>OZ005649.1:185637720-187112720 GCA_963930645.1 Salticus scenicus
ACTACATATATAAGGATGTCATCAAATAAATGTCGTAATTTTTACTTTCTTCTATCTGCAATAGAAGAAAGTATTGGATTCGTAAA
Organism: Salticus scenicus; assembly: GCA_963930645.1. NCBI lineage: Eukaryota > Metazoa > Arthropoda > Arachnida > Araneae > Salticidae > Salticus > Salticus scenicus. The sequence continues at coordinate 185,637,807 of OZ005649.1, forward strand.
AATTTGCGATTTCGGGTTTTTGATGGATTTACACGTTTTGAGATCTGTAGAACACGATTTGACCATTTTTAGAAAATGTCTGTCTGTCTGTCTGTCTGTGTGTGTGTGTGACAAAATTTTGTGGCAACTGTACCTCAGGAACTACTGGACAGAATTTCATACAAATTGGTATGTAGTTGCACCTTGACATAAATTAGTGCCTATCAACTTTTGGTAAAAATCGTCTTACAGGTTGTGTTGCCATCCCGCTTTTTCTAAATTTTTAACATGGTGATATAGGGCAAAAATTTTCAAGATGAGTATCTTTCGAAAGGTCTCGTCAGTACCTTTAAAACGAATGGTTGAACTATAAATCTGTGATAATTTAAAACAAAGTTATCGATTTTTTTTACTTTTTACGATAAAAAACTTAGAAAAAAAATCTTATTTTATTTTATTTTTTTTTTTAAACGAAATTATCAAAACTTAGTGTTTAGTTGGCTCCTGACATAAATCGCACAACAGGAGGCGCTGTGATCGTATTTCTTCTAAATTTTTAACATGGTAGTATAGGACAAAATTTCGTATAAATGTACATAATGAGAGTTATTCTTAACCTGTGATTGTAAAATTTTTTGAATTATTGCTAATAGTAGTAGTTAATTAGGAAAAAAAAAATTGTGCATGTGGGGGCATCGCTTCCCCCCCCTGGGGGGAAGTACCCTCTGGGGTGGGGTAAATTTTTAAGATGGGTATCTTTCGAAAGGTCTCGTCAATACCTTTAAAACGAATGGTTGAACTATAAATATGTGGTAATTTAAAACAAAGTTATCGATTTTTTTTACTTTTAACCAAAAAAAAAAAAAAAAAAAAACCCTTGGAATTTTTTTTTTTTTTTTTAAAATATTGTTACTGAGTGAATTTGTATAGGAAAATATAGAAGAAAGTCTCGTGGTGGCCACAACATACTAGTTTAAATTAGATCACTGAACTGAGTCCACGTGCTTAAATATTGCATATGTATTATTTTTTATTCCCGTGTATTTTATAAAGTCACTATCGTATCGTTTCTATAAAAAATGATCCTAACTGGTCCACGTTAGAGAAATATTATATAGATATTGGGAAGGGCTTTAATCTGAATTTTGCTAAATAATGTTGGGCCACTTTCTTTCTGTGTAGGTGGAATAAAGAAGTCAGAAAGAAAGATTCATTCCAAATCTTTTATTCTTCGGTAACTATAAATGTTATTCGACACCATTTAGTAGGAATTCTTTATCATGCATATCTACCGCTTCTTGGGAGAGTTGTCGGAAGAGGTGAGAAGCTAACATAAAAGGCATAGCTTTGGTGATATATGGTATTGTATGGTTGTAAACTACTGATTGTGAGAGGTTTAGTGTGGTGTGTGAAGGGTTTTTAACAATGAGTGTAAATAAATCGAAAGGAAATTATCACGCGATTTGCTTTCTCTTTCGTTTTCTATGTAAGAGTACTCTTCTACTTGCAGTTGTAAGGGAATTTGCAGACATTAGCGACTAAAGCAGAGCGGGAAAATCATAAATTATCCATTGTCGGAAAGTGACCCTTGAACTTTTGGACATGTTTAGAATGAAAGACATTACTTTTTATTGCTCGTTTAGGAATTTTACAAAAGAGACCTAAAAGTTCGCCGTACTAATTATAGCAGTAGGAGCTTTGTAAGAGGAGATAATGGCTCTTCCAGGCTCGTGGCATCTCAAATCACACATCAAAGGGATTTGAATAGAACCCGCCCTTGCCGCGTTTGAGTTGTTAGTGTTTGCAAGGTCCTTAACATTAGTTTTATCATGTGAGCTGTTATATTTTTGGGATGTGCACGTGGAGTCTAGGTTTGAATGGAATGCTCTCCGTGGCTGTGGGAGTACCCTGTGGCAGTCTTTTCGAGGGTTGGTTGGTTGACTTTTTCGGCTTTGGTTGGCACTTGTGCTGCACAATGGGCAATTGGCGACGGTCTGGGTCTCACCCCTAGGGATCCGGACACATGCCATCACAATTTTGATCCTCCACGGAAGGGATGGCTCTCCCGCTTCGGCGACCCCCAGCGGTATAATTTTTGATGGGAACATGGAGTGACATTGCGGCCACGACAGATTTTACGTACACCAGCCACCATTAGCGTACACGACGGTCTTTGGCCGGCTTGAGTACCGAACCTGCAATCTTCCAATTACGAGCCCGGCGCTCTACTGACTGGGCTACCGTCTTTTCGAGAGAATTTCGAAGAAAGCTACGAAAAAACAGCTAGGTCGATGAGCGCGACCTATGATCAAACCTGGTACTTCGAGAACAGAATCTCTCGGCTATTGTTTTGTTTTTGGATATGAAAGAAGCTGAACTCTCTTTCAACATTTCAAAAGAGAGATTTTATAAATGTAGTTTATGTGATTGATGTGAGAAACACTGTAAAAAAAAAAAAACTGTTAAAAGTACAGGAAAAATCTGGCAGCTGGGGTGCCATTATTTCTCCGTCAAATATACAGGACAAAACTGTACTTTTAACAAAGAACCTGTTTGATTCACAGAATTCCTGTGTAAAATATATGTCGGTGATACAATTTTACGGTTTTAAACTGTATATTTGTCGGAGAAATACTGGCACCCCAACTGCCAGATTTTTCCTGTACTTTTAACGTTTTTTTTTTTTTTTTTTTTTTTCCAGTGTACTTTCGAATGCAGTACATACTGTTAAAAATTAATCATGCCTCGTAAAAGTATGTATGATAAAACAAACATTCTTGGTGCTTTGAAATGTTTCCCATGGATTTCTGATCAACGATACAACGTTAAAAAACATATAAATAATAATAAATAAGGCAAATAACTCAAAAGGAAGCGGGTTTCTTTTTTTCCTTTGACATTAAGTTAAAATAAACTCTTTATAACTGATTACAGAAAAGAACAAATTACTCACGGTATACTGTGATTTATCTTTTTAGCTACTTAATACTTTTCAACAAAGTTGATAAATGTTTATGACTTAGGTTATCTGCCTGTCTGTCCGCTATCTCTCTAACGTACGTAGAAATCTTTCACAATTTTTTCAAACAGATATATGTTATTCAGATTCACTGTGAAGTGTGCCGTATTGAAAATGGAATAGTAAATAGTAAGAGTGGTTTGTGTTCAGAGACAACCAAAAGAATGCTATTGCAATGCGTTATTTAAATAATTTTGAACTACACAAATCATAATGAAAAATTGACATTTATTATTATCCATAAAAAAATGTTGCCTATGAAATGTAATATGATCAGCACTAAGGTTTACAGGGCCACACAAAATATAAAGATACAGTAAGAAATGTAATGGGAAATTGCTGCATTTGAATTTTCGTTCATGTTAAGGGTTTTTAATATTTAAGAGTGATTATGACTTCAATTAATCCATCTGTTTTCCCTGTATTATTTTCCCTGTAAAATAATGTTGATCATTAGTGTAATTGGTTGCTTTACAAAGCCTGATAAACTTGTTCTGATTCCTTGTGAGAAATAAAGGGAATTTTTTTCAGTCATTATATGATGTGTATGCGAAGTTTAAAAGATAAACAAGGCTACATAAATGACAGCTTTATTAATGCTTCCCATTAAAAAAAAAAAAAAAAAATCTATAAAGGTGGTTTTGTGAGACACTATCATAAAAGGTTTTTCATAAAAGGTCGTAATTATTTCAGCCTCTTTGCAAAAGTTTTTTTTGTTTGTGTGAAAAACCCCTTTTGATCTCACAAATCTTAGTAAATAAACAAAATGATGTTAGAGTTACAAGCAAACAAGCTTATGAGGGGTTTTTCACGAAAAAGTACTTTTGGAGCGTGGCTGAAATAATTGGATCTTCAAATTAATTAGCTGCATGTGAAAAACAACCTTATGAAATTTCAACCCTGGAAAATACCTAAAATCTAGCTCGTTGCTTTTGCAGACGATTTGCTTATATGTACTCTAATCAAATGTACTTTTGACAAAAATTGCCCAATATAATCTTTCAATCTATGTAATAACATTTTTTTTTTTTTTTTTTAATCTTTCGCGCATGCGCAGAGAAAACGTTTTTCATAAAAATATTCGTATTTCACGAGCTATTTAAGATATTTGTATTCCGATTGTAGTATATTCTATTAAAAGTGATTTTTAAAATTTATTTGAAAGTGGGAATATATTTCGTTTAAAATTATGCATATTATAAATAAAAAACTTGCTGATTTTGTTGTTGTTGTTTAGAGTTTTAAAATAAATGTTTATATCTCCATTATTTACCATGCTATCGTCACACAAATTCATCCACAATTTGTACTGAGTCAGTATTAATATATCCTAAATTTACAAATCATTCCGTTCATTTAATGATACAGGAGGATCACAAACATTATTGATTTTTCTCAATTTGTTACCGGCCCCCTGAATGTTGTCTTAAACCAATCTTCACCAAAAAGCATGAAGAAGAATCAATTCTTTAAATACCCAATGTTTCAAAACATTTCATCGAGCGATAAATTTCTAAATTAAAAAAAAAAAAAAAAAAAACCTGGTCATTTGCAAATCTTGCTAAACTTTTGAGCAGGAGTGTATATGTTTTTTATTTAAAAGAAAGAAAAATTTCATAGAAATAATTTTAACGAGTTTCCGTCTTTTTACTTTCTTCTATCTTCAATAGAAAAAAGTATTGGATTCGTAAAAATTTTCGATTTCGGGTTTTTGATGGATTTACACGTTTTGAGAGATGTAGAACACGATTTTACCATTTTTAGAAAATGTCTGTCTGTCTGTGTGTGTGTGTGACAAAATTTTGTGACAACTGTATCTCTGGAACTACTTCACAGAATTTCATACAAATTGGTATGTAATTGCACCTTGACATAAATTAGTGCCTATCAACTTTTGGTAAAAATCGTCTTACAGGTTGCGTTGCCATCCCGCTTTTTCTAAATTTTTAACAGGGTGATATAGGGCAAAAATTTTCAAGATGGGTATCTTTCGAAAGGTCTCGTCAGTACCTTTAAAACGAATGGTTGAACTATAAATCTGTGATAATTTAAAACAAAGTTATCGATTTTTTTTACTTTTTACGAAAAAAAACTTAGAAAAAAAAATCTGTTTTTTTTTTTTTTTTTTTTTTTTCTCCCCTTAATTTTATCAAACTCCCACGGTTTCCGTGTTCTGACAAACTTAAACTAATTTTTGCTTTTCCCCCCTAATTTTGTCGAAGTCCTACGGTTACCGTGTCTTGACAAACTTTAACATATTTTTGCATTTTCCCCCTAATTTTGTCAAAGTCCCACGGTTTCCGTGTTTTGACAAACTTTAACAAATTTTCACATTTTACCCAAAATTTTGTCAAAGTCCCACTTTTTTTTTTTTTTTTTTTTCTCTCCTCTTAATTCTATCAAACTCCCACGGTTTCCGTGTTCTGACAAACTTAAACAAATTTTTGCATTTTCCCCCCAATTTTGTCAAAGTCCCACGGTTTCCGTGTTTTGACAAACTTAGAATAATTTTCACATTTTACCCAAAATTTTGTCAAAGTCCCACTTTTTTTTTTTTTTTAAATTATTGTTACTGAGTGAATTTGTATAGGAAAATATAGAAGAAAGTCTCGTGGTGGCCACAACATACTAGTTATAATTAAAAATGAATGTTTTTTAGAGTATCACATCACAGAAAATGCGTTGAAGGTTAAAGGATGTAACGGGTACTTATGGAAAGTATTTATAATATATGCTGACCGTATGGTTTTTCTTTCTATTGATATTTTCGACAGTATAATATTAGTTATTACAAGAACTCAGATTTAAGCATGTACAATAGATATCCTCACCGATAGCTGAAACTCATGTTATTCTATGGGGAAATTTGTTTATAAAAGTACTCATTCAGTACTGCATTTTTAAAAATTCCAGTTTTACTTCAGAAAATTTAGAACCATTAAATCTGTACTCATTTTCCAAAAATTGATTTATTAGATTTTTAATACATTTCATTTTAGAGCTCCCCCCCCCCTTTTCAAAAAAAAAAAAAAAAAAGCGAAAAATGCTCTTATTTAGTTTTTTGCATTTATTAACTCAGAAATGTGGGGCGAATTGGGTTAGCTCCTTCTTATTTGTTATAAAAGATTTCTATTAAATTAGTTTAAAGAAAATGAGTTGAATACATATACAGCAAGTTAAAAAAAAAAAAAAAAATCTGTTCAAGATTTGCTTATTACATGACATTATACTTCCTCTTAATGAACCACGTGATACAATTTCCTTATCTCGGAACGCTTTCTCTTTCTCTTTTGCTCTCACAAATTCATTTCATAATTCGCCAAGACAATCAATCATCTTACTGACAGAGAACAATTAAAGCCGCAATCTGATTGAAATATTATCCGACTAAAAATTCAGAATGCTTTCTACTCTGAAGAAAGGAAATCAAACGGAAGATATTTCCTCCCAAAGTAAGTGTAAATATCATACTATACCCTTTAAGCAGGGCTTAATTTCTGAGAAAAAATGTGCGGGAACGGTAATGCTAATCTTCAGAACTTATAGATTCGTACCTATCCTCACTATCAAGTCTATCAGCGAATTTTGAGAAATTTTACTCAGTTAGTTTTTCCCAGTGTAAATCAAATCTTATGCAAAATCATCAAGATATATTCTCATTTTTCATTTGATAAGCCAGTTAGATCGTTTTCTTTCTTGGAAATTAAATTGCTGTTCACTTTTCTGCTTTTGATATTTTGATTTTATTGTGTTTTCAATTTGATGCTCAGTTAAATAAGAAAGAAAAAATCTTGTGTGAAACAACCACACGACTTCCATTACCCACTACTACACGAATTATATGTTTTTTTTTTTTTGGAAATTTTATGATCAGAAGACATAAAATTGACCTAACGAAGTAGAAACCTGAATTTTTTTCTCGCATGAGAAACTTAATACATGTGTCTAAAGACATTTAAAAAAAAAAAAAAAAAAAAAAAAACAAAGTTCACGTAGCAAGTTAAAAAAAAAAAAAAAAAATCGAAGACATTTTCTGTTAGCTTGATTCGTACTAAAAGATATGAAAAGGTTACAATGAAGTGTTACCACCTAAATTTCATACTTTAGTTAATTTTAAAAAATCTAAATGTCATGTCGAAAAAATGTTTGCACTCCTGGATTCAGAAATATTGCCCCTTTCATTTGGTACCAAATTTGTAACGAGCCACGTACTTTTTAAAATGACTGAAACGAATTAAAATGTAGTGTTGCCACCTAAATTTCCTACTTTAGTTAATTTTTAAAAATCTAATGGTCGTGTCGAAAAACTGTTTGCACCTCTGGATAAACAAAAACAAAAAAATTGCCCTTTCCATTGGTATCGAATTTGTAACAATAGGACTGACATTTCTAATTTATTCCTCCCCCTCCTTTTCTGTGTTTAACCCAGATTCAGCAGAAGTTATGACCGAGAATGTAAGCTAAAAAAAAAAAAAAAAAAAAAAAAAAATTATGAAGTGAAACAACCACAAGACTTCCATTACCCACTATTACACGTATTATATACACATTTTGGAGATAATGTTATCAGAAGACATAGACTTGACCTAATGAAATAGACACCTAAAATTTTTCCTGTAAGAGAAAGTTAATACATATAAAACACACATATAAAACAGAGTTTACGCAGCATAAACACCAATTTTTGAGAATTGAAACTGATCTATCTGATCAGTATGACTATTAATTTTCCTGTGATAACCAAGTAAAGCATGAGAAAGGATATCTAAAATGAGTTTATGTAACAATTTTCAAGAAAAGCGTTAGAGTCGTTTTTGAGATACCGACTTTTACCAAAGATTGACACAATTAATTGTTGAGCAGAAAACAACAATTACATGCAAAAGGATATTTAAGAGAGGATTAATATGGCAAGATTGAAAAAAAAAAAAAAAAATCATACAGCCGTTTTGAAAGGAAGGCACTTGTAGGACCTGAAATTTAGCTATTTATACAGGATGCCTATCAGTTTTTCTGAACTAACGAACTATATCATTCGAAAGGACGTCTAATAGAGTGTTTATACAGCAATTTTCAAGAAAATCCTTTGAGGCGTTTTCGAGATACGGATTTCTGGTTTCGGATGTCCCACTTTTGGTTTCTCGAATTTCACCAAAATTTGAAAAATTCATCAGAACATCAGACCTGTTTCAATTCTAAAGTTTCGTAATTCTATCCTTATTAGTTTCCGAGACATGATAGCCAGAAGATTCCCCACATGCATATACATACACACTGACCAATTGCCAGAATCCCCTTTTTTGGACTCGGTAGACCTTAAAACATGTAAATCAGGTGAAATCTCGATATCGAATTTTTGGACCGAATACAATACTTCCATTACTTACGGTAGTCGGGTAATGGAAGTAAAAAGAAAAATTAATCTTACATTGCCTATTGATCCCGTGTGTTAGATATTCCCTATAAAAATGTAGCTTTTTTGTTGCCACCTAAATTTCATACTTTAGTTAATTTTAAAAAATCTAATTGTTGTGTCGAAAAACTGTTTGCACTCCTGCATTTAGAAAAAAAATTGCCCCTTTCATTTGGTACCGGATTTTTAACGATAGGTTTGATATTTCTAATTTATTTTTTCCTTTTCCGTTTTTAACCTGGATTCGGCAGAAGGTTTATGACACAGAAAGTAAGCTGAAAAAAAGTCTATAATAATAATAATAATAATAATAATAAAATGGTAGAGTTATTTTTTGAAACACCAGTTTCCGAAATCTAAAATTAACCTACCTAAGCAGGATGAATGTTAATTTTCCTGTAAGAACCACATAATAAATGAGAAAGGATATTTAAAATTGATTTATATAACAATTTTCAAGAAAATCATTAGAGCCTTTTAGAGATACCACCTCCCCCCCCCCCCCCCCACACACACAAAAAGGCTTACTCAGTTATTGACCGGTAAACAATAATTACATACAAAAGTATATTTAAAAGGGAGTTAACATGACGAGTTTGAAAAAAATACGTACAGCCATTTTTAAAGAAATGCACTTACGAGACCTGAAATTGAGCTATTTATATAGAACGCCTATCAATTTTCCGGAACTAATCAACTATTTCATTCGAAAGGACATCTAATGGAGTATTTATCTAGCAACTTTGAAGAAAATTGTTAGAACCATTTTCGAGATACGGACTTACGGTAACACTTCCGGTTTCCGAGGACCCACTTCCGGTTTTCCAACTTTCCGGAACGAACTAACTATATCATTCGAATGGACATCTAATAGAGTATTTATATAGCAACATTGAAGAAAATCGTTAGAGCCGTTTTCGAGATAAGGACTTACGGTAACACTTCCGGTTTCCGATGAACCACTTCCAGTTTTCCAGTTTTCACCAAAATTTGGAATGTTCATCTGTACACTAGACCTCTCTCAATTCTGAAGTTTCGTTGTTCTATCTTTATTAGTTTCGGAGATATGGTAGTCAGAGGATTCCGCACATACATACCTGCATACACACACACTGACCAATCGCATGAAACTACTTTTTTGGACTCAGGAGGACTTAAAATGTGTAAATCAATTGAAAACTCGATATTGAATTTTTGGACCGAATACAAAACCTCCATTTTCTACGGCAGTAGGGTAATGGGAGTAAAAAAAAAAAAAAAAAAAAAAAGAAACTGTGTTCATTTGTATTTAATTCTAAAAATAAGATTGACGTTTATGTGAAATTTTGCTCTATTCTGCCATGTTAAGAAATTCGTAAATTTCCAATAGCTTACGAAATTTTTATACTGGAAAATTCATAGTCATTAATATTCATGCCAGTGTCATAAATAATATTTCAAAAGTAGTCTCACATCTTTACGATGAAAATATCTCTCAAAATTCACGTTTATGTGAAATTTTGCCCTATACTGCCATGTTAAGAAATTCGTAAATTTCCAATAACTTGCGAAATTTTCAAAGTAGCATAGTTATAGTTACTGATGTTCATTCCGGCATCAAAACTGATATTTTAAAACTGGTCTGACATTTTTACAGTAAAAAGTTTCCATTTAATGCACGCTTAAGTGAATTTTTGTCCTATTCTCCCATGTTAAGAAAATCGTAAATTTCTAATAACTTACAAAGTTTTTAAATTCGAATGTTGCAAATGAATAGGGTTCTTGCCAGTGTCGAAAGTAATATTTTAAAACTGATCTGACCTCTCTGCGACAATTTGTTATTGAGATATCGTGTACACAGACTAACAAACTAACGGACTAACACACTAACCGACACCCTACTACAAATTTTGTCATTTTCGGATTCCTCACACCTGAAAACGTGTAAAAAAGTCAAAAAACCGAGGTCGCAAATTTTCACGATTACCTAAGTTCCCTATACCTATAGTATGATGGGGAACTAATTCACGATTACCTAAGTTCCCCATACCTATAGTATGATGGGGAACTAAAAAAAACCAGAAACTGTGTTCATTTCTAGTTAATTCTAACAATTTCTAGCCGCTATGTGAAAAGTGAGAGAGAAAAAAACCACCACTCTCTGACTGGTAAAATTACTCGTACCTAGAAGAAAAAGTTTGCGTCCCAGTTACATTACAAATGTAGATGTCTTTGTAAGAAAAAAAAAGTAAAATTAAGAAAAGAAAAAACAATTTTGGACTTTGATTTTTCAGAAATGATGCATTGGTACGTTCTAGTACGCACTATTAGTACGTTCCCATACGCTTCATCTAACATGTAAAAATTAACTAAAATAAAAGAAGTATAGGAACTGCTTCCCATGCAAATTAAGCTTTGTTTTTAAGGAGGGTTCTCATGAGAAGTAAAAATTTGGGTGAGAATTTGTCGCCTTTACTCAGAAACAAAGTGAGATTTGAAAAAATAATATGAAATCAGAAAGGTCTAATTTTACAGCTCACTGATATAATTTAAGGTTAATCGCATTTAATTACTTGTGTATGCCGGATTTTTTCAATTACTGAAATAGTCAGGCTATTACACTGAAAATTGATAAAACTTACCTTTTTTTTTTTTTTTTTTCTTTTTAATATATCTTTAATACAAGATTATTTACCTAAAAGTAAAAAATTCTTGATTTATTTATTTTTTACTTTCATTACCGTACTACCGTAGGTAATGGAAGTATTGTATTCGGTCCAAAAATTCGATATTGAGTTTTCGTGTGATTTATACGTTTTAAGGCCTCCTGAGTAGTTTTAAGAGTAGTTTCCTGAGTAGTTTAGATAGACTACCAAAAAAAGTAGTTTTTGACAATTGATCAGTGTGTGTGTATGTGTGTATATGCGGAATCTTCTGGCTATCATATCTCCGAAACCAATAAAGATAGAACTACGAAACTTCAGAATTGATACAGGTCTGGTGTAGAGATGAATTTTTCAAATTTTGGTGAAAACTGGAAAACCAAAAGTGGGTCATTGGAAACCGGAAGTGTTACAGTAACTCCGTATCTCAAAAACGGCTCTAACAATTTTCTTCAAAGTTGCTATATAAACATTAGATGTCCTTTCGAATAATATAGTTGGTTAGTTCAGGAAAACTGATAGGCGTCCTATATAAACAGCTCAATTTCAAGTCTCGCAAGTGCATTTCTTTAAAAACGGCTGTACGGATTTATTTCAAACTCGTCATATTATTTCCCTTTTAAGTATCTATTTGTATGTAATTATTGTTTTTCAGTCAATAACTGAGTATATAAAGTTTTGGTAAAAGTTGGTATCTCAAAAACGGCTGTAACGATTTTCTTGAAAATTGTTGCATAAATCAATTTTAAATATTCTTTCTGATGTATTACGTGGTTATTACAGGAAAATTAACAGTCATCCTGTTTATGTAGGTAATTTTAGATCTCGGAAATTGGTGTTTCAAAAAATAACTTTACTATATTTTTCTTATTTTTTAACTTGCTATGTAAACTTTGTTTTATATGTCTTTACACGTATATTAAGTTTCTCATACCGGAAAAGTTTTCGGTTTCTACTTCGTTAGGTGAATTTTATGTCTTCTGATCGTATTATCTCCAAAAAAAATCTGGTGTGAAACAACCACACGACTTCCATTACCCACTATTACACGTATTACATGCATTTTTTTGGAGATATTATATGCATTTTTTGAAATTTTCCAGTAAGAGAAACTTGACACATGTGTAAAGACATATTGTATAAAACAGAGTTTGCACAACGAGTTAAAAAAAAAAAAAAAAAGTGAGTTAAAATGGCGAGTTTGAAAAAAAATCCATACAACCGTCTTTAAAGGAACGCCTTTGCGAGGCCTGAAATTGAGCTCGTTATACAGGACGCCTATCAATTTTCTTGAATTAACCAACTATATCATTCGAAAGGACATCTAATAGAGTGTTTATATAGCAAGTTTGAAGAAAATCGTTAGAGCCGTTTTTGAGATACGGACTTACGGTCCAACTTCCGGTTTCCGATGTCCCACTTCCGGTTTTTCAATTTTCACCAAAATTTCGAAATTTCATCTGTACACCAGACGTATTTCAATTCTAAAGTTTCGTAGCTCTATCTTTATTAGTTTCTGAGCTATAATAGCCAGAAGATTCTCCACATACATACACACACACACACACACATACATACACACTGACCAATTGCCAAAAACCACTTTTTTGGACTCAGGGACCTTAAAACGTGTAAATCAGGTGAAAACCCGATATCGAATTTTCAGTCCGAATACAATACTTCCATTACCTACGGTAGTAGGGTAATGGAAGTAAAAATGTATATAATACGTGTAATAGTGGGAAGTCGGTAGTGGGAATAGTGGGAATGTAGTATGGAAGTCGTATGGTTATTTCACATTAGATTTTTTTTTCTTTTACGTGTGTGTGTTTCAATGTTGAAACAAAATGTATTTTTGTAGCTTATAAGGAAAATACGTAATTTTATTATTCAAGTTTTTTGAAAACTTTAAAAAATCATTTAACTTTGTTTAAATTTGCTGATTTTTGTGAAAGATGAAAAGTTTTTCATTACAAGTTTGTTGATTTTTATGAATGACCTGTTTTCGGATAAAAAATTTTAATAGATTGACCCAAGAAGAGTGCAGAATTATCTCTCAATGTTAAGGATTTTATGTGAGGGGGGGGGGATAAATAAAAAAATAAAATAAATAAATAATAATAATAATAATAAGTATAAATATAAACAAAAAACTGCACGAGATTCTCGTGATCTGCCTTTAAGTTTCAACTTTTACTTTCTCTTATCCATAATGGTAGAAAAATGTATTGTTTTTGGATCAATATTTTCAAAATTACGCTTTCGCTATAATCACACTCCTTGTGGTCCTCTGAGTTTCAAAATTATATTTTTAATGGTTGTTTCGTGTGTCTCTCAGTGAACCTGTTATCAGCATAACCTATCTAGCATGCTATGACCACCACAAAACTTTCTTCTATATTTTCTTACACAAATTCACGCAGTACAAATTATTATAATTAATATTTATATAAAATATTTTTCAAGATGAATGTAAACTATTTTCACTCCAGAAAAAGTTGAACCCTAAATATCGAAAGAAAGTAAATTTTGTGTCCCGTAGACGGTATCAAAAGATTTTTTTTTTTTCTAAATATTTTTTGTTTACTTGTAAAAAATGAATATAAATTATAACTTCATTTTAAATTACCACAGATGTATTGTTCAATCATGCATTTTAAAAGTATGGATGAGTTCTTTTTAAAAATACTAATATTGAAGCTTTACAATCCGTAAAGGGGTGCGATATTCGTACATATGTTAAAAAAAAAAAAAATCTAATTGATTATAAATAATTCTTTTTAAAAATCACACCTTTTTATTAAAAGTAATCCCCGTAGTGTACATTTATGCGAATATGAAATTTGGTCCTATGTTGTCATATTGCAAATTTTGAAAATTTTGAAAAAAAAAAAAAAAAAAACGAACGACAGCGCCATTTTATAAAATCTGATTAGCACCAAATTAAGTCAAAGTCCAACCAAATATAAAATTATACGGAATTCCGTCCATTGGTTCATGAGATACAGCGTCCACATACAGACAGACATTTTCTGAAAAAGTTCAAACTATGTTTAGGACATTTCAAAACATATAAATAATAAATCCATAGAAAACCAAAGATAGAAAAATTCAAGAATTCAGTATTAATTGTTAATATTCCACATAAAATTTCTAAAAAGATGTACAGATGGCAGCACTATTAAATTGTGCCATTTTCAGGAAAAAATAGTGAATATTTATTTTCTCTTACCTGTATACAGTGGAGAGTGGAGCAAATATAGTTTCTGAGTTAAAATTTTGAAATTGAGTGTTTGATAAGTTTGCACGTTTTGAGGTCTTCTGAATTTCAATATCAGGTTTTTAGCTGTTGGTTTGTGTGTAAGTCGAATAACCCGAATCCATTCATCAAATAAATGTATGTTATCAAAAAGTAAATTCATTTGCAATACTTATCTTTCTATTGAATAACCTTATTCTTAATATTTTCGAAAAACGAACGAACGAAGCAAAAAAAAAATCCCCCCCCCCACCCTCCAAAAAAAAAAAAAAAAAAAGAAGAAGGAAAAAAATATTTTTATTATTGTACTTAGTTATATAGCAATAACAATATTTATATAAATAATTATAATACGCTTATGTAAATTTATTTTTTATTAAAAAAAAAGGATGTAGTTGGATTTCTTGCTCATGAGAAAGTATATTTTATAAACATTTTCGATTGATTTTTCGTATTTCACCAAAATTTAGCTAGAAGGTATGCAATAGTTTTGTCAAACTCATGAAGGTAGAAAGAAGGCTCTCTATCTTTATGGTCAAACTATTTATAGTGCTGCCATCTATGTGTGTACTTTGAAATTTATTGTAAAATAAAGTAGCGTTTTGTTTATAAAATGACAAAGCAAGCACAATATAAGAATTATTGTCATTTATGTTCAGTTTAGTGTTACCAAATGTTCTTTCACTGAAAAATAACAATAACAATAAACTTTGTTGAATAATTAATGCATAAAAAGTGGAAATTTTTGAATAAAATAGAAGATATCTGAGATAAAGATAATAAAAATTTATAAGATATAAATTATTATTATTTTTTATTTTAAATAAAAAATTTTGTTATGAATTCAATTATTATTATAACTTAGGTTATAAAAAATAAGAAATATTAATATGTTAATGTATATTATCTGATTACATCACCAAAAACTGTTTAATTTGTCTTGTTGTTGAAGTAATAGTAACGATTGATTACCATTCATGTTTGGTTAAATAAATAAATAAATGCATAATAATAATATAAATATTTAAAAGATTTAAATACACATTTTTGCAACACTTATATGGCAATATGTACTCAATTTTGGGCAGTTAATATAAGAGAGTACCATTTCAATTAGAATTATCATACCTTTGGTGGAATCTGTAGATTCTTGCCATATTTTCTTTACTACTATTATAATTTACACTTATGTATTTATTTCTCCAAAGAATATACAGAAAATGATATTCAGGTCAAAAGATATATCTCTATTTTATAAAATAATAAGTGAGTTTTTCAGATTCTCTAAGAGGATTCGAATAGTTGAACTGTTTATTTATTTAATTATTATTATTATTTTTTTTAAGATTTATTTTTTTTGTTCATTTAAAATAAAAAATAATATAGTCTCATTGCTACTAATTCAAACTGTTAATTGAAAAATAAGAATTTTCAATCTGTAGATTCTTGTTCATACTCTCGTAGACTCTTGGAACCTGTAGATTTTTGCCATATTTTCTTTGCTACTATTATAACTTACACTTATGTATTTATTTCTCTAAAGAATATAACAGAAAGCGATATTCAGGTCAAAAGACCTCTCTCTGTTTCATATATTCTCATTGATATTAATTAAAATTGTTAATCGGAAAAATAATAAAGAAATAATTGGAAGATAATTCCAACATTTTTTTTTTTTTCACTTTTTCATTATAAAATTAAGAGTAATTGCAATTTGTAATAATGTTTCAATCAGTAAATCTCTCGAAGTGTATTACATTTAGTACTACATTTTGAAAACTGATCTGTTCTAGCAGAGATAAAAGTAAAAAGGAAGGAACAGATCATTGATTGGACAATACAGTTTACAGGTACATGTACATTTACGTGACGTCACTTACCACAAGACCAATAGATTTAATCAGGAATACAATGGCGAAGTACACCACAACTCTCCTCCCCTTAATTCCGTATACCATACCTGATGGGAGGTTTTCTTACTCTAGATGATTTCTTACAACCTGTTCAGAAAAAGATAAGTTAGTAATATATTTTAATCACATTAAAACTGAGACAGATAATACATATTAAAAATATACATTTTAAAATATTAAAAACACAAAAACATAAATTTAAACGTTTCGAGCCTATTACAGGCTCCTCATCAGTATAAACATCAAGTGCAAATGATGAGATGAACAACAGACTTTATGTGAGTACAACGTATTCATCAGGAACTGTGCATGCCTCATTAAGTGGAGAAAAATGTTGATTTGTGTACCACTCAAGAATTTTTCTGGAGGGCTGGTACACAAATCAACATTTTTCTCCACTTAATGAGGCATGCACAGTTCCTGATGAATACGTTGTACTCACATAAAGTCTGTTGTTCATCTCATCATTTGCACTTGATGTTTATACTGATGAGGAGCCTGTAATAGGCTCGAAACGTTTAAATTTATGTTTTTGTGTTTTTAATATTTTAAAATGTATATTTTTAATATGTATTATCTGTCTCAGTTTTAATGTGATTAAAATATAATTTTACTACGAGACGTAATGATTTTTAAATATTTTATAAGTTAGTATGTTTAAAATTTAAATGTTCAGATTTTAGTTCTTTATTTACAGTACTGTTGATATTTTTATCACAGTCAATTTCTCCAGGCTTTGTAGACACTGATCTACTGTCGGTTGGCACTGGATCTGGTGTAATGGAAGGATCGGTTGGCACTGGATCTGGTGTAATGGCAGGATCGGTTGGCACTGGATCTGGTATAATGGCAGGATTGGTTGGCACTGGATCTGGTATAATGGCAGGCCTCCTACCAGACTTAGATTCTCCATTGCTTTGTAGGTGTGGACTCTTGCTATCGGGAACCATGGAAATATTTGCACCAGAACTTGTAGTTTCCTCCAGTTGTACTCTGGAACCTACACTTTTCAGTTGATCAACGTGTCTTTTCCATACACATGAACCTACTTGAATTTTGTAATGCAGTTTACCTAGTCTGGCAATTACTTTACCTATTTTCCATTTATCTCCTGATGTGTAATTGCGTACTGCAACTTTTTCATTCACTTGGAATTCTCTTATCTTTTTCTTGTTAAAAACATTTTTATGTTGTTTGTTTTCAACATAATTTTTAACATTTGGTACAAGTAAATCCAGTTTTGATCTGATATTTCTCTTGAGAAATAATGATGCGGGACTCTCCCCGGTTGTAATATGAGGCATTATTCGGTATTGGAATAGAAATTCGTTTAACTTAAATTGGAGATTTCCGGGTTCTGAACTTAAGGATTTCAATCCTTTTTTAATTATTTGGACATATCTTTCAGCCTGACCATTTGTAGAGGGATGATATGGTGCAGTTAAACTATGTTTTATGCCTTTACTTTGTAGAAAATGTTCGAATTGTTCTGAAATGAATTGTGGCCCATTATCAGACACAAGGGACACAGGATAGCCATATCTGGCAAAAAGCGAAGAAAGACAGTTTATAGTGTTCTCAGCCGTAGTACTAGGAACAATGAACACTTCTGTCCATTTACTGTGGGCATCTACTACGATTAAAAACATTTTCCCCATCATTGGACCAAAAAATTCTACATGTATTCTGTTCCAAAGTGTTGTAGGCCATTCCCAGTGATGATTGTCCATTTTAGGAGGATTATGTTTTAATTTAATACAAACAGAACAGTTATTTGCTAAATTCTCAATGTCTTTATCAATACCTGGCCACCATACAAAACTACGTGCCAGTGCTTTCATTTTAACTATGCCTAAATGGCCAAAATGTAAATCTTGTAAAACTTTTTGTCTATGAACAGTAGGATTTACAACACGATTCCCTTGTAGTATACAGTTATTGAGTAATGAAAAATCTTCTTGTTTATGTCCGAAAAGTAAGTAATTTGGCATCTGTGTGCCTGATATTAAATGTCGGTACATTTCTTTGAATACTGGATCTTTTTTAGAACTTGCACACAACGTTTTTGTAGTTAAAGGCAACGTAGAGATCTGATGAATAAATAAACAATCGGATTCATCAGTGTTGCCAAATAAATTTGGTGACAAAGTTGGTGACATTTTTTCTGGCTGTAGCGAATCGGACGACGGCAGCAGTAAGTCTTCACTACGTAATGGAAGACGTGATAGAGCATCGGCATTTCCGTGCTCTGCAGATTTTTTATATTTAATATCATAATTAAATGTTTGTAAGTATAATGCATATCTTTGTATTCTAGCTGCCGAAAGTACCGGAATACTTTTACGGGTGAAAAATATGGAAACTAGGGGTTTACTATCAGTATACAGAGTAAATCTCTTACCATATAAAATTTGAAAAAAATTCTTTACTCCAAAAATTATTGATAACGCTTCTTTATCTACCTGACTATACCGCGTTTCTGCAGAAGACAAAGTTCTAGAAGCAAAAGCTATGGGTTTTTCGGAGTTATCTGGCATTGTATGCGAAAGTACTGCCAAAATTCCATAAGGAGAAGCATCAGTGGCTAAAATTAAGGGTAATTTAGGATTAAAGTGGGTGAGAATCCTTACGGAAGTAATTTCCTGTTTAATTGCATTAAATGAATTTTCACATTTTTTATTCCACTGAAAATTTTTATTTTTACGTAATAATTCATTTAAAGGATAAGCAATCGTAGATAATTTAGGAACAAATCTAGAATAGTAAGATACTAAGCCTAAGAATGCTTTTACCTGAGTTAGTTTTTAGGTACTGGAGTATTTAAAATAGCAGAAATTTTTTCTTGCGTTTTGTGTATGCCATTTTTATCAATTTTGTAACCGCAGTATGTAATTTCATCATTCATGAAAGAAGATTTTTCTTTATTTATTTTAAGATTATATTCACGTAACCTTTCTAGCACTTGTTTTAATCGCTCTAAATGTATTTCATCAGTTTCCCCTGAGATACATATATCGTCAATAAAAACTGAAATACCCTCTATACCTTTTAAAATTTGTTCTATAGTTCTCTGCCATATTGCTGGAGAACTGGCAATTCCGTATGGTAATCGCGTAAATTGAAATAAGCCTTTAGGAGTGTTAATAGTAAGTAATTCTTGTGAATTTTCCTCTACCGGTAAATGCAAGTATGCTTGATTTAAATCTATCTTTGTAAAATGTAATCCACCCCCTAAAGTTGCTAATATATCTTCAATTTTTGGTAGCGGGTATTTGTCAACCTTTAAAAATTTATTTACCGTGACTTTAAAATCGCCGCACAAACGAATTTTACCATTAGGTTTTAC
Source organism: Salticus scenicus (assembly GCA_963930645.1). Lineage (NCBI taxonomy): Eukaryota > Metazoa > Arthropoda > Arachnida > Araneae > Salticidae > Salticus > Salticus scenicus. The sequence continues at coordinate 185,657,378 of OZ005649.1, forward strand.
CACCGGAACAATGGGTGTTGCCCATTTACTAGTACTAACAGCTTTTATTATCCCTTCACTTTCTAATCTTTCCAATTCTTCATTTACTGCATTCCTTAATGCATACGTAACTGTTCGCGATTTACAAAATATTTGTGATGAGTCTTTCTCTAAATGTAATTCAGCTTTAACATTTTTAATTTCACCTACGTTATTTGTGAATAAATCCGGAAATTCTTTCAGTAAATTATTTAAATTTTCCGAAATTTGTACTTTGTTTACCGGAACAGTTTGTAAATTGTTTGGGAATATATTAAATGTAGTTATCCAGTCCCTACCTAGCAATAAAGGAAAATTGTCTTTTTTAACTAAATATAACTTAACATTCCTAGTTTTGTTTTCGTAAGTTACATTTACTCTAACAAATCCCTCGGGCTGGAAAATTTCTCCAGTAGCTGTTTTTAATTGTATATCAGCAGGAAACATTTTATGTTCTGGAAATAATCTCCGAAAACGATTTATCGGTACAGCGGAAATCGCCGATCCTGTATCAAGCTCCATTTCTGCTTTAGCACTATTTTCTATCAAAACCCAAATTTTTATAGGTTTAGTGCCTTCAGATTGTAATGACAAAATGTCTACAGTATCAAGAACATTTACAATTTTCTTTTGAGTAACATTGTTTTGTGCGTTCCGACACACCTTACTCAAATGACCGCGTTTTTTACAAAAATTGCAAACTGCATTAATAAATTTACAAACATTTGCTAAATGAGAGCTATTTCCACAACTATAACAATGAGTTTTACTTTTATTTGTACTCGCAGTTTTGTTCACATTTTGTTTACTTAAGTTATTTTGAGAATAATTTTGTTTTGGTTTCCTAGCACTAACTGAAACTTTATTCAAATTCAAATTCTTATTCTGTAATTCGCTCATGTCATTTTCAGTACTTTGCATAGTTACGGCTTGTTCTAGTGCTTTTTCAAGCGTCAAATCTTCAACCTGAGACATTAATTTGCTTTGGATTGTTTAATTTTTTAATCCGCGTAAAAATTGTTCTAACAAATTTTCTGACAGCGAATCGCCTGTAAACGCGCAATGTGTTGTAAATTTCTTTAAACGAACACTAAAATCTTGAACTGATTCAGAATCTCCTTGAAAACATTTTCTAAATTTAATGCGTTCTGTAATTTTGTTAGGAATTTTACATAGATGTTTTGTTAAGACATCTACTAATTCAGTGTAAGTTTTTGATTCAGGAAGATCTGGGAACAATAAATTTGTAAGTAAATTATATAATTTCGGTCCGATAAACGTAATTAAAGCACTAAGTTTTCTTTCATCTTTTATATCAAACAATATGAAGTTCTGTTCTAATCGTCGAATATAAGTATCAAAAGACTCAACAGAATCATCGAATTCTTTAAAATTTTGAAACATTTTTAATGTAAATATGCTACTTCTAATAATAAAAAGATGCAATCAAATAAAAGAACAGAAAGGAAAAAATAAAATAAATGTATAAATACCTTTTTTCCTCTCTTTCTCGAAAAATAAAAAATCGCAGACAATAATTACGCTCACTGGCGCCTAAATCGTACCTGCCCGCCACCAGACAATGATATTAACTGCTGCTGTCTCCGACCGCATAATGATTCATTTTAATAAATAATTTTCTTTATGAAATAAGTAGATTTTGAATAAACACATATGTAGAAGATATTCCGTTCTTTTTTATGAACTGCAGATTTCATTTTTAATTATCTTCAAGTGGATATTTGTAAATGTATAAGAGCAAAACTTTTTTTGCTTTTTTCTTTTTCTTTATTCCTGGTCGCCATTATAGTATTTTATAGGCAGGAGAAGATTTATGATTAAGCCATAACTAGGATATGACGAGGCGTTTCATTTTAAACACATAAAATTTAATAGATGACTACGACGTAGATGTCTTTGTAAGAAAAAAAAAGTAAAATTAAGAAAAGAAAAAACAATTTTGGACTTTGATTTTTCAGAAGTGATGCATTGGTACGTTCTAGTACGCACTATTAGTACGTTCCCATGCGCTTCATCTAACATGTAAAAATTAACTAAAGTAAAAGAAGTATAGGAACTGCTTCCCATGCAAATTAAGCTTTGTTTTTAAGGAGGGTTCTCATGAGAAGTAAAAATTTGGGTGAGAATTTGTCGCCTTTACTCAGAAACAAAGTGAGATTTGGAAAAATAATATGAAATCAGAAAGGTCTAATTTTACAGCTCACTGATATAATTTAAGGTTAATCGCATTTAATTACTTGTGTATGCCGGATTTTTTCAATTACTGAAATAGTCAGGCTATTACACTGAAAATTGATAAAACTTACCTTTTTTTTTTTTTTTTTTTTTTTCTTTTTAATATATCTTTAATACAAGATTATTTACCTAAAAGTAAAAAATTCTTGATTTATTTATTTTTTACTTTCATTACCGTACTACCGTAGGTAATGGAAGTATTGTATTCGGTCCAAAAATTCGATATTGAGTTTTCGTGTGATTTATACGTTTTAAGGCCTCCTGAGTAGTTTTAAGAGTAGTTTCCTGAGTAGTTTAGATAGACTACCAAAAAAAGTAGTTTTTGACAATTGATCAGTGTGTGTGTATGTGTGTATATGCGGAATCTTCTGGCTATCATATTTCCGAAACCAATAAAGATAGAACTACGAAACTTCAGAATTGATACAGGTCTGGTGTAGAGATGAATTTTTCAAATTTTGGTGAAAACTGGAAAACCAAAAGTGGGTCATTGGAAACCGGAAGTGTTACAGTAACTCCGTATCTCAAAAACGGCTCTAACAATTTTCTTCAAAGTTGCTATATAAACATTAGATGTCCTTTCGAATAATATAGTTGGTTAGTTCAGGAAAACTGATAGGCGTCCTATATAAACAGCTCAATTTCAAGTCTCGCAAGTGCATTTCTTTAAAAACGGCTGTACGGATTTATTTCAAACTCGTCATATTATTTCCCTTTTAAGTATCCTTTTGTATGTAATTATTGTTTTTCAGTCAATAACTGAGTATATAAAGTTTTGGTAAAAGTTGGTATCTCAAAAACGGCTGTAACGATTTTCTTGAAAATTGTTGCATAAATCAATTTTAAATATTCTTTCTGATGTATTACGTGGTTATTACAGGAAAATTAACAGTCATCCTGTTTATGTAGGTAATTTTAGATCTCGGAAATTGGTGTTTCAAAAAATAACTTTACTATATTTTTCTTATTTTTTAACTTGCTATGTAAACTTTGTTTTATATGTCTTTACACGTATATTAAGTTTCTCATACCGGAAAAGTTTTCGGTTTCTACTTCGTTAGGTGAATTTTATGTCTTCTGATCGTATTATCTCCAAAAAAAATCTGGTGTGAAACAACCACACGACTTCCATTACCCACTATTACACGTATTACATGCATTTTTTTGGAGATATTATATGCATTTTTTGAAATTTTCCAGTAAGAGAAACTTGACACATGTGTAAAGACATATTGTATAAAACAGAGTTTGCACAACGAGTTAAAAAAAAAAAAAAAAGTGAGTTAAAATGGCGAGTTTGAAAAAAAATCCATACAACCGTCTTTAAAGGAACGCCTTTGCGAGGCCTGAAATTGAGCTCGTTATACAGGACGCCTATCAATTTTCTTGAATTAACCAACTATATCATTCGAAAGGACATCTAATAGAGTGTTTATATAGCAAGTTTGAAGAAAATCGTTAGAGCCGTTGTTGAGATACGGACTTACGGTCCAACTTCCGGTTTCCGATGTCCCACTTCCGGTTTTTCAATTTTCACCAAAATTTCGAAATTTCATCTGTACACCAGACGTATTTCAATTCTAAAGTTTCGTAGCTCTATCTTTATTAGTTTCTGAGCTATAATAGCCAGAAGATTCTCCACATACATACACACACACACACACACATACATACACACTGACCAATTGCCAAAAACCACTTTTTTGGACTCAGGGACCTTAAAACGTGTAAATCAGGTGAAAACCCGATATCGAATTTTCAGTCCGAATACAATACTTCCATTACCTACGGTAGTAGGGTAATGGAAGTAAAAATGTATATAATACGTGTAATAGTGGGAAGTCGGTAGTGGGAATAGTGGGAATGTAGTGTGGAAGTCGTATGGTTATTTCACATTAGATTTTTTTTTCTTTTACGTGTGTGTGTTTCAATGTTGAAACAAAATGTATTTTTGTAGCTTATAAGGAAAATACGTAATTTTATTATTCAAGTTTTTTGAAAACTTTAAAAAATCATTTAACTTTGTTTAAATTTGCTGATTTTTGTGAAAGATGAAAAGTTTTTCATTACAAGTTTGTTGATTTTTATGAATGACCTGTTTTCGGATAAAAAATTTTAATAGATTGACCCAAGAAGAGTGCAGAATTATCTCTCAATGTTAAGGATTTTATGTGAGGGGGGGGGATAAATAAAAAAATAAAATAAATAAATAATAATAATAATAATAAGTATAAATATAAACAAAAAACTGCACGAGATTCTCGTGATCTGCCTTTAAGTTTCAACTTTTACTTTCTCTTATCCATAATGGTAGAAAAATGTATTGTTTTTGGATCAATATTTTCAAAATTACGCTTTCGCTATAATCACACTCCTTGTGGTCCTCAGAGTTTCAAAATTATATTTTTAATGGTTGTTTCGTGTGTCTCTCAGTGAACCTGTTATCAGCATAACCTATCTAGCATGCTATGACCACCACAAAACTTTCTTCTATATTTTCTTACACAAATTCACGCAGTACAAATTATTATAATTAATATTTATATAAAATATTTTTCAAGATGAATGTAAACTATTTTCACTCCAGAAAAAGTTGAACCCTAAATATCGAAAGAAAGTAAATTTTGTGTCCCGTAGACGGTATCAAAAGATTTTTTTTTTTTCTAAATATTTTTTGTTTACTTGTAAAAAATGAATATAAATTATAACTTCATTTTAAATTACCACAGATGTATTGTTCAATCATGCATTTTAAAAGTATGGATGAGTTCTTTTTAAAAATACTAATATTGAAGCTTTACAATCCGTAAAGGGGTGCGATATTCGTACATATGTTAAAAAAAAAAAATCTAATTGATTATAAATAATTCTTTTTAAAAATCACACCTTTTTATTAAAAGTAATCCCCGTAGTGTACATTTATGCGAATATGAAATTTGGTCCTATGTTGTCATATTGCAAATTTTGAAAATTTTGAAAAAAAAAAAAAAAAAAAACGAACGACAGCGCCATTTTATAAAATCTGATTAGCACCAAATTAAGTCAAAGTCCAACCAAATATAAAATTATACGGAATTCCGTCCATTGGTTCATGAGATACAGCGTCCACATACAGACAGACATTTTCTGAAAAAGTTCAAACTATGTTTAGGACATTTCAAAACATATAAATAATAAATCCATAGAAAACCAAAGATAGAAAAATTCAAGAATTCAGTATTAATTGTTAATATTCCACATAAAATTTCTAAAAAGATGTACAGATGGCAGCACTATTAAATTGTGCCATTTTCAGGAAAAAATAGTGAATATTTATTTTCTCTTACCTGTATACAGTGGAGAGTGGAGCAAATATAGTTTCTGAGTTAAAATTTTGAAATTGAGTGTTTGATAAGTTTGTACGTTTTGAGGTCTTCTGAATTTCAATATCAGGTTTTTAGCTGTTGGTTTGTGTGTAAGTCGAATAACCCGAATCCATTCATCAAATAAATGTATGTTATCAAAAAGTAAATTCATTTGCAATACTTATCTTTCTATTGAATAACCTTATTCTTAATATTTTCGAAAAACGAACGAACGAAGCAAACCCCCCCCCCCCACCCTCCAAAAAAAAAAAAAAAAAAAAAAAGAAGAAGGAAAAAAATATTTTTATTATTGTACTTAGTTATATAGCAATAACAATATTTATATAAATAATTATAATACGCTTATGTAAATTTATTTTTTATTAAAAAAAAGGATGTAGTTGGATTTCTTGCTCATGAGAAAGTATATTTTATAAACATTTTCGATTGATTTTTCGTATTTCACCAAAATTTAGCTAGAAGGTATGCAATAGTTTTGTCAAACTCATGAAGGTAGAAAAAAGGCTCTCTATCTTTATGGTCAAACTATTTATAGTGCTGCCATCTACGTGTGTACTTTGAAATTTATTGTAAAATAAAGTAGCGTTTTGTTTATAAAATGACAAAGCAAGCACAATATAAGAATTATTGTCATTTATGTTCAGTTTAGTGTTACCAAATGTTCTTTCACTGAAAAATAACAATAACAATAAACTTTGTTGAATAATTAATGCATAAAAAGTGGAAATTTTTGAATAAAATAGAAGATATCTGAGATAAAGTTAATAAAAATTTATAAGATATAAATTATTATTATTTTTTATTTTAAATAAAAAATTTTGTTATGAATTCAATTATTATTATAACTTAGGTTATAAAAAATAAGAAATATTAATATGTTAATGTATATTATCTGATTACATCACCAAAAACTGTTTAATTTGTCTTGTTGGTGAAGTAATAGTAACGATTGATTACCATTCATGTTTGGTTAAATAAATAAATAAATGCATAATAATAATCTAAAGATTTAAAAGATTTAAATACACATTTTTGCAACACTTATATGGCAATATGTACTCAATTTTGGGCAGTTAATATAAGAGAGTACCATTTCAATTAGAATTATCATACCTTTGGTGGAAGCTGTACATTCTTGCCATATTTTCTTTACTACTATTATAATTTACACTTATGTATTTATTTCTCCAAAGAATATGCAGAAAATGATATTCAGGTCAAAAGATATATCTCTATTTTATAAAATAATAAGTGAGTTTTTCAGATTCTCTAATGGCCGTATTCACCATTAACTTTAACTCCCGGTTCAAAGCAAAAACTTGAAAAGCGTCTAAAGGCAGGTTACAGATTTCCAGCAAAATTTGACACACTGTTTCTGCCATCTAGCGTCGAAGATTTCATATTATCCTTGATTGGTTATTTTCACCTAAAAAATTTTAAAATAACTATACCGCTAAATAGCAGAAACAACACGGCAAAAATTGCTGAAAATTTGCGCCCCGCCTTTATACGCTTTTCAAATTTTCATGTTCGACCGGGAGTTGAAGTTATTGGTGAATAACAGCCTAAGAGGATTCGAATAGTTGAACTGTTTATTTATTTATTTTTTTAAGATTTATTTTTTTTGTTCATTTAAAATAAAAAATAATATAGTCTCATTGCTACTAATTCAAACTGTTAATTGAAAAATAACAATTTTCAATCTGTAGATTCTTGTTCATACTCTCGTAGACTCTTGGAACCTGTAGATTTTTGCCATATTTTCTTTGCTACTATTATAACTTACACTTATGTATTTATTTCTCTAAAGAATATAACAGAAAACGATATTCAGGTCAAAAGACCTCTCTCTGTTTCATATATTCTCATTGATATTAATTAACATTGTTAATCGGAAAAATAATAAAGAAATAATTGGAAGATAATTCCAACTTTTTTTTTTTTTTTTTTTTTTTTTTTTTTCACTTTTTCATTATAAAATTAAGAGTAATTGCAATTTGTAATAATGTTTCAATCAGTAAATCTCTCGAAGCTTCTAGATGGGAAGTGATGGTTTCAATTCCATATCGCACTCGTCGACCTAACCGTTTGGCGATTTCTGCAATTTGCCCCGAGACATGCTTAAAAACGGGCTAAGACCTCAACCCCATAATAAGGGGCCTTATGGAGGACAGTCTACGTAGGCTTAAGAACCTTGTGCAGTCAATCGTCTTCAATCTCTATACCAACATTATACAATCAATATATTTCTAACAGATTTATTAAAAATGGAGTTTTATGATTTAACATGGTACTTAAATGGTACGTTGGTACCTCTCATTAAAAATGAAAGCATCTTATCTCCTTATATTATTAAAATCTGTGCGCATCTGTGTGTGTGTGTCTGTGAGAAATGGCTTGAAGCAGCTAAAGCTCGGGCGCTAATGGTCGCACGGACTCTTCGGACAGGTACCGTCGGACGGAGAATTTATCGCAGATGTTCGTTATCTAATTTGCTAAACGATGCGACCCTAATTAGCGAAGATATAAATTAAAACGTCGACCTATGTCTAATGAAAAAGCTATTCAAAATGCCAGGCGACCGTAATTTTCATCCGGAACCGCGTACCTCAAAAGAAAAAGCAGAGAGAGAAAATTTCGTGGGTTTTTGTAAACCCATCGCTGCTGATCTGTTGGAGATATTGAAAATACACCTGTACCACGAGAAAGAGCATTTATTACCGATTCTTACGGTACAATTTTTTTGAGGGGGAAAAACCGAAGATTCTGCTGTTTCTTCATTCAAGGCGCTATAAGGTGCTATTAAATGTCTTTTTATAAATTCCAACTGTGCGTTTACTAATAGATTATTATTATTATTATTATTATTATTATTATCATCATCTTGACATGAAATAAAATTTCATAACATATTGTAGTACTATATTTGGAGCGGAATTGCTGTCATTCCATGATCGACTGGGTAAATCATCTATATAAATAAAACAAAGAGTTTTTTAGTAAAAACTGATGAAATTTTTAAAAAAGGTACTGCATAGGCGTTACACTTTATTAAAAGAGCTTTAAAAAGTGTTCATTTTTTGTGCAGACACTATATACATCAAGTTATTATATTTAAAGATATTACGTTGCAAAGTTTCCCAACGCGGTATCATTCGATTGCTTTTATCTTAAAATAAGAGTCTAATATTAAACAAAAAACAGTCTAACATGAAAGAATAATGAATAACTTTTTAAAAATTATCAGTTTTGAAGTTCTAAGAGCTGCAATTTTTAAATTACAGCGTACTTATTTCCCATACATAATCCATTAAATTTGTAAACAATTGTTGGTTCATTTTTGAGAATCATTCACATAAGACCATAGAGCATTGTTGCAAAACGAGTGCAAAACGGAATAAATATTTAATTTAATTTAATTTGTAATATGTTATTTTGACTTTTTGACCTTAAAAGGAATTTTTAACTATGTTACAAAGCCCAAAATGTGATATAAAAAAATAAATAGGGATTCAATTCTTTTGAAAATTCATTTAAATTTAGTGACCAGCGAAGCGGGCGTAGCCTGCTTGTATAAAATATAAGAAATCATTTGATAGTAAATACTATCAATTGTCTGTATATTGTTGTTTAATACAATCGCGATTTAATATGAAAAAGGTACTTCGATTTTTTTTTTTTTCATTTTTTCATTTTTTCTTTCTGTCTTTTTTTTTGGTATCGCCCGTTTCGAAACTGTATTTCAATAAACACTTAAATTGAACCTCTAGGGTACGGCATTTGTCGTCTCAGGTAATAATGCGAAAATTGAATTGTTCGAAATATTGCGAGCAGAAAAGACGTTACCGAAGGCAGCGGGTACCCGAAGCAAGTTTTTGTTGGTTGGTTGGTTGTAGGGTTTAAGGCCAATTGACTACGCTAGGGTCCTAGGCCTATAGGCTAGAGCCCCTAAATAAAATAATAGGCCGGCGCATCCCCGCCATTTTTTTGCCTGCGAAGAGGACAGCATTCCCGCTTGGCGTCCTTATCGCTTCCCTAATGATTTTAAGAAATCTTGATCTGAAGCTAATCCGGTCAAGATAAGAGCAATAAGCAACAATAATATTCCTAAAAACACATTTTTTTCACAGTACATTCTGAGGATGTCATTTTATTCTTAGGATATCCTATGTATAGTATTTTATAGGCAGGAGAAGATTTATGATTAAGCCATAACTAGGATATGACGAGGCGTTTCATTTTAAACACATAAAATTTAATAGATGACTACGACAATTACAGATCAAATACACAAGTAACATAAACGACTACATTTTGAAGACTGATCTGTTCTAGCAGAGATAAAAGTAAAAAGGAAGGAACAGATCATTGATTGGACAATACAGTTTACAGGTACATGTACATTTACGTGACGTCACTTACCACAAGACCAATAGATTTAATCAGGAATACAATGGCGAAATACACCACAACTCTCCTCCCCTTAATTCCGTATACCATACCTGATGGGAGGTTTTCTTACTCTAGATGATCTTCTTACAACCTGTTCAGAAAAAGATAAGTTAGTATGTTTAAAATTTGAATGTTTAGATTTTAGTTCTTTATTTACAGTACTGTTGATATTTTTATCACAGGCAATTTCTCCAGGCTTTGTAGACACTGATGTACTGTCGGTTGGCACTGGATCTGGTGTAATGGAAGGATCGGTTGGCACTGGATCTGGTGTAATGGCAGGATCGGTTGGCACTGGATCTGGTATAATGGCAGGCCTCCTATCAGACTTAGATTCTCCATTGCTTTGTAGGTGTGGACTCTTGCTATCGGGAACCATGGAAATATTTGCACCAGAACTTGTAGTTTCCTCCAGTTGTACTCTGGAACCTACACTTTTCAGTTGATCAACGTGTCTTTTCCATACACATGAACCTACTTGAATTTTGTAATGCAGTTTACCTAGTCTGGCAATTACTTTACCTATTTTCCATTTATCTCCTGATGTGTAATTGCGTACTGCAACTTTTTCATTTACTTGGAATTCTCTTATCTTTTTCTTGTTAAAAACATTTTTATGTTGTTTGTTTTCAACATAATTTTTAACATTTGGTACAAGTAAATCCAGTTGTGATCTGATATTTCTCTTGAGAAATAATGAGGCGGGACTCTCCCCGGTTGTAATATGAGGCATTATTCGGTATTGGAATAGAAATTCGTTTAACTTAAATTGGAGATTTCCGGGTTCTGAACTTAAGGATTTCAATCCTTTTTTAATTATTTGGACATATCTTTCAGCCTGACCATTTGTAGAGGGATGATATGGTGCAGTTAAACTATGTTTTATGCCTTTACTTTGTAGAAAATGTTCGAATTGTTCTGAAATGAATTGTGGCCCATTATCACACACAAGGGACACAGGATAGCCATATCTGGCAAAAAGCGAAGAAAGACAGTTTATAGTGTTCTCAGCCGTAGTATTAGGAACAATGAACACTTCTGTCCATTTACTGTGGACATCTACTACGATTAAAAACATTTTCCCCATCATTGGACCAAAAAAGTCTACATGTATTCTGTTCCAAAGTGTTGTAGGCCATTCCCAGTGATGATTGCCCATTTTAGGAGGATTATGTTTTAATTTAATACAAACAGAACAGTTATTTGCTAAATTCTCAATGTCTTTATCAATACCTGGCCACCATACAAAACTACGTGCCAGTGCTTTCATTTTAACTATGCCTAAATGGCCAAAATGTAAATCTTGTAAAACTTTTTGTCTATGAACAGTAGGATTTACAACACGATTCCCTTGTAGTATACAGTTATTGAGTAATGAAAAATCTTCTTGTTTATGTCCGAAAAGTAAGTAATTTGGCATCTGTGTGCCTGATATTAAATGTCGGTACATTTCTTTGAATACTGGATCTTTTTTAGAACTTGCACACAACGTTTTTGTAGTTAAAGGCAACGTAGAGATCTGATGAATAAATAAACAATCGGATTCATCAGTGTTGCCAAATAAATTTGGTGACAAAGTTGGTGACATTTTTTCCTGGCTGTAGCGAATCGGACGACGGCAGCAGTAAGTCTTCACTACGTAATGGAAGACGTGATAGAGCATCGGCATTTCCGTGCTCTGCAGATTTTTTATATTTAATATCATAATTAAATGTTTGTAAGTATAATGCATATCTTTGTATTCTAGCTGCCGAAAGTACCGGAATACTTTTTACGGGTGAAAATATGGAAACTAGGGGTTTACTATCAGTATACAGAGTAAATCTCCTACCATATAAAATTTGAAAAAATTTCTTTACTCCAAAAATTATTGATAACGCTTCTTTATCTACCTGACTATACCGCTTTTCTGCAGAAGACAAAGTTCTAGAAGCAAAAGCTATGGGTTTTTCGGAGTTATCTGGCATTGTATGCGAAAGTACTGCCGAAATTCCATAAGGAGAAGCATCAGTGGCTAAAATTAAGGGTAATTTAGGATTAAAGTGGGTGAGAATCCTTTCGGAAGTAATTTCTTGTTTAATTGCATTAAATGAATTTTCACATTTTTTAGTCCACTGAAAATTTTTATTTTTACGTAATAATTCATTTAAAGGATAAGCAATCGTAGATAATTTAGGAACAAATCTAGAATAGTAAGATACTAAGCCTAAGAATGCTTTTACCTGAGTTACGTTTTTAGGTACTGGAGCATTTAAAATAGCAGAAATTTTTTCTTGCGTTTTGTGTATGCCATTTTTATCAATTTTGTAACCGCAGTATGTAATTTCATCATTCATGAAAAAAGATTTTTCTTTATTTATTTTAAGATTATATTCACGTAACCTTTCTAGCACTTGTTTTAATCGCTCTAAATGTATTTCATCAGTTTCCCCTGAGATACATATATCGTCAATAAAAACTGAAATACCCTCTATACCTTTTAAAATTTGTTCTATAGTTCTCTGCCATATTGCTGGAGAACTGGCAATTCCGTATGGTAATCGCGTAAATTGAAATAAGCCTTTAGGAGTGTTAATAGTAAGTAATTCTTGTGAATTTTCCTCTACCGGTAAATGCAAGTATGCTTGATTTAAATCTATCTTTGTAAAATGTATTCCACCCCCTAAAGTTGCTAATATATCTTCAATTTTTGGTAGCGGGTATTTGTCAACCATTAAAAATTTATTTACCGTGACTTTAAAATCGCCGCACAAACGAATTTTACCATTAGGTTTTACCACCGGAACAATGGGTGTTGCCCATTTACTAGTACTAACAGCTTTTATTATCCCTTCACTTTCTAATCTTTCCAATTCTTCATTTACTGCATTCCTTAATGCATACGTAACTGTTCGCGATTTACAAAATATTGGTGATGAGTCTTTCTCTAAATGTAATTCAGCTTTAACATTTTTAATTTCACCTACGTTATTTGTGAATAAATCCGGAAATTCTTTCAGTAAATTATTTAAATTTTCCGAAATTTGTACTTTGTTTACCGGAACAGTTTGTAAATTGTTTGGGAATATATTAAATGTAGTTATCCAGTCCCTACCTAGCAATAAAGGAAAATTGTCTTTTTTAACTAAATATAACTTAACATTCCTAGTTTTGTTTTCGTAAGTTACATTTACTCTAACAAATCCCTCGGGCTGGAAAATTTCTCCAGTAGCTGTTTTTAATTGTATATCAGCAGGAAACATTTTATGTTCTGGAAATAATCTTCGAAAACGATTTATCGGTACAGCGGAAATCGCCGATCCTGTATCAAGCTCCATTTCTGCTTTAGCACTATTTTCTATCAAAACCCAAATTTTTATAGGTTTAGTGCCTTCAGATTGTAATGACAAAATGTCTATAGTATCAAGAACATTTACAATTTTCTTTTGAGTAACATTGTTTTGTGCGTTCCGACACACCTTACTCAAATGACCGCGTTTTTTACAAAAATTGCAAACTGCATTAATAAATTTACAAACAATTTGCTAAATGAGAGCTATTTCCACAGCGATAACAATGAGTTTTACTTTTATTTGTACTCGCAGTTTTGTTCACATTTTGTTTACTTAAGTTATTTTGAGAATAATTTTGTTTTGGTTTCCTAGCACTAACTGAAACTTTATTCAAATTCAAATTCTTATTTTGTAATTCGCTCATGTCATTTTCAGTACTTTGCATAGTTACGGCTTGTTCTACTGCTTTTTCAAACGTCAAATATTCAACCTGAGATATCAATTTGCTTTGGATTGTTTAATTTTTTAATCCGCGTAAAAATTGTTCTAACAAATTTTCTGACAGCGAATCGCCTGTAAACGCGCAATGTGTTGTAAATTTCTTTAAACGAACACTAAAATCTTGAACTGATTCAGAATCTCCTTGAAAACATTTTCTAAATTTAATGCGTTCTGCAATTTTGTTAGGAATTTTACATAGATGTTTTGTTAAGACATCTACGAATTCAGTGTAAGTTTTTGATTCAGGAAGATCTGGGAACAATAAATTTGTAAGTAAATTATATAATTTCAATCCGATAAACGTAATTAAAGCACTAAGTTTTTTTTTCATCTTTTATATCAAACAATATAAAGTTCTGTTCTAATCGTCGAATGTAAGTATCAAAAGACTCAACAGAATCATCGAATTCTTTAAAATTTTGAAACATTTTTAATGAAAATATGCTACTTCTAATAATAAAAAGATGCAATCAAATAAAAGAACAGAAAGGAAAAAATAAAATAAATGTATAAATACCTTTTTTCCTCTCTTTCTCGAAAAATAAAAAATCGCAGACAATAATTACGCTCACTGGCGCCTAAATCGTACCTGCCCGCCTCCAGACAATGATATTAACTGCTGCTGTCTCCGACCGCATAATGATTCATTTCAATAAATAATTTTCTTTATGAAATAAGTAGATTTTGAATAAACACATATGTAGAAGATATTCCGTTCTTTTTTATGAACTGCAGATTTCATTTTTAATTATCTTCAAGTGGATATTTGTAAATGTATAAGAGCAAAACTTTTTTTTCTTTTTTCTTTTTCTTTATTCCTGGTCGCCATTTTAGTATTTTATAGGCAGGAGAAGATTTATGATTAAGCCATAACTAGGATATGACGAGGCGTTTCATTTTAAACACATAAAATTTAATAGATGACTACGACAATTACAGATCAAATACACAAGTAACATAAACGACTACATTTTGAAGACTGATCTGTTCTAGCAGAGATAAAAGTAAAAAGGAATGAACAGATCATTGATTGGACAATACAGTTTACAGGTACATGTACATTTACGTGACATCACTTACCACAAGACCAATAGATTTAATCAGGAATACAATGGCGAACTACACCACACTATGGACATACGATGTGTTGTTAGGGCAGTTTCTGTTTCTTTTACAGAATGTCGCCAAAACTCAAATACACAGTAATAGAAGGTATATGAACACTTTATATTTACTTCTTGAATGATTATAGCAGTTTATCGCTAAACAAACTTCCATATCATAGTTTACTTAGCTAAAATTATGAAATATAATAAAATAAATTACTCTAAAGTAACGTAAGACGAAAAAAAAAATGTTTGTGGTTTGTTCATCAGAGAAACGCGCTGGGTACATGTGGCAACCCTAAGGCAACAAAATGCCTGATGAGCCAGCTCGTAAATATAGGAGCCTTACTATAGGCGAAATGGCCACCGTGGAACTCTTTCTAAGGGGTCTTAGCGCGTATTTACGCGAGATTTGAAGAAAACCACGGAAAAATCCGAACGACTAGGTAGATGAGCGTGACCACCCGGCATTTCCCATCTATCAGCTTTGAGCACAGAACAACACGGCCGCTGGTGGGCAGCAAGTTTTTGAGCGATTTCAATGTAATTTTTTTTTTTTTTTTTTTTTTTAGATTTTATTTATAAAATGAAAATAGTGATTTTTATTTTTTTATTCTTTTTTTTTTTTTTTTTTTTTAATTTGTCTAAATATAGTGACCAGCAACGCGGGAAAAGCCTGCTATTTAATTTATATAAAAAAAGGATGTATGGTTTTTAAATAAGGCTGAATTAACCAACCAATTATGTTTGATTTGATGTTGATATTTGACGAAATTGTGCAGGTAACAGTAAGTTTTTTTGCATTCTACCAATCGATTTTGAAAAATCTTTTGGATTTGGAATAGAAATAAACTAATCAATCAAATACTTGTAATTTTTGGAGCAATTGAGACGACGGCCCTAGCAGCTATAGGTCTCAAAGCAAGCCCAACACAACAATAATCCTTAGTAAAATTTAAACATCAATGTTAATACTATTAATTTATTTTTTTAATTTTAAACCTTTTTATAAAAAAGCGCTATGGAAGTGAATGAAACTTGACCATGCAGAAGACATTAAAAAAAAAAAAAAAAAAATGAAAAATGTATGCCTCGAAATAATGTAGCAGTAGGGCTAAGATCTTCCCAGTCTATGCACGATTGGTGCTAACACTTTCATAAAATACTGTTCTCGTTCATTTGGCTATGCTATACAGATTTTGATCCTTTTATTAATAAAGTTTACTGTTTAACAAATAATAGGTATTATTGTATTTCTGAGATTTTACTTCACTCAGCACTGGTACAACTTTCAATAGGTGTAATTTAATGGTGAAATAAGTTCCTAAATCACTACCAATATGAATTTTTTTGTATATGATGTTGGTTGAACTGGATTAAAAATAACCATCTTACACTAGAAACTTCGACCTTTTTTTTTTTTTCATTTTTGTCGCTCAAAGGTCGTTTTTACACTCTGCAGTTAATTAGACCAACGACTTAAAATGAATTTCGAGCTACAACGAACATCCGTTGAATCGAGATTCGAATCTGGCCTCTGGCAACTGAAGGTTGCCAGGGGTTCGGGGTTCGTGAATTGTTTGTGAATGAAAGCCAAATCTTGCAGAGGCTGGAAACTTTATGTACATTCCAGAAGATTACGGGACTGTCAAACAAGTATTAACTTCACTTTCACCAGAAAACATAGCTAAAATAACCGCTCACAACATTAAAATCTCTGCATAAACTGTATCATAGTATTAACACACAGCAATAGGCTGCATTTAATCAATAGCAGAGATCCAGTTAGGCAATTGTTCATATCGAGTCGTTTGACGCGGGGCTGAACTGACGGCTGAAATCCGATTCCTTTATATAGCCTTGTATAAATCCAGAATTTTCTAGTATCTTCCGAAGTAATCGAGTTAGAACTTAGCTAACTGATATATCGATAATAAAGATTTTTTCGCCAAGGTCGCCAAAAAAGTCGCCAAGGATGGATAAAGTCTCCAAATTTGTCCTGCCCTGGTGAAGCTTTGAGACGGGTTTTTAAAGAAAAATGAGCTATTTTAATGCCAAAGCAAGCTAGAAATGCTGAAAATTAACATTTTATAACCTGACTAAGCTTTTTCGAATGAAATGACCTAATGATAACTAGTATTATTTACAAATTCGTAACAATATCATCATCTTAGATATTTAAACTTTAAAACTTATTTACACATCATAAAATAAATGGAAGCACTACTGATTTCGAAAAGGCGTGGCCTTTCTTCTTCTTATCATCATCTTATGTATGTAATTGTTATTCTCTCCTGTAAATAACATTTTAAATGTCTAAAATTTTTCCAGTGAAAGCTATAGTGATTTTGTTTCACTTCCACAGATGACGTTGGAGATCTAATTGGAATAGTGAATAAACTTCAAGATAAATTAGCTTCTAGTGGAATTCCTTTTGAAGTATCTTTACCTCAAATAGTAGTAGTAGGATCCCAAAGTGCAGGGAAAAGTAGTACGCTGGAGAATATTGTTGGCAGGTAACAGCAATAAATTATTAATTTTGTTTTCTTTTTTTTTTAGAAATCTAAATTAATTTTTATTAATGTATTTAATGGTTTGTGTATTTTTGTATCTTGGCAAATTGTAAACCTTAAGCATAAAATTGTGTTAAAGATATATATGTAATCGATACAAACTTTATTTAAACAAAACATTATTTTTGTATGATTATTTTCAGTGAGGAAAATAACACGCTTAAAATTTCATTTTAAAATTAAAATGTACTAAAGACAATTTAAAGAGTAATAATAATAAAATAATTATTGCGAAATACTGTAAAAAGGTTCATCGACTTAGTTTTCTGAGAAATGTCTATATATCATTTAAAATATTATAATTTTTGAATTAATATTTTCTAAGACGTATATACCTTACGTGAAAAACAACAAAAAACTCGTATGTTGTGGCCACCACATGACTTTCTTCTATACTTTCCTATACAGACTCACTCAGTAAATATAATTTATTAAAATTATTGTTAAAAAAAATTATCTTACATGATAATGCAGACGATTTCCATATTAGAGAAGTAGTATAACATTAAATATCCCCCCCCCCCAATAAATAAATAAATAAATAAATAAATAAATAAAAAAATAAAGTCAATTTTGTTTTCAATATTACATAAAAAAAAAGTTAAAAATGAAAAAAATCGATAACTTTATTTTAAATTATCTCAGATCTATGGTTCAACCATTCGTTTTAAAGGTATTGGCGAGCTCTTTTGAAAGATACCCATCATGAAAGTTTATTCCCCTCGAGGGGAGACTTTCCCCCCAGGGGGGGGGGGGGGAAGGCGAGGCTCTTACATACACATTTTTTTTTTTTCACAGTTGGCTATTTCTATTACTAATAATAATTTTTTTAAATTTCATAATGATTATAAAAAAAAAAAATTCTCTTTATGCACATTTATACAAAATTTTGTGCTATACCACCATGTTAACAATTTAGAAAGAGCGGGATGGCAACGCAAGCTGTTGATAAATTTTTACCAAAAGACGGAGGAAACAAAAATGTGCCGTTGGACTAACTGATACTATTTCAACTAACTAAATGTCAGCTTCTTGAAAAAATATTTATCAAAGGGAAAACGACTGACATTTGTAAGGTTATAGCTTCTTCAATAAAACCACAATTCTTCAAATTCTCCCTCTCTCCCATTTTCACAGCAGAGTCTTAAAATTGATTGAGTGAATTGATAAAAAGAACATTCTAATTGCTGTAGTTTCTGATGGTTTTCTCTAATTTACCAAGTTGCCAGATAACATGCTCCTCCATTAAACTTTTCAACTCCTAGGGAACAGAAATTTTGGCATTAAAGTTACCAGATGAATGAAAACGTTTAAGCTAGCGCCATAAATTGCAAAAACACATGACAATAGTTTCGAGACGAAATAAGGCAGGGCACTTCATCAGGCTAAAGAATGCAGGTACGATTCTAGAAAGAAAATGTGATTCATACATCTTCTACCCCCGTCCAATAAAGTCCCGTGTTTAATTCAAAACAGCAGTTTTTTTTTTTTTTTTTTTTTTTTTTTTTTTTAAAGATTTCTTTAATTAAAATAGTTATGTACTTTTTGTTCTCGTTGCAGATATTCTTGTAAAAGCATTTCTGATTTCAGGGTGTATAATGCAATTCTAAAATCTTATATGCAGTATCATGGAATTAATATTTTTTTTTAGGGAGTTTCTTCCCCGTGGTACTGGCGTTGTCACAAGAAGACCAACAGTTGTGCAACTAATACCTTGTAAGGAAGGTAAATATTTAAAAACAATAATTATTTTATGACGGAATAATTAATTGTACTTCAATCATAATATTTTACATATTTTTACAAAATATGAAGATGTTCAAATGTCCAGTATCCAAAACGCTGACTTTCCGGTGCGTATAAAGTCTCTCGTAAATAAACAGGCAGGTTGCCGTATTCTCTTGAAACAATCCAATCAGACTGTTATTCGTACAACATAGTGATAGTCATGGAAACAGCGGTATATTACATCACAGAAAATGAATATAAATTTTTTCAGGAAGAGTAGCCAACTACTTTTCATAAAAAATTTTCAGTGACAAATGCACAATTCAGAGGTCGGAACACAACAAACTAATTGAAGATTGAGTCCTTTCTTTTATAATCTTAACAATAATTATCTATACATCATATAAATAATTAAAAATCTATAAATCATTCAAGCGAAACTCACTAAATCTGTACCTTATTGAGATAAAGCTTTCATATTTTTGTAAACTTAAACTATCATTTTTCGGCATATTTGGCCACAATTGCCATGAATGTCGCATAGTCGACCTTCGTTGAAACCAATGTACCGTTCCTATTTTTCTTGTTCCTGTACATGTATTTTCACTGCAAAAACAGTTCTAATTAAGAATGTTATTTCACTCTTTGTAAGTAAATAAGTAATTTGTAATACAGAAAGTAATTATCTGTATTATTAAAGTTTTAATCATGTTTAATTAAAAAAAAAATTAGTTCTATGATACTTTTTAATTAAGCTAGAAAAAAAAAAAAAAAAAAAAACTTTGTTCAAAAGTGATTATAATTGCATTTCGAATTCTGTAAAAGTACTTGAATAAGTACAAAGTTACTTTACGCTGTTAATAACAAAGCTAATTTGTACATAATTATTGATATTCGATTTTTTTTTTTTTTTTAAATCATCATTTAATGATATATCCTAGTACTTAAATGTGATTATTTTATAATTATTTTTCATATCCTAAGGTTATATTTAAGAAGTTTTAACTTTTAACGTATGATCGTTTCTAAATAAGTAGTATGCAGGGTTAAATTCCTGCTCAAAATTTTAGCAAGATTTACTAAAGATTTTTTTTTTTTTTTTAGTAATTTTAAAATTTACCCCTTAAATGAAATGTTCTTAAACTTTAGAGGTATAAAGAACAGGATTATTCTTATATTTTTCGGTGAAGACAGAATTGCGATGGTAATTAGGGAGTCCAAAACAAATTGTATGTTTTCTTTTCTTTTCTTTTCTTTTTTTTTTAGTTCCCCATGGGGGACTTAGGTAATCGTGAAAATTTTCGACTTCGGTTTTTTTGACTTTTTTACACGTTTTCAGGTGTCAGGAATCCGAAAAGGACAAAATTTGTATGGTGTCTGTGTGTAGGGTGTTTGTTAGTGTGTTAGTGTGTTAGTCCGTTAGTTTGTTAGACTGTGTACACGATATCTCACGAACAAATAATCGCAGAGAGGTCAGATCAGTTTTAAAATATTACTTTCGACACTGGCAAGAACCCTATTCATTTGCAACATTCGAATTTATAAACTTCGTAAGTTATTAGAAATTTACGATTTTCTTAACATGGGATAATAAGACAAAAATTCACTTAAACGTGCATTAAATGGAAACGTTTTACTGTAAAAATGTCAGACCAGTTTTAAAATATCAGTTTTGATGCCGGAATGAACATCAGTAACTATAACTATGCTACTTTGAAAATTTCGCAAGTTATTGGAAATTTACGATTTTCTTAACATGGCCGTATAGGTCAAAATTTCACATAAACGTCAATTTTGAGAGATATTTTCATCGTAAAGATGCCAGACTACTTTTGAAATATTATTTAGGACACTGGCATGAATATTAATGACTATGAATTTTCCAGTATAAAAATTTCATAAGTTATTGGAAATTTACGAATTTCTTAACATGGCAGAATAGAGAAAAATTTCACATAAACGTCAATCTTGAGAGATATTTTCATCGTAAAGATGCCAGTCTACTTTTGAAATATTATTTAGGACACTGGCATGAATATTAAACACTATGAATTTTCCAATATGAAAATTTCGTAAGTTATTTGAAATTTACGAATTTCTTAACATGGCAGAATAGAGCAAAATTTCACATAAACGTCAATCTTGAGGGATATTTTCATCGTAAAGATGTCAAACCACTTTCGAAATATTATTTAGGATACTGGCATGAAACTCATAGATTATGATTTTTCCAATTTAAAAAATTCGTAAGTTATTTGGAATTTACGATTTACTTAACATGTCAGAATAAGGCAAAGTTGAGCATAAACTTCCATTTTGAGGATCATAAATACATTAGACATTTAAAAAAACATTTCACTTCAAAATTACATTTATGATATTTGTTTGAACATGATTGAATACAAATATTCTAATAGGAAAATTTCGTAAATTATTCGTAATTTACGATTTTATCAACATAGCGAAATTGTAAATTTTTCATATAAATATGAATTTTGAGGATTATTGCATTGGAAATAGTAGCATGAAAACTAAACAACGGAATTGACCCTGATAAAATAAAATTAATAGATTAGAATAAGATAAATATATCGAAGTGAACGGTGGATAGCCTATTAGGCGGGGATTTCATTCTGTCACTGTATCAAGCTTTGGTCAAATTAATTTCTTTTAACATGATTATAATATGCCTCGCACTGGAAATTTGTGAGAACATAAATATGATGGGGAACTGAGCAGAGTCCACATATGCCAACTAGTTTATAAAGCTTTTGAGATCACCCTGTGTAATTAAGAGAGTGAGAGTAAAATAAAGTGTATCTGTAGCAAATGTTAACATAAGCCTTGTACAGTTTTTCGATGCGTTTGTGTAAAGTGTAACAGTAACTTGTCATTTAAAAAAGTTATTTAAAATTATGTGAGTGTTAAGCATATATTTGGATATTAAGGAAAAGTTTTATAACCATGTTATAAGACTTTTCATTCACTCATCATATTAAGCGGGTTTTTACTATCTTCTTAATAATAAAAGTCCAAGTTTCCCGGGGATAATGTTGAAAATTGATGTCATAGATACAACAATCTACTGGAATGAAGAAAGAAAAAATTTACTATGTATGGTTTCCATGTGTGCATTACGAATGAATAAAACAATGAAAAGTGCTAATTTAACGGAAAAATTTACATCACAATTGTAAAAAATGTCTTGAGAAAAATAAAGTTTTATACATAAATTGTGTGTTTTCGGAGGATTAGTTCATTGGTTCAAAAAATAAATGAAACATAAAAATTTCATTTGTTCATTTATAGAGATATCTTATTAAATAAATAAATATATATATATATATTTCAGTATAGGGAATAAATGTAGATGTTACCATCGCGGAAAACAAATCTTGAATAACCTGATAATTTTTTAAAATTTATTCATTCGTGAAACAAAGTAATTTTTTATAAGGAACTCTTTCGTTGCTAAACGGAATTTTAATACGTGAGGAAAAATAGTAATAATAAATTAAATATGTAGATTTCAGATACGTCCTGAAAATTTTATAATATAAATAAGTATATAAAGAGAGAGTTTGTTAAAAAAAAAAAAAAAAAAGCTTGAATAATTAAAGATTTATGATGTCATTTTCATTTTCTTGGCGCTGCATGGACTCTAAATATTATGATGCAAATGATGTCATTAAAAAAATATCATTTACGCCAATGTTTAGTTATTTGAACTAATAAGGAGAAAGAAATTTGGAAATACACGTGTAAAGACCGAGCGCTATGCGGACTCAGACCAACTAGATATTTTATAAAAGGTTTCTGATTTAATATTTAAAATTATTACAAAAATCCATTTCTTCACAATCTTTATTTATTTATTCATTTTTAATACGACAGGTAGCACTATTTCTTTCACACAGTGATTTTACGTTGCCGCCGTTTATTGTATTACACTGTGAATGAACATGCAAACATTTTTTTTTTTTCTTTTTTAACCTTAATTTAAAATATGTGAAGTTGAAAGCTTGCCATTGTATCTGTCCCGATTATTAGATTTTATTAAAAACTAGTACACTTATTAATAATAAGTCAAAATCTGGCTGATGCTATATTTTTTAGTTCAATCGATAATTGATTAAAAGAAAAAGTAAAAACCCCATTTAACTTTAAAATTGTTAAAAAAAGAAAGAAATAAAGAAATAAGTGAATATATTTCTTTTTATGTCAAAAAAAAAAAAAAAAATAAAATAAAAATAAAAGAAAAAGAAAGAATGTGCGAATATTTTTTTTTTTAAATAATTAAAATAAAATTGAGAAAAATCGTTCTAAAGAAGTAGAGCGGCTTCAGTATAGAACCCATTTGCGAAATTTGAAATTTGGTGCCAAATTAGCTCGGACGTTTCTCGACAAGGTCTTTACTTACGCAATTGCGACAACTATTTTGATCATAGCCGAAATGACAATAAAAATTTAAAAACCTCCAAAGGGCTCTTAAGCTAATGCTATAGCAAAGAAATTTTAAGAAATGACTATAGTAACCAATGCTAGGAGTGATTCACAGTTACTGCATGTTTTTAAATATTAATAATTATAGGATAAAAAACCTTTAATAGGATAAAAAACCATATTTTTAAATTTTCTGTTGAATCATAGCTATAGAACTAACTACATTAGTACTTTATCAATGCGTATTGTTACGAAATTGTAAATAATCGTATTTATTTTTGTATAAATTCTTCCAAAGAGGCTTAATAAGTTGATAAAGTGTCAATTTTCTGCATTTCCAGCTCTTTTTCGTATTAAAATAGCTTAATCTTCCTTTTAAAACGCATTAAAAAGCTCCAATAGGCAGGTAATGGATTTGGCGCCAAATTTGGCGACTTTTTGCTCTTGGTGACTTTTTTGGTGAGTTTTGGCGAGAAAATCCTTATTATCGATATTCTAAAGATGGAAGTTCTAATGTGATTGGTTAAAGAGTTACGGGAAATTTGAATTAAAAAAAAAAGTTGGTTTTAAAAATAAAATATTAATCCTTTCCGAACAACATATATTAGCATCATAAGCTACATTAGCACTTTATAGATGTGTAGAAAATCTTTAAAATGATAATAATGTCAATTTTTGCCAGATGCATAATTTAACTTTTTACAATTTTTTAACGCTCACGTTTAATTAAATGTATTTATTTTTATGCCGAAAGAAAATGAACTCGTAAATTTTTTTGGCAACAATTAAATTATTGCTAATATTTTAATGACTCTTTTCATTGCTATTAGGAGCTTATCATTTTCACATTTTAATTAATTAAAAGAAAACTATTCGAAAATTCGAAAATCTGATTTCGAAGTATTGTGTTGTCACCGGGTTCTGAGCTACTGTGAAAGTTTCAAATGTCTAGCTAGTAGGGAAGTTAGTTAAAAATAGATTGCAAGATTTGTACCGGACAAACAAACACACAAACAAACCCACAAGCAAACGCACAAACAAACAAGAATAGAAATTAATAAAAAAAATGGTAAAAATGCATGCATAGATTAAAGTAAGTCCGGTCGTACTAAATTAAATTCTGTTTAAAGAAATTTCTAAAAGATCTTTGAACAATATGCTTGCTAATGCTTTATAGTATTTTTTTTTGGTCAAATATTGTCTTATGATAAACATAAAAAAAAAAAAAAAAAAAGGTTACATGATGATGAAATAAAACTTTAAAGCCACAAATTCTTTAAATATTCATAAAGAATAAATGAAGATGTAATTAATACTTACTTTACACATGAACATATTTAATTCCTTCTAAATATTTATTACATTTTAACAAGATTTTTTAAAGAGCTTCTATCAAACTGTGTTTAAATACTCTTACTTTTTTAAAAATCAATTTATATTTTACTATAGTAAGTTGATCAAGTTAAAATATAAATTTTTGCTGCAGAATTCAATTTAAAATAAATGTAATATTTTTTGCTCAACCAGAAATTAATAATTAATTTTTACTATCTTAAATTTATTACAGAGTATGCTACATTTTTACATAAACCTGGCGTAAAATTTACAGACTTTGATGACGTGAAAAATGAAATTGTTGAAGAAACCAACCGAAATCCGGGACCCGTAGGATTTAGTTCTGTACCTATTTCATTGAAAATTTATTCTCCTACAGGTAAATTAAAAGATTTTCTGATATTTTTTTTATTTGTGTTTTCACTTTATTTTAGTTATATATGGTGGAGAAAGTACTGTTTTGGAATTAACTCTTTTTGTATAGATAAAAAATGATATATCTGTGTTAAATCTTTTACTACTGTGGAAATTTGAAATTTACATACGCTGTTTTGCATATCTGCAAAGCAGTACTTTGAAATATATTACAGAAGTTTTGCAATAGATGGCGCCACTACAAAAATATTGAACTTTTGTTGGGATAGATTATAAGTAGTGCTGGACGATATCAGAAATTAAATATCGCGATATATCACCATGTTAATATCGATATTATGTGATATATTGCGATATTTCTTTCAAGATAGGAAAAAATAGAAATTTGTTATTTTTTAAAGACATATGCACACGAATTTTAAAGTATACAAGTATAAAGTGTTTTCCGTGTATTTTCTGGTATATTACTACCATAACTTTATCATTAAAAAAAAAAAAAAAAAAAATGCATAAAAAGTGAATCAATATTTTGTGTTTCTTATAACTTATACTGTTGCTTTTTAGTATACCTCTGTATAGTTTGTCCTCTATTCTTCCCATTTTAAGCTTTAATTATTTTAAAATCATATTTTAACACAGCTAATATGCGATCTGTGTTTTATTTGTACCAAGTATATCAAAATTCATAATTCTACTAAAAATAAAGCTTAATAAAAATTGTCTTAAGATGTAGGTATTAAATAAAAAGGAAAATCATTCTAAATAGTTAAGAATTGCCATTGGATACACCTTTTTTAGTCGTAGAGAGTAATATTTTTTACTTAAAACTCTTATATGCATCCTAAATGTCAGTTACTTGTCATTTTTATTTTTGTATCTGCTTACTAAATCATTACAATATTTTTTAAATGTATATGTGTTCAATTCACATTCGTAATAGTTTCATATATTCGTAATAGTTTCATTATATATATATATATATATACATTGTCAGTATAAAAATTATATTATTTAAAGAAAATTATGTTAAAGTTTCATTTTGTTACTTAAAGTAACTCATTTTGCAATTACATGTACGGCTTAAAAAAAAAAAGAAAGAAAGAAAGAAAAGGAAAGAGAAAAAATAAATGCTACATAAAAAAAGTAATAAAATTTCCAATATTATATAATTTAATAAAGAAACTGTCACTGTAAAATTACTGAAGATAAAACTTTATTTTACATCAGTCAGATAGCACCCTTTCTCCCTTCCCATGTTTTCCAATGGGATTTTTGTCGCGTCGTTTTATAAAAATATTTTATTAAAAAATGAACTTTTTCGAATTATGTTTTTTTGAATATTACTCTTTGAACAGGTCGTCTTTTAGCTTAAATTCTGTTTTTTGAATATTACTCTTTGAACAGGTCGTCTTTTAGCTTAGTGAACAATTTTTCGAAAAAATAAATTTAAATATTTTACTTAGAGATCCACACTTTACCCATAATTTACTTATTGAGTCCATAATTTACTTATTGAAATAAAATATTTAAATTAATTTTTTCGAAAAATTGTTCACCAAGCTAAAAGGCGACCCGTTCAAAGAGTAATATTCAAAAAACAGAATTCGAAAAACTTCATTTTTGAATGAGATATTTTTATAAAACGAAGCAACGAAAATCCCATTCGATAACATGGGAAAGGAGAAAGGGACTGATGTACAACCCAAACAGTGATGCCAGATGGTCGAAAATTATTTCCCCAAACAGGTCTTCAAATTTCCCCAATTCAGGAGGTTTTTTTCGAAAAAATCCCCAATTTGATTTCTACTAAAAAGGGGAAATAAAAATTTTTTCAAAAAAAATATCAAGCAGATTTTTCTGTGATAAAAATTCAGATTTTTCCCCAAAAGAAGGCATTTAAAAAAAAAAAATCCCCAAATACCAATAAAGATATTGAAAGTCTCTAGTCGTAGGGATAAATCATTACGTTATCAACATTGACAGAGAGTTGAAGAACTCCCCAGATTTGTCCCCAAAAATTTTAGAATTCCCCCAAAAAGTCCCCACAAACATTTGGTCCAAAAGCCTCAAAAATCCCCAAAATGGGGACAAAATCCCCAATCTGGCATCACTGAGCCCAAAGCGAGTTAAACACATGTCGCATCTTATTGGCCAGAAGATATGGATACTTTGAAATAAACCAATATCAATGAACCAATAGCAGGAAATGAGCTAAAACAAAAGATATTGTTTTCATTCGTCATACTCGTTTGTTTTTATATCGCCTGTCTGTGGTATTACACCTACGATCCGCGAGCGATGATGTGCAATATTATCAAAGAACTTATACTAACGGTAGTATAAATTCTTTCATATTATCGTTTAGAGCCAGGGAAATGCATGAATGTAGAATGAGAAGTCAATATACTCTAAGAAGTCAGTATACTATAGGAAGTCAATATACTGTGATAGTTTAATTTTCCTGATGAATATCATTGACTTTTTGTTTTTGGACAGTGATATTTTCAAGAAAGTAGATACATTGCGGTATGGAAAGAGAGGATTGGAGAGGAAGGATTGTTTGGGGTTGGGAGTTTTAGTCAGTGAGTGGAGGGGAAAAAGGGGGTTGCATTAGTATAAGCTATTCAGGTCTCTTTTTTTTTCGGGCTTTGCTTGGCGCGCGATGATGCAGGTTTGTGGCGCGCACAAGGGGTTGCGTCACTTCCGCTAGCCAAACGGTTTGTTTGTTTTTTTAGAAAACACGGTGAATAAGCTATTCGGCGTTCTCTTTATTCCGAGCGTGGTGACTGGTGATAGGTGCTAGTGAGGAATATTATTTATCGGCGCTTCGATCGATCGCTGAGTGTGCGCTAAAGAAATATCGTTAGAGGGATATATCAGCAGAGCTAGATCTTTAATATCGTTATTGCGATACTTAAAAAATATTGATACTTGGGGATATATTGATAAATACTCCAGCCCTAATTATAAGCAAGGCTTATTAAACGTATTTGTGGTAATTTGTGAGGCTTATTAAAGTATTTGTGATTTAAAAGTAAGAAAAAATTGTACTTAAACATACGTATGATTTTTAATATAGTAATTTAGGCTGATATGCATAGCGTGTTTATATAAATTCAATTATGCGTGTGTTGAAATATAAAGTAAATGTTCAATTTTTCACATGTGCAATCACTAAAATATTTGTCAATAAAATGACCACATGTATAAATATTTTTTTTTTTTGTTTTTTTTTTTTTTTTTTTTTTTAGTTTTTAGTTTATATGTAATTATTTAAAATAATTCAAATTTCCAGAAAAGTGCGTCCAGTTAAAGGATAAACTTTTAAAACTGAATTTTTGCTATAATTATACGTTTTGCGGTTCTCTGAATCCGAAAGTTTGGTTTCCTGTGATTACTCTGTATATCTTTATCAATATAACAAAAAAATAAATAAAAATAAAAATAAAAAATAAAAAATAAATAAATAATAATAAATAATAATAATAATAATAATAATATATATATATATATATATATATATAAACAGAAAATGTATATTTGGTATTTTAAATCTGTATCTAATAAGTATAGTAACTGAAACTTTTTAATTAGATCGAAACACAAAAATATTCAAATTTATTACATTACATCCATGGACGAAAAATTTCGTTGGTAGTTGGTACATTTTAGCACCTTTACATTGTGATTCAGGACAAGTGTCAGTAAAATAACTCAGTAGAAAAATAATATTTATCACCAAAATATAAAAAATAGCTTATTTTTTGTTAGAAGACATACAAAAATTTAATCATTATGATTTTAATTCAAATCTTTTTCCCTTTTCCTTAACAGTGAGCTTCAGGCGTTTAACAAATGCATCACAGCTGGCACGCAAGTCATCTTGCGGTATCTCATTCTAAATCTTAGACAATCGTGATTTGAATTGATCAATTGTCAGCCCTTGCGTACTCCCAATTTTACTCAGCATATATCCTCACACAAAGAAATCGAGTGGATTGAGAACCTGAGAAGCTGCAGGCCATTCTTTGAAAGATATAAAATCACTCAAATTCTCAGAAAACCACTGCTAATTTCTTTTTGATTGGTGCGAGGAGCTGAATCCTGTTGAAAGCAATATTTCTCTTTCCATACAATGCGGATGCATAGAACTGGAACTGATTTTTTCATTGAAGGAATCCCTAGAAACATTTTTTTTTTACTACCGGTCTTAAATTAGATCCCGGAAAATAAAGTGTTAGTATGCAGTTAGACTGCAAATAAAGAATGATAGAGAAAGGTCTAAATAAGATATATAATTTGATAATAGTTCACAGATCCAAGACAAAAAAAAAAAAAAAAAAGATCAAGACTGTGGGAGTTTTGTAAAAGGAATATTTTTTCATCAGAAATGATGATTTCGCAAGCTGAGTTCCGCTTCAGTAACTCACGGCTTCTTTCAACACTTGCTTTTTTTTTTTTTTTTTTTTTTTTTTGCTTTTCTGTAAGATCATGAATTCGCTGCTTTTTATATGCTTTCAACTTTGAATCATTTTTTAAAATCCTTTGCACCGAAGAATGTGATATACGTAGCTGCTTTGCGATCTGATGCCTAGATTGAGCAGGATTTCTGCGAATTCTTTCACGTATACGTTTTACGACTTTTTTTGATCGTGCAGTTCTTTCTGGTTCTCCTCTATGGCGAATTTTCCATGTACCCGTTTCCTTATAAAATTTTATTGTCCTAATTATGAATCTTTCATTGATTCCCAATAGTTTTAGCCGTTTTAAGATGCTACGTGGTGACAGCCTCTGCAAAAACAGTTTCATGACTTGTTCTCTTTTTTCAGCAATGCTTCACGACAAAACAAAAAACAGCTCAATGCTATGAGATAATGTGCACTTTCACAGACAGATATATGTCCTGAAAGAAAAAAAGAACGACTAAATTAGCGTACTTGTATTAATCTTTAAACTATACGTAAATAAAAATACTGACAGTTCTTCTGAATCACCTTGTAAACTGCACTAAACACTATTAAATTAACCCATTAAACGCTGCTGTATATATCCCATTGAAAAATTTTGAACTTCCGTATGTTTTGGGCTTCAATCTGCATCTCCAATCATATGTAGTTTAAATAATAATAATAAAAAAAATCTATATTATTTTGTTAGAAGATAAGATATGGTTCCAAAATGGGAAATTTGGCACCTAATGGGGGTAGAATAGAGATGTAGATAAACTGCAAAACCTTTTTTAATTAGTTTTATTGAATCCTGTTTGTTATAATTTAAGAAAAGTACAGTTTTTTTTTCAGATTCAATATTTTAAATCCCTGCATTCGAATGAATTATTTTTGGTGTTTTTTTTTTTTTTTCTTATGAAATAAAATCAGACAGTTTTGTCTGAATAATAATAATAATAATAATAATAGAATTTACTTTACAAACTTTTTGAAAAAATTACAAACGACGTTAAGCACTTTAGTATTTTATGAAAAAAAAAAAAAAATAAAAAAAAATAAATAAATAAAAAAAATATTTATCTTAATTAGTTGTAGAGAAGAAAAATTCTTAATCAAATGGTTCCTGCAACTGGAGCTTTGGCGCTTAATGGGTTAACATATATTTTTTATATGTAACATATATTTAGGTATATTAACATATATTTTTTATTGCATACATTAGCATATATTTTCTTTCTTTCTTTTTACTTTCTCTTACCCTTACGGTAGGGAAAGTATTGTTTTAGGGTCAAATTTTCGAAAGTGGGTTTTTGTTTTATTTACGTGTTCTGAGGTTCTCTGAATACGAAAATCCTGTTTTTAGCGAATGGTCTGTGTGTCTGTCTGTGTGTCTGTTATCAGCATATCTCAAGAACAAATAGTAGCAGAAATTCCAAACTCGATATTCTAGATGTGTATCATATAGGGATGCTACACTAAGCTTTTCGTTTAGATGAAGCAAATGGTTCGTGTACAGGGACACTCAAAAGTATTCAAATACATTACGTCTATGGGGGAAATTGCAGGTAAGTAGAGTTTAACATCTGTAGACTGCACTAAACCAAATGAAATGAATATATATTTTTTGTAATAGAGATAGTCAACTGGGAAAAAAAAAATGTGTATGTCGGGGCCTCGCTTCCCCCTTGTGTGGGGGAGGGGGAGGGGTCTCCCCCCTCGAGGAGAGTAAATTTTGATGATGGGTATCTTTCAAAAGAGCTCGTCAATACCTTTAAAACGAATGGTTGAACCATCGATCTGCGATAATTTAAAATAAAGTTATCGATTTCTTTCATTAAAAAAAAAATATATATATATATATATATATATATATATATTTGTAAAAATTGCAAATCTGTTTATATAGGTGAAACTGGCCGTACAGCAAAAATTAGACTACAAGAACACAGACGATCTTTTAAAAATTGCAACCAAAATTCTAAAATTGTAATCCATTCAATAGAAACCGATCATATTCCTGACTTCGATAATATAAAAATTTTAAATTCTGGTGTTCATAATTATAAATCGCGTATTTTCCTTGAGAGCTGGCACACTGCCAAGCATCTCCACACTATCAATGAAGCATGCGCACTGGCTCCTCAATATTCTGTACTCCTTTAAATTCCTTGAGTGTTCATGTCCTGTTTGCATATTGTGTTGTAATTACTGATGAGGAAACCCGGACGGGTTTCGAAACGTCTGATATTAATTGTTTTTATATGTAATTTTTGTTTTTTAAATGTATTTTAACTTAAAAATTTTTTGTCTCATAAATAAAACGTGTTTGCTTTTAATATATATAATTGAGAGATTGAGACGGTTTGATGTTTGTGTACGTTATATATATATATATATATATATATATATATATTGTAATATTGAGAACAAATTCAACTTTTTTTTGGATATTGAGTGTTATACTACTCTTGGAAAAACTTAAAAACGAATAATTTTAGGAGATCCAAATGTTGTATTTTGAAGTTAATATAAGTTTGTTGCTGGAAAAGTTTGATAAGTTTCAATGAATGTTGCATGTAAAAATTGCCTGTATAATTTTAAGCAAACTTTTAATTTTAAAAACAGAATTAAATTCTATATAAATGTAAGTGCATTAATGAAACGGGGGGGAGGGGGTAGAGGGGGCGGTAGCCCCCCCCCCCCTCACACAGAACTAATTATCATATAAAACTCTTCCGAAGCCTAATTTGAATTGTTTAACATAGGTTTACATAACAGTACTCGTTATCTTACCTCTTAAACTCCAAACTGTATTTATAGTATTAAATTTCAGGGTAAGAGAAAGTCGTGTGTGTAACATACCAGATTATTTATTATAAAAACGTGTGTTTCATATATTAAAAGCTTTCATTGTTCATTTACAGACCACTCAAAGGAATTTGTTTACATTAAGGTTATAGATGCGAATTGCTTGAAGTTCATCTCAAGTGGTGTTATGCGTTCTTATTTACCAGTGATGCGTACACAATTTAAGGTCAATATGCAGGGTTGTCCGAAATATTTTCAAAAATGTTTCAAAGAGTGGTTTGGGCGAAAATTCTCTAAATAATTTGAAATAAATTTTTTTGATTTAATAAAAACATTAAATGTTTTATGAATGCAGGTGTAATATTTAAGCAAGGGATAGGAGATGGTAATTCTTGCACCTTAAACCTTCAACGTTCATTGGTTTCACACTGAAATTAAACATTTTAAATAACTTAACACTATTGTATGCAACAATTTTTAAATATTTTTCGTTTTTTTAATCGATTTCTAAATTTTAGTTTCTTTTCTGTTCGGTAGATGGCAGTATTACTCCGAAATTTAACAAATGATTTTTTAAAGGAAGCAAAATGTAGAAATCTCTTGTAGGCACTAGTGTACCTTGCTGCTTTGATTGTTTCTCTCGCGTGTCTAATTCTTCAACTTTGAGAAGGACAGGACAGTGCTGTCGATTTGATCTGTAACAACTTTTACGAGTTTCTGCAATTTATAATGATTACTTACAAAGTTATTAATTAATTAAATCAAATATCATTTGAATTAAATAAGGTTAACATGGCACGAAAATTAAAATTTTCTTTTTTCTTTTTTGATAACCATGATCAATTATGATCAGCTGTGTCATTAATAACCATTTTTAGTATCTTCTATATTCAATAGAAGAACTCACTGGATTCGTAAAATTTTCCGATTTCCGGTTTTCGATGGATTTACACGTTTTGACCATTTTTAGAAAATGTCTATTTGTCTGTATATGATGAAAAATTTGTGGCAATCGTATCTAAAGAATTAATGCACAAAACTTCTTATAAATTTATATGTAGTGGCATCTTGACATAAATTAGTGCCTATTAACTTTTGGTGAAAACCGCTCTACAGGTGGTGATGCTATACTACGATTTCTCTCATTTCAGGGAAGGCTATATCTCAAGTTCTATCGTGTATAATAAAAAAACTTGATATGTGAGAGGGCTATTATGAAACACCATTCTGATTCAATTTATTTGCATATCTGCCGAAAGCCTGACTTAATTTGGGTACATATTGTTCGACAGGTGGCGTTGCTTTTGCTTCCTTCTATGGTATTTTCCGAATGCGTACGTTTCAGCATCTGTTGATTAAAATTGCACCAAACTCACTATGAAAAATATTTATTGTTTGGAGATGTAATTAAACCTTTGTACGTGTTAAACAGTAAATAGCGCTGTTTTACAGAATGGTATAGAATACAGTTTTGTGATGTCTACAACATACTAGCTGAAATTAGTAATTTTGAAAGGAATATATGTAATTCACGTTAAAGGGTTAAACAATAATTCTCTGTTTTTATGGAAATGCAGGTTAAAAGAAGGTAGTGTGAGAACTAAAACAGAGACATATAGATAAGAAATAAAAGGCAATATTATGTAAAAAGTAAAAGGTCATGCAAAAATAAAAGTAACTTTTTTTTTCTTTTTTCATTTTAGTTCTCAAACTTACAGTGGTTGATTTGCCTGGCGTAATTAGAGTTACTGTTGGTAATCAGTCTGAAGACAGCATTAAAGAAGTTCGCAAGATGGTGCTAGAATACATATCTCAACCAAATTGTTTGATATTAGCTGTTTCTCCCGCTAACCAGGATATATCTAATTCTGATGCTTTAGAAATTGCTAAAATAGTTGATCCAGAAAGTAATTAATATTTATGCATATTTTAATTATTATGAAGGTTTTTTTTTTTCGACTTGAATAGTTATTTATCATACAATATGGTAATTATTAGAAAATATGAATGAAAGAAAAAGGAAATCACATTGTTCAATTAGGAATATTTTTTTAAAAATTCGTAAAAATTGTCGGAATTTATATATTTTAATGAGTTTTGCAACATATTATTTTCACGAAAATGGAGTAAAGAAAAAAAAAAAATTAAAAATAACTCTGCACTTAAGAAAATCACAGGATTTCTTGAAAACCTTTTTCTTTTCACGCCATTTGGATGGTTGGGTTTAACGTGACACAGTACTGCGCTATGGGTGATTGGCGATGGTTTGGGACGCACCCCCTAAGGATGATCCGAAGACATGGCATGCCATCACAATTTTGATCCTGCACGAAGGGGATGTCTCCCTGCTTCAGTGACTACCCTTTTTTCTTGTGGACAAATGTTCATAAGCGCAGACAATGTCTGCAACAAGACCGTTATCACTAGAAACGAGCAGGCGCACGTTACGTCACTGCGATAAACATTGACAGATGATTCCACACGTGCTTTAGAATGTAAGCAAAAAGTGGGATAAAACACCATTGCTTAACGTTAGAAGCTTAGCTACATACTTCCATTTCTCCAATATTTAAAAAATGATTTACATTTCTGCTAAGATTTAATCATTGTTATTGCTTATTTTATAAATAGATAAATATATATGGATGCTTTTAATTGAAAAAACTGTATTAAAATACTTTTAATTCACAGGGATGAGATTTTTCAGCTTTTCAGCTGATTTCAGCTTTTTTGTACATTTAGATTTTCAGCCTTTTTTTTTTTTTTTTTTTTTTTTTTTAGTTTTTTCAGCATTTTTTATATTTCTGGTGTGTATTTGTTCTTTCTTTATACATTGAAGATTAAAATAAATATTTATTACTTTAATATAATAGATTTTGTCATTAAAATTCTAATTGTCTTGCTTTTGCGTACAGTTTCAGCTTTTTTATATTTCTGGTAATCTAATCCCTGAACATAAAAATATTTTTTTCTGTGGAAGATTATAGAGAAAAAATAATTAAATAATTATTTAATATAAAAATATAATAAAAATGATTGCCTTTATTAAAAATCAAAATGTTTAATAATAAAATAAATTTGTTCAATAGAACTATTTGAGCTTTTAATTGAAAAATATATTTCTAAATACTTTAATTAAAGATTAAAAACACAAAACAATGAAAAATAAAAATAAAAAAATCTAGAAATCTAATTTAACTAATAAAAAAAAAATATTTTTTAAATAATTAAATTAAATTAATTGAGATTGTTTAGTATTATTGTTTCGGCATTTAATAGAAAAACTTTTACTAAAAAATTTTTAATATTATTAAATATTTTTATTTTCTCTGAACGATAATAATAATAATAAAAGCTAGTTAAAAAAAATCATTCATTAAAATATTTAAAATATTCTAATTGAAAAATAGCAATTTATTTATTAAAAATATAATATTTTACAATTAGTTGAAATTACTTAATACTATTTTTTTGGACTTTTAATTAAAAGCCTATTTCAGTAGCCGAGCGGTTCTGCTCTCCAAGCTGATAGGTTGGTGTTAGTGTTAATGTCTGGGAATAGGGCCGATTGTCTACCCTAGGGTTCTAGGCCCGAGGGGAGTGCCTTCCGTGGCGGTCTTTCTAAGGGGTCCTAGCCCATATTTACGCAAGTTTCTGAGAAAACTACGGAAAACTCTGAACGACTAAGCCGACGTGCATGGACCTGGGATCGAACCCGGCATCTCAGATCTACCAGCTTTGAGCACGGAACCGCTCGGCCGCTGGTGGGCCCTAATAGATTGGAATTGTCGGGTTCGATCCAAGGTCCCGCTTATCAACCTATAAATTCTGAATTTTCCATGGTTTTCTCTGAAAATCGCGTATATACAGGACAGGGCTTCATAGAAAGAACTCTCATGAAAGGCATCTCAGCCAGGCTTAGGACCTGTATGTTGTAAATGGGTTTTAATACTTAAACCACAACCACCAAAATATTTTTACCTCAAAAACTTTTTTTTTTTTTTTTTTTTTTTTTTTTTTACATATAAATGATTATATACAAAAATAATATTAATTAAAAAATCATTTAAGATTACATTTTAACTAAAAACAATTTAATTATTAAGAATATAAATTTAAAATAATTAAATTAATTGAGATTGCTTAATACTGTTGTTTCAGCTTTAAAAGAAAAAATCTAATTCAAAATGCTAAACCATAAAAAATTTTTCTCCTATAATTGATTATAGAAAGTAAGTATCTAACAAAAAATATTTTATTTAAAAAAACTTTAAAAGAAAGAGTAAATTAATTATCTAATAGCTAAATGAATTATCAAAAATATAAATTTTAATAATTATATTAGTTATGATTCCTAATACGATTTTTTCTGCTTTCAAAAGAAAAAAATATCTAAAAATACTTTTAATATTAAAGGATTTTATTTTCTGTGAATGATTATGAAAATATATATATATATATATATATATATAGTTAAGGATCTAATTAAAATTATTTTATTTAAAATGTTCTAATAGCAAGACTAAATTTATTAATTAATTATCTAAAAACTAAACGTATTATAAAATAATAATAATAATCAAATTAGCTTAGATTGCTTAATACAATTTTTTCTGATTTCAATAGAAAAATTTATTTTAAAATACTTTTAATATTAAAATATTATAATTAAGTTAGTTGAAATCGCTGAATAAAATTATTTGAACTTTTAATTAATAAGCCGAGAAGTTCTGTTCTCCAAGCTGGTAGACAGGAAGTGCCGGGTTCAGTTCGAGGTCATGGTTGTCGACCCTCATGTTCTCAGTCGACTTTAACACCTAAACTACCATCACCAAATTATTATTAATATAAAAAGTCATTTTAATCAATGATTATATAAAAAATAATTATTAATATATCATACCTAAAAACTAATTTAATTATCAAAAATATTTTTTTACTAATTAATTTAGATTACTCAATATTATTATTTGGGCTTCTAATAGAAAAACTATTTCAATATAATTTGTAATATAAAAAGATATCTTTTGTCATGATTATAGAACAAAGAAATAATTAAAATTATATTACTTAAATAATCTAAAATAAAATTTTACATTAAAATATACACAATTTTACTAATTAAATTTGCCGAGCTTTCTCAAAACTATCCTCTAGTCTATTTTTCGAAAAATGTATTTCAAAAGACATTTACTTAAAAAAGATTTTTTTCTATTAATTATTATCGAAAATATTAAAAAATATGTAATCAAAAATTAATTTAATTATAAAAAATAGAATTTTTTAATAATTAAGATAGTTAAGTTTTCTTTTTCAATATTATTGATTTTTTTTTAGCTGTTATTCATTTTTCCTTTGAATTATTATGTATAAAAAAAGTATTTAAAAATGTTTCTTTCTTCTTCTTCTTCTTTTTTTATTTATTTATTTATTTATTTTTTAAGCCTAGTTACAAAAGGTAATGTAATTTTTAAAAATACATATTTTTAATAATTAAATAGGAAAGATCACTTGATAATATTATCTAGACTTTTAATAATAATAATAATAATAATAATAATAATAATAAAACTGTATTTTGTACTATTTTCTATTAAAAAAAAATCATATTACAAGCGAAAAATATTTTATGTTATTTATATTAATTTTCCTATAAAACATAATAATAATCAAATTATTATCATATAATAATATTATCATATTATCATATAATCAAATTATTATAATAATAATATTATCATATTATCATATAATCAAATTATTATAATAATAATAATCACATTTCACTTGAAAAAAGGTAGATACAGTGGTGGACATAATTATAAGACACCTATCTAATTTGACAAATAGTGAAAGAAAAGATTCAGAGCTTAAAAATTTTTATAATAATGATATTTTCATACAATTTAATGAAAGAACTTTAAAACATAATGGACAAAATTCTAAGACACCAAAGGTTTATTCCAAATACAGTGGTCAACATAATTAGCAGACACTAATGGTCTAAAAAAAATCCTCTAACATGGTTATTCAATTTTTGGTTCTGAGTACGAAAATCATGTTTTTAGCAAATGGTCCGTGTGTATGTCTGTGTGTGTGTCTGTCTGTTATCAGCATATATATATATATATATATATATATATATATATATATATATAAAAATGGCAGAAAGTTCAAACTTGGTATTCTAAATGTGTATCATATAAGGATGCTACACTAAACTTTTCATTAAGATCAAGCAAATGGTTCGTGTACAGGGACACTCAAAAGTATTCAAATACATTACGTCTACGGGGAAATTGCAGGTAAGTAGAGTTTAACTTCTATAGACTGCACTAAATCAAATGAAACGAACATATATTTTTTGTAATAGAGATAGTCAACAGGGAAAAAAAAATGTGTATGTAGGAGCCTCGCCTCCCCCTTCCCTGGGGGGGAGGGGGGAGCGAGTAAATTTTCATGATGGGTATCTTTCAAAAGAGCTCGCCAATACCTTTAAAACGAATGGTTGAACCATCGATCTGCGATAATTTAAAACAAAGTTATCGATTTTTTTTTACTTTTAACGAAAAACAAAACTTTTTTTTTTTTTTTTTTTTTTTTTTTTTTTTTTTTAAATATTGAGAATAAAATGGACTTTTTTTTGGATATTTAGTGTTATATTACTTCTCTAATATAGAAATCGTCTGCATTATCATAAAATATATTTTTTTAAATAATAATTTTAATAAATAATTTTTTAAAAACAGAATTATTTTTTAATAACCGAATTAAATTCTATATAAATGTAGGTGCATTAGTGAAACGGGGAGTTGAGGGGGGCGGTAGCCCCCCTCACACAGAACTAATTATCATATAAAACTCTTCCGAAGCCTAATTTGAATTGTTTAACACAGGTTTACTCGTTAACACAGTACTCGTTATCTTACCTCTTAATCTGCAACCTGTATTTATTGTATTAAATTTCAGGGTAAGAGAAAGTCGTGTGAGTGATACACCAGATTTTTTTTTTTTTTTTTTTGCCAAACTGTATTAAAATATTCATTATTATTATTATTATTATTATTTTAATATGATTTTTAAAACCATTTACTAATTTATAGATCACCGGGAACATTACAAACTACACATGGCTATTCTTTCTATTTGATCAAAATTATTAAAAAGTTAAATTTTTTATTACTTTCCAAAATTAGTTATATTTTATGGATTGAATAAGAAATATGGTTGAATGACACAATAATATGTTATGGAACCGTGATTATAATTGTAATAAAAGGGCAGCTAAAATCAATCTATTTTCTTAATAAAAATTCTTGAATAATTCTTTTTTATAAAATTGATAAATGTCAAATAAATAAAAATAAAACTCATACTCAATCTTTATATTTCTCTAACGTGGATCATTTGCGATTAAATTTCATCGAAACGATACAATAGTGAAATAAAAAGTAAAATATGCGAGGTTAAAAAGTAATATTGTATTTTTATGAGCACTCAATTCATTTATCATTTGATCATTTTATAGAAAAAAGTATTTTTTAAAGTTATATTTTTGCAATATTTGCAAGCATCATTTTAAACCTAGTAATATGTATTTTAGAAATATAAACAGAATATTGTTACGAATTGACTGAAAAATGCAATAATAAAATGCATATTCAAAATAGGTACCAAGTTTTTTTTTTTTTTTTTTTTTTTTAACAAAAAAATTATGCCAAAATAAATGAATTAATAAAAATGCATCGCCAACATGGCGACAGATATTTTAATGTCGCCATAGGGGTTGCTATAAGTTGTACTGCCTGGCGAAGTATTAAGACTTGGGTGTCAAACATGAATTTTATTTGATTTAGAAAGGGTTTTCTAAAATAGTCTTTCTGGTTAATTCTTTCGGTGTCAAATGAAAGAGAAAATTAGCACAGGTATAAAATGTTAGAAATTTGAATTTTATGCGTTCTCATGCACTTATTGGAAATATATAGTCAAAATATTGAAGTAATTATATAGGTGTATGGAAACAGGTAGTTAATAAATAACGCATGTATGGGGAAAAAAAAAAAAAAAAAAAAAAAGTATACGAAATGTTTTAATTGTTTCTTAAGGATTTTTACTCATTTAAGCTAAAAAATATAATTAAAAAAAACCACAACGTCTTTTTTTTTTTTTTTTTTTTTTTTTTTAAAGGAGGGTGAGGTGGGGGCTAGTGAGGAAGGCAAAACATTTTTAGTTAAATTTTTGCATGAAAATATGAAAACACGAAATCTGTTATCCTATTTTTGATTATAAAACCTATATTCAATAACTATTTCTTATTTTAAAACAATATCTATAAGAGTGAATCGAAAATGTAATACAAAACGGAAAATAGCAGGGTTGCGGAACACTAGTCGGAGTGAAAGCGAAAGCGTGTTCGGAGGAATATAAAAAAAGAAGAATATGTTACACTGGCAAAATGAATGAACATAGAATTTTAATTATGTGATGAAGCAATTGTTTGTTTAGTTATGAGAAGGAATATGTTTAGTTCAATGTAATAAAAGTAGTTTTTTCTTTTCCTTTCTTTCTTCTCTTTTCTTTTTTAGTAACAGGGGGGGGGGGGGGGCTAGTGAAGAAGGTAAAACTTACATTTTTGGTTCAATTTTTGCATAAAAACATGAAACACGAAATCTGTTATCCTGTTTTTGATTATAAAACCTATATTCAATAACTATTTCTTATTTTAAAACAATATTTATAAGTGTGAATTGAAAAAGTAATACAAAAGAGAAAATAGCAGGGTTGCGGAACATTGGTAGGAGTGAAATCGGAGGAGCATCAAAAAGAAGAAGAATATGTTTCACTGGCAAAATGAGTGAACATAGAATTTTAATTATGCGTTGAAGCAATTGTTTGTTTAATTATAAGGAAGAATATGTATAGTTCAATGTAATAAATGTAGTTTTTTCTTTCTTTCTTTTTCTTTTTTTTAAAACCCCTATCATTTTATACACACACATGCGCACAAAAAAGCACGTGATGGGCAGCTTTTTTCTTTTTCTTTTCTTTTTTGAAGCGGTAGATTAATCTTCTTTGCGGAGAATTAAAATCGTGATGAAACCTGCGGACTACTCCTATGTAAATCTACCGTTTATACAAACTGGCACATCTAACATTTATTATTATTTTTTTAACCTTGCGGTTGTCACATGTACCCGGTCATATGTAGCCATTGTTTCTTCCATCCTCTGTTACTTTGGGGTTATTTTTTAATTGTTATTTTTTCGTTTATTTATTTATTTTTGTAATTTTAGCTTAACAAAATGAGACATAAGAGGTTGTTTAACAATAATTTGCTCAATTTTCTTCTGGCTAAGACATACAGTCCTCAGCAAAATTATCCGAGCTCTAGCAATAATTCCTAACTGACTGAGAACATGATTCGACAAGGATTTATGTAACAAAACTATATTAAGTGTACTTTTTTTTTTGTATAGGAATTTTCGCTAGCACTCGAATAATTTTGCTGCCGACTGTAAATGCTTATTTATTTCATTTATCACTCTTTTCTTCTTATTTTACCCTTATACTTCCAACTTTTTTAATACTAAAACTTATTTATTCATTTTTCCAAGCTTGATTATATAGATTATGTCTTTTAAAATCTTCTTAGATAGAGTTTGTCGTAGCATGATTAAAAAAGTGAATTTTGTTTATTTAGGTTTCAGTTTAAGAATTAGCGAAATTAGGTTTCAATTAAAATTAGAATAAATTAGAATTTTCAATTTTCAATTATGTTTCAATTTAATTCTTATTGTAGCATGATTAAAAGAGTGAATCTTGTTTATTTAGGTTTCAGTTTAAGAATTCAAAAATGGAAAAGTTTACGTGCACAGAAAACATTCGTAATTGTGCAATTATAAGTACAATTTATGTTAATCCTTAATTAATATAGTTTAAAATATGGTATAATTTTTTTTTTCATTTAAACATGTTGAATAAATTAATTTAAAAATAATAATTAATTTTAGGAGTTAGAACCATTGGTGTGTTGACCAAGTTGGATTTAATGGATGAGGGAACTGATGCCAGAGATATATTAGAAAATAAGAAGATTCCACTTCAACGAGGTATTGTCTTTGTGTATATTATAAAAGTTATAAATTTTCAAAGTCTTTCAAACTCCATGTTAAAGTATTGGAACATTTGCCCTATTGCTGTTCATTACATAATACATACTTTTAAAAATCTATTTTCGCAATTCAGAAAATTCATAAACGTAAATCAGTTCATGTTTTTTTTTTTTTTTAAATTAATTAATTAATTTTATTTATTAATTTTAAATTAATTATTTTTTTTTAAATATTTTATTTTGAAGATGTAAATTACGAGATTTCTCTATGTGAAATTTTGCACTACTTTATAGCTTCAAAATATATTTATATATAAAAAAAAAAAAAACGAAAATTATGAGTTGATTTAACGATCACGAATTTTCTGATTTGAAAATGGAAATTAAAAATGTGTATTATGTAATGAATATCAGTGGAGGTAAATTGTTCCATAAGTTAGTTTTTTAGAGTTGAAAGACCGCTTGACTCTCACTGATAGAGAGTACAACTTAGAATATCCCCAAGATTTATTTGAATATTTACGCAAAGTAAAAATAAGAAAGTTGTAAAATATTTTTATATATAATAGCTGAGGTATCATTTTATAGATTAGTGTTATAACTAATCCAAAAATATTAAAAAGTTATTTTTAAAATCGTAATGTGCATTATATGGAATGCTACTGCTTAGTTTTCTGCTAATGTTTAGATGATCTCCAGTAAAGAGTATGAAAACAAACTGTTTCATTGTTATTTTATATTTCCCGTTAAAAAGTTACGACAGTTAAAACTTTGATATTTTGTGCATGAACATGATGCATACATTGTGTAACTTCTGTTTAAAGTTACAAATATATACACACATACATACACACGCACACGCGCACACACAAACACACGCACACACATACAATAAATACATAAATAAAAAATAAAATAAAATAATAAATAAAAATAATAATAAAATAAATCAGTCAAATTTCTTTTGTTGATACAACCTGAACAAAAATTATATTATCAGAATGGAAAAAAGCGCATCGCTTGCTCATTGGCTATTTACAGAGAGAGATCTGTGACGTAGCTTATCAGACTATCCAGTGACAGTGACTATTTTTTCACTTCCACATTCTTCTGGTCAATCGAAGCAAGTTGGTTTGGCTAATTGTGCAAAATTATTGTTAAAATGACAAAATAAACCAACAAAATCAGTCAACTGAACAAATTTAGTCTTTTTTTAACACAATATTTCTTTTTTCGGTGTAAAATCGATGCATGTTCATGTCGAGAATCTTTGCTTCATGTTTAAAATTAATAATTTGGTCTATTCCAAAGGCGACTGGGAAATATGTTTAAACTATCTATATGTATATAAATGGCTAAGAGGTTTGATTGGACTGTGTGTGTGGACGCATCGAGTATAAGATCACATGTTGAAAAAAAAAAAAAAAAAAAAAGTTAAATGAATTTAAAGTTTTGATTTTTATGTAAAAATATGATCACGTGCTAT
Organism: Salticus scenicus; assembly: GCA_963930645.1. NCBI lineage: Eukaryota > Metazoa > Arthropoda > Arachnida > Araneae > Salticidae > Salticus > Salticus scenicus. Next base: position 185,701,655 of record OZ005649.1, read on the forward strand.
CTTTAAAAGAGTGTAAAAACTAAGAGTTTATGTGATACATGTGACATCTGTATCAAATGTTTATAAAAAATAGATTAAAGGAATATAAATAAAGAAATATAATTAAAGAAATATAATAAAGAAAATGTTTATAAGAGAATGTTTAATGAGAAGCAAGTATGTTGGTTACATTTTGTTTTACAGTCTGAGCTTTTGAATTTTAAGTATTATTTACCGTAGGAATAATCACATTTTCATGCAAGTGCAGATTGATGCTACTTTATTGATTTTTAAAGTGTGGATCTCTTTTGTTTGCTCTCTCTCATTCTCTATCTTGGATCAGATGGATCCTAGCGCCAAAGACGAAGATCAAAAGAGACTAGACAGAAACAATGAGCGTAAACGTTTAAAGCGACAAATGGAAACTGCAGAAGAACAAGCAGACTGTTTACAGAAACGGATGGAGACCGGAGATCAAGAGCTAAGGAAGTCTGAAAATAATCAATATATATATAATAGTCTTTGATCATGGTCAACTGTACGTCGCATTTTCGAGAGTCAAACGTTCTTCAGATGACAAGGTGAAAGATCTCGATACGCCCCAACAAGGACGTCTAATTAAGAAACGCGAAAATGTTTATACCAAAAAAAAAAAAAAATTCTGTTTAAGAAAATTTTCCGCTAAACTTTTGTATGGATAAATTTGGTTAAATAAAGTCTTTATTAGTTCTTTGTACTATAAAAAATTGATCTGAAATCTTCCTTTATTTGTGTTCGGAGACCTTTTTAGTGATTAAGATCTACAATACCTTCCTTGATTTCATGAATTTAAAAAGAGTTTCGTTAACAAACGTTGATCTATTGGCACAAAAACAGCATCAGGCCGAGATTTGTACATTTCGAGTTTGATTTTGAAATTTTTCCCGCATTCGGAATTCGGTTCGTTCACAAACCGGGGCTTTTTTTAGTGTTTAAATAAATCTATGTAAACAGAGTGTCTCAGTACTGTGTTTCAGAACTACTAAGAGAAGCAGGGTGCATGGATGCATCCCAGAGTACTTGGAATCCTATATAAATGCAGGGAAATGCTGTTCTAACCACTGAGCTAAAATACTAGAAGGCAGAAATACTGAGCTGTGTGTTGTCTGCTTCAAAATTTAAAAGTGAGCTGGAAAAAATGTTGCGCAATCAACAAAAATAAGTTACTGCGCAGCTTTTTGACCTGCTCCATTTTAAACTAATCTGTTGCACGAACACTGCTGCCTTTTCATGCTATTCAGTAGGAAGTTATCGTTCCATACATTATAGCTCAGTGGTCCTAGAGAGCCTATAAATAAAGAGCGTTAATAGCGTGTCAGCTTCTGATTAGTTTGAAAACTTCTTTTGGCTATTATCCACATTTAACAGTGTTTTTAATGGCTTTAAAGCGCTGTACTCAAAACTATTGCTGAAATACCAAAAAAACAACGATATTTGTAAATTTTCTGTTGTTGATATTCAACTGTAAAATTTTCGAATTTTTATTATTTATTTATTTATTTATTATTATTATTATTATTTTTAACCAAAACTCAGTTTGGTAGAAAAAATGTCTGCTGTGAGCCTGCGCCGTTGCGTAACTTCATCACCTGCCGTCTCTCTCCATAGAGGTCTCCACCTAAATGGTCCTGACGCGGTTGTTTACACAGAAACATCATAAATAAAGATACTCCACGTTGTATTGAAATCGGTGGATGAAACTTCGAACACATTTTTTGACCCACGCTTCTTTTGTTTATGTACTTTTATTATTAAAAAAAAATACTCGCATACGTGGCGTCTTTTTACTTCTGACGTTTCCGTGCGCATCACCGTGTGAGGAAAGTATTTCCGACACACTCTATACGATTTCGGTCGTCCGGATGTTCGCCCTCCTAGAAAGTCTGAACCTGGAATGAGACATTTTGTATATACATAAAAAATTCTTGATATTTGTTTCTACATAAAATATTATTTAACATTGTAAAATTTCATATTGTAAAAATATTATTTTTCTAAATATTACACATGTGTTCTCTTAATATTGAATTATTTAATACTGAACTTTTTATTAATAAAAATTAACTAACTCTAAAATATTTTTTTAAAGGATATATTGGAATACTGAATCGTAGTCAGAAAGATACTGAAGATGGAAAAGCTATTGATTACTGCTTGGAGAAAGAAACAAAATTTTTTGCCACTAAGCCTTGTTATAAGTATAGTGTCAATTATTATAACTATATACATATTTTTTTAAATAATGTTATTGAAAATGAAAATAAAATTTTGAATAAATAATACAAAGCAATTTCGCAGCTACTGCAAAATATATACTAGGTTTCAATTAAATGAGTATAGCTTTTTCTTCGAAGTATAGTAAAAACTTCAAATATACGGCATGGACGCAATAGATTATTTTCACAACTCGCTGTTGTATCATATTTTGAAATTTTTTTGATAATGAGGAAGTTTCCGAGAAAAAATAAATAAATTATAAATATAAAATATGGGAACTTGGTTGTCAATGTCAGGTGAGTTGAGTTTTTCAATCCCTTATACATTTATCTATCTACTTATCTACCTATTTTTATGAAACCGAAAATTGTCACCACGATAATTTTTGAAGTACTAATTCAATTTGAATTAGAGTTAGATAGTGGACAGAAATATCTTGGATGAGATTGTTGACCAATTTGACCAGTCATCTTGTTTAAAAATTATAGCCATTTGAAAATTTTTACGCGTTCTTATTAATACGTGTAAAAAATCGCGTATTAATACGTTTTTATTAATACGCGTCTTTATAAATTGGTTAAAAAAAAAAAAAAAAAAAAAAAAAACGCGTATTTATAAACCGATTTGCTTAAAATTCGGCATATGTTTAATCTCAACCAAGTTTATTAATCAACTTAATCCTCTATCTTATTTCAAAATGGCAGCACTTAAAAAGAAAGAAGAAGCCAACATACTCTTCTGACTCAGCCGAACTAAATTGTTTTTATTTTATTTCCGGTTTTCTAAGATAAATAATTTAGTTATGTTTTGTTAAAATATTGGTTATAATTATGTTTTTATCTCATTCAGACCAAAATATAATATACTAATACAAAATTTTTTGGCTTTCGTAAAAAAAAAAAAAAAAAAAAAAAAAAAAAGGAAGGGGAAAAAAAAAAAAAAAATCCTTTATAAAAACTACTTTTAATGTATACTCGTGTTACTTATGAATATTAACTCAAAACCCTATAAAGTTGGAGTAGATTTAGCCACAACAAAAAAAGCAAACAGTTTCTAAATCGTTGTAATCAGTGTAATAAAATTTATCTCTTTTACAAAAACTTCATTTAGAAGTTGTAATGTTATAATTGTATTTTTTATGCTTTTCCTTCTCTCTGAACAAAAAATCACGAAAATTTTGCTAGCTTTAAAGAAAATTAGCTTGCATAGATTGACTCTGCTCAATTCCCCATCATATATTTATTTTTATACATTTCTATTAAATTTCATACTACGTTCATGACAAGAGCAATAACTTGGTCGATCATATGGCATGGCCGCACGTTGAAATGCCCCGCCTACAAACATACTACTCTCTCCCCACTTCAATACACACATCTTATCCTAATTTGCTACATAAGTTTACTGGTGTCTGTTATTATTTTTTTTTTTCATGTAATTTTCTACTATTTCTGTAGCAATAATCTCCATAATTTTAATTTATGCTAAATATTGCACTATTCTGTCATGCTATAGAATTGTTTAATTGCAAACAACTTACAAAGTTTTTAAATTGCAAACAACTTACAAAGTTTTTAAAGTAGCATTTTGATATACTGTATTGTTCACACGAGTATCATAAATAATATGTTTACTATTCCTACTTTGTTTTGAATTTTTTTTTTTTTTTTCAATTTACATTCTCCACTTATCTCTAGAAAATAAAGAAATAAACTACGCTTCAATCTTTTTGGGACACCTTGTATATCAGTTTTGGACTAATTCCTGCTTAAGAAATTGTTCATTATCTTACGAATGAAATAATAATTTTCTAGTGTTATTTTATAATATTTAAACCAATATCCTGTTACATGAATACAATTGGTTTCATTTCTATATACTCCATTAATTAGTTTAATAATGTAATAAATGCTTTTTAATATTGTTTAATTCTGAATTAATCTAATTTACTTGATTTTCAAGTGTTTACATTAATTTATGACATTCAGTAAATTAGCTGATAGTTAATAACTCGTTAATGTAATTGGAAAATAAACATACTAAGTAGTATTTAATTGCTAAATTTATATGAATAATTGTGGATATATATACTGTTATTAATACTAATAAATTTTAACAGACGTAACTGGGAAATTCTCATTAGTCTTTATTACAACTGATGCTTTAGAGAAATATTCCAATTGCTGTAATCCATCGCAGATAATTCAAGTTATATTTGAAACTATTGAACAACGTTAAACAAATAACTAAGACTCGCAAGAAAAAAAAAAAGTAACATTATCTTAACTATGTTTTTCGAAAAATTATGAACATTTTCTCTATTAAAAAAAAAAAGGGGGGGGGGGAGAGGGAGGGTCATAATAACTTAGTATTTAAAAAAAATATTTTTATCAATTTCCTTTTTTATTTTATTTTATTTTTTTAATTACCCATAACGCAGTACTTGTGCGGCGTTAAACCCAACCTACCTACCACACCTACTTTTCATTTTTACTTCCATTACCCGACATTGTAAAACATTTTGTATATAAGAATACACAACATGATTGAGGCAACTTACTTTCTACAACCATGTTGAGAAATGTTATTAACTATAGCTGTGTAACAGAGTGAGGCAGCTTACTCTCCACAACCATGTAGAAAAATGTTACCAGTTGTAATTGTTACGAACAATTTTATTATAGTTATTTAAGTAATTGTTTTTTTTTTACCATTTGAGAAATTTACTAACGTGTATTTTCAACATTTTAAGTATGGTTATTATTTATTCCGAAAATCTGTGGTTAAAAAAAAAAGGTAAAGCTAGGAGAGTTTGCGCACAATTCAACAAAACGTTATAAAAAATCAAAATTTTAATTTTTTGCTCAATTGTTGGTGCATAGCTTTGAAGTGATCCTTCTTCTAATCATTTCCATTACTATTTTGTTGTTATACTATGACTTAGAGCAACAGATGTAATCAAACCAAGAGAGCTGTTTTGGTATGAGAAGTTGCGCAAATTTAATGCAAATGCTTAATTTTAAGTAAAATTAAATTGTTACGCATGATAATTGCACTTAAATGACATTGGTATAAGGTTTTTGTAAACAAATATTTTTGTATTACATGTAGGTATTTCAATTTGATAATAATAATAATAATAATAATAATAAAATAACAGAAAAAATAAATAAATAAAATAAAATAAATAAATAAAAAGGTTAAAAAAAAATAAGTAGCTGTGAAGAGGGGGGTTTAAGCGCACCCAAATTGCGCTGGCGCTGGCGCAGGTGGGGTTCAAGTGCACCCAGATCGCGCTGGTGCAGGTGGGGTTCTAGCGCATCCAATACGCGCCGGTGATATTCTCCCCGCCGTGGTGGAGTTCTAATGCACCCAATGCGTTGGTTGTGGGTGATGGATGAGGATGACAAAGATGGTAAATGGGACAGGTGAAATGAGTAACTGGATTGGTGAAAATTCGATTTGTTAAATTTATTGTGTAAGAGGATGGATTTAGATTATTTTCCGATTTGTGAGGTGTGCAATATGTCATCTCACTAACGAGGTGATAAGAGTTTTATTGAAACGGACTCTGAAATATTTTGGAGATAATTTATTTTGGTTCATTTATTTCCAATTTAGAAACAGAATATATTGAACTTAGAAAATATTTTTAGAATGATTTTGATGTTGCCATCTGTTGGTGATTGTTACCAGAAAAAATAATAAATTATTATTTTATATATATATATATATTGCGGGAAGTGAGATTCGAACCGAAGGTAAAATAGTTTCACGGCTTGATAAGTGGGCGAGGGTTTTACTTATCAAGCCGTGAAACTATGCGTGCGAGTGCACTTATAAGGTATATAAAGAGAGGCGTCGCGGCAGTGAGTCATTCTAAAAAGTATCGTCGTACGAGGAAGATATGATGCGCTTTCGTGTGAATGTGAGTCATAATAAAATTTTGTGTTGTAACGATGGAGATGTATCTGGATCCAACTCACGCAGGAAGTTTTGGTGGTGTAAATGCCTTATTTCGTGCTGCCAAAGGCAAAATCTCGAAGAAGAAGATTCAGGACTGGCTGAGCGGAGTCGATGCATACACGTTGCACAAACCTGTTCGAAGAAAGTTCCCGACCAATCGAGTGATAGTCTATTCCATCGATCAACAGTGGCAGACCGACTTAGTGGATCTCGGCAGTTTGCAAAAGTTCAATCAAGGGTACCGCTACATCCTGACTTGTATAGACATTCTGTCTAAATTTGCGTGGGCGGTCCCTTTGAAGCAAAAACGGGGTGAAGATATTGTAAAGGCGTTCCGCTCTATTTTCGCGACGAGGAAACCCAAGTCCCTGCAATCGGATGACGGAAAAGAGTATCAAAACAGACTTTTTCAAAAATTTTTGAAAGAAGGCGTGCGGTTTTTTACGACGAATAACAATACGAAAGCTTCTGTCGTGGAACGATTTAACCGAACTTTGAAAACGAAAATGTGGAAATATTTTACCCATAATCATACCTACCGCTATTTGGACGTGTTGGATCAGTTGTTACACAGTTATAATCATACTTACCATTCGAGTATCAAGAGAGCTCCAGTCGAAGTAACCGCTGAAAATGAAAGCGATGTATGGGATACTTTATACGGTGACATGCAAAATGCGAAAAGAAAACCCTGCGTGTTTCAACCGGGAGATGTTGTACGAGTTTCCAAGCAGAAATTAACTTTCGAAAAAGGATATGAAACGAATTGGACGGAAGAAGTGTTTGTGGTGACCGAATGTGTGAGAAGAGACCCTCCTGTCTACCGAATCAAGGACCTGTTAGAAGAACCCATTAAGGAACATTTTACCCCCAAGAACTTCAGAAAGTGAAACCAAAAGAGAATTATACGATTGAAAAGATTTTAGATAAGCGGATTCGGACACCACAAACACTTCTTCCGTCCAATTCGTCTCATATCCTTTTTCGAAAGTTAATTTCTGCTTGGAAACTCGTACAACATCTCCCTGTTGAAACACGCAGGGTTTTCTTTTCGCATTTTGCATGTCACCGTATAAAGTATCCCATACATCGCTTTCATTTTCAGCGGTTACTTCGACTGGAGCTCTCTTGATACTCGAATGGTAAGTATGATTATAACTGTGTAACAACTGATCCAACACGTCCAAATAGCGGTAGGTATGATTATGGGTAAAATATTTCCACATTTTCTTTTTCAAAGTTCGGTTAAATCGTTCCACGACAGAAGCTTTCGTATTGTTATTCGTCGTAAAAAACCGCACGCCTTCTTCTTTCAAAAATTTTTGAAAAAGTCTGTTTTGATACTCTTTTCCGTCATCCGATTGCAGGGACTTGGGTTTCCTCGTCGCGAAAATAGAGCAGAACGCCTTTACAATATCTTCACCCCGTTTTTGCTTCAAAGGGACCGCCCACGCAAATTAAACAGAATGTCTATACAAGTCAGGATGTAGCGGTACCTTTGATTGAACTTTTGCAAACTGCCGAGATCCACTAAGTCGGTCTGCCACTGTTGATCGATGGAATAGACTATCACTCGATTGGTCGGGAACTTTCTTCGAACAGGTTTGTGCAACGTGTATGCATCGACTCCGCTCAGCCAGTCCTGAATCTTCTTCTTCGAGATTTTGCCTTTGGCAGCACGAAATAAGGCATTTACACCACCAAAACTTCCTGCGTGAGTTGGATCCAGATACATCTCCATCGTTACAACACAAAATTTTATTATGACTCACATTCACACGAAAGCGCATCATATCTTCCTCGTACGACGATACTTTTTAGAATGACTCACTGCCGCGACGCCTCTCTTTATATACCTTATAAGTGCACTCGCACGCATAGTTTCACGGCTTGATAAGTAAAACCCTCGCCCACTTATCAAGCCGTGAAACTATTTTACCTTCGGTTCGAATCTCACTTCCCGCAATATATATATATATATATATATATATATATATATATATATATATATATATATATATAAAATAATAATTTATTATTTTTTCTGGTAACAATCACCAACAGATGGCAACATCAAAATCATTCTAAAAATATTTTCTAAGTTCAATATATTCTGTTTCTAAATTGGAAATAAATGAACCAAAATAAATTATCTCCAAAATATTTCAGAGTCCGTTTCAATAAAACTCTTATCACCTCGTTAGTGAGATGACATATTGCACACCTCACAAATCGGAAAATAATCTAAATCCATCCTCTTACACAATAAATTTAACAAATCGAATTTTCACCTATCCAGTTACTCATTTCACCTGTCCCATTTACCATCTTTGTCATCCTCATCCATCACCCACAACCAACGCATTGGGTGCATTAGAACTCCACCACGGCGGGGAGAATATCACCGGCGCGTATTGGATGCGCTAGAACCCCAGGTGCGCTAGAACCAGTACCAGCGCGTTTTGGGTGCACTTAAACCCCACCTGCACCAGCGCGATCTGGGTGCACTTGAACCCCACCTGCGCCAGCGCCAGCGCAATTTGGGTGCGCTTAAACCCCCCTCTTCACAGCTACTACATTTAGTTACTAGATATTATACTTAATTTAAAACTAATAGAGTTCGTTTTCAGTTTGAATGGTATCTTGTTAATTGACCTAATCTGTCGTTGTCTATAATCGTTGCACTCGTTGTTATAAATGATGCAACTTTCATGCAACCTCCTGCGACAAGTAAAATTTATAAACGAGTGCATGGGAAAACGTTTAATTTAAAAGTATTTTGTAATACTACCATTGTACGAAAATTCCTAGGAAGGGTTTTGAAAATTTAAGCAAACATTTTTGAAAACGAGACAAAATAAGAAGTCTAATCTTAGACTTTTCAAGCAATGAACATGCACATTTAATTGAGCACACCGCTATCGATATTGTAGAACTACCTGGAGTTTCAGAGCGCGCATTGTACTCCTTTCTGTCGATCCCCTATGTTCGCAATCTCTCCTAGCTTTACCTTATAATTTACTATCGCCATGTATTTATAAATCCTCGAAATTTTGCCAGAGTTATACCTGAACACTATCATTAAGATTGAAATCTCAGTTTTTCATATAAATAAGAAAATAGAATGCTAAAGATGCCTATTAATAATTTCATTATTATTATTTGTATACGTTTTTTTTTTTTCTTTTTAATATTTAAGAAATTGAAGACTTATTATTTTCACCATTTTAAGTATAGCTGTTATTAATTAAAAAGCAGAATAAATAAAAGGAAAATGAAATATTCGTATAATTTTCTTTTGACACGTACACATGAAGTTTTGCTAGAGTTATATTTGAACACTATTCATGAGAATGAAATTTTAGTTCTTTAAGTAAATAAGCAAATCGAAACAGAAAAGTGCTTACTAATAATTTTATTATTATTATTTATGTTCTTTTTATTATGATCTAAGAAAATTATAAAATTTTGTCTTCCCCCATCCGCAATTATTTATTTCGAAAATATGTAAGAAATATTTGTTTAATTTACTTTTGGTACACTGTTAAAACACACTTCTAAAAAAATAAACAGAATCTTCTGACTTTTGAGAAGTTTCATTTCTTTTAATAGCTTCGTGTAAAAACTTTTCATTTTTAAGATTTTTTTTCCCTGATTCTCGAATAAAATATCTCTTTAATTTTGACAAGAAACGAGATTTTTTCCTCATTTTTGAGAAAATGCAAGCTGTGAAATGAAATAGTATTATGGATATTTGAGAAGATATTTTAATAAATGAGAAGATCATGTTTGAATAAACATATGTATTCAAATGCACGATTTGAAATGAGAATATTACTGCCTTACTTTTGAGGAGATATAAGTTTACGTTGTTAAGATACATTAAGATACATCGTTAAGATACATCGTTTACGTACAATTTTCATTTATCTGTTCTTCATTGCATTTGATTTTCTTCTCTGGAAGCATCAAATACTTTTTTCCCTTTTATTCTGGAGAAAACATGTATGTTCTTTATTTCTGCCATGCTGCACTGTTAAAACATACTTCTCAAAAATAAGCAGAATATTATAATTTTTGAGAAGTTTAATTTCTTATAATAGCTCCGAGTACGAACTTCTCCTTTTCGAATAAAATATCTTCTTAATTTTGTCAAAAATGAGAAGAATTTTTCTCATTTTTGAGAAAATGTGAAATGAGATGGTAATATTGATATTTGAGAAGATATTTTAATAAATGAGAAGATTATCTCCTCATATTTGAATAAACATATATATTCAAATGCACGATTTGAAATGAGAATATTACTGGCTTACTTTTGAGAAGATATAAGTATTCATTTATAAAATTATTACATCGATTGCGTCCAATTTTCATTCGTCAGTTCTTCATTGCGTTTGATTATCTTCTCCGGGAGCACCAAATACCCCCCCCCCCTTTTCTTTTTCCCTTGAGAAAACATACAAATTCTTTATTTCTGCCAGGCTGCCTTGTTAAAGCACACTTCTCAAAAATAAGCAGAATATTATCATTTTTGAGAAGTTTCATTTCTTATAATAGCTTCGACTAGGAACTTCTCATTTTCGAATAAAATATCGTCTTAATTTTGTCAAAAATGAGAAGAATATTTCTCATTTTTGATAAAATGCAAGGTATGAAATGAGATGGTAATATTGTAGCTTATTGTAAGGCTTTTCGTGAAATTAAATTATTAGTAATCATACTTATTTTTACTGATATTCCCATTTTCGAGGAACCAATGTCTCCCCCATTTAAGTATGCATATCTTCGTTTTCGAGAATGTTTTTTTTCCCAAAAAGATACGAAGAGGCTCATCTTCTCATTTTTAAGGAGCTCATTTTTAATAGTGTACGCATTAATAAACTCTGAAACAATTCCAAATTTATACCTGAACACTGTTTATAAGAATAAATTCCCAGTTTTTCATATAAATAAGTAAATTGAATCAAACGCCTGTTTGCTAATAATCTTACTATTATTGTGTATATTAATATTACTTTGTTATTTGCGAAACATTTATGATCAATACTATTCTTATCAGTTTAAGTATAGGATCCCTAAAATATAAAAATATTAATTTTGAAAAAAAAAAAAAAAAAAGTATAATTTACCTTCGGTACGTATTAATAAACCCTTACAAATATCGAAAGTTACACTTGAATACTGCTCGTGAGATAGATATCTCAGTTCTTTCTGTAAATGCGTAAATCGAATCTTAAAGTCCCTTGCACCAATATATTTTTACTGTCATTATTTATATTAATATTATTATTTCCTTATTATTTAATTTTAATTATTTTATCTACCGATTATTAAAAAAAATCAAAATATTAATCTCGAAAAACTGTGAACAAATATTTAATTTAATTTATTTTCAGTGCGCATTTATGAATACCTGAAATTTCGTTATATGTTTTCACCTGAAAATCACTCAAGAGATAAATTACTGTGTCTGCAAATTAGAAAATAAAACAGTAAAGCTGTTTACTAATATATATTTTAGTACTGTAAGTAAATTCATTTCTAATTTATTTATGCATTATCATTAATATTGTTTCAGAGATATGGTTCATAGAATGGGAACGCTATATTTGAGAAAAACACTTAATGAACAGCTTTATAGCCACATCAAAGAGTACTTACCTGTTGTGAGGAAAGAATTGTCTCATAAATTAGAGAGCGTTCGAAAAGAATTAAAAGAGATAAGGGATAAAGTGAACTTTAACTACCGAGATCAAGCTGGTTTCCATTCTTTTATGATCAAGTAAGTATCGTTAAAATTCTTCTTTAAATTTAAATTAGCTCTTTAACCTTTTAATAGTCACTACATATTTTCCTTTGAAAATTGATAAACTAATTTTGAAAAGGGCTATTAACTTATAAACTTACTCAACATAAATTTGCTTAAAAAAAAAAAAAAAAAAAAATCTGCTTACATTCTTTCTAAACAGAATTTAATTTAATACGACAGGACTTATTATTTTTCTATATAAAGGCATGTAGTAACTGTTTTCACTAGCACCAATTAACTATATTTATTTCTTAAAATTTCTTTGGTGTAGCTTTAGCGTAGGAACTCTCTGGCGGCTTTTAAATTTTTGTTGTAATTTTGGCGATGGATTAAAATGGCTACCGCAATGGCGCAGGTAAACATCTTGGCGAGAAATGTTTGAGCTACTTTGTTGTCAAATTTCAAATTTCGCCAAGGGGTTCAATACTGAAACTGTTTCATTTCTTAAGCACGATTTTTCTAAATTTTATTTTAATTATATCTATATAAAATATTTGCACCCCCCCCCCCTCTTTTTCTTGGCATAAAAAGAAATATATTTCCTTATTTATTTGTTTGTTTTTGGCATCAATTTGTTTTTCTTCTTAATAATTTCAATATGGAGTTTTTATTTAATAACTTTTTTACAAATTATCCGATTGAACTAAAAAATATGGCGTTAGCTATATTTTGTCCTGATTATTAAATGCACTAACTTTTAATAAAATATAATAATCCGGACAGATAAAACTTTCAGCTTTATATATTTTAAATAAAAACAAAAGTGTTTGCACGTTATTTATAAACAAATTTTAAAGTGAACATTATAAATTTCAGAAACTCGTAACTATCGTTTCAGGTCAAGATAATAAGACGACCTTTCATCAAGTGATAGAAAGAAAAAGAAAAAAAAAAAAAAAACTAGACACGAGTGTATCATCAAAGCAGCAAGGTGCACTCACGCCTACTAAGAAATTTTAAGTGATTGCTTCATATGGCTTCCTCTGAAACATCATTTGTTAAATTTCGGAATAGTGCTGCTATCGACCGAAGAGAGAAGAAACAAATGTTTAAAAATCCATTACATCAAGGAAAATATATTAAAAAATTGTCGCGTAAAAATATCAAATCTGTAGTGATAAGTATAAAGGATTTAAGTCCATATTCTTGATTTTTCAGGAGACGAAAAATAAAGTTTAACTAACTAAAAACAAATCAGAAGAATGGATTAGGGAAAAGGTATTTCGTTGATTTTTACCCTTTATACCATTCAGTGGTTGTCAACCTTCATTTAATAACGGGAAAAATTGAATTAAATATTTTATACCATACATGAATGGTAAATTTCTAAATTGGTCCTTTTTTCACCAATGGATTTTCTCAAAGACTAAATGACATGGATTTAAATCCTTTATACCAATCGATAGAGAATTTTTTTCTGAGTCTGACTATGTACTTAACTCAAAATCGACATTTTTGGACTTAAATCCTTTATACTTATCAGTACAGAAATAATGTCAAATGTTTAGTTTCAGTGCGAAATTAATCAACGTTAAAGGATTAAAATAATAAATAGCTTTTTAAAAACTGATTTGTCATTGATTGGTAAGGATTTTTCTTTCACATTTTATAAAATCTGTATTTTCCCTCTAGTCTCACTCAAAAATTTATCGAGGATTTCCATACTGTGATCTTTGGTCATTCGATATCAGTGTCAATGGATGAACTGTCAGCGGGAGCCATGATAAATTTTAAACTATACAAGAGTATTGAAAACTTTAAGACGGTAAGAATGTTTTTATTTATAAAAAAATATTATTAAGATAAGACTTTGTATAGAAGCCTTTATTCTTTTGTATATTTAGTCATTTTTTAAGTTGTTTATAAAGCTATAAAGCTTCACGTTATAAAACTTTTTATTATTATTAGACGTTTTTATTTAACTTTGTTTGTTGTCTGTCTTATCTGGGTTAAATCCTGCAAGCGAATTTAAACACATTTCTATTAAACCTATTTTACCCAAAGTTTGTACACGAGTTCATAGTTGATAACAATGTAATACGTAAACGTTCTTCATTTGTTGCCTGTCTGAACTAAATCTTGTAAGCGATTTTTAATACATTTCTGCTGAACCTATTTTACTCAAAGTTTGTACCTAAGTTCGTAATTGATAACAATATAATACTCAAGCATTCTTCGTTTGTTGTCTGTCTGGGTTAAAACTTGAAAGCGAATTTAAACACATTTTTCTGCTGAACCTATATTTTTCTCGAAGTTTGTACACGAATTTATAGTTGATAACAATATAATACTCGAGCATTTTTCATTTGTTCTCTGTCTGGATTAAATCTTGTAAGCGAATTTTAACACATTTCTGCTAAACCTATTTTGGTGAAAGTTTGTACAGGAATTCATAGTTGATAAAAAATCTTGATGACTCAAGCATTTTTCGTTTGTTGCCTATCCGGGTTAAATTTTTAAAGCTAAATTTAACACATTTCTGCTAAACCGATTTTGCTCAAAATTTATACACGAGTTCATAGTTGATAGCTATATAATATGCAAGCATTTTCAGGGATCTATCTCATCAGGGGCAAGTTTCAAAGGCAAAAATCCGCCTGTCTGTGCCAAACTTGCGATTCGTTTTTAATACTAATCCGCCGAACCGATTTTACTCAAATTTTAGATATAAACACATACCATAGACCTATTATTACAGTAGACGTGGACAATGTCACCTTTTTGTGTGACAAAGATCGCTCATAAAAAGTCACGTGATACAAGGCAGTACAGTAAGTCAAACTGGCCAACACTGAAATTTTTCTCGCCAAACTGTAAATTCTGCGTTCACCTACGCAGACAATATCTTTCCTTATTTTTGAAAGCTCTTTTTAAAATTAATATTTCCCTTTCAAAGGAAGATTGTTTTGAATATAAAACATATTTTATCGCAAGTAATGAGATATTTTTTGAAAGGCTGTAATGAAAGTTTTGCCAAAGAAGGAGCTATTTCACAGGTATGAAAAAATGCAATATTGTTTTTAAAATAATTTAAAGGAATTGCACTTATCATAATTGTATTATTTGGAGGGAAAAAAAAAGTGTTGAATGTAATGTTTTACATAAGTTTTGCTTGCTTTATTTTTTAATAATAAAAAAAAAAAAAAAAAAAATGAAATAACATTCAAAATCGCCAATAATGCGAGAAATGCCAAAAAAGTTAACCTTTTGCCTTCACTTAGCTGATTCGTCTTTGCCACACTTCTTTATATTCCCGTAATAATGCAATGCTCTGTTCATTGTTATAATATGTCTATGACACACTCCATCCAAATACAATATGCAAGCACTTTCAATTGTCTATCTTACGTGAATCAGGCTCCAGGGGCAAATTTTGTCTGCTTGTATAAATTTTGTGATTTATTTTTAATGCCTTTCTGCGGAACCGATTTTAGTCAAATTTTAGACATGAGTCCACACTGTAAAAAAAAAAAAAAAAAAAAAAAAAAAAAAAAATCCTGCAATATTACAGAAAATTCCTGGCAGCTAAGTCGCGAAAAAGTATCTGTATGCTATGCGAAAACTGCATTAACATAAATTTTTTTTATAACAGAGAATATCCGCACATGACTGATTTTTTCCGTAGTACACACCAGCCCACCAGTGGCCGAGCGGTTCTGCGCTCAAATCTGGTAGACGTGAGGTGCCGGGTTCGATCCCCGGTCGCGCTCGTCGGCCTAGCCGTTCGGAGTTTTCCGTGGTTTCCTCCGAAACTTGCGTAAATACGGGCTAGGATCCCTTAGAAAGACCTCCACGGAAGGCACTCCCCCTCAGGCCTAGGACCCCAGTGTTGTCAATCGGCCTTAATCCCTAACACCAACACCAACACCACCGTAGTACACACCGTTAAAAAATTTCGCACTAAATAATTTTTTATTTTTATTTTTACCAGTCAGGATCGAACTAGAGTCCACCATAATACACCATATGCATGCAGGTGACATGTGATGCATACTACACCATAATGCAGGCGACCGACGGCATTACCTCTCAGCCACGAAAGCCCAATTTGCTTTGCTACTTAAAACTTCTCAACCCTGATTTGATACAAATTTTCCGTATGCAAAACAGAAGAAATGTTTAACCACCAAATGAAATCTGTATCGATAATTACACATTTTATCTGTTTTCAGAAAAAAAAAAAATGTTTCTTTTAACAGACAGATGTAATTTTAAACTATTTAGAAAGCATACATTTTATGCCGGAATTTTTTTATTTTATATATAACAGATTTATTTTACAGTACATAGTTCACGACAACAGAATATGAAAGTCATTTCAGAGTCCTATCTAATCAGAGAGAAAAAATGTATTAAGGGGGTCCGGGACACCAAATTATTGTTTTTATTATTTATTGATGAATTACTGTAATTATTTTTTCTGAAATTGAAGCTTTTTTAACGATGAAGTTCAGCGAAAAAGAATCTTAAAAAATAAAAATAAATAAATAAATAAATAAAAATTAAAAATAAATAAAAAATTAAAAAATTAAATTAAATTAAAATTAAATTTTAAAAATTTAAATTTTTTTATAAATTTAAAATTTGTTATATCTCATGAACTTATGGTCCAATTTACAAACATTTTTCATCTTTATATACAGAAAGGATTTATCCTCAATTTGTCTTCAGGATTTCTGATTATAATAATAACATTTTAAAATATTAATTTTAATTTGAAAAAAGTGCTTATTTCATGCATAATTTTTGGATTATTAAAAAAGTTTTGCTCCTAATTAAAAAACCCGATGACAAATTGAAGATAAATCTTTTCTGTATATAACAGGGAAAAAAGTTTGTAAATTGAACCGTTAGTTCATGAGATATAACAAATTTTAAATTTATCAAAAATTTTATTTAAATTTTTATTTAAAGTTTTTTAAGATTCTTTCTTGCTCAACTTCATCGTCAAAAAAGCTCCAATTTCAGAGAAAATAATTACAACAATTCTTCAATAAATAATAAAAACAAAAATTTGGTGTCCTGGACCCCTTTAAAATATATATATATATATATATATATAAATCAAAATTTTTTTGTTTATATAGATGTTAATTTTTTCATTAAAAAATATATATATATATATATATTTTATATATATATATATATATATATGTGTGTGTGTTGCCACGTATTTTCTAATTTTATGCAGTTTTTGTAATTTCTATCTTTTTTTCCCCCCTTAAAATCTAGCCTCAAATACCAAGTGAGAAGAAACTCTTAACAACTATAGCAAATTTGCATGGTGTAAGGTAATTAACGTTTTCTGTAGAAAATTACAACAAATTTATATTTATTATTTATATCAATGCAGTTACAGATTTTTATACATAATTAGTTCTTTTATCTATAATCAGAGAAATGATTTGGTTAAAACTACATAATGCGCTTCGTTGAAATTAATTTGTTGTTTAAATCAAATTTTCATTAGAAGTAAAAGATCTGTTTTGCTAAAGTCAATATAAGATATATTGTTAGCAAATTTACGAAATTTCAACAAAACTTCTTTACATTTGATAATATTAACAAAATACTTTGTTTAACTTTCGATTAATTCTTGTATATTTGTAAGTAAAAAAGCAATTTTTTGAGAAAAAAACTAAATATTTTTGTTAAAATTTCAACGAAAAATATTTTCAGTTTAAAAAGAATGGACCATAAGGTTGATTTTTATACCAACTATACAAAAAATGCCAGATCAAGGAATCGAACCCAGACCTCCACTTAACGTGAAGATGTTCTTCCATTGAGCCACCCTGGCTGATCCCCAGGTCGGCATTTCTTACATAATATCCGTTAGTAAGGTCACCGTGTCTGCAAACACAGATATAATAGGGGAGAATATTAATTGTAAAACAACTCCAATAGACACGAAATTTCTATTTTGAAATTTTGAATTCTAGCTGGGTGTCAGCCAGGGTGGCTCAATGGAAGAGCATCTGAACGTTAAGTGGAGGGCCCGGGTTCGATTCCAGGCTCTGGCATTTTTAGCATAGTTGGTATAAAAATCAACCTTACACTCCAATCTTTTAAAATTGAATTTTCATGGTTAATAAATTAATGAACAAAAACTTCAAAACAGAAATTTCGTGGTCTATTGGAGCTGTGCTACGATTAATGTTTTTACCTGTTATATCTGCTTTTGCAGACACAGTGACCTTACCAACGGCTATTATGTGAGAAATGCCAAGCTGGGTATCACCCAGGGTGGTTCAATGGAAGAGCATCCGCACGTTAAGTGGAGGGCCTGCGCTCGATTCCCTGCTCCGGTATTTTTGACATAGTTGGTTTAAAAATCAACCTTACACTCCAATCTTTCTAAATTGAATTGTCATGGTTGATGAATTAATGAATAAAAATTTTTAAAAATACTTTGTTAATCTAACCAAAATTTCTATCAGAATACATTGAAACAGAATTTTTTGTTGTACAAATCAAATTTTTGTTCGTTGAACACAATTTTTCTCTGACTGAGTGTACTCTCTTTCTTTCATTCTAGAACTAAATCTTAAATGAATTAATTATTCAAATCTAAAATTTGAGAATTAATTTAATCGTACGTTTTAAGTAAAATATATGTCCACGTATTGCAATAAGAGGCGATAATATAAATACAGTCAATAACCGTGGTATTCTACAACAATTTACACTATGTGTATTAGCTAATTGGCTTATGACGTCATAAAACAGGTACCTGTATCACCCAAGCTCCAATCTGTATAATCCAAGTCATACTTTGTTCACTCTGAAACAGTCTTCAATATGTAATCGTTTAAGTAACTTGTATATATTCATTGTATATATGTTGCATTGTCCGTAATTAAATAGGAGTAAGTTAAAATAAGATCACCTCGTTTCTTCACAATTAATATCATAAGAAAAAAAAAAAAACTTTAAAATAACCTCTATGTCTAGAGAGCCTACAAGGAGAGAGGTGTCAATAGCGAGTCAGCTTTTGATTGGTTTGGAAAAAAGAAATTGTGTTTATTATTTTTGTAATCAACGAAATCTTTCACATCAGGGGTTGAATTAAGTTTAAGTAATCAAACACGCTCTGAAACTACATTTTAAAAAACTTATGATGACTGTTTGGAAAACTAGTATTGGAGATTAACTAGTATAACTTCATGAAACCTTGCCAATTAATCACAGGAGATGTTTATTGCAAACAAATGGACGATATGATGAATTTACTTATATTAGGAAGAAGCAGCCAACTTTGGACAATCCAGACTCGCCAATTCTTTCGTTACGTCTCTATTTAAGGCACTGGAATAAAGTATATGGTCGCAAAATATATTAACAAAAAATGTATAAAGCGTAGTTAAATATGAAAAATTTAATGTCAGGCTTTCTTAAAAATGAAATTGAAAAACATTAGCATAGGTTAAGAACATATGTAAAACATAATCAAAGTATTAAATGACAATTTAAAAATCTGATGGCACTTCATCTTGGAAATAAATATAAAGTCGAGAAGTTGTGAATGAAAATACAAAGTCAATATTCTACAAATTCACTTTTTTCCCAATGAATTTTATCAGTCGATCAATCATCGTTGAACCAAGTCGAAATAAATTTTCTTTTTTTATATTTTCCCATGTATTCCTGATCGCACTGATATGATCGCCTTTTCCTCGATATTGTCACATGTCTTTATAAATAGATTGCGCAAGTATGCCCCAAATATTTCCCATTGGGTTTAGATCCGAACTGCAGAATGGCGAATCAAGCAGACGGATCTCATTTGCTTCAAACCAAGCATGGATGCTGGCATTATCTTGGCTGAAATGTCCTATCTCCTGATGTAATTTGAGTGGTATTGGAAAGCAAACTATCATCCAACATACCTTGATACTCTTTTGCATTAATTTTAGTATAAATTTACCACATTTGGCAACGTGCCATCAGCAGAAAATGCTCCCCATACCATTACTGATTCTCCTCCATTTTACCGGTTGGAAAAGTAACGTATTATTATTTTTAATATCATGCTAGTATTTTTTAAAGCCGTCTGGCCTATTAAAATTAATTTATTTTTTTCATCCGATAAAACTATATCTTTCCTTTTATCTCCACACGAAACATATTTTTTAGCAAATTCTAAGCGAGCTAATTTATGTTTCTTTCTCAAGTGTTGTCGAGGTTGTAATTTTTCGAACTGTACCCTCAGGTTGGAACTTAAAACATTGCATAGTTCGGGTGGTACGTGGTAGACTTAAAGAGCGAACTGTTTCAAAAGAAGACATTTTTTAATCGCACGCCTATCGAAAAACGGTCGATTTTTGGCGCCTTGAAAGTGCGCTTGGTCTTCCTGGGCGCTTGCATTTACCATACTTCGAAAGATTAAAAAAAAAAAAAAAAAAAAAAATTATTGACTGCTTTAGACCTACCCATAAACTTTTGGAAATAGCTACACCACTCATTCACTCGCTTTCATTCCTCGGCATCGTTGTCAATAGCACAGGGAAAGATTAAAGTAACCCTAAATGCGTTGTTAGGTTGCCTTTTATATTTCGTGCTTTCTCAGATCACAGAAAATTTGCATATCCTTCCAAAACATTCGGCGACCTTGTACTTTTTTCCATCAGCATATAAGAGTAATATCTAATATGGTAATTAGTTCGATTAATTTAAATTAGATTTTAATTAAAGTGTATTATTATTAACAAATCATTTGTATACTTTGTATTTTTGCTCCCTTCCCATCCGACAAATTTGCATAAATCCTAGTTTAACTGGCTATTTAATCGACGTTGTAATTTTGTCCAAGGCCTTACATGTGTATGTATGTCTCTCGTACATAACAAAAACTGTTAGGCATAGAACGCTGCAAATTTGCATGTAGGTTTGTTATAATATCTAGCTGTGCTTCCTTCTTTTTTATCATTATATAATTCTCCATTTTGAAGATATCTATGAGAACTCAAAAATTTTGGTCATATATGACTTCAAGATTTCAGATTTCAACTGAACCTGATAACAGAACTCGTACTATTGTTATTACAAAGGACAAAACTCTTAATTTTATTAGATTTGCTGTTCAGTGAAAGTATGAGTAAAGACATGAGGAAAACAGTAACAATCTATTGGCTTCAACAGACGTCACTCTTGCCTACTAACTTGGCGACTTGATGACTAGCTTTGAAGAAAAAATAATATATTAGATTGCTAGAATATTTTTCAATTTAAAATAGAGTCTAATAGGTTTTTTGGTATAATGTACCGATTTCTCATCTCCCACCTTCACCAAAGAGAATAAAAGGAGACCCTCTGCAATTTTTTGTCGTGCGAGTAATAAATAACTGTTTAGGGAATGTTCGTTAAATAAAATGCATTCATTGACTATAATCTGCCTGTTTATTTACGAACCACTTTCTACACACGAAAATGTCAGTTTTTTTAACGCATGCATAATTAAATGAATGCATAAGAAAGTCATGTGGTGTCGACATCAGATTATTTATAATGTGCTTAATCTTTTACTACGCCGTTCTGCATATATGCAAAGCAAAATATCCATTCTAAATCTCTCATCCCTGTTGAAATATGAAGCATAATAAATGCATAGTTTTACACACCAGCAGAGACATACTTTTGAATATATTACATATGTTTCGCAACAAATGGCGCCAGTGTAAAAAAAAAATAGGGATATTTTTTTTTTTTTTGTAAAGGACAAATTGCTAGTTTCGACCGTAAAAGTATTTATGATGATTATGACCATATCGCACGGGAGCATATATACTCAACACAACATTATACGCAACCTGTTCACTATGCTGAACGAACGAGAAACCGGTCAGTTGTCCGTAGGGTTCCCCGAATTGATAGCGTGATGTGTTCCCTTCTCTGAAGGTATTCCAGGAAAAAATTCTGTTTATTCCTCTTATTGGTCAATTTTGATCAGCATGCTCAACATACTCAGCTTTTTCTAAATGGTTTCGTAAAAGTTGATCATCCGAAAACTTGCTGTCCTTGAACAAAATCAGTCTCAGTATGTTGGGTATAATGCTGTGTTTAGTAAAATGCTGAACGAAAGTCTCTCGTGTGATATGGCCATTAGTTTTGGTATAAGCGCAAGAAAAACTGTACATAATCACACACATATATTTCAATATAATAATTAGGACAGTCAAATATGAAGTAAAGATGCAGCTTTGCAGATGTGGAATCACTTAATATTTCTTAATAAAATAACACATTTGTGAAGAATTTTTTAGTATTTTTACTTTCTCTTTCCCATAAGGCAGAGAAAGTATTGTTTTAGGGTAAAATTTTTGAACGTGAGTTTTTGTTATAGTTACATGTTTTGAGGTCCCCTGAATCCGAAAATCATGTTTCTAGCGAATGGTCTGTTTGTGCTATAAGCACAGCTCAAAAGCAAATAGTAGCAGAAAGTCCAAACTTGGTATTCTAAATGTGTATGATATAGGGATGCTACACTAAGCTTTTCGTTGAGATGAAGCAAATGGTTCGTGTACAGGGACGCCCAAGAAAATTCAAATACGTTATATCTATGGGGGAAAGGGCTGGTAAGTCGAGTTTGCACTAAACCAAATGAAACGAATATATATTTTTTATATGCGTAAAAACATGTCTCATGTAGAATATGGTAGGGAAATCATTCGCTGTTCGTTTACAGCGCTACACAAAAAAACTAGATAAAAGTGTTACAATAGTTGCAAAGTGATGGAAGTGTATTTCAGGCTGGGCCATGTATTATTACTATAGGTTATATTTAGGTGTACCACGTGGTCTGTATATAATCTACGAAAGGTATACTGGGCTGCAAATATTTAAGCGATAACATTCTTTTTTGTTGTTAGTGGATGTGCTTTACTAATATTATTTTACGATTTCCAGGAAGCTGTTCGGAAATTGAAATGAATTCCTCATAGAGATATGGTAAATAATGTATGTTTTTAAGCTAAATACTCATCGCATGTTTTTTGTATATTTACACGTTTTGAGACTTCCTGATTACCGTAGTCAAGTTTTTTAAGGTTTAATCTTTGTCTGTGTCTCTTAGAGTGACTTAAAAACGAATAATTTTAGGAGATAAAAATGTTGTATTTTGAAGTTAATATAAGTTTGTTGCTGAAAAAGTTTGACGAAGATTGATAAGTTTCAAGGAATGTTGCGTGTGAAAATTGTCTGAATAATTTTCAGTGAACTTTTAATTTTTATAACAGATTTAAATTCTATATAAATGTATGTGCATTAATGAAACGGGTGTTGAGGGGGCGGTAGCCCTCCCCACACAGAACAAATTATCATATAAAACTCTTCCGAAGCCTCATTTGAATTGTTTAACATAGGTTTACATAACAGTACTCGTTATCTTACCTTTTAATCGCCAAACTGTATTTATAGTATTAAATTTCAGGGTAAGAGAAAATCGTGTGAGTGACACACCAGATTATTTTGTTAGTCTTAGGTTTATACCTTAAAAAATATTGACATTGCTAGAGGAAAAAATAAATAAATATGGAAAATAAATAAGAAAATGAGCATATTTAAGGATTAAGACTAACCTCCAATTTACAGTATTTTTCTAAACATAGATTTATTTTATTTATTATTATTATTATTTTTAATGAACTACTCATAAAATAGTTTTTAGTTCTCAATTACATAAGTACATATACTAAAGATTAATAAATAACTTTTAAAATCTCATTTAATCTATAATTATATAAATTAAGGAAATATGCTCAAAATTGTTTAAAATTGCTTTTAGGTTGGTACTATTTTTGTAATTAATGTTTATAAATATTTAAATTCTATAACCATATAATTAACATTTTTCTTTTAGAAATTGTTTCACAATGCCTTCTTTAGCTTTAGAAACTGTTGCTAACCAACTATTAATGATGTATATTGACCCTTTGAATTTATTAGTTGATGACATTGCGGATATTTTAGACTCAACTGTTCAAAGTTCATCAAAAGTGGTAAATATAAATATATATTTATATCATCTATTTCTTTCATTCTCCAAAACTTACTATTATGCAGTTGCATTTACATGGTGTTCAGCAAAGAACACTGCGTTTTCACTGTAAAAATTTTAGACAAAAGCTCGAAATTAGTAACAAAAGCTGTAAACAGATGGTGCTGTTCGCTGCAGTCATAATATGGAGTCTTGGTAAATAACGCTCTGATGTACAGAGCAATGAATTCAAGAGTCTAAACTGGTTTAAACAAAAAAAAAAGTCAGCGTAGCACACGAGATTAAAACCCTGCATTTTAATGAACGTTTTTATATATCTTGAACTTTCTACAGCATTCAATGCCATCTGTCGGCAATTTTTTTTGTTGTTGTTAATTTCGAAAGTTTTCATAATATTTTTACAACTTTCACAATAAACACATCATTTGTTTTATTTTTCTATCGTTTAACTCTGTTTAGGAGATTTTTAATATCCAGATCGGGGTGTATTTGGATAAATGAGGAACAGACATTCAAACCATGTTTTCTCCTTCGGATACAGTTTTTCAGAAAACACAAAAAACTAATGAATTAAAAAGTAACTTAACTAAATTTAAATCCTACTTATCGTTTATTTAGATGATTATTACTAGTTACTAGAAAGATATGGAGACATACTATTTTATGTTGAGGAAAAAAAAAAAAAAAAAAAAATCACCAACTTTTTTTTTTTTTTTTTTTTTTAGAAAACACGGTTTGAATGTTCCTTCTTTAAATACGCTGTATATACTTTTCTTTATTTACAAAAACATTCAATAGAAATTTGATTTAATGTTTTCCTAATTTCCTGTATTACTATCATAACACCGGTTTTTTCTTTTCAGAAAATAAGTATAACTATCATTTAATATAATTTCCTTTAAATCAACTAATAGATAAATAAATTTGGAAAAACAAATCATCAAAGCAAAAATAGGACTATTTACAATAAATTCTTGTTGTTGTAGGCGTGAGAAGGTAAAAATCAATGTTTTAAACTGCATATGAGAGACCTTATTAAAAGAATGCTTATCTGAATATTTGCGCCAAACAGTCTTTCTCCAATAGTTCTTGCTTCTGGCAATTATAGATTTCTAAATCTATTTTTCGGATCTTAATTTCCTTGAAAAATCTTTAGTAAAAGTTCAAAGAACGAGTTAAAATTAAATTTTCTGTTAAGATTAAAATCGAAAAGTTTTGTACGATTAGTTCTATACCAGGCTGAAATATTTCGTTTGACATATTTTGCTATTCTCATTTACATTTCTCCATTCTGCTCTAAAAACTTAGAGTAAATGTTTTTTTCAATAATTATTTAGTAATAGATATTATCATTATTATTATTCCAAACATAAGGAATAAAAAATATGAGATATTAATAAGATTTCTAAGAATATAAAATTTTAAGATAATCTTAAATATTTTGTAGTATTGATAATAAAAAGTTTAAATATGAGCCATAGAGCTTTATAGGTAGCACAATAGGAATGAAAAGCTCTGGTATTATTTGACTTAATAATTTAGAATTTTTAAAAAAAGAACGAAGAAAACCTTTAAAAATCTTTCCTTGTTTTGAAAGCTTTAAAGTTTATTTCATTATTAAAAAAAAAAAAAAAAAAAAAAATCTCAAAATAAATATGCATAAGTTTTAAAAGTTTATATCTGAAAGAAGGCAAAAAACAAAGTTAATATCTCCAATAAATATTAATGCTGAAATTCCTGTAAAGATACAGAAAATTCATTGAAACGTTCCATGTTAAAGACTCATTATATATATATATATATATATTGCAATAACCTGCAATTTTGAATTTTAAGATTTCTCTAACCTATCTCGCAATGTAAATGTTGAGTGTGGCTGAATGCTTTACTTTGTTTACTCGTTATCTATTGTCACTAATTGCTTTTTCCCACCGCTGCAGGCAATTGGAGCTGCTGTCAGCAAGTACTTTTTAGCATTACGTTGTGCTGCTTACGCTTTGGTTGAAATCTTATGTATGAAACTGTCACGTAATTTTAAGAAAAATTTTACCATTATAAAATGAGGAATGAAAGTCTTTTATTCCAAGAGCAAGCATCTTTTTACTTTCAGAAGAATAGGAAAAATAGTTACACAGTTTTTTTACGTTAAGTTATTTTTTTGATGAGAGTAAATTATCCATTATTATAATAAAATTCCATTAATTCAAATTATGAGAAAAAGTTTGAAAAAATCCAAATGCGGAGCTTAAACTGAAAAATATCAACAATCAATAGGATAGTAAAAATAGTTGATTTTGAGTTGACTATCAGCATCTACAAAACGCAGTTTTATAATAAGGGATACACTAGTAAAATTATACGAATATATTAATTGGAAATTTATTTTTAAGGATTTCTAAATTTTAGGATCCGGAGATAATATCGCGGGACAAAATATCGCCGAATATCGCGACAACTAAAAAAAAAAAAAAAAAAAAAATTAATGTGATCTATTTTACGCGTGATCTCTTGCGGGGTCCATAGGGACTTACAAATATAAATATATATATCATAGAGTGGAATTTTATTATTTTATCTATATTTAACTTTAAGTCATTTTATCATTTGTTTTTTACCATTCAAAATGCAGTTTAAAAATACTATACGTCACTGCTGAGAAAGCTGAACACTGATCACAAATCTAAATTAAATGTTATAAAATCAATAAACAAGATTGAATTTATTATAACTAATATTGACAAAAGTTAATAAACATAGTCTTTAAACTCCTTTAAGCAAAATTCATAAAATGTTTTGTGCTGGGTTTGTCTGTATGTCAGTTCTCTGTCTAAGGTAAATAGGCATGTGTTGTCGTGAAATTTTACATAACGCTACTAATAATTACCAACTTATTCAAATAATATATTGTGAAATGGGTAATGTACTTGCACTTTAGTTGTAAGTAGTATAGAAATCAAGCACTTAAGGATCATGCTGGAAGGATCCTCACACTTAAGAGTCATCCGGAAGTGAATGTCCTCTCTTTGTTTATTTACATGTCAATAACCTATGCATAACCCCCCCCTACACCCCCCGGCTCGTCACTTGATTGACCTTGGGGGTTCATTGAGCCCAAATGTCAACAATGTACTTATGTGTGTTGTGAAATTTGCGTAAATATGTAGTATAATTGTATTAAAAGCATGCCTTATTTTGTTTATTTACCTTCGCGAGGACATCGTCATGCATCCCGCGACCACGTGCTCATGTTTCATTTTACTTTGTATTACAAGGTTGGGTGATTCTTCCTGAATTTCACTCTTTGATTATTTACATTTGCGGAAGCATCGTTATGCTTCACGCATCTGCACATCCATGTTTCATTTTTACTTTGTACTACAAGGTTGAGTGGTTATTCTTGAATTTCACTTTCATCTGTTGATGTTTTTTTAAAACACGGAAGCATATGTCACAGAGAAAGTACTTTTTGTATCAGTGACCTACATTTAAAAGTAATGTTTTGTTATAGCCTTGAAAGATTGATACATTTGATCGACTGTTATGTAAGTAAAAACATTTAAGTTGCGACAAAAAATAACTTTGAATGTTTTCAATATTGTATCAACAATTTAGATAAAATATTTTATCTTTTTTATTATCAAAAACATGTATGACGTAATCAAATATAGTTGTTTTTTTTTTAATATGGAAAAAAAATTTTAGACTTAAAATATAATGTCATATAATACTAAATTGTAAATATATCATTTGTATAAAAAAAGTTACAAAATATTGTTTAAAAATTGCAAAAAAAAAATTATTTGTAATTTTTTATTTATATTATATTGTAAATAATTTATTATGAAATATTGTAAATTAGTTGTTAAAAATGGGATCAGACAAGATTTGTTTTATTTACTAGAAGAAAAGTAAAGAGTTAAATTTTTATCTGCAAAAGGAGATAACAATTTTTTAATATACGTTTTTAAAACTTAATTTTTTTTTTTTTAACGGTAAAAATAAAACATGACAAAAATAAAGACATACACATATTTGCACATTAAAAAAGGATTTATTACATATTAATTACATAATATTTTGAAAAAATAGATAATTTTCACATGCATTGTGAATTTAAAAGAAAATTATTTATTACATATTAATTTTTTTTTCACAATGTGAAAAAAAAAAAATATTATAAATGCTTTGTTTTATATAAAAGATGAAAACATACGCATGCATATCAGTTTTTAAAAATTGTAGACAGCGAGCATTGTATAGTTTACAATTTATTTTTCCTTGATGAGATTTTATTGCCCAAGATGATCAACTTCTAAAGCACACGAAAAATCATAGTCGACGAATCTTGTACAGTTCACGATTTATTATCTTTGATGTCATTTTTGTAATGCAGTTGACGAACTCGGGATATATACACCAAAAAGTCACAGTTGATAAAACACAAGAAGTTGCACAACGGCGAGCACTGTATAGTTTACAATTTATTTTTCCTTGATGAGATTTTATTGCCCAAGATGATCAACTTCTAAAGCACACGAAAAATCATAGTCGACGAATCTTGTACAGTTCACGATTTATTATCTTTGATGTCATTTTTGTAATGCAGTTGACGAACTCGGGATATATACACCAAAAAGTCACAGGTGATAAAACACAAGAAGTTGCATGAAACACAGGGTTTTTTTTTTTTTTTAATCTTGCAAAACAGATACGAAAGAAATAAAAAAGAAATGCATATATAACACGGAAAAGAAAAAACTAATGTCATTGTTTTTGCGTTTATATAATATTTTATTCATCACATTGTTCAACATTTTTATAGTGACCATAACTATTTGTTGTTATGGCATCAATTAAATATTTTTTATCATAAAATGCCGAAAGACTCACTTTATTTTCTACCATTGTATTGATATCATGTTTTTTAGCTAATATCGAATATTGTTGCTGTTTTATATATGTTTCCGAGAATAAAACATTTTTATATGACTCAAATGTTAATGATTGAATGCTAGTTTTTTTTACGCCTTTAGCTTTTTTTTTGCACTCGTCATCTGTAATAAAACAATACATTTTTGCCTTTAAACCGATAAAAGCTTTTATTGGTTTAATAAACTCGCTTTTGAGCAAACCGAGTTTACCTTTGTTTGAATCATTATACATAGGATGATTTTTCGGATAATTACTACAATCCAATATATTTGCAAAGTGATTTTTTAAATCCTGATAGATATCATTTGTTCGGACGTCGATATAAATTGAATCTGTATCAGAATATAAGAGTTGGACGTTGCTCTTATAAAATTTTTTAAAATGGTCATAGTAAAGAGAATACATTCGAAGCTTGCTCAGCTCCAAAACGGCAAAACCTACAAAAATTGGCTTATCGAGAATTAAATTTTTTTTTTCATTTTAAATAAAGTGAAATCTTTGTTGATAATTTCGAAATAATCGAGCATTGGATTTGACAACAACTTTTTACACTCATCGATGTTTAACGCCCCTTTCACGTTTAACTTTTTTCGCACATTCTCGCAACATTTACCATAAAATGCGTTGTTTAACTTTTTAAAAAATGTTTTGTCAAAATTGTTGTCTGCTTCGTTTCTTTTGTTATTATTAAATTCTATATAATCTTTTAAGAACGGCGTTTGGGTGAATGCTAATATTCTATGAATTTTTGTAATAATTAATCCGTGTTCGACATAGAATTTTAGATTTAAGTAATGCGTGATGTAATTGTTTTTGTCAAAAAAATTTGGAATTAATTTTTTACACGGAAAAATAGATTTTAAATTGAATTGCTCGCCCATTTGTTTTGCATAGGGTGATAACATTTCCCAATTCAGAGTTAAATGCTCCGGTGCTAAAGGAAAATCATTGTGTGCATCGTGTAATGAAGGCGGATAATGCAAATCCACTTCTAGGAAATAACCAACATTTGAATCGGCGCTTGTTTGTAGAATGTTAAAATTTGCTATTTCGTCTGCAGTTAGCCAAGAAAAGTTATTTTTTGGAAGGGGGAGACATTGAATAAATCCATACAAATTCGTTGCGTCGAATGCCATGATATAATTTTTAGGTAATTTGGGCTTATACGAATTTTCCAACAATGGATTGTTGGCTTTCATATAACGCGTGCCCAAAAAACAGATTCCGCCTCTCATCTGCGATTCGAACCATATATAATCAGTCGCATTGTTTAATAGTTCTAATTCGGTCTTTGTATATTTTAATCCACTCGAAAATGTAAATTGTGAAATGGAAAAAAAATGAACCGGATCTAGCGAATAATATTTAAATGCTGTGCGCCTAAATGATAGAAATACCTCTGCTAACATAATTACATCTGTATTTTGATATAATTCAAGATAGTCTGAAAAAGATTTACAATTAAACGCGTTAAACACATGTAATGCGTGTTTATATTCTTCCTCGTCTATATTTTTATTTTCTAGCACGTTATAAAATGCTTCTTTCGGGGGTAACGTTTTTTCTTTTAACACATCGAGCGATTTAAAATATGCATATGGAAATATTCCTTTACGTTTTAATAAATGCGTGTGTTCGGAACCATAAAAAAAAGAAGTCAAAATATTAAAATCATGACCCGAATCGCTTAAGTTTTTTACCAATGTGTGTAAACTCGCATCCAAGAATTGATAAGAATCGATGAATCTGATGTAATCCAAGGAAAAGCTTAAAAATTTTTGCATGTTTGTGGGAATTATTTTTATTTTATTGGCATATTGTTTTGGTATATGTTTCAATATTAAATGCGCGTCATAATTTTTAAAATTGTGAATGATGATCGGAATGAAATATGTACTTCTGTAATTCAAATTACATGTATTATGTGCAAACCCTCTAAATTCACCGGTGCCGTAATGGGAATGATCGCGCACTCTCGTTTCGTTTAACCCAAACGGTTTTTTACATATGTGACAATTATTTGCTTTTGTTATGTTGCTTCTTACATTGAGAGGTATTATTTCCTTCATTTTTTCAATGAGTTTATTTACCAAATCCCTAAGCGTATTTAAAAAATGCTCCACCGCTTGTTCGCCGCAAAAATATTCATGGAATATCGGCTTATCATTTATATCCGTAGCCAATAATGCATAACTGACTGGAATATGGTTTTCTATGGGGGTCGAATAACTCTGCGAACTAGAAGGCAAAACAGTGCTAACTTTTGAAGTTATGCACTCGAAATCTGCAAAGATAACATAAGGATGTTTAACCATTTTTGACAAGTCCGTAAATTTAAGAATAAGATTTTTAGGTATGCTTGTTTTTTGTGCTTTATATAGACCGCATAAACTAACATGATTATTCAAACCGCTTCTCTGACTAAAACCGTTCATACATAATTTGCA
Source organism: Salticus scenicus (assembly GCA_963930645.1). Lineage (NCBI taxonomy): Eukaryota > Metazoa > Arthropoda > Arachnida > Araneae > Salticidae > Salticus > Salticus scenicus. Next base: position 185,733,042 of record OZ005649.1, read on the forward strand.
AAAGTATTGACGGCGTTGTTTCGAACTTACCAAGCGTTGAAAATTTGTTATTAAAAAGAAATGATTTTTATATAGTAATAAATCGACGTCTTTGATGATAATAACATTTGGGGATATATATAAAGGATAAATTTCCTTTTCCTGATAACCGTATATATTAATACGCAAATTATTTGTTCTTTCAAATGATGGTATTTGGTTAAGCGCTACGGGAAATGTCAATTTATTTGTATTGAAATATTTTATGTAACTTTTGTATGGTCTGTTTTTGTTATTATGCCGAGGATGTAATTTAGCAGCCAAACAATGTAGAAAACATTTGTTGTCGTCGCATTTAATATTTAATAGAGCGCGTTTTGCAGAAAGTTTACGCGGTAGTTTAATATTTTTACACCCGCCCCTGAGTTCTCTATAATTTCCGATACTAACGTCAATGAAAAGAATGTGCTTTATTATCCAACCGCTGCCATTGCGAATGAAATTATCAACCGAATTAAGAATTTTTTGGAAACATCTGTGAATCGCCTGATCGATCATGTAATTAGATAATAATCGTTCGACGTTAGAACAAAAGTAAAAAGTTTGAGTCATTTCATTTTCGAATTCGTCATATTTTACAAACAAAATATTAATACAAATTAGAAACCTCAATCGTAAAATAACATTTCTGTTTAGAAGAGATTTAATAAGCGGCGTAGATTCAAATATCGTTTGATAGAGATCCGTATAATTTTCATCCAAAACAGCGCGATAACTTTCTACATAGCCTCTGTGTGCAAAATCTCTTAGAATAAAATTAATCATTTTCTCACTTAAAAAAAAAAAAATTAAAGTATGTATGAAATAAATAAACAATTAATAAATAAATTAAAAATAAAGTATATATTTGAATGAACAAAATTTTAAACACAAAAACAATGACTTTTATATATTTTTTTTTAATCCACTGTTTTTTTAATACTTTTTTTAATTTCGATTATGGCCTTTTCCAAATTAGGTAGTTGTTTCAGACCGATGTTAAATCGATTTTTTATCTCTTTCGTGTTTTTATCTGTTTTGTAAAACCCTAAATATAGCTGTTTGCGAAATTCCTTGAGTTCTACGTACACATTTTCACCGAGATACACTTCAACGGGGTCGAATTTTTTTTTCTTTCCCTCATATATGTCTTCGTCGGGAGCTAGATTAATTAAGCGAGGTTTTTTTGATGGCCCGGCTTCGTCTATAGGCGACGGACAGCGCGGGGGAACTTCAGAATTATCTTCATCCTCGTCAGTAAATAATTTATTTATTTTTCTTTTCTTAATGTGCGTGGATGTTCTTTCTAGCAGAAAAAAAAAAAACTTTTTTTAATTATTCAATATATTGAAAAATTTTGAAAAAAAAAAAAAAAAAAGATTACTAAATATTAATGTATAATAAATATTTACCTGCAATTGAAGAATCCATCTTTTTACAGCCGATATTATCCAAGCGGTTACTGTCAGAAAAAGTGAATATCTTAAAACTCGGACGCGTATTTATATGGTCGAAGAATAAGGATAATTTTTTGCTTCAATGAGTCGAAAAGCAAATCTAAATATGGGTTAATGTCACGATTGCAAAATATTCACTGTCATGAATAGACAGGAAGAAATGTCATGTCGGAACAGGAAAAAAGTGATATAGTTCTTAATATATAAGTAAAATTGTACAAATTATACATAAATGAGAATTAGAAGTATTTTTTATGACTTATCAGAGAGCGGAAGTTATGGCGGAACAGGAAAAGATTTATAGTTTTTTAATATTTAAGTAAAAAATTGTGCAAATGAAGCATAAATTAAGATTAGAAGGATTTTTAAAGGTTAATCAGAGAGCGGAAGTATTATTCTTCGACCAAGTTTATATTAGCATTATGATCGATAAAATTAATAATATGATTTTTTCCCCCCTTTTCATTCATCTGTTAATATCCGGGTTTAAAATTAGCATAATTGATATAATAGAACCATTCCAGAAACAACTTCGTGAACAAATAGTGTGCTTTTATGTTTCTCGCGACGGATTGTGGGCTATTTCCTGTTGAACTTGTATAAAAACGGTTCGCCTGGAATATTTTACCATTCACTCGGCACCTAATGACTTTTTATGCGTATGTGAATGCTACAACATGGAAGTTGAAACTTTTTAAATGATTTCTCTTTTTTTTTAAATATTTATGTTTAAAATGAAAATGCTAAAATGAAATACACATAACAAAATAAAGACAAACACATATTTGCACAATAAAAAAGGATTTATTGTATATTAATTACATAATATTTTGAAAAAATAGATAATTTTCACATACATTGTGAAAAAAAAATATTTATAACATATTAATTACATTCGAGAATGATGGAGTTTGGAGATCTTTTACTATTTTTGAAATATACAATTGTTGCACACATATAACTCAGTTCAGTTCCATACATATGAATTACATCCAAGAACGGTGCAATTCGGAAATAATTTCCTCGTCTTTTAATATTTTGAAATATGCAATTTTCACATGCATGCTGCATTCAAGTTCTTCAGAAAATTTCTTTTCTTTGTTGTTGTCAGTGATGCACTCCATTAAATCATCGAACAGTGCATATGAATGCGACAATAAGGATATGGGGTCTCCAGGCTTGGCGGTCAGATATAGGTAGCCATATTGAGTGTCTTTCTTCGAAGCATGCAGTAATCGAACCATGTCCGAACTTTTTAAAATCTTGAAATAGCTGCACGTTTCATTAGGTTGTTGTCCATAACTTATAGATAATTGCATGCAATCTTTCAAATTTTTGAAAAAATTGTTTTGAACGTGTAAAACCTGACCTTTTTCTTTATTCACATCGTCACAACTTTGTTCAGGCTTATACACGCGGAGAATTCCGAACCGTTCCATCCTCGTCGTTCGAAAGCAAACTGATTAATGTGAACTATTCAAAGAGGAGTGCATCTTTATCCAGGCTTTACACTTTTGTTGCTTGGCGTGGGACAAATGACAACATCTCACGGGTTTAAAACGTTGTAACACAAATTGTTTAATAAACTGATCATTTCTTCTTTTTTTGTTTATAATAATATCTTTAAGTTTCAAATGTCTTGCGCGACAGTACAAGAAGTATAAGCAATAATGTCCGCAGGTTGTGCTCAATTTGTTTTGAAAACATTCTGTGTTATACATTATTGTTTCGGCATTTCTCTTCAAAAAATTCAAAATATTTTGATTTGTAGGAGCAAGACCGTAACTGTCGAAATAATAAACACTCTTGTTATGAAAATGAATGGCCACCCAATGACTTCCGGGCAACGAGATTGGATCTAAATTTGCAATATACATTGAATAACGAGGATTTCTTTTTCGGGGTAAAATATTCGAAGGGTATATACCTCCGAACGTCGGTCGAATCTTACCATCGCCGCATGCGAGGCGACACAATGTGATAGTGTTCATGTTTTAAAAAGACAAATTTTCAGTGATACTTCTAAAAACTGCTTCACATATTTCATTTTTTTTTTCAGGATGTCGTTGAATTAATTTTTCTGCGAATACATAAAAGTGAGCAATGCGAGAAAGTGTTATGCCGTCGGAAAATAATTCGCCACCAATTTCGGCTATAGCTTCGTCTTTCCATTGAAACTGTTCGACCAATTCTTCAATTTGTTTTCCAGAAAATTGTCGCACTTCATCCATTTTTAAACTTTGAAACTGTTCGATCAGGCTGACAATTTCCTCGTTCATTCTTAAAAATCGGTTGTAATTCCCCGAGATTTGTCTATCTCAACTATGTTTCTGTATTCAGCATACACTACAAGCGTTACCGTCTCTGGCAATGCTGCGTTGAATTTTATGTCAAAAGCGATATTTCCAGTTTTATTTATACTTCCGTGATTCTCACCGGCTGCAAGATCTGGCGTTAAATCAAAAGCATACAAAGTATAACCGTCTTTATATTCCGCATAATTTATGTTAATGTTGGGAGAATTGTGATATCTGTTTAAATCGGTGAAAAGGCTTAAATAACTTCGCGCATAGGCATCATTTTCGAAGTTGGGCTGATATGGTTTTGAGGGTATCATCTGTCCGCCATTCAACACGCAAAGATAATTTAGACCGTAATGATGAAATTTAAAAGGATTTTTACCGAAATTTCCGTTATATGCTTCGTTAGAAACAAACCCCAATATCAAACGCGTAGGTAGTTGACCTATGAAAGCATTTGCTATAGTAGATGATTGCAAACCGGTTGAAAGAGCAAAGGTTTTAACTTCTACTCTGCGAATGGGTAATTTTGCAACGCCTTTCTCCAATGCTTTCTCGTGTGCTATCATCACAGAAGGCGCGACATTGATTTTTCGGATGTACAGACTTGCCGCTTCAATTTTAATCGAATGGGTATCTGTTGTCGACATCAGCGCAAATGCATCCTTGTTCCGTTCTAATTTTATGCGAACGTTAACACCGTTGATTAATAATTTTGGTTGACTAGACAAGTCAAAATGAAGCGGGCCTATGAGATCTATTGCTTTACTTAGTTTACAAGCTTTTTCTCGAGTGTTATAACCTGCATTTGTTAAACTTTTTGTTTTTACATCGTGATGGCCTGCAGTATCTTTGTAGAAGAGGGCGGCGGTCAGCAGACTTTCCTGGGCAGACTTAGAATAGAGAAGCAAGCTCTCCATAAACGCGCGATAAGAATAATTGGCTTGAGACGAAACCTGCTTTTCATTTAAAAATATCGAACATTCCGAAAATAACGTATTTAGAATATAATTTACAGGGGCTACATCATCGGTTGCTTTTAAATCCGTGCCATCGGAATTCATTACTTTAAGTCTTAAATGTAGAATTGCATGAGCCAAATCTACATAGTGTTCCCCGTTTCCGCTAATATAAAATTCGATCGGTGTTTTTTCTGCCAAAGAAGACACAGGATGTATTTCGACAAAGTTGGAATTATCAATTGCAAGCTGCGTCGGATTTAACTGAAACAAGTCTAGCTCACTCTTCAAACAGATTTGCCCGGCCATTATTGCTGCTAATCGAATATGTCTCGTGTTGTCTTGCGACGTTTTGTCTTCGAATGACGCGTTTTATTTCTACGTTTTCTTTTTATACCTTGACCCTGTTGCTGCAATTTTTCAAATATGTCTTTTTGTATATTCTTTGATGTTTCGCCGAAGCGGTTTCGAGCCGAATCTTTAAATGACGTACCACTTGCAACATCCGAAATGACATTTTTTCCAGTTTGAAATAAATTTTTTGCCAAATATCGTCCCGCTCTCATTGCCAGCGGACTGATATAACGTCTCAAATCACCAAAAAACCCATAACCTCGTTGGTGAGCTATCCCTTGAAAATAAGGACCGCCGCCGCCGACTTGCGCGCAATAGTATGCCTCGCAATCTTTTGCATGTAGATGCATTTTCCCTATTGCGACAACTAATGAAACAATTTACGAAATGTGCTTTCTATTTATAGATTTTTACGCCGAAAGGATAAACCGACTATTGTTTTCCCGCCAGTAAATATGATGTTTTTACCCGAAGATGATCGCAATTCTATCTCTATAGTGTCTATAAATTGTTTTCTCAAAGGGAAATAAATCGGTTTGTCATAATGTTTTACAATTTGATCTCCTTTTTCATTCTGAGTTGCTATTACTCTCAGAAGAGGTACATAAGAATCGCCGCAAAAATGAGACTCAACGATGTCAGAATAAATAAATATCTCCGAAACGCCGGCGTCCAATTCTAGAGGATATGTGCCAACGTGTTGCCCGCTTTTATAGTGCGTGTCGACAAATCCTAACATGTCTGCGAGACCGCGTCCGAAAGTTATCTCATGATTTTCGGGTACGCGCAATTCTACTTTAAAATCAGGCAGTTGTCGCAATCGAATTTTATTAAATTGTCTAAACAAATCTCCTGCGGTTTTATATATGCCTGGGTTCACTCGTAAATTCTCATGAACCTTTCTATATCTTTTCACTCTCGGATATTCATTCACAATTAACTTTAGGGTTTCGCCTGCTTCGACATTCAATGAGGAATTAATTTTAAATGATTGTTTGTTTTTAATAAGTTGATCATCGTCTTTACCAAGAACATGCAAGAAAGTTTGAGCGACCTCTTTGGAGATTTGCATTTCTGCATAGTCAGATACTTTAATTTCTAACTCGTCTGAATCCGCATCATAATTAAAAGTTACATAATTTTGAAGATTTAGGTGTTCGATGTTTTTGTTAATGTGTAGAAAAACTAGTCCTTCGTATGCGAAATAATCGACTTCGCTTTTTTTAATAGGATTGATGGGAATGATATGAGTTGTTGAATTTAATGGATTTTTATCGATAACAGTAAATTTTTGACTTTTTTTTTCGTTCGAGCGACGAAACTTTGTAGTAAAAGTTTTTGCTATGATGGTGTCCTCGTTAGGTAAATAAAGCATATATAATAGTTTCGATGTATCAGATTTTTTCAACTCTATTTCAAATCCTTCTTGAATATCGACTGTAACATTTACTCTATCGTGATCGGGTATAAATTTCACGCTCTCCCGATCGGACACGTGTGTTTCAATTTTTTTATTTAGTTCAATAAATAATTCATCGATGTTTTTTCCGGGGTCATATTCGAATCCTATATCGTAAACTCTCTTTTCCAATACACTTTCCGTTTCCTCTTCATATCGCAAAGAATAGTCGTTGTTATGATCGCTAATGTTAAACCAGTTTCGAGGTATAATAATTTCGGATAGACCGACTTCCCATGAATCATTTAATAACAACGGCGATGACAGTTTCGTGCGATAGGATGATTGCGTGTTTTGAGGAAAATACTTTGCACTCGCATTGCTAGGAAGCGTAACATAAAAATCATTTATTGCCGCATCCATGACGCTTTTATCCACGAATTATGCGTTTGATCGAAACCCGCCCACTTGACAAAATATTCTTTGTTTCTGCCTTTTCCTCTTGTCTTTAAAATCTTCTCTATCTTCCAAAAGTCGCGAGAAGTTTTTGTCACTTTCTGAAGTTCTGGTTCGTAAAATCTGCCTTTTATACTCGTTTCTTTAAGATCTTTCAAAAGATAGGTGGGTGGATTCGACGGATAGCGCTTATCTATTATAAAAACTTCGTTCGTCCAACTGGGCAAGTAACCTTTGTGAAACGCGCGTTTTGCTTTCGATATTCTAACGCGATCATTGACCTCGAATTTATAACTAGTATTTGATCTGTAGCCGTAAAGTTTTTCGAAAATTTCAGATTCTAAATCCGGTGTCACATTAATCGGAGCATAACCGATGCTGCGGTGTTTGCTCGCGTTGTAACTTTTCATAACATGTTTCAACACGTCTATATATCTGTAAGACCCGGTGTGAGTAAATATACGATAAAGTTTTTCTTTAAGTGTTCTGATAAATCTCTCTGCGACTGCACATTTGTTTTCGCTAAGCGTAGAATAGTGATTTATATTGTGATGTTTAAATAAAGATTGGACTTTTTTATTATAAAATTCTTTCCCTTCGTCTGTTTGTATGTTTGGAACGTGCTTTACCTGCTTCAGTAATTTTTTAAACGCGTCAGCCACGGAATCAGCGTCTTTTTTCTTAAGGGGTATTGCATATGCATATTTAGAGAAAACATCAATTGCCACGAGTATATATTTAAAACCCTTATTATATTTTGAAAGTTTTGAAATGTCAATTAAATCACATTGCATTAATTCTCCGATACCGAAAGCTAACACTCTGCGTCGTTTGAACTTATAGCGCACTGGTTTGTGAAGGGTATAAGCGTCTTGTTTTGTCAGCCATTCGCGAACAGTTTTCAAAGGTAATTGAGCAGACTTTGCCAATCGTGATACGCCTCCGTATGAGCCAGGATTTTCTGCATCATAATAGATTTTTTCTAAAATTTTATCTTTTAAATTGATTGCCATTTTGCCATCTTTTGCGGAGTTTTCATCGAGGATCGAATGCGCTGTTGTGTTTTAAAACGATCTTCTCTTCTTTGCAGGTTGATGGCACGTTTTGTAGACTTACGAAACACGTTCTCTTCGGAATCTTCGCTATCTGACACTATTTGAGAGCGCGGCATTGCTTTCATGTGCGATACTAAATTTTGATTCGCTATCCAGGAAAGAGGAACGTTAATTTCTTTTATGGCTTTCAAGAAATGAAAAAAATGACGCGGTGGTGATGCAGTTTTGGAACTTGTCATGAGATAATGAAAATAATCTATCACACTTGATCCGACTATTGGTTGTTTTTTTTGCAGAAACTCTCCTTTTTCGTTCCAAGAGTATTCTCTAGTTTTCAATTTTTCTGCAATTAGAGATACATATTTCGCAGAACGCTTTGGAATTGTGGACATAATACCTTTCAATATCGGATCCTCAACGATTTGTTCACTTGGCTTGGTGATATTCTCCGGTTCATCTGTAGTCATACTAACGCGAACCGGGTCTGGAGGTGCGTGCACAACCTTGTGGTATCGCATGATAAGTTGGCTCAACAGTTTTACTTTCAAATCATCTGGAATATTTGCTCTCTCTAGTAATGAGTCAATGTCATCTTCCAGACGCAACTCCGGTTTTTGAAGTTGATATGAAGATACCAATTCTTCGGGAATGAGAGCAACTCTTTTGGCCATGATCACACGTCTTAATTACTTCATCAATTTTTTTGAAATAATCGGTCCTAATATACTGCCCAATGCGGATATTATAGCCGGTGCTATAATTGGTAAGAATCCACCTGATTGGTTGATTAACATTTTCTTTTTCTTTTGCGTTGAACAAGTTTTGCTAGAGAGCATTCTAATCAAATTTTTATATTTTTTCATTTTTCTTACGCTGACGGGTATATTTCCATTCAATATGTTCAAACATATTTCGCAGACAGAATCAATTTGTGCCTTATTCGCCGTTTTTAGCAATGCACGTTTTTGCTGCGGATGAGAACGAGACAATATCCGTAAAAAATGATATTGTCTTTGAATGTTCTTTTTCGTCATTTTGGTTGAAATATCCAACAAAATCCGTCCTGAGAGGGAAAAAGACTTTCCCGCATGCGCAACTCCTCTGTTGTTTTTGGATGCAAATCAATGACTAAATAACCAAAAGGTTTGTTAGTCGCTTTTATATATGCATCCATGAAAAATTGACAATTGTGCGGATATATCTGTCTTCCTAAACAATTCACTTGGGAGGCGTCTCTCGCATTTTTAAACAGTATGATATAGTGCGCATTCAGACTAATGTCTCTCATTACTTTCAATCTCGGAAACATGTTTTGTAAAATTAGTATAACACTGGTTCCGCAATGGTGGGATGCTGCAGTAAAAAGATCCGCTATTTTGTCGTTCAGATGATGCATTAAATCATCAATAACAATCAAATCGCCTTCTTCATAAGTCGTTGGAAGCCCTTCTATAAATTCGATGCAGGGTTCGTTTACAAACCAAGGTGCAACATATGAATAACACCATTTTACTTTCTTAATTTTTGATCCGTAAATGTTATTATGAATCATTTTCCGAACCAAGGATGTTTTACCGGATTGACTGGGACCGACTATGAGACATGAACTTGGGTGTCTTAAACGTAGCATATTTTTCCGTAATTATTATTATTTTTTAGCTTCAAATCCGAAAAACGCATCGTCGCATGCGAAAACAAAAAACTTAATGTTATACCATTCTGTTTTTATGCTAATTTTATATATTTGACGGACAATATTTGCAGACTTTAAAAAATTCTTTTTCATTCATTTGAACGCCGGTTCTATTGGCTTTCAAAACATTATTTTCATTCTTCCAAAAATAGCGTATGTCATATACATTATTATTATTTTTTCTGCAAATATGGAAAAAGATTCTTCGACCTATATAATCCGAATGCGAACAATTAGAATTTTTTAGATCTACTTGATAATTATCCTTTACACAATAATTCCAATGATTCAATATATAATATAAAGAAAATGAAAAACTAAGTATATTCAATGCGCACAAAACTAAATAAAACGAGACATGCTTTTTAACGTTCATATTTTTTTTTTCTTCGAAAAATAAATCACGTCAGATACGATTAAAGACTTTCACCGTTTATGAGAACTTGCTTTACATGCGCGACTGATTTATATTAGCATTAAGAAACACAACATTCGACCTTGCGGTGAAAGTAGAAAAATAAGATCTGTCACATGGATGCATGAACCGTAACGATGTAAATAAACAAAGAGCGAATCTTCTTTTCATGCACGACTTATTTATATTAGCGTTAAAAGTCATCATTCGACCTTGCGCCGAAAGTAGAAAAATAAGATCTACCGCGTGGTTGTATAGACCGTGACGAGGTAAATAAACAGCGTAAGACATGCTTTTAATACATTTTATACTACAAATTTCACAACACACATAAGTACATTGTTGACATTTGGGCTCAATGAACCCCCAAGGTCAATCAAGTGACGAGCCGGGGGGTGTAGGGGGGGGTTATGCATAGGTTATTGACATGTAAATAAACAAAGAGAGGACATTCACTTCCGGATGACTCTTAAGTGTGAGGATCCTTCCAGCATGATCCTTAAGTGCTTGATTTCTATACTACTGTTGTAATCACGTTATTTTGCTTTCCATTCATTTATGTAGGCGATATTTTGTCCTGCTATGTTTTGTCCCGCTAGATTTTCTCCCCAACCACTAAATTTTGACTAGCGTGATACTTTTTTCAACAAATTTCAAAATCTAAAATATAATGTTCAAAATTGCACAGGATTAGAATCACTTTATTGCGAGAAAAAAAGATTAAAATATATCCAGTCACAGGACATTAAACTGACTGGATATTTTATAAGGCTATCCAGTTTTAAGGTGAAAAAAGTAAGTAATTTCAACATTTTCAAAAAATTTATTTTGGAAAAATGGATATAAAGTATAGTGACCAAATTAGAGTACCTTCATAATATATTAGCATTAATAACTGTAACAATTACCCAATTACAGAGCTAAATGAATGAGGACTCAAACAGTAATAATGATGATAAATAATTTCCATTCTACAATTTTTCAAAATTTAGAAAAACGATCTCAAAATATGGAATGTCCTCGAAATTCGAGGACATTTGGTCAATATAATATAAAGTCGATATTTTGATACTGAAAATTTGCTTATTCCTACATTATATATTAAAAATATTGATAAAAAGCAAAGAATAATATATAAATTAGTAATTTTTATTATTATTATTATTTTTTTATTTTTAAGAAAAAATGATATGAATGCAAGTTTTTCATTCTTCTGACTAGTTATTAATTTTTATGCTGTAAAATCGTATTATTTGAAATTAAACGTGTTTGATCGCATTCGCTTTTAAAATAAACATTATAGTTCCTTATATTTTTATTGATTGTATAGAAAAATGATAGCTTCCTTTGTTGTTGCTTTTTCGAAAGTATAGATTGCGTTAAAAAAAAATACAATTTAATCTCGAGATTTTAAGAGTTTAATGTGATCTTTCTATCTATTTAATAGAGAGGAACAAATTATTTTATGAAATATATAATATGGTTTTCTTTATTTCATTTTAGTTAGAAAGCTACCCGAATTTCCGAAGTGAACTAATTTTTCTTCTAAGAAACTCCATTTCGGAAGCTGCTGTTGAAACTAAAGTATGCATGCATATTTTTTTCAGTTTTTTTTATTGTAGTTTCTTTTGAAAAATATCATAATAGTAACCATAGTAATATCAATATGAAAATGTTATACAAGAATCTACAAAATACTGTAGTAAAACAAAATAATCTGGTGTGTCACTCACACGACTTTCTCTTACCCTGAAATTTAATACTATAAATATAGGTTGGAGATTAAGGTGTAAGATAACGAGTACTGTTATGTAAACCTATGTTAAACAATTCATATTAGGCTTCGGAAGTGTTTTATATGATAATTAGTTCTATGTGAGGGGGGCTACCGCCCCCCTCAACCCCCCGTTTCATTAATGCATCTACATTTACATAGAATTTAATTCGGTAATTAAAAAATATTTCTCTTTTTAAAAAATAATTTATTAAAATTATTATTTAAAAAAAATATCTTTTATGATAAGGCAGACGATTTCCATATTAGAGAAGTAGTTTAACACCAAATATCCAAAAAAAGTCCATTTTATTCTCAATATAAGTTTTTTTTTCGTTAAAAGTAAAAAAAATCGATAACTTTGTTTTAAATTATCGCAGATCGATGGTTCAACCATTCGTTTTAAAGGTATTTTCGAGCTCTTTTAAAAGATACCCATCATGAAAATTTACTCCCCTCGAGGGGGGACTTCCCCCCCAGGGGGGGGAGGCGAGGCTCCTACATACACAAAAACATTTTCCCAGTTAACTGTCTCTATTACAAAAAATATATATTTGTTTCATTTGGTTTAGTGCAATCTATAGACGTTAAACTCTATTTTCCTGCAATTTTCCCCATAGACGTAATGTATTAGAATTCTCTTGATTGTCCCTGTACACGAACCATTTGCTTGATCTTAACGAAAAGCTTACTGTAGCATCCCTATATGATACACATTCAGAATACCAAGTTTGAACTTTCTGCCATAATTTGTTTTTGAGATATGCTGATAACAGACAGACACACACACAGACACACACACAGACACACAGACCATTTGCTAAAAACATGATTTTCGTATTCAGGGGACCTCAAAACGTGTAAATATAACAAAATCTCGCGTTCGAAAATTTGAGCCTAAAACAATACTTTCTCTACCTTATGGGTAAGAGAAAGTAAAAAGTATAACGTGATAATTAGATGCATAAAAAAATTTAAATCAATGAATTATCTTAAAATACTTGTTTAAAATAATCGAAATTTTGAGTGAAATATTTAGACAAAAATAACTTATGTGAATTTAAAAATGTTACAGTGCTGTAATAGTGTGCAATGATATAATTTTTGTTATAGTTTATTCTCAAAAATCCATATTACTTTGTAAAAAAAAAAAAAAAACTTGTATGTGCTAGATTCACCAAAATTTATGCATTTAGTGCTACGGCGACCTATAATTTACATCCCAACTTTCACATCATTCAAAAAATGCGTTTAGTCGCTATCGAGTTCCCTCTCTGTCTCTGTCTCACACATACACGCACATTACGTTCATCAGAAAAAATCCTGTAAAACCGTAGGTATCTCTAAAAGGGCAGCTCGTGTAAAAACCAAGGTTGGAAATGTACAACTAGACATCACGACAGTCACAAATACAAATTTGCTACATTCCACGACCCATTCTTTTTACTTTCTTCTATATGTAATATAGAGAAAGTATTGGATTCGCGAAAATTTTCGAAGTCCACTTTTTGATGGATTTACATGTTTTGGGATATGGAGAACACGAATTAATAGTTTTTAGAAAATGTCTGTCTGTCTGTCTGTCTGTCTGTCTGTCTGTATCATTTTTTTGTGGACGCTGTATCTCACGAACCAATGAATGAAATTTAACCAAACTTGGTATTTAGTTGCACCCTGACATAAACTGGTGCTGATTAGATTTTGGGATCACTCGCTCAATAGGTGGCGTTGTGATCGCATTTTATGCAAATTTTTAACATGGCAGCATAGGACAAAATTCCGTATAAATGGGCATAAAGAGAGTTATTTTACACTTGTGATTGTAAAATTAATAGGAATTATTGATAATAGTAGTAGTTAGCTAGGAAAAAAATTTTGTGCATGGGGGGGCATCGGTTCCCCCCCTGGGGGGGGAAAATCCCCCCCCGGGGAAGTAAATTTTCAAGATGGGTATCTTTCGAAAAATCTCGTTGATAATAGTAATAGTTAACTTGGAAAAAATTTTTGTGCATGTGGGGGCATCGGTTGCCCCCCCACCGGAGGGGGAAGTTCCCACCCGGGGGGGCAAAATTTCAAGATGGGTATCTTTCGAAAGATCTCGTCAATACCTTTAAAACGAATGGTTGAACGATAAATCTGTGATAATTTAAACCAAAGTTATCGATTTTTTTTACTTTTAACAAAAAAAAACAGAAAAATATCGCAATTTTTTTTTTTTTTTTTTTTTTTTTTTAACGAAATTTAACCAAACTTGGTATTTAGTTGGTCCCCGACATAAACTGGTGCTGATTATGTTTGGGGATCAATAGCTCAACAGGTGGCGCTGTGATAGCATTTTATCTAAATTTTTAACATGGCAGCATAGGACAAAAATTCGTATAAATGTGCATAATTAGAGTTGTTTTAAACTTGTGATTGTAAAATTAATATGAATTATTGATAATAGTAGTATGTAACTAGGAAAAAAATTTTCTGCATGGGGGGGCATCGCTTCCCCCCCCCCCCTAGGGGAAAAATACCCCCCCAGGGGGGGTAAATTTTCACATTGGGTATCTTTCGAAAGATCAGGTTGATAATAGTAGTAGTTAACTAGGAAAAAATTTTTGTGCATGTGGGGGCATCGGTTGCCCACCCGGGGGGGCAAAATTTCAAGATGGGTATCTTTCGAAAGATCTCGTCAATACCTTTAAAACGAATGGTTGAACGATAAATCTGTGATAATTTAAACCAAAGTTATCGATTTTTTTTACTTTTAACAAAAAAAAACTTAGAAAAATATCGCAATTTTTTTTTTTTTTTTTTTTTTTTTTTTAACGAAATTTAACCAAACTTGGTATTTAGTTGGTCCCCGACATAAACTGGTGCTGATTATGTTTGGGGATCAATAGCTCAACAGGTGGCGCTATGATAGCATTTTATCTAAATTTTTAACATGGCAGCATAGGACAAAAATTCGTATAAATGTGCATAATTAGAGTTGTTTAAAACTTGTGATTGTAAAATTAATATGAATTATTGATAATAGTAGTATGTAACTAGGAAAAAAAATTTCTGCATGGGGGGGCATCGCTTCCCCCCCTGGGGGGGAAGTACCCCCCCGGGGGGGATAAATATTCAAGATGGGTATCTTTCGAAAGGTCTCGTCAATACCTTTAAAACGAATGGTTGAACTATAAATCTGTGATAATTTAAAACAAAGTTATCGATTTTTTTCACTTTTAACAAAAAAAAAAAAAAAAAAAAAAAAAAACGGAAAAAAAAAAACGTACTTTTTTTTTTTTTTTTTTTTTTTTAAATATTGTTACTGATTGAATATGTATAGGTAAATATAGAAGAAAGTCTTGTGGCGGCCACAACATACTAGTTTTATCTGTGCGAGATGCAATATTCATCTCACAAATCCTAATTACAATACTTTCCTTATATTCAGAAAGAGCAAAAATAGTCAGAGGATGTTTTAACCTTTCCAATAAAATTTAAAAGTGTTCATGACTTCAGTTCATTTGTCTGGCTGAGCTCGTTTTTTCTTAAGTATTTTTAGTATTTCGTTAAACACTATCAACATGCATCAACATGTCTATCATAAATACTAATTCATAAATACGTTTCAAAACCATTGGGAAATCTAGAAAACGCACAACACTACTTAAATTGCACCTTCATCAATTTCCCGTAGTAATTCTGAATATTTTTGCGTGGCACTGTGAGTGAATCATTAATGATTACATCAAAATTTTCCTTTATGTTTCTGAAAAATGTACGTTGATTTCGCATGTTTAGTGTAATTAGAAGATGCTGAAATGTTTTTATAAAAAACATTCCTGCAGGACTTTCTGGAGTGATTTGACTTTCCGAACATTAAGTAATTAACGGTTGTATAAATAATTAAAATGAGAGAAGCCGTTCAATAAACGAAAAAGAAAATTATAATGGGGTGTTTGGGTATTTTTCTCTTTATAATATATTCTTTAATTTAACGCTATTGCATTTCAAATAATTTGAACCCTTAGATCATAATGCTGAAGAAATTTTCATAGTATTCCTGTGAAAATCTATAAGTGATACACTATATCATTCATTAAATCAGTGAATAATCTATTCACCAATCTATTTAGTATATAATCTATTCACCAAAATCTATGCAGTTCGTGAAACAAACCTATAACATCTATATAAATTTTCAGCTCAACTGGATAAGACGTTTAAACGGTATCCCACTTTACATAATTTGAGCCCATGGGCAATAAAGATAAAGAATTTTTTGTTGTGTCCCTGAAAAAAAAAAAAAAAAAAAAATCCTATGTGCTAGATTCTTCAAAATCTATGCATTTTGTACTACGGTGACCTAAAACATATGCATAAACTTTGACCTCAATCGAATAAGGCGTTAGACGCTATTGAAATTTAAAGAATTTAGACCCAGAGGCCATAATGATAAAGAAATTTTCCCTGTATCTCTGTAAAAAGAAAATAAAAAACTAGTATGTTGTAAGAACCACAAGACTTTCTTCTATATTTTCCTATACAAATTCACTCAGTAACAATATTAAAAAAAAAAAAAAAAAAAAAAAAAATTCCAAGTTTTTTTCGTTAAAAGTAAAAAAAAAAAAATCGATAACTTTGTTTTAAATTATCACATATTTATAGTTCAATCATTCGTTTTAAAGATATTGACGATACCTTTTGAAACATACCAATCTTGAAAATTTACTCCCCTCGAAGGGGGACTTCCCCCCCAGGGGGGCTGACGAGGCTCCTATACATACAAAAAAATTTTCCCAGTTGACTATCTCTATTATAAATAATTCTTGTAAATTTCGAAATGATTACTAAAAAATACTTCTCTTTATGCACATTTATACAAAATTTTGTCCTATACCACCATGTTAAAAATTTAGAAAAAGCGGGATGGCAACGCAACGTGTAAAACAATTTTTACCAAAAGTTGATAGGCACTAATTTATGTCAAGGTGCAATTTCATACCAATTTGTATGAAATTCTGTGCAGTAGTTCCTGAGATACAGTTGCCACAAAATGTTTTCACAAACACACACACAGAGACAGACTGACAGACAGACATTTTCTAAAAATGGTCAAATCGTGTTTTAAAGCTTTCAAAAGGTGTAAATCCATCAAAAACCCGAGGTCGAAAATTTTTACGAATACAATACTTTCTTCTATTGAATATAGAAGAAAGTAAAAACTATAAGTGTTAGATTCACGAAAATGAATGGTATTCGTGCGACAGGGACTTATTACATGCGTGCCAATTTTCAACTCATTTGAAGAAAGCGTTTAGACGCTATTGGTGAAATTCTTTACCAATTGAGCCCATAGGCCATATTGATAAAGAATTTTTCTTTGTGTCCCTGTAAAAAAAAAACAAAAAAAACATGAGTGCTACATTCACAAAAAACGATAGGGTTCGTACTACGATGACCTATAACATAGTACTAACTTTCAGCTCAATCAATCAAAGCGTTTAGACGTTATCGTGTTCACTCTCATACATATATGCATATATACGTCACCTTAAAAACAGCAAAATTTTCCTTACATATGTGTGTTCGGACAGTAAAAATACGTCTTTATGTCTCTTATATAATAATGTATTCGAATTATTTTCTGAGTTCTCATATAAATACCAGTTGTGTTGCAAGTGCGACTTTTGCATGATGCATACTGCAGTTAAGAAAAAAAAACCTGAATGAAAGTATCAAATTTATGGAATTCTAAAAAAAAAAAAAAAAAAAAAAAAAAAAAAAAAAAATACAGAAAAGAAAATGCGGTCAAACAGACGAACCAAAATTTCAAACAAATTTATAATTTGGTTGAAAGTGCTAAAAATTTCTTCCAATCAATCTTTGAAAAAAAAAAAAAAAAAAACTGAAGTGAGACTCCACTTGACTTTTAAAACATTAAGTAATTAAAGGTTGTATAAATAAATTAAAGTAACAGAAGTCGTTAAATAAACAACAGCGAAAATTATAATAGGGTTTTTTCTTCTACACAGTATATTGTTTATGGTATACGAACTTTAAATAATTTGAGTTCATAGGTCATAAAGATAAAGAATTTTTCGTTGTACAAAACTTGTCGCAAAAACGTACAAGTTCTAGATTCACTAAAATTTCTACAGTTTAAACGCAAACATGTATATAAATTTAAAGCTCAATTGAATAAGGCATTTAGAAGTTATCGCACATTAAAGAATTTCAGCCTATAGCCCATAATGATAAGGAGTAGAGTCCTGCATCGGGTCGGGTTGACAAATTTTTTTCTCTTGTGGGTCGGATTCGTGTCGGGTTGAATGATCTTTTTATCTTGCGGGTTGGGTTCAGGTCGGGTTGACTGAATTTTTTATCTTTCGGGTCGACTTGAGAACACCTTTCAAAAAAAATTTTGCAATTGAAAGCATAAATTTGTAGACATAATTATAGATCTTTAACTGATTTTAGACATGTGTCGGAGCTCCGTATTCCTATACGCGGATATCCACCTGAAAAAAAAAAAAAAAAAAAAAATCCGTATAAGCATGAGAAAAAAATATCCGTTTACGTTTTCTTTTCTTCAACGAATCTAAAACCGAACATCTGTAGAAATTGTATGAAAATTTTAAAGTACTGTATAAATTTTTATTGACTATTGTTAATACGTATATAGATATAAAAGAAAGAAATACAACATAACCTCGCTTTTACGTTTTGGGAATTTAAGTTTTTTTCAATTTACATTTTTTTTTTTTTTTTTTTTTTTTTTTTTTAAGATATTTTTTTTTCTAATGAATTGTAATCCTCGCTTTTATGTTAACGAAATTTTGAATTTTCTTCCATTTACACTTGTATATACAGCAAATATACAGTGAATACTTGTTGTGATTTAATTAGAAAAAGTAACGTAAAATAAACACATAAAGGAAATTAATACTATCAAGGCAGATTATATTCTTTATCGTCTTCTCTAGAACAAATAAATAATGCACCAAGTAAAACTGAAACCGGAAGAAGATAAGTTGCTGATTATGCGAATTTAAATTGATCAGTAATCCTTAAAAAGCAGATGTTTAACCGCGAATCACATACATGCTACACAAATTATTATAGTAAAGCAAACATCCATATCGGACAAAAGCAATAAAGAATAATAATCTTTATTTTTTTTTTCCAGACTATAGGTATTAAACAATAAATTACGAACATTTAAATTCAAGTGCATTTTTTACTTTTTCTATATTCAATAGAAGAAAGTATTGGATTCATAAAAATTTTCGACTTCCAGTTTTCGACGGATTTACACGTTTTGACAGGTCTAGAACACGATTTTACCATTTATAGAAAATGTCTGTCTGTATGTGTGTGTGACAAACATTTTTTGGCGATTGTATCTCCGGAACTACTGTTCAGAATTATATATGAATTTATATGTAGAGGCACTTTGATCTAAATTAGTGCCTATCAATTTTTGTCAACCATCAACAGGTGGCGCTGCTATACAGCAATTTCCGAGATTTATGAGGAGGCTATATCTCAGGTTCTATTGAGTATAATCAAACAAAGCTTGATATGTGAAAAGGATATTATGAGACATTATGATGGTTCAATTTGAATTCTTATCGGCCAACAGGTGGCGCTGCTGTACAGCGATTTCGGCAGTTTAAGGGAAGGCTATATCTCAGGAACTACTGTATAAAATTGCATATAAATTTATATGTAGATGCACCTTGACCTAAATTAATGTCTCAATTTTTGGCGTCAACCGCTCAACAGGCGGCGCTGCTATACAGCAATATTTGCAATTTAATGTGAGGCTATATATCAAGTTCTATTGTGTATAATCAAACAAAATTTGATATGTGGGAAAGCCATAATGAGACATTTGTTGAATCAATCTGGATGCTAATCGGCCAATAGGTGGAGCTGCTGTACTGCAATATCCCTCGATAATGGTGAGGCTATTATATCAACTTTTATGGCATATAATTGTACGAAACCTGATATGTTAGATAGCCATTATAAAAAAGTACTTTTTAAGATGCTATTTATAGGCAATAAAACTGTCTTACTTTGGATATTTAGTTTTAGTTGTCTCTAAGATGAAAATCGTTTGCATTCATCCTGTTAGATAATTTTAAAAAATAATATTTTTAATAAATTATTTGCACTTAGTAAAATATAGGAAAGTATAGAAGAAAGTCTTGTGGTGGCCACAACATACTAGTTTACTCTTGAAGTTCACAACTCACATAAATGGTTAAAAATTATTATTGATCTATTTTTCAGATTTTTTATTTTTTAAATTAAACAATTAGTAATTACATTTCAAATTCTGTTTAAAATAATTTACCAACTGTATGACGATGAAAATTTACCTTATTTAAAATAAAAAAAGTTTTGTATGATTTTTAGATGAATAAGTAATTTTCATTTAGTTTTCGGGTTTCGAGTCGGGTTCTGGTCGGGTGCGGGTCGCAAAAGTTTCTCTACTGCGGGTTCTGGTCGGTTTTCGTGTTGATGAAATTTTTTTTATCGGGTCCGGGTCAGTTTTCGGGTTGATGAAAAATTTTTGTCGGGTTCGGGTTGATATAAAATTCATCTGTCGGGTTCGGGTCGGGTGTGCAGGACTCTTACATGGAGTTTTTCGTTGTATCCCTTAAAAAAAAAAAAAAAAAAAAAAAACTATGAGTGCTAGATTCATCAAAATTCAATAGCTTTCGTGCGATGGTGACCGATAACATTTATAAAAAAAATTCAGATCAATCTATAAGGCATTTAGATGTTATCGTACTTTAAATAGTTTGAGACCATAGACCATAATGATAAAGAATTTTTCTTTGTGTCCTTGTAAAAAAAACTGTAAGTGCCATATTCACCATAATCTATATAGTTCGTACTACGGTGACCTATAACACATTTATCAATTTTCAGTTAATTCGAACAAAGCGTTTAAATGCTGTCGTTTTTGTTCTTTGAAAGACGAAGAAAGGCGAATATTATATTCGTTTTTGTTCGAATATGATACTCTTCAAATATTATATTCGAATATATTGAAATTGAAAGAAGAAATAACTATTAGCTGAAAATATTGAAAATAGTTTATTTCCCCACAAAATTTAACTCGAATAAAAATATTTCATAACGTAATACATTTAAAAAAAGTTACTTTATAATGCATTACATTTAAAATAAATTAATACATTTTGCAAGGAAAATTACAATAAATAGAATTAATGAAATTTTTCTTTCTATTACTTCATTGTTTTCGTTAAGGAGTCTTTTTTGTAGATTGCTGTGTTAAATATAATGAAGGAACATATATAAAAAAGAAGAGAAGAAAAAAAAAAATGCGGATTGTTTTGTTAAATATAATGAGGAAACATATATGCCGTAAAAAAGGAAGAATAATTCAAAAAATATTTTTCGCACAATTAAAAAATAGATAATAAAAATTTTAATTGATTTTAAAAATTTTAATTGAGAATAAATTACCGGGCGACTAGATAACCCATATTTGTTAAATATTTTCGCAGTTTGAATGTTATTATTATTATTACTACTATAGTGTTTGAAGAAATAAAATAAAATTGACGCAAGAGCATTAATAAATGATATTAACATTTTTATTCCCTTGACATTAATTAACGTATATAACTAATTCCTGTGAGTATTAAGTTTAATTACATATTTAATGTGTAATTTTACAATAAAAAAATAGAGAATTCATATAACTGTTCATCTTTTAACTTACTATTTAGAAACAACACAAAAATGTGTAATTTTATTCACATTTATTTAATGGCTTAATTTAATTTACATTAGGAGACATTTAAATGGTTGCTTAAAATACGTTAATTAAGTTGTTTAAATATTGTATTTAAGTAATTATTTCTTTTCTTTATTTCAATAATCATTAGGAGAGTCTTGAAAAGCATTTACGGGCTGAAATGTATTTTGTAAATACGTATCATAAAGATTTCTCCTTTCCCGAGTAAGTATATTCAGTTATAGATTTGTGCATATAAAAGTCAATAAAATATCATTATTATTATTATTATTATTATTATTAAAAGGTTGAACTCATAGGTTATAATTTAAATGGTTGAAAGAAGGATTTCTATAGGTTAAAGCAAAGTATCTTTGTAAGAAAACATTATAAATTGAAAGAAAGAAAGAAAAAAAAACATTAGTTGTTTCGGGTAAAATATTTAAGCACTCATCAGAAGAAAAAATATAGGCATGAGTTGAACGTGAAATCAACAACGCAAATAATTGTTGCATATGTTTGCAGTTTACAGTGTTTTGTACATTTTAGATCTACAGCCGTCTACCTGTATAAATTGAATCCAGGATAACAGATTTGAGCTTTTCAAACTGTCTTTTAACCGTTATATAACTCACGGAATGTTTCCTTGCTTGGAATATGTTCCGTGCTGCCCTAGCACTGTTATACCATCAGGCGATTCTGTTTATCCATGTTCGTTTGCTGCAAAGCACAAAAATGGGAGTTAATGATTTTTAAGAACGAATCTCTAGACAAATATTTTTGGGTCATTCTGGTATATATATGACGAACTCTTATTCCGTGTCACATAATATCCATAATGGAGAAATGCTTCCACTCATTAACGAGTCCAGAGATTATAGGCAGTCATTTATTGGCACTTCTTGAACATCTTACAGGTTAATGTCCAGGATTTAGGTCTGAACAGGGGACAGTCCCCGCTCATCGCTCTTGGAGCGATGTTGAGCGCTTCAGTGTCTCGGGCAACAAGTGTCCGAGAGGATTTAGGTCTGAACAGGTGGAACAGATTTCGTCGTAGCCGAGGTCAAAGTCTGCCGCGATTACATCGCGACGCCGTAAATTATCACCTCCCGGGGCCGTACTTTGACGTAAGTTACTTTAGCACGACAGCATACGGAGAGAACGCTTATCCCCGCAGGCTCTCTCTTCAATATTACCCAATTTTGGCGCGAATATTCACTCCTCCTCTCCTAATTATTGGCTATTAACTTAATGATTGACAGTCCAGCCCAGGCCCGGATCCCCAGGATTAATTAATATGCATCACTTAACCACAAGAAAAAGATAATTGCACTTACTCAGCACTTCTTATTTTAAAATCCGCCCAATTCTCCGACTCTTGCGTTATGAACGTGCATTGTAATAAAACTTATTTTACAGGTTAAAGTTTAGAATTAATTTTAAGTTAAGAATTTTTGATGGTATTTTCTCGAAGTTATTAGTTAATATTAATTTAAAATAATAAAATAATAATTTAAAATCTTACCTCTTTTTATCATTACACACACACTCACACACACATATATATATATATAGAGAGAGAGAGAGGGAGAGAGAGAGATCATTAGCGCCTCGGAATGCTTAAAGAATAACGCTGTGGTTTACGCACGGAAACCTTTAAAAAAGACACCAGAAAGTAAATGATTATTCGTTTTAATAATAAATGTACTTGAACAAAAAGGACATGGGTCATAGATAGCGTTCGAAGTTATATACAGTGCACGAAATTCTGAATATATTTGTATAGCCCGACCTTATCTCAAACCTTTCAGGCAGTTACTGCGATTAATGCAACTATAATATTCAGAATTCCTTGCACCGTATATGTAAGGCTCGCAATGAAGTCGTGGGCAAAACTTTGAACGTTGTCTATGGGTCTTGTTCATGTGCATGTTGATGTGCCTTGTTCATGTGGATGTTGCTTTTGTTCATGTGCAATTTTTATTCAAACGAATATTCATTTACTTTATGATGTCTTTATTTCTGACGTTTCTGCGAACATTACAGTGCCAGGAAACCATTTCCGACTTTGCACTGTTATATGATTTTGAATTGTCAGAATGCATCATAACCTTTGGAGAAGTTCTGAAACGTGGTATTGATACACCTTGTGTACCTCGTATATATTGTCATGCAGGTCTGAAGATTTAATAAAAGCAATAATGATCTCAAATAGAAGCGTTTTATTAGCTCCAAACAACTTGAAGCAAACTTAGACGAAGAACTGAATAATTTTATCCAAATTAATTTACTCAAAGTCAGTGTAAGATCAAATCCTGAGAAAGTGAAAGCCGTAATGAGTATTCCTACTCCATAAATGCACATGATATACAAAACCTTCTTGTATTTTGTTCATATATCCAAAAATTCATCGAATGATTTTGCTATCTAGCTGAATATTTACAGATTTTTGTTGAAAGGGGATACAAAGTTTTGTTGGGGTGATAAAGAAATCTAAGCCTTCAATAGTCTAGAAGAAAGGTCTAATTTCTGATCTAATATTAGGAATATGTGATGAAAATATTCCGAAGGAAATGCCTACGGATACCAGTGTATGTATATTGGAGTAGTTCTGGTGTAGATACAGAATGAAGCTGAAAGGATTTTAGCATATGCTACTTGGACATTAATAAAATCAGAAAATAATTAAAGCGCTCATTATTTGAACACAGTGTTTTATTTGCTAAAAATATAGTTTAAAAATTTTAAAAGTTAAAATGTCAACATATCTTTTGATACCACACGATATCTTTTTCAAAACTGATTCGTTTGGAACAACCTTTGAAAAAAATACCGTATAGATGAGTCGAATGGAATGAACATATATTATTAAGATGCTTTAAAACAGAATTTTTGCAAAAGATGGTGTACACAGAATTTATCATTGGCTTATAGGATCATATAAATGAATTCTAATACGTTATGTATTATGAGTAGTAGCTACTTTATGGGTATTTTTAGGAGTGTTATACTCACATTTTGTAAACAAAGCAAATATTCAAGGGTTTCACAAGTCGGTCATACAAAAATATACCTCAATGCCAAACGAATTAATCTTAATCTAGAGTAACTGTGGCGTTCGCGTTTCTGCAAACGCCATCTTAACTTAAATACTTAGATTACTAAGAAAACCAGAGACTTTAATTGAACAACAAATAAAGGTTTATTGAACCAGATTAATGGGAGGGCGGCCTGGAAAATAGCTCTTAGCTCAGTCAGCGTATTACTAAATCAAAAATATACAAATCAACAATTTAGTTATCTTAAATATCTCACCACAGCAGATAGTCGACGGTGTAGAGACGGTCGCACTCGTACTCCAATACTACGGCTTCACTATGGGACAGAGGATTCCCTTCTGTCCCAGCTTGAACTTTCCGAAAACTAGTAGACACTCACCAACACTCAATACTACTTAACTTCACGCCACTAAATCTCCACTACTCTACTTTTCAATATCTGTCAAACTAAGATTCATCACAATCACAACCACTATAAGATCCTCCGACATCCACTATACGATCCTCCAACATCCACACTACGATCCTCCAACATCCACTATACGATCCTCCAACATCCACACTATCTACTAAAACCATCTCTATTTTTATACTTCTTCCTACACCCTCCTTTCACTACATTTCAATCCGTACTTTTAAAAATCACTTCTAATTTAACTAATATTCAAAATCTAAGTCTTTTAATGCAGACACAAAACTACTCCGACCTCAACCGTCACCGAGTCACGGGCGACGGAGTGATTTTAACCGTCCCCACTTCCTACCTTGCTGGATCCAGCTTAATTAAAACAACTGTGGTGACGTTCTGACGTCTCAACCTCACATAACTAGAAATGAGCTTTGCGGTAATACAGATAGGACGCTGATGTTCCTGATTTTTACCAATATAAATTAGGTACATTTAGACAAATTACTACGATTCTGAAAGCCTAAAATGTTTGTAAGAAAGTATTGCGAATGTATATGTTTCAGTGCTTATTATAAAATTACACAATTTTATGTACAAATAAATATAAAGCTTTTCAACGATCTTTGAATATTGTAAGACATTTTGCATTTAAGGAAAAGACTATGAAGTGTCATAATTGACATGCTTAAAAGTTTTATGGATAACAATCTATAAGTAATATAATTTTATGAGTTTCAAGTAAAAAATATTTAAAATTTCGTTTTATAATAGCGTTTAACGAGTAGTATGTAATGGTAGTAATTGATCATAAATATTCAGTCGCATATGTGAGCACAAATATACAGTCCAATAACCCTATCGTAAATACATATTTCAGCAGTCATTACTTAACAAATGGAAATTATTGTTAAAGATAAGCATACTTACGAAACGCCCTGAATAAAATCCGGATTGTATATATTGCGATAGTTTTAAAATAACTTAAGATCATTAAAACGTGTGCTCAAAAGATTGTATTACTTTTTTTTTTCTTCATTGAAATTTACATTCTCCCGTTGTGACGTTGTATTTTGTATTCTATCGTCGATGTATAAGGAAAGAAAAAATAGCAATGTTTGATAATATAGATATTTAGACCAAAACAGCTGGAACACTTAAAATTTTTATTTTAAACGAAAGCTTTTCAAATAGTTTTAATTTTATATAATATTTGAAGAACACTTTTTTGCTGAGAGGAATTTCATCGTACTGTTATGTCATATAATAGACAATGCAAATTGCCTCTAGCGATTTAGGAAGATGTTTTATATTTAATGAAATATCTAGAAAAAAATTTTTTTTTGGAACTTTTATTGTTTTTTCTTATTTGATTCGAATTGAAATTCTATGATAACTAAAAGTTAAGTTACAAGTCCATCATGGATTCTAATTGCAAGCAATTTTTAAATTAGTTAGCATTTAATATTTAAGCTCATTTTTCAGACATGATATTCCATAAAAAATAACCTTTCTTCAAAGTTTTTTTATTATTTTTTTTAATTATTGTTATTATTTTACGAAAGGAACTATTATTACGTTTGATATTATAGTAACGACATTGGTACAGTGAATATTTAGTGTTAAATTTGAAAATATTCAATGATATTTCTGAGTTTCTTTAAATTGACAGTATATAAAGTTTTGATAAGTAAAATATATACTCATTTTTTTTTTTTTTTTTTTTAATTTATTTATTGCAGTCTCGAAGCCAATGAATCATTATATCCCATAAAACTGTGGGGAAACAGGTAATATCTTTTACTTTTCTGAGAAAAAATAAAATATGTGCAATATTTCTAATGTTTTAAAATCTGAAAAGAGATATTTTAATAAAAAATAAGATGTGTATTTTAGAGCTACAAAACCAGAGAGAAAGTGCTATCCGAAATTACATTTAAATATGAATGTTACTCTATCAAATGGAAATGACAGTCAAGATTCTGGAATTTATAGTCAAGATTCTGGAATTGATAGTCAAGATCAAAACGAAGCTGCGGTAAGTAGAAAAGAAATATAAATGTGATATTAAAAACGAAAAACCTTTCAACTTGATTTGAAAATCTAAAGGTTTGTTTATTTATATCTTGGAACCGATTCATGATAAAGTATGTCTAAAAATAGATATATTCATTTAAAACTTAATTTTTTCATCAGTTTAGAACAAGGATTTGTTCTTTTGTTCAATAACTGTTACAACAGCTTGTAAAAGTCAAGCTGTTAGAACACAGAGTTACACCTTGATCATACTCTGCCGGAAAGAAATGACATTTACAATTTTGGGGTAAAATTAATAAAATTTTTTCTCCAACTTTTTAGCATACTATAAATAATTATTTCTTATATTCATATTCTTTTTAGATTTTAATAATCAATATACATATTTTTTTTTTTAATTACATAAGATTTTTTAGAAACCTTTTAAATAAATAAATAAATATATTATTTTTTCCTTTTTTAAAGAAAGAATTAGTTTACTGAAAATTCTAGCGCACTAGTATAATGTTTTAAAATGAAAATAAATTTATAATTCTCTCCCAAACATTGTTACGGGATTAATAAATATCTTGGAACACTTGATCTATGATTTGTAAAGTGTTTATATTTGTCGTAACGAGATCACTAAAATCATCGTAAAAATATAAGAATAAAGTCCTTGTTTCAACTGTGTAGCTAAATATGTGTTAGATAATATAATATATAGATAACACAGGAGAGACTGGGGGCTAATGTGGCCATTGAATTTTCTAGAAAATAAATGAGTTCAATGTTCAGAATTTTGTCAGTAGATGGAATCACCAGCAATATACAAACACATGCATTGAGACTTTTTTTTTTTTTTTTACATTGGCTTATTAGCTGATAAAAGCAAGAGACAAATCAACTGTTAGTTTATTTATTTATTTATTTTTTAAATATTTAATAAATACGTTTTTAAATTAACACTTAAATCTATTTTTGACAGTATTACATATGATTATAAAGTTTTAATTCCATGTTGTTCATTTGGTATCAGTGGCGAAGCGTCCATGGAAGCGATGGAAGCAGCGCTTCCCCTATTTAAGAGTTTAAAAAAAGTATTAATCAAGTAACGTCGACTCGTCGAAAGACTGAAATGGTTCTTCCTCTGCTTTTGGAAGCGCTTCGCTTCGGTGCTTCCATAGTTTTCTGAACTACGCCTCGCCCCTGTTTGGTATTATTATTTTTAATTAGTTGTAAACATTTAATTTACATTTAAACCTAAATACAACTTCAAATATTATGCAGACCAATGGGAAATTTCAGTTGGGGTTATGGGGACAGTCTCATTAGATCCTGAAGTGAAGCTCAATATAAATGTTTTTATATTAATCATCTAATATGAATGTTAAATTGGACATTTCGGATGCAAATAAACTAATATGATTTATTTTTTCACTTCCATTAAATAAATGTATAGTATTTTAATCATCACTAAAAAGTTGACAAATAGATATAATATTGCTTTAAATGGTTAATTTTTGTCCAATCCAACAAGAATCGCTACTTACAATTAGATTTCCAATTTTGTTAATAAAGCATTAGTGGATGCTTTCAAACCTAAGAATATAATTTCTGAGTTTTCTGCTACTGGAATTTACTCATTAAATTGCAATACACTTGGTGATGATGATTTTCTACCATCATTTGTAACAGATTGTGCAAATCTTAAATTTGAAGTACATGTGCCTTCTACATCATCACTAACACCTTCTCAAACCCCTTCTTCTCATTATTAATCAGAAATCATCGAAACGTCTACACAGGGCCTAATTAACGAGGGGCACACGGGGCATGTGCCTCGAGATCTTAGTAGCAGTTGTCCCTAAAACTGGTTCGAATATCATTTCCCCTTTTTTTCCCGTTAAAAGAAAAAATAATCTGATGTGTCACTCACACGACTTTCGCTTACCCTGAAACTTAATACTATAAATATAGGTTGGAGATTAAGAGGTAAGATAACGGGTACTGTTATGTAAACCTATGTTAAACAATTCAAATTTGGCTTCGGAAGAGTCGGTTGGGGTTAATATGTATTATTGAGGTGATAATCTATATATATAAAAGAGTAAACTGACTGATTCACTGACTCAACACGGTTGTGGCGATCCTATGGGAGATAGAGTCACAATTTTTGGTGAGCAGGTTGATTTTAGGACCCTGACGCTCACTAAGACGGGATTTTGTGAAATACCCCCTCGTTCCCCCCCCGGGGGGCAGAAGGCAAAAACCACCTTTATAAGTATAACTCGGCTCCAAATTGCTTCACGGTGTAGAAATTGCAGATAGGGAGACTAGACTTGAATACAAAAAAATCATTTTCTGCGATTTTGGAGTTTTGGATTTTTAAGGGTAGGGGGTAAAAATGAGATTTTCGGGGGCGCATAAGGCAAAATCACATTTATAAGTATAACTCGGCACCAAATTACTTCACAGTGAAGAAATCGCAGATGGGGAGACTAGAATTGAATACGAAAAAATCATTTTCTGCGATTTTGGAATTTTTGATTTTTAAGGGAGGAAAGGGGTGAAAATGATTTTCGGAGGTGCAGAAGGCAAAAACAACTTTATAAGCATAACTCGGCTCTAAATTGCTTCACGAGGAAGATATTGCAGATGGGGAGACTAGACTTGAATACAAAAAAATCACTTTCTGCGATTTTGGATTTTTGGATTTTTAAGGGGGAAAAGGGGTGAAAATGATTTTCGGAGGCGCAGGAGGCAAAAATACCTTTATAAGCATAACTCGGCTCCAAATTACTTCACGATGAAAAAATTGCAGATGGGGAGACTAGACTTAAGTACAAAAAAATCATTTTCTGCGATTTTGGAATTTTGGATTTTTAAGGGGGGAGAGGGGTAAAAAGGATTTTCGGGGGGAAATTTAGCAATATATGGATTTTCGAGTAAAATTCTAGCAGTAATAGCTCAAAGATATATATATATATATATATAAAAGCCAAACGTCTTCTTGAAGGTATTTGCAAAAATTGATTTTTTCCGATTTTCGATTTGGGGGGGGGGGGGGGTTACGAAGGGGCAAATTCGATCCCCCCACCCCTTTTAGCACTAAATTCGTCCGTGGAAATCTATAGGAGCTGAGGTCACAAATTTTAGTGTGTGGCTTATTTACGTGTGTCCAAAACCCATTGTAAAGGAATTTTGTGAAAGCCCCCCCCTTTACTCCTTTTGGGGGCGTGGTGGGGAATAAAAGGGTAAAATCACTGATTCACAGATTCAACACAGCCGTGGCAATTCTATGGGAGATAGACTCCCAAATTTTGGTGAGCACGTTGGTTTTAGGACCCTGACGCCCATTAAGGCGGGATTTTGCAAAATATCCCCCCCGCTCCTCCTGGGGGGCAGAAGGCAAAACCTCCCTTATAAGCATAATTCGGCTCCAAATAGCTTCACGGTGAAGAAATTGCAAAGAGAAGGACTAGAATTGAGTGCAAAAAAAAAAAAAAAAAGCATTTTCTGCTTTTTGAGTTTTGGATTTTTAAGAGGGGGGGGGAGGGGATAAAAACTATCTTCGGAGGCAAATTTAGCAAAATACTGGTTTTCGAGTAAAACTGTTCCAATAACAGCACAAATATATAGAAAATCGCCAAGAGTCTTCTTGAGGATATTTCCAAAACATCATGTTTGGTTTTTTATGATATTCGATTTTTTTTTTTTTGGGGGGGAGGAGTTACGAGGGGGCAAATTCGAGCCCCTCTTTTAGCGCTAAATTCATCCGGGGAAATCTATAGGACCCCAGGTTACAAATTTTAGTGAGTGGCTTACTTACGTGTGTCTGACACCCACTGTAATGAAGTTTTGCGAAAGTCCCCCATTTTCCCCTTGGGGGGGCAATATAAACCCGTTTTCAAGTATCTTTGCTTCAAATTATCTCAGTAAGGTTAATTTGTATATGTGGGTTGTTTATACTTTTCCAACACGCACAGTAAAGGGATTTTACAAATTTTCACCCTTCCCCCCTTCAAAGGCGGGGAGAGAGGCAAAAAACGCTTTTAAGAGTAACTCTGCTCCAAATTATCTCATAAAAACGAGTTTTTGATATGTCGATTGGTTATGCGTACTCAAGACACACAATACTAAGGGATTTTGTAAAATCCCACCTTATCCCCCTTGGGGGTGGGGTGGGGCAAAATCATGTTTTCATGCGTAACTCTGCTCCAAACTATCTTGATGATTTTTTATGTGCGGGCTGGTTATGCGCTCCCAACGCGCACTATAAGGGGATTTTTGTGAACTTTTCCTTTTCCTACCTTTAAAAGCGGGGTGGGGGAGGGGGGCAAAAAGACGTTTTAAAGAGTAACTCTGCTCCAAATTATCTCAGGAAAGCGATTTTTTGATAGGTTGATTGGTTATAAATACTCAACACAAACTACAAAGGGATTATTTGGAATTCCGTGTTATCACCCTCTTGAGGGTTGGGGGTTATTTTAAAACATGTTTTCATGCGAACTCTGTTCCAAACTATCTTGGAATGGCAATTTTTGATGCGTGGACTGCTTATGCGTATTCAACACACACTACAAATTGATTTTGTGAAACTCCACCCTGCCTCTCCTTAGCGGGGGGGGGGGACATGTATTCAGTTAAGAGCGGGCTGGGGGGGGCAGGGGCTAAAAAACACGTTTTAAAACATAACTTTGCTTCAAATAATCTCAGAATCCCGATTTTTTAATATGTGGGCTAGGTATGTGTATGCAACATGCACTATAAAGGGATTTTGTGAAGTGTGGCGAGTGGGAAAACTGCTATCGAAGGTATCGAGAACTTTAACTTAGATTTTGACTGATTTCAATGATTTTATTATTATTATTATTATTAATGATATGGTATTTTGAGACTTCATTTCAATATAATGACCAGCGAAGCGGGCAAAGCCTGCTAGTGTATTATAGGATAATTAGTTCTGTGGAAGTGGGGCTACCGCCCCCCTCAACACTAGTGCTGGACGATATCAGAAATTAAATATCGCGATATATCACCAAGTTAATATGGATATTAGTGATATATTGCGATATTTCTTTCAAGGCAGGAAAAAATAGACATTTGTTATTTTTTAAAGACATATGCACACGAATTTTAAAGTATACAAGTATAGAGTGTTTTCCATGTATTTTCTGGTATATTACTACCATAACTTTATCATAAAAAAAAAAAATCATAAAAAGTGAATTAATGTTTTGTGTTTCTTATAATTTATACTATTGCTTTTTAGTATACTTCTGCATAGTTTATCCTCTATTTTTCCCATTTTAAGCTTTAATTATTTTAAAATCATATTTTAACACAGCTAATATGTGATCTGTGTTTTATTTGTACCAAGTATATCAAAATTCATAATTCTACTAAAAATAAAGCTTCAGAAAAATTGTCTTAAGATGTAGGTATTAAATAAAAATGAAAATCATTTTAAATAGTTCAGAATTGCCATTATAAATAATTCAGAATTGCCATTGAATACACCTTTTTTGGTCATAGAGAGTAATATTTTTTACTTAAAACTCTTATATGCATCCTAAATGTCAGTTACTTGTCATTTTGATTTTTGTATCCTCTTACCAAATCATTACAATATCTTTTAAATATATATGTTCAATTTACATTCGTAATAGTTTCACAATAATTGAAATTTGAATTACATATTATATATATATATATATATATATATATATATATATATATATATATATATATATGTGTGTGTGTGTGTGTGTGTGTGTGTGTGTATACATTGTCAGTATAAAAATTATATTATTTAAACAAAATTATTTTGAAGTTTCATTTTGTTACTTAAAGTAACTCATTTTGCATTTAAACCAATTTTATTTAACATGTACGGCTTTAAAAATAAAATAAATAAATAAATAAATAAATGGAAAGAGAAAAAATAAATGCTACATAAATAAAGTAATAAACTATTCAATATTATATAATTCTATAAAGAAACTGTCACTGTAAAATTACTGACGATAAAACTTTATTTTACATCAGTTAGATAGCACCCTTTCTCCCTTCCCATGTTATCCAATGGGATTTTTGTCGCTTCGTTTTATAAAAATATTTTATTCAAAAATGAACTTTTTCGAATTCTGTTTTTTGAATATTACTCATTGAACAGGTCGTCTTTTAGCTTAGTGAGCAATTTTTCGAAAAAATAAATTTAAATATTTTACTTAGAGATCCACACTTAGAGTCCATAATTTACTTATTGAAATAAAATACTTAAATTATTTTTTTCGAAAAATTGCTCACTAAGCTAAAAGGCGACCCGTTCAAAGAGTAATATTAAAAAAACAGAATTTGAAAAACTTCATTTTTGAATGAGATATTTTTATAAAACGAAGCAACGAAAATCCCATTGGATAACATGGGAAAGGAGAAAGGGACTGATGTACAGTCTTAATAAAAAAAATATTTTATCGAAATATTTAATAATAATAAAATAATATTAAAAAAAATAACATTCCATAATTGCTTATATTTTTAGAAGTTTTTTACTAAACGCTAAGAAAATTTGCAAAAAAACTCTTCTAGTAGATATCAGTTCAGTGATGCCAGATGGTCGAAAATTATTTCCCCAAACAGGTCTTCAAATTTCCCCAAATCACGGTTTTTTTTTTTTTCGAAAAAATCCCCAACTTGATTTCTACTAAAAAGGGAAAATAAAAATTTTTTCAAAAAAAAAAAAAAAAAAAAAAAAAAAAAAATATCAAGCAGATTTTTCTATGATTTAAGCTCAGTTTTTCCCCAAATGAAGGCAATTTTTGAAAAAAATCCCCAAATAACAATAAAGCTATTGAAAGTCTCTAGTCATAGGAATATATCATTACGTTACCAACATTGGCAGAAAGTTGAAAAACGCCGCAGATTTGTCCCCAAAAATTTTAGAATTCCCCAATAAAGTCCCCACAAACATTTGGTCTCCAAAATTGTTCCCAGAAGCCTCAAAACTCCCCAAAATGGGGACAAAATCCCCAATCTGGCATCACTGTATCAGTTCGGCTTTGATGATCTTTATTAAACACATGTTGAAGCATGTTATTGGCCATTTTATATCGACACTTTGAAATAGACCGATATCAATGAACCAATAGCAGGAAAGGAGCTAAAACAGAAGATATTGTTTTCATTCGTCATATTGCCTTTTCTGTGGTTTCCATCACCTACGATATGCATGAATGTAGAGTGGGAATTCAATATAGTGTAATATATCAGAACCCATAATAGATATCTCGGATAGGGATATATCGTTTCGACTAACATCAAATCTCTTTCCTAGTAAACACACCTGCTGATTATAGGTATGAATACGCATTAATAGTGAATGGATTGTGATATTGGAGTATGTCTGATGAATTTTTTCTGAAGGGGTAGAACCGTGACCTTGAACGAAGTCAGCTTATTCACGGGATAATCAAAGCAGATGGCTTTCAATAAATACTGGTTTATTTATTATTATTATTATTATTATTATTATTTTTTTGCGGTGGCCTTTTTAAAGCAGTGATGTTTAGATTTGAGGTTATGAAGGATGAGGAAGTATATGTATTAGAGATCGTTTGGCGTGGGGTTATTTTTTCTAGTTTATCAGTGAGTAATTAGAGGAAAGTAGAAACTGAGTATTAGAATAAGATATTCGGCGCTTTTTTTCTTCGGGTCTCGTTAGCTGTTGTATGTTGGCTGATCGGGTTTCATTCGCTCGAGTTTCGTTCACTCGGGTGCGCACTAGGCAATATCCTTAAAGGGATATATTAGCGGAGCTAGATCTTAAATATTTTTATCGGGATATTAAAAAAATATCGATACTTGGGGATATATTGATAAATAATCCAGCCCTACTCAACACCCGTTTCATTAATGCACCTACATTTATATAGAATTTAAATCAGTTATAAAAATTAAAAGTTCACTTAAAATTATTCAGACGATTTTCACACGCAACATTCCTTGAAACTTATCAATCTTGATCAAACTTTTTCAGCAACAAACTTATATTAACTTCAAAATACGACATTTTTATCTCGTAAAATTATTTGTTTTTAAGTCACTCTAAGAGACACAGACAAAGATCAAACGTTAAAAAACTTGACTATGGTAATCAGGAAGCCTCAAACCGTATAAATATACAAAATATAAGCGATGAATATTTAGCTTAAAAACATACAATATTTACCATATCTCTATGAGGAATTCATTTCAATTCATGAACAGCTTTCCTGGAAGTGGTAAAATATTATTGTAAAGCATATCCACTAACAACAAAAAAGAATGTTATCGCTTAAATATTTGTAGCCCTGTATATTTTTCGAAGATTATATACAGACCACATGGTGCACCTAAATATAATCCTATAGTAATGAAACATGGCCCAGCCTGAAATACACTTCCATCAATTTGCAACTATTCCCGTACTTTTATCTAGTTCTTTTGTGTCGCCCTGTAAACGAACAGTGAATGATTTATCTACCATATTCTACATGAGACATGTTTTTACGCATATAAAAAATATATATTCGTTTCATTTGGTTTAGTGCAGTCTATAGATTTTAAACTCGACTTACCTGCAATTTTCCCCATAGATGTAATGCATTTGAATTCTCCTGGGTGTCCCTGTACACGAACCATTTGCTTCATCTCAACGAAAACCTTAGTGTAGCATCCCTATATCCAGGGCCCGACTTAGACTACCTGGAGCCCCGGGGCAAACCTATTCTGGGGGCCCCCTTGCAGTGGCATAAGAGGTCTTTAGGTTGCAGAATTTCTGCATTCGCCTGTAGGGGGGCCCCTTCTAGAAGGGGGGCCCAGGGCATTTGCCCCGTATGCCCTGCCGTAAGTCAGGGCCTGCCTATATCGTACACACACAAGTTTGGACTTTCTGCTACTATTTGTTCTTGAGCTACGCTGATAACACACACACACAGATCATTCGCTAAAAACATGATTTTTGAATTCAGGGGACCTCAAAATGTGTAAATATAACAAAAAACTCACATTCGAAAATTTGACCCTAAAACAATACTTTATCTACCTTATGAGTAAGAGAAAGTAAAAATGTCTACATAAAATGCAAAATTCTGTCCAGGTATATTTATAATAAGATAAAAAGAGGTAAGAATTAAATTATTATTTTCATATTTTAAATTACTAGTTTCATATTTTAAATTAATATTGCAAAATGAAATAAAGAAAATCGCATAAGGACGTAAGCAGCTTTTAAATGATAGAAAAAACAAAATAGAAAATCATAATCGCGTTCATATGAAAATGATGAGTGTAAAATAATCTGTTAAAGTAAATTGGAATAAACATGTCAATAAGTTAATTTAAATGAATAATAAATTAAGTTTAATGAGTAACTGGTGCCGGAAAGATTTGATACAAGAATTATATTAGCGATGTTAAAAGAAATAAAAGATGTATGATTATAAATTAGGGTTTAATTATTTATGTCAAATACAAAGCTATAATATTGTTTTAATGAATTGGCGAGTTGGCGAATCGGGGGCGTCGACTGAGTAAGAGAAATTCTGTCTGGTGAGTACGAAATCATTAGCCAATAGTGCACAAAGAAGAGGTGTGTTATTAAATAAAGATGTTAAAATTAAATAAAGATGTTTTTTTAAACTTTTTTTTGTTTTGGAAAACAAAAAGAAGTTTAAAAAAACGCATTTCTGAACATCAATATTCTTTACGATCCCCGTACGGAAACACAGCTCTAAAAGATAACATATTAGAAAATAAAAATGCTAAACCGTTATGGGATCAAGCTGAAATAATAGCAACCCCCTCCAGTCTGATTAAACTTGAAATACAAGAAAAAATACAGATAATAAAATACGATAAACGCGCCATCAATTATGCGCATTCCAGAGAATTGGCGAAAGTATGGCAACCCATTCTACATATATTAAAGGATCAAAAGACGCTGGCAGTGAGCGAACTAAACCTGATGATGTCCACAAGCAACAATGCTTGGACGAAACGTCGTGATGTTCTATATTTTATACTGTGAACTTTTAAACGAAGTCTTTCGACTTGGATTTTAACGTGTGAAGTGCTGTGTTTTATATGTTTCACTAATAAATGAAACTTTTTATTTATTTATTTATTTATTTTTTTTTTAATTCTGGAATTCATTATACGTGGAATGAAAATTATATGTTGATGCATCATAATTTCTTTCTTTTTTTTTTCTTTTTTTCTTTTTTTTTTTTTTTAACTGTTAGAATAAAATGATGCTATTAGTAAATTATAATATTTATTGCGATTAAATTTTATTATTCTTAAACCTTAAGCTAAAAAGAAAACATAATCTATGTAATATTTCTCTAACGTGGACCAGTTACAATTATTTTTTGTCGAAACGATACGACAGTGGCGTAATTAATAAAATACGAGATGATAAAAAATAATATTTAAAAATGAACAATATTTAAGCACTCTGACTCAGCTCAATGAAATAATAAGAAAAAATAACGACATTTGTCTGATGACATTATTTTACGGAAAATTGCTTCTTCAGAATCTTTGCAAGTGTCATTTTAAACCTAGCTATACTTTAAAGATATAATGCAGAATATGTATTATTTCATCATAAATTGAGTAAAAAATACAATAATAGAAAAATATAATCAAAACTGGAATTAAGTTTTTTTTTAAAAAAGCAAAAAATTAGTCCAAAATTGATAAAAAGTCATCGCCAACATGTGACAAAAATTTAAAAAGCGTCGAGGAGTCCTATACTAAAACTGTTCTGGCTGTAGAAGTATGAAAACTGGGTCGTGAACCATGAATTTTATTTTAAACCTTTCCTTGAATGATTTTGGTTTCACTATTGTACAATATTAATTTAGTTCTAACAATAGTTTGACTTTAGGTAAATTAAAATTTTAATTAGTGATGAAATTGGTATAATATTTTATGAGTTTCAAATTTTAAAGGTAAATAAGGAAAGAAATCGCGTGCGAAAATTTCGCACGGGTTTGCTAGTAATATAATAAACGCTTAAGTTTATAATTAAGTGTGTGTAATTATGTTATAATATTCTAAATTTAATTTGTTTACAATCAATGATGTTTTCTTCTTACTTTGATTTTTTTAAAAAATTTAGTTGTTTTCGATAAGAAATAACGTATATCATATAAATTTTTATATGCTGCTGTAAAACTTTTGAATTATTTTATTAGTTATGTTAAAAGAAAACACATAAACATTTTTCTAAAAATATTTATCTCTACACATTACAAACAAAATACAGATTTCTGCGAAAAATATTTTTTTCCTTTATATAGCAATGTAGTTATATTTAATATGTGTTCATTTGTTATTAAAGT
Organism: Salticus scenicus; assembly: GCA_963930645.1. Lineage (NCBI taxonomy): Eukaryota > Metazoa > Arthropoda > Arachnida > Araneae > Salticidae > Salticus > Salticus scenicus. The sequence continues at coordinate 185,771,556 of OZ005649.1, forward strand.
TTAGCTTATAATAATAAACATTTTGTTAGTATATATTTTTAACAAATTAAATACTTTTGGAAATAATAAAAAATATGGAGTGACTCCACTCGACTTTCCGAACATTGAGTAACTAACAGTTTTGTAGATAAAATAAAGAAAGAGGAGTTGCTAAACAAACAAAAAAGAGAAAACCATAACAGAGTGTTTGAGTATTTTTCTCCATATATTACACGATGTTTTATTTAACGCTATTGAACTTTGAGCCCATAGATCATAAGGATAAAGAATTTTTCGTTTTGTCCCTGTAAAAACCTATAAATGCTAGATTAACCAAAATGCTTATAGTTAGTGCAAAAGTGATTTATAATATTCATATAAATTTTCAGCTCAATTGAATAAGGCGTTTAGATGCTATCGTACTTTTAAAAATTTGGTCCCATAGGCCGTAATGATAAAGAATTTTTCTTTGTGTCCCTGTAAAAAAACTGTAAGTGCTAAATTCACCAAAATCTATACAGTTGGTGCAACTGTGACCTATAACATGTGCACAATTTTTCTGCTCAGATTACTAAGGCGTTTAGACGCTATCACACTTTTAAAAATTTGGCCCCATAGGTCATAATGATAAAGAATTTTTCTTTGTGTCCCTGTAAAAAAACTATAAGTGCTAGATTCTCCAAAAACTATACAGATTGAGTATCTGTGACCTATAATATGTGTATACATTTTTTGCTCAATTGAATAAGGCGTTTAGATGTTATCGCACTTTTAAGAATTTGGTCCCATAGGCCATAATGATAAAGGATTTTTCTTTGTGTCTCTGTAAAAAAAACTATAAGTGCTAGATTCATCAAAATCACTAGGGTTCGTGCTATGGTGACTTGCAACATGCGTACTAACTTACAGCTCATTCGAGTAAAGCCTTTAGACGCTAGCGTGTTCACTCACACACATACACACATACAGACATACATACACACATACATACACACACATACATACATCCTCGTAAAAATAGTGAAAACGGACTCAGGGGACCTCGAAACGTATAGAAACATCAAAATCTCAAATACGGATTTTTGACATGATTACAATACTTTACTCACTGTAGTGTTAGGAAAGTAAAAATTGTATTGAATTGTTAAGATTTTGAAAAGTGGTTAAATTACTAAAAGTATATTTGTCAGTTTTTTTTCCCCAAGAATTCATTTTTTAATTTAATTTTTTATTTTAGGAAAGCATCGAAGCGGGCAAAACTGCTAAAGCAAATGGAAATACATTGGCAAAAACAATAGAAAGATACATTAGCATACAGCAAAAGCATATTGAAGATATAGCTTTTAAATACATTTTATATTTTCTTGTAAAACAAGTAAGTATTAATCATACTTCTATAAAGTCTGAAAAATTCACTTATATTAATGGTTATTGTAGGTATACAGGGGGATTCGCTACCGGTGCGACAAATTTACTGGCGATGTGAAGGGCACAAAGACGATTTGGAATCACATAGTTATGCATGGTCGGAAATGCAATCTTAACGAGACAGGGGGTTGTTAGGATGTACAGCGAGTGTTCAAATTATAAGATTTTTTTTTTTAAATTTTGACACTTTTTCGATTATCTAAAAAAATACTAGACAAAGTGGCCTGAAACTTCATGCATGCAAAGAACATTTAAAAACTCATATTTTCCATTATCGATTTAGTCCAGAGTGCAATTAGGGGACCGACTACAAATTGAAGAAGAGCGAAAATACTTTTGATCACCCTGTATAATAAAAAGCTACAAATGACTTGTAATTTTAATATATTGTTGTGCATACTATGTACAATATTTGTATGATTTCATGCGAAAATTGCGAAATTATTTAGGCAGATATATATATATATATATATATATATATATTTTTAAATGACAAGTTTTTGCTTACATAACTAGAACGGATTTCCATAAAATTTTACAAAACTTGCTGAAATATTGACAAAACATTAGAGAAACATAAAATTCACACGTGTAATATTCGTTGAAATATGAGCAATTTTAGTAAATATTATTTTACTGCGCATGCGCAAAAGATAGATATTTTTTTTTCCCTTACACAGGTTGAAAGGTAAATATATTAGTCAAAAGTCCATTTGAATAAAGTAAAAATTAAGTAAACAATCAGCAAAAGAACGACCTTGTTTTTAGGTATTTTTAGAGCTCAAATTTCATAAGGAGTTTTACAGAAATGAGAGATTTAAGATCCAATTATTTCAATCACGTTGCAAAAGTTCTTTTTTGTCAAAAACTCCTTCTGAACTCACAAATCTTAGTAAATAAATAAAAAATATGTTAAAGTTACAAGCCTATACTTGTTTTTTCACAAAAAAGAACTTTTGCAATGTGGTTGAAATAATTTAATTTTCAAATTAAATACGCAGCATGTGAACACCCCCCCCCCCCCCATAAAATTTCAACTCTGGAAAATACCTAAAATCTAGCTCGTTCTTTTGCCGACCATTTGCTTAATTTTTATTCCATTCAAATGAGCTTTTGACGAAAGTCGATCAATATATCTAGCTTTAAACCTGTGTAATAATGTTTTTTCTATCTTTCGCGCATACACAATAAAATAATATTTACTAAAAATGATCATATCTCAACGAATGTTAGACTTGTGAATTTTATGTTTCAGAATAACATTTCTCTAACGTTTTGTCAATTTTACAGCCAGTTATGTAAAATTTTATGGAAATTCATTCTAGTTATAAGCAAAAAACTTGTCAAAAAATTTAGTAATTTTTGAAAAAAAAAAAAAAAAAAAAAAAAAATCACGCATGGCCTCCAAGATCTCCCGATCTGACACCCTGTGACTTTTGGCTGTGGGGATTCTTGAAGTCAAAAGTGTACCGCGACCAACCGGAATCACTAGCAGCACTGAAAGATGACATCCGCCAAAATGTGTCTGGTATAACGCAAGAAATGCTACTAAATCCTGTGAACGGTGTGGTGAATCGTCTCACAGCTGTACTTCTGAATCATGGACAGCACATTGAGCAGTTATTGTAAAAGTACTAATTAACTGTAATTAAGCTGACTTGTAAGTTATCAACACTTTTTTCATTTGTAAATCATCTTTTGGTGAAATAAAACACTATAGCGCCATCTGTTGGTCGCCAACAGAACTAATTTTTTTTTTTCGTTGCCACACAAAACCCGGTTTGCTTTTCATCCGTTTGGTGAAAACCGTATCTTTGTATCTTGATTCTTTTTCGAATTATTCATTTTTAAAGTTTGTCCTGACTTTTGGATCACCCGGTATATATATATGGCGTATTCCTATGTGACAGTCGTGGAACACATAAATAATCTAGTCAGGCGAACTGGAAAAGTCTTTATTTAAAATCCATTTCACGGCTGGGGATCCGAGTCTGGTAGGGCAATGAAGATTGATGGGGTCTTGAAGGCGGCCCCGCCGTGTTAAACGGAATTTGCCGTCACTTGGCGCGGCCTCGCACGTTAACTTTCAAATTCGGTGGCGTAGATTTTCTAGATTTTACTGGCAAGAGCTAATCAAGGAAGATCCCGAATTTTGGCGAGTTCCATCTTTTAAAACCTTAATTTTTGGTGTAACTTGGCGTATTTCTAACCTCCTCCCATTTTCTTTAATTGGTTATTTCATTTAATAACAGCGCGTTCTCTTTGTCTCTTATTGGTTGTATTTTCGTTTTTTGCAGACATCGCGACGCCGTTTGGCTCTCCACTTTGCCAATTCACCAAGTGATTAAAACATTTATTTATTGCTTCTTATTTGTCATAAGTAATCAAACCCTAATTTAGAATAATAAATCTTTTATTTCTTTTAACATTGCTAATTTAATTCTTGTATTGAATCTTTCTGGCGCCAGATACTTTTGTATTGCTCATTAAACTTAATTTATAGACTATTTCCAGGCATCAAAATGCTTAATGATTAACTTGTTCATTTTATTTTTGAATGATGATCGCGATTGTAAATTCCCATTCGTTATTTTTTATGCTTTTAGTCTTACAGCCTAATATGAAATCTCCTTTAATTTATTTTGCAATATTACTTTGAAATATAAAAAGAATACTCTGAAAATATGAAAATAATAATTTAAAATATAAAAATATTAATTTAATTCTTACCTCTTTTTATCCATTATATTTCATATATATATAAATTTTAAAAATTTGAACACCCACTGTATAATTATTACAAAACTCATAACTTATTTGAAGCTTTTGGCCTTTAAATGTCATTTCACCATCACCATGTTTTCATCCTAACATTTTTGTGAGCGGCTGTTGACAGTTTTCCAGTGATAGACTTTAACCTCCTTACTCTCGTGTACGTAAAATCCACGGGATTTGACCCCGTCTACTGTTTCTTGTTTCCTTGATATTTTAGAGAACTAAAAAACATCAATCAGCATCATTCTATTTAAAATTTATTAAAAAATATCAGATGAATGAAAATGCTGACCATTCACATTCTCACTTTAACACAAGTGCCTTGAATTCAGTAAAAACTGGAACCATTTGGGTGTGTCTTTAAATAATTATAAAAGGGCTAAAAAATCCCCTATCTCGTTAGGATTGCATTTCCGACCCTGCATTGTTATGTGATTCCGAATTGTCTTTGTGTCCTCTACATCTCCTGTGAGTTTGTCGCACCGGAAGCGAATCACCCTGTAGCTTTTAGTTGCACTTATTACTTTCCTATCAAGTATTCATTATGCTTCTATAAATGCTGTAAAGCCAATTTATCCTAACGTTACTTTAATAATATTCTATATGTATTTTGTAAAACAAATATTATTTATGCTTCTAGTAATTATGTTTGGTTGGTTGGTTTTTACGTCGCACTAGTGCTGCGCAGATGGGCAATTTCTAGTAATTCTGGAAAATACATTTTCATTATTATTCATTGAATACAAAGCCTTTAGCTACAAACTGTAATTTCTTGTAAATTACGTATTAATTCTGGTACTGTAAATGCTGCAAAGTTCATTTATTCATCTTAAATTTTTGTAAGACCTGTAAGCATTATTTATGATTCGAAAAAAAAAAAAAAAAAAAAAAAGAGAAAAATCTGTTATATTAATGGTTAAGGTATAGCTTCTATGCAAATTCCATACAATTTTGCATGGAGTAAGTATTAATTATGCTTCTATAAATACTATATACACAGGAAAACAAATTAACTGCTTGTTGCGCTAAGTTTGTAACATAATTTTTTTTTATTTGGTTCATTATTCCTACTTTTGCACAGTATAATGATGTACAAGAAAAATGAAAACATCTGAAGAAAATGAGATTTATTGTGGGACTACAGATTTGAACAGGAAATTATATTTTTTATTGTCATATTTTCCTTTAAATTAGTCATCATATTTCATGCATCCAGGAAGATTCAAAAATCAACAAGGGAGGTAAAGAACAGAAAATAACAGAGGCTTTAAGGGAGGTAAAGAACAAAAAATAAAACATAATCTCATAAAAGTGTATGACAGAAAATCCCAACCTGTTTCATTGAAGGAGAAACGAAGATGAAGAAATGAGAACCTAAAAGTAAATGGAAAACTCTTTATACAGCAATGCTTTACACTAAAAAAATATCGGTAAACATTGATGGCAGGACAGGACAGGACGCCATAGCTGAATGCCTTATTAGTTGAATTTCACGGTCCATCTCTCAATTCCATGTACCAGCGGACCCCGCCGCTAGCGTCAGCTGTTGGAGGGCCCATCATTTAAATGTAAATAAAAAACTGTTTATATCATTACATTGTCTAATAGCATTGATTGTTATACTATTTACAATACCATTATTATTAAAATTATTGTTTTCTTGTTTTAAAAGTCATTTTTGTAGGTATTCCCATCATCTAACACAAAATGAACTTTTGTTAAAGGTAAGAACTTCCTGGGTTTAATTACCTCATACTACACTTTTATTCATTTTATTTTATTTCTCCACACACAAGATAATATCAACCGTTTCAACCTTCGTAAACTGTTGTACGGTCTCTGTACGCAATTGGAAATTTAAATAACTAGGGCTGCATACCAAATACATCACTGGCGAACAGCACTCTCAAGCAAGGGTGTTAAGTACTTTGTGTCCTTATTGGGAGACTTAACGTGTACACGTACTGTCCTAGTGTAAGGTATTGTTAAATAAAGGATTTTCTATCCATTATTGCCTTGCCATTTCTTCATCTTTGTTTATCTTCTAATCAATCAGTTTAGAAATTTTGGGTTTACATTCCTATGTGATGCGATCTTGTTTTTGTCCTTACTACCTTCCCTTAAAGATTGTACTTTAAATTTGTATGACCGGGTATTATATATTTAATGTATATATCTTAATTACATATTTCAAATTTTTATTTATTTATATATGTATATATTGATACAGGTGACAGATTTTGTTAAAAGTGGCCTTCTGGGAAGAGTTCTGGAATGTGTTGACAAAGTAAATAAGCTATGCATTTTATAAAAAATTCAATGCTTTATAATTCTGGAATTTAAATCATTGTTTTTTACTTCAAACTAAAAAATACTAAATTATTTCATATTATTTAATGATCAATGCTTTTGTATGCATAAATAACATACTTTTACTTTTTGTTTCCTTTTTATATGAAATTATTTTGTTTTTACGTCATCTAATGTTTTCTTTTTCTTTCCTTCTTTCTTTTTTTAGCCTGCTTCATAGAAATATGTAAAATAAATCTTATTCAAACAATACTATAAAAATTTATCTAAAGAAAAAAAAAAAAAAAAAGGTTTTTACGGAATTTGATTAGTTAAGCAGAAGAACATTTTTTATATTTATTTATATTTACTTTTTAAAAACTATCAGAAAAATATTTTTTTATGAAAAGGAATTTTTAATTAACCTTGATTGTATGCAATGATTTTCTTGAAATTTATTTTTCCTTATAAAGTCAAAATTACTTAATAATATTCAAAATAATAAAGAAAGTTATTTAAATTTTATAAAACGAAGCATTTTTAACTAATTAAAATACAATAAAAAACCTTACTTCATTGCTTCATTAATGGCTGCATAGCTGCTTTCGCTGGAGGGCCCTCCGCTTCGTCAGTGCAGTTCCTCGTGGGATGTGCCGCAAGTATATTTGGTGTTTGAAATTATCAATAATCGTAGTAAGACGCCTTTTAAATATAAAATAAGTGCTATCCAAAGTTCCATTAATCGTTAAGGGATGGAACACGGGCGCAGAATTCATACCGGAATCTGTTTAAGAAATTTCTCTACCTGTAATATTGTTGATTTAAGAAGTAGAAAATTTTCTTACATTGATAGTGGTATGAATTCTGCGCCCGTGTTCCATCCCTGATCGTGCAATTCTTATTTGCACTGATAAAACCGATTTAAAAAACAAACTCCCCCCCCCCCCCCCCCCAAAAAAAAAAAAAAAAAAAAAAAAAATCTCTCAATACTCTATAATCAAGGAGCTTCAATCAAAATAAAAAATACAGACAGTAAATTTAATGTTAATATTCCCATAAAATCTAAACCTAATATCTATCAAATTATAAGAAGCGATAAAGACCCCATTCCCCCCCCCCCCCCCCCCTTGAAACTGCTGGCATCTATAAAATTCCATTTAAATATCAAATTTAAGAAACAGGTTGTTATATAGGAATGTCAAAACGCAAAATAAAAACAAGTTTAAAAGGACATCAAATGACATTAAATACGAAAAAAGCACCACCGCTCTAGCTAAAAACCGTCAAAATAAAAACATAGATATCCAGTTCAATCAGACTACGAAAATCGTGAATTATAAAAATCCAAAGCTTTTTTCCGCGAAACCATTAAAATTATCCATAACTCTAACTCCTGCAATGACCACGAATCAAAAGCTGGCCTGGACCTGCAGTGGCGCCACCTGTTCGGAGAGAAGAGAGGTGATAAGAGAAGTAAACACCAAATACTTGCGGCATATCCCACAAGAAACTGCACTGACGAAGCGGAGGGCCCTCTAGCGAAAGCAGCTATGCAGCCATTAGTGAAGCAATGAAGTAAGGGTTTTTTGTTGTATTTTAATTAATAAAGAAAAGTAATACATTTTTGAGAGTTTGATAATAATGTTATCTGCGAAAATATGGATAAAAAAGTAATGTTTCATTTCAGCTTTAGCCATTTTTCGGTATATCTGTTTAATGATTCACAAAATTAATATTCTGCACTGTTCAAATACGAGAATTTAATTTTATATTGTACACATATTTATTAATCATATTTTCTCGAAAAAAGCAGCATATATTTCAAAATTTAGCCACACCAGCCTTTTATTTTGACTATGCATTGTCAGAAAAAGACGGGCTTAACGCTTAAAGGGTTAAAAGCCGAAAAATTAACAATGCCAAAATTATCAATTTAGAATTTTTTTTAAGCATTAATTATTATTATTAAGTTATTATTTTTTGAGTATTTCCTTCCTTCCTTTCTTTTATTTTAATATTTAATTTTTTTATTATCATTTTTGTTTTTTACCCTTGACTTATACTAATGCAAATTTTTATAGTGTTTCAAAATTACCTTGAGTTTTTTGTTGTTAATTGGGCTTTATCTTACTAATTATTAATTAAATATATTTTTATAATAATTATTTAGAAAGTTACAGTTATACAAAATAGGTTTAAATTTGCGTAACTGTTATATCTGTTTTAATTATTCCCTGAAAACAATATAAATTGTTTTATACTGGTAAAATGTAACAATTTTGTTAATATCATAAAAGTAAATCAGTTATTGAGATCATTTGTTTTTTTTCATTCCCTTAGGAGACTATTTTCAAAGATTGTAGTGAAGATTTCAATAGAATGAAAGTTTTAGAATCTACCTGTGAATGCCTTGAAGACGCTTTAAATGCCGTCCAAGTGTTTTAAAATTTGAATATGGGAAGAAGTTTAGACATTTTTTTTTTAAATATCCCAGTTTTCATGTTACTTAAGTTCACTTTCTTCAAATTTTTACGTAACTATTTTTAAAGTGTTTCTAAAAGTGCTTCATAGAGTGTTTCAGAAAAGACTTCCCAATTTTGAAATGACATAGCCTAAACAGTGAGAGACAGAAAGGTAAAAGAAATTGGACAGACACGTCTGAAATTTTCTATATGAATAAATTACGAATTGTTTTCTGCTCTGGACATTTTTTAACGTCAAAGTTTTGTTGAAAACTTCGCTTTGTCATCGTTGGACTTCGACCTAATCGGTGCTGTTCAAGTATAATAAATCACGTTGCTCCAAGGAATACGACATGATGATCTTCAATTTCATATAACAACTAATTCTATACAACCCTCTTATACGTGTCAACAGTGAAACAGACTGATGAATGAACTCTCCCTCTGTGCACTTTCGAGTATTATTTAAAACTTCATGTGCTTGTGGTGCCATCTATTAGCCAATCTTGAAACTATTCCTGCAGAGCGGTGTATAACAAATTGCAAACTTCATCTAAGATACCACATGTTTCACCTTTTTAATTCTGACTGTTTCGCAGCTATATCATTTCAAAGTTGCGGAGTCCTTTCTGAAACACCCTGCATATGAATTTGTAAGTAATACATACTTATTATTATTTTCTAAATTTAATTTTTGACCATATGTATTACACACAATTTTGAAGGAAAAACCTAATTAACTTCAGCAAGAGCGAAGAATGACGAGTCAAGATGGGAAACTGGAAATCTTTGGAATAACGTGTCCGATTTCTACCTACACAGTTGTCTGGTCGATATCAGAGTTTCACTAATCGCTCATAGCAAATATGGAATTTCTCACCTGTTCTGCAAATACATATGCAGTCTTACAGATGAAATTAAACTTTACTTTAAAACAATTTTTGCTGAATAACTTCGTTTCATATATTTTATTTTTGGCCATATATAGTAACGATTTTTTTTTTTTTTTTATAAGAACGTCAAATTAGTTTTAGAAGGATGATCGATTAATTCCAGTCAGATTTTGACTTTATAGTTCAGTTAATTGTGCACTGCCAAGTTATTCCCAAGTTCGAAACTTGGTCTAGTTACTTTTAGCTACTGCTAAAATTAATTCGACCTTTTTATAAGAAGTGTATGTGTATGTCATACATTTTGATTTTTAACTAAATTTATCTTGGGGTTAAATCGCGTGTTTGGATCATGATCATTCTTTTAAACTTGTACATGATACTTATATGGCACATATATTTATATATTCACAATACTTTATGCACAGGATATTACAAGTAATGCTTCCTTAATTTTATACATTTGGCTAATTTTCAAGCAAATATTTTACAAAATAATTTTATGAAATATAGTTCTATATTCAGATTAATTTCTGTAAAGACATTTATAAGTAATACGTCATTTATTTGACACATTTTGATACTTTTAAAGCAAAATTCCAATGCAATATTTTTATGAAATATATTTATATATTCAAAATTGTTTATGTATCAGACTTCATGAGTAATATATTTTTAATCTGATATACATTAAAACTGTTAGCGATTTTTTCTTTTTTTTTTCTTTTTTTTGTAATAAAAAATAATTTGATAAATAACAGGAAAGAGACTTTTTTTTCGATCCCAATGGAACCCTGACAAAGTGGGGTCAGTTTTCATTTGCATATCAAATAGAGGGAATCTACGCATTGGGATTTAGTCTCCACACTATAAGTTTCTGTACTGAATGTGCATGAAACCTCGCATATGTGAGATAGCTGCCGTATCGTTTCAGGTTTCATTATGTTTAGGACCGAATGAGCTCACAAAAGCCTGGGACGATTGGTGTTGGGCGCTCGCGCTAATCCCATTTTCATCTTTTTTTCAATGCTTTTAATTTCTGATCACATTGTATAAGAATTTAATTCTTGTTGCAAAAGAAATTTACTGAAAATTATGGATATATTTCTTAAGAGGACCTATCTATCACATTACGGATATACTACCTATCAAATTATGGACATATTACTTATGAATTCTCATTCATAATACATTTCTCATATTTATTTCATATTTGTGTTATGAAAGATATGTATTTTAAAATTTTACTATACAAAGACACAGAGCTACTTGAATCAGTATATTTAAGCAAGAATTCTTGCTTAAATACAAAGTTTAAGTTTACTTAAACTTTTTATAAGTTCCTCATGTATGCACGGATGAATGAAACAGCATCAATATAATAATAAATTGACCTATATTTATTGACTCGTGTTCAAGTATTGTTTCACAGTTGTAGAATTACAGAAAAATATGTAATGTACAATCCCATTTGCTGTTTTTTTTATATTTAATATATTTTAAAATCAATGAATTAAATAAAGAAATTTCTTTTTATAAATATATTTTACATATTTCTTTAATTAATAATTTTTTTTTCGCAAAAAATATGCTTGATTTAATGATGTAAAATCAAAAGTTATAGAAAATTTTAACTGAAGTCATTATGCTTTCTATTGATTTTAGCTAAAAACAATAACAAGAATATTTTATGTAATATAATTTCTATTTCAAATCTGAAAATTTATGTTATAAAATATATTTTACCATTAAAAATATTTTTGCATGTAGATAATTTTGTGTTTTTGCAATTTATAGTTGGTTTATTCTTTTTTACGATTTCAGTATAGGAAATCGTTTATCTATAAATTCAGCTCTAGAGGTTGGTAAATGTGAAGTGCTTGGTATGATCTCAGGTCGATCTTGTCGAAGAAGCTATTTGATGTTTTCGGCAGTTTTCTCCGAAAATCGTGTTCTAACATAATAAAGGAGCTAAATACATGCTAGGACACCTAAAATGACCCGTTAGAGGCCTGAATCCACACAGGACTAAAATTCACCCTGAAGTAATCGGTAATCCTACATGCAACCACCACGAGGTTACATGGGTTTCAAAGACTAAGAAAAAGGCATGTATTTTTATATGTATATATGTGACGTATCCTCTGACTCTGGGTCACATAAGAGCTATAAAGAAGAGAGGTTTTCACTCAGTAATGAATCCAAAGATGAGAGACAGTCAGTTATTGGGCCATCTGGAACATCTTACAAGGTACGGTCCATGATTGAAGACTGAGCATGTGGAATGCAGTGCAGCGGAGCCGAGAACTACGGTAGTCCGCGATCACACATAGCGTTATCTCCCGTGACCTCTCGGGCCATTATTTTGACGTGGGTTTACTAAGAAAGAGCACACACGAAGAGAGGCCTCATGTTCTGTATGTATGACAAATTTTTGACCGTGGAAATAATGATAAAATTTATCTAAAGCATCAATAACTGCTAAACATTCTAATTCAGTAATGGCATAATTTTTCTCATAATTGCGTAAGTTTCTAGAATGATATGCTACTGAATGTAAAGTGCCATTCTCATCTGCCTGCTTCACAACACGTCCCACACCATGACTCGAGGTATCAACAAATAGATGACAGGGACTCTTGGGATCATAGAGTCTTAAAATGGGTTTACTTATTAGAGCATTTTTTAATATTTGGAAGGAATTTTCACATTTTGAATCCCAAACGTAGGGGACATTTTTCTTTAGCAAATTATTTAATGGAGCTTTAGTTTTTGCATATTCTGGAATAAATCTAGCATAGACATTTACTGACCCCAAAACTCTCTGTAATTCCTTGACATTTTTTGGCGGTTTCAAATTTTTTATTACATCAATATTGGGATTATCCGGTGTAATCATTCCATTATTTATTTCATAACCTAGGAAATTAATTTCTGTTTTGATAAAATTACATTTTGATAATTTTTAAGTTTTCTTTAACACAAATTTCAAAAAGTTGCTCTAAGTGATGGAAAAGTTCTTCTGACTGTGAAAATTCAATAATATCATCAAAATAAGTACAGACAAAATCTATTTTGTATTTATTTAAGATTCTTCTAATTGTTCGATTGAAGATAGCGCGGGCATTCTTAAGGCCAAATGGCAGGTATTTCCATTCATATAATCCAAAAGTTGTAGCAAAGGCTAATTTTTCAGTATGTCTTGGGTGGATAGGACTGTGCCAATATCCACTTGCCAAGTCGAGGGTGGAAAAGAATTTTGCTTTAGCTAATTTATCTAATAAAGTATCTATTCGAGGAAGTGGTTCAGCATCGGTTTTTGTTATAGAAGTAAGTTTACGGAAGTCGACACATAAACGACTCTTTTTTCCTTCTTCCCTCTTATACATCAAGGTTACAGGTGCCGAATAAGGGGAACAACTTTCTTTTATGATACCTGCCTGTAATAAATTTTGAATTTGGGTTTTAATTTCTTCTTCTTCCTTAGGGGAAGTTTTATAGGCTCTGAGTGAAATAGGTAAATCAGAAGTTAAATAAATTCTTCGAGGTTCCATGCGCATTCTTCCAACGTCGTATTTTGATTTAGCAAAAATTTTGACATATTTTGATAATAAAGTTGGAAGTTTTACTTCTCTAGCAGACTGAGGATTTACGTGATTTTATTCAGTGGCAGGAGTGTACTCTATCTTCTCTACCCTATTATTTGATTGAACATTAACATTCCACCTTTAATTGTATTTTCACTTTCAGGAATTAAATGTAAGGTTTGAGTGAAACTTGGTATATTTTTTAACAATGGTAGAATATTGCTATTTTGTGTTACAAGTTTTTTAGCACAATCAAGATTTAATTCAAATAGTCCACAATGATGTAAGCTAAAGAGAGCATAAGGTAAGTTATTATTCAAAATAAACATATCAATATTTTTTGTAATATTACCTATTTGTAATGTCAGGGAACATTTTTTGGTAATCGTCAGCATTCCTTGTGTTTGTACGACATTTATTGGTGAGATATTTTTCGTGGGAAGTCGATATTTCTAAACAAAATGCTGAGGAAGAATACTTAAACTGCTGCCCGTATCGAAAATTAAGGGAATGGGATTAGAGTACGATTTTGGTTTTTTAACACTTTGACTTGTTTGCTGATACATGAAAGGATAAAGAGAGATAAGTTTTTAAATTATTATTTTATTCTTTTAAATTAATATTGAGTAATAACTTAAAGAAAATCCCATTAGAAAATCTTAACTTAAAGTTAATTCTAAAGTTTCCCCTGTAAAGTAAGTTTTAGTACAATGCACGAGCATAACGCAAAAGTCATAAAAGTGAACGAATTTTAGGATAATAAAGTGCTGAATAAACGCAACTTGCAGTTTCTTGTGGTTAGATGATGCATAATAATTAATCCCGGGGATCTGGACCTCAGCTAAGCTGTCAATTATTAAGTTAATAGTCAATTATTAGATGAAGGAGTGGTGTGATTTCCCGCCAAAAATGCCGGTATTTAAGAGAAAACACGCGTAGATGAGGCCTCTCTTCGTATGTGCTCTTGCTTAGTAAAACCACGTCAAAATAACGGTCCCGAGAGGTCACGGGAGATAACGCGATGTGATCGTCATTCTTTGCTTCACTGCACTGTATTCCACATGCTCAGCCTTCAATCATGGACCGTACTCTGTAAGATGTTCCAGATGGCCCAAAAGTGACTGTCTCTCATCTTTGGATTTATTACTGAGTGAAAGCCTCTCTTCTTTATAGCTATTATGTGACCCAGAGTAAGAGGATACGTCACACACACACACATATATATATATATAGTTTAGGTTTTGGTTTTATTCCTTTTTAGGTTCATGGTGTGTTTTTGTTTTTCTGGAGGGTTTTCTGTTTTTGTTTTTTTGGAAAATAATTTTTCATTGTTTCATTTTATTCAATTCGGGGTTCTTTTTTATTATGGGTTCGTAACCAATCAATAAATTTCATGGTTTCATTGTTCTTTATTTGCTATGGGGTTTTTCTTTCTTTTTTTTTTTCATCCATGTGTCTCCTAATCTGGTCTTGGCAGGCTGAGGGAGTGTTGCCGGCGTAAAACTAGTTTAACCCCACAGGTAAGTCACAAGTCTTGCCGCTTGCCTCCTTCCTTCCTTTCTTGTTTTTTTTTTTTTTTCTCTCTGGATTTCGATTTAGTTTGATTTTTTCTATTGGGATTTGGTTGAGTTGGTATGTTGTATCGTTTGTTTTGCGGGATGTTAAAAATTTAAATGTGGTTTCTTTGGGAGTGTGTGTTTCATCCCCTGATGGTTTTTTTTTTCGCCTTTCTGGGCTTCTCCTGCATGGAGAATTTGTTCATACTTGTTGGTCTTAATGGTTTCGGTGATCTTGTGTCTGTTGCTTGGCTTCTACTGCGCTGAATACGTAATTATTGTTCATTACAGGGTTCTCTTTTTTCACCTTGAAATATTGTCCTAGATTCAACCTTCTTTTCATCAGGGTCTAATTGCACGGTCCTATTTCAATTTTGAACAGGTATTGTTGTACAGTGGATTGGCGTCAGTGCTATTGTTGAACTTGATAATTGAATAAATTTGGGAAATCTTGTTGCTTTGTTTGGCGCGTGTATGTCTCTTTGTGGAATTGTTTGACTAACTATTCTTCGTTCTCATTCTTTGCTTCTACTATCAAAAGGATTATATATATATATATATATATATATATATATATATATTAATGTAATAAATAAAATGTTTTATTAAAAGTTTTGAACTTATAAAAGAACAATATTTAAACAACATTTCATAAAATTTTGATTAAAATCTAAGGAAAATTTAGCTGGTGGGTCCTGACTTCTGCTGACCCTTCAAAAAAAAAAAATTCAAAATAGAATTAACTAGGGTTTGGTCAAAGGATTTTTCTTTTTTTCGATTGCAATTAACTTTACAAAGCTATACTGGGGTACCGAAAATTGCACTATTTTTGCATAAATCTCTGCCAAAAATTAAAATTTGAATTAAAATGAAGATGATTCTTTCAAGCACTAGTCAATTTTTTAAAGAAGAAGTGTCCAAAGTTTCAATAAGATTGGTTCATTAGGTTTTGAAAAATCGCGTCCAACGTTTTTCTAAAATATCTCCGGAAAACAGGAGGACCCACCAACAGAATTTTACAAAATTTTAATGAAAATTTATAAATATTTTTTATATGTTGCTATTTTATGTGCTCAAAATTTTGGATAAAATTTATTAATATATATATACATATATATATATATATATATATATATATATTTAAAGATATAGAGAAAATATGATTTTTTCTTTTCAGTTGTCGAAACTCATGTAACTCCTTAATGCTGCAAGATCATACGAAGTTTTAAAAAAAGTACTACGCAGAACGAATAACAACACACTTGTCCATAATACATCCTGAAGATGTTCTTAGGAAATCCATAGATGTCTTTTTCATGCATAGGATATCCTGAGGGTGTCCTTTGGAAAAGATGGGCTGTTTGAGATAGTATCATTAATCAGTTGAACATGCCGAGAAAAGTTTCTAACTTAACATGAACTTAACAGCAGTTGGTTTCATGTTTTTAATTTATTGAACTAAATATTCATAAAAACTAGTATGTTGTGGCCACCACAAGACTTTCTTCTACATTTACCTATACATATTCAATCAGTAACAATATTTAAAAAAAAAAAAAAAAAAGTACAATTTTTTTTTTCTAAGTTTTTTTTTTTTGTTAAAAGTGAAAAAAATCGATAACTTTGTTTTAAATTATCACAGATTTATAGTTCAACCATTCGTTTTAAAGGTATTGACGAGACCTTTCGAAAGATACCCATCTTGAAAATTTATCCCCCCCGGGGGGGTACTTCCCCCCCAGGGGGGGAAGCGATGCCCCCCCATGCAGAAAATTTTTTTCCTAGTTACATACTACTATTATCAATAATTCATATTAATTTTACAATCACAAGTTTAAAACAACTCTAATTATGCACATTTATACGAATTTTTGTCCTATGCTGCCATGTTAAAAATTTAGATAAAATGCTATCACAGCGCCACCTGTTGAGCTATTGATCCCCAAACATAATCAGCACCAGTTTATGTGGGAGACCAACTAAATACCAAGTTTGGTTAAATTTCGTTAAAAAAAAAAAAAAAAAAAAAAAAAAAAAAAATTGCGATATTTTTCTAAGTTTTTTTTTTGTTAAAAGTAAAAAAAATCGATAACTTTGGTTTAAATTATCACAGATTTATCGTTCAACCATTCGTTTTAAAGGTATTGACGAGATCTTTCGAAAGATACCCATCTTGAAACTTTGCCCCCCCCCCGGGTGGGAACTTCCCCCCCCGGTGGGGGGGGGAATCGATGCCCCCACATGCACAAAAATTTTTTCCTAGTTAACTACTACTATTATCAACCTGATCTTTCGAAAGATACCCAATGTGAAAATTTACCCCCCCTGGGGGGGTATTTCCCCCCTAGGGGGGGAAGCGATGCCCCCATGCAGAAAATTTTTTTCCTAGTTACATACTACTATTATCAATAATTCATATTAATTTTACAATCACAAGTTTAAAACAACTCTAATTATGCACATTTATACGAATTTTTGTCCTATGCTGCCATGTTAAATTTTAGATAAAATGCTATCACAGCGCCACCTGTTGAGCTATTGATCCCCAAACATAATCAGCACCAGTTTATGTCGGGGACCAACTAAATACCAAGTTTGGTTATTTCGTTAAAAAAAAAAAAAAAAAAAAAAAAAAAATATTGCGATATTTTTCTAAGTTTTTTTTTGTTAAAAGTAAAAAAAATCGATAACTTTGGTTTAAATTATCACAGATTTATCGTTCAACCATTCGTTTTAAAGGTATTGACGAGATCTTTCGAAAGATACCCATCTTGAAACTTTGCCCCCCCCGGGTCGGAACTTCCCCCCCCCGGTGGGGGGGCAACCGATGCCCCCACATGCACAAAAATTTTTTCCCAGTTAACTATTACTATTATCAACGAGACCTTTCGAAAGATACCCATCTTGAAAATTTACTTCCCCGGAGGGGGGATTTTCCCCCCTGGGGGGGGGGAACCGATGCCCCCCCATGCACAAAATTTGTTTCCTAGTTAACTACTACTATTATCAATAATTCATATTAATTTTACAATCGTAAGTTTAAAATAACTCTCATTATGCCCATTTATACGGTATTTTGTCCTATGCTGCCATGTTAAAAATTTGCATAAAATGCGATCACAACGCCACCTGTTGAGCTATTGATCCCCAAATCTAATGGGCACCAGTTCATGTCAGGGTGCAACTAAATACCAAGTTTGGTTAAATTTCATTCATTGGTTCGTGAGATACAGCGTCCACAAAAAAATGATACAGACACACAGACAGACAGACAGACAGACACACAGACAGACAGACAGACAGACAGACACACAGACAGACATTTTTTAAAAACTATCAATTCGTGTTCAGGACATCCCAAAACGTGTAGATCCGTCAAAAAACGGAGGTCGAAAATTTTCGCGAATCCAATACTTTCTCTATATTACATATAGAAGAAAGTAAAAAAATGTACTTTTCACTTAATTTTAATTTCTGATTATTTTACAATAGTTAACACTCACACACACAAAATAAAAAAAGCAGCCATTGTTAAAATTGAAAATAAACAAATAACTTTTACATACATTATTAATTTATTATTAAATAAAAATATTTATTGTTATTAAATATGTATAGTTATTATTTAATTGTAATTATGTTTCAAGCATACTACATTCAAACCCAACTTTTAATGTGGTTTAAATTATAGGTTAAAAACAAAAAATATTTGTTTTGATTTGATTCTGTTTTAAAATCTAAATTATGTAAATAAACAGTTTTTCTTTTAAAGTCAGCGAATAAATTATGCATGTTATTTTTAAATGCAAAATCACTGTGCTTCATTTGGTTAAAATGCTCTTTTGTTATAGTTGTGAAATGGACAAGTCAAGTTTTTTTTTTTTTAAACTTCACTGAAGCTGTGTTTGTTAAACAGTTTTTGATGACCGTTTCCTTAGAAATGAAGGCGAACAAACAAACATGTATGATTATTAAAAACATATTTACACTTTATAAGGAATTAGAAATGAGCTTGTTTATCGGACGTTCTTTTGGCATATATTACTCAAAAAGAAAAAAAAGTAATATATTAATGTATTTATTTTCTAATACTTGTTAAGGTTGACACCATAATTAATGCTATGACTCTGTTCTAATGAAGAACGCATATTCTTATTTTGATACTTAGTAATTTCCTGAAAGCCTCAACAAAACATCTGGAGCCTTCTCAATGTAATGAGCGGTCGATCGCGAATTCTATCGAATTTGGATAAACTGGCATTGCGTGGATATTATAAAATCATTAACATGAATGCGTGTATTACATGCACACATTCTCCGCGTTAGATGTGTGATTATATATTAATATGAAGTTATGATACCATGTTTCTGCAAAATTAAGTCTGTATCGACCTTTTATTATTAGATCCCATTTTAGTGTTTACTTTTCTGAAATTCAGGCGAGAATGTCATGTGACATAAATATTAGAAGGTATGAATCGTAGCTAAGCAATTTATTGAGATTTTTTTAGTTTTCATTTGATGATTAGAAGTGTATTTAAATCTGAATGAGCTTTTAATTAAAGGAGTAATATGATAGAATATAGTAATAAAAAGATAAATCTTCTGTTTGCCTGTGCTTTGCTTTCTTGATATTATTTAAAGAGTAAAACTTTTCTTACGGACATCTTTTGCAAGTGCGTAAATTCAGTATCAGTGCGAAAGATTTAGATAATTTTTGAAAGTTTACAGATTACTTCATTATTATTATTGTTGAATTTGTTACAATATTTACTGTATTTCAAATTGTATTGTTATCATTTAACTGTTGATTTCGGAGATAATGGGTTCAACAGCACAACCTGGCAGGATAAATGTCGAATCACTTTTTCACTCCAGAAGGAAGAACGAATTGGATATCAGTTTCGATGTTTTTAAAGATTGTAAATATCTCATCATGGCGCTCACTATCTTTGGAATGGATGTATCACCATGGGAGAATCATAATTCTTTATTTAAATGCTGTGCAAAGTTTCTAAAATTTATACAAATTATAATATTCCACTCTATTTATATAGATTATTTAGTGATGTGTGTTCATTATGGTCACCTTTACACTCAAAATCTGAAAGCTATATGTGCATATGGGTTAAGTGCAACATCCACTGTTATTCTTTGGCATATCTTAAGAGCAAATAAAAAAAGAGTACGCGACATTCTGAAAGAGCTATTTCGCTTAACTTGGAACTTAAATTTCAAATACCGCAATATATCGGTTATAAATTCCTTAACAGCTATAATAATTGTGCTACCGATGTTTAGTACTTCTCTTATGGTATACTTAATGACACTCGCTAATAACAGATATTACACATTCTTTTTCTATGCCAGACAGTTCGAACATTTCGAAATAGAAGAATATTTATATTTATCTCTTAAGTATCTTGCCCAGAGTATATTGTTTCAAATATTTCCTGGATTAGTTACGTTGTTATATTCTATGGTATGTTTCAGAGTGTGTCAGAAACTACGTCTTTACAGAAAATCTTTTTTGGGATTCAAAAATGAGACTGAACTTTCAGTTTCATGTTACATTTTAAGGAGTTATTTGCAGTTTATAGATTCCATAAGCAAAATTGAAAATGTATTTTCGATTGTATCTTTCTTTTTAGTTGTTGCTAACTCTTTGTCTGTGTTTACAATTCTCGCAACGACATTCTATTACGCTGAAGTTACAGCACCAACACGTGTTGAAAGTTTTTTCACATTTATTACAGCTGGGGTGTACTTGATTATTAATATTAGCATCGCTTCGCAAGTTACTATTGAAATTAGGAAAAATGCAATCCTTTTCCACCTGTTACTTGATCACTGGAAATGCAACAATCAAGTGATAAGTTATGAGTTTGAAGTTCTCGCTAAAGCAATTAAAAAACGACCTATTGTTCAAATGTCTGGATGGGAGGTATTTTACTTCCAAAGAAGTGGTATACTTGCTATATTTGGAACGCTTCTTACGTATGGACTTTTAATTCTTCAACTGAAAAGTATATAAAAAGTTAAGTGAATAAAATAAAGTGGAATTGTTTCATTAGCAGTTAAAACGCTTTAATAAGAAAAATCCAATTAGTTTGAAATTTCTGATAAATATATAGAAGTGTTTTCTAGAATAAATATTAATTGATGCACTTAAGTAAACACAAGATAAGTGTAGACTTATGTAATGCTTTTAACGATTTTCGAAAATGTGAATGATTAAACAATATAAATGCGATTAAAATATTGTTCTACATAAGAACGCAAACTAAAATCCAGGTATTGATAAATGAGGAATGATTAATATAAAATAATACTAATAGTAATTATGATAATAAAATAAAATAAAACTAAAAATAAAAATAATTGCGTCTTTATAAAGAAGGATAATTTAACTTATCTAAAAATAAATGAATAAATAAATGCGAATGAATAAACAAACAAAAGCTATTGAACAAATATTGTAATATGGAATTTTGTTTGATAGTTATTTTGCAGTAGTGAAAATTCAAATATTCCTCAACAACACTGAATTTTTAAGCATTAGAGCACGAAAAATTCTTTTATTCCAATGTGCAATACACATTATAAGAGAAGACCGTACACTTTCAGCCTAAATATTCGAAGAATCCAAACTTTTGCTGATAATTAAAAAATAAAAATTGTCTGCAATTAATAGCACTGAAATTTTTCTACATTTCAAACTCTCTTTCTCACGTTAAAAAGCTTTATCGTCAGCATTAAAACAAACTTATTAGAATTTGAATACTAAAAACATTAAAATTCTTTGGGGCCTTCAAAAATAATTAATGCAAATTTTTCGAGAACTTGTTAAATAACTCCTAAAGAGAATTTACAAACAACTTAATGAATTCTTCGCTTTAGAACTTTCGAACGTCAAGAAATACTTGGAATACTTCACGCTAATAATCAATATTATACAAGTTAGTAATGCTTTATACATCAAAACCTTATTCACTAAATTTTCAGTAAAATACTTAATTCATTTCATGTTATTTATCAGATCTATTAATAATCAAATTTATAACATTCTAACTTCGTTTGAACTTTGTTAGATACTTAATTATCTAAAGTACAAACTGAATTTACGGTAAAAGAGTTATTTGATTGTATTTTATTAATGAAATCTGTTAATAATCAAATTTATGACATTGTTCTAACTTCGATTTAACTTTGTTAGAGGTTTAATTATCTAAAGCGTCGTTAAAAATTTTGCAACTTCTCTCTTAGTTGATAATTTGCTTACTGTGTATGTACAACCATAATTTTGGAACGATAATGCACCAGAAACAGCTTTATTAAACTTTTTCTATGAAAGTACGCGTGTTTTAAACGAACACGCGGTAAATTTAATCATAATTCAATAAATTCTCTTTGAATTCTGATAATCGCCTTTTATTCCCCGAACAAAATATTTAGGATATCTCAAAATTTGATTAGAGTGATGCATGTAATTGAAGGTAAAATATTACACGAAAACAGTAATTTTTTCTGATTAACACAAAAAACTGGATATTATTATTATAGCTATTATTGCATAAATAATATTTATTGTATTTGAAATGAAAATGTCTAAAATTGCTATAATTTCTGAGAGATTCGCTAGACATAATTTATTATCATTTGATAACTTTTCCCAATCGAAAGTAATGCGTATTATCACAAAAAGTAAATAGTTATAATTTTACTTAAGATATTCTTCAAAAATCTTTATTTTGAATTTAATTTTATAAAAATTTCTTTGTGTGTGTGTTTTTTTTTATTATCTTTTGAACTTTTCAGAACATTTTTAACTTTTGTGCTTAAAAATAAAATGTATAATAATTTTTATAGTCGTTTCAAATGATACTTCAAGATTATTTTTATGTTAAACTTAACGTTTTTCTGTAACCCTTTAAACATTTTTAATATTTAGGTTTAAAAAAAAAAATTTTACAAAATTTTAAAAATCACAGTTCATGTAATTTTAAGATCGTATTTATTTTCAACTTATTGCCTTTTTAACATTATAAAACACATCAAAATTTTGTTTTAAAGTAAAATGCACAATATTTTTTAATAAACTGTGTAGTAATTCTTAATTAATGTGTATTAATTTTAATTCCTTCGTGATATTTTAATATAAATTCAGATTTTAATTGTATATTTTGTCTTTTTAATATTTTAAACGATAATATTTTAAAATATTATTTTTCCTTTTACGAATATGAAACAATAAACATTATTATAAGTATCTGAGTGTTTTTTTTTTTTTAAATAAATTTTGAATAGATTATTTATGATTTATTTTTAAATACCCACAAAAATAGAAAATATAAACTTACGCAAATTTCTGTTTGATAAATATATTATTATATTGAAAAAAATATGTGAATTTCCATATTTATTAATACAATAGGTCGTACTTTTTCTTGCAGGCAGCAGTTTTGCATTGTCA
Organism: Salticus scenicus; assembly: GCA_963930645.1. Taxonomy (NCBI): domain Eukaryota; kingdom Metazoa; phylum Arthropoda; class Arachnida; order Araneae; family Salticidae; genus Salticus; species Salticus scenicus. Next base: position 185,794,995 of record OZ005649.1, read on the forward strand.
CCAACTTTTGTCTATCGCTTGAATGAACATGCATATGTATATATTTTTATTATTTTAAATATATAAAGCTGAAACTTTTCCTTTGTATCAGTCCGGATTATTAGATTTTTTTTTTAATCAAAAATTAGCACACTTATTAATCAAGACAAAATCTGGCTAACATCGTGATTTTTAGTTCAATCGTTTAATTGGTTTAAAAGTTAAAAAACCCATTTTAACTTTAAAATTATTAAAAAGAAATAAAAAACAAATTAATGCAAATAATAAATAAATAAAAAAGTTAATATATTTCTTTTTATGAGAAAAGAAAGGAAAAAAAAAAAAATAGAGCGCAAATATAAAAAAATAAAATGAAATGAAATAAATAAATAAATAAATTTACAAAAATCGTACTAAAGAAATGGAACAGCTCCAGGTATAGAAACACTTCACAAAATTTGAAATTTGGCTCCGAAGTAGTCCAGATGTTTCTCGCCAGGATCTTTACTTATGTAATTGTGATAGCCATTTTAATTCATCACTAAAATGACACAAAAATTCGAAAGCCGTCAAAGGGTTTTATAGTGATGTTACACTAAAGAAATTTTAAGAAATGCATGTAGTAACCGATGCTAGGGAATGAAACACAGTTTCTGCATGCCTTTATACGGAAGAACAGATTAAAATAAGTCTTGTCGTACTTGATCAAATTCTGTTTTGTGCAGAATTTTATATCCATTTCTTCGAAAACAAAAATAGGCTTAGGGTTTTTATTTAATCCTTTTTAAATAAATATTAATTTATTTTAATTTATTTTTTGTTTGAATCGAAATCAGTTGAAGAAGTCGACGTAATACAAAAATATTTTATAGTAACCTGTTAACTACAGAATGTTATAAAATGTGAGTTTTATAAAACATAAGTAAACAGTTAAATGGAATTAATAATGTTTTTTTTTTTTTTTTTTTTTTTTTTTTTTTTTTTTAAGAAAATATGATTATAATTTCATTTATATGTTAAGTGAAAGCAGATATATTTTAAAATAAAATTTATATAGTTTAATTATCGAAATAGATACCATTCATTACATGTTGAAACGAAAAATTTACGTTTAATATGGATAAAGTTGTATACAGTTTTTATTGCAGTATTTCTAAACTTCTGTTTTATTTATTTTAATGCTAACACTGCTCATTATTTCTTTTTTGGACATATTTTTTAATCTGTGCTATATAGTGCCGAACCCTGTGGCAGAAATTTATTATGCTTTCTGCGACAAGCTTCATCAACACCAAAATCTTTCTGCAGGAATAGTTTGTGAAGTTAACATTTACGAATTCAAAATACATTATTTTGAAATAGTAAATAATATTCAGTATAAACAATGTATTTATATTTTAACTAGGCTTAAATGCATATATCTGCACTATTGCAAGAATATACTGATTTTTTTTTTTTTTTTTTTTTTAAGAAAGGTGAAAATAAATCTATTGATCTTAATTGCTTCAGATTTTTTATTCACATTAATATACAATACTGTTTATAAAATATTCAATGAATTCAAACCATAAAATGCAGTAACACATAAAAAATAATCTACAAATTTTTTTTAAGGCATTTAAATTTTGAAATGTCTAAATTAAACAAATGTTACAAATACTTTTAAAATTTCATTACTTTTTTTTATATTAAATATATATATTTAAATACACAAATGCACTTATTTCATAAGGTGCAAACCAAACAACAAAAAATCTAAAACAGAACTCAAAATTAAAAGTAAAAATTAATATAGAATACTGAATATTATAATGAAATATAAATAATTTACAACATTTATAGTTTTTAGATTATTAGAAAGATGTAAGATAACATTCTAATACACAAGATTCATTTTTTATATTATACTATTCAAAAAGCATAAAGATGTGTATTTGAACTCTAAAAAATATTATTTGACATTATTGAATTCAGAATGTATAATTATACCATGATTTAAATACATAAAGTAAAACAGAATACAAGATCTAAGTAACACAATTATAGACAAAACATTGTCAAAATATTTTTATAAATACTGAGGCAAGTGAAATATTTAATTTGTAAGGAAATGTTGAAATTTGAAATGTAGCAAATTTCATGGATAAAATCTATAATAGAAAATAATGATTACAGATGAATGAAATAAATAGAAATAAATTAAAAATAATATTTGATATTGATATCTATACGAATAAGTAACTAAAAATAAATAAATAAAAGCATTTGTTGTTTAATTAGTATTTATTCAAAACAACTACTAATAGGTAAAACTCCTCTTGCTTACAAAAAAAAAAAAAAAAAAAAGATATTCAACAAAACCTTTTATTTGATTTTTATTCAAAATAACTACTTAATTTGCAATATTTCAATCAAAAAAATAAACATTTTTTTAAAATTCAAATGTTTAAAAAATGAAATGAACAAGCTGTAGAAACTAATGATAAGAGTATTTTTGTAAAATAAATTAATACTTTTTTTAACGACTTCATATGCTTAAACAACAAAATTTAAAGCTAAGAATTTTAATCACAATTAAAATAATTAATGATTAGTAAAGAAAAAAATTAGAAAAGTTACCAGTTTTATAACTTAAGATACCCATTAATATTTGCTAAAATCTCTTACTACATATAAAATGCTAAAAATCAAAGTATTTTTAAGATTAATTTCTTAATTTTCTATTTTTTGAAGCAAGGTAAGCATTCAGCTTCATTTTTTATTTTGCGTATAACTACAGACGTTACAAATTTCCCCATAGTCTTATTTATGTATATATTTGTAAAATGTAATGCATAATTTGAATCAAACATTAAATGCAGCTTTTAAAAATTTACGCGTATTTACTACTACGCACGTATACACGCTTCGCATACATTAAAGAAAAAAAAAAAATCACTAGATAAAACTAATTTGTCGTGCGTAAATCAGAAAATGTGTGAAAATTGGTACAGCAGCAATCACGCACTTATTAAAAAAAAAAAAAAAAAAAAAAAAAAAATCACTGGATGCAGCTATTTTGTTATGCATGAATCTGAAAATGCATGAAATATGAAAATCGGAAAATGGTCGCAAAGCCACATTCTTTCGAAAAAACATCTTTTTGCAATACAATAAATACACACGATACGAGCGGCAGGCACGGCGCGAAAACAAAGTTTCGAGACACGAAAATGAAGTTCCGATGTGAAGAGGTTACCAGTGAAAAGTCTCGATACACCGCATCATATCACCGCATCACGAATCGCTAATGTATGCCGTATCAAAGCTAGCCCAAGTGAGTTACACCCGCTTTATCTCCTCTCCTTATTCAGGATTGAGGCGATCGTATCTGCAGAAACGAAAATTTGTTCTGCAGAACAGTTTATAAGCCATTCTTTGAGGTTCTTTCTCTCTCTCTCTCTCTCTCTCTTTTATTTTATTTTATTTTATTTTTTTTTTAACACAATGTCAAAATTTATTTGACTTAAGTAAAATCTTTCTGCAAGAGCATTTCTGTTTCTGCGACATTGTCGCCGTGTCGCCGTGTTTCTGCCACGGGGGTGCCGAATTCTTTTGAACAAAAACACAATAAATAAATAAATCCTTGTCTTATTCAATGTATTTATCCTTGTTTAATAAATTAAATTAAGTAAAGAATAATACTTGTATTGAATATATAGAAATAACTCATTAAAATTTGGAAGCAATTTTTACACTGTCCTGATAAGCATTTTTAGTAATATGCCTGTATTAAAAATTGTGAGTATTTTTAATATACATTTGTGCATAACTGACAATACAAGGTCAGTCATGCGTGAAACTAATTATTGCAGTATTTCTAAACATTGGTTTCATTTATTTTATTACTAATATTGTTTATGTTATTTCTTTAACATTTTATTTTTATTTTTTTTATTTTTATGTATGCTGTATAGTAACGAATGTGTATGCACACAAACACAATAACAATAATAATAATAATAATAAAAAATCGTTGTACTATTCAGTGTGTCAGATATAGTTTTATAAATGAAGTCAAAAATAATATTTGTATTGAATATATAGGAATAGGTCATTAAAATTTGGAAGTACTTTTTATTCTGTCTTGATAAACATTTTCTGTAATTAGTGTATATTAAAAATTAGGTTTTTAAAAATTTACATTTGAGCATGCCTAACAATACAAGGTCAATCTTGTATGGAACTAATTGCACTGCTCTGCGAAAAAAAAAAAAAAAAAAAAAAAAATAATAATCTGGTGTGCCACTCACATGACTTTCTCTTACCCTGAAATTTAATACTATAAATACAGGTTGCAGGTTAAGAGGTAAGATAACGAGTACTGTTATGTAAACCTGTGTTAAACAATTCAAATTAGGCTTCGGAAAAGTTTTATATGATAATTAGTTCTGTGTGAGGGGGACTGCCGCCCCCATCAACCCCCCGTTTCATTAATGCACCTACATTTATATAGAATTTAATTCGGTTATTAAAAAATAATTCTGTTTTTAAAAAATAATTTATTAAAATTATTATTTAAAAAAATTATATTTTATGATAATGCAGACGATTTCCATACTAGAGAAGTAATATAACACTAAATAATAATAATAATAATATGATTTTTTTTTTTTTTTTTTTTTTTAAAGTTGAATTTATTCTCAGTATTAAATTAAAAAAAATTGTTAAAAATGAAAAAAAATTAATAACTTTATTTTAAATTATCGCAGATCGATGGTTAAACCATTCGTTTTAAAGGTATTGGCCAGTTCTTTTGAAAGATACCCACCATGAAAATTTACTCCCCTCGAAGGGAGACTTCCCCCCCCCCTCCCAATTGGGAGGCGAGGCTCCTACATACACAATTTTTTTTCCCAGTTGACTATATCTATTACAAAAAATATATATTCGTTTCATTTGGTTGTAGTGCAGTCTATAGATGTTAAACTCTACTTACCTGCAATTTCCCCCATAGATGTAAAGTATTTTAATACTTTTGAGTGTCCCTGTACGCGAACCATTTGCTTCATCTCAACGGAAAGCTTACTGTAGCATTCCTATATGATACACATTTAGAATACCGAGTTTGAAATTTCTACTACTATTTGTTCTTGAGATATGCTGATAACAGACACACAGACAGACAGACAGACACACAAACCATTCGCTAAAAACATGATTTTCGCATTCAGGGGCCTTCAGAACATGTAAATATAACAAAAACTCACGTTCGAAAATTTGACGCTAAAACAATACTTTCTAGACCCTATGGGTAAGAGAAAGTAAAAAAATCAAGTCCTGATACTATATCTGCTGATTCTTATGTAAAATGACCTCCTGAATCCGAAAATAACCCCCATCTTCCTCAATCACCCACAGTTTTCTCGGGACGCCACCCCTCTCCAATTTTTATCACTGTTCGGTAATTTTGTGGCCATGAATTTGATTTGGAGAGTGGAAAATAATTATTTTAACACTTAAAAACAGAAAAAGTATAACGTATAATGTATAATAGTAATAATTGATTAATATAATATAATAAACGTAATTTATAATTTCAGTGGCAACCCCCCCCCCCCTAAATTTTCCCATTGCTGCAAATGTTCATGTTTTAGAATTTTTCAATTCTGTAGCCTCTCAGAAGATATTTAACATTTAAACTAATCCTTTCCTCCTCTACAAATCAAATTTATAGCCATAAAATTACAGAAAAGTGATAAAAATAGGAGGACGTCCTTGAAAAACGGTGGGTGATAGGGCAAAATGAGCGTCATATTCGGATTCAGGGATAAGAATTCGCAAAAACAGTGCTAGGGCCGATTTTCATTCAGAGCAGTATTATTGCAGTATTTCTAAACTTCTGTTTTATTTATTTTATCGTTAATATTTCTTATTTTATTTCTTTTTGAACATATTTTTTAATGTGTGCTGTATAGTGGGGAATTTTTTTGAACAAAAACACAATAAATAAAAATAAATAAATAAATAAATCGTTGTATTATTCAATGTATTAATCCTTGTTTTATGAATTAAGTAAAAAATAATACTTGTGTTGGTTATAAACAAGCTATTAAAATTTCGAAATATTTTTTCCACTGTCCTGATAAAAATTTTCAGTAATTTGTATATATTAATTTTTATGTCTAAAAATTAGTTTTTTATTCTTACTTTCTTTTCTTATGATATTTTTTTAAAATTCAAAATTTGCGCATGCTTAACAATACAAGGTCAATCATGCATTGAATTAATTATCGCAGTATTTCTAAACTTCTGTTTTATTTATTTTATTAGGACTGAGGGCCTATTAAGGTCAATCAGGGATTTTTGCGTTGTCGATTTCGATAGTTGGACATTTGTCGAAATAAAATTTATCGAAAATATGATTGAATAATTTGAAAGCGATGTTATAATTTGAAAAAAAAAAAAAAAAAAAAAAAAAAGAAAAACTAATAGTTCTCCGTCCTAAACTAAATTCTGCTTTTGCCAGAATTTCATCAAAATCTTTTTTCTTTTTATTATTATTGAAAGAAAAATCAAAGAAAATTAATAATAATCAGTATCGTTACAAGCGATATCGAAAATTTTTTTAAAAATAATTTTGAATTAGGAAATAAAAGTGCGCGTGAAATAATATGAAATAAAAATAAGTAAAAAAATGAATTTAATGATTTAATGATTTTGTTTTTTGGGGGCTGCTCATGCATATAAAAAATGCGTATTAAAACGAGTCGAAGAAGGAAGCGAAATAAGTATTGAGTTATATTACGATAAATACGATATATAGTATGATACGATATATTAGACCTATCGTCCAGGGTTAGTAGGCATTTTCGTTGAAAGAAATAGTTTGTTCGTTCGGTGCAACTTGCACATTAGTCCCGTGAGGTACAACTTTCACATTAGTTCCTTGAGGTACAACTTTCACTTTAGTCCCGTCAGGTACAACTTGCACATTAGTCCCCTTTAAATATTTTTATTATTATTATCTCTAACATTGCTTATTTTTAAACGTATTTTTTTTGTGCTGTATAGTGGCGAATTTTTTTGCACATAAATACAATAAATTAATTAATAAATCCTTGTATTATTTAGTGTATTAATCCATGTTTTATAAATCAAGTAAAAAATAATACTTTTCTTGAATATATAAGAATAAGCCATTAACATTTGGAAGCATTTTTTACACAGTCAGGGTAAACATTTTCAGTAATTTTGTCTATATTAAAAATTAGACTTATTTTTAATTTATATTTATGCGTGCCTAACAATACAAGGTCAATTATGTATGTAACTAATTAGCTTTTCGATCACGTGCCTTACTCAATAACAAAATCTTGCGTTTAATAGCACTATAAAAAACATTACTTATTACAAGAATACATAGTTCAAAATCCTTCGATAAATATGTTTTGTCCTTGTCGTTATTTTCTTATTTAATATGTCTCGTATTTGACACGACATGTTGTTCTGAGGATTGATTTTAAAAGATAACTGAATTATTCTCCGATACAGAATATCAGATTAAAAATTAATAATGAGCTTTTTCCTACGAAAAGTAATTTTATAAGCACTGTAATAATATCGAATATTCCAGAAACAAATTCTGTCAACACCAGAAAGTGTAAATAACGTTAAAAAAAAAAAAAAAAAAAAGAGAGAGAGAGAGAGAGAGAATTTTTAAAGGAAAAAAGTAATTTTAAGATTATATGTATATATATATATATATATTAGAATGTAATATTTTTATTTAATCAGCATTATTTAAATAATTTTGATGTTGTTTTTTGTTTAAACATTAAATCTAAAATCTAAAGATAACTTTAGAGTTAAAAATAAATACATGTATCTGTATATTACTTAGAAAATATTATACCACTGTGCACTGTTAAAAATTTCATTTCAACAGAAAACTACTAGGAATCTTTTGCCTTATTTAAAATGACATAAAATAAATAAATAAATAAACGGAATTGCTGAAAATATATTTTATATATGCATTTTAATGACTAATATTAATTCAGTTAATTACTGGCAAGAATATATTTATGGTTTAGTAATTCTTTTTCTAAAGAAGAAACATTCATTTTTGATTTTTATTGAGGAATTAAATAATAAAAATAGATAAAATTACAGAATATAAAGATTGATATTCTCGATTACTTATTTTTAACTAATTAACTAATCTATTTAACTATTTTAAGGATTATTGTAAATTTACAGAGACTCTCGGTAACCATTTCAGTAAATAACTTCAATTTTTTAACAATACGTAATATATGCAATATTTAACTTCAATTTGATGTATAAATGTTTATTATTCTGCATGCCTTTTAGAAACTACTGAGAGATAAGTTAATTTTCAATTTACTTGTGTGGATTTTTATTTGTATTGCATTTTTTTTTTTTTTTTTTTTTTTTTTTTTTTTTACGCATAGATGAATTGAAAACTAGTTGGCATAGGCAGACTCTGCTCATTTCCCCATCATATTTATGTTCTCATAAATTTCTAGTGCGAGACATATTATAATCATGTTAAAAGAAATGAATTTGACCAAAGCTTGATACAGTGACAGAATGAAGTCCCCGCCTAATAGGCTGTCCACCGTTCACTTCGCTATATTTATCTTATTCTAATCTATTAATTTATTTTATCAGGGTCAATTCCGTTGTTTAGTTTCCATGCTACTATTTCCAATGCTATAATCCTCAAAATTCATATTTATATGAAAAATTTACAATTTCGCTATGTTGATAAAATCGTAAATTACGATTAATTTACGAAATTTTCCTATTAGAATATTTGTATTCAATCATGTTCAAACAAATATCATAAATGTAATTTTAAAGATGTCTAATCTATTTATGATATCTATCTATTAATAATCTATGTATTGATAATCTATCTATTTATAATCTATGTCTAATCTATCAAAATGGAAGTTTACGCTCAATTTTGCCTTATTCTGACATGTTAAGTAAATCGTACATTCCAAATAACTTACGAATTTTTTAAATTGGAAAAATCATAGTCTATGATATTCATGCCAGTATCCTAAAAAATATTTAAAAAGTGGTTTGACATCTTTAAGATGAAAATATCCCTCAAGATTGACGTTTATGTGAAATTTTGCTCTATTCTGCCATGTCAAGAAATTCGTAAGTTTCAATAACTTACGAAATTTTTATATTGAAAAATTCACAGTCATTAATGTACATGCCAGTGTTCTAAATAATATTTCAAAAGTAGTCTGACATATTTACGATGAAAATAATTCTCAAAATTGACGTTTATGTGAAATTTTGCCCTATACTGCCATGTTAAGAAATTCGTAAATTTCCAATAACTTGCGAAATTTTCAAAGTAGCACATTTATAGTTACTGATGTTCCTTCCGGCATCAAAACTGATATTTTAAAACTAGTCTGACATTTTTACAGTAAAAAGTTTCCATTTAATGCACGTTTAAGTGAATTTTTGTCCTATTCTCCCATGTTAAGAAAATCGTAAATTTCTAATAACTTACCAAGTGTTTTAATTCGAATGTTGCAAATGAATAGGGTTCTTGCCAGTACCGAAAGAATTAATTTTTAAACTGATCTGACCTCTCTGCGATCATTTGTTCGTGAGATATCGTGTAAACAGACTAACAAACTAACGGACTAACACACTAACACACTAACGGACTAACACACTAAAAGACATCCTACAGACAGGCACCATACAAATTTTGTCATTTTCGGATTCCTCACATCTGAAAACGTATAAAAAAGTCAAAAAATCGAGGTCGAAATTTTTCACGATTACCTAAGTTCCTCATACCTTAGTATGATGGGGAACTAAAAGGTGATTCCTATTTTAACTGTTGAAACTTCATTTCAAGGATCGTAAAAATTCTCATTTAAAGATTATTTTTTGATGTATGTGACGTAATCTAGATTTTTAATGAATCATTCGCATAAAAAATGTTGATAGATATACGAAAATGCTGAAGAAAGATCAATTTTATTAAAATCTATTTTTTCCTCTTTACCTTTTTATAAGTATTTTTTACTTTCTCTTACCCATAAGGTGGAGAAAGTATTGTTTTTGGGTCAAATTTTTGAAAGCTAGTTTTTGTTATATTTACACGTTTTGAAGTTCCCTGAATTCAAAAGTCACGTTTTTAGCTGTTGGTCTGTGTGTGTGTCTGCTTGTGTGTCTATCTGTAATCAGCATATCTCAAGAACAAATAATAGCAGAAAGTTCAAACTCGGTATTCTGAATGTGTATAATATAGGGATGCTACACTAAGCTTTTCGTTGAGATGAAGCAAATGTTTCGTGTACAGAAACACACATTACGTCTATGGGGGAAATTGCAGATAAGTAGAGTTTAACGTCTATAGACTGCATTAAACCAAATGAAATTAATATATACTTTTTATAGGTATAAAAACATGTCTCATGCACAATATAGTAGGGATATCATTCATGTCATCTCATTGACGAATTTTACAACAAAAATTTCTCGACTTTCTTTTTTAAGTTGGTTTGCTTTCAATTTTCTGATCGAAGTAATTAAGTAATGCCTCAGTGTGTACTAATACGTCACCGTGTCTTAATCTTTGATGACTTAAATGATTTCCTACATCACTTTCAAGACATTCTTGAAAATTCTTTGTTTCTTCAAAATCATAAGCGATACGCGATATAATTTCATCGTCACTTCAAACTTCGTAACATTCCAGTTTTCACTCTTCGTTCATACGTTGTTGCATTCCGACACATTTTCACATTCAGCTTTTTTTTTTTTCTTTTTTGTCATTCAGAAAAACCTGCAATTCGAATAAATCCGATCCTGAGGTTAATCGAGAGTCTCCTGTAATAACAAAATGTAATTTTCTAACGATACAACGAATAAGTAAATAATAATTTTTTATAGATAAAGATTTATTCAGATGGCGTACTAGTTGATCCCTTTTATCAAAGATATTCATATAATACTAAAAGTAAAATATCTGCAGATTAGTTACGTTTTAAGCATTTTTTTAAAATTTTCCAGCGCCGAAAATGCGCGGTATATGAAAAAATTGCTTTTGTCATAGAAATACGAGTCATGTAGGCATTTTCTTAATTTACTGTAATAAACATCCCACCTTTAAAAAGTACTCTTAAAGATAAATTTTCAAAACTTGTTCATTAATTTTAACAATCATATCAATACGCTACGCAAAACCCAGAAATTCTAAAACTATATTTATCGTATACCGAAACTGTTCTGTTTAATTATAAGCTTGTAATAAAAGTTTTTAATAAGTAAAAGATAAGGAATAAATTAAGAGACGCTAAATCAGATGTAAACTGGAGTGTTTAATTATAATTTCAGAGCAAAAGTTCTATGAAAACTAGTAAATTTTGGCCACTACAAGACTTTCTTCTATATAATCTCATACAAATTTATGCTGTACAAATTATTTATTAAATTAATTTTTATCAAAATTATTTTCCATGATGAATGTAGACGATTTTTATCTCAGAGTTCTATAATACTACATGCCCAAAGAAAGTCAATTTTGTGACAACATCAGAAAAAATGCAATTTTTTTTTCTAATGGTTTAAAAATCAAATTGTAATAACAGCCACCCATATGGTGTGGAGGTTAGTGTTCCAGTCTTCCAAATGGTTTGTCCCAGGTTCGTATTCCGGACAAGGCATGGGATATTTTAGTAGGCGTTGTTTCAACTTTCTGATTCAAGTAATTAAGTAATGCCTCAATGTGTACTAATACGTCACCTTGTCTTAATTTTTGATGACTTACAAGATTTCTTACATCACTTTCAAGATATTCTTGAAAATTCTTTGTTTCTTTAAAACCACATGTGATACGCGATACAATTTCATCGTCACTTCAAACTTCGTAACATTTCAGTTTTGACTCTTCGTTCATACGTTGTTGAATTCCAACACATTCCCGCATTCCGCTTTTCTTTTCTTTCTTTCTTTTTCTTTTTGGTCATTTTGGATAATCTGCAAGCCGAATAAATCCGATCCCACCACAGGATCGGATTTATTCGGCTTGCAGATTATCCAAAATGACCAAAAAGAAAAAGAAAGAAAGAAAAGAAAAGCGGAATGCGGGAATGTGTTGGAATTCAACAACGTATGAACGAAGAGTCAAAACTGAAATGTTACGAAGTTTGAAGTGACGATGAAATTGTATCGCGTATCACGGGTCTACGTCAAAACATCGCCGGGAATAACGTCGCCCGTCAATTCATCGCCGTCAAAAGATCGCTTGTGAAAACGTCGCCTAGTCAATAACATCGCCTCGACAATAACATAGCCGATAGAAAACAAAGCGGTTTTTTTTTTTTGTTAATAACAATTGAATAGACTAAACATTAGAAGGAAATTCTTTTTTTTTTTTTGGTTTGTTTGTTCAATATAAATGTCAGACTGATTTTTTATGTCATGACGACACTATTTTTAACATCTTTCTTTTTTATTACATGCTTCTGTAAACATAAAAAATCTGATGTGGGCACCACATGACTTCCTTATACACTTTTAGAAATATACATAATGTTAAAAAACATTGACATTGGATCCGAAACAGTTGGCTAAAAATATTTAAAAAAATGAATTTTCACCGTTTTCTGAGCTTTTCTGAAAGTTATTTAAAAACCGATTGCAAGACTTGTACTGGTAACGCTGACGAAGGCAGCAGGGACCCGAAACAGTTGGCTAAAGGTATTAAAAAGAAGCATTTTCACCGTGTTCTGAACTATTCTGAAAGTTTCAAATGTCTAGCTAGTCGGGAAGTTAGTTAAATACTTTTTCTGTTGAACAATATAAACGCTGCCGAAGGCAGCAGTGACCCAAAACAGTTGGCTAAAAATATTTGAAAAATGCATTGTCCCCGTGTTTTGAGCTTTTCCTGAAGTTTTAAATGTCTAGCTAGTCGGGAAGTTAGTTAAAACTCGATTGCAAGATTTGTACTGGTAACGATGCCGAAGGCAGCGGGGACCCTAAACAGTTGGCTAAAAGTATGAAAAAAATGCATTTCCACCGTGTTCTGATCTAGTCTGAAAGTTTCAAATGTCTAGCTAGTCGGGAAGTTAGTTAAATAAATTTTCTGTTCAATCACATAAACGCCGCTGAAGGCAGCAGGTATCGGAAACAGTTGGCTAAAAATATTTTGAAAAATGCATTGCCAACGTGTTCTGAAAGTTTCAAATGTCTAGCTAGTCAGGAAGTCAGTTAAATTGCAAGATTTGTCCAAACCGTTTTTGAGTTATCACCGTTTTTTGATACATTATGGCCAAAACCTATGTATTTTTTGTCATTATGAACCTAATTTTCTAAATATCTCCAAAACGGAAAATCATACAAAGTCCAAAAAGGGAGGTGCACAACTAGATGTTATAACACACCTCTGTACCAATTCGCAACTTTCTACGTCCAACCGTTTTTGAGTTATGCGACATACGGACACACACACACAGACACACATACATACAGACGTCACGAAAAATCGTGTAAAATCCCTTATATCTCTAAAACGAGAGTTCGTGTTAAGACGACACTTGCAGGTGTATAACTAGACATCATGACAGTCACACGTATAAATTGGCAACATTCAGCGATCATTCGTTTTCGAGCAATGTGAAATACAAAATCCATTTCGCAAATCGGGATTACTATACTTCCTTATACTTTGTATAAGGAAGTAAAAAGTTTTAATTTCAGCTTTTTATGTAAATATATATATTCAAAGAAAGTATAGGAAAAAAAAAAAACTTTCGATCACAAGTTTTCAATGGATCTACGCGTTTTGAGATATCTTGAATATTTTTAAAAAGTTACTTTTAGAAAATGTCTGTGTACTTCTAAAATTTTGTAGATGCTGTATCGATTGAAGTAATTGGTAAAATTTAACCAAACTTGATACTTGGTAGACCTTGACTTAAATTTAATTTTAATTAGATATTGGGGTGCGAACAGATGGCACTGCTATGCTGTAATTTTCCCTCTTTTAATGAAAATCTATATCTCAGCTTCTATAGGGCTATAAATGCACTAAACTTGTCATGTGGAATGGTTGTTATATAAAATAATGCTGATACGATTTAAATGCAAATGGGCCGATAGCTGGCGCTACTATGGTGCAATTTAATCTCATTTAGGGAAAGGCAATATCGCAACGTCTATGATATATAATTGGACTAAACTTAATACTAAACTTAATATTAGGTAAAATTATTTTGATTCACTTTGGATGTGTAGGGGTCGAACAGGTGGCACTGTTATGCTGCTATCATATTTTCTGTTCACAGGCAGGCTATATTTCAGTTTGTATGTTATATAAAGGGACCAAACTTCCTATGTGAGTTACATATTATAAAAAATGACGCTAATTCGATTTGAATGCATATCGGTCCACAGATAGTGCTGCTATCATTTTATGCGTATTTTCAGATAGCCATGTCACCATCTAGTAGTTAAAACTGCACCGACATGAATGGAAAATATGATTTGTGAGAAGTTACGCTGAGTACATTTTTGTGCATATCAATCGGTGAGATACCCTATTATAAATAATGACATAGAACATTTTTTGTGATGACCACAACATAGTTTTTTTTTTTTTTTTTAATTATTTTCTTCATATTCAATCGAAAAAAGTTTTGATTTCGTAAACATTTTAGACTTCCTTTTTCAATGGATTTACACGTTTTAAGAGGTCCAAAACACGATCAAATCTGTTTTAGAAAATCTTTGTCTGTCCGTCTGCCAGTACATGTGACAAAATTTGTGGCAACTATATCTCAGAAACTACAGAGCAAAATTTTATGTAAATTTATATGTAGTTGCACCTTACATAAATTAATGTCTATCAACTTTTGGTGCATATCGCTCAACAGATGGCGCTGCTATACTGCGATTTTTTCCAATTTAGGGAAGGCTATATCTCAAGTTCTGTAGTGAATAATCAAACAAAACTTGGTAAGATGGTCATTATAACACATTATACTGATTCAATATGGGTGCATATCGACAAATAGGTAGCGCTGCTATACGAACTTCTTTTTATTTTGTTTTCTTTTTTCGAGACTATATTTTAGATTTTACTGCATATAAATGCACAAAACTTAGTATGTAAGAAATGAAGATTATGAAACCCTTTATTAGTTCAATTTGGGTGCATATCACCCGACAGGTAACGCTTATGTGCTGCAAATTTTCTCAAAAGTAGGAAGGTTAAATCTCAACTTTTAAGACATATACATGCATCAAACTTAATGTATGAGATAACCATTGTGAAAACGTATGCCAAATTAATTTGGGTGTATATCGGTAGACAAGTGATATAAAACGAAGCTTACATAAAGCAAGGTAAAAAATAAAAGAAAATAATCTGGTGTGTATAACGCCCCCCTCAACTCCACGTTTCATTAATTGTAACTACATTTATAGAGAATTCAAATCTGTTATTAAGTTCAAAGGTTCGTTTAAAATTATTTAGACAGCTTTCACACGCATCATTCCTTAAAACTTGTCAATTTTGAACAAACTTTTCTAGTAACAAACGTATTCACTTCAAAATACATCATTTGGATCGCCTGAAATTATTATTATTTTTTAATTTACTCCAACAGACACAGGCAAAGATCAAACTATAAAACTTGACTTCGGTATTCAGAAAGCTTCAAAACGTGTAAATATACAAGAAAACAATCGATGAATATTTAGCTTAAAAAGTACATTAATTACCATATGACTTTGCGGAATTAATTTCAATTCTTGAGCAGCTTTCCTAGAGATGGTAAAATATTATATGTTATAGTATATTATAGTAAAGCACTTCCACTAACAAATAAAGAAGAATGTTATGGCTTAAATATTGGCAGCCCTGTATATCTTCTGAAAGTTATGTACGCATCACATGGTGCGCATAAATATAATCCTATATTAATAACACGCGGCACAACCTGAAATATACTGCCATCAATTTACATGATTGTCGCATTATAATCTAGTTCTTTTGTGTTGCCCTGTAAACGAACAGTAAATGATTTCTATACCATATTCTACATGAGGCATGTTTTTAGGCATATGAAAAAATATATATTCATTTCATTTGGTTTAGTGCAGTCTATAGATGTTAAACTCTACTTAACTGCAATTTCCCCCATAGACGTAATGTATTTGAATACTCTTGAGCGTCCTTGTACACGAACGATTCACTTCATCTCAACGAAAAGCTTAGTGTAGCATCTCTATATGATACACATTTAGAATACCAAGTTTGGGAATCTCTGCTTCTATTTGTTCTTGAGATATGCTGGTAACAGACACGCACACAGACAGACACACACACACACAGAGACCAACCGCTAAAAACACGATTTTCGTATTCAGGGGGCCTCAAAACGTGTAAATATAACAAAAACTAACGTTCGAAAATTTGACCCTAAAACAATACTTTCTCTACCTTATGGGTAAGAGAAAATAATAATAAATAAATAAATAAAAAGATTGCAAAGTATTCTTAAAAATTCATTGAATTATTGTAAAATGTACAATTTTTAACTGAAAATATTTATTTTAATAGCATTTGCTAGAATCATAGAATTATCTCTTATTCAGAAAAAAAAAAACTCTTATTTTAGATTAATGCATTTAAAAAAAAAAAAAAAAAAAAAAAAAAAAAGATTAGAGAGAGGGGGGGAGGGGAAAGAAAAAAAAAAAAAAAAGAAATGAAATATAATTCCGGAAGAGAATTCACGGATAATCTATTTTAATAGCCGACAGTTAGACTGCAAGTCTGACTCCGCTGCTTAGAAAACCAGACATCCTATCCTAAATAATAACTTATCATTTGGCTATGTTTTTGTCATCGATGATTTTAACACAACGATGTTTTTGCGGCGATGTTTTGTCGTCTATGTTTTGACGTGCGATGTTTTTTCCGGCGATGTTATGACGCGATACCCGTTCAGATGGGTGACGTACTTGTTGATTCCTTTTTTCATAGATATTCACATAATAATAAGAGTAAAAAATCTGCAGATTAGTTTTTTTTTTTTTTTTTTTTTTTTTTTAATTTTTCATCGCCAAAAATGCGCGATCTGTGAAAAAAAAAAAAAAAAAAAAAAAATGCTTTTGTTATAGAAAAATGAGACGTGAAGGTATTTTCTTGATTTACTGTATTAAGCATCCCTCCTTTAAAAAGTACACTTAAATTCCCAGATCTTATTCACTAATTTTAACTGTTATCAACACGCAACGTAAAATACAGAAATTCTAAAACTATATTTATATGCCTAAACTGTTCCGTTTAATTATAAGTTTGAAATAAAAGTTCTTAATAAATAAAAGATAAGGAATAAATTAAGATGTGCTTAATCAGATGTTAACTGAATTGTTTAGTTATAATTTTAGAGCAACAGTTTTATGAAAACTAGTAAATTGTGGCCACCACAAGATTTTCTTCTATATAATCTTATACAAATTTATAAAGTACAAATTACTTATTAAATTGTTATTTATCAAAATTATATTCCATGATGAATGCAGACGATTTTTATCTCGGAGAAGTGTAAAACTAAATGCCTAAAGAAAGTCAATTTTGTGACAACATAAGAAAAAATGCTATTTTTTTTTTTTTTTTCCGTTAAAAATGAAAATAAAAGTCGATGATGTTGTTTTAAATTATCATAGATAAATGGTTAAACCATTCTTCACTTTAACGGCATTGACGAGTTCTTCCTAAAGATATTTATATTGAAGATTTACACCACCTCCCCCCCAGGGGAAAGCAATGCTCCTTGAAGCACACACTTTTTTCCTTATTTTACTACTACTCTTATCGATGATTCGCATTAATTTTACAGTCATATTGAAATTTTACACATCCCGGGGGAAAGGGGGAACAGTGCACTTACATACGCACACTTTTTTCGTAGTTTAATTCTACTCTTATTAATACTTCATATTAACTTTACAACTAGGCTTTAAAAATAACGTTCATTATGTACATTTATACAAAATTTCGTGGTTGAATTTCGCTCATTGGTTCGGGAGATACAGCATCCACAAAATTTGTGATATGCACACACAATCACACAGACACACAGACAGACATATTCTAAAAGTAGTCAGATTTTTTCTTGTCAAATCAAGACATCTCATAACGTGTAAATCCACCAAAAACCGGAGTTCGAAAATTATTAAGAATCCAATACTTTCTTATGTATATAGAAACAAATAATAAAACAAAAATTATAACTTTCAGTTATGCTGTACAGCTTTATTCTATAAATACTGATGCAATAAATAATTTTTTTAAAGCAATCCGCAATTAGTTTTACAGTTAATAGGTTTTTAAATAATTATTATTTAATAGTTTTTTTAATTTATTTGTTATGTCTGACCAAATAAAATGTTTATTTTGAAATTAATTGCATGTGAATTCATTTTATAATGAGATTTAACATTAATGACTATTACAGAGAAAGTTTGAAATGATGGATGTGACAGTAACTCAACAATCATTACACACCCCATTGCATTTTATAATGGTTCATAAGATAAATGTCTTTTACAATATGATTAATGATATGCATCAACACGAAAGTCATTACATATTTTCTGTAATTTAAATTTGTGTTCTTTAAATTTTCAAAATAGACAGTAAATAGTAATTCAAGTTTCTGTCATTTATTTTGTCAGACATTTTTCTAAGAATTTGTGCGCGTGAATACAAAAACGAATAAAAAAAATCTTTTATTAAAAAAATTACAATTATCTGTATATATATTTAATAACTATTTATATTAATTAAATAAATGTAAAATAATTTTTACAAGCGGTCGCATGAAAAAAATAAAAATAAAATAAATAAATAAATAAAAATAAAAATAAATAAATAAATAAATAAATAAATAAAAATAAAAATAAATAAATAAATAAATAAAAGATAAATGGATAACTGGTGAAGATATTCTGCCGTTTATTTTATTTTAATTAGGTTTGCTTCAAATTGATTTATCACATTAATTTTGCTGTGAACGAAAGTTTGTTAATAAGTTTTGACAAATGAAGAAATAAAGGAGTTTCTTTTAATTATTTATAATTAATTAAGGATTCAAATTGAAATATTAAAAGCGAGAAAAATATAAATGTTAGAACTATAAAATATCATATATACATTTATATATTTGTAGCTGTAATTAAAACGCGTTTATTTTATTGGAATAATTGTTGTGTGAAGTTGATAGTTAGCCTAACTCTAATTGAAATCGATTTTATTGCTTTTTATTTTAAGAATGCAAGAAATAATATTATAGTTTTAAAAAATTTAAGAACACGCTTTCATAGAAATGTGAACTAAAAAGCACAAAATATCTATCTTAGGATTAAAATGCAGGGTAAGAGAAAAGCGTGCGAGTGACACACCATAATATTTACATATATTTAAATCTTTCATTAAAATAATTTAGAATAACACAAAAACCATTTAAAAAAAATCTCCCCTGACTGGGGTCGAACGCTAGACCTTTAGGTTCGTAGCGCTTTTCTTTACCTCGCAGCCACGGCTTTCACGTACGAAAAGTTTTTTTTTTTTTTTTTACAATATAGATTTTTTGTTTGCTCCCAGAGTGGTTACAAACATACAAACAAACATACATACATACAGGTGAAGCTAATAAAAGCGAGTTAATAAAATGGTTTGCTCCATGAACTCTAATTGGGTACCTATGAAAACTTTCAGCTAGTAAAAATGAGGTCTGCACTAAATTTCGTAACGTACCTAATATATATAATATATACAGGTGCTGGACAAAATAATGTGAACACTTACGCTTTTTTTACGTTTTGTCAAATATCTTGAAAAGTACTTACCGTGATGTTCTTCAATTTTGGGAATAAGGAAAACATGTCTTTCCTAATATTTTTCAGCAAGAATTTTATCACGAAGGTCTTTATGGGGGTGAACTACAAATTCAATAAAATAAAAAGTATTTGTGATAACCCTGTATATGGATAAGCTTCGATTGATCTGCAAATTTTAGTTATGGTTATGAGTGTTATATTTTATACTTGTGTTGAATTTTGTGAGTGTATCTTGAATATTTAATTATTTATTAATATATTATTAAAAAATGCAGAAATTTTCCACAAGTTTTTACTGTATAAATCCAAAGGTTTTTCTTCAAATTTCACGACACTTTCGGAAAACGTGACAACATATGCCTAAATCATTATACTATAGTTTAAAACAAATATATTAAATATTCAAAGAGATATGGAAATTGTAGTAAATAATTTATTACTGCGCATGCGCGGACAATAACAACAAATAATAATAAGAATAATAAATAATAAAATAAATAAATAAAAATAAATAAATAAATAAACTTTGACATAGTTTAATACTCAACTGTAGAGAGCACTTTATTTAGTTAAATATCACAAAAATTCATAGAAATATCGGTGATTAAATGAGCTGTTTTTCAGTTGTTTTCTGTAAAGGTCCTTACGATAAGGGGTTATTCACAAATAAAAATTTATATCAGAAAGAAAATAATTAATTTTCCTTTTCAAACAATCTTTTTTTCTTTTCTTTTCTTTTTTCTTTCTTTCTTTCTTTCTTTCTTTTTTTTTTATAGGTATGTAGTACATACCTATAAAAAAAAGAAAAGAAAAATCAATCGGAAATATTGTATTAAGTTTCATTGTGTGACATAGTTTTTTTCTGATACAAACTTTCATTTGTGAATGACCCCTTGTCGTAAAGACCTCTTTAGAAGACAACTGAAAAACAGCTCATTTAATCACAGATATCTCTATGAATATTTGTGATATTCATCTGGATTTTTTTTATAAGGTGGACTATACAGTTAAGTATTAAACTATGTCAAGGTTTTTTTTTTTTTTTTTTTCTACAGTCCACGCATGTGCCGTAATAAATTATTTAACTGTCCATATTACTTTGAACATATTATTACGACAACTGTCCATATCTCTTTGAATATTAAATGTATTTATTTTAAACTAGAGTGTAACGATTTAGGCATATGTTGTCATGTTTTCCGAAATTTGAAGAAAAACCGCAGGAGTTCTAAAGTAAAAACTTGCGAAATTTTTTTGCATTTTTTAATAAAATATTAATAACTCCTTAAATATTCAAGATATCCTCACAAAACTCTACATACGTACAAGATATAATCATTTATAATCATATCTAAAATTTATAGATCAATCGAAGCTTCTCCATATACAGGGTTATCATAAATAATTTTTTTTTTTATTGGATTTGTTGTTCGTCCCCTAAGGGCATTCGTGACAAAAATAAAGAAAGACCTGTTTTCCTTATTCTCAAAATTCAAGAAAAACATGTTGAGTGTTTTTTAAGTTATTCGACAAAACATAAAAAAAGCGAAAGCTGTTGTTCAACATCTGTGTATTGTACCATTTAATTGAGTCATATTTTTTAAATATTATTTCTAAACAATTTGAAATTTTTTCTTAGAATGAGGACAACTTTGTTATTATCCTTACAGAACCTTCTGTTAAGCAAAATTCGACAAATATTACTAAGAAATGTAAACAATCTGTAACTTTATCGTATTTTAATCATTTGTTTCAAAATCTCCCAGAGCAAAAAATGCAATTAATAAAATCGTGCTTTTCTTGTATAAATATTTGTTATGAAGGCATTTTCTTAATTTCTTGGATGTGCGAATATGATTTCGCTTTTTTGTTAAAATAAAATTCATTTGCTACTTTAGAAAATGAAATAAGTATATAGTAAAGTTATGCTTCATCTGCAGCTACAACTTTTGCCTATTTTTCAGACAGTTGACGGATTCCTTCTCGGAAAAAATACTGTTCTTAAAGGCGTTCCAATCATTAAACCAATTTTCGATCTCTGCGCGAGAACTGAACCGCTGTTCAGAAAGAAGCAACAGCATCAATTAGAATAAGAATTAATCTGAAGGTGCTATGTGTGGTAAATACAGAGGGTGGTGTGGAACTTTCCAATCATGTTCTTTTAAGTAATTTTTCCCAACATTATTTACAACATGTATTTGCATTGTTATGCTGGAAAAATATTTTGTTGTGTCTGTTTACCCATTCCGGTTGTTTTTCATACAGCTCGCTTCAAACGTGTTAGTTGTCATCGGCCGATATCCCCATTGATAGTTTCCTCTGATTTCAGCAGTTCATAATACACCAAGTCTTTTTGATCTTACCAAAGCATAATCTTATTGCAATGAAGATCATGCGTTGATTGTGGATGGACTAGCTGCACCTGCCTACATTCTAGCTTTTTTACGTTTGGGATTCTCATAATAAATCCATTTTTCATCATAGTAATAACTATTCGATCCAAAAATTCTTTTCTTTGTTGCCTTTGAAGCAGCATTTCACAATTGTTTTTTTGACTTTTCATGTCTCTTTCTTTTACTGCACATGTGTAATCCTCAAATTATGACAATATGGAATAAATTTTGACATTTTTAAGCTGACACATGATAGTTGATATCAAGTACTATCAAGCATCGCTATTTTATAGTACACGCAATCAATATACTAATGACACTTATTTGGAAAGGGTGTAGTTATATCCACACACTTAATAATGTATTAAACATTTCAATTTTTAAAATTACGCTTAAATTTCAAAAATTTTTCCACTAATTTTCACTATTATAAACACGCAATGGTAAGATATAGAAATCTTAAAATAATATTTATCACACAAATGGTTGAATTTATTTATAAGTTTGGGAAAAAGTTTTTTATATATAAAAGAAAAGTTGTGACCTATGAAAAGCTTAATCAAATGTTATTGGAGTCTTGAATTATAATTTTAGAATAGAAGTTTTATAAAAATAAAGAAAAAAAAAATGATTTACAAATTTCAGTTACGTTGTGAAAATTTATCTTGGCATATTATTAGCAAAAAGCTTGTATACATATTATAATTGTTACTAATTAATCCTAAAAGAGTTTTTATAGAGAAATATTAACTTCAAATTAACATTTAGAAGAACAAATTAATATTAAAACATTTTTGCTCTGTAATTTGAAAAAAAGTTTGATACTTTAAACGTTTTATAAATAGCAACTCTGTGAAATTAAAAGAAACATTTGTGAGTTAACTGTGTGAAGGTGTTTATTGATATAGTAGGCAAAATACTTGCAGCTAAAAAGTGTTAATAATATATGTGCACCGCATGCTTTTTCGCTAGTCTTTTCTATTTTAAATCAACTCTCGTGTTATAGTATCATGAGCTGTGAATATTTGGTAATTACGATGGAAATTAAATTATATACTGCATTTATTGAACTTACTTTTAGTTCTCCATCATACTATAGTTAAGGGGAACTTAGGTAATCGTGAAAATTTTCGACCTCGTTTTTTTTACTTTTTTACACGTTTTTAGGTGTGAGGAATCCAAAAATGACAAAATTTGTATGGCGTTTGTCTGTAGGGTGCCTGTTATAGTGTCTTAGTATATTAGTCCGTTAGTTTGTTAGTCTATGTACACGATATCTCAAGAACAAATTGTCGCAGAGAGGTCAAATCAGTTTTAAAATATTACTTTCGACACTGGTAAGAACCCTATTCATTTGCAACATTCGAATTTAAAAACTTCGTAAGTTATTAGAAATTTACGATTTTCTTAACATGGGAGAATAGGTGAAAAATTCACTTAAACGTGCATTAAATGGAAACCTTTTACTGTAAAAATGTCAGACCAGTTTTAAAATATCAGTTTTAATGCCGGAATGAACATTAGTAACTAGAAATATGCTACTTTGAAAATTTCGCAAGTTATTGGAAATTTACGAATTTTTTAACATGGCAGTATAGAGCAAAATTTCACATAAACGTCAATTATGAGCGATATTTTCATTGTAAAGATGTCTTCTTTTGAAATATTTTTTAGGACACTGGCATGAATATTAATGACTATGAATTTTCCAATATAAAAATTTTGTAAGTTATTGGAAATTTACTAATTTCTTAACATAGCAGAATAGAGCAAATTTTCACATAAACGTCAATCTTGAGGGATATTTTCATCGTAAAGATGTCAAACCACTTTCTAAATATTATTTAGGATACTGGCATGAATATCATAGACTATGGTTTTTCAAATTTAAAAAAATCGTAAGTTATTTGGAATTTACGATTTACTTAACATGTCAGAATAAGGCAAAATTGAGCATAAACTTCCATTTTGAGGATCATAAATACATTAGACAACTTCAAAATTACATTTATGATATTTGTTTGAACATGATTGAATACAAATATTCTAATAGGAAAATTTCGTAAATTATTCGTAATTTACGATTTTATCAACATAGCGAAATTGTAAATTTTTCATATAAATATGAATTTTGAGGATTATTGCATTGGAAATAGTAGCATGAAAACTAAACAACGGAATTGACCCTGAGACAATAAATTAATAGATTAGAATAAGATAAATATATCGAAGTGAACGGTGGATAGCCTATTAGGCGGGGATTTCATTCTGTTACTGTATCAAGCTTTGGTCAAGTTTATTTCTTTTAACATGATTATAATATGTCTCAAACTAGAAATTTATGAGAACATAAATATGACAAGGAACTGAGCAGAGTCCACCTATGTCAACTAGTTTTTACTTTCCGAACACTATAGTGAGGAAAGTATTGTAATCATGTCAAAAATCCGAATTTGAGATTTTGATTTTTCTATACGTTTCAAGGTCCAATGAGTCCGTTTTCACTATTTTTGCGATGATGTATGTATGTGTGTGTGTATGTATGTGTGTATGTCTGTGAGTGAACACGCTAGCGTCTAAACGCTTTGTTCGAATAACCTGAAAGTTGGTACGTATATTGTAAGTCACCACAGTACGAACCCTATAGATTTTCGTGAATCTAGCACTTATAGTTTTTTTACAGGGACACAAAGAAAAATTCTTTATCATTATGCCTATGGGGCCAAATTTTTAAAAGTGTGATAGCATCTAAACGCCTTATTAATCTGAGTAAAAAATTTGTACACATGTTATAGGTCACAGTTGCACCAACTGTATAGATTTTGGTGACACTTACAGTTTTTTTACAGGGACACAAAGAAAAATTCTTTATCATTATGGCCTATGGGACCAAATTTTTAAAAGTACGATAGCATATAAACGCCTTATTCAATTGAGCTGAAAATTTATATGAGTATTATAAATCACTGTTGCACTAACTATAAGCATTTTGGTGAATCTAAAATTTATAGGTTTTTACAGGGACACAACGAAAAATTCTTTATCATTATGATCTATGGGCTCAAAGGTCAGTAGCGTTAAATAAAACATCGTGTAATATATGGAGAAAAATACTCAAACACTCTATTATGGTTTTCTCTCTTTTGTTTGTTTAACAACTCCTCTTACTTTACCTAATCTACAAATCTGTTAATTACTCAATGTTCGGAAAGTCGAGTGGAGTCACTCCAGATTTTTTTCTTTTTCCTTCTGAAAAGTAACGCAAGTTTAAACATGCACAGACGCAGCCACAAATTGAAGTCAGAAATACTTTTCCGGGATGTAGGAAAAAATTAAAAAGTCTGTTAAAGCTTTTTGCAGATCACTTAAAATTACATTTAATAATAATAATAATAATAAAGTAAAGGGAAAAAAATCAAAAACGAGCCCGGGCAGTGGCCTATACGCGTTCATCTAAATTAATATGATACATTACACAGGGGTGCGATGAAATTTTTTTCTTCATGGTAATATGTTTTTCTGGTGTATTTTTGGACGCTGATTAAGGAAAAACTATTCAAAAATTAAACATTTAACTATTTAAAACTACTTAAAAATCTTCCATCACGTACAGTTTTGACAAAAAATGGGATGTTTTGAACTTAAAGCTCCACTTTTTTAACTATCATCTAAGTTATTTTCCTAAAAACTGGGTTATGTGAGTAAAGAACAAGGAGATCGGTTTCATCAAGAGACCTAATAATTGTAGAGGTGATATCAGGAACGATAAAGTGTTAGCATGTTAGCAGATTATTGTTGGATGCTTTATAGAGAATCCCCTTCAAGTCTCTCAAGCCGTACACAGGAGAAAAATCTCTAAAGAGAGCTTGAAAAGATAATAATAACCTATTTTAATGTATTTTATACATAAATATTTCGAATTTGTTATAGCCTCTGTTTAAAATTTTCCGATCTTCATCCTTACTTTGTAAAAAAACCTTACGTAATAGGAAGAAAAGACAAGCATTTTTGAAATCAGCGTATCAAAATACATTAGAGACACCCAACGCAGTGGAAAATAAAATAAAATTGAAAAGTACGATTTCACAGATCTATTTTACATAAAAAAAAAATATATATATATTTTACGTAGTCATACACTGTTAAAAATTTCGGTAAATTTAATGTAAATATTTATCCAGAGTCTCTGTAAATTTAGAGTAATTCTTATTTAAAAGTGAATAATCGAGATTCTCAATCTTTATTCTGTATTTTTACCTAATTTCATTATTTAATTATTTAATTACAATTAAAAATGACGGTTTCTACTTTACAAAAAGCATTCCAAGTCAGAAATACATTCTCACCAATAATTAATTAAATTAATATTAGTTATTAAAACGAATGTATAAAAGAAGTTTTTTAACATCTCCGTTTATTTTTCTCTGTAATTTTACTTAAGACTTAAGATAATAGATTACACAGAGTTTTCTGTTGAAATTTTTAACAGTGTATTTAACTTATTAAATGCCATTGGCGAAATTAGGGGAACACGGTGGAACAATGGTATAACATGCCGGAAAAAAAAACTTCAACATTTTTAGCTAGTAAGGAGGTAATATCAGCGAGCGGTAATAAATTGAATCAGACCAACATGATAATGTGCAAGTACGAAAGCCATGTTCGTTTGGATTTCTTGAGCGTTCTTGTGTGTGGTTTTTATTGTGTGATTTATTGCTCCTGTATTGTAACCTCTGGTGAATTTCTAACCAAGATAAGGAACACATATTTATTTACATTACAGTTTTAGTTAGTAGGCTTGAAGTATTTTAATTGTTTTTTAGTTTTATGTAGTGAAGTATTTGTTTACCTATCAGTCTCGAGTGATCATACTTCTAATATTTGTATCATGTTCCTGGAGAGAAACGGGTGGCTTGTTGCTATGTTAAGTTAAGAGATCGTTTATAGTTTGGCCACTGCTGGGTGTTCTTGATTGACAACTGAAAACATAACCCCTTCATTTCATGCTTTACTTGAAATTCTATTGCCAACTCCAGGAGTTAAAAAAAGAGCGTAAAGGACATCCCGGAAGAAGCAGAAGGCTGATGTCATAAAGATTCCTCATAAAAAAAAAGTTAGAAGCCGCTATAGAAAGAAATAAAAAGTGAAAGAACTTTACCAAAAGGAAAAAAAAAAAGCAAGTATAAATCGATTTAAGAAGTTGTATAAAATTAGTAATGTAAAAATGAAAAAAAGTGCCTGAAGATAACTGTAAAAAAGAAGGAATTGAAGAGAGAACGAAAAATTAACGGGACTGATTTTGTGAATTGTTTGGACTGTGAATGGTTAGTTTTACTCGTAACTTGTTGAAAGTTGGGTTGGTTGTTTCAAGTGAAAAAAAAAAAAAAAAGCGCTCACAAATCTTGTGTGCAGAATGTGTACGCATTTTGTGAACAGGCTTAAGTAAAGGACACAACCAATCAAAACTCTAGTTGAACCTTTGTAGTCACTGAAAATTAAATAAATGTGGAGCAAACTTGTTTTTCCATTTTTCTGCCTTTATTAGTTTTTTTACATTTTTATAATTTTTTGTCCTTAACATTCCGTTCTGCTTTCATGACTGGGGCAGAAGGGGCAAATGATGTAAATTTCTATTTTTGGAAAAAAAAAAATGTCCTATTTGTTTTCTATAAATATTATTGTATTTTTGTGATTACTAAATTACAAAGTGTTCTTAGAAACATTTGCAGTCTTTCAAATTTGTCTTTTTGCAATTTTAAAACGAATTTTAAAATATATTTTCAACTTGGAACCCCGTCCTGCTCTGGGTTCATTTACATACTCTTGGCAGTTATTGCATCGAATTAATGAAGATAAAATTTAAAGGATTTAAAAGTAAGAACATTTAAAATTTATTTGTCAAATAATGTAACTCTTTTGAGGAACGACCAAAAGCTAGGCTTACTGTTCAAAATTAGAAAGCATGCCGACATGAATGTGCTAAGGTTACAGGAAGAAAATTTTAATACGAAACTCTAAATTCGTATTCTTAAAAAATTTACATATATAGAAGATTTATTAAAATAAACATACAAGCGAAAACAATTAAATCAGTTATATATAAATATGTTTGTATCAGTTATATATAATTACGCAGTATTTAATTTAACAAACACAATTAAAGAATTTCTTTCTTGAGTTAGAAACTAATTCAGCTTTTTAAAATATAATATTCTTAGTTTTCAGTGAAAGGTGAAAAATGTGTGATTCTCCATAATTTAATGTTACTCTGAAATTCAAGATGTATTAATTTCAGAAATATTCGTGAATATTAAATATGACATTTTAATGTTTACAACATCTTTATATGTATTAAAACGAAAGTGCACTTGTTAGGACTTTCGAGTGCAGCGAAGTGTCTCTGAGTGTAACAGTTTTCACTTCTTGTTATCTGTTATAAAATATTAAAATCAACAACAATTTATGAATAATTTAATGCTTAATATGTCTTGCGAAACAGTTTTAATTTAGGAATACATGTTGCATGTTAAATAAATTGAAAAGGAAGAACACGCTAATTAAGAATCCACTCCGAAATAAATTAAAAGACAAAACAACAACTAATATAATTTTGATGTCATAAAATTTGTTTAATTTTCTCAAACAATGGTTATATATGAGTGAACTAAGCACCTGTAAATGTGTTAGTTGTATTTCAAATACAGCATATTTTATTATTATGGATGAAGTGTTTACGGTAACATCTTATATTTTAAATGTAAAAACAAAAATAAATTTTGACAAAATAAACTGAATTAAAAAGAAATAATCATACTACTTTTACATTAAATTAAATAAACCTTTATTAACAAATGGTGGAAGTTTTCCCGATTGTCCTACACTACACAATGTATTGCCATATAGCAATAATTGATCAAAATTAGATTATGTCTGTTGTCTGTTTTATAACTTGATGTTGAAAGACAGATACCTTTCCAAATAACAATGGGGCTGTATATATCTCATAAGAAACAATGAAATCACATGTTGCTTTTGAGCAACTCGTGCCAAATAAAGAGTTAGCGTCAATTTGGTTTCTTTGCATATCTCTTTTTAACTTTTCTTTTTTTCACGTGAAGTTATCTGAAATTATAATAAATTTTGATCGTTGGGCATTCGATACAGATGGGCGACGTAATAATGCGAATACCTTCGAATCTAAATGTTTTGTTGAATATTTAGAGAAATACTTAATAGATTTTCTCTTTAAGATCCATAGGTAAATTGTATTGAATTGTAGTGTTAGAATTAGTGTGTAAAATTAGCTAGGAAAATGGGTTATAGAATCAGTTGAATTCAAGTGTTCTCAAACATAAGTGACATAATAAGGGTATTAAACTTTTTTTTTTTTTTTTTTTTTTTTTTTTTTACTCAGTTAGAAACAATATAATGTACAAAGGCAGTGTACAAAACCTTTATAATTTTGTTTCTGTTTGAAATTCAACTAATTCTATAGACGATTTTTTTTCAGAATTTTCACGATGTCACATGTCTGGAAAAAAAAAAAAAAAAAAAAAAAAAAAAAACTGTCACAAGAAATTTTTTTGATGAACTTTATGTTTTCGAGGATGTTAAATCTAAAAATGATCTCCAATTTTGCTCCTCACATGTGTTTTAATCACAAAATAACATGAATTTTCTACAAAAAAATCACCAATTTAATTACATTAAACTAACCTCATTAATGTGAACCTCATTAATGTGAACACTGTTAACGTGAAATACTTTTAACATGAACTGTTTTCACAATTCCCGTCAAAATTAAAAATTTATTTATTTATATGAAGAATAGTTACTGAGAGCATGAACTACTGACAACATGCAATTTTTTTAAATCCCCCTTGAGATTCACGTTAACGAGGTTCGACTGTATATTCTTTCTCACAATTAAACAAACAGTTCCTTCGTGTTACATTTAATATATTCTATGTGTATTATTTTTGCCTGTGAAGCCATTTCTTTTTTTCTCATTTTCCCTCGAACACGTTTCCTATCCCACACTCTTCTATTTTCAATTTTTTCTTTTAAGATTTCTTTTAATAAATATTGTTTTAAAGGAACAAATAGTTACTAATTTATTTTATAATCAATTATAGGATACTAATTTTTATGATTTCACGCAAAATTCAACTAAAAATATGGGTTTTTCAAAAACACTAGACATAGTGGAAAAATTTTATTGCATCTTTCGGTTTCAACGAATAAAAATCTATAAGAAACTATAGAAAAATCTTATGCAGTTTTCCCGTTACAAACCAGTTATTTGCTTGCTTTTCCTTTCATTTTGAGAGAATTATGTTGTTCTAATGTAGCATGTCAAGATTTTGAAAAACGATATTGGAGTGGTACGAAAACACTTTTTAAAGTTAATTCGTTAAATTACATACACTGCGCAAACAAAAATCCCCTGATACAGTATCAAAACGGATACACATGCTAAAATTGATTGTGTGTTGCACTTTCATTATAAGCAACATCAACTGTAGTGTGTATTTTTAAAAACGTATCTGTAATTTCTGTTTAGTGTTAACTATAAAGCAATGTTAATTATGTCATTTTATAATTGTAAGAGCCTGTCCAATTTAAATAAATAGTCTAATGTAATAACCTGCCCAACCTAAATATCATGTCCAACATCATGTGGATACAGAAGATACAGGATACTCGTCCCATACGGGATCGTCTGACAAGCTTTTCAACATAATATTTAAGTGATGAAATTATCTCTTATCCTATAATAGTTCTGTGGTCATTAATTCTTCTGATATTACTGTAGTGAATTGAAATAGAGATAGAAGTAGAATAAATTAGGACATAAAGGGAGCCGTTAATCTATGACTAACTGAAAATCACTTTTCTAGATCATTGTTGAGTCGAAGTAATCGTTGAGTACTAACAGTGTGTTTTATTATATACAAAATGTAATTTTCAAAATGAAATACATTGTTTATTAGCATTAAAAGATTTCTTGTTAACAGTACTGTTAAATAATAACTGTGCATTTACAATATTTCGCCACATTTTCATTAAAAGGCTTAATTTTATTGAGTAAAAAAAAAAAAAAAAAAAAAAAAATTGCATAATTACCTGAGTTTTGGGATGACATTTACGTACTTATTTTTGAAATAAATGTATAAAATCAAAAGTTTGGATGTATTATTTTAATTTCATTCAATTTTAAAATTATAGATAATTTCCAAGAGTATCCTCGTTTACAGCCATAGTTCAAAACCATGAAATCAAAGACAGAACACAAAATACTTCAATAGGAATTTATATGAGAAACAAGAGAGACTAGCTACAAGCTGATCAAAAAATATATTAATGTTTAACTCAACTTACATGATTAAATTTCATAATCCGCAACCTTTAATTTACTAGGATCAAACAAGTTACTCCAGAGAAAACTGTTCTAACCACTCCCAACTCTTGATATTTATTTCGGTCAAATAAATCATCTTTCAAAGAAATTTACTCCTAAGTATTTGAAAATTAATTTATGTTGCATTTATCCCCTTCCACCTGTGATGGAAACCTATCCTTCACAAAATAATACTCAAATTATTTTTCATTATACCTTTTCCTTTTGTTTAAAACTCGTAAACGTCTTCATGGTTTTACTAATTCCTGTATCTGAACTCCTTTAATCTATTAACTAATCCAGTGTTCGTCGACTTTTAAATTTATTCACCAACCCTTCTTAGGATTCACAATCTACTAAAACTAAATCACGCAATATAAGTCGAACGCTAAATTCTCCTAAACATTCTAGATACTTTGTGCAAAATCTATCCAATTTCCAAGTGAAAAATGTTATCTCTTCACTAGCTGAATCCCAGAAAACACAGTGGAATCCTAAAAAAATCTAGAGTATGTCCTACTCGGGAAAACCTGATATCCTCTATGGAAAATGGAAATTGTCCTCTGATCAGTTGGAGAATTTTTTCTGAATGTTAAAATGTCACACATGTAGACATTCTCCGTAGACTTTTGATGGCATCTATTGAATATTTGTAAAAGGAATGTAGACATTCAGAAATCTTTAACCAATTCATAGAATACCATATTAAAGATAATTAAACATAACTATACATTCTATATACATGTCAAGGTTATCCAAATAGGACATACTCTGTATTTTTTAAAGCTATTATGTTGTCTGGGAGCTAACACAAGGCTAAATTTTGCAAAGTAGTGAATTTACGTTTTTATGAACAAATATAAATATCTATATGAGGACACATTTATTAACTGTGAATAACAAAATAAAAATGAAAGCACTTGCCTTTAGAAATATATTTCAGTGGCAGATTTTCAGATAACCTTATATAGCTTCGAAAATAGCATATAACTATCTTAAAATAGCCACACTGGTGGAAGTATGGTAAAACATATCTTATTCTCCTGCGCCAAGATAGATTGCGCATGCATCTATGACCAAAGAAAGTACCGGGTTTTCGATGGATAATTTCATCGGATAATCCAATCAGGAAATCCGGGTGAAGAAGAATAATTGGACTTTATGGTGAAGAATAATAATTGGATAATCTTTTTTTTTTTTTTTTTTTTTTTTTTTTTTGTATCATTAAGGAATCTAGAAGATAGCTCTCATATGATATAACATTTACAGAATCTGTAGGTTCACCATAGGATGTCGGCAGGTTGGATGTTGCTGTATGGGAAATTACTGTTAGATTGTAAATCGGACATTTAAAAAAAAAAAAATAAATATTTTATTAAAAATCCGATTTAAAATATATATACAGCTAAAAAAAAAAAAAAAATAAAATAAAAAAAGGAACAGAGAGAGAGACTTCAGCACTTAATTCCATAAATTTTAATCTGAGACATATATAATAAATTATAAAGACGTGTAGAAAAAATACAGTACTTTAGAAAATGAATCCAAAATTTCAAGACATCCAATTTTAAGAATTACAAAATCTAAATTTTTATTCAACTGACACACAAAATATTTTCAAGTGAGTAAAATGTGCCCTACATACAGATATCGGTCAAACACATTTTACGTTATAGAGCACTTCTTAATCAAGCACTTTTATTTTACTTTATAGATGATATTATCAGAGTTCATGGTAACTATCCGTATTTTAAGATTCTTCATTTTCAGACCTTCCGACTCCTAGTTTTAAGTACAAACACGAAAAGCAGACAGTTTTTCTCCATTTTCAGAGTCTTCCTACGAATTACAATCCTCACCGGCTTCTAATTTGTGATGTCTGGAAGAGTGGCAGTCATGGACTCATAATAACGATGTTGGATTCGTTCACATAAACATTTTTATTTAAGCAATCTCGATGGCTGAGGACTAATAAGTTCTTGGACGGCTAAGAGTTCTCTGATTACAGTTGTGTATTGTGCTATTGAATTCAGCCTGTACTGTGTATGTTAGGTTTATGGTATAGTTTATGCTGTTATTTTTATGTTGTCAGCTATTATTTAAACTGTGTTTTCTAGTGCCAGACCTGTAAGCTTTTGTAACCTTCTGTAAATAAACTTTTAAGCATCTGCAAGATCTATCATTTACTCACGAACAATTCACGAATCCCGAGTACGCAACAATTCTGGTATTAAACCCATACAGATATCCAAAAAGACGTACAAACTTTCAAGATTGTATCATAAAAATTTCATGAAATATGTCAAAACAAAGTTCTTCGCGGATTAGTCGCAAATTAAATTGTAATTTCTTTTTACTTATTTACTTTATTAATATTTTTTATGTATTACTACTAAGACTTGATCCTGTAACATTCTTTTTTTCTCAGATAACTTAAGACAACACATTGAAAAATAGTTTAAGTCAAATTTTATGTCCTGTCATGTCTTACAAACATTTTACGATACAATGCAGGAAATTTATACATCACTTTATTATTTTAGGGAGCACATTTCACTAGTTAGAAATTTTTTGCATA
This sequence comes from Salticus scenicus, assembly GCA_963930645.1. Taxonomy (NCBI): domain Eukaryota; kingdom Metazoa; phylum Arthropoda; class Arachnida; order Araneae; family Salticidae; genus Salticus; species Salticus scenicus. The sequence continues at coordinate 185,829,244 of OZ005649.1, forward strand.
GAGCATATTTAAAAGTTTAAATTTTTTAATTCTTGAAATTGAATCTACTGAAATTTTGACACGATTTTATTTAAAAAAAAAAATCTGCATTTCTTTCTTTCTTTTCTTTTCTTTTTTTTTTTTTTTTTTTAATAACTTTGCAATTTATATGTCTATGATCACTGTTTTTCGAATTTGCCAAGGTCAAGATTTTGTAGACACACTGTATACATTCTATAAGTACTGAAAGAATTTTTGTGGACCATAGTATTAAATTTGTGTTTAAAATATTTGGTCTTTTTTTTATACATTTTCTTTAATTAACTTGACAAATAATTATACTGGTGTAAGTGTAGAGGCCGAATGACTACGTGAGAGTCCTGTAACTGGAGTGTCTTCCTTGTAGGGTCTTTATGAGGGGTTCTAGACCATATTCTGAAAAGTTTCGGAAAAATCATGACAACTCGGAACATCTAGACAGGCCAACGTCTGTGATGTAGGATCAAACCTGGTACACCCCGTCTACCAGTTTGAAGAACAGAACTTCTCTATGATAAAAAATGATAGATTACATAAAAAATAACAAACAGAAAATGTGTCTGAATTTTATTTAGCATCTAGTTAGTGTAATATCTTATTTAGTAGTATTTATTAGTGTTAGTATTTTACTTAGTAATTTTATTTAATTATCCAATCATTGTTAGAAATAACTTATAAAATATAATGAGTATACTAAAATTAGGCAATTTAAGACAGCATTTATTTTCACTGAAATTATCTAAAGACGTAATATATTATTTTATATTGCTGTAGAAATTGAATGTCGACAAATGAACATCGAAAGATAACAAGCGAATTCGTGACCAGCCTATGAGAATTCACTTAAGCATTACAGGAAGCAGGTGATTTCTCCCAATGCGCTTGTAATTAGGTAACGTGTCTACATTAACTATCCCTATAATGAAGCATTAAGTAATCTTAAATTTGCACGAGCATCAGACTTGATAAATATAATTGTGAAACATAATGTTAAATAAGTAAAGATTGAGGCATTCATTTTAAATGATTTTTTTTTAATGTATTAAAACAATACATATTCCTAGTTTTATATTGTTGAAATAGTTTTTATTTGTATGAAATTTTACTTTTGGCTAATCTGTTTTCTATGTTCTTGAAAGAAAGAAAAAAAAGCAAAAAAATTATTAAAAAAAAAGTTTTTTTTGTACATTGTTTTTTTTTAAACGGATTAAAAGTATAAAATAATGTCTCCCTGCCTCATACAGATTTGTAATCCCATGCACATTCTTCTGAAAATTTGTGATTGGGAATTTTTAATAGTTATAAAAATATTTGCAATATTTAAAAGGATAAATGCATGCTACATATCTGTACTGATAAGTATAAAGGATTTAAGTCCATATTCTTGATTTTTCAGGAGACGAAAAATAAAGTTAAACTAACTAAAAACTAATCAGAAGAATCGATTAAGAAAAAGGGATTATGTTGGTTTATACGCTTTATACCATTCAGTGATCGTCAATCTTCATTTAATAAAGGGAAAAAATTGAATTAAATATTTTATACCAAAGATTAATGCTAAATTTATGACTTGAATCTTTTTTTACCAATGGGTTTTCTCAAAGACTAAATGACATGGATTTAAATCATTTATACCAATCGATAGAGAATTTTTTTCTGAGTCTGACTATGTACTTAACTCAAAATCGACATTTTTGGACTTAAATCCTTTATACTTATCAGTATAGATATAATCGTAAGGAGTGCATTGAGTAGCTGTCCTTGATAACTCTCACAACAGTTCACATCATATGCAGTGCAATAAAATTGTTAGTGACTTAGGTGAACTAGTCATGCATATATCATCTATTGTAATCACCCTACGTTTTTCGTTTCGAATATTACAAATATATATATTTTTAGATATTAAAAATTTGCAATCGCAAATTATCAGGAGTATCTCTATTTGGTTACAAATCCGTGTGAGGCTAGGATAAATTATTTTATATTTTTTTGGTCCGTTTTAAAAACAGGGTACTTCAAAACTTTTCTTTTAAAATAATTTTTTTCTTCTTTTAAGTCTTTTATGTAAAAAACTTTGCAATCGATTTTAAATATCTTGATAAGATTATTTTAGAGAAATATGACAGAAATATGGTTTATTTCAGTTTCTATGAAAATTTTCAGCTCAGTTGGATGTTGGTAAATGGTTAAAATTCAAAGTCAAATTTTTAAGATGATTTTTGGAACTATAATCCCGAATGCCCTCTCCATTAAAATCAGTATCCATTTGAGCATAGATTGCCCTCTCAGTTATATTTGTATGCAACATTTTAGCTCAATCGGACGATAGGAAGCTCGTTAAAATTTAAAATAATATTTTAAAAGGAGATGGGGGTCTCCACTAAGTCTGCTTGAGTATTTACTGTTATCGGAATTGTTTTTATATGCAAAATTTTAGATTAATTGGATGAAAGTAAGTGGCTAAAATTCGAAATAGAATTGTTAACTAGAGTTCTCTCTCTTGGCCCCAAAGACTCTCTTTATTGAGTCCGTTTCTAGGTGAAAATGTATTGTCACCGGAGTTATATGTGTATGCAAAATTTTAGCTCAGTTGAATGATAGGTAGTTTTTAAAATTTGAAATAATATTTTAATTGAATTTGGAGGCACAGGACCATCAAAGCTCTTCTTCTAGTCCATTTCTGCTTGAGTACATATTGCCATCAGAGTTATACATGTATGCAAAATTCTAGCTCAGTCTGGTGATACGAGGTGGGTTAAAATTCGAAATCATATTTTAACTGGATTTGGGGGCTTCGAAAGCCTCTTCTAAGCGTTTATACTTGAACAAGTATTTCATCTGATCGAAGTTATAAATGTATGCAAAATTTCAGCTCAATTAGACAATAATAGTGGTTAAAATTCAAAATCAAATTTATAACTTGATCCCAATCCCCAGAAGTACCCATTATTTAGTCCATTTCTGCTTGTGCATGTATTCTTACCGATCCTATACATATTTGAAGATTTTTAACTTAATCGAATTATAGAAAGCTGTTTAAAATTAGAAATAATATTTCAACTAGTTTGGCGACTTACGACCCCCCAGATCCCCTGTTCCAATCCATTTTTGCTTGAACATGTATTGTCTTTGGAGTTATACATGTAATAACATTTTTAGCTGAATCCGGTGATATGAAGGGGGTTAAAATTTGAAATGACATTTTAACTGCATTTTGGGGCTCAGGGCATGTATGGCAACCTTCCCCAAATCTGTTTCGGCTAGAGCATGTATTTTCATTGAAGTTATAGATGTAAGCAAATGTTAGTTCAATCGGATGAAAGAAAGCGGGTTATAATTCGAAATTAAATTTTAAATTGAGTTGTGGCACAGAGCTTCTAAAGGCCTCTCCCTTATCCGTTATTACATGAGCATGTATGTCCTGAGCAGTGTTTAAAGTTTCAAGTGTCTAGCTCATTAGGAAGTTAGTCTAAAATCAATTTCAAATTTCCACTCTTACAGACGCACGGACACGAAAGAGAGTATATTAAAAGATGAAAAAAAAAAATGAACATGTAGTTGCCAGTTGTCACTAACACTTTTTTTTTTTTTTTTTGACCGATTTATGCGTTTTTTTTTTTTTTTTAAATATATGATCTGCGCATTCCTGGAAAGGTTTAAAGCTGTTAAAAAAATTCCATCTGACGCGTACGGAGGAAGTTAGAAGTTTTTTGAAATAATGGTTCTTGGCGCCATATATCTTTAAATAATACACTTATTAACTATTGACATTAATACTATTCTTCTTCTCCTTGAACTATAACAGTTGGCATATAATTAAAATTTTTTTCACCAAAAGATGGAAAATAATTCAAGAAATCCGAATTGACCATTTAAGTTTAATTATTTAATTATTTAATTAGTTAAAAAGATATTTAGTACTAAAATCCTAATAATAGCATTAGAATTTTTAAATATATATTATAAAGCTGATAAAAAATTATTTACACGATCAATTATTTATTTATTCGCATAATATGTGTGTACATATATATATATATATATATTTATTTATATGCGCAATAAAACTGAAATAAAATTAAAATAAAACTTTACGGAAAATTAAAATTGCACGGGCTAAAAAAAAAAAAAAAAAAAAAACTCTTATACTACGTGGGACAAAAGTTCATTAAAAACTTAAAAATCTATAAAAAAGGAAGGATTTATGATTTGTCGGATTTTGTTTAGAAGAAAAAGAATATATGAAAAAAGTCAACTTCAAGGTTGTGGAAATATTTGAAATCATTTGTGTTCCGCTGAGATTATCCAAACTGAAATATTTTATCTGTCGCAAAGTTTCTGCTATTCATACCCATGTACTGCATTCCGCTGTAACGGGTGTTGTGAGTCGTATAAGGCTGTTATTCCCCAATAACTTCAAATCCCGGTCGAACATGAAAAATTTGAAAAGCGTATAAAGGCTGGGCGCAAATTTTCAGCAAATTTTGTCGTGTTGTTTCTGCCATCTAGCGGTATAGTTATTTCAGATTTTTTAGGTGAAAATAACCAATCAAAGATTATATGAAATCTTCGACGCTAGATGGCAGAAACAGTGTGCCAAATTTTGCTGGAAAGCTGTACCCTGCCTTTAGATGCTTTTCACGTTTTTGCTTTGAACCGGGAGTTAATGGTGAATACGGCCATTAGTAATGTTGTAGCATGTGCTGGCTATGGTAACATATATTTAATAAAAAAGTACCACAGAAAAGACGTTTTAAAGTATTACGTACAAAACTTTCAATAAACACCATGAAATTCAACAATCTCGCAACATTTGTTTCCGGTTGAAAGAGCACACGACACTTCATCAAGCGAACAAAGTAGGCACGAGTACTGCAGTCAAAGCGGCATTTTATGGTGTTTATTCAAAGTTTTGTTCGTAACACCTTATACTTATTATTACACGAAGAATTGAATGAACTGAAAGTATTGAATGGACTGTACTGCTGTCCTTTTGCTTGTATTTCGGGTACTCGGCGCCCTCTACCGGTGACTTTTTTAACCAACTTTGGTTTTCTTCTAAACAGAATTCAACATCTTTTCGAATCCATTCTGAAATTCGCACATCTTTATCATTATTCTTTCTTTTTTTACGAATTTTTAAAGTTTTAACAAACTTTTGGCTCCCCCGGTATATAAAACGTAACGTTTCTATGTGTGTTCATTATAAACTAAATAATCTGGTGTGTAAATCACACGACTTTCTCTTACCCTAAAATTTAATACTATAAATACAGGTTGGAGATTAAGGAATAAGATAACGAATTCTGTTATGTAAACCTATGTTAAAACAATTCAAATTAGGCTTCGAAAGAGCTTTATATGGTAATTAGTTCTGTGTGAGGGGGGGGGGGGGGCTACCGCCCCCCTCAACCTCCCGTTTCATCACTGCACCTACATTTATATAGAATTTAAATCTGTTATTAAAATTTTAAGTTCACTTGAAATTATTCAGACAAATTTCACACGCAACATTCCTTGAAATTTCTCAATCTTGATCAAACTTTTCCAGCAACAAACTTATATTAACTTTAAAATACAACATTTGGATCTCCTAAAAATATTCGTTTTTAAACTACTCTAAAAGACACAGACAAAGACCAAACGTTAAAAAAAACTTGACTTCGGTAATCAGGAAGCCTCAAAACGTGTAAGTATACAAAAAACAAGCGATGAATATTTAGCTTAAAAAAAAACATTATTTACCATATCTCTATGAGGAATTTATTTCAATTCCTTAACAGCTTTCCTGGAAATTGTAAAATATTATAGTAAAGCACATCCACTAACAACAAGAAAGAGTGTTATTGCTTAAATATGTACAGCCCTGTACATCTTTTGAAGATTATATACAGACCACATGGTGCACATAAATATAATCCTATAGTAATAATACACGGCCTAGCCTGAAATACACTTCCATTAATTTGCAACTATTGTCGCACTTTTAGCTAGTTCTTTTGTGTAGCCCTGTAAACAAACAGCGAATGATTTCCCTACCATATTCTACATGAGACATCTTTTTACGCATATAAAAAATGCATATTCGTTTCATTTGGTTTAGTGCAGTCTATAGATGTTAAACTTTTCTTACCTGCAATTTCCCCTATAGACGTAATGCGTTTGAATTCTCTTGGTTGTCCTTGTACATGAACCATTTGCTTGATCTCAACGAAATATTTAGTGTAACATCCGTATATCATATACATTTAGAATACAAAGTTTGAACTTTCTGCTATAACTTGTTTTTGAGATATGCTGATTACAGACATACACACAAACGCACATACAGACACACACACAGATCAACCGCTAAAAACATGCTTTTTGGATTCAGGGGACCTCTAAACGTGTAAATATAACAAAAATTCACTTTCGAAAAATTGACCGAAAAACAATACTTTCTCTACCTTATTGGTAAGAGAAAGTAAAAAGAATAAAAAACACATGGACCTACTTCATGTTTAAAACTGTATATTTTTTCCTCGTCTTCATTGAGATGTCATGCAATTAATAATTCTATATCTAAAACTATCGGTTATATAGCTATTTTACGCACAGAAATTTACTCCAAGGAGGGACTAATTTAATGATGAAAATACTCTCAGAATCCACACTATATTATTCGAAATTATCCTCGAATGAGAGAGATTTGAGTATGTAGTAGTAATGTATTCTTCATTATTATTTGTGTTTAATCATGCATATTATTCTTTTTACTTTTATTTATATACATATAAGAAGAATATGTGTTTAATCATGCATGTTATTCTTTTCACTTTTATTTACACACATAAGAAGAACGTATTAAATACGTGAAATTTTTCGATCTCTAGTTTTTAAGGAATTTTCAGGTTTTGAGATGTTTTGAACACAATTTGACCATTTTTGGAATATGCATGTTAGTGTGCCTGTATGCATGTTACTAAAAATTTGTCATTTTAACTTACGGAAAATGTACGGATTTCTACAAAACTTTATATTCGGTTGCACTTTAATGTAAATTAGTGCTGATAAGATTTTGGCCTATATTGTCCAGCAGGTGATGCTGCTATGTTTCAGTTTCTTCAGTTTATCTGAAGACAATAATCCAGCTGCTTTCGTGTATATATGTGCATATAACTTGATATGCAAGAGGCTATTATGAAATACTATTATGATTGTGTTTGGGTACATATCGAACGACAAATGACATTGTCATGTTGCAATTTTCCTAGTGTATGCACCAATATGATATATGAAATCACCATTAGAAGAATTTATGCTGATTTAATTTGGATGTATATCAATCGACAGATGGCGCTTCTATTACTTATTTTCTGGAAATACCTAATTTTCTATATCCCAGCATCTATTTGTTGAATTCCCAACAAACTGCATATGTAAAATCAGTATTATGAGAAGCTATGATTGCTGAATTTTCCTACATGCTTAATCGATAGGTGGCGCTGTTAGCAGAAAATTTTGTGATGGCTACATCAAATCAGTTTTAAATATATAACGATAGTAGTTTTACGAAAAGAATATTATTTCTTAGAATAGTATAATACTCTATTTTAATTAATGTATAAGTAAAACTCAATTCGATAAATTAAGAATTTATTTCGCAGCGCAGCAATTTATTAACATCGGAATACGTGAGATAAAACTCTAAAACTCGCAAGTGTTTGCGAAAATTTTTAATTGAAAATTGAAAATTGAATATTTTTGAGGTACACTATATATTATAAATATTGCTGTATGTTCGAGGTTCGTAAATTGTCTGTAAAGGAGTGACAAGTCTCACAGTGGGTTCAAAGTTTATTTGCAGAATATTTCAGATTCAGTTTCATCATAAAGCACTGCTTAAATAACAGCTGACATCATAAAAATCACAGCATAAATTGTTCCATAAGCATAACTCACAGCATATAAACTGTAATCGATAAAAGAGGCTTGGTCTAGCAGAGCACATTATACCGCAGTGTTAAAAACTGACTAGTACAGCTGGGATGTAGTTTCTTTATATAGTATCATATTAATCCAGAATTTTTTAGTAACTCGCAGAATAATTGAGTTAGAGCTCAGATAATCGATATATCGATAATAAGGATTTCCTTGCGAAGGTCGTCAAGAAAGTCGTCAAAGACCGATAAAGTCACCAAATTCGTCGCCAAGGCCTTTTATCTGCCCTGATGAAGCTTTTAACGGAATTTTAAAGGAAAGATGATTTATTTTAACGCCAAAATAAGCTAGAAATGTAGAAAATTAACATTTTATAACTTCACTAAGCCTCTTACAAAATGAAATTACATAAAAATAACGACTACTATATACAAATTCGTGACAAAGTTGTATGATACATATCAATGATTCGTAATTCTATTCCAAAAATCCACTGAATTAAATACATGTAAAATCAAATATCGCGATTAACTTATCAGCCAACCAATGTGCGCAAAGTAAGGAAGACAGACGGAATACAAGCAACTGGAGCCATTTTTTTTTCATATTGCTCTTTACAAAACAAGCGGGGAATGTCTATAGAGAGACTAATCTTAATTAAAATATGTCATGAAATATCATAATTGAAAATCAAACATGATACTATGCATCATTTTTCTTCCAATCGAAATATGATACCCTTTTCTCCCACCTCAGGTGACAAATAATTGAATTCATTTAAAAATTAATTGAAAATGACCGATAGTCGAAAATGCTGATTTCATTGGGATCGAATTTACTAGAATGAATAATGATAATCCTTATATCTTTTTTACCCGTGGGCTTGTTATTAGAAGTTCATGTTAACTCTTTATGAGTCGAAGAAATTGGTAGAAACGAACTGCTTTCACACCATCCTCGAGGTTTAAATTTTTTGTCTGATGAAAGCTTAGGCTATGTTTAATTATTTAATCAGACACAATTGTTGTTTGAATTTAAATTTATTATGTTTACGTGCAAAAATTTAATCTTCATTATTCAACAACAATTTTCTTGTGTTTTTTAAGAAAATATATCTGACTATCAGTTTTTGAATATTTGAATAGACGCACACACAAAATAAATAAATTAATTAACCGCTAGCTAAATAGATAGATAGTTTGATAGGTGAATAGAGAGAGAACATTTGAAGTTTACTAAACATTAACTGTTGATTTATTTATTTATTTATTGTAAAGTTTAAAAGAAAGTTTAACTATATTTTTCATGTCAAAAGTTACTTTCACATAATGTCTAAATTAGTTTTAAAGCTGTAAATTTTATTTATAAACAGATATCAGCATCATAACATCTGAATTTAATTGAAATTACGATTGTAATACCAAAAGCCTGCAGTTATATATAATATACTTTCAAAATTACACGTTCTGTCTTAGTTTCCAAAAGGCATTAAGATTTCCTTTACTGAAATAACTAAATGCACGTATTAATTCTCAAGTTGATTACATTACTCTATTCAAATACACGCTTTTAGTATGTGGGACACTCTTTTACTTAAAATCTATCTTAAAACCGAGAGAGAATTCAGCGCCTAGAATTTCAGTTGAAAATATTTTAAGAGTTAACCCAGAATTTATTGATGTTAAAAGTTGTAAAAGTTGAGGTTGTATCAAATTACTTTTGCAAATTGTATAGTGTATTAGGACTATTTCTATAGCGACATATCGACCAAGATAAGTTATGTATGCAGATGCACGTAATATTAAAATTACTGTGATGAAAGTACGAAATTCCTATTTGGTACTTGCTGGCAGAATTATTCAGGAAAACTACGGTTTTTCAGGAATAGTTCACAAGTTTATTAAAACTTTTAAAAATAATACCTAACATATTATTAAGATTTTTAATTTCCAAAATGTAACTCTTAACTTTTATCTTTTTTAAATCTATATAAATAAAGAGAAGTGTCTCTGTGTGTGTGTGTGTGTCTGTCTGCGCTCTGGTGCTCACACTACTGATCGCAGAGCTTCCAAATTTGGCATATAGGTACCTGGGACCCTGTGGGTGTGCACCTCATCGAGATTTTTTCGAATTTCGAATTTGAATTTTTTTAAATTAATGTTTTTCCGATTTTAAATATTGACTTATTTCTTTCATTTTTCATAGATTTATTATTTTGTTTCAATCGTCTGCGTATCTTAGCAACGGCTATTACGCAACTTATTTTTATTTAATACCTTCATTTGAATGCATTTTTTATTTTATTTTTTTTTTAATTTGTTATATTTATTGAAAATAAAATCGTAATGCAGTAGAAAAAATTAAGTATAATTAGTTTTAAATTTAAAAACGTTTTTATAACAGTTATGTTTAATTACTTTCCGAACACTATAGTGAGGAAATAATTGTAATCATGTCAAAAATCCGAATTCGAGATTTTGATGTTTCTATACGTTTCGAGGTAACCTGAGTTCGTTTTCACCATTTTTACGATGATGTATGTGTGTATGCGTGTATGTATGTATCTATGTGTGTATGTATGTGTGTATGTCTGTGTGTGAACACGCTAGCGTCTAAACGCTTTGTTCGAATAAGCTGAAAGTTGGTGCGTATATTGTAAGTCACCATAGTACGAACCCTATAGATTTTGGTGAATCTAGCACTTATAGTTTTTTTTACAGGGACACAAAGAAAAATTCTTTATCATTATGGTCTATGGGACCAAAATCTGAAAAGTGCGATAGCATCTAAACGCCTTCTTCAATTGAGCAAAAAATGTATACACATATTATAGGTCACAGTTACTCAATCTGTATAGCGTTTGGAGAATCTAGCACTTAATTTTTTTTACAGGGACACAAAGAAAAATTCTTTATCATTATGCCTATGGGGCCAAATTTTTAAACGTGTGATAGCGTCTAAATGCCTTATTACTCTGAGCAAAAAATTTGCACACATGTTATAGGTCACAGTTGCAGCAGCTGTATAGATTTTGGTGAATTTAGCACTTACAGTTTTTTTTACAGGGACACAAAGAAAAATTCTTTATCATTATGGTCTATGGGATCAAATTTTTAAAAGTGCGATAGCATCTAAACGCCTTATTGAATTGAGTTAAAAATTTATATGAATATTATAAATCACTGTTGCATTAATTATAAGCATTTTGGGGAATCTAGCATTTATAGGTTTTTACAGGGACACAACGAAAATTTCTTTATCATTATGATCTATGGGCTCAAAGTTCAGTAGCGTTAAATAAAACATCGTGTAATACATGGAGAAAAATACTCAAACACTCTATTATGGTTTTCTCTTTTTTGTTTGTTTAACAACTCCTCTTTCTTTACTTTATCTACAAAACTGTTAATTACTCAATGTTCGGAAAGTCGAGTGGAGTCACTCCAGATTTTTTTTTTATAGTAGAACAACTTCTTATTTTTCATTTTTCAATTAATTCCTTTAAAAGAAAAAAAATTATTTATTAATTTATTTTATTTACAGTATTTATCGGGGAAAATGGTAGTGTATACATAGTAAAAAGGATTAAATTGATTAAAATTTATTTGTTTATATATATATATATAAATATTTATTTTTTAATTTGCTTTTCATTTTATTTTATTTTATTACATTGTTCGGAATCAAATCGTAATATAGTGTAAATAGCATGGGCTATAAAATACATGGTTCAAAACTAAAATATTTAATAGATGCTGAGATACAGTGATCTTAAAAATCGTAGTTCTTAAATAGTAGCAGATCCTCCCTGTCGTCGATAAATATCCAGATTGAAGTGTCCTGGAAAGATCTTTCTGCAGGCATGGGGAACCTAGACCTGATGCAGTGCGGGCGGGAAAAGAGCTGCCGTAGACAGCGGGTACCCGAAAGCGAGGTTTGGAGCAATTTCAGTTACTTTTTTTTTTTTTTTTTTTTTAAGTTTTTGTCTATAATGTGGTGTAAAAAAATAAATATTAATTCAATTCTTTCGAAAATTCCTTTAAATATAGTGACCAGCGAAGCGGGCGTAGCCTGCTAGTTTGAAATATTTGAAATATTTTGAAGGCATATTTTTATAACGCACGTACATTTTTCAAATAAATAAATAAATAAAATAAAATGAAAACAAATAAAATAAATTTATTTTAAAATACAAATATCGTACAAGTGGTTGATTTTTTTTTTTTTTTTTTTTTTTCAAATTTATAAATATTGCACCAAATGGAAATTTATAACGAGAACAACAGATATATAATTAAGAATGAATGGGAAATTTATCATTGATTTTAACATAACAAGCATTGGGAATTAAATCCGAGTACATCATAATTTGGATTATGGAAAATTCTCAATATATATAAAGCACATATTAAGTAATATCGCAGTTAATTTCCAAACCAGAAAGCTTTAAAATACCTTTCTTCCATTTTTAAACTTTCGGAATTACCAGAACTCGAAGTTTTCTATTAATAAATATTTTTAATATAACTATTTAAATCTACACTCTTAAAAATGAAGAGCTTAGAAATGAGTAAGTAGACATAACTCACTTCGAAATGATTAATTTCGTTTTAGAAAAAGAAAAACATGCTTGTCTCATTTATGAAATATCACATGTTTTCAAACTAATATGCGTTCACTGTATAATTTATTTTAAATATGCTGAACAAAATAAAGTTCTTTAATAGAATTTCTACAAATTTAAGCAGAACGAGTTCAAACAAAATTTATTTCCTTAAACCTCCAGAAATGTATTTCGCGGCGGCTTCATACTGGTATGTGGAAGAATACATCAATGTTTGAGATATTTTGATTCAAGGTGGTCGGTGCCAATTTTTGAGCATGTTAATTCAAAGGGTGGTTCTAAATTAAACTTCCCCTATAAACAGTATCCTACAGCGCAAACGGGTGAACGGAATGCAATGAAATTTGGTATATTAACTATACACGAGATGAGCGCACGAAATTTCGAAAAATAAAATAAAATAAAATAAATAAATAAATAAATAAATAATAAAATAAAGTTCCAAAATGTCCGCTAGAAGGCGGTTTTTCCGAAAAAATATTAAATTTAACACAATAAACGAACAAAACGGAATACTAAAACAATATTAACAATACAAAACAAGAATTATGAGTAATATGATATGTAAAACCGGGAAAAGCTGCCAGTTCTAGGAAAATAATGTCGAGATTCGCATGCTTGCGAAGAAGAGGAAGCTTCATGCAAAACAGTTCTTTTTTCTCAAACAGCGTACTGTTATTTTTTCCTTACCTTTACTTAATGTGGTTCGATGACAAAGTGATCAGAAACTAGTCAATAAATGTTAATATTGTTTCTGTATTCCGTTTTGGTCGTTTATTGTGTTAAATTTAATGTTGTCCCAGAAAAGGCGCCCTCTGGTGGACATTTTGGAACAATTTTTTTTTTTTTTTTTCGAAATTCCGTGAGCGCATCTCGTGTATAGTCTATATACCAATTTTCGTTGCATTCCGCTCACCCGTTTGCTCTATAGGATGCTGCTTATAGGGGAAGTTTAATTATAACCACCCTGTACTTAAAAATAAGTAGTAGTACATGGGATTTTTAAATTTGAGTATATTTGCTTCGGAGTTATTTTGAGTATGTGACGCACTCAAATTTGGAACAATTTTACTCCTTTTTGAATATTTTTTATTTTTTCCAATGTAATAAATGGATAAATGTAATAGTGTAGTACCCCCTTTTCTCTTCTGGGCTTTTGTGTCAATATTCCACTGACTGAGGAGACAGCAGGTCTGGAAAAAAACAAAGAGCGACTACACTTTGAGCTACCGACAGCTATTCAGGAGTGTTTCCTTGTGGGACTCTGAATTTTCTCACGCGACCACCCTGACGACGTCGAATAGACTTCATGGCGCCCGCGAAGAAAGAGGCGGTTGTTGTATAAGTTTTGGAATGCTGTGTGTCGACCCCTTCCCCTGTCAAGGGAGGCGAAAGAGATGCAGAGAAGAGGGGAATGAGGGAGGTTTTTGGCTCTTGAATATTTTTTGGAGGAGACAATTTACTTAGAGAGAGGCTGCTTTGGGCAGAACTTTAAAAAAATGTGGGCTTGAGACCTAAAGTTAAATTTCTTGTTTAAAACTAACATTGTAAATACATTATTATTATTTTTTTAAATATTAAGAACACGAGTTAAATATGGTGCTCCTAAAAAAACCCATTGTTTCTATTTTCTTTTTAAGCCTTTCGTAATTATCTCTTATTTTTCACGCTACCGTATAATTGTTATGAGTAAAAAAAAAAAAAAAAAAAAAAAAGCTCATTTTCCTTCAATTAATTAATTTCAAATCACTCACAAAAATTATAAGCATTTTTTAAAAGTTAATTTAAACCAATAATATTAAAATGTTAATATTATTATTTTAACAATTAAACCACAGAAATTAAATTTGATTAAATTTTAATTTAATATTTCAAAGATACGCAATATTATGCGATACTTAAATTTAAATTCGCAATACAGTTGTAAGGTGCGCATCTGAGAGTTTTTAAATGGAATCAAAACGAATTAATGATGGCGCCCTCTATTAGATCATTAGGAAATTAATAATCAAAATTCTCTGAAAGTTAGAAAATAAAGAGAAAAATAAGTAATAACTCACAAATTGTTTTTCGATATTTTGCTTTTGTAAACCATAACAAATAATCCCCCCCCCCTATTTTTATTATTTTTCAGTTATTTTAGGGAGGAAAAAGGAATATTTTAACTGTTAAATATCTTCTGAGGAGCTACAGAAATGAAAAATTCTAAAACATGAACATTTAAAGCAAGAGCAGTATTTAAGGGGCGGGGGGATTTGCCACTGAAATTATGAATTACACTTATTATATTTTATTAATCAATTATTACTACTATTTATGATACATTATATATTTTTGGTTTTTAAGTGTTAAAATAATTTTTTTCCATTCTTCAAATCAACTTCATGGCCAAACAATTACTGAACAGTGATAAAAATTGGGGGAGGGGGTGGCTTCCCGAGTAAACGGTGGGTGATTAAGCAAAATGGGCGTCGTATTTGGATTCTGGAGGTCATTTTACATAAGAATCAGCAGAAATGGCATCAGGGCTCGATTTTTTTTTTTTTTTTTTTTTTTTTCAGCGCTGTGTTATTAGTCTGCCCCATGTGAAAAAAGTCAATGTACGTATCCTATGCATCAATAAAATTCTGTATAATATTTCTGCACTGTATTATGAAAATATATCCGAAACACGAGACGAACATTAAAGATATTTAAACCACACTTTTCAATGTCTCAAGACAAATCCTCCGTCAGAAAAAAGGTATCCTTATCAAGGTATGAGAAATATGTTAGTCTTTGAAAATTTCTGTTATGGACCGTATTTTTTGAAAGAAAAATAGAATTATAAATTCAAAAAACTTTTCATTTATAAAATGTGATCGTCTTTCCGAAAAACAAAAAAGGGAATCTGCGTATTCCTCCCTTTCTTTCAACCCACCCAGCAAGGGGTGGCTAAAAATAGAACAATCGTCACCTGATACAATTGACTATGAACTTTTTTCTCATCATTATTCTGTTCTCAGTTACGTTATGTGTTTTAAGACGTAAACGAAAGAGAGATTTTCGACTCTCTCCTTTTTTATTTATTTTTATTTCATTTTTTAATTAAAATTCATGTTAAAAAACATAAGAAGGTCGCACATTTCGTCATGTGTAATTTCTACAAATATTAACAAAAATCTAACCCAGAAAGAAAAACTAAGAATATGATAAACCAACAGGATATACACCGTATAACGGGACAGAGTAGCATGTAAAAGATGACTCAATTGTCCACTATTTCCATTTTCAAAGAATCATTTCTCTTATTTCATTTAATAAAGCACTCCATTGCCGAAACATTTAATAATATTTTCTTTAGATCATGAGAATGATTTTATATTAAACAAATGATAAAGGATTTTTACTATTGTTCCAAATAAATTAGAAGAGAACAATTATTATTTTATAAATGCTATCGCTTACCTTTTCTGTCCCACTAATAAAAAAAACAAAAATAAGAAAAACATGAAAATTTAAAAACATCATAATAAAAATATAACTAATATTGTTATAAAACTAGTAAAAGCTAATGCTACTGTTTAACGTTTTTAAAATCATGTTCTCAAAAACGAATTTAAGAATCTAATAGATTTGCACGATTATAAATTGTGAAATGAAAGTCTAGAAATTTTTGCTTCAAATTAATATAAACAAACTCCCTTCGAAAAAAAAAAAAAAAAAGTAATTGAAAAAAAAAAGTAATCTTTTTGAAAACGAAACTCAAACTTCTAGAAATAAATTCTTCTGAAAACAAAGGTATCTAGTACATATAAAAGGAAGAAAAAATAATGGCATCTTTTAAGGATAGCCAAATAATTGAAAAATTGAACTCTAAAAATTACACAAACAGGCTACTTTGCTGGTCACTATTTTTAAATGAATCACTATAGTTAATGAATTCTCAAAATTGCATTAATTTTTATTATGCGAAAAAAAAATCTGATTGGAAAAAATGTCGCAGGGAAAAACATAAATACAAAATACAAAATACAAAAAAAAAAAAAAAAAAAAAAAAAAAACTTCTCACATCGGTGGGATAATCGGTCCGGGCACCTACTGCCTGAGGCAGTGTATACAGGCGCTTACGTCGTGCATGTTCCTACAACTACCGTTTCCGCCCCTCCTAACTATTAGACTTTAAAAAATACTCGCAGTCGTTCTCTCGGGTTTTTAAACCTAATAATACTATTTTTCAGCATTCTACCTGAATTTTTTTGTTTTTACCCCTGCGCACGCCCTCCTTCCTGCCCCTCGTAATAAATCAGTACTTTCGAAAATATCCGCAATCGATTTATTGGGCTTCAAAACCTAACAACACTACTTTTCAGCGCTCTAACTCTTATTTATATATTTTTGCCACTTCCCACCCTTCTCGTCTATTCTAATAATTTTACAAATTTGAAAATCATTGCAATCGATTTGTAGGTATCAAAAACCTCCATGTACCAATTTTGAACGACCTAATTCTATTTTTATATTTTGCCCCTCCGCCCCCCTTCCCGCCCCTCCTAATAACTTTACAAATTCGAAAATATCCGCAATCGATTTGTAGATATAAAAAACCTCTATGTAACTATTTTGAACGGTCTAACTATATTTTAATTCTTTTGGCCCTCCGTCCCACCTCCCTTTCTGACCCTCCTAATAACTTTACACTTTCGAAAACATATTCATTCGACTTGCAGACCTCTGTAACCTATCTGTACCAATTTTGAAAGGTCTAACTGTATTTCTTTTTTTTTTTTTGCCCCATAGCCCCCCCCCCCCCCTCCACTTTCCCGCCCCACCTCGGACAAATTTCTAAAATTAAATGAAATTTATTTTTATGCATTTGTGGAAGCTATATTTTAGAGCAAAAATCTCACATATATCTTTTTTTCTGTTTGCGATATAAAGGATTATTTTAAATCAGATTTTGCCCCCTCTCTCCCCCCCCTTTTGGGGGCTGAACTTCTAAAATTACAGAAATAGTTTTTAGGTATCTGTATTAGCTATATATTAGACCAAAATTTTCACGTAAATCTGTTTTTTCGTTTGAGATATATAGGAGTATGTGAAACCATGTTTTGCGCATGTGAAATCCCGTTTTGCGCATGTGAAATCACGTTTTGCCCCCTTTCCCCCTTGGGGACCGAATTTCTAAAATTGCAGAAATTGGTTTTTAGATATTTCTGTTAGCTATATTTTAGAGCAAAAATCGTACGGATATCTGTTTTTTTCTTTAAGATATGAAGGTTTTTGTGAAATCCCATTTTGCCCCCTACTCCCCCATGGGGGGCGAATTTCGCAAAATCGCTTCTTAGGGGGTGCTTACTCTATATATTCTATAATCTGCCCCAGTTTCGAGTCAGTGGTTCCTGTAGATTTTGCTGTGCGTTGATGAGTCAGTGAGTGAGTGAGTGGAAGTACTCTTTTATATGTATACATAGGAAGTTTAAAATTTCAATGTACCTCACAAAAGAGGAGTTATACGAAGTTATAATAGATGAGCCACCAAATCCCAATCCAATGCATGGCGGGAACAGGATAATAAAGTGCGTGCTAATATTAACTTGCTCACTGAGGATTCACAAATTATTCACGTCAAAAATTGTCAAACAGCTCTGGAAACCTGGAATACACTCAAAGGTATTCACGAGTGTACAAATTTATCTAGTAAGATTTATCTTTTGAGAAAATTTTACAGTACAAAACTAGAAGAAGGAGGGCGACATGCAAACTCACCTAAATAGTAAAATATTAGAAACAGTAGATAAATTGAAGGCTGTTGGAAGAGAAATAAAATTTACACACATTTCTGCACTGCTGTTATTTTTTTTCCTCGCAGCTACGAAACATTAATTGTCGCACTCGAAGCCCGACCTGATAATGAATTGTCACCGAACTACATATGCAGCAAATTAGTTGATGAGTATAATCATCGAGGAGAAGCCTCCAAAAATAACACAAGCTTATCAAAAGCATTCCAAATCAATAAAAAGCAATCACATTAGCAATTTCAAAAAAGAGCAAAAATACAGCTCATATTGCAAAAGAAATAATCGTAATAAAACAGAATGCTGGCACCTCAAGAATAAAGCTGCTGATAACACAAAAGGCAAATATTTTAGAAACAAATCAAAAACAACCAATTCCTCACAGTTAATAATACACAACAATGAATCGCCCCACACACATACACAACAATAAAGCCATTCAAAAGAAATAAATCAAATAACATCACAAACAAAACAAATGGCTTTCACTATTCAAAGTACAATGACAAACAACTGGATAATAGACACTGGTTCATCATCGCATATAAGCAACAATATAAACCTTTTCATTAATTTAGGTGAATCACAAAAATCACAAATATGTGTAGCAAACGGCAACACTCTCACTGTACTTGGGTCAGGAGAAATAAAATAGAATACATGGATCCAAATAAACAACAAAAAAAAAAAAAGAATTAACACTAAGGGAGGTAGTATACGTCCCAGAACTGAAAGCGAATCTTATATTCGTACAGAAAGCTACCCAAAATGGTTATAAAGTCACATTCACTAAACAAAAATGTTATGTATGTATGAAAAATGAAACCATTTTAGAGGGTACAAAAAACAACAACTTATACGAATTAAACTTACCCATGCCAATAAACAAATATCATACATACATAACTGAAGAGTGCCAAAATCCTAACTGTTTTATTCTATGGCACAAACGCATGGGGCATAAAAATTTCAACTCAATTAAGAAATTAAATAACAATCAGTTGGTTCAAGGAATACAAATCAACAACTGCAAACACGAAATGACATGTGAAACATGCATCAAAGCAAAACTAACCGAATCCCCATACTCAAAAATGCAGAAAACAGGGGGAAACAGATACTAGAATAGTACATAGCGATGTTTGCAGACCTATGTAAGTACCAACAATAGGCGGTAATTTTAACTTTCGTTGATGACTACTCTAGGTATACAATGATTTACTTTCCAAGCAAAAAGAGTGAAGTAATCGAGAAACTAAAAGAATATGTTAACTTCACCACAAACAGATTTGGAAAAAAACCCGAAAGAATAAGGTCAGATAATGGTGGAGAATATGCAAACAAAAACGTAGAAGAATATCTTAGAAAACGATATTCACCAACAGCTCTCCGTACCACTTTTGTTTCAATCCACCCAACAAGGGGTGGCTAAAAATAGAACAATCATCACACGCGATACAATTGACTATGAAATTTTTCGTATTATTATTCTGCTCACAGTTTTGTGTTTTAAGCTGTAAATGGAAGAGAGATTTTCTGCTCTCTCCTTTTTTTTTTTTAATTATTTTTTTAAATTATAATTCATGTTGAAAAACATAAGAGGGTCACACATTTTCGTCATGTGTAATTAATACAAATATTGACAAAAATCTATTCCAGAGAGAAAAACTAAGAATATGATAAACCAACAGGATATAGTGCACCGTATAGCGGGTCAGAATAGCACCTAAAAGGTAAGTCAACTTTCCACTATTTCCGTTTTCAATGAATCATTTCTCTTGTTTTTTTAATAAAGCGCTCCACTACCGAAGCATTTAATAATATTTTCTTTTTCTTTCTTTCTTTCTTTTTTTTTTTTTTTTTTTTTTTTTAATCTCGAAACTGAGCCCCCTGAAATTTAAAATGAATATTTAAAGAAATAAAGCAGACATCAAGTTTTTTCGAACAACGAATATAAATTAAAAGATAGAAATAAAATTGTGCGTTGGATTATTATTTTTTTAAGTGCTTGAATTAACACCATTAGAAAAAAAAAAGATATTTTCATCTTCTATAATAAAAGCGTAAAATTATATATATATTTAAGAGAATGTATATTTTGGCGAATTTGCTAATTTCAGTTTTTCTTCTATTAAATACTTCCCAATTTACACACAAAAACTCAAAGATAAAATCATTTTACATTAATTTGATTTGTCGTGTGTGTAAAATAAAGTAAATATAATTAATCAAAACAGTCCTTTTACACCGCTTTCTGACTGGGAAATCTAATTAAATCTTTAAGAGAAAATTAAATATTTTGCTGAAATAAATAATAAAAATACTTTAAGTATTGGTTTTTAAAATACCACTGACATAAAAAAAAAAAAAAAAAAAAAAAAACCTTTTGCAAGGACTGAAAATTGCAATCTTGTAAAAAAAAAAAAAAAAGTTTTTGTATTTTATAAGTAGTCATTGAAAAAAGATATTTATAAAAGAAAATAAGATTTTTTTTTTTTCAGTGACTTTTAAGCATTTTTATTACAATTTGAATTCTTGAAACATTCCTTCAAGTTTACAAGAAAATGTAGTATTGATCCAGGCAAAAAATTGGGCCTTTTCAAAATTCAGGAACCCAGCATAAAACTCAAATCCATATAATGGGCCCTTTCACAAAACTAAAATTCTCAAGAAAACGATCTTTCGAATAATTTCGTTTTTATAAAAATAATCTTTTTGTAAAAATTTCCTATGTCTTCAGTATTATTTCTAATGAGTATCTATACTTGGTTCGATGAAAAACAATTAACTTGAAATTAAACATTACAAAAATGGAGACTGTTATAACGAAGATTTTAAACTTTCACAAAAAATAAATAAAAATTTCTAAAAAAATACTTCATTTTCACAAAATTGGGCCCCAAAGATTAAAACTACAATCGACCAATAAAATGCACTTATAAACTGCTGTTTAAAGGCAATGAATAGAAACCTTTGTAAGCAGACATTATTAATTTCAAAAACTCGCAATAATTGTTTTAGGTCGAACTATCAAGAGATAATAGTTCACACGACTGCAGTTGCCGTTTTCATGCTGCAATCGTCCGTGCTTTTTTTTTCTTTTTCGAGTAATGAAGGCTACTAATTCGAAATAAAACTATTGTTGCGGGTTTTTGAAATTTATGGTGCCTTCTTACAAATATCCTTTTTTCTTACTATATCCCAGTTTACTCAGAGAGTATATATGTAGAATCTTGGCTGAGTGTCTAGGGGTGGGGTAATGATGAGATGCGACTTAGATAACGAAGACATTTATTACGTAACATACAAAAAACAGATTAAATATAAGGATTAACATATAACAGCAGACTTCCTATCATTAACCAACTGCTGGTTTCGAGGCTTAGCACATAACAAGCTTTCTTCATCAGTATAACCATAACAAAATAACATTTAAGCACCTTCTCGTACTTTTATTCACAAAAACACCTACGCGTGCTATCAAATAGTAAAAATGAAGTAATGAGCCCTCCATGGCTCTACACACTTATTATGAGCATTCTGTGCTCAAATTAGGAGAAGATCAGCCTGTCAGCCTTCGCGGTGACGGTCTCAACCGATCTCCACTGCAGCCAGATCTCAACTGACTCCCGTCCGCCATCTCATTCAAAGATAAGCATCAGAGACAGCGCCATCTGTTGGTTGTGCAAGGAACTTCCCACAACGCTCGGCCATTTTGATGTGCGGTGACCTCACCGTAAACCAGCCTGGGATACTAAAGGACATCTGCAAAATACAATTAAAACAAAAAAAAAAAAAAAAAAAAAAAGAGAAACAGACATTAAAAAAAAAACTTATGTACATAGTTAACTTTTTCTTTAAAGTTTATCAGTCTAGTTTGTGGATTCCAGTTCAGTTAGTGGACCATAATTTCATATGGTCTGCAGAAGTACTAGTATGTATAGGTCCTTCGTGATCACCTATCTTCTCGACTTCATATCTGTCTTTGGTCTTTACTCGCACAACTTTATAAGGACCTAAGAATTTTGGTCTTAGTTTCATGCCGGTTCCAAACTGAGTTCGCTGGATGGCAACTAGATCATTAATTTTATATACATGGGCTTTCTTTCTCTTCTTGTTGTAACATCGGCGATTTTCTTCTTGAATCTTAAGAATGTTTTTTCTTGCTTCTTCACGAATGGTGTTAAGATTATCAAGCATGGAATTTATCCTTTCCTCTCCGAGAAATTCTAGTATTCTCTTATCTTCTTTCCTTCTCATTGTTACTCCAGTGAGTAATTCGAACGGAGTTCTTTTGGTACTTCTTGATACGGTGGAATTAATAGTTCTCTGGACAGCCTCAACAAACTTGTACCACTTGTTAGGGTCATTTATACATAACTTGGATAATACAGGAATGATTGTTCGATGAAGTCTCTCAATTTGACCATTCCCTCTTGGGATTCCGGTTGTGATGGTGTCCTGTTCGATTCCCTCTGATTTACAGTAATCTGCAAACTCCTTAGATATGAACGCAGGTCCACGATCAGATATTATTCTTGCGGGGTTACCAAAAATAGCAGCTTGCTGTTTTAATTTTTGCAAGGCGTATGCTGAAGAAGTTGACTTCACCGGGTATAGCCACGAAAATTTACTAAATCCATCGATTACGGTGAAAATGTGATTGTAGTTTTTGTTAGTGGTTGGTAATGGACCCACAAAATCGATGTGATACGTGGATAATGGTATATCTCCTTTAGGGATAGGGTTCAAAAAACCTTCTCCTTTTCCCTGTTTCTTATTTACGAGAATACATTCTACACAACTTTTTACAACGTTATCTACGCATTTTTTCATATTAGAAAAATAGTAGTCTCTTTTTACTAACTCTTCAGTTTTATTAGCCGAAAAATGTCCTAAGGCATGACATTTCTTTACGACCTCGATTTGCATGATCTCCGGGACAATTAGTACATCCCTATCATTTAACACTTTATATAAAACATTATTTTTTAACACATATTCGTCATTTTGGTTCTGTTGTAAAAGAGATTTCATAGTGTTGATAAACTCATCATTTTCTTGAGCAGTAGCAATACGATGAGTAAGGGTATCAGTTGTTACAGTCATTACAGGGTGTCTGCTAAGCGCGTCAACATGCTGCATTTGTTTACCAGGTCGATGTTCTACTTCGTAGTCGAATTCCTGTATCAGGAAAGACCACCTGGCTACCTTAGGTGTCAATTCACGTTTATCTAAAGTTTTAGTGAACGCTTGACAGTCAGTATAAATTTTAAATTTACTACCTAATAAATAGTTCCTAAATTTTTTAAGGGCTTCTACTATCGCTAACACTTCTAACTCATAACTACAGTATTTTTCTTCTTGTACAGAGGTCTTTTTACTCATATAATGGATTGGATAGTACTGTCCATCGTCATCTTGTTGTAATAGGATTGCACAGAATCCTAATTTAGATGCATCTGTATGAACTTCTAACCTATAGCCTTGCTTAAAAAGGTGTAAGACAGGCGTATTAGATAAAATGCCTTTCAGCTTTTGAAAAGCTAATTTCTGCTCTTGCTCGAATTTAAATGGAGTGGAAGCACGTAATAAGTCACTGAGTGGTCTTGCTATGTTGGCATATGAACGAATAAATTTTCTAAAGTAACCCGTTAAACCTAAGAAACTCTGCACTTCCCTAGCATTACGGGGTTCTGGGAAATTTTGGACTGCAACAGTTTTTTCTACTGAGGGTTTAATCGTGCCATTCTCAATTATGTGACCTAAGAAATCGATCTTTCGTTTCAAAAACTGACATTTCTTTAAATTTAACTCTAGACCAAATTTTGATGCCGTTTCTAACACACGTTTTAATTTATCTAACCCTTCATTCTCATCTTTAGATGGAATAATTATATCATCTAAATAAATAATTACAGTACCCTCTTTTAATAAGTCTTTAAACACATAATTTACCTATCTTTGAAATACTAAGGGACTATTACATAATCCATAGGGAACTTTTAGAAACTCATACTGGGCATTATCGGTCACAAAAGCTGTATATTTCCTACTTTTTTCCTCTACATCAACTTGTAAAAACGCATTCTTTAAATCTAGTGTCGAAAAAACTTTACCCTCCCCTAATCTATCAAATAAATCCTCAATATTTGGCAACGGGTATTTATCTTTAATTATTTTCTTATTTAAAGCACGATAATCACAGCATAACCTTATTCCTCCATCTTTTTTCCTACACACCACTATTGGCGAAGCATAATTTGACGTACTTTCTCTAATTATACCATCTTTTAACCACTGGTCAATTTGTCTATCCACCTCTGATTTCTCTACAAATGATAATCTGCGAGAGCGTAAGCACACTGGTGTATCATCAGATAAAATAATGGACATTTTTAAATCAGTACTTTTTGTTTTAACCGGCTTATAACTTTTTATTAATTCGCTTAATCTCTCTTTTAACGACTTATCTAAAATATAACTGACATCGAATTTTTCTTCTTCTGAAAAATTGCACATATTTGAAAAAAAAGAATCTATTTCATTTTCCCTTCGATCAAATAAAGAAAAAGTACACTCACTTGCTTCATCGAAATTGCTTTCCCCCGAACTCAAAAAACTATCTTTCCCCCCTACGTCGCTGAAATTCGAAACATCTGTTTCCTCCCTATTTTGTGGTTTCAAAATATGAAATATATTACCAGGCAGAATTACGTCGCATGAAAAATTGTTGCATAAAGCACCGATTATGTTTACTGAATCATGATTAGGTAAAGATATTTTAAATTCTGTCAGATTTGCATCTTTCTTTTCATTAAAGCAGCTAACTAGAGTGGTTGAAGAAATAACATTTTTAGTCTGTGGAATACTATTTTTATTCACAATTAGAATCGAAGAACCTGAATCTTTCAACCCTTTAAGTGGGATATCATCCACTAAAATATCAACATATTCGAGCTCATTAACAATTAGGTTAATCGGACTTGTTTCGGATTGAACTACTGAATTCGTAGGAAGATTTTCACGGAATTATTTTTTCTCTGAAATACGTTTAGGACACACTCTAGCGAAATGAAATGTTTTCCCTTTTGCACCACAAATGTAACACATTCTTTCATGCTTTTCGTGAGTTTGATTAGATACCGAATTACGTATTATGGGATCTTTATTATTATAATGTGTCTTTCTAAAAGGAGTTTTGTTTACAAACCGCTTATTCTCTGAACTTTCGTTTCGCGTATTATTATTAGTTTCAATTAACGATTTCCCTCTAGAAGAGTAGAATAAATCACACTCCCGACCTAATTCGTTGGGTTTAAACCAATTTTGACCTTCTCGAACACTAATATGTTCCTTAGTTCTAGAATCCAACGTTTCATATAATTTATCAGAAACTACAAGATCACACAATTGCTTAACGTCGTTAACCCCTCTCAATCTACAATAGTAATCGAAAGAAGCGCTTAGACGAGAAGCGAATTGGACATGAGATTCTGAGGGATTACGCAACGCATTTTTAAAATTACTTAAACATTCACGCGGCGTTGGTTGAAATTGTCTTAAAATTAATTCCTTAACTTTTTCATAATCGTTAATTTCTTCGGTGGTTACGTACGCAAGAACCTGATTACATTTACCTCCCAATAAATTAATCAATATTTCCGATTTAAATTTAGACGGTACATTTTTAGAAACGAATGCTTTTTCAAGGGATTGAAAAAATAAGTGCAATACCGGTTTCTCAGGTACTGAAATGGTTAATGTTCGAATACTTCTAATTAAATTTTCTAATGATTGTGAAGTAGTTTCTGAATTTGATTGCTCAACATTATTACTAGAATTATTTGCTGCAGCCTGTAACTTTAAATTCTGTAACTCTATTTCTTTTTCTAACTGGGATAATTTAATTCTTTCTATCTCAATTTTGGTTTGTTCTTCTACAGATTTCAACTTTTGTTCTTCTACTAACATTTTAATAACACCTCTAACAAATTCTAAATCATTTTTATAAATATCAGAACTCTCAATCAAAGTTTTGATTTCAACCACCTTAGCTTCCGCCGGAACAGTTAGGCCTAATTCTTCAGCAATTGTTCTTAAATCGGCTTTTCTAATGCCTTGTAACACGTTTTGGGCCATTATAACTCTAAATAATTATTTATACCAAAAAATATTTCAGTACTTCTACCAAATTAATATCATACTTAAATAGAAACAAAATAATATGAGAACAATTTTCTCAAAAAATAATTCTATGGTTTTTGTTCTCAAATCAAAATTATCATGATTTTTAAATAACCACATGCAGAACAATTTGTATTATACAACAGAATATTTAAATCATCTTATATATTTCTTAATTATTACACATATTTCATATAATATCACCATTATCATTATTGTTCTCTATTTAATAATTGTTATCACTTTCGTTTTAAAATAATATTGTTATAATATTGTTAAAATAATATTGAAAACAACAATAAGTAAAATACTAAATGATTACTCAGAATATTTTTTCAATCATAATTCTTATTTCTATTCATTCTTCTCAAGTAATGTATTTATTTAATTTCATCACACACTGAAACCAAAACAGTTCTCAAAAAATATTTCACCATTAATTTCTAATTAAAAACTATATTAAATTCCTTTTTCTCAATTTATGCATTAATCATTATTATTTATTATCACATAGAATGATAAATATATAACAATAACAGTTACCTTTTATAACTTGTTGGTGGTAATATCGCGGCAGAGTCCCCACTTGTAGAATCTTGGCTGGGTGTCTAGGGGTGGGGTAATGATGAGATGCGACTTAGATAAGACATTTATTACGTAACATACACAAAACAGATTAAATATAAGGATTAACATATAACAGCAGACTTCCTATCATTAACCAACTGCTGGTTTCGAGGCTTAGCACATAACAAGCTTTCTTCATCAGTATAACCATAACAAAATAACATTTAAGCACCTTCTCGTACTTTTATTCACAAAAACACCTACGCGTGCTATCAAATAGTAAAAATGAAGTAATGAGCCCTCCATGGCTCTACACACTTATTATGAGCATTCTGCGCTCAAATTAGGAGAAGATCAGCATGTCAGCCTTCGCGCTGACGGTCTCAACCGATCTCCACTGCAGCCAGATCTCAACTGACTCCCGTCCGTCATCTCATTCAAAGATAAGCATCAGAGACAGCGCCATCTGTTGGTTGTGCAAGGAACTTCCCTCATATATATTTACAAAAATTTTAACCGGAGATAACTATTTAGAGCTTAACCATAACAACTAAACCAATGAACCAAATAAGCATAATTTTAAACTTACACTCAAAAAATATTTTGCATATATTACACAGCAATATTCAGACAGTTTACATACCACAACCATGTAGAGAAATGTTACCTGCTGCAATTGTGTAACATGCTATGGTTGTACAGTTACAGCTGGTAACATATCTGTACATGGTTGTGGCAAGTAAGCTGCCTCAACATTGTTGTGTAATCTCGCACAAATTTTTTACACTTAATTACACATGTGTAATCTTAGACATAATTTTTTTAATTTATAACTAACTAGCTGTTACCCGCGACTTCGTTCACGTAGAAATTTTGATGTGTATGTGTGGGAACTGACGGTTTGATCATAATATGTAATGTAATGAAACCTTATCATTGTGGTGCTGTGCAAAATAGAGTCTGATAAGGTATACTCAAAAAAATTTGTAACTCATTGAAAGATCTACGGGAAAAATATACAATTTATTTTTATTTTAATACCGATGTGTATACAACATTAAATGACTTATTATTTTCCGTCAACACATGCAAGTTCTGGGCACTTGAAACACGTGAACAACCAACATATAATTGACCGTGTGAGAAGCATGGAGTTCCTAAATGAATGCCTGCCACTTTTAAGGTTTGCCCCTGGGATTTGTTGATCGTCATTGTAAAAGCCAATTTCAATGGAAATTGCAATCTCTTGAAATGAAATGGCAAGTTGTTGGGAATAATAGGTATGCGGGGAATCAAAACGCTGTCTCCTTTAGCAGTTCCCGTAATAATGGTACATTTTATAATATTAATACCCAGCTCTGTGATACAACTCGTCTCTTGACTTCTAGCTACTTTCATAGCCCGAGCTTTATTATTTCTGTTGGAAAGATTAGATTTGCGTTTCCCGGGCATTTCGAAAAACTATCAAATAATAATAATAATAATAAAACCCTTAAAAGGGAACAAAAAACAAAGTACTACTATGAAATAATAACAAATCAAAAGAATTAAAACTACTATCAAATAAAAAGTAAATTATAATTCAAAAAAGTAAGAAAACGCACGTTAAATGACAAAGTGAAATAAAAAGTTAAAAATGAGAATAGTAATTAACCAAAAATATTGAACGTGTGATGCTTTCTACTTATCTATATAATATTTCTTTAACGTGGTCCAATAGGGCAGTTCCTTGTTTGTAAACAAACATCTCAACTTTTATGAGTGGTTGGCAAAAAGGCTTGGGAAAAGCATAGCGATGGAGGATCACCAATAAGGCAGTTCCTTGTTTGTAAACAAACATCTCAACTTTTATGAGTGGTTGGCAAAAAGGCTTGGGAAAAGCATAGCGATGGCGATTACTTGATTACTACCAACAGAAAATCAATGGTGGGCGGGGCGCGGGAAAGTCGAGCGCGCTTTTTTGCCAACCACATGACGTCACGAGGAAATGCTCTATATAGTAAATTGCGCGGGAAAGTCGAGCGCGCTTTTTTGCCAACCACCAGACGTCACGAGGAAATGCTCTATTACGATATACATGGGGATAAAAAATAATATTTATAAATGGACAATATTTAAACGCGTGGAATAAGCTCAATAATTTAATAAGAAAAAATGACGACATTTGTCTGGCAAGAGTATTTTATATACTTCATGCTTAGTTAATAGTAGTTGGTATATAGAAAAATAAATAAATTAATTAATGTGTAAACTTGATCATGGTACAGCCTTAATGCCCTTGGCGACTTTTGAATTTTTGTTGCGTTTTAGACCAAAATAGAATTTATGCGATTATTGTTCCTATACGCAAGAGAAGTGTGACGTCACTGACCGTCCGTGGATGCAAGAAATTGATTTCCTATGTTAATCGCCCATTGGATTTTTTGTAAAAAATTGTTAAAAATCGAGGAAAATTATTTCCCGATTTTAATCCCCATATTTGGGTATATATATATATATATATATATATATATATGCAATTAGTTATCTTGTGCATGTGTTAGATTGAGTTATTTTGCTGTCAAATTGACAACATTTTAATTTTAAATTTCAAAACTCTGTCGTTCTTGGCGCTTATTGTATTTGGTGATCAAACACGTAATACGAAAATATACACGCCAGATGCATATTTTCGTAATATGCATAGTACGAAATATTGTTTCATATTATTCATTACTATCTTAATATAAGTTGTTAAAATAACTATGATTTTTGAAAGGAATTAAAATATGTTTGCCAGATAATTTGGCGATATTTTTTTTTTTTTTTTTTTTTCTGCAAAGGATGACCGATATCAAATCTATTCCGCTGCAACATATTAGTATCTTTATCAGACACTTTATTTAGACATTTGAAAACAAATTTGACATCAAATTATGATAGAATATTTATCACTTTCCTTTTAATTAGTATATTAGTTGGATATTTACTGTGCAAATATCATCCATTGAAATGAAATGTTTGTGTTTTCAATCGAATATGGAAGTTTGCCATTTTTTTTCTAGAGTTTTGAAATTAAAAAATCAAATTTTGTCAATTTTACAACAAAAATAACTTAATCTAACGCATAGCCATGATAACTAATACATATCTATACCTAAATATGGGGATTAAAATCGAGAAATAATTTTCCTCGATTTTTAATAATTTTTTACAAAAAATCCAATGGGTGTTTAACATAGGAAATATTTTTCTTGCATCCACGAACGGCCAGTGACGTCATCACTTCGCTTGCGTATTTCTTTCTATCTTTTCCTTGGCGAAAAATGTCCGATCTACTTCATCATCAAAATTAAAAAAATTGTCCAGAATTATCAATAACAAAATACCTTTAATATAATGATGAATTAGCTTTTATGCCAAGCGTGTTCATCCGCCGTACTCAAAAAAAAAAATCTGAAGTTGAGGTATATAAAAAAATGCTATGAAATAAAATTCAGAAGAAATATCTTAGATTTGTAATATTACTATTTTATTTTAAAATTATAAAGTGTCATTTTCTCATCGACCAATTTAACATTTAGTAATTTTTTATTTTTCGCGTGAAAGCATATTTCATTTTATGTTGAAAAATAAATAAATAAAAATACCTCGTAAACTTTTTTGGCAACAATTAAAAATTTAAATGGCTTTTATTAAGTCAATTACCGGTTTATTATTTTCAAAATTACCGGTTTTTTTTTTTTTTTAAATCTAATCAAATTTTCGGTATAAATAGTAGCCTATGTTCTATTCCAGACTATTCTACATCTCTGTACCAAATTTCATCCAGAACCGTTTAGCCGTTGTGGCGTGATTGAGTAACAAACATCCATCCATCCAAACTTTCGCATTTATATATTAGTATATATTAGTATAGATATATATTAGTATAGATATTCATGAAAAAAAAAAAAAAAGAAATGCGTTGAGCTTAAACTTAGTGGCATTTAATATTTTTTCAACTAGCTACATAATTTGATTTATGTATTTATTTGTTATGTAAATGTTTGTACTTATTTATAAATTTTGTAAATAATTCAATTACTTAATTTTACAATCTGTATTGTTATTTTATTGTTATATGCAACTTAGTTTTTGTATTCTAGATTGTATAGTTTGTTTAGTTTTAACCTCCTGACGAAGGGTTGTACTGCCCGGGACGCGCAGTCCTTGGGAGGGGGGCAATCTTACGAATATGTAAGCAATAGTATTTATCTCTATGTAAATTTATTCAAAGAAACTTAGACTATAAAATGTTAATTCTCTGCTTTTTCTCTTGGTGTTAAATAGCGCATTTTCCTTTAAAATCTGACTAAAAAACTTCACGAGAGCAAGTGGTGACCTTGTCGCCAAATTTGGCGACTTTATCACTTCTTGACGACTATTTACAACCTTGGTGAGAAAATCGTTTTTATCGATATACTAAATATCTAAGATCTAGCTCGATTATGACAGAAACTGGAAAATTCTCGTATTGTATGAGGGTATATAAGGGAATTGCATAGCGGCCGCAGTGTTCAGTTTCCTCGACAAGTGTCTTACTGTGAGAACTCCCGATTTCTTACTATTGTTTGATTACAGCTTATTGCTCTGTGTTTATAGTGTAGTTTATGTTATGATTTTGATGTTGTCAGAAGCTGTGTTTTCTGGTGAAATTGAAATCGATACTTGGTTTGCAGAACTCTAATTTTCTAGAATATTCTGTAAATAAACTTTTAGGCCTCTGCAAGATTCGCCTTTCATTCACAGGCAATTCACGAACCCCGAATACGCAACAATATATACATATATATACACACACACACACACACACACACATATATATATATATGTATATATACTATGAATACGTTTTCATACATTGTAAAAAATGAAATGACATTACCTGGAAAGCATAAACAATTTGGAAAAGAAAATTAATGAAGAACTTTTAAATTATGTGCATACAACAGTACA
Organism: Salticus scenicus; assembly: GCA_963930645.1. Classification (NCBI taxonomy): domain Eukaryota; kingdom Metazoa; phylum Arthropoda; class Arachnida; order Araneae; family Salticidae; genus Salticus; species Salticus scenicus. The sequence goes on from OZ005649.1 coordinate 185,861,323, forward strand.
ATATTTCATTAGAGGCCTAGATTGTATGTTGTACACAAAAGATGTATATTTATGTGTACTGTAAGCAAATTCTAAGAATTTACAAGTACCTTGGCTTTATATACACCAAATGAGATTTAACAATTAAAAAAAATATAAGAAAAAATGGAAACAATATATAGATTGAAATCTATAAAATGAAGAAACAACTTCAAATACCAAAAAATTAAAATAACACTCAAACTATAATGCTAACTTTAACCTTTACTTTCTTTAAAAAAGAAAATATTAATTCTTTTCCGCCCACAATAAATAAATATATTACTTTAATTCTAATCTTTCGAACTTAAAGGTTGTTTATTTTCATTTAAATGAATTTTGTTGATTATTATATTACTAAATCTATTAGTAAACACGTATTAGCTCTAACGGGGAATAAGGTTAAGTATACAGTTAATAGAAGTTAACAATATTAACTGAATTAAAATTATAATAGGAGAATATTATTTTACTTAAAAATTATATTTATTTAAAACAATTAATATTTAACACAAAAACTAATTCTTTAACCAATAACCAATTTTTGAGATTTTTTTCATATATGTATATATACATATATAGATTAACTCTTAATTAAATAACAGGTGCGGCAGTGAAACGGGCGATTTTGAAACCCTGGAAATAGTAAGTTACGTTAGGAATCAGAAAGCAGGATTGAGAAGTGCTAAGTAACAGAACAAACTGTGCTTCCATGGCTGAGAAGTAACATCATTGCCTGTATTACGTTGGACTCTGGTTCGATTGTGGCTGGTAGAACTGGATAATTTTATTTAAAGCGGAATATTTTACGATGTATCCTATGGAAAAAATTAAATCTGTGTATATATGAATATATATGAATCTGTATATGTGTGAGTATTCTTTTGTTAGAGAAAATTTTTGTCAACTTATTTATCGCACAGCATACGGATATTTTCTGGCAACTTTGATGCTAAAAATATGTTGTAATACAACAGGAATTTTTTTACAGAGCAGTTCAACAGCAGAACAAGGTGTTTCACTGTCTCATTTTCGACCATTGGGATAATATTCACAATACATTATGCATAAAACCTTTCTTCCTTTTGTTTCTCTTGTGAAAAGTCTTGTGGCACACCAAGTGCCACCTATCGGATTATTTGATACGGAATCATGCGGAATAAAATTGTATCAATTTTGTTATTCAAACATCACTAAAATATCAGGGACGTACTTATATTTTAAATGTATGGTTAGTTTTATCTTATCATGTTCCAACATTTCTCGGACACCCTGCATATATATATAAACAAATAAATAGATAAACTAAGTTACTGCAATATAGTGCGACCACGTTTCGTACGACTAGCAGTGAGGCCGAGTCCAAAAGTTTGGAGGGATGCAAAATTGGCCGAGAGATAGTTATTTGGCAAACATCCAGTTATTTGGTGTTCCCTTATCGCTTGTTTTCTCTCAGTCACCCCTATTTTAACGCTGGACTCGTTCAATCCGCACTTGCGCAGAGGCTTCCATGGTCGCAAGAAATGTGGTTAAAGAATAGGTCTATTTCTAAGGAAATCAACTTAACCAATTTGGAAATTGTCAACTTAGCGTCACTTTTACAAATAAGCTAAATTTTTGCATAATTTGCACAGATGAAAGATAAATAAAAAATTAATTTTTGTCTATTCAGGATTTGTCAATTAAATATTTATATGAGAAAAACTACAAACAGATAGCTGCAAATGAATGATCGTTGATATTAAAATTATGAATGTTAAATAATTGGATGAATAACATGAGACATAATCTAGGAGTTTTGAAATGACACGAAGGAGTGTTATCTTTAAAGTAGTCTAATCCACGTCTTTGTTTATTGAGAAATATTACTTACTTTATTAAATACCGAGTTTAACATTTTAGGCCGCATGTTTTGAAATATCACATTAATTAAAACTACTTTTATATAATAAGAGTTGAAAAATGATAATGGAATACTTTTAAAGAGGGGATTTTTGCCTTGTTAATTAAAAGGTGTTCGAAGCTTTAGTATAAGAGGTAAATTATCTGACATTTCGTGGCCGTTATTAAAATAAATGCAAGTCAGTGGATTAATTTAGAAAATTCTTTTACACAAACTGAAAGTGTTTTTCACTGATGAATGGATTTATGATGATAAATTTAGTGTAATTAATTTTAGGAAACATTACTAATATTTAGTGTGAAGAATATTCAATTACTGTACTCTTATAACCTTTATAAGACTATTTTGAGGAATTATAAAGAAATTCCACATATTTTGGATATGCGGGAAAACGACTTTTTCAAGCACGATTACACATGCAGGTTTCGCTAACATTATTTAAATCCAATTTGTAAAGGGACCATTAAAAAAAAAAAAAAAAAAAAAAAAAAAAAAAACGATTAATGCGGGAAAACGATGGATGCAGGAATGATAGATCAGAGTTTCACTGTATTAAATTGTCTTAAAATACTAATTATAGCAATTTATTTAATTAGATTAATTTCAAACTATATAACAGGTTAGAAATTTTGAAATTCAGGCGGATCATAAGCTGGGGTTTTAGAAAGTTGTACTTTTGAAAAGGTAGAAAAAGATTTATAAACAAAATACTAATAACAAAAAAAAAAAAAAAAAAAAAAAAAAATCATGTGGATTGCGTAGATTGTAAAATACTTTCCATTACTATTTATCTGTTAGATAACTTAATCTTCAGCGTATTTTACCTCCGACATGACACCTTAAAAATAATTTTGGTTTAATAATGGAAAAAAAATAGTCATAAAAATCAATCTTTATACCATTATTTCGAAGGACAAACATAAAATACATTGTTTTAAGTAGCTCTGTACATTGTCTTAATATTACACACGCACTATAAGGTGCACTAAAAAGTTATCAAAAATAAATAAATAAGTAAAATAAAATAAAATAAAAAATATATTAAATAAATAAAACGAAAACCAATTTCATAACTCATTTGAAGATGGCCTTCGAGAAATTTCCACTTACATCCCATAATGTACATGAAAGAATTTGTGTGATTATGTAAACCGTCATTAATGGTAATCATACCATATTCTATATCTAAAGTATACATACATATGTGCATCGAATAATCTATGTGAATTCCGTTATTTTTGTGCAGTGTAACGATATCAAAATATGCTTGAAATAAATATCTCTAACAAGTCGTAATGTACCCAAATAATTTTGTGATTTTCTGTATGTAAATAATTAGTGCTATCTACACCGTTTTAAATAGGAAATATACTATGCAAATTATAATGCAAATTTTAATAGTATGTGAGTATGAATAATACAGGGTGGCTATAATTAAACTGACAGTGTGTACAGTGTTTTGTAGAACGATCTAATTGCGCGAATGACGCCAAATTTTGTAGGATGATTTAACAAGACGGGGAACGAAGGACTGTACTGAAAAAAATATTAGTTTCAAAAGTCACAGCTAGGGGAATATGTGGTGCTGTGTAAAAAAGATGAGCGTTCTAAAAGACATGGAATCATTATTGAAATAAAATTATCTTTTATTTAGTACGTATTTAACAATTTACTTCAAGTTCAATGTGGTAACAATTTTTAAAAAAGCTAATAAAGGTCAAGAGATCAAATTTCCCAACGCTCAATGTTACCGATCTATTTGAGGCGATGACTGAACAAGACCTCAGTAAGTGAAATTGCAGATAAAGGAACTTTATCACTCTTTATGTAATTTTTTCGCTTTTTCAAAAATTGTTACCGCATTGAACTTGAATTAAATTGTTAAATGTACTAAATAAAAGATAGTTTTATTTCAGTATTGATTCTGCGTCTTTTTGAACTCTCATTTCTTTTACACAACGCCACACATTCCACTACCGGTGACTTTTGAAACTAATAGTTTTTTGTAATGCCATCCTTCGTTCCTCGTCTTGTTAAATCATCTTACAAAATTTGGCGCCATTCGCGCAATTAGATCGTTCTACAGAACACTGTAAACACTGTCAGTTTAATTATGACCACCCTTTATATATATTCATTTCAAAGTTGTTCTAAAATATTTTCGGAAAGGAGAACATCAAATTCTCATAAACACTGGAAAGTGTTAAAAAGAAATTATTAAACGAATTTGATTGAATCTAATTATCTAAAAAAAAAAAAAAAAGAGGTTTTTCATGACTTTTATCAATCTTTTTAAAGTAAAAAGTATTTCATTTTGATTTTGATCTATATTATACCATTAGTATAATTCTTAAGTTAGGGAAGTCGTTTCCTGAAGTATACTAACTCGTTAAACTAAGTTACCTAATCAATTAGATCAGCTCTGATTCTGCATTTTGTAACCGAGCCAAAGTAAACTTTGATCGATGAAAATTCTTAATTCATGCATTGGATTTAAGCCAAACTTTGTTAGTAATGTACTTAAGTGAATAAAAATTGTCCCACGAAAAAACTTTTTTTTTTCCAAATAAACTTTGAAGTATTGCTCCTATGTTGACATTAAGTATTGTAGTTATGTAGAAATAGACTACTCATTACATTTTTTTTTCTTTTTACTTTTTTACCTCGTAAATTAGGCAAATCTTTATTGCTCCACTTACATAGACAAAGTGTGAGTAATTTATCATTTATTTATTTGTTTTTGTTTGTTTAATACCCTGATTTACAATTTTTAACACGTTACGGTAAATTTATTAAATAAAATAAAAATGTAATGATTTTTTTTATGTATAATTATCATGTAAAAATTTTTAAATGAATAATTTTAATTTTTTTAATTTTTAGACAATTTATATTATTCTTTTGTTAAAAAAGTTTCAGAGTTTTAAGATTAAAACTGGAGTGAATATTTTTCCTAGAATATCCAGATTTGTGTTAGTGATACTTTTAAATAGTAATTAAAGAATTATTAGAAAATAAGCTAGTATGTTGTGGTCATCATAAAAATATCATCCACATTTTGCTATATAAACTTACGTAATACAAATTATTTATTAAAATTATTTTCCATGATAATCGCAGACGATTTTTACCTCAAAGAAATGCAACACTAAATGTCGAATGAAAGTCAATTATGTGTCCAACAAAAGCCATCTAAAAAAAATGCACTTTTTCAGGATACTTTCAGGATTTTTATTTTGTTTTATTTTTGTTAAAAATGGTAAAATTTGAAAACTTTGTTTAAATTATCTCAGAGCTATGGTACAATCTACAGTTGTAAAGGTTTCGACGAGTTTTTTTTTTTTTTTTAAAGATACTCATACAAAAAATTTACATCTCTCAGGGAGGGAGCGTTGCGTATTACAATTAAGGTTAATACAAATAATTTTTTTTTTCTGATTAACTGTTTCTATATATATATATATATATATTAATTTCACAATAAATGGTGAAAAATAATTCTTATCGTGTTCAATTATATGAAATTTTGTAGTATATTGTCATATTAAAAATTATGAAAAGTGGAATGACAGCACCACCTGTTAAGCAATATATCCCAAAATGTAATCAGCAATCGAATTCAGTGAAGGTCCAACTAAATATCAAGTTTGATTAAATTCCATTCACTGGTTCGTGAGATGCAGAGTTTAAAATGTTTTGGTAACACACACACACACATAGACATTTTCTAAAATGAGTCATCACGCATTTAGGAGATATCAAAACGTGTAAATCTATCGAAAACCAGAGGTATAAAATTTTCACAAACCCAATACTTTCTTAATTTGCATATAGAATAAACTAAAAAGAAATACAAGAGTTAACGTAAATATAATTATATATATATATATATTTTCTCCTGATTCATTTAACTAAACCGGCATGCCATACACTAAGGGACAGAAAAAAAAAAAAAAAAAAAAAGCCACAGTTGGATATTTTTTCATTTTTCTTTCAACAGTCGCCAGTTTTATTCTTTTAAAGTAAATTTCGAATAAATTGTATTACGTTGTGTTCCACGTACAATTTAGGATTAAGCCAAGGATTAAAAAAGAAGATGCAATTGTTCGAAAAATATAATAAGGCAATAAAACAATAATAAGGCAATTAACGATACCACAAAAAATATTAATTTTAGAGTGAAAGTCAAAAAATATGTTAATACGCGGGATATCAAAATGATTAAATGCTAACGAAATTTTGGTGAGCAGGTTTTTAGCAAGATATAAAATTTTTGGCTATTTGATTCGGTGACCTTACCGACGTATATTGTGTGAGAAATGCCAAATTGGTTATCACCCAGGGTAGCTCAGTGGTTGGAGAATCTGCTCGTTAAGCGGATGGCCCGGGTTCGATTCCCGGCTCTAGTATTTTTCACATAGTTAGTAAAGATTAGCCTTCCACTAAATTCTATCAGAAATGTATTTTCAGGTTGATGAATAAAATTTCGTGACCTATTGGAGTTGTGACATGTTCAAATTTGTCACTTGATATAGCTGTTCTAATGCAGACTCGGTGACCTTGCCAACGTATATTGTGTGAGAAATGTCAAGCTGCTGATTAGCTACGGTAGCTCAGTGGTTAGAGCATCCGCGCGTTAAGTGGAAGACCCGAGTTCGATTCCCGGCTCTGGTATTTGTCCCATAGTTGGTAAAAATCAGCGTTCCACTCCATTCTGTCAGAGATAACAAATAAGTAGTTATATTTCACACGTTAAAATGTCACGTGTTTATTTCGTATAATAAATCATAATAGAATACAAAGCATATGCTTATTATATTACGTTTAAAAGGAAAATTTAGTGTAGATTTTTATTAAATACTTTGTAGTAATGAAACGAATTATTAAATCAAAAATGTACATAGGTATCCTCGTATCCTGTTATGGCTTCCGTATTATACAAACATAACAGTTTTATTTGTTTCTGTCATTGAGTTATTACAAACACAAAAAGGTATAAGTCAATTTTTCTGCAGTGCACCTTTTTTTTTTCTTTCTTTTTTTTTTTTTTTTTGAACCTTAGTGCACTTGTAAATTAAAACAAAATTATATTTAAATATATATATATACATTCTGTAACAAAAGAAAAAAAAAAAAAAAAAAAAAAAAACGACGCACCAAGAAGAAGTGGGGACAAAAATTGGTAGATGTGATGTACATGTGGAGAAAAACAATTGATTACAGTCATTTTCAGAAAATTTGAATGATTTAATTAAGAGAAAGGGCCTCACAAAGTAAACAAGTTAATAACGCGTTGGTTCACTTCTGGTCCTTATGTACGCAGTTATTCGGCTTGGTATTAACTGATAGAGTTGGCAGATGTGCTCCTGTGTAGTATCGTGCCAAATTCTGTCCAATTGTTGCGTTAGATTGGTAAAATCCCGAGCTGGTTGTAGGACCCTTTTTATGATGCTCCAAACGTCCTCAGTGGAAGAGAGATCCGGGGACTGAGCTCAACCCCGCTGAGCCACCTATTAAGGGTATTTGAAGTCACTGAAGTACCAGTTGCAAGTAGGATCGACGATAATGATGAATTTGGTGCTTGATTCTATCAAAACCTGTATGTATGTCAATTTGTGTCCAGTTTGCATTACTCTTTCTTGGTGCGTCACTTTTTTTTGTTATTGAGTATATATTGCCATTTAAAAATTTTTGAATAGATGATCTTAATTTAATGCTTTAAATAAATTTGTAGCTTCCTTTGGTAAAAAATATTTACAGGGATGTATAACTTAAGTTATAGTTAAATTATTTTTTCTAAAAAAATATCTATATTTGTCTATGTAGAGGAATAAAATTTTAGTTTAAAAATCTGACTGTAAGCATTTAATCGAATTAGAAAATGTAAATATAATCTGATGATTTAAAAGATTCATTATGTTGCATTTAAATACGATTCTTATTTTGAGATTGTCAGTGAAAGAACTTTTTCGCATTTATGTGTTGTCACATTTAGGCACACTGATCTTAACATTAGTATAAAGAGTAATATTTTAATTTCCTTTGTTAATACTGATAAAAAAAGACAGAAAATTCTGTCTGCATATTTAAATAGTACAATCGCGAACTCACGCATCGTACGCGCATTAAAGATAATTTGCGAACCTTTAAAATTATTTATATAAACACGCGTTCTACGACAGTATGTAAGTAAGTAAGGCGGCGTGCACGCACGCCCCATCACCGATCGTCCCAGACACTAGGCACAACATAATTTGATTCCGGCAAAGTGTAAACAGTTAAGAAAAGAAAACAAAAAAAAAAAAAAAAAAAATGCGTAATTCAGATTTTAGGATGTTAAAAAGGAGCTCAACGAAGCAATCTGCGGTACGTCCGCGATTGGAACATGTCTGCAGTTGCGAGATTCAGGGGGCACACACACACACACATTATGACTACATAGGGTAATGTCTTCTGTTTTGGGCATTCTGTGGTTATGGGTATTCCACCATATCTTTTAACAGAAAGCAAATATGGTGGATTTGAGTACTGTAAAACTTGCGTTGTGACAGTACACAGTTTATGTGCTAACACCGAAGTGAACAAACTCATTCACTTAGTAAATCTAAGCATCGAAAAAAAAAAAAAAAAAAGCAACACAAAAGTAATTTGTGAATATTTTCAGAATGCGATAAATCAAAGAAAATTAATTAAAAAATGTAAGTGTAATGTATATTCATGCAGTTTATTTATATATATAAAAGAGCAGAATCTGTGTGTGTCTGTGTGTGTGTGTCCGCTATAGAATCCTAGGCCGTTTCACCGAGTGGGACTAAATTTGGCACGGTTAATGTTTACGACCCGAGAAAGACAACGCCGCAAGCGATTTTACAAAATTCGCCCCTCAAGGGGGGAAGGGGGGGGGCAAAACGTAATTTCACAAAATACTTCATCTCTCAAACAAAAAAACAGATATCCGTAAAATTTTTGCTTTAAAATATAGCTAATACAAATGTCTAAATATCGGTTTCTGGAATTTTTAAAATTCGGTCCCCAAGGGGGGCGGGGGGGGGGAAACGTGTATTTCACATGCGTAAAACGTGATTTCGCATAATCCTATATATCTCAAACAAAAAAAAAATAGATATACATGAAATTTTTGCTCTAAAATATAGCTAATGCAACTATCTAAAAACCAATTTCTGGAATTTTAGAAATTCAGCCCCCAGGTGGGGCAACAAGCGGGGGGGGCTATGAAGCAAAAACAAATAGAAATACAGTTAGGCCGTTCAAAATTGGTACAGATAGGTTTAAGAGGCCTGCAAGTCGAATGGGGATATTTACGATTGTGTAAAGCTATTAGGAGGGGCAAGAAGGGGGGAGGGGAGGGGGGGAGCAAAAAAATAAAAAATAGTGTCAGATCGTTCAAAATTGGTACGTAGAGGTTTTCGATACTTACAAATCGATTGCTGATATTTTTGAATTTGTAAAATTATTAGGAGGGGTGGTAAGGGGGGGCTATGGGGCAAAAACAAATAGAAATACAGTTAGGCCGTTCAAAATTGGTACAGATAGGTTTAAGAGGCCTGCAAGTTGAATGGGGATATTTTCGAAAGTGCAAAGTTATTAGGAGGGGCGAGAAGGGGGGGGACGGAGAGGGGGGGGCAAAAAATAAATATAGAGTTAGATCGTTCAAAATTGGTTTATAGAGGTTTTCGATACTTACAAATCGATTGCGGATATTTTCGAATTTGTAAAATTATTAGGAGGGGCGGGAAGGGGGTGGGGCGGGATGGGGGGCTATGGGCAAAAAGAAATAGAAATACAGTTAGGCCATTGAAAATTGGTACAGATAGGTTTTAGAGGCCTGCAAATCGAATGGGGATATTTTTGAAAGTGTACAGTTATTAGAAGGGCCGAGGAGAGGGGGGGGGCAGAGGGGCAAAAAAAATAGAGTTAGATCATTCAAATTTGGTACATCGAGGCTTTCGATACCTACAAATCGATTGCGGATATTTTTGAATTTTTAAAATTATTGGGAGGGGCGGGAAAGGGGGGAGGGAGCGGAAGGGTAAAAAAATAAAAATAGAGATAGATCGTTCAAAACTGGTGCATAGAGGTTTTTGATACTTACAAATCGATTGCGGATATTTTCGAATTTGTAAAATTATTAGGGCGCTCATATATATGCATTGCGCACGGGTCTACGCTGCCGAAGGCAGTGGGGACCCGGTGCGACATTTTTCCCGATCAGAGTTTTTTTTCTTTTTTTTTTTCACTTGATAAAAATTAATGCAATTTTGAGAATTCATTAATTATAATGGTTCATTTAAAAATAGTGACCAGCGAAGCGGGCGTAGCCTGCTAGTTTATTATAAATTCAGAATGAAGATTGCAAATGCATGCTATCTCAGACCATCTTGCTCCCAGCCAAGTCTGCGCGTATGCGATTTAGAAGGAGTAAGTTGGAGCCGTCGGAGCTTGGAGCTGGAGAATTTGTGACAGGCGCGAACTAAGGTCTTGTCTCATGTGGCACCAATGCCGCGGAATGCTGCTACATTCACATTAGCGCACATCCGCCTGTACAGTCAGCCAAACCCCCCCCCCCCCCTCCCGCCTAATTTCGCCGTAAATTATCGTAGAAACATGCGACTGGTACCGATCAGTTTGTAATAACGTCTAGTTTATAATGTTATAGTTAGATTTTACTTAGAGGGTCGTCTACATATTAAAACTGACATCAACTTCATTTGTTTCAATGGTAACCCCCCTTTTTTATAATTTATTTGAATTCTTTGGATCAAATCATCACGGAAAATGGTATAGTTTATATATTTCGCTCAATTTTTCATAGAGTTATAAGCTGTCAAAGTTTGGGGATGCTAATGTTAAATGAATGTGACAAACATTAAATTATATCTTCCGAAATAATTATGATATTTAAATTCTGTTTCTTTTATTCGTTAGAATGAAGTGACCCAAACATATTCCATGCAAATTTTTTTTGAATTATGAAAATTATTAATAAATTCATATTTGAAAAAATTATGAATTATGACCTATGTTAATTTTTGCACGAATAGAACGGGCATCATCAAAAACATGGGTTTCCAAATTTACAGCTCGTTTATTATATTTTGTGATGAAATACCAAATTCAGCCAAAATGGGGACCGAAAATTGCTTTTTCTGTCATTATAAAAATGTCTATCAATCCCGGTTGTGGGCACCTTCATGTAACTGGTAGTGAGCACACTTGCTTTTTTCATTTAAAGCATATGAGACTTACAAATTGTCAAATATGGTCGTTTTTGTCAACATAACATAATTCATTAGTGTAATTGTCAAATATGGTCGTTTATGTCAACATAACATAATTTGTTCGTGTTTTTAAGTATTTTTAGGTATTTTTAGCAACGTCAACCCCAAAACGTCGACCGATCCAAAAGAAATAGATTTTAAAGCGCTAGTTAAAGCCATTTAGGATTACTTAGTGGATAAGAAATCCATAAAATCGACTGCCCGAGAATACGAACTTCCTCGCAGCATCTGTGTCTCTCCAGAAGCAGTCTGGAAAAAGCAAGGCAACTTCACCTGTCAAACTGAAATTGACAGCCAATCACACTAAAAATAGGAGTATCCACAATCTGATGATGATTCCGACTTCTGTATCATCTGTTTGGTGCACCTGCTACCATGCCTAACAACAGGCGACTTAATCAAATCAAATGCAACGACTGTGATCGGTTGGTGCATTTGAAGGGTGCCAATATACATGCAAATTATTTTACTTACAAGCATTGCACTTCTGATTTGGAGAACGAAGAAGATGACGAATAAAACTGGAAAAATTCCATTTTCAGTTGTTATTTTGTCCACTGAATTCTTACAAAATGAAATTACTAATTTTGTTATTTTCTGTATTCATATTTATCGTTGTTTTTCTTAGTATTTTCTCATTTTTAGCGGATTTTTCACGTGTGCATACAACTAGGTACACAATTATTTTTAAGCAAAAAATGACCACTTCACAAAATTGTTGATAAAATTTTTCTGGTTGTCGGAATCAATATAATTACTTCATCAAACGTTAGCTAAGGGTTCTAGCTTTCCATTGGTATTCACAAGTTTGCATAATATCTACTCTACCAAAAGTTATAAGCGAAAATAAGCCGTGCCCACAACCGGAGACATTCCCTATATATTTATTTACGCCATCTAAATAGTTATGTTCTAATATTGGCAATATACATACTTTATTTTGTTATATACTTATACATCAATTGCTTTTGGACAAAACCAATTAGAATATTATACAGAAATTTATTATCATCGTCTTGTTTTTCGTTACCATTTCTACATCTGTATGCTTACGCAATGTTCTGTATCTAGGGAACTTCATGGGTCAGAGTTTTATACACTTATTTGATATTTATTTTTCTTATTGTTGTAATTTGAAATTCTTAATAATTTTTATCATGTTTCGTTTCCCACTTTTACACATTGTCGTGATGAGATATGATATATAAATATATCAAATAATATATTATCATATCGTATATATATATACACACACAAACATATATATATATATATATATATATAAATGTTTCGTATAACCTATGGTATAAAACGTAACATTTTAGTATAACACGTCTCATTTAGTACTTTTTAAAATCAGTAAAAATAATAGAGAATATATACAACAACTATGAATAATTACTTCTTTTTAAGGAATTTTTTAGCCTTCAAGTATATTGTTCATCTTTATTACGCAATACTTTTTTTAAATGCTTGATACAAAATATAAGAAATTCCATTAATAATTCAAATAAACTTAAAGAATAAAAATGTTGCTCTATTTTCCCCGATTCCTCTTTAATGTATCATACAACAGTATCGTATTACTAGACATATGGTAATGAATATCCTTTGATATACAAATATGGCTGTCTATTTATTATAACAAAAGCACCAGTCTGTGAACTACGAGAAATGGTAGAATAAACAACTGTTTTTCTATACAAAAGATAGATCATAAATGAATTTATTCAGCATTCTCTTCACAAAGTTTAACATGTTCTGAATTAATAAATCATTGAATTCTTTTGTGTAGCCTATATCTATTTATTAACAAAGAAATTAACTAGTTACAAATGTAAAACTGGTATGTTGTGGCCGTCACAAAACTTTCTTCTATATTTTCCGATACAAATTCACCCAGTACAAATAATTTATTCAAATAATTTATTCAAATTATTTTTCATGATGAATTCTGAATTTTTTTTTCATATAGGATTTAACACTAAAATGTCATAAAGAGAGTCGATTTTATGTTTAACACCGATATCTGAAAAAATGCCCTTTATTTTTAAGTTTTTTTTTTTTTTTTTTTTTTTTTAAGAAAAATGTCGATAAATTTGTTTTAAATTATCATAGATCAATGTTCAATCATTCGTCGTTTTAAAAGTGTTAGCGAGTTTTATTGAAAGATAACCATATTGAAAATTTGCCCTGATGGGAGTGGACTTTCCTCGAGGGAGGGGGGGGGGGTTGACGTGTTACACCTATTTTTAAAAAAAAATTTGTCTAGTTGAATGCTGCTATTATAAGTACCACTTTTTAATCTTATTATGATTCGTTTAAAGTAATCCTCATTGTGCCCATTTCAGGAAATTATGTACTACCTAAAAGTTAAAAGTTCAGAAAAATCGGAATAGCAACGCCATTTGTTAGACGTTTATCACCAAAAGTTGATAGGCACTAATTTATGTTAAGGTGCAACTGCATATCAATTTGTATGAAATTCTGTGTAGTAAGTTCCCGAGATACACTTTACTATGTTCAAGAAAACTGTTTAGGAATGATAATCGCTTTCTCATATCCGTATGATAGACAAAGTATTGTTGGAAGTTCAATTTTCAACGCTAACTTTTTTCTATAATTAGTAGTTTTAAGGTCCCCTGAATACGAAAGTTTTTAGCAGTTGATATAGGAGTATGATGTCTGTTACTAAAATAACTTAAAAACAAATACTTGCAGGAAATACTAAATACTAAAATATTTAAAAAAATTAAAGTAAATGTAAACTAACATAAAAAAAGTAAAAATTCTGTAAAAGACAGAATTTAGTTTAGTACGGAGGACTATTACTTTCAATCGGTAGAATTTTTATTTTTTATTTTTATTTTTTATTACTTTTTTATCTCATTTTTTGACCGTAAAACTGGGCCACTTACTTTTTAAAATGAGAGAAATGAATTAAAATGAAGTGTTGCCGCCTAATTTTCATACTTTAATTAAAAAAAAAAAAAAAAAAAAAAACTATTTGTCGTGCCGAAAAACTGTTTCCACCCCTGGACTTAGAAAAATCGCCCTTTTCATTTGGTACCAAATTTCGAACGACAAGACTGATATTTTTAATTTATTTTCCCTTTTTTTGGTGTTACAAAAAACTAGTCTACAAAAGCTGGCGACGACGTTCTTACCCAGACTGAAACTAATACGCTCCTAGTCCTAAAACAATTATTATTATTATTATTATTTTTAATAAATGTTTCGGAGGAGGGGCTTAGCATAGCTAGAAGCGCTTGACACCACTGTTGGAGTGGTAAGCGGCACCTCCTCCCTGTATTATTTAGTATTATTTTTTAGGCCTGATAATTTTTTTTTATTATTGCTAATTTTTCATAATCCCTGCTAATAATAATAATAATAATAAGAAGAAGAAGAAAAGACTAGAATGCTAATTCAAAATGCATCTATATGATGGTACTGAAATATGACGAGCAAAAATTTTTGTAAACATACGTATAATAACCCGAAAAACTTCACAGCAGTTGTTTCAGATAGATATAATTATCCTGAAAAATTGAAATTAGAAAATTATCTCATGAAAATTAGGAAAATGAAATGTGATTAATGAACCACGGATATCACAAAATTAAGAAATTATTCTATGAATATTTGAAAAAATGATATATATATATATATATATATAATATTATTATTATTTTTTTTTTATATTTGAGACAGAATAAAAGAACTTTTTTTTTAGTATTTTATTATATTAGACTTGCCAATAATAATTATACGCAGACATATTTGGTTCTGTTTAAGTATGTGCATGTGTATTTGCGGATAAATATACATATGTATACTATAGTGTTCATAAGAATTTGGGATTAAATATTAGTAAGATAACTTATAATCATTATAAATTTCATCTTTATTAAAAAGGAGATTGTATCGGATTTATTAAAATATTCAACTTCTGGTTTTCGATTGATTTACGTGTTTTGAACACCACTTAATGATTTTTAGATAATGCTCGTCTATTTGTGTCTCTGTATGTATCTGGCAAATACCTTGTGGCAGCTCTAGATCAGTAAACTAATAAATAGAATTTCATGAATTCACACTAGCATAATTTGATTCCATCAATTTTTTGTACATATTGCTCCACACGTGGCATGATTGTTTAGTTTTTCATAATCATTAATATGGAAGTATAGGAAAAATTTTGTATAAATGCACACAATCAAAATCGTTTTTAAGTTCTGATAATTTTTATTTATTATTATTAGTTTTACATAATAATTAATATGGAAGTATAGGAAAAAAATCGTATAAATGCACACAATAAAAATTATTTTTAAGGTATGATAATTTTTATTCATTATTATTACTTTTTCATAATCATTAATGTGGAAGTATAGGAAAAATGTTCGTATAAATGCACACAATGTATATTATTTTTAAGATCAAATAATTTTTATTTATTGTTATTAGTTTTTCATAATCATGAATGTGGAAGTATAGGAAAAAAAATCATATAAATGTACACAACGAATATTATTTTTTAGGCCTGATAATTTTTTTTTATTATTGCTAATTTTTCATAATCATTTATATGGAAGTATAGGGAAAAATGTCGTATAAAAGCATACAATGAATATTATTTTTAAGGTCTGATAATTTTTGTTTATTATTCTTAGTTTTTCAGAATCATTAATATGGAAGTATAGGAAAAATTTTCGTACAAATGCCCACAATGAATATTATTTTTAAGGTCAGATAATTTTTTTTATTTATTTTATGGCTAGTTTTTCATAATCATTAATATGGAAGTATAGGAAAAAAAATCGTATAAATGCACACAATGAATATTATTCTGAAGGGCTGGTAATTTTTGTTTATTATCGTTAGTTTTTCATAATCATTTATATGGATGTATTGGGAAATATTTCATATAAAAACACACAATGAATATTTTTTTTAACCAATTACTAGGAAACTAATCATTTTGTTTATAATAGTAATAGTTAACAAGGATAAAAATTTTGTATATGTAGGACATTGCTTCCTGTCAGGAGTGTAAATTTTTAATACAAAAATTATTCAAAAGAACAGTTTGATGCATTTAAAACTGATGATCAGAACGTGTACCTACCTGTGATAATTTGAAACAAAATTATAAAAAGAATTTTAATGGGGGGAAAAAAATACATAAATATCCTATTTTTTTCCGTTTGTTTTTACAATATAAAATGCAGTAATGAATATTTTGGGCTAAATTATGTGAATTTGTGTAGAAATAATCTGGTGTGTCACTCACACGACTTTCTCTTACACTGAAATTTAATATATAAATACAGGTTGCAGATTGAGAGGTAAGATAACGATGCTATGTAAACCTATGTCAAACAATTCAAATTAGGATTCGGGAGAGTTTTATATGATAATTAGTTCTGTGTGAGAGGGGCTACCGCCCCCCTCAAACCCCGTTTTATTAATGCACCTACTTTGATATAGAATTTAGTTCGGTTATTAAAAAAAAATTCTGTTTTAAAAAAATAATTTATTGAAATTAATATTAAAAAAAATTATCTTTTATAATAATGCAGACGATTTCCATATTAGAGAAGTAGTATAACACTAAATATCCAAAAAAAGTCCATTTTATTCTCAATATTAAAAAAAAAAAAATCTGGTTTTATTTTTGTTAAAAGTAAAAAAAAATATCGATAACTTTAATTTAAATTATCGCAGATCGATGGTTCAACCATTCGTTTTAAAGGTATTGGCGAGCTCTTTTGAAAGCTACCCATCATGAAATTTACTCCTATCGAGGGGGGAATTCCCCCCCCCCATGGGGGGGGAGGCGAGGCTCCTACATACACACAATTTTTTTTCCCTGTTGACTATCTATTACAAAAAATATATATTCGTTTCATTTGGTTTAATGCAGTCTATAGACATTAAACTCTACTTACCTGCAATTTCCCCCATAGACGTAATGTATTAGAATTCTCTTGATTGTCCCTGTACATAAACCATTTGCTTGATGTTAACGAAAAGCTTACTGCAGCATCCCTATATGATACACATTTAGAATACCAAGTTTGAAATGTCTGCTACTATTTGTTCTTGAGATATGCTGATAACAGACAGACACACACACAGACACACACACAGACATACACACAGACCATTTGCTAAAAACATGATTTTCGTATTCAGGGGACCTCAGAACATGTAAATATAACAAAATCTCACTTTCGGAAAATTGACCCAAAAACAATACTTTCTCTACCTTATGGGTAAGAGAAAGTAAAAATGGATGAAAGTTTTATAATGGGCATAGCATACTAGTTTACAAATTGTACTGAAACGCTGAACATCTTAACTGCTCAAAGATAGTGTAATGATAGTGTACTGCTCAAAAATAGTATAAAGATAGTGTAATAATCTGGTGTGTCACTCACACGACTTTCTCTTAACCTGAAATTTAATACTATAAATACAGGTTGCAGATTAATAGGTAAGATAACGAGTACTGTTATGTAAACCTATGTTAAACTATTCATATTAGGCTTCTGAAGAGTTTTATATGATAATTAGTTCTGTGTGAGGGGGGCGGTAGCCCCCCTCAACCCCCTGTTTCATTAATGCACCTACATTTATATAGAATTTAATTCGGTTATTAAAAAATATTTCTCTTTTTAAAAAATAATTTATTAAAATTATTATTTAAAAAAAATTATCTTTTATGATAAGGCAGGCGATTTCCATATTAGAGAAGTAGTATAACACCAAATATCCAAAAAAGTCCATTTTATTCTCAATAAAAAAAAAAAAAAAAAATACGATTTTTTTTTCGTTAAAAGCAAAAAAAAAAAATCGATAACTTTGTTTTAAATTATCGCAGATCGATGGTTCAACCATTCGTTTTAAAGGTATTGGCGAGCTCTTTTGAAAGATACCCATCATGAAAATTTACTCCCCTCGAGGGGAGACTTCCCCCCCAGGGGGGGGAGGCGAGGCTCCTACATACACAAAGTTTTTTTCCCACTTAACTGTCTCTATTACAAAAAATATATATTTGTTTCATTTGGTTTAGTGCAGTCTATAGACGTTAAACTCTATTTTCCTGCAATTTCCCCGTAGACGTAAATGTATTAGAATTCTCTTGATTGTCCCTGTACACGAACCATTTGCTTAATCTTAACGAAAAGCTTACTGTAGCATCCCTATATGATACACATATAGAATACCAAGTTTGAACTTTCTGCCATAATTTGTTTTTGAGATATGCTGATAACAGACAGACACACAGACACACACACAAACACACACACAGATACACAGACACACACACAGACACACACACAGACACACAGACAATTTGCTAAAAACATGATTTTCGTATTCAGGGGACCTCAAAACGTGTAAATATAACAAAACCTCGCGTTTGAAAATTTGACCCAAAAACAATACTTTCTCTACCTTATGGGTAAGAGAAAGTAATTATATTTTATGTTTTACTTTTTACTTTCTCTTACCCATAAGGTAGAGAAAGTATTATTTTTGGGTCAAATTTTCGAAAGTGAGATTTTGTTATTTACACGTTTTGAGGTCTCCTGAATACGAAAATCATGTTTTTAGCGGTTGGTCTGTGTGTATGTCTGTGTGTCTGTGTCTGTTATCAGCATATATCTAGAACAAATAGTAGCAGATATTCCAAACTTGGTATTCTAAATGTGTATCATAGAGGGATGCTACAGTAAGCTTTTCGTTAAGTCCAAGCAAATGGTTCGTGTACAGGAACAATCAAGAGAATTCTAATACATTACGTCTATGGGGGAAATTGCAGGTAAGTAGAGTTTAACGTTTATAGACTGCACTAAACCAAATGAAACGAAGATATATTTTTTGTAATAGAGATAGTCAACTGGGAAATTTTTTTTGTGTATGTAGGAGCCTCGCCTCCCCCCCTGGGAGGGAAGTCCCCCTTGGAGGGGAGTAAATTTTCATGATGGGTAGCTTTCAAAAGTTCTCGCCAATACCTTTAAAAGGAATGGTTGAACTATCGATCTGCGATAATTTAAAACAAAGTTATCGATTTTTTTTTTTTTTTTTTTTTTAAATATTGAGAATAAAATGGACTTTTTTTGGATATTTGGTGCTATACTACTTCTCTAATATGAAATTCGTCTTCATTATCATAAAAGATAATTTTTTTAAATAATAATTTTAATAAATTATTTTTTAAAAACAGAATTATTTTTTTATAACCGAATTAAATTCTATATAAATGTAGGTGCATTAATGAAATGGGGGGTTGAGGGGGAGGTAGCCCCCTCACACAGAACTAATTATCATATAAAACTCTCCCGAAGCCTAATTTGAATTGTTTAACATAGGTTTACATAACATTGTTATCTTACATCTTAATCTCCAACCTTTATTTATAGTATTAAATTTCAGGGTAAGAGAAAGTCGTGTGAGTGACACAACAGATTATTAAAACTTGAAGTATGACTGGTGTAATTCATGAATAACGAGTTAGCAGTTCATATAGTACAGAATAATGATACAAATGATATAGGTTATGTTTATTTTGGACTGTCGAAGAAATGTTTATAGATTTTATTATTATTATTATCTAAAAAATAAAAATGTGATGTCACATTAAGATTTCCTTTCTCTTTTTTCTTTAATTTTAAAAGTTTTATATAATAATTTACTTAAAAATAAAAATATATTCAAATATGACTTGAAATATATTTGCTGAATTTTATAAAATTCAGTAACTTACGAGTGATACACAATAACTTACAATTGTTTAAACATAAAATGCAAGATTATGATCAACATAAATTAGTGTACCATGTTTTTATTATCTCGCTGTCTTGTTTGTCCATACAAATCTTTTTTTTTTTTTTTTTTTTTTTATAACTACCTTCCCGACTAGCTAGACATTTGAAAAGTTTAGAATAAACCAGAACACGATGGAAATGTATTCTTTTAATACATTTATTCAATTAAAAAATGTTTGAAAATTTCTTATAATTGCTCTCTTTATTAAGCATTTGATCATTTTCTTTCAAGTTGATGGGGGTAATTCATGAAAATTTTAAAATAAAGTATATTTGAATACATAGAATTGTCAAGTTTATATGATTCAACAGAAAATTTAAAAACATGGTACATAAAAAGTTCTTTTTATCTTGTAATTATTTTTTCTTAATTTAAAGTAATGAATAATTTTAATTATATACCGATTTAGTTCTGTATTTAGTACCACATATATATATATATATATAAATACATTGACTTATAATATTCAGATTAAGTTTTCCATACAATTGCATTATTTTGGAAATAAACTGTCTGAGAGTAATATATTATGACTTTAATGTTAAAGACAACATTTACACAGAAAAATTACTTTAAATGATAGATTATCTGATTTTGAATCATAGCCAAGTCCTTGTTTTTCAAAGAATAAAATAACATTTTCTTTTGATGTATGTTTACGATGACGGATATCCTTTTTTGTAAGAAACGACAAGAATTTTAATTTATTTATTTTAACACAATTTTTACAAGAAAACTACGCTTTTATTACATGCTAAAGACAATATCATTGCTCTTATTTTGATTGTTTTAGAAGCTAAACACGATTAAAAAAGAATTAAAATTCCTTTTATTTAACAATGTGAAAATAAAATAGAAAAAATAGCAGCGACAAAGTATTTTTATATTCAATTTTAACGTAAATGTTTATATATATATTTTTTTTTATGTATTTTAGAACAATGTTCATTTAAAAAAAAAAACAATTTTTTTTAACCTTATTAGTTGTATTTTCCATGTTTTAGAATTTTTAAAAGAATGGGTTTTTAAAGTTTGCTTTTTTTAATACTTAGTTTAATCAATAAATTTTTGTATTCGTAAGTTTAGAAGAAAAATATAACTAAGGAAATTTATTGGAAATTCATTAAAATTTGTAAAAAATATTATATGTATATATATAGTCAATAAATAAATGGAGTCGTAGCAAAAAAGTTTATTCTTTACGCTGTTTTATATGTTTTTCTTTATTTTAGAAATAATAAATTAAAGCGTAATAAATTATAGTTATATTAAATATTCAAAATAACTTTTAACTTAATAAGTGTATTAAAATACTTTATCATTTTTTTTAAAATAAATTATGTAACGATTATTTAATTTTTCCTCTTAAAAAAAATCCCTCGAGATAATTTTTTTAAATTATTAATGAACTACGCAAATATTTAGTAGTTTGCCTTTAATCTGTATACTAGTATGTATGATAAATGATAAATTGTCAATATTTTCAGCTTAAAAAAGTAATTAACATACCACACAGAAAAAAAAAAATCATTAACTCAACTATTCTTTTAAATCATCCTCGTGCCTTTCGGGTGTAAAATCTAAGAAAATTGTACTAGGAGTGAACATTTTAAGGACATTTTATGGCAATTTTTTTCTTTCTTACTCTTCCTAACTTTATGGACTGTAACAAAAATTAGCATTCTATACCTGAATTAACGCTTTCTTTAAGTGACTATGCAGCAAATATCTATTTTTTACTTTCTTTGAAGCGCTTAAAATCCATCGAAAGTAATCACCCAGTAGCAACCCCCCCCCCCCCCCCCAATAGCACTTTTGAAATTTTGTAGAAAAAAAATGAAATAAAAAGCCAAATTAAAAAGTTAACATAAGATATTTTATGTTCGATTAATGTGTTAACAGAATAAATAAATAATAAAAAAAAAAATAATAAAAAAAAAAAAAAAAAAAAAAAATAGAAAAAAAATAACTTGTATTAGAAATTGCAAACAAAATATTACCTCTAAAAAAATTAGCGATATTAACTGACACAATTATTTGGAAATGCTTCAAAAAATCCTTTTATTTAAACTTACCCTTAATTCGTTTCTGCAATTGTTCTGAAATGATAAAAATTATAATAGTTTCGGTTGACGTTCCTTATTTTCTTAGTTTAATGAGATCATGGCCATTTAAGAATTATTTGAAACACATTGGCCGACGAATTGCAGGTAAACTGGTATAAGTCCTCATTTTAAAAATTAAATAACTCGGTGCCTATTTCACTCAGAGGCATGGAGTTTCCTTCATTTTCCTCCTTAGACAAAAGGCAATGTGCTTATCTGTGTATAAGTAGTAGGAAAGAAAAGACCGAAAAACAATTAAATATCGTATTTTAATAAGTATACAGCGCCTTCGACAACGAGTGCCGTATCTGACGATTTGAACTCAATTTGTAATCAGTAGCATATGTTTGTATGACTTTTAGTTTAAGAAATAATCCCTGTAACATGTTTTTTGAATCACACGTATATAATTAGGTGTTAAACTTTATATATATATTCTAAAACTCAATATACTTCTTAATAATAACTTTATAATAAAGAGCAGTTAACTATTTATTAAAATGCTTATGGGGAAACATTATTAATAATAATTATTTCTGAGGGTCCTTAGCAGTACAGAAACTACGATTCGAAGGTCGAACATTTACCTATGAAAGTTTTTCAAATAACACACTATTTAGTTTTTATAAACATGTTTTTATATCATAAAAGAGAGAAGAGGCAATCATAAATATAGAAACGGTAAAATATAAATCTCGGCTTTTTCTTTATTCAAGAAAAGGTGTGAAAAGGTGCTTTTAGAGGATTTTAAAAATGAGATATTGTTTTAAAAATAGTTCAACCATTAAGCAGTTCGTTTATTTTTTTTTCTGTGTTCACAAATTACCTTTTTGACCTCTTCTCATTCTTAACGGTACTACTGATTAAGTGATAACTTTTAAAATAACATTGGGGAACAAAAATAAACTTTTTTTCTGTCACACGAAGAAGAATATGCGTTTGTAAGAGAACTTTTCACGCTGATTTCAAATATATAAGCGGTTTTTCTCTAAATGGTCCAGATTTTTGTGACAGTCTATTATAGTGTCGAGGTTTTGCTAGATCTCACTTATTATGTGACTCGGCGGTGGCAGGTGTGGGTGGGAACTACCACACTTTAGAATGTAAAAAACGGGAGGAAAAAGGCTAAAGATCCATAGAAAAAGCATGGAACGAAAGCGGAAAAAAAAAACCCTCACAATGTTAAGTGTGTTAGGAAAAAAAAAAAAAAAAAAGAAAAAAAAACGGCTAACACCGAAAAGCTGCCATCAAAATCTGGCAACAGCAGAGCGTCAACGGCGGCCTCTTTTCATATTCCTTTGATGTGGTATTTGAGTTGTCACTCACAAACCTCCTAGTGCGATAATTGCATGGGGACTTGGGTCTCTTTTGTAAAAGAGCAATAAAAAGTAATATCCTTCATTGTAAACGTGTGCAAAATTTCAAGGGTCGCTTTCGGACAATGGATAATTTATGACTTTGTCGCTCTACTTCTGTTGCCAGAGTTTGAAGGCAGCTTAAGGAATAAAAGGTCTAACTTGACTAGTAAAAGTAGTCAAAGCTCGGAAAGGAATTGGGCTCGGGGCCCTGAAGCTATCGTCGAGATTTTGTTAAGCCTCGCCCATTTGTGACAGTCGAAAATATAACGAAAGTTATCCGGATGATTTAAACATTTTCTTGACATTTTAAATTAAGCATTAATGGGATATTTATAAAGAATCACGTTGTTTAAGCGCGACAGGCAGATGTTTTTCGACCATATCATGGCAGAAAGATGTCTGAAACCACCTGCCTTTACTGTGCGCTATTAGAAATGTATATTTAACACCTTCACGGTAATATTTTTTTTTTTTTTTTTTTTTTTTTTTTGTGCTGAATTTAAAAGGTTGTTTTACATAAATAAAAATATGACTGAAAATATGAAAAACCGAAAATTTAAAATTTTATTCTGCAAAATCTGGACCCGATAGAAGAATTCTGATTGCATATTTGAAATCAGCTTAAAAAGGTGCGTCAGGTATATAAAAAATACTTCGTTTTAGAGGATTTTAAAAATGAGATATTGTTTTAGAAATAGTTCAACCATTAAGCAGTTCGTTTAATTTTTTTCTGTGCTTCCAAATTAATCGGACCTTTTTTGACCACCCCTCATTCTTTGCGGTACTACTGATTAAGTGATAGCTTTTAAAATAATAGTAAAAAGAATTTAACTTATTTCCCGAAAATTTGTGCCGTCAATGGTAGAGAACATATGTGTGCCATTAATGGTTTTACAATATTCTGTACCATTTCTAATTGTTTCAGTGAATTTCGTTACGGATTTTACGTATCTGGAACGTAAAGGCAAATAATTAAGTTAAGCATATTAGTTGCATTTAATTCATTTTAAATAATCTCTCTCGAAAAAAAACTGATAGTTCTGGTTTAGTATAATCTAGTTTAATTATAATATCAGTGTATTATAAAAGCATAGATCTGATTTAATAGTATACTTGGCTATGAAATTATATGTACAGAGTTTATACTGTAATATGAAAATCTCATCTTAATCCAATATTAGCTTATTGGATTAGACATCTAATAGCATATAATATGGTTTTGAACTTAATCTATTTCTTGTTATGAAACTATATAATTTCGTGTTCTCGTTATCAAATGACTATCAAGCTTTACGTCTAATACTACTGTATGGCGATCAAAGAGTTAAGTCACTTTTGTAATTTCATGCTTTGAAATTATTAACATCTTGATTACTTTTTTAATATTATCTTGAAAAAAAAAATAAATAAGTTTTAAAAAATATAAGAAATTTTAATACATTAATTAAATTGATGATTATTATTCCCCTATTTAAACTTTTTTTTTTTCTTTTTTTTAAAAATAAATATACTATTATGGTTAGAAAGAGATACCGCAAAAAATTTATTTTTATTATTGCTACTGACAATGATAGCAAGGAATGTTAAAACAACGATGACATCAATTTTTGAAAATCTTACTCTTTATTAGAATCAGATTAAAAATTATATAGATAAAGGCCAAAAGAATAACATGGTCTAAGAACGAAAAAAACATCTGTTATCCACACTGAGCTGAAGAACAACTGGAGCAAATGCTTCCAATACTTTTACACAGTGTTCGTGCGTGCCAGTTTTTCTGCAATCTTTCGCCGACCTTGTATGGCAAGCAACATTTGTCGGGTCATCTATTACTATTAAAATCTTTAAAGAATTAAAATTTTAAATTGTAATGTCATGTTTAGCATATGGTTGTTCGAACTGACAACCTTTACACAATTTTACTTTGAAATATAAATATATCAAATGCTTTTTGCCATACAACGCTCGAAAGACAAACCTTCAAAAACGGCACGCGAAAACCGGTCTAGCATTTCCTCCAGTTGTTCTTCAGCTCAGTGGTTATCCACTACAAATCTAAGAATTATAGACGGGGAAAGAAAAAAAAAAAGAAAAAGAATAACTGTTAATTGTGATTTACAAGGGTAAATAAAAAAGTAGGTCCCAAAAGCCAATAAAAATAAAAGGGAAACCAAGATGCATACTTGAAAATCATGTTGATTTCTCTATATAATTGCCATTTACATTTATACATTTGTCTCATCTCTGTGAGTTTTTCAATGACTGTTGCATAAAAGTCTTTTGACTGCTGTTTGAGTCATCTATGTACCTCATATTCAGCATATCATGATCCAAACACGCTTGCTCACCTGTCACTTCTAACCATTTCCTCAACCTTTCACGCTGTCTCTTCTGTCGCAATCTCAACTGGACGATCACTTCTACTTCTCCAAGAACTTTTTAATGTTCTTTAGGAAATTTTTGGACCTAATTATTGACTGTTTGTCGGAACTAACAATTTATCGTAGACACGAAACATATCCATATATATATCTTTTACCGAAAGTCTTTTCGCTCACAAGAAAAAAAATGTAAAAAAAAAAAAACTTCTCCTCTATTGCTATTGCATACTCCTCGAGCTCAGTTGCCATTTTAAAATGCAGCTGCTCATCTTATGCAACTGCTGTATTATAAATTTGAAATAAACATCTTACAATTGGATAATTCTGTATCCTATTGGCATATTGGAAACACTTTACTATTAATTTCAAAAGTTTCTTATCGGTTTGTGACCTATTTATTGATTTGCCGTCACATTTTTGTTTTATTATTATTTTTTTTAATAAATGCAATAATTTACAAAGAATAATTTTATTTTTTGATATACAATATTTGTTTTGTCCCATGATAATTATATATATATATATATATTTAAAGTTACACATTCATTTTTTCGACGACATGATAAAAAATATTATTTATCATTCACGTGTAAATAAATTTATTCCGTTTTATAGCGGGAAAAAAATGAACGCTTAATTCTTCTTGACGTCAACTTGTTTTTGCTTTAATATATTTAAACTTAAAACGGGATTTTTAAGGAATACCTTTCGAACCAATTATGCGATTGAACTAAACTACAGAGTTAGCAAGGTTTTATACTGGTTAATAAGTGTAATTTTGTACAGTGTAGTTTTGTATAGTGAGAGACCGCACACATGAAAGGGGAAACAGAACAAAATATGACGATGCGAATTGTTTGACTAAAATTAGTTGTCGTGTCGTAATAATAAACATGTGCACAGATCGATACACTAACCAATAAATTACCACTAATCTACGACAGAAGTTATTAATATATTGGGATTTTATTTATTTATTTATTTATTTATTTATTTTTTATTTTACCACGAAAATATTCATTTTAAAAAATAGGAAAAATCATATATTAAAAAAATTAAATGATAAATTTTAATATGTGTGTGCATTTTTAAATATACATTTTAGAACTTTTCATTTTAGAAGAAACGGGGTTATTACAGTCTTCATTACATACAGTTTTGAAAGAGTTTTAAAACACCCTTTCTCAAATACTTTTGTAATTGAAAACATACTAAAAATTAGTCAGTTCTTCAGCATTTTAAAAATACAGATTTTTTTTTTTTTTTTTTTTTTTTTTTTTATCGAAGCATTTGTTTTAAATTGCTTTTTTAAAAGTTATTTTCCCAGTATTTATATTTTAAGTATTTTCGGATTAAATTTGATTCTTTCAAGAAGCAAAAATACTTGTAACTTTAATCTAGCCATTGGATGATTTATTATAAACCACGTTCACGAGAAAGTTTATGAAAACATTTGAGAAATAAAAAAAAAAAAATAAAGAGGGAAAAGCTATTTTAAAAGACATATTTTCATGGAGTTTTAAATGTAGATAATCTTAAGGAAAGAAGAAAAATTTTACAATTTGTTATATGGTAATTAGGAATCATTAAAATTATTAAGATTGATTTTTGAATAAGAATGGTTTAGAAAATAACAAACTGCATTTAATTTTTTAATATTTGTTATCTGAATAAATACATATGTTATAAATAATGTCTGTGAGAAAACAGAAAACGTCTGTTATCTAGAACTACAGATTAAAATTATATTTGAATCTGTAAAAAGCAATATTTTTTCTGTAACCAAATACAGTCGAACCTCGTTAACGTGAATTACTTTTAACACGAACTGTTTCCGCAATCCTCGTCAAAATGAAGATTAGTTTAGTTATATGAAAATTAGTGACTGATAGAATGAACTACTGATAAAATGAACAAATTTTTTATCCTCCTTAAGATTCACGTTAACGAGGTTCGACTGTATATCTATTGATACAGATTTTATTTGTTGGTTACAATTTTTCCTGTTTTCCATGTGGAGCACTTGGGTGTTGGAAAGCACACTCAGAAAAAAAAAAAAAAAAAAAATACCGCCTTCTTCTAGAACAAATAAATAGTCATTTTCGGATTTCCTAAACTAGAAATATAGATTTCTGAGTTATGCGTGTAAGGTAAGCAGATAATCTGGATATTCTTTAACCAGGTTTTTTGCGACCATTGGAGCTTCTGCGCAAGTGCTGACTCAACGAGTCCAATGTTAAAATAGGGGTTTACCCTACCCGAGCCCGACATGTGAATTTTATATCAACCCAAAACCCGACTCGAACCCGACAAAACTTTTTCATCAACCCGGAAACCGACCCGAACCCGCAGTAGAAACTTTTACGACCCGCACCCGACCCGAACCCGCTGTCTTTAGACTCGAACTCGACCCGAAACCCGAAAACTAAATCAAAATTACTTAGCCTGTACAGTCGGTAACAAAAGTGTCCGAACTAGAGTCCTGCGCGGGTCGGGACCTGACCCGAACCCGACAGATGAATTTTATATCAACCCGACCCGAACCCGACAAAAATTTTTTTATCAACCCGAAACCGCAGTAGAGAAACTTTTCCAACCCGCACCCGCTGTCTTTAGACCCGAAACCTAAATAAAAATTACTTATTCATCTAAAAATCGTACAAAACTTTAAATTATAAAATAAGGTAAATTTTCATTGTCATACAGTTGGTAAATTATTTAAAAAAGAATTTGAAATGTAATTACTAATTGTTTAATTTAAAAATTAAAAAAATCTGAAAAATAGATCAGTAATAATTTTTAACCATTTATGTGAGTTGTGAACTTCAAGAGTAAACTAGTATGTTGTGGCCAGCACAAGACTTTCTTCTATACTTTCCTATATTTTACAGAGTGCAAATAATTTATAAAAAATATTATTTTTAAAAATTATCTAACAGGATGAATGCAAGCGATTTTCATCTTAGAGACAACTAACACTAAATATCCAAAGTAAGACAGTTTTATTGCCTATAAATAGCATCTTAAAAAGCACGTTTTTATAATGGTTATCTCAGATATAAGGTTTTGTACAGTTATATGCCATAGAAGTTGAGATAAAGCCTTCCCATTATCGAGGGATATTGCAGCATAGCAGCTTCACCTATTGTCAGATTAGCATCCAGATTAGTTCAACATAATATCTCATTATGGCTTTCTCACATATCAAGGTTTGTTTTATTATACACAATATAACCTGAGGTATAGCCTCCCATTAAATTGCAAATATCGCGCATAGCAGCGCCACCTGTTGAACGGTTGACACCAAAAGTTGAGACACTAATTTAGGTCAAGGTGCATCTACATATAAATTTATATGCAATTTTATGCAGTTGTTCCTGAGCTATAGCCTTCTTTCAAACTGCCGAATCGCTGTACAGCAGCGTGACCTGTTGGCTGATAAAAATCCAAATTGAATCATCATAATGTCTCATAATAGCCTTTTTACATATCGAGCTTTGTTTGATTATACTCAATAGAACCTGAGATATAGTCTCCTCTTAGATCTCGGAAATTGCTGTATAACAGCGCCACCTGTTGGTCGGTTGACAAAAATTGATAGGCATTAATTTATGTCAAGGTGCCTCTGCATATAAATTCATATATAATTCTGGACAGTAGTTCTGGATATACAGTCGCCACAAAATTTTTGTCACAGACAGACAAACATTTTCCATAAATGGTAAAATCGTGTTCTAGACCTCTCAAAACGTGTAAATTCGTCGAAAACTGGAAGTCGAAATTTTTTATGAATCCAATACTTTCTTCCATTGAATTTAGAAAAAAGTAAAAATTGCACTTCAATTTAAATGTTCGTAATTTGTTGTTTAATACTTATATTTTGGAAACAAAATAAAAATGTATTATTCTTTATTGCTTTTGTCCGATGTGGATGTTTACTTTACTATAATAATTCGTGTAGAATGTATGTGATTCGCAGTTAAACATCTGCTTTTTAAGGATCACTGATCAATTTAAATTCGCATAATCAGCAACTTAGCTTCCTCCAGTTTCAGTTTTGCTTGGTGCATTATTTATTTGTTCTAGAGAAGACGATAAAAAATATAATTTGCCTTGATGGTATTCGTTTCCTTTATGTGTTTATCTTACATTTTTTTTTTTTTTTGTTTAAATTAAATCACAACAAGTATTCCCTGTATATTTGTTGTATATACATATGTAAACGGAAGAAAATTCAAAATTTCGTTAATATAAAAGCGAGGATTAAAATTCATTGAAAATAAAGATATCTTTAAAAAAAAAAAAAAAATAATAATAATCTAAATTGAGAAATAACTTAAATTTCCAAAACGTAAAAGCAATGTTATGTTGTATTTCTTATATATATATAAATAAATAAATAAATAAATAAATATATATTGTTGCGTACTTGGGGGTTCGTGAGTTGTCTGAGAATGAAAGGCCAAACGTACAAAAATTCAGTAATTTATTCACAGAAAATTCCAGAAAAATGCAGGTCTATAAACCAAGTATCAGCTTCAATTCAAACAGTAAACACAGCTTAAACAACAGCTGTCAATAGCAGATCCACAGTACAAACTGTATAACAATAACACTTGAAGCAAGTCTCTCTCAAAGAGGCTTAAGAGCAATGCAAGCACTAGCGAAGCTGGCTGAGATCTGAACTGAACTGACTGCCTTGGCGAGGAAGCGCTCCTTATATGCTGTTCCATGGAGCCCAGATTTTTCGAGAAAACTCTAGAAAGTGGTCAACCAATCAACTTACAGCTTCCATATTTGGTATATCCCATAAAAGGATTTTCTCGCCAAGGTCGCCAAAAAAATCGCCAAGGTGAGAAAAAGTCGCCAAATTTGGCGCCAAATCCATTACGTGCATTACTGGGGCTTTTTAATGCGTTTTTAAGGGAAAATAAGGCTATTTCAACGCTAAAACGACTAGAAATGCACAAAATTAGCACTTTATCAACTTACTAAGCCTCTTTGAAAGAATTTATACAAAAATAAACACAATTATTTACAATTTCGTAACACTGCCCCCCTCCCAAGGACTGCACGTCCCGGGCAGTGCAACTCTTGGTCAAGAGGCAAAACTAAACAAATTTACACAATCTAAAACACAAAAACTAAGTTGCACATAAAGATAACATAGAAATATAAATTAAGTGGGAAATATTTACAAAATTCACAAATATGTACAAATATTTATATAGAACTATTTACAGTGCGCATGCGCAAATTTTACCAGTATTTACATTTTAAATTTTAATATTACCGTTAATTGTGGTACTTGGCTAGCCTGTTATAGTGCACGACCTTCGGTTTTGATGAAGGTGTTTTAGTGATCCGCACCACTACATCATTCAGCCTTTTTAAGACTGTGTACGGTCCGTCCCAGTTGCACTGTAACTTGGGAGAGAGTCCTTTGCGTCGAACAGGATTCCACAACCAGACCTTCTCTCTTTCCTGGAACTCATGTTGTGTAGCCTTTAGATCGTACCTTGTCTTCATTTTCTCCGTTGCCATGTTAATCCGCTCCCGAGCAAAGGTGTGTACGTCCTCAAATCGTGCCTGGAGATCTTCGATGTACTCCTCGGGCGATGAAGGCGCATCGGGTGGACAACCAAACAGAAGATCACAAGGGAGACGAAGTTCACGTCCAAACAGCATCTGGGCTGGAGTATAGCCGGTGGTTTCATGGACAGCACTTCGATAAGCCAGCAGGAACAATGGCAACTTCAAGTCCCAATCTTGCTGGTTCCTTGATACTAGAAGAGATAGGTTATTCAGGATGGTACGATTGAACCTCTCGACCATGCCGTCCGACTGGGGATGTAAGGGTGTAGTCCGGGTTTTGTCTATGCCGAGTAGTTGACACAGTCCTTTGAAAACATCAGAGGTAAAGTTCCTACCTTGGTCGGTATGAAGTTGTAGGGGCGTGCCGTACCTTGACACCCATTGCTGCACTAGGACCTCTGCGACTGTGCATGCCTCTTGATTGGGAATGGGATATGCCTCAGGCCACTTGGTGAAATAGTCCATCACGACGAGGATGTATTTATTTCCACTGGAGGTCCGTGGCAAAGGACCCAAGATGTCGATTGCAATCCGTTCAAATGGTGCTCCCACGTTATACCGTTGCAGTCTTCCTCGACTTCGTTTCTGCGGGCCTTTACGTGCCGCACAAGCATCACAGGATTTACACCATTTCTCCACATCCTCCTTTGCCTTGCACCAGTAGAAGCGTTCCCGAACTTTCTGCAGAGTCTTCATTACCCCAAAATGGCCTCCGGTAGAGCTACTATGCAGTTGTTCTAAAACAGCTGGTATTTTTGATCTTGGTAATAAAATCTGCCATCTGAAGCTTTTCCCATCATCAGATTCCCACTTTCTGTATAATACGCCGTTTCTGAAATGAAGAGAGTCCCAAAGTGCCCAATAACTTTTCGTAATGGGACTTAATCCGGAAATGTCTTGCCAGGTAGGTCTGTTGCTGGTCGTCTCCTTCAGCTGTAATATTGGCTTTAGGTCAGGATCTTCCAACTGGGCTTTTCTAAGTTCTTCGTCACTCCATGGATCGGGATCTTGATCTGATGGTGTTGAGACTGTAACTTGGCAGGCAACCGGATTTATCGGCTGGTATTTCTGTTCGGCTCTAGAGCAGTACTTGCAGCTTTCCGAGCAGGGCTTCCGTGACAAGGCATCTGCATTACCATGTAGAGTCCCTTTACGATGACGTATCTCGAAGTCATATTCCTGCAGGCGTTGTATCCACCTGGCAATCTGTCCTTCCGGGTTCTTGAACTGGAGCAACCACGTTAAAGATGCATGGTCAGTCCGCAGCAGGAATCTTCTGCCATAGAGGTAATGATGGAAATGTTCTATGGCTTTTACGATGGCGAGTAGCTCTTTCCTGGTGGTGCAGTAATTTCGCTCTGGTTTAGACAGGCATTTACTCCAATAGGCAATGACATGTTCTTGACCATCAATTTCCTGCGACAGAACAGCACCGACACTCTCATGGCTGGCATCTGTATCAAGTATGAACTGTCTGTCGGGCTGTGGATACGTCAAGATAGGCTATGATGTTAAGGCCTCTTTAAGTCGCTTGAACGCATTTTCACATTCATCTGTCCACAGGAACTTCTGTTTGGCTTCCGTCAGCTTGTGGAGTGGTCTGGCAATATTTGAGAAACCCTTGACAAACTTCCTGTAGTAAGTGCATAACCCCAGGAAACTTCGTAGTTGGTGTACATTTTCAGGGCGACTCCAGTTCTCGACTGCAGAGATCTTCTCAGGATCAGTTCTCACACCTTCGGCAGAGATGATATGGCCGAGGTAGCTCACTTCACGACGGAACAAGTTACACTTGCCTGGATTCAATTTGAGGTTAGCCATTCTGAGTTTCTCCAGCACCTTTCGGATGTTTCGTAGATGGTCTTCAAAGGTGCGCCCCACAATGATAATATCATCCAAATACACCAGACAGGCTTCATAGGAAAGTCCTTTTAGCACTGTCTCCATCAGGCGTTCAAAGGTGGCAGGAGCATTACATAATCCGAACGGCATAACTTTAAATTGCCACAGTCCTTGTCCCGTGGTGAATGCAGTCTTCTCACGATCATCAGGATGTAATTCTACTTGCCAGTAACCGCTCTTCAGATTCAACGTCGAGAACCATTTATTGCCAGCAAGTGTGTCTAATGTGTCGTCAATTCTGGGAAGAGGGTAACTGTCTTTCTTCGTGATGTCATTCAAACGACGATAATCCACACAAAATCTTGTTGAACCATCCTTTTTCCGCACCAGTACTATGGGAGAGGCCCAAGGACTCGTTGATGGCTCGATGACATCATTGTGCTGCATTTCACTTAGAAGTTCAGTGACCTCTTCCTGTTTAGCAAAGGGAAGTCTTCTTGGATGTTGTTTGATTGGAGGATGATTTCCTGTATCAATTCTGTGCTGGGTGATGTTCGTTCTCCCGACGTCTTCAGGTGTTCGAGAAAAAAGGTCTTTAAATTCTTGGAGTAGCTTCTCCGCAGCACATCTCTGTTCCTTTCGTAACTCTGCATTCTTGAGTAATTCCGTTATTAATTGTTCAGAAGACTTGGATTCAGTTGATTGTGTGGGGCGGTTTATGCATGTTACAGGAGTGCAGGCTGCTAACACCTCATCCTTCTTCACTGTTCGGACCTTATCGCTGATGTTTGCGACTCTCACAGGAATAGTACTCCTTGAGAGATCAACTAGAGATGAAGCTACCAGAACTCCTCTTGGGCTATTGTCAGTATTCGGGTATTCAATCAGTCCATAGCGGAAGTATTGCTTTGTAGGTGGTGTTCCTGAAACTATTGTCTCTGTGTGTGGAGGGATGGAAATTTCAGCCTTGGCTGTTATCTGGCAAATTGTCTGAATGTCTTGATTTTCAGTGTTGAACACAGCGATGTCTTCCGAACTCGAATGCAGTTCATTATTCTTGAAGTCCAATTGAAAGTTAAATTTTCTCAGGAAATCAATTCCAATGATTAAAGGATCTCTTATATCTGCCACATATGCCATATGATGGTAACTGGCATTCCCAAAAGTGATAGTCAAGTTCATTTTCCCATATATTTTGATTTCGTCTCCGGTCACAGTCTGGAGTTTAACACAGGGCGGCGTCCAAATGATCTTCTCTTTTAGTTCTTGAGCCAAATCCGTTTTAATGATGGTCACGTTGGCTCCTGTGTCCAGAATCATCCGGCAGGTGGCGTTGTTGACTTGGCCATAGACGTGAAGTCCATTATCGCCGCCACTCATCGATGAAACATGAAATACTGCAAATTGGGGCTCTTTAATTTCAGGCGACCTCCGCCCCGCGAGATGGCCTCCTCTTAGTTTCCCTGCTGTGATGGTGAAGCCGGGTGATTTCCTATAGTTGGTCGTACGGGGCAGTTCCTCTTCACATGACCATCCCCTCCACAGCCCCAGCACTTTATCTTCCGATCCTTTATTTCTATAATATTTTCCAGGCTGCGCAATCTCTTTAGGATCTCTGCGAAATTTCTCTTCATTTCATTCTCATCAGCAGGCGTATCATTTAATGAGACTGCACTTATGGAATGGCGGTCTTTACGGGAGGCTTGTTGGGCTGCCTCTATCCTAAGTGCATAGCCTAAAGCTGATTCTACGTCTCTGATGTTGGAGAGTCTCAGCGCTTTTTGAATTTCTGGATCCCGAACTGCATCGATAAAGTACTGAAGAGCTAAGTCGTTACGAGTGTCAGCTTGACAGTCTGAGAAAGCTAGGTGTGACAATCTCTGAATGTCCGCTGCCAGCTCTTGCAAACTTTCGCCCGTTTTCTGGTAACGGGACTTTAGCTGGAGGCGACTATAGTCCTTAGAACACTTCTCTCCGAACCGTAGCTCCAATGCTCTAGTCAAGGCCTCGAAGTCGTTCCTTTCTTCTTTAGAAACATTCCTCAGTATCTCAGCTGCATCTCCCCGTAATGCTGCTGCTAAGTGGACTGACTTGGCGGTAGAGTCCCAGCCGTTAGCTTCAGCTACGATGGAAAACTGCGTCTTATATACATGCCAGGAGGAACTGCCATCGTAGGTAGATAGCTTAATAGATTCCTGATTCTGGATTCTTCTCTCTTTCTTTTCAGTTTCCTGGGGCATGGATTCTAACTTTTCTTCCACTTTTCTCTCCAGATCTTCTTCTATTCTCTTCAGTTTACCTTCTATCTCTGCAAACCTTCCTTTCAGTTCCTGATCAAAATTTTCTTTAACTTTCTCCTCGAAACTCCGTTCTATTTTCGTAACACTCTCTTCAACCTTCATAACATTTTCTTCTATCTTCATAGCTTTCTCTTTAAAACTTTCTTCTATTTTCAAAACTTTCTCTTCAAAATTTTCTTCTATCTTTATAACTTTCTCTTCTATTCCATCCATTCTATTTTCCATCACCGTTAATTTACCCTCGATTGATTCTTTCACCGTTGAAAGCTCTCTCTTCATCTCATCTTGATTAGATTTAATTTCTTCCTGAATTTCACCCATAGTATCTTTCAACTCTCTTAGCGATGTTTCCATTTTCTCTATCAATCCGGTTTCCATCTTTTCCTGTCCGGCTTTCATTTCATTCATCTGGGTAGCTAAGGTTTCTAGAAGTTTTTTCATCTCTTGCTCCATAGCCCTCGTTATCACCATTCACAGACAAATCCCACTTCTGACACCAGAAATGTTGCGTACTTGGGGGTTCGTGAGTTGTCTGAGAATGAAAGGCCAAACGTACAAAAATTCAGTAATTTATTCACAGAAAATTCCAGAAAAATGCAGGTCTATAAACCAAGTATCAGCTTCAATTCAAACAGTAAACACAGCTTAAACAACAGCTGTCAATAGCAGATCCACAGTACAAACTGTATAACAATAACACTTGAAGCAAGTCTCTCTCAAAGAGGCTTAAGAGCAATGCAAGCACTAGCGAAGCTGGCTGAGATCTGAACTGAACTGACTGCCTTGGCGAGGAAGCGCTCCTTATATGCTGTTCCATGGAGCCCAGATTTTTCGAGAAAACTCTAGAAAGTGGTCAACCAATCAACTTACAGCTTCCATATTTGGTATATCCCATAAAAGGATTTTCTCGCCAAGGTCGCCAAAAAAATCGCCAAGGTGGGAAAAAGTCGCCAAATTTGGCGCCAAATCCATTACGTGCATTACTGGGGCTTTTTAATGCGTTTTTAAGGGAAAATAAGGCTATTTCAACGCTAAAACGACTAGAAATGCACAAAATTAGCACTTTATCAACTTACTAAGCCTCTTTGAAAGAATTTATACAAAAATAAACACAATTATTTACAATTTCGTAACAATATATTAACAATATAAATATATATAAAAGTCAATAAAAATTTATACAGAACTTTAAAATTTTCATACAATTTCTATAGATGATCAGTTTTAGATTTGTTGAAGAAAAGAAAACGTATACGGATATCTTTTTTTCCTCATGCTTATACGTTTTTTTTCTTTTCTTTTCAAGATGGATATCCGCGTATAGGAATACGGAGCTCCGACACATGTCTAAAATCAGTTAACGAGCTATAATTATGCCTACAAATTTAGGCTTCCAATTGTAATTTTTTTGAAAGGTGTTCTCAAGTCTATTCAACTCGTAGAAAGCTAAACACAACCCGAAACCGACCCGCAAGAAAAAAATTCAGTCATCCCGACCCGACCCCGACCCGCATGATAAAAAGATCATTCAATCCGACCCGAACCCGACCCACAAGATTAAAAGATCATTCAACCTGACTCGATGCAGGACTCTAATAGGGGTGATAAGATTTTATTGAAAGAAAATAGCGATAAAAAAAACGCCGAATGACTAGATGTTTATCAAATCTCAACCTGTCGGTCAATTTGACCCTCCTCCAAGCCTTGAACTCGTCTTTAAAGCTAAGAACGAGAAACGTGGTTATACTATAGCCTAAATGATAGAGAATTTCTAGTCTATACTTCTGTAGATTGTGAAATAATATTATTAATATCATAAATCCTTTGTATTGGGAGAAATTCTCGCTTCATTTCCTAGAATTGAGTCATAAAACAAAATTATAGCTACTAAAACTCACTTCTTATGCTCGCATTTAATTTCAGAGAATTTTAAAGGAGATTGACCATGATAATTTAGAAAAACGCTCTAGAATTCTAATAGGGGTTTTTAGAACGTGCTTTCAAAGAGAACTAGAATTTATAAGGATGGCATGTAGCTATTTTTACTAAAGTCACAGTTTAGTTTCTAGATGTCAGTTACAGATTTATTTTATTTTATTTTTGTTTTTAATGTAACAGTTTGTTGCTAAGTGTCGTTCTTAAGATGTCGTTCCGGCTGAGAGGTATCATCATATCTATAGATATAGTAATAAGACATAGATTGATCATTGAGGGGGAAAAGTGATACCTTTTTTTACTCGGGAAAAGACAGCCATTTTACTCTCTTATGGATGTATTTCTCCGAGTGAATATACACGGGAATACACACACAGGTAATTTAGCAAATAAAATTTATGCACTAAAGGAGAATGAAAAACTCCAGCTATTCCTTTTTCTTTCTTTCTTTCTTTTCGTTTTTTCTCTTTTATTTACTCTGGTATACTCATATCTGCACAAAACTGTCTTTCTTTCGGGATTTATTATTATTATTATACTTCTTTGAGATAAAAATCGTCTGCATTCATCAGGAAACATAATTTTAATAAATTACAATTTAATAAATTATTTGTATTGCGTAAATTTGTATAGGATTATATATGCAAGAAAGTATTGTGGTGACCACAACATGCTAGTTATATATTAAAACTTCCACGGCTGCTAACTACATTTACAAAAATTTTGAGAATTCCATATTACTTACTAATATAAAATCTTAAAAAATATTAAATTTTAAAAAAGTATTTCATTAAATATGAAGACGGTAATTATTTCATAATAATAACAAAGCAATTGATTATGAAAATTATATTTTTCATAAATTACTTGAATATAACTTATTTATGAAAATTTATCCCATTTCTTTTCATATATTTACTAGAACACTTAAACGCCGCGCAATATTTCGGCATTTTCAAAATTTATTACCATTCTATTCTATTACTATTTTCGAGTTTTAACTCTCTAATGACTGATGCCAAAAAAAACTTTTTCGGCATCAAAAATCTTTGCTCGTTAACATGGGGATGATAGATCTATATAAATTACTCTATTTATGATCGTATCACTTTGTACGGTGGATTGTGTGTAGAATTAGTAAATTTTAAAGTTTTTTTTTTTCCAGGCTATCTTGCAGAAAAATTCTGCTGTGTACACTGTTGAAAATTTCAACAGAAAACTACTGGTAATCATTTATCCTAAGTTTCTGTGAGATTACAGAAAAAAATAAAAGATGTTAAAAAAAAATCTATTTTATATATTCATTTTAATGACTGTTATTAATTTAATGAATTATAGACGAGGATATATTTGGGAATTAGAATGCTCTTTCTAAAGTTCCATATAGTGTTCACCACATAGTATATTTAAATTTAGAAAATAAAAACAAAACGCGTAAGATAAAATGAAATACACTTCGAGCAATTTCCGATTAAAGCCTCAATACACTACAGTACTTTTGTATGGACCTACAAACGTATTTTTCACACCGCATTTTATAAGAGATATTCTTTTGCGCATGTAAAAGATACATGGTTATTTCCCTATGTTTAGAGCAATCTAAAAATATTAAAATGAACCAACAATATATTCTTCCTATAGATTTAAATATTTAAATTATTTTGTAAGACTTTGTACATTAACCATTCACACAATCTCAGTAAAATGTTTTATGTGATATATACGTATGATACACGTTTAGAATATCGAATCTGGATCTTCAGCTACTATCTGTTTTTGAGTTCTGTTGATAAAAATAGATTCGCATATACAAAGACATATACACACAGATGAACCTGAATTTTGGATTCATGGGACCTTAAACGTTGCAGTTATACAGGGTATTTATAAAGTCCCGGACCCATTTTGA
The DNA here is from genome assembly GCA_963930645.1 of Salticus scenicus. Lineage (NCBI taxonomy): Eukaryota > Metazoa > Arthropoda > Arachnida > Araneae > Salticidae > Salticus > Salticus scenicus. The sequence goes on from OZ005649.1 coordinate 185,900,809, forward strand.
TGTTTAATAACTCATAAAATAATGAAGATATAAACAAACTTATGGCATTTATTGATGAAGTAATTCATATATTTTCTTTTCAGGTTTGAATATCTTTACTTTTGTAAATATCGTCTGCACGTGTGGTTAATTTCAGATAATTTCATTTTCCAGTCTAAATATCTGTACTTTTCTAAGTATCGTCTGCTTATTAATTGCATTTTTCTCTCTTTTGATTTTTTTTTTACTCTTTGACTCTTTTGAAAACCCCATGAATACCGTGAGTCACAAAGGGATCCCCCAAAGGTTAATGTGTGGTGTGGACTGATGCACAACCGAGTCATTGGGCCTTTCTTTTTTACAGAAAAGACGGTCTCTCTTTGCGACTTGATATTCTCCGTGCGACGAAGGGGGCACACATGGAAGTTCATTGGCAAGGGTCATGAAACTTTTTAAGTCTATCTAACCATTTATGTTATTAATTTTAATCTATCTTTATTATTTTACGAGTTATTAAACATCAAAATGGGTCCGGGACTTTATAAACACCATGTATTAAAAACACAGTTTCGATCCCAAAACAGTATTTTCTCTACCAAATATGGATAAGAAAAACTGAAAATTGATCGGAAATATAGTCTCGATTTAATTTTTCAGAATTCTATTTTTACTGTAGTTTTATTTCCAACCGCCGTGATATTAAATCTGAATCTTGCGGGAAAGAGCAGTTAGAATTTGTCATAAAATTCTTCTTTTAAAATCACGTTCACCTGCAACTCTACAGAATTTAGAGAAATAAAAATCAAATATATCTTTAAAAATCGTTTCGGAAGAAACTTTAAACCTGAGAAATTTTGAGCAAGGGATGGTTCGTGTCTTATTCCATAAATATAGAATGAATAACAGAAAAAGTATTTTTTTTAAACTAAAATGATATAAAGATAACAGATATGAAATGTTTTATAAAATTAATTAAATTAATATATATATAAAAAAAAATGAGAAATGAAATAATGAAACTTTGTAAGAAGTATAAATAATTAGAAAAGACAGGAAAAAAAAAAAAAAAAAACATGAAAAATTTGTTCTCCGCTTTAATTTGTCAAATTATTGAATTTAGGCATAATTAACAAGTTTTGTAGAGAAAGTATACATAATTTTATAAATCGATAAAAAATTCTTGAAAATTCAATTTTTATTATCACGGAATTTATGTTTTCATAAGAAAATGATTTCTTCTTATTTATTTAAATGTTCCTTTATCCTAAGAAGGAGATATACAAAATTTCAATTATTATAAAAAGGCCTAGAGATATACTTAAAAACAAAGTTGTTAAGTGAGCAGTCACAGATGACAATGCAAATGTGTTTATTTAATGCGATTATTGTAGATTTTATTCAAAATTTGGACACGACCGCACTAAACCAAGATCTATCTGAATTCATTATTAGATTAAAAAAATTACATATCAAGGCTTTGTAGAATTGTTTAAAACAGATTTTTTAACCTTTTTATATTTTTGGGGTATTTTATAGTTTTTATTCAAAATTTGCACATGACCAATAAACCAAGATCTGTCTGAATTCATTATTAGATAATAATAAAAAAATTGCATATCAAGGTTTTGTAGAATTGTTTAAAACTGTTTTTTTTTTTTTTTTTTTTTTTTAACCTTTTTATATTTTGGGGGTACTTTTTTATGGCACAACGCTGTAATTTTGTACATAACTTTATTAGTGCACGAATTACTTATGACATCGGATTTTTTTTTTTTTTTTCATGGGGGCCGTATAAAGACTAAATATTGTAATACTTGGAACCTCTGAAAATTTTTACGGATCTAATTTTGTTTGTAACTGAATCAAGAAACAGCAACAGAAGCAGGGAAATACAGAAGACGATTTTAGTAAAGTAAGGTAAATGAACCAGTAGTGGATACTTTTAAACTTGAAGTAGGAAATCAAGTTTTATGATTCTTACATAAGATTGAGCAGCATTCAGGGTTATTATATTCTTCCATTAATAAGGTGTTTTTCAGCTATTAAGAGGACTTGGCATCTTTGACGGCACTACACTGAGAAAAAAAAAATATCGCTTTCATCTAGAACGAATAGGTGGTCCTTTTCTAAATCCCTAAACTAGAAATATAGATTTCCGAGCTATGAGTATAAGGCCCGCCGATACATTGAGAAAAAATTCTATAACTGACATCTAGAATCTAAATTGTGGCTCTAGAAAAAAAAAGTTCCATGTCATCCTTTTAAATTTCTTATCAAAATTTTTTCTAGTCCCCTTTGAAAGCGAATTCTAGAGACCTCTATTAGAATTCTTGAGCGTTTGCCTATACTATCGAGGACAAACCTATTTGAAAATATCTCCAAATAAATGTGAATACAAGAGGCGGATTTCAGCAGCTATAACCTTGCTTTATGACCCAATTCTAGAAAATCAAGCGAGAATATCTCGTAATACTAGATTTAGAATATTCAGAATATAGTTTCACAATTTAGGAATGTGTATATTAGAAATTCTCGACCATTTCGTCTATTCAGTTTATTGCCGTGCCTTATGCGAATAGCTCGGAAATTTATATTTCTAGTTTAAGGATTTAGAAAATGACCATTTATTCCTTCTAGACGAAGGCGGTATATTATTTTTCTCATTGCAGTGAAATAGGTTTCATGTAAAAGCTTTTATTTACACTTAATATTTATAAATTGAACTATATTAGGTTTGTTCAGTAGAATATATATTCAAGCAGCACTTCTTATGGTTTTTGATATATTTTTTACAGATTTCAACTATTTATTTTCCCAGTTTTCTTATGAATTCATGATCTACAAAATATTAAAACTTTTACAGATATTTATGAAAAGACATAATATATATATTTTTTTTTGGATGTTTAAAAGAAACTACTGAAAATAATTAGGCACTTACGAATTTAGCAATATCTTTAAAAGAAAAAAAGATATTTAGAATAAAAATATAAAGCATTTTTTTTTCGATTTTTACCTGTACATGCACTTTTTATTTTTTATTTTTTCTCTCGAAAGCTAATAAATAAGATCCAAATCCACCCCTAATTCTGTTAAGTAAGTAGTTTCCATTAAGCATACAAAAAAATATTAAGTCTTTTTTAAATATCTATAGAAGTTTTAGTATTTTGAGGATTATAAAAAAAAAAAAAAAAAAAAAAAAAGCGAACAGAGAAAATGCAATTTAAAATTTCAAATCTGTAAAAGAAATATACATATAAAAACCACAAGAATTGAAGTCTGAATATATATTTTATTGAACCAACGTAATAAAGTTTAATTTATAAATATTAAATGAAAATTTAAGCTTTTATATGAAACCTACTTTAGTAGTGCAGTCAATTTAAATAAAATCGATTTTTTTTTTTTTTTTTTTTTTTTTTTTATAAGGAGACATTCGGAAATAACTGTTTTCATTAAAATGATATATACTTGATAACTGAAACATTATTATTATTTTTTAAACCGTTTCATACTTATTTCCTTTTTTCTTAATTTTTTTTAGATAGGTGTATTTTAATTTTAATTTTATTTATTTATTTAAGTATTAAAAAAAAAAAAAAATGCTTCTTGATATGAAATTTTTACGAACCTTTAGAATTTATAAAAATATAACACAGCATATTATTTTAAGTGTTTTTCTAACTCATTGTAGAGTTATGTAGAAAGTAGAAAATTATGTTGAAAGTAGAAAATTAATTTAATCATACGAAGAAAAATTCATATTTGATACAAAAACATAGGGATTCTTTTTATTAAATGAAATGTATGATCTTAGATTATATTCTAAAAGAATTGATGTAATTCGATTGAGAAATAGTAATATTTTTCTTATGGTGTAAAAAAAAAAAAAAAAAAAAAAAAAAAGTGTTTTCTAGGCATGTTACATATATTTGCTACATAATATTGCTACACCTATTTTTATTTTTTAATATTATCATAGTAAAATGAAAATAATTTTGATAATTTATGCGATATTTATTTAGGACATTTATTGCGATATTTATTACCATTTATAGTACAAGTTTGGAGAACTTCATACATATATATATATATATTTATGAAAAAAGTCACAATCGCGAATGTCTTTTGGCCATTTCAGGGATGGAACACGGGCGCAGAATTCATACCACTATCAACGTAAGAAAATTTTTTACTTCTTAAATCAACGATATTATAGGTAGAAACATTTCTTAGACAGATTCCGGTATGAATTCTGCGCCCGTGTTCCATCCCTGCCATTTTTTTTTTTTTTTTTTTCAAATTTCTTTCGTTTAGAACGTAAATTTTCTTTTATTGCAGCTTGTTTCTATTTTAACACCGGTAGAGTTCAAAATCTTTGTATATAGAAATAATTTGCATATATAAATAAGTGCTTTGCAATTAATATCCTTGTGTTTTGTCGTATTATTCACGATTCTATTTGTTATCACAATATATAATCATAGAAGATGTTTGTATGTAAGAACAAAAATTTAATATTTTATTCATAAAGAAAAACAAAAAAATCTCACGAATTGGATATTTGTTTATATAAATAGAGAGATTTAATCAAAAAGTAAAATATAGGCTGTCTTTTACTTCATTTACTTATGTAAATTTTTAATTAATTCCAAAATTTTCTTACATGAATGATAATTTATTGAGTTCGAAATTTTCGCACTTTATTTCTTTACCTTTAAATTTTGAAACTCATAAATATCATAATAATTTCATCACCTAATTAAATATTAAATTTACCGGAAGCTAAATTATTATTAGAACCAAATTAATGCTGTGCAACAGTGAAACCAAAATTATTCAAAGAAAGGTTTTAATAATAAATTCATGGTTGACGATCCAGTTTTTCTGTTTCTGCAGGCAGTACAGTTTTAATATAGGACACAGAAGACGACTTTTAAATTTTTGTCGCCATGTTGGCGATGACTTTTTATTTATTTATTTTAGCACAACTTTTTGTAAAAAAAAAAAAAAAAAAAAAATATATATATATATATATATATATATATATATATATAATAATAATAATATTTTAGTCATTTTAGGATAATAATTCAGAATCTGTTTGTATGTTTAAAGTATTACTAGTTTTAAAATGACCTTTGCGAAAATTCTGAAGATGCAACTCTTCTAAAAGTACATTTTTCCATGAAATAATCTCATCAAACAAATGCCGTCGTTTTTTTCTTATTAGATCACAGAGCACTACGTGCGTAAATATCACTTTATAAATATTATTTTTTATTTTCGTGTATTTTATTAATTACATCAGTAATCGTATCGTTTCGACAAAATTTAATCGTAACTAGACCACGTTAGAGAAATATTATATAGATTTTACAGAACAAAACAAAAATACTTACTATTTCTGCTTTTATCAGAAATTTTCTAAAACGCATAAAAAATTTCTATTAAAAATTTTCGGTGCCAAAAAAAGTATAAGTTGACAGCTATGTGGTACATGGTACACTTTTCGCATCTTCTAGATGATTCATTTAGGGCGCTGTATTTTGTATGGCCAGACAGTACATTTTACAAAATTTGATAACTGATAAGAATTTTTATCGATAAATTACGCGAAACAAAAAAAAAAAAAAAAAAAAAGTAAATTGGTGTTTAAAAAATCAAATTGCAGCGTAATATTTTTCTTTTGTCTCATTTTAACTTCTGTCAAATAAACAATAGGCCATGAAATTGAAGAAAAATTATTGAAATTATAATTAATATAATGGATAAATTTGGTAAAGTTAAAAATTTAAAGCAACAGTTTCGTTTCTGTAAAGGACATTAGGACGTACTGTTTTTCTTGCCTGTTAACCATTTTAACCAAAGGCTTTTTTTATAGTATGTAACCATTATGAGAGAGATAAAACATCTCTAAAGAAGACGAATGGGTTAAGAAAGAAAGAATATGAGGGAAAAAAAAAAAAAAAGGATAAACAACTTAAAACAAAATTTCTTTAACTTTATTTTGTAAAGTATCCGTATACTTTACAATTTAATCAACATAGTATCTACAATTTTCTATTTTACTGGGATAGTGAAATATGGTAACATGTCAAATTTAATAAGTAAACATTTCTCCTAAAGCTCAAGTATTAACGTGCATGCAGATTTCCAACGATTATTCCTAAAACTTTCTTATTCGATTGCTGAGATTAAGTGATTCTGGATTATTTTTGAAGAAAAGTATTTAAGTATTTTGCATCTATTGTTAATTTCATTTGTCTGTAAACGCCGATGTATAGTAAATAATAAGTGGGAAATATCAGTTTCAAAACCCTTGGATCTAGAAAAGAGATTTAAGGATAAAAGAAACTTTATTATGTCTTACTTAAATGTGTGATCATTTTATGGGGTATTATTCGAATGAGATTTCACGCACTGTGAAACTTTTAAAACAGGAATTATTAAAGAAACTTAATTATTGATATGAGAGGTCAGGTATTCTGCTAATGTTTATACGAACCCGCTAATGTAATATAGTTGGAAGATGACTTCAATTTAAGCATTGATTGCATAAGCTCTTACTTGTACAATATTCTATTAGTTATAAGCTGACGTTTACTAGTCAGTAACTTCATTGTTATTAGCCAGAAAAAAAAAAAAAATGTTGTTTTTTACAATGAAAAATGTGAACCTAACTGCTAACAAGTAATAGACCTTGTATTATTGTTAAATGGAAAATTTCAGAGACCGATAAATGTTTTTACAAACATCTCTTTAGAAATATCTGTTTACGTCCTTGAGATAAATTAATAGTCATATGGTATGCTCTGTACCATGCTTATGCTTCTACTTTTCCAATAAAAAACACAGCTTTCTTTTTCTACATCCCACATATCTACAATTTCTTTACAAATTAGAAAATGAAAATGATTAATTGATTTATTGAATGTTGCTATTAAATTTTATTTAAAAAAAATTATTTGATACATTTATTTTAAAAAAGCTAGCATGTATGTCTATACTTTATTATTTTTATTTTTTAAACATTTGTATACTTTTTTATATATTTAATAAATATATAATCAAGCATTTGATCTTAGTTATTTCTTAACAAAAGAGAAATGCTTGCGGCAACATTGATTCTAGAACAATTAAAAATGCAAATTCATCAATTTTTTTTTTTTGTTTAATTTTAGATTTATTGTTATTTTAAGGATTCTTTTTATTTCTTTAAAGCTAAGATACAAAAATATTACGAAACTTTAAGCGAAAAAACAAATACAGCTTTTCAAAAAATATAATTTTAGTCACATCTATTGATATGACAAACATTTATAAAACCTTTTTACTTTTAAAAGAAATATATTTCTATAACATGATTATCAACATGGATGCGTTGTAAAAGAAGTTAATTACTTCTAATGTTTGTATTAGAAAAGTAACTTATCCAATGTGGGTGAACTGTAAATAGTTCGCGAAATTTTTTATGTTTGAATTCGACGTTTATAGTAAAAATAATAATAATAAAGAAATAAACTAAAAGGAAAAAGAAAGAAATGAGTGGTTTATTATTGTGACTTTTTGTATTATTTTTTAACTAGCAGGCTGTTTGCCCGCTTTGCTAATCACTACATTTATTGGAATCAAAAACAAAATCACTCATTTTTTATATCACTTTATAAACAAAAAGTAAAACAAAAATCCATTCAAATTACTCAAAAATTAGCTTCAGGTCCCCGCTGCTTTGGGCAGCATCTTCCTCGACCGCTAAAAAAACATTCGCAAAACATGACATAATATGATAACTTAAAAAATGATAAAAAATGAAACATTCATTACAAAATTATAAATAATAATAGCTGTTGTAGATATGTGTGCATACACTGAACAAAATACAAAAAACAAAAACTTGTAACTAACACCTAGAATACAAATTGTGGCTCTAGTAAAAGTAGTTCCATGTCATCCTTACAAATTCTAGTCTCCCTTTGAAAGCAAGTTCCAGAAACTTCTATTAGAATTCTAGAGCGCTAGTCTATATTATCGAGGTCAAACATATTTAAAAATCTCTGCAAATAAATGTGAATACAACAGGCGCGTTTTAGCAACTGTAATCTTGGTTCTTAACCTAATTCTAGAAATTCAAGTGAGAATTTCTCGCTATACAAAGAATTCATAATATTCATAATATTGTTTCACCATCTAGAAATGTATGGGTTAGAAATTCTCGATTATTTCCTCTATTCAGTTTATTGGCGTGCCTTATACCCATAGCCCGGAAATCTATATTTCTAGTTTAGGTATTTACGAAATGACCACTTATTTATTCTAGATGAAGGAGGTACATTTTTTTCTCAGTGTAGAAATTATGTAAATACCATATTGACTTTGTAAAATACCATAGATTGTAAAAAACTCTCGGCAATTGTTCCAAGTCGAATTATCTCTTTGAGGCAGATGGGACACCGGTGTCCCTTTTGCTTATTTATTTTTTGACGCTCTTATTACAAATACTATTATTATATGATAGCTTTTTATTATAAAAGAGAGTCTAATAGTTACTATAAAAAATCTTTTAGATTATCAGAGTAAATTTTTTACAAAAATAAAAATGTTAAATAAAAGTAGTTTGAAAAAATATTATCAACCAAGTTCAAAAATTTATTTCTAATTAAATTTGATTATTTAAAAAAGATCAGTAATGAATTATACTCCTATATCTAAGTGATTGTAAATAAGTGCAATTTGTAAAAATATTTATTCATGGGACACCCGTGTCCCATGATGAATTTACCTTTAACGCAGAAAGGGACACCGGTGCCCCACTCTATATTTTAGAACCAAAATTAATTAAAATTTTAAATATAACATTTTCCACTTATCTAGATCTAAAATAACTTAAAACTATCAAAAAAGTGTAAAAATTAGGTTTGATGAGAAATCTGCTTCAAAGGGTTAAAACCACAACTCCTCGTTTATTTCAACCAAAAGTAATTTTTGTGATTTTATTGCAATCTATAGTCTTTTACAAAGTGCTTTATTTATTATTTTTCAACCCCAGTTCTGCAGTGCATGTTTTACTAGTAATTTAATTGAATAACATCATTTAAATAACTTTAACTGCAGTTCCTGAAAATTCATTGGAGTCAATGACGTAGTTTCATCTATTTTTCTAAATCATTCATCAGACACTAGGACTTTTAAAGGATTAAGTTTTATGAATAGTCTTATAGAGAAAATCAGCATTTCCCTTTAAACAATTTAAATATGCTAATATACGGAGTTAACGAATGGGTAATTTAGAATTTTCGAAGTATTTTTTGATCTGTAAAGAAGATTATTCATGGAAATTAAAAAAGTATTTTTTAGGAAAACAGTCTAAAACATTCAATATATTAAATGTTTTCTTTTCGAAAGTTAAATAAACAGGTCTCGGTGGTTGTTTTTTGAACTAAAAGATATATGAAATGCAAAGGTTTGTATGAAAATTTATTTCCTTTATATTCAGTTTTAAATGTTTAAATAGAAAAACTTCTTGATAAGTCTATTTTATCCGTTTATTTTTAGATAGACCAAAATAAGTAAGTTAAATAATCTGATGTGTCACTCATAAAGCCTTCTCTTACACTGCATACACTATAAAGACAGTGAGCAGATTAAGGACTCCATCAAGTACTGTAAAGAGTATGAACCTAAGAAAAAAAAAGTTTAGGAATAGTTTTATTTGACATCTAATTCTGCATGAAGGAGACCTAGCCTATCCCTTAACCCTCCGTTTAAAGTTAGTACTTACATTTATAAAAAACATCAAGGCTGTTATTAAATTTTAAAGTTTATTCCAGATTAGTTTCGCTACTTTTACCTGTGATACTCATTGAAACTCACCAATCTTGATTACACTGTTCAAGTGGAAACCTTATATGAACTTAAAAATACCAATTTAAATTATCTGCAATTATTTATTTTTGAGTTATGCTGATAACAAACATATATACAGATCAATGTTGAAAATTTTGACTTTCGTGTTTAGGGGAATTCAAAACGCGATATTATACAAATAACAAAAACTGTAAATTTAATTTTAAAAGATAATTTGCTTAGTGTATGGATATAATAAAACAATTTTCATTTCTTAGTAGTTTTCATGATGAGATGTAGTAAAGCAGTTCCGTCAATTACATTGAACTGAATATAATGCTTTCGCATATCCCTGTATGTTGTGTATAAGTTAACTGCATACCAAATTGTGTACTCAAAATTGGTTTATATGAAAACACTTTATATAACCTAAAATTCATTTCTAGAAAATTCCATGTATAGTCCCAGTAAATTAAAAATTTTTTGGGTAACCCTGTAAACGAATGATCTATGATTTACAGACCATGGTCTACACAAAGCATGCTTTTGTGCATTTAAAGAGTATAAGCTCATTTCCTTTTTTTTTCATAGTACGAATGTTAAACTCTACCCTACAACAATTTCGCTCATAAACATAATGTATTTGAATTCCCTTGGATTTATATGTACACGAACCATTTGCTTGATCTCAACGATACAATTAGTGCAACATTCCTATGGAATACAGATTCAGTATACTGAATTTTGATTTCCAGTTGCTATTTTTTCTTTAGATATACTAATAACAAACACACTGAACAACCAATAAAAACCTGTTTTTCGGATTCATGGAACCTCAAAATGTGTAACTATCATAAAAACAGAATTTCAAAAACTTGACCCCAAAAATCAATACTTAGGGTAATTCCGGTAGAGATGGACCACCGTGTGAGATGCACCAGTCAGAAATTTTGTTAATGCGCTTCTCCATAGATGAAGCTACTATCTCACTCAGATACGGAAAGACATTTTGTTTGGCGTGCTACTATTTGGTTCTCAAAAAACATAATATTTTTTCAGCTAAAAATCATTGTTTCTTTTCGTAAGTCGAATAATTTTTTTACATGATTATAATTATACAATCTAAGCTTTTATATGAAATGTAATCGATCTTCTTTTGGAGCTGGAATGTCTCGGTATATGTCGGCTTCCGAATAACCTAAAATGGCGACGTGAAATCCACAGTGAAGGAGTAGGAGGAATTGTACTTTTCACTCAGACGATCGGGAGAGATGGACCCTATAAAACCTTGAATTGTTAAAATACTGATTTTCAAAGAACTGAATTTAAAATACTAAAGGATAGCATTTTTCTGTTTTCAGAATATGCCAACCACCTATATTAGGAAAGGTTCGTCCACACGCGGGAAATGGACTGAAGCTAATTTGAAAAATGCTGTTAAATCCGTCGAAGAAAAGAATATGGGTGTGAATGAAGCAGCAAAAAATTTAAGCGTTCCTGAAACTACTTTAAAGAGAAGAATTAAAACTCATAACATTACCAAAGGTGCTTTAGGATCGTCATCGGTACTGGGGTGTGACAATGAAAACAAAATTGTTTTACACATACAAAAAACTAGATAATCTGGGTTTTTCACCTTCTAAAGCTTCTGTCAGGTATATGGCTTAGGATTAGAGGAAAAACTTAAGATACCTCATACTTTTAATAAAGAAGGTAAAAATGTTGGCTATGACTGGTTACAGTCATTCCTTGCTCGAAATCAAAAGCTCTCAATAAGAAAAGCAGAAGGAGTGTCGGTCGCCCGAGCAAAAGGAATGAACAAAAAAACTGTGTATAACTATTTTAAATTGCTGCTCGAAGGTGTACTTAAGGAATATGATCTTTTTGAAAAGCCTCTTTGTATTTTTAATGTGGATGAAACTGGTTTACAGATGAATAATAAGCCCGGGGAAGTAGCGGCCATTAAAGGGTCTAAAAATGTAGCATCAATTAAATCTGGAGAAAAAGGAGAAACTATTTCACTTTTAGCATGTTTTAATGGCGAGGGAACATTTCTTCCTCCTTATTGTATTTTGAAAGGAAAAATCATAAAACATGAGGTTTTAGATAGAATGCCGCCTGGAGCACAAATTAAAATGTCGCCACAGTCTGCTTACGTAAATTCTGATATATTTTTGGATTGGTTAAAAAACCATTTCACTCCTAGGAAACCGATAGGCAAAGTATTGATTATTCTTGACGGTCACGCATCACATATTAACAGTCTTGAAATGTTAGAGTATGCTAAGGAGAAAGATATAATTCTATTGAGTCTGCCACCTCATACCACTCACTGGCTGCAGCTTCTTGACCATTCTTTTTTTAAGTCGCTAAAGGCAAATCACTATGCTGCTTTCATTAATTTTCTGAAGAATAATGCTTCCAGAAAAATAAACAGGCTTCAGTTTGGTAATTTGTTTAATTCTGCTTGGTTGACATGGGTAAATGCTGAAAATGGCATGAGTGGTTTTCGGGCATGTGAAATAATCTCTTTTAACCCCGATGTGATACCACATTATGCTTATTTATCAGAAGGCGGTGTTGAAACTGAAATTAGTGTTGATTTAGCACAAACACCTGACAATGGGGAAAATCAGTTGACCGAACTTCGTTTGCTGTAAAAAATACTGTTCCTGAAGTCGATCCTGCTGTTCTAAGCACATCTAAGCAAAACACTTCTGAAAGTTTCACACCTACAAAACTTCTGGAGCAAATATCTCCGTTACCAAACGTGAACAAAGAAAGCCACTAAAAAGAAAGTCCGAAACTCTTGCCACCATTTTAAGTTCTCCAGAAAATATTTAAAAGTAAAGAAGAAGAAAGAAGAAAAACTCGAGAAGAAAAAAATAAGAGACGAAAAGCAGAAAAAATTGGTTTAAAAAAGGATTTTGCAAAAAGCAAGAAACCAAAGCAAACGAAGAAAAAGAAAGTAGTAAAAAAGGTTCAATATTCGTCCTCATCAGACTCTGATATGGATATAAACTTTCCAGAAACAAGTGATGACGAAGATGACTATGTAGAAGATTGGAACGAAAACGAATGTGTGGGATGCGGTGAATATTACAATGAGACAAAACAAAAAGTAGGTTGGATACAGTGTATATCTTGTTTGCGTTGGCTTCACGAAGGATGTTCACTGTTTGAAGTAAACAATCTTGATTCACAGTGTATAAAAACATTTTCATATAGAGATTGAATTCAATAAGAATTCAAGAAATAACTTTAATAACTTAAGTTTGATACTTAATAAAAGTCAAATAGAAATACATGTAAATTTAATATTAAGTAATTTACTTGTAAGTAAGTTAATTTGATTCTCCTGTAATGAAAATAAACACTTATAAATATAATACATGGGCAATTATTTTATTTTTTTACTGTGGTCCGTCTCTCCCATTGAAATCCATCTCTCCTGTACTTACCCTACACTATACTATATGGGTAAGTGAATGTAATAAGTATTATTCTATTAAAGTTGTTTTTAAAGCGATATAAAACTTTTGCGACACGAATATTCACAGAAATATTCTTCAACAGCTATAGTTTAGAGATCTAATATATTCTTCACACAGATAAAGATTCAGGATACTTCTTCAAGTACAAACATTTTCAGCTGTATGACGAAACATTTAAAATCATAAGAGTCCATTTTTTTTATGGTAAGATAGAGCAAATACTTATATAAATAAATAAATAAATAAATATATATATATATATATATGGAGAGAAAGAAAGAGAGAGAGAAAGAGAAATAGAGATAGGTAGATAGATAGATAAAAGAATTACAATTTGAAAATTATTTTTAGTGAAATATGTCCTGGACAAGTAAATACGTATTTATGGATATATGTTTTTAAAATATCAAAATTAGTTTTTTGCTAATGTTTTGTCTACAGTTTTCTTTAGAAATATTATAGTTTTTTAAAATTTTTAATAATTCGCATGTATGTGTTTAAACTTTTTTTTTCTTTTAAATAATAATATTTTTTTTATTGAGATCCACTTCTACTAAATCTACATCATATACTTTTTCATGAAAAATAGTCGTTTAATGGCGTCTAATATTTAATGCTGTTTAAACAAGAAACGATTTAAAAATAAAACAAAACAAGTTTAACATTTTAAATTGTGAAATAAACTTACAGATACTTGCTTCTTAATTCATATATGAAAATTATTGAAATGTATTTTTCAACATTAATACAATACGAACCAATAAAATTAATTTATTTATTTTTATTTATTTTTATTTTTTATTTTTTTTTATTTGTTAATATTATGGAAGCTAAAATCCAAATAGCATGGAAAATTTAATGATTTCTTGAAAAACTGTGATTTTTTAAATTCTAATTGAGATTATATTAACATCACCATTCTCTTAGCGCATGAACATAAATAATTGTTATGTATCATTAAGAATTCAGTATATTATATAACCATAATAATTTTTTAATATTAATTTCTACCAAAATATGCATGAATTAATTAAATTATATATTTAAAAATTATTGAAATTATTACATGAAGAAAATTCGTTAATTATAATTGCTTTATTTCCATATCTTTTCCTATTAATGATTTAATGAAACAGTAAAATGGTATTTGAAAATTGAGATATTATTAAATACCAGAAATATTAGCAAATTCAAGACATTTAACCGAGTGTTTTTCTTTCTTCTTCTTCTTCTTCTTTTTTTTTTTTTTTTTTTTTAACCGACTTCAAAAAAGAAGGAAGGTTCTCAATTCAAACCGTATGTTTTTTTTATGTTTGTTAGCTCATAACTTCTGAACGGACGCTTCGATTTTGATACTTTTTGTTTTGTTGAAAAGGTCTTGGTCTGCAATAGGTCCCATTGTAATATCTTTACGATATAAGGAAAATACAGGGTGCCCAAAAAAATCAGTCCCAACTCTTTTAACTGCTAAGCGGCTGCAGCTATAGTGATAAAAACGGTATGAAAGTATAGCAAAAAAGCCATGCAGTACAAGGTTGAACCGCTTGCAGCGCCACCTGGTGGAAAATAGCGGAGTTAGTGTTCTTATCGCGAAAATGGTTCTAGAGAAAAAAGTGAATTACAAAGTTGAAGAATATAACTGATTTAGTACAAAAAGGTAGTTTAGACATTCATGCTAGCGTTCTTATCTCGGAAACGGTTCAAGATAGGGAGAAAAAGTGAATTATAAAATTGCAGAGCATCATCGACTTAGTACGAAAAGGTAGTTTACACATTGATGATACAAATACAATGCTAAAAACGTGCATTTGTTTGTTCGCAATTTTTTACATTATGCACACTTCAGCTTTCAAGATGGGAGAAAAGTTAATTACGAGAGTTGTTGTAGAGCAATGTTGTAGTATAAGTTGTAGAGCATCATCGATTTACTACGAAAAGACAGTTTTAGACATTATTGCTAAAAATAGAACGCTTAAAACGTGCAGTTGTTTGTTCGCAATTTCCTACACTGTGCACGCTTGAACTACGTTGCACACTTTGTAGCGTAGCGGATGACACGTATACTCTGTGGTTCAAAGTACTGTTCTGTAAGCGGTCACATCGATTAGCGCAAAGTCGTTTTCAACCAACTTCAGAAAGTAGGTTGCTCTTAATTCGAAATATGCGTTGTTGTTGGTGTTTGTAAGCTTATAACTTTGTAAGAGATGCTCTAATTAACCGACTTCAAAAATGAGGAGGTTCTCAATTCAAAGCGTATGTTTTTTGTTTTTGTTTGTTAGCTCATAACGTCTGAACGGATGATCAGATTTTGATACTTTTTGTTTTATTGTAAAAGTCATGGTCCGAAATAGGTCCCATTGTAATATCTTTATGATCAAAAGATAATACAAGGTGCCCAAAAAGTCAATCCCGAATCTTTTAACTGCTGGACAGGTGCAGCTATAGTCATTAAAGGGGTATATAGGTATAGTAAAGTGGGCATGTGCTGCGCGATTCAACTGCCTACAGCGCCACCTGGTGGAAAACAGTGGAGTTAGCGTTCCTATCTCGGAAACGGTTCATGACAGGGGAAGAAAGTGAATTATAAAATTGCAGAGCATCATCGATTTAGTACGAAAAGATAGTTTAGACATTAATGCTAAAAGCAGAACGCTTAAAACGTGCATTTGTTTGTTCATAATTTCCTATTTTGTGCACACTTGAACGACACTGCGTATGTTGTAGCGTAGCAGGTGACATTTATGTAAAATTCAAAGTATGGTTATTGTAAGTGGTCACATCGATTAACGCATAGACGTTTTAAACCGACTTCATAAAGGAAGAGGTTCTCAATACAAACCATTTTTCTCATTTTTGTTGTTGTTGAAATTTGTTGGCTTATAACTTCGTAAGAGATCATTTAATTTTAATACTTTTTTTGTTGTCGTAATTATCTTGGCCTGAAATAGGTTTCATTATGATTTCATTAAGATATAAACAAATTACAGGATACTCACAAAAGTCTGTTCTCACTCTAACTGCTGAACGCATGCAGCTACACTGGTAAAAGCAGTATGTAAGTATCGATGCTGAAACTTTTGTCCGTCAGCTGCAATGCATATTTTGCTCTTTGTTTGAACTTTACGGTGCGCAATTTAAAGCGCAGCGGGTGACACGTATTCACTGTAAAGTTCAACATATATTCTTAACAGAATTTTTGGTTACGAATACAGCGTATCCGTTTTTTACATTTCTAAAGACTTTTAAATTTAACGTATGTTTATTCAATAGATAGTTTTTTGCTCATATCCGATAAAAGCAAGAAAAGTGACACAACTTAAAAATGTAGCATTTGCGAAAAATCAACTTAAAAATAACTTGACTAGAATAAAACTGGCACAACTGTCTCTCGAGTGGATAACTTTTCAGATGGACATGAAACTTTTTTGTTCACACTGGGTGCATTTCATGTATTTTTCAGTGACATAAACCATTTTTTGAGTTATGTCACTTTTCTTGGAAATTGTGATTTGTGAAACTGCCGTCGAACGTCTTCTGATGTTCTGCTGTATGAATGAGTTTCCACTGAAAAGAGAAAAATAAAATCTTTTTGTAAAAAAAATAGAACCGACTCCAAAAAGCAACTACTATTCAAACAACTAAAAAAAAAAAATGGTATGAAATGAAACTGTAAATTGCGCCTAAAATTATGAAATAACTTCCTTCGCCAAACAACCTATAACACTACAATTAATCATAACTTTTGAAGTCGGCGCAAAATTAAATAAAAATTGATACCTTTATTCAATAAAAAAAATCAAATCTTATTCAAAAAAAAAAAAAAAAAAAAAAAAAAAAAAACATCTCACATTGTCACCTGCAAAACGCAGCCGAAAACTACTTTGATTCAAGAAAACAAATAAGATTTCGTAAGTAGCAAAAGTTGGTGAAGATGCTGTTATCTGACGTCCTTGGTGAATGAAAAATCGCAAAATTACCTGGCAAACATTTTAAATTTCTTTGGGATATCATGATTATTTTGATAAGGTATATCAAGAGAGTACTCAAGAATATGAAACAACACATTGTACAACATATGTTATGAAAATATACATCTTGCGTGTATCTTTTTGCATTACGTTTTGATCGCCAAATCCAAAAGCCACGAAGGATGATAGTTATTAAAGTTATACCAAATTTGCAAAGGAAACTCTAACTTCGTAGAAACATAAATACCGCATTGTGAAGAATGTTCACTGTTCTATGTAGATGCTACTAATGGTCCAATTGTATACAGTAATAATGTAATAAAGGAAACATGAAAATGGAGCATTCGAGACAACAGCATTTGTAGCTACAGATCTAAAAACAAACCTTTAAAAACTAATTAATTTTTATTTAATTTTGCGCCGACTTCAAAAGTTATGATTAATTGTAGTGTTATAGGTTGTTTGGCGAAGGAAGTTATTTCATATTTTTAGGCGCAATTTACAGTTTCATTTCATACCATTTTTTTTTTTTAGTTGTTTGAATAGTAGTTGCTTTTTGGAGTCGGTTCTATTTTTTTACAAAAAGATTTTATTTTCTTTAATATAAGGGGGAAAAATATCCAAAGACGTTGGTTTTATAAATGAAGAAAAATATCAACGTAAAATACTACTACTAATAATAATAGTATTATTAAAAGGGACATCTCTGTTTGTAACGTATTAGTTTAATCTTTCTTTTCAAATGTTGTAGCATTTGTAAATATGACATTTTCATCTGCAATAAATTACATACAGTTGAAAATGAAATATTTTCCAATATCGAATATATATTCTCTGTCGCCGGATATAATGAAGTCCGGAATGTTGATTTATTATATCTGAACAAACTATACCGCAACCAAAGAATTGAAAAGCGTCTTCGGTTCAACTTTATATTTCATCTTTTATTCCGGTATTGTTAAGATTACATATTTTTGACATTCAAATTTGTAAAATAATATTTGTTTTTAAAATATACAACTCGTATATTCATCATATATTGCACCAGTGTTCACTATTAAATATGAAAATACACGTAATATAAAAAATGAAATTAAAATTAATTAAGAATTTAATACAGTTAAAACGTTTGTAATCTTGTGATTTAATTTATTTTAAAAGAAAGACAAACTGGAAAAAAAAAAATATTAAAAGTTTAATTTTTACGCTCTAAGCAAGATATATAGCGAATTAAGAAATATAATTGAGTAGTGATTTATAAATTTTATTGGAGATACAGCAGAAATATTTTTTATGAAAAGGCGATATTCAAATACTGCTTAAACAAACAAACAAAAAATAATAAGTATAAAAATAATGCCAGTTTAATGATTAATATATAAAATAAATAAAGGTATTTATTAAAATTAAAAGTTTAATAATAAAACTTTATAGTAAAATTTAATGAAGTAAAAGTTAAAAATTTTAAGATTCAGTTGAATCTCAACTTTGTTGAATAACTATATAAGAAAAAGGTTCACGTGTCTTTTAGGGCTTAATATGATCAGTATCTGAAAAAATTACAAAAAGGATAATTTCGAAAGAATACCACATAAATATTCGGATAACACTGATAATTTGGTTATCGTAGGAAATTATCATAAGTATTGCTAAATTAAAAACAAATATGAGTAAGGGCACAATATAGACTAATTGTAACAAATAAAAATTATATAGCACGAAAGCAAATTATGAAAAAGACAGAATTGACTCTGAAAATTGTTACAAAGTATAAGTATATAATAAAAGCATTTGAAAATTGGAAATACTATCAAATTGTGAAATTAATAAAGAAAAAAAAAACTTAAAAACAGATAATGATATGGATTACAGAGCATTAAAAAAGATATAAAAAATTTGCAAAATAGTTTTGTAATACGTTGACAAACCAGCAAATAATATTTCTCTTGTGTGAAATAATTTTATGTCCATACCCTAAAATAATATATAAATTATAATAATAATTAAATAAAATGTAGAGGATGTATCTATTAAACAATGAACAGTATTAAGGCAAAACATAAAAGAATAGGTATCTGTTTAACCAGTATAAGTTTACGATACATACTTCTTACATCGGAATTTTATAAATCCTTTTAAATTTAGAATGATTAGAAGTGGACATTAAAATTATATCAATAAAGCTGGAAGAAAACTGCACAAAATAATTCAGAAATATTATCTATAATATAATCCTTTGTATTATATTATAGATGATACAAAGAATAAAAATATCATTATATATTATTATGATATAATAATTAAATTTTAATAGAGAAATTTATTCAATTTACACTTATAATTTTTATGAGTTGTTTAATAATAATAATAATAATAATAATAATATATATATATATATATATATATATATAAAAGATTTTGAAACGGTTTTACAAATAATATGAAACAGATAAAAATATTAAAAATAAGAAATTGAAAATTTAGTAAATACAAATTTAAAAGAGAATTACAAAAATATGAATAATCAATATATATAATTAGATTATAAATGTTCCATGAGGAACATGTTCCACCTTAAAGTAGAACACCATATGTAAGAACTTTTTGAGAAAACTAAAGAATACAAATTAAAAGAGTAACTAAAATACAACATGGGAATTCACAGATACAGATGGAAGTACACAGATACAGTCTTTAGAAATACATTAATCAATTACTAACGAGAATAAAATATAGATGTAACTATAAATGTGATCAAAATAAACACGTAAAAGTCTTATATATTGAGGAATATAAGTATGACTGCCCTATAGATATTTAAATTGATATCTTGAAAATTAATACATAGATACATAAATCTACAGCTTTTTAAAACAATAGGTACACAAGTCCATTATGTACAGATACAGTGGTGAAGTTGTTAAAATATAAACTTAGTTTAAAAAATAACATACATTTAAAATGACATACATGTAATTTATTTTTAGTATAATAATCTCATAATAATCTCAGTTTGTGTGACTCTATTACTTGAAATTTGGTTGTAACCCTAGTATATCGCCTTAATGCTGATATTAAACACGGCAATTTTTAACACAACTTTCATTTGAGCCGATTTTCACTCAAATTTTTCGAGGCTGTAATCTGAAAGAGAGTTGCAAAAATTGAGTCAAAAATTGCTCAAAAAACTGGTTTGCATGGTGTAAAGTATGTGCCAAGGAGCACTTATTTATCACTCTTTTCCATGGCCGACAAGAAGTCTTTGAGGTAGAAGGGAGAAAACGATGAATGACTTCACGTCGGCCCACTCTGTTCTCGGCCTGCATTGCGAACTTTCCTGCTATTGGTTTAGGAGAAATTGCTCGTACAAACAACTTTTTATGACTAGCCAGAAAAATATTTCGTGTTCCCAACTTTTATTACGTTGATCGTTGAGGCGATTTGAGCCAACAAAATTGTCATTAACAATTGGTTCAAATGTTGAGCAAAAAGTTGCTATGTGAAATAGGAACATTCTGTCGGCGTATATCACTCATTTGTGTGCTGTTTTTCCTTTCTTTCGTTCTGTTATGAAACCATTTTTTTTTAATCAGTCTATTTCTTCTATTAATAAATTTAATTTTTCTTTAAATTTCATGGCAATTACAATGAGAGATAGAAATTGCACCTATATATATATATATATATATATGTATATATATGTTATGTTTATGTGTGTATAGATTAGAATTTTCCAGATTATATTTATCATCTTATCCAACCAATAGCGTCTATAGCTAGGTTTATGACTCACTAATAGGATCTTGGTTGATAGGTGGAAATAACGAGATAGCTGATCAATAGCAATTATAATTCTTTTTCTCTCAGTATAACTAAAAATTTTAACAATATCATTTTAAACAATACCCGTTTATAAACCATAGTCATATAAAAAACAACTGAATAAAGAAATAAATGAAATAAAATTATCAGAATTTCCTCTAAGATTTTGCGTAAATTCTTTCAGAAGAACATTTTGGAGAAAGAAAAAACAAGATTTTGTTCATAAATCACTAAGAACGTTTAATCAGACTTCAATGCATTTCTATTCACCCAACGATATTTAAATATTTAACACTTTTTCTAACAGTTCTTCAGAAGTATTAGAAATTTACACATGATTAATAACTCTATCTGTGTTTAAAATGATGTTCGGATAAGATTTAAAATCCCAGTTTCATGATAAAATTTTTTTTGAATAAACACACCTGTAATCTGATCTTTTTAAATGTACCGCATAGATAAAAATACTTAAGATATTAGTAAATAATAGTTTGATGTTATAATCCCCATCAAACGGTGTTTGCAGATTATTTTTGACATTGAGAAATTCATTAAAGCATTGTTATTCAAAAATCTCCATTATTATGTTAATGTAGTATGGAACTAAACTAAGCTTATTTGGGTAAAATCGAATTAATTAATATGATAAATCTTTATTTACGTAAAACGGAATAATAATTAAGGTAATCTGAGTGGTATTTGGTAGATTATTGTATGGAAATGACCATGCAAACTTTGATTAGCATATTTTCATATAATTTGATAATAAAAAGCTTAAGTATATTATTAAAACGTGAGTTTAGATAAAAAAATAATTAAAAAAATGTATCTGTAAAAAGAAAAATTTGTTTTAAAGTTCAGTACTAGAATATAATGAAGTAACATTAAAATGTAGAGAAATATTAATAATTAATACGTGTCCATTAGACCTTTTAGTGATAGAGTGAAAGAACATATAGCAGATTAAAAAAAATGCAGATCCTGCACTGCTTTTTCACTTATAAAACTAATCCCGTTGATCCCGATTTTGAAAATGCCCATATAATTTATAGTACTAACAATAGAAACCAAGCACTACTTTATGAATCTTTTGAAATTAAAAAAAGGAAATCTGAAATTTGTAATGATACATTATCCATAACCCCCCCCCCCCCTCCCTCAATTTGGCTTTATTTCTTAGGCTTAAAATAATTTAAGGTAACCCGATTGTTGTTTTTCTGGCAGCCCATCGTTGTGATCCTTTGACTCCGTTTATTAAAGAGCTTTATTTTTCTTATAATGTGCATGATGGTGGTTTATTTAGATGTTTTTAACTTATTTTAAGATGTATATAGAATGTTTTTTATATAAGTTATGTAATCACGTTTTAATATCTTTACGAATAATGTTTGTAAATATCCAAGAATGGCTTGATTTGATTTTTGTTTATAGTTTATGTACATCATTTACCAGAAGATGGTTAAAAATTGAATATTAACCAAAACGTCGGAATGTAAAGATATTTTATAAATAGTTTGATATGTTGAAAAGTATGGTTTATTCATATTTTTATAAATTAATACTTTTTAAGGGGGGGGGGAAGAGAGAGATTTATACTACATCAAATATTTCAAGGATTTTTTTTATTTATTTAAATGATTTTTCAATCGTATACTTTCTTGGAAGCAATTTATCTACATTATAACCATATCCTGTACTATAGATATAGAATTAATGTATCATTTTATAATTACAATAAATTTTAAAATTAGATAATATTTAGAGAATATAAAATTTTATCAATAAAATCAGTAAATGGTTCGTAATACGTGGTAATATATCTGAAGCAAAACAATTTATATTTTTTAATTATAGACATAATGGAAATTTTTTTTTTTTTCTAAAACATCAATTTTTCCCTAAATAAGGTTATTTTTTATTTTTATTTCTTAATTTTTCATACATATATTCATCTTGCCATTCATAACTAAAACTATATTTTTTTTCGTTATTATAATTCAAAATATCTGACACTTTTGAGTTTGAAAAATAATGCGTTTTCGTGTAAAAAAAAAAAAAAAACAATGGAAAGAATTCTTTTTAGTTAAAATGTTTTTTTAATGGCTAGAGTGTCCAAAATGTAGTTTTATTTTCACTTTAATAATGTAACATTAATTTACTAAAATACCAAAGAAATAAATAATTTATTTTGAAATTACATTGTCAGTTTCTTCTATGAAAATAATTGTTAAAATTTCATAGAAAAGTTAAAGAAGCTAAATTTAAAGATTATATAATGATTAAAAAATTTAAAATAGAAAACAATCACTAACACCAATAATAGTTAAGAGAAAAATACTAAAATACCTTGAAAATAGATTTATTTTTTATTTAATTATTTTGAATAAGCAATTCTTAATCATGACTTTTAAAAAATATTATTGTCAACTGAAAAAATTAATTTTATTTTTAATTAAATTAATTAAGCAATTATTATTTTTTTTTTTACAAAAGAATAGTTTTTAATATTGCAGACACCATGGCAATTTTTTTATGAAATTGATTAAATTAATTGAAAATGACAATGTTATATTTTGCTTTATCATTTAGAGTGCTCCAGTAGATTGCATTTTTCATTTTGGGAATTACTTTTACCAATTACTTTTTATCGTAATTGGAAATATTGGGAAATTTGAAAAAGTTGTTTTATTTTAAAAGTTTAAACTTATGTGGCTCTTTAATCTACAAAAAATACCGAATCAGATATATTTTTCATATTATTTAAAACGCTTTCTAATGTTATTTATTTATTTATTTTTAAAAGCTATAGTATCTAAATTTAATATTTAATATACAGTCGATAACAAAAGTATCCAACGCTAGCAAAAATTCCCTATATAAAAAAAAGTAGAGTTAATACTGTTTTGTTAAATAAATCCTTGTTGAATTATGTTCTTAGTGAGTCTAAAAATATGATTCGACAAGGATTTATTTAACAAAACAGTATTAAAAGTACTTTTTTGATGTAGGAATTTTTGCTAGTGTTCGGATACTTTTGTTACCGACTGTACTTTAATATTAAAGTTTTTCATTTATACAAATACTAAAGAGATAGATCAATTTATAATTCTGTTGTCAAATTTCCTTAAAAAATAGTCATTAATTTTTTATAAAAATCTAAAAGAAAGAATGGGTTTGACATACCAGGGAGTTATAAAGAAACTTTCACGATAATTAACTTTCTGTAGTTAAAATGGATGAATGAACTGCTACTAATTATTTGGGTTAATTATGTATGAGCTGAGTGCAAACAATTACATTTTTCTATTTCAAATAATATTCAGCAGATGGTTTTTTAATGGGAAAATGGCAAATTTAACAAGTGGCAAATTTAACAATGACCCATGGGAAGGAAAATTTAATGAATAAATTTTAAAAATATTTTTGTTTTTCAAATAAGTCATTTTCTTAGTTTTATTTTCCGCTTTAATGCCTAAAGCGTCACTGAATGAAAATTCTTAATCCTATTTTTTTTTTTTTTTAATGTTTAGATTCTTTGAACGTGAGTCGTCCATATACCGAATTTGGTGGCAATCCATTTTGGTACCTTATTTTCAGGGGGCTACTTGTTGCGAAAGTTTAATTATAACCATTCTGCATTGCTGCCGGAATTTAATGGTGAATGTTTAATCATAATAAACTTCCTTCACTTTCATCTGTCATTAAATGTAATTAATGTTAAAGGGTATATATATACATAAACTGTATATATATATATACAAGTGACGCAAGCGCAAAAACAAACGAACGCCACGACACTCAGCGGAAACGGAAAAACGAACGAAACTGCGACACTTATATATACACAAATTTAAAGATCAAAGAAACCGCTGAAAGCCGACACTTAATCCCACATAGCAATTTCAATTTGCAGCTAAATTGCAGCAATCTTGCTTTGTAAGCCAACAAACTTGCAGCAAGTTCAGTGTGACAAGCTGTAACTTCGTAACAAGATTGAAGAAAGTTAGCGCAAACTCCGAAGTCACCATACGCCAAATTTGCAGTAGACTTGTCGTGCAAGTTGCAATCTTATTGTATCAAATTTGCTGCAAATTCGTTGCAAACTAGTAGAAAAGTTAGGTTTGTCGTATTAAGAGTACTGCAAATTTATTGCAATAGACCAGCTTGCCATGTCACACCAACTGTTAATGCATTGCAAACTGAGATTCTTATCGCGACAGGCGTCACATTATCTGCAAATACACATAGAAACATGTAAATATCGCTTATATTTCGCATAAGACTTGTCGACACGAGACCCGCGTATAACGTCACGCTTCTTCCACCAGTAAACAACACGATCAAGAAAACGTTGCGAAACCGCTTCAATATCAGTCTTTGGTTGAGTTTCAAATACTTACATAGCAATTTTAGTTTGTAACAGAAATGGCGTGAAAGGGAAAAAAAATAATTAAAAGGAAAGATAGATTTCTGTTGTGTCTACTTTGCGGCAATTTCACGGCAAATTTATCGCATCACATTTGTCATGGCAAGATAATATCAAGAAAAATCAAACTTGCTGCAAATGTGCTTGTTATCTGGGATATCTCAGGAAATATGGGAGGTTATGTTCTGATAATTTCAAAATAGTCTTTCACCTTCTGTCTGATCCTACCCTGAAATCGCTACATTTCTGCGTGCAATATATTTCGAGATATGAATTGGCTCATTTAAGCTATAAATGGGCGGCCTAATGTGTAAGAATTTTTTCTCGAATATGGCTCGAGCGAATTTAGTTTAATTTATATATGATATTAATCGCTTTTATCTGATGTGCCTGACATCTCCCTTTTCCCTAGGAAAACTCTTGTTTTTTTTATAACTCAGTTTAAAAATCGAACTATTTTTACTACGCGATGCAAAGATTTCTATTGATAATTCTCAGAATTCTGAACAGGTGTTATTCCGTTTGGTCTTGTAGTTGGATTGTTGGTTCAATCTGAATGCAGTCAATAAAAAATTAAGATTTTGTTTTTTAATGCAAGAAAGAAACTTTATTGTTTCTTTTAAATATTTATTGTATATATACGAAATAAAATTTCACTTAAATATATATTTTTTTTGTTATAAAGGAAATATTTAAGATTTCAAAATTTCGCATTTTGTGAAAAAATTATTTCGATAATATTTTAAATAAGGAAGTATTTTGTAATTTTAGATATTCCATTTTATCATAATAATGATGAATTTACAATTTTTTAAAGCAAAAAATTTTTAATCATTCATAAACATAGATTTTATAATAGCTCAATGATTTGCGATTCCTATTCATGTATCATTCCGCGCAGAGATGGGAAAAAACAGTAAATGGTGTTTTGGCGCCATCTTTTGTCTTTAATTTAAATTAAAACATACACTTTTGCAAATATATATATATATATATATATATTTCTTTTTAAAAATTAAAAATCTCTTTTTAAAATACAGTTAGTTTATTCATATATTTACTTTTCTGACTTTAAAATGATATATATTTTAAATATTAGCATAATAAAACTAATATTTTTATTATTATTTAAAGCTATAATGACTAGGAAATGAAAGAAGGGATATTCATGACACTGTATATTAAAAAAAAAAAAAAAAAAAAACATGAAAATAGAATTAAAATTCATGAAAAATGTGTCAAATAGCAATTATTGAAAAACACGTCAAAATAAATAAATAACATCTTTACTTTGAAACCCATAATTTATTTAAAAAATATAATTCTCTCTTTCTTTTCCTTTTTTTTTTTTTATTAATTAATTTCTGCATGAAAAATTCCATTTCATAACTATATTTAAAACTACAATAAACACCCTCCTTTAATTTTAAATATCCATGTTTTTAAATTCTACATGTTTCTAAGCAATTAAAAGTGTTTTTTTTTTTTTTTTTTTTTTTTTTTAAAGAAAAATAGCTTAAATATCGGAAAGTATATGGTTTTATCCACTGCCCACTGAATACTAGCTGCCTGTCCGATCCTCTGAAATAAGCGGAATTAAGTATGGTAGATAGTTGGGCGAGTAGCCGTTCGAGGGCGCTGCAGTCATATACAGATAAACTTAGAAAAGCAATGGATATTTCTACGGAAATGTATATAAAAAATGTTTTTTTTAAATATTTTTAAGCATTTTTTTCTACGGGAAAAGGATTCTATTTTTATTTCTTATAGATGTAGAAAAAACATCATGTTGTTATTCGCTTTTAAAAATAAATATCTTTCAGAACTAAAAGATGAGATTTTTTTCAAGTTCAAATTCTTTTCTTTCTTTCTTTTCTTTTCTTTTTTTTTTTTTTTTTTTTTTTTTTTTATTGTTAAAATATTTTACATTTTTAATTATTTAAAAAATGTCAAAGAGAAATAAATAATAAAAAAATTATTTAGTTTGTCAATTAAATAATTTATTACGTGAAAATTTATAGATTATGCTATGATTACAAATAGAAATCAGACATATCATCGCAATAATTATTTTAAAACATCGAATTATTAGTATTATTATGTTAAACTTCTTTTTCATATTAAATATAAGAAAGTTATCGATTCTTAAAAATTTTCGACTTCCGGTTTTCGATGGATTTCCACGTTTTGACAGCTCTAGAACACGATTTTACCGTTTTTACTTTCTTCTATATTCAATAGAAGAAAGTATTGGATTCGTAAAAATATTCGACTTCTGGTTTTCGATGTATTTACACGTTTTGACAGCTCTAGAACACGATTTTACCATTTTTAGAAAATGTCTGTGTGTGTGCCACAATAATTTTGTGGTAACTGTATCTTCGGAGGAGCTCAGAATTACAAATAAATTTATAAGTAGCTGCACTTTGACCTAAATTAGTGCCTATCAACTCTTGGTGTTAACCGCTCAACAAGTGACGCTGCTATACCGCGATTTTTGCAGTTTCAGGGTAAACTATATCTCAGGTTCTATTGCGTATAATCAAACAAAACTTGAAATTGGAGAAGACCATTATAAGACATTATGGTGATTCAATTTGAATGCTTATAGGACAACAGGTGGCGCTGCTATGCATCGATTTCGGCAATTTAAGGGAAAACTATATCTAGGAACTACTGCACAGAATTACATACAAATTTATATGTAAATGCACTTTGATATAAATTAGTGTTTGTCAACATATGGTGCCAACCACATAACAGGTGGCGCTGCTACGCAATGATTTCCACAATTTAAGGGGAGGCTATATCTCAACTTCTATTGCGTATAATCAAACAAAACTTGAAATGTAAGACCATTATGAGATATTATGCTGATTCAATTTGAATGCTTATCGGAGGACAGGTGGCGCTGCTATACAGCGATTTTCGCAATTTAAGGGGAGGCTATGTCTCAGCTTCTATTGTGTGTAATCAAGCAAAACTTAAAATGTAAGACCATTATGAGACATTCTGCTGATTCAATTTGAATGCTTATCAGACAACAGGTGGCGCTGCTATACAGCGATTTCCGCAATTTAAGGGAAAGCTATATCTTAGGAACTACTGTACAGAATTGCATACAAATTTATATGTGAATGCACCTTGATATAAATTAGTGTCAGTCAACTTTTGGTGCGAACCACTCAATTTGTGGCGCAGCTACACAGCGATTTCCACAATTTAAGGGGAAGCTATATCTCAGCTTCTATTGCATATCACCAAGCAAAACTTGATATGGGGAAAGGCCATTATGAGACATTATGCTGATTAAATTTAGATGCATCAACAACCCGATGGCTATATCTTAACGTCTATGGCATGTAACTGTACGAAACTTGATATGTAAAATAACCATTATAAAAACGCATTTTTAGTTTCTTCTATATTCAAAAGAAGATAGTACTGGATTCGTAACAATTTTCGACTTCTGGTTTTCGACGCTTTAAAAAGACGCATCACAGAAGGCGTTACACCCAAGAGGTAGAAAACTTTAAATATATATATATCATAAATAAAGAAATCATGTATATCATTAAACATTATTTCAAAATTTCAAATTATCATTTTTTTTTTTTCTTTTTAAGAAACAGCAGATTTTAAATATTTTACAATTTTAATTATTTTAAAAATATTATAATGATGCTGTTTGTAAATTAAATAATTAAGAAATCAGATATGTTAAAGTTAAATAGTATAATTGAAGTTAAATACTAACAGTCTCTAAGCAAGCTGTGTTCGATCCCACGTTGCACTTGTTGACTTACCCATTCGGAGTTTTCTATGGTTTTTTCCAAAACTCCTGAAATAATGGCAAGGACCCGCTTTATTTGATTATTATTATTTTTAAATGAGTAATCTAAAGAATTATACAGCTATAAAAGTCATAGATTTCGGATGTAATCAATATTTTATTTATTCATTTATGGATTGCTAAGTACTCTTATTTGTAATGCAGTAATGCAATTCTTTTTATTTACGCAGAATTTTGTTTTGACTTTGCTATTTTCTACATTTTAAATCAAAATATGGTAATTTCCTTTTATATTTATTTATCTATTTATTTTTTAATGTAAAGGGAAACAAAATTATCATGATATGGAATCCATATCAGATTTATTTATAAATGATTGAAAATGTTTATAAGGTTTTTTCCTTTCTTTCCTTTTTTCTTTCTTTCTTTTCTTTTCTTTTTTTTTTTTTTTTTTTTTTTTTTTAAGAAGCAGTGGGTTTTAAATGTTTTATTAATTATTTTTAAAATATTATAATTATTTTATCTATAAAGTGAATAACTTATGAAATGATTACATGGGTTTTAAATGTTTTATTAATTATTTTTAAAATATTATAATTATTTTATCTATAAAGTGAATAACTTATGAAATGATTACATGAATAATCAGATATATCATATGAAGTTGCATGATCGAAATTTAAACATTTATATTTGGATTGTTGCTTAAAGTTAACATCTAGAAAATGCTTACTACAAACACGCGAATAATTTGAATTGGTATTAGGAGTCTAATCTTTTCTCGAAATAGCTTTTAAATCACTTGGATCCAATGTTTTCTTCAACCGGAATCTTGTAAAATGAAATATTACAACCTTTTACAAATCTATATTTCCAGTATGGCACACATCAATAAGCCATAATAAATTAACGATAACAAACATTTACTAATTTAAATTAAAAATATTTTTATACTTTCAAAAATCAAATAATAAAGCAGAAATTCTGTACACAACAACATACGATTAGTTACGTTTACCAGCCAACAAAAGCAGTGACATCTAGTGGATAAAGTCCGAATTAAGCGAAAACAAGCTTCTCAGGCAACAAGACAGGCAGCTAGTATTCAGTGGGCAGTGTTTTATCATAAAGGTAATAATTTGGCCATCTAGTGGCGCCATCTCGTAGCTTGTATTGAAACCATATACATTCCTATATTAAATTTATTTTTCTTTAAAAAAAAGACACTTTTAATTGCTTAGAAAAATGTAGAAATAATTATTTACAATTAAAGGAGGGTTTTTTTTGCTTATTGTAGTTGTAAATATATTTATGAAATGGAATTTTTCATGCATAAATTAATTAATTTAAAAAAAAGAAAGAGAGAATTATACTTTTTAAATAAATTATTATGGGTTTCAAAGTAAAGATGCTATTTATTTATTTTGACGTGTTTTTCAATAATTTCTATTTGACACATTTTTCATGAATTTTAATTCTATTTTCATATATATATAGCGTGTTTATCCCCTCTTTCATCCCCTAGCCATTGTTGCTTTAAATACTAATAAAAAAATTAGTTTACGTTAATATTTAAAATATGTATCATTTTAAAGGCTGAAAAGTAAATATATGAATAAACTCTAATTGTATTTTAAAAAGAGATTTTTAATTTTTAAAAAGAAATATATATATAACTTGTATTTTCCATAAAACTTAAGCTTAACTTGTATTTTAATTAACTTGTATTAACTTTAGCTTAACTTGTATTTTCCATAATTTTTTTCTCCAAATGATTTTATCTTATTTTTAAAATTATAGAAATGTAGAGCTTAATTTATATTTTGTCTATTTTTTTCCACCAAATATTTTTATGAAATAATTTTTACCTGCATTTTTTAAGAAAATTAAAATTGTGAATATTGGAGCTTAGCCTCAAAAGGGAAAAGAAAATAAATAATTTTCCATTTTTAACATTAACTTGATTTTTTTAAATTGTTTAATTTGCATTTGTAATTCTCTAAAAAGAATCTTGCAAAATGTAAATTACGTAATTCTAAAACTTAAATTTGAAATTTCCCACTTATTATTATTATTATTATTATTATTATTATTTTAAAGAGTTTGAGAATCCCACTCAATATTTTTTTCTAGTGTGAAGCTCCTCCATTTTGTTTCCAAGTGGCAGGCTACTTGAAAATTTGTCGGCATGATAACGTTTGAAATATTGAATTAATTCAAACTAAATTTGTAGTTTGGATTTATCTCAGAAATGTATTTGTTATGTTCATTTGCCAACTTAATCTACCCTCTTGTTTCCCTGTGCCAGCCCACTAAAAATTTCAAATTTACATTAGAAAGCTTCTATGTTAAAACTCCAGATATACAAGACTTCATTAATAAATCCAACAAGTCCATTAATAAATTGTAGAATTGAAAAATTGTAGAATTGTAGAATTTTGAAAAAAAAAAAAAAAAATGGTGGCAACTTCATAATAAAAGATAAATCAGCTTACCCTTTCTAGGAGCCAGAAGGACTTGTTTTAATTTTTTGATCAATAACCCCTAAAAAGTAATGATATCAGTACAAAAAACCCTTAACGGGTTAAAAGTTTGTGACGCCGCTACTTTATGGCTATAAGAATTAGAAATATGAGTCTTAAAAATAATGATATCAAATTTTAAGTGACGCTTTGCAATTAGTTAAAATATACATAGATTTTCTTATTTGATCATTTACTTTCTACTTTTATTTATATTTATAATGCAAACGTAATATTTTTAGCTTCAAGATCAGACAGATATATAAAATACACTCCCTGATGCTTTTTCATTCACATTTCAAATTCAAAATAACAGTTTTAAAAGGAATGATATAAAAATTCCAGTGGCGCCTCGGTGTTATTTTAAAAGATTTGTTTTTAGATTCCATTAAAATTACTTTTGTTTTGTCTAATAAAGTATATTTACATATTGAAACAGTGCTTTTAATTTTCAAATATACTGTCAAATAATTATACTTTCACTGAGTTTGCATTATAAATTAAAATTATTTATTTCAATAAATTGATTTATCTTTTGCGTCACGCTATCCAAAACTGCAAGTAAAATCTGTGTAAATATTTTCTTTACGTTACACTACCTCTTTGCGCAAATTTTCACTCAGCTGGGTACTATGATAATGATACTATGTTTTGGATAGCGTGATGCAAAAGATAAATCAATTTATTGAAATAAATAATTTTAATTTATAATGCAAACTCAGTGAAAGTATAATTATTTGACAGTATATTTGAAAATTAAAAGCACTGTTTCAATATGTAAATATACTTTATTAGACAAAACAAAAGTAATTTTAATGGAATCTAAAAACAAATCTTTTAAAATAACACCGAGGCGCCACTGGAATTTTTATATCATTCCTTTTAAAACTGTTATTTTGAATTTGAAATGTGAATGAAAAAGCATCAGTGAGTGTATTTTGTATATCTGTCTGATCTTGAAGCTAAAAATATTACGTTTGCATTATAAATATAAATAAAAGTAGAAAGTAAATGATCAAATAAGAAAATCTATGTATATTTTAACTAATTGCAAAGCGTCACTTAAAATTTGATATCATTATTTTTAAGACTCATATTTCTAATTCTTATAGCCATAAAGTAGCGGCGTCACAAACTTTTAACCCGTTAAGGGTTTTTTGTACTGATATATATATATATACAGTCGGTAACAAAAGTGTCGGAACACCGGCAAAAGTTCCTAAATAAAATGTACACTTAATACTGTTTTTTTTTTTTTTAATAAATCCTTGTAGAATCCTGTTCTTATTCAGTCTAAGAACAGGATTCGACAAGGATTTATTTAGCAAAACTGTATTAAGCGTACTTTTTTTTATATAAGAATTTTTGCTAGTCTTCGGACTCTTTTGTTACCGACTGTACATATTAGACAGTTTCATATACATACATACATATATATATATATATATATATATATATATTAAACATTATAAAATAAATTTTTGATTATTGGTAAAAAGAAAGAAATCCAGTTTTGTAAATTTGAATGGAATAGCACAAATTCTAGTACATTTAACGCAATTATTCATTTAACTACACATTGAAAATTATAAATATGCACTAATCACTCTATCTTTCAATAAGCATTTGGATCCTTTTGAATGTAGACGTTTTGTCAAAAATCTAGATTTTTTTTTTCTTTTACATAAATTATCTTGAAACTTTACGAGTATGAAGATGTTATGACTCATATATTTCAGTAAAAGTGTTATCCTGAAGAGGAAAATGTTATCAGTTAAAAATTAAACAAACATCAAATTGTTTTGGATCACCCTGTAAAAAATAATGCTTGAAATGCGTTACGGCTGTAGCATGTGATTATGGTGATTTTTTTACTTATCTGTATAAATTTTTATGAAGTTACCAGATATATTCGAATGAACAGAACTTAAATTTCTCTCTCTCCTTTTTTCTCAAAAAAAAAAAAAAAAAAAAAGATGATATGGGGTTTTATAAATATTTATTTACAATCAGCAAACATTGTATTATCATTGACTGAATCAAAATAAAAATGTGAGTAAAACCCCTTATAGTTTTGGTTTTATTTTAACAGAACTGAAATTCTGTTCATTCTATTTCTCATAACTTTGTTAATTTACTAGATATTTATTTCGGATTTTCATGTAAGTAACTCAATACTTTTGTCTAATTAATTATGCAAATGAAATTTTTTAAATGCTCATATTTCGTAACGTATTTAACATTTCGGCATTCTGATTGCAGTATACTGTGCCAAATGTGGTATACCAAGTTCGCCAGCGAATGTGTTAAAAAGTGGCAATGTTTTAAAGAAACCGTTATATCGCCATAAATATATGTGCTAGCCTCATACAAATTCATGCAGATAATTAAAAGAATCCTCATAATCACATCCTACAGCCGAAACGCTCTTCAAGCATTACTTCTTACAGGGTGATCCAAAACATTTTGACTTTTGTTTAAATTTTTATTGGTCCCTTTTTCCTCTTCAGGAGAAATTTTTTGCTGAAATGTATGAGGTATAACATGTTCTTTATAGTTCCAAAGTTTTAAAATAATTCCCAATGAATTTTTCTATTTATTAGACACAAAGTCTAACTTCGAAAGAGTCTAAATACTTACTGGTAGATAGTGTATAATAAGATCCAATAAGTATGTATGTAATGTTTATATATTTGCTACATTACGAATGACAAAAAAAAAAAAAAAAAAAAAAAAAAATAATAATAATAATAATATTAGAAAACTGTAATTATTTTTTAAAAGCAAATATCTTAATTTAATTTTACATTAAAGTACGTATTAAATATCATCCGAATTTTAACATTTTAAGACAAATATTCGTATTACATTTATTAATTACTAGCAAAGTCCCGTGGGTCTATTCTGACCACTGAGCTGAAGAACAACTAGAGCAAATGCTTCCAATACTTTTACACAGTGTTCGTGCGTGCCAGTTTTTCTGCAATCGTTCGCCTGCCTTGCATGGCAAGCAACATTTGTCGGGTCGTCTATTACTGTTATAATCTTTAAAGAATTAAAATTTAAAATTGTAATGTCATGTTTAGCATATGGTTGTTCGAACAGACAACCTTTACACAATTTTACTTTGAAATATAAGTATATCAAATGCTTTTTGCCATGCAACACTTGGAAGACAAACCTTCAAAAAACGGCACGCGAAAACCGGTCTAGCATTTCCTCCAGTTGTTCTTCAGCTCAGTGATTCTGACTTGTACGTTAAAAAGACAAAGCGATCGTTATTTTTTCGATCGAAATCTCTTTCATAACGATATTCCGTGGTAGAGCAATTCTGCCCTACGAACGTTATAATCAAACGAGGTGGGGGAAAACTGCGTTCGAGGTTAACTCTTTCATCCAATCAGGACGAAGCACGTGGTTTGTTTTATTGTGATTACAAGTGAGTAAGAGAAGAGAGAGCAGACGATGATCGCCATGTTTTGTTAAATATAGGTTGTTTGTTGTGAAAATGAAAAAAATAAAAAGCAAAGACACAGTGTGGATTCTTTTATGTGTTGTAGCAGAGCAGTTTTCCAGTTCAATTTAATTGTATCGTCTCGATGAGAAGGAAATTTAAAATAGCTAAGTAAATTTTTATATTAGACTGGCTGTTAAAATGAAATCGGCCACACAATATAATTATTTACTCGGCAAAATAAAGAGGAAGTATCACTTTCTAAAGATTCAAGTTAAT
The DNA here is from genome assembly GCA_963930645.1 of Salticus scenicus. Lineage (NCBI taxonomy): Eukaryota > Metazoa > Arthropoda > Arachnida > Araneae > Salticidae > Salticus > Salticus scenicus. Next base: position 185,936,392 of record OZ005649.1, read on the forward strand.
AGATTTATTTTATTTCCATGGTATGTACTCATGTTTTAATTATTTTTTTCCAAAAATTAATTTTTAAATATAGTACGTACAATGCACCTTGTTTGAACTATATTTTTTGTTTAAGTGCAATTGAAACATTTGATATTTTGATATATTTGAGTAAAATTAATTAAACTGTAACGCTAATTCAGTGAGTAAAACATAAAAATAGTTTTCTTTATTTATAAATTTATTTTTACTTAAATAATTGAAGTTAAAATTTATATAGCCATTGCCTATTGAAATGATATAAATATTTAAATATTGATTTGAATTAATGTGATAAAATTTGTTGGATTTTATTAAATTAAACGGAAATTTATTTTAATGATATTAGATCTTTTCTTTTTTAAAAAAGAAAAGAAAGTATATTATTATAAAGTATATAAATGTTTGATTTACACTGTATATACCAATTTCTAGAAAATTATATGTATATTTATATGAAAAGTACGTTTCTTAATTTTTTACATAAATATATGAATAATATATTGCTTTCTAAAATATATTAAGCTTTAAAGTTGTTTAGATTTACTAAGCCCAAAATATTAAATAGAAGTACGCAATTGTTTAGAATTATTCAAAATAATTATTAAAAAAAAAAAAAAAAAAGATTTACAACTACAGCTGAAATTTTTATAATTTTAAAAGAAGAAAGTTTTTATATTATTCATTTTGTCTAATTTAGTAAATAAAACATAAAAATATTTTTCTCTATTTATAAAGACATCTTTATTTAAATATTTAAAGTTAAAACTTATAAAGTCATTGTCTATTGAGATGATGAAAAATATTTAATGAGTGTTTTATATTAATATCATAAAATTTGTTTGATTTTATTAAATTAAATGTGAATTGTTTTTAAATAATGTTTTAACTTTTTTACCCCCCCCCCCAAAAAAAAAAAATATATATATATATATATATATATATATATAGAAGTTTGATTTAATCTGTATATTAATTTCTAGAAAATTATTTGTAATTTTATATGAAAAGTACATTACTCAATTTTTTACATAAATGTATATGATGAATAATGCATTGCTTTTTAAAAAATATTAAGCTTTAAAATTGTTTAGAAGATTTACTATACCCAAAATATTAAATTAAATCATAAATTTAAATAATAATCAAAAAATTAAATTATGTATGCAATCGTTTAGAGTCATTCAAAACAATTACTTAAATATATAATAATAATAATAATAAATAAATAACTAGGTTCTCAAATACAGTTGAAATTTTCATATTTTTAAAATAATAAAGTTTGTATTTTATTCCGTTTTCACTTTATTTAAATTTGGATATGTGTGGGAAAAACTGATTAATTTTTGTTTACATTCTATGTATTTTAAGTTTTGCTAACATTTCTTTAACCAAGTTTCCTTATTTCATAAATCAAAACTATTTCTTAAAAAAAAAAAAAAAAAAAAAAAAAAAAAAAAAAAGGAATGATTAAACACTTTTATAATACCAAAAGGGCGCGCCATATTGTAACGAATACAAGAGCCACTCAACGACAGCCTTAGAGCTCTCGAAAAATAACGAAGATAAATATCGCTAAAATTTCGATCGCAACAGCCCAGAATACCAAATTATCGTTATATTCCGAAGATCGTTGAATTCCGAAGGAATATAACGATGCGAACAGGCCAGAATAGACCCGGTTCGGGAACGAACCGAATTCCGAATGCGGGAAAAACCAAACTCGAAATGTACAAAACTCGTCCTGATGCTGCCTGCGTGCCAATAGATCAAAGTTTGTTAACGAAACCATTTTTTAATTCATGAAATCAATGAAGGTAATGAACCAACGAAGGATTTTCTCGCTTCGCTAGTCACTATATTTAAAGGAAACTCTTTTCTATATCGCTTTACAAACAAAAAATAAAATTTAAAGAAATCATGAAAATAAATAAACATGTAAAGTATTCTTAAAAATTATTAAACTCAGAAATACAATTATTCTACTGTTTACAAATGCACAATATTACTTTTATCTATATATTAATTTGAAACGTGTTTTTGTCTGTCTCCACTAAATTGAGAGAACGGCTAGGTGTAAAAATTTGGTTGAGGTGTCTAAAAAAAGGTCTAGGTCTGTAGATATGTTATGAAAAGAGAAATATAAAAAAAGTCGAACGTTTCCCCCCCCCTGGGGGGGGGCAGGGATTAAACATACGTTGCCGAGCATAACTCAGCTCCAAATTACTTCACGGTTAAGAAATGGTACATGGGCGGACTAGACTCGAATACTAAAAAATCAATAACTCCGATTTTGGAATTTTCGATTTTAAAGGGGGTGAAAAAGGGAGAAAGTTGATTTGAAGGGGGGGGGGGAAGGGGGAAATTAGTTTGAGATGGAAATCCGTTCTAGACCCACATATGTAGCACCTCATTTTAAAGGTCTTGAAATTTCATGTTGATTGGGGATGTTTGTATACAATATAGGGCGTCCCCTGGTGGTTAAAAAGGGAACTAGGTGATTTTGCAGTAGACCCTATCATGTTACAACTTATTTTAAAGGTCTTGATATTTCCTGACCGTTGGTGTTGTTCGTATAGAACACACTGTGCCCCCTGGCGGTGGAAAGTGTAACTAAAGGATTTTGCAGTTGGCACCACCATGTGACACCTTATTTGAAAGGTCTTGGAAATTCAAGGCGATTGGTGATGTTCGTATACAACGCTTGGTGGAGGAAAGTGGATTTTGCAGCGTGTGCGTAGCATGCCTGCTATACGGTGCCGCAGCCACAGGAAGCGGCAACACGAGTCAGAGGTTCGTTCGGTTCTAGGTTAATTTTTGAGAATTTTTTCATGTTATTAGCGGCCTGTATATATGTGCCGCAGGCACTGGGTCACGAACCCGAGTTCCGTTCTGTTTGAGGTAATTTTTTTTTTTTTTTTTTTGATACAGATGATTATTTTTGTTTTGTGATGTTTTCATTTAAAAATAGAAATTCAAACAAAATCGAGTTAATGATATAAAACCATTCAAATTTAAGGTGCATTTAAGGTTATTATCATGGGCCCGGGCAATGCTGGGCGTGTTCGTTCCGTTCCAGGTTAATTTTTTGAAATTTTTTCATGGTATTAGCGACCCGCGTATGCGCTGCCGCAGGCACCGGGGTCACAAGGCAGAGTTTCGTTCGGTTCGAGGTAATTTTTTTTGTTACAGCTGATTAATTTTTTTCCCAATGCTTTTATTTAAAAATAGAAATTCAAACAAAATCGAGTTAAAGATATAAAATCATACAAATTTAAGGTTCATTTAAGGTTATTATCACGGGCCCGGGCATTGCCGGGCGGGTTCGTTCGGTTAACAGGTTAAATTTTGGGAATTTTTTTATGTTGTTAGCGGCCCGCGTATGCGCTGCCGCAAGCACCGGGGTCACAAGGCAGAGTTTCGTTCGGTTCGAGGTATTTGTTTTGTTACAGATGATTATGATGCTTTCATTTAAAAACAGAAATTCAAACAAAATCGAGTTAAAGGTGTAAAATAATACAAATTTAAGGTTCATTTAAGGTATCATGGGCCCGGGCAACGCCGGACGGGTCAGCTAACATATAGTCTTAGTATTAAACAAAATAGAAAATAAAAGATAGCATCTGTTTACTTGGAGTCAATGTGACGTCACATTGACAGTACTTTGAAGAAAGTGATGTCATATATAGTATTTCTATTTATAAGCATTTTTCCGACTTTTTTTTTTAAGAGAAATGTTGTAAATTATATTAGATGTTTTAACATAAAATACAGTCGGTAACAAAAGTGTCCGAACTCTAGCAAAAATTCCTATGTAAAAAAAGTACACTTCATACGGTTTTGTTAAATAGATACTTATCGAATCATGTTCTTACACTGACTAAGAATAGGATTCTACAAGGATTTATTTAACAAAACCGTATGAAGTGTATTTTTTTTACATAGGAATTTTTGCTAGCGTTCGGACACTTTTGTTACCGACTGTACATTTAAATAATGATGCGACGATTTTTGAAACATTACGGTCAATAAAATGATCGTTGAATTCGACGGGTTCCAGCTAGTTTTATTTTATATTGAATATTGATACTTTTGCTCTTAAGTCATATTTGCTAAATTCGATTCTTTGTTTTTCAATATCACGTGATTGAGCAGACGACTATTTTATTTATTTAACGTTCATTTATATTTCCATTAATTTTTGGAACTCTCGTGCAACTTTGGGTTACATACAAACGGTACGCTTGCAACTTCGATGACGTAAATTCTGCAAGTTTTTTGCAAATACAGTCGGCAGCAAAAGTATGCGAGCACTAGCAAAAATTCCTATATAAAAAAAGTACACTGAATGCAGTTTTGTTAAATAAATCCTTGTCGAATCCTGTTCTTAGTCAGTCTAAGAACACGATTCGAAAACGATTTATTTAACAAAACAGTGTTAAGTGTGCTTTGTTTACATATGAAGTTTTGCTAGGGCTCGGATACTTTTGCTGCCGACTGTAGTCATGCATTTGGAACGCTTGCAAACGGCTGCAGACGGCTTTGCAAACGGAAGTGTTTCATTTGTATGTACCCCTTTATCTAAATTGTTTTTTTTTAACTCCATTTTCAATTTTCATCTTTTCATGTGCATGAGTAAAATATTTTATAATTTTTTATTTTTCGCGGGAAAGCATATTTCATTTTATGTTTGAAAAAAAAAAAGTATTTTTTTTTCTTTTTATCAACAATTAAAATTTTAAATATCCACATTTAAAGCTTTTACAAGGTTATTATTTTCACATTTTAATTAATTTTAAAAAATCTAATCAAAATTTCGTTACAAATAAGGTACCAAATGAAAGGGGCTTTTTCTGAATCCGTCGGTTTAATTAACTTATCGATGGGGGCAATTAGAATTTTAAAAATTAACTAAAGTTTGAAAAGCTGATGACAATTTTATAAATTAACTAAAGTATGAAAAGCTGGTGGCAACAACACACAACTCTCTTAGCCAATCAACTTGCGTTCAGCCACGGACTTACAGGAGAAAAACTCTCCAAAGCCATTTATATAAAGAGAGATTGTATTTTTTAGAAATGCCTAAAAGTTTCTTTCATAAATATATTTTTTAAAGAAAAACATCTGAAAAATTAATCATTTTCCCGGTTGTTTAATGACACACACACACACACACACACACACACATATATATATATATATATATATATATATATATATATATATATATGTATATATACACACACATATTATTTATACATTTGTTTTAAAATTCTATTCTAAGAATTAATTGTTTCGATTTTACGTTTTGAGTACTTTTTTATTAAACATAAATTTTCCAGAGAATAAAAATAACTGTATTTACATGTTATCACAAAATCACCATGTTTTTTAGAAACTCCACGAAATTTTAAAAGAGAATATAATAATGATGTTCATGAAAAATACATTTTAAAACATCTTGAAATCCAAAAATGTTTAAGCACAAATTTTTTTAAAGTTTCTTTACGATTTATTTTATGTGAAAACCCATTAAGAGGATTAAAGTTGTTAGAGAATTTAGCAGCTGTGATTTAAATATTCATTTGTTTGCAATATTTATTTAAAATGAAATATCTCAAAATTTAACTAAGTATTAAAACTATATTTTTGAAATAAATTGTTTAAAAATGTATGTCAACTTAAACATACCTTTTTGTTTGACTTACAATTAAACTTTTCGTTGCACGGAAACGTATTTTTGATAGTTTTCAGGATGTAAAATATATTTACGATGTTTTATAATGTAAATGCAATCTTTAATGTATATCACACTCTAAACATAAAAAAAAAAAAAAAAAAAAAAAAAAAAAAAAAAAAAAAAGTTTTCTTAAATAAATTTTTAATACAGTGTTCTTAGTACAAGTAAAATTGACTTTTAATTATTGCTTATGAATCAATACTATAAGCTTTTACTTGAAGAATTGTTTCAAAAATTCTATTCGAAAATTTAAATTTAAATTATTATTTTTTTTTTAAATTTAAATATCAATATTTGTAATCAGAAGAAAAAAACTTGCATTTTCATGTTGCTATAAAATTATTCCTATCTCATTCACTATACTGTAAGTAATTGCTGTAAGAATACAGCAATTATTTACAATTTCCTTATTTTAAATGCAGCACAGGTTGCTATATAATTTTAGCTAGTACGAATAAAACAGTTGGAACTTTGTTACTTGACTTCATGCTGTAAATCGGTAGTAAATATTTCCCAGATAACTTTTATACGTATAATTTAATTTATTAATTATTCAGCGTTTATTTTGAATTAACCTCCTTTTTAAACAGAAAGAAGGAAGGATCCTTGCAAATCCTCTGGCAAAGTTTGCAAGGAGCTGACTACTGGGTTGATACTGAGTTTGAATATTGTGTAAGGCCTGCTTCTTGTGAATTGAACACTGTGAAAATTTATAACAATTGCAGGAAAGGTTTTTAAAGGAAACTGTAAAAAATACAGACAATTTCTACAATACACTGAAAAAACACAGAACAGGGTGTGGACAATAGTTTTATCAGTACACTTTGTTGTAATCTGCTTTAATATCTTTTTCTACAGCGTAGAAACTTCACGAAGTTTTCAACAATGAATATGAGGACAATGTTCAATAAAAACACGTATTTAAAAAGCTTGAAATCCAAAACAATATTAATTAAAGAGTTTTTATTTCTTTATAGTTTAAAACGTGGAAAACCATAATAGGGATTAAAGTTGTTTAAGAACTAAGCAAATGCGGTTTAAATACTCTTACTCCTTTTTTGTGTAATATTAACTTAAAAAGGGAATATTTCGAGTGTTGTTCAAATATTACAAGTCTATGTTTGAAATAAATTGGGTAAAAATATAAATCAAGTTAAATATTTTATTTTATTTGATGGAAAAATGAAGTTTTCGTTCCTTTTGTATTCACCAGAAATAAATATTGGAGTCATAAGAAAATTTGAATGTAGAAAGACCATTTTTAAGCAGATCTAATAAAGAATCCGTTTTAATACCACTCACTTACTTTGAGATAAACTAATTTCAATATAACTTAACATTTTGTATGTCTGATTGAAATACATAAAATCCAAGCAAACAACTTAAGATAAACGACAATTTATTAAAAATAAAAAACATTTAAAAAATAAATTTTAAAAAGTCGTTTAATTATGAACAAATCCTCATTAGTGTACAATAAAAATACTAGCAGCAAGTTAGTTTTACCATCAAAGACGACTGTTAAATGTCTGCTGAATATGCTGTACTATTGTGACGTAGATTTCATTTTAACTTATAAAACTTCCATCGTAGTATTACTGGTGAGAGTTTGTTTAGAAACTGAAATATCTAGTCTTTAATTTTAAAAAAATGTTTTATTCTTTTAAGGAATTATCTTTATTTTAACACTTTCAAAACATTAATTGACATTACTTAACATGGATTTAGTATATAATTTCATTAATAAAAAAATAAATGAATAAATCATTATATTTTAATCCTTATTCTTGTAGTAAAATATGGCTTAGATATATTATTTCAGCTTATTTATAAAAATCTGTTTTTATCGCAGATTTATTTCAGAAGTTATGGTAATAAAATTGAATTTTCTAGAAAAGAGGAGTTAAAGTTTGCTGTAAAATTCTACTTTTATATCCGACGTATTTGGGGTACAAAATAATGCTTAAATAAATAATGTCTTTTAACGTTTTTAAAAACAAAACTTCGACCAGAGAAATTTTGATTCATTAATTCTTTGCTTTACGTTTATTTATTTTATTTTATTTTTTATTTTTTAGATAAAAATTAAGAAAGAGGATTATTATATCTCTATTTATAGAACGATCTCCTGGTGATTAATATGAACATTTTTGTAAAATTCGAATGAAGTTAAAAAAAAAAAAAAAATTCGTGAAAATAAAAATAAATAAATAAATAAATAAAAGTAAGATTAAAATTTTTTTTCAGGATTATTCGTGAAAACAATTACCAAATCTGCAATATTAAATAGTTGAACATTTAAAACATAAACTTTTATGTATTTAGATAAACAAAAATTGAAAATTCCTAAAATATCACATGTAATCCTACATATGTCTATTAAAAAGTCTGCATACGCGTTTTACTTCTTTTATCTTTATTCTGAAAATGTACTTAAAAAAAAAAAAATACTGATAGTTTGCATTTTAATTCAATAACAGCTTGTGTAGTTGTAAAAAAACTTTTATTTTATATTCTGAAAAATTCTACTTTTATCGTCAATAAAAATAAAATTAATGTTACAGTAATTAAATGATAACCATTTCTTCATGGTAGAATGTATGCGCATTAAAAAAAAAAAAAAAAAAAAAAAAAAAAAAAACTAATCCTGTATTTGTTCAATATTCATGGAATCGAAAGAATTGTCTTAAATCGTTTAGCACCTCCTTTTACTTGTCTCCGAGCATTAACAGCCTGTTTACGCAAAGCATTTGGATTTCTTGTATTCTTTCTCACTCTACAACAGATTACGGAGGTTTTTTTTTTTTTTTGAGGCATTTTAAGTCTGAATTTTTGAGCAACGGCTTCTTTAGTTTTTCGACAGTAAAAAGGAAATTATTGCTCGAAAAAATTATTTTTACTGTTCAAGTCCATCCAAAATATTTTATTTAATGCAATAAAATGTGTTTATGATTAGAATTATTTTTGTTTTTTTAGATTTTCGGCGTTTGGTGTTTTATTAGTAAGGGCGATTGACTACTCTAGGGTCCTAGCCTGAGGTAGGAGTGCCCTCTGCGGATGTCTTTCTAAAGGATCCTAGCCCATATTTGCGCAAGTTTCGGAGAAAACCACGGAAAACTCCGAAAGGCTAGGTCGACGATCGTGACCTGGAATCGAACCCGGCACCTTACGTCTTCCAGCTTTGAGCGCAGAACACATCGGCCGCTTGTGGGCCTTAGATTTTCAGAAATCGCATTAAAAGAAAATAGATGTTATGACATATTATATAAAAGTAATGTACATCATGTATTATGGTGATGTAAATCTAGACAAAAGCAGAATAGACACGAATTAATTTTTTCTACCATGATATATACACATTCCGTAAGATTTTTAAGAGATATTTATTTGGCTTATGTTTCACATTTTATTTTATAAATTTTATTTTAAGGGAAAAATATGTTATGAAAGTAAATAATTCTTTTTCCCCCTTTACCTTGTAAAAGAAAGTTATTTATATAGAAAATAAAAATGCTCACTTCTATCTTCAGAACTATTTGACGTAAAATGAAGTATGGTTTATCTCCTTAAATATTAAATATATTTATTTTTCTTATCAATGCCACCTCTGATGAAGCTTTCTGAAGATTAAATTTATGTATACATTTAATATAGAACATTTTCTTTACAGGAATTATGAAAATATGTAAATAATTCTAATTCATAATTACAATAATTTTATATTAATACCTTGTAAAATAATATTTTTTAACCTAAAAAATTGACAAGAAAAAGCTAGTTTAATGTGTATATCCTGAAATATATAAAATTGCAATGGGGCATATCTTTTTAAGTGGATTTCTAAAGAAAGGAATCAATTGAAGGGGAACTAATAATTTTGGAAACAGAGGAAGCAAATCCAATTTAAAAGAAAAAAAAATATCTTTCTTCTTTTTGAAAAAATGCTCTATTTCCTTTAGTAAATAAAATATATCTTAGAACAAAACCTCAAAGAATACACAAAATTCGATCTAAAAAAGGCAATAATTCTTTAGCTAAAGGAAAGAGTTTTATTTATAGATATACACGCACAAAATATACCGCTTTTTTTTCTTTTTTCTTTTATCTCAAATAAAATTGAGTTTTTGTAAAATAAATATTATCGATTTTATACAGGAATATATGTAAATCTAAACATATTCCCTAACCAAATTTTTCAAGTCTGCTGGTAAGTGATAATAAAATAGCACTTGATTTCTGAAACTCATCAGCACAAAACAAAAGAATCAAACACATTAATGTGAGATATTTTTTCTTTGAAATTCAATTTGCAAAAGCATATTTAAATTTAAACTTATTCAGTACAAGAAAAATTGTTACATAAAATGGGTAATATCATGAATGTATTATGAAAAATGCATTGTTAAAATTAAGAATGTATACATTTTTTTCAGTACATTTCCTTCCTCTTTTTAGATTCACTTACCCCCTACTAAAACCACCTGAAATGCCTTTCTTTTTCCAAGGGTTTTTATGTAATTGTTTGTGTCTTATTTGGGAAGAAATTTATGCTTCTCCCCTTCTCGTCATTGATTTTCTGAGTGTCAATGGTTTTTTGGATCTGGTTTGAGTTCATCAGACTAGGCTGGAAATTAGAAACAACAACAACAACAACAAGAACATGCGTAAGATATTCTATTCACGACATTTTCTGAAATGTGATTATAATCTGTTAAAATGATTTCAAAATGTCTTTATATTTGAATAACGTTGAATTCCTTTAATTTTCTCTGAACTACTCAAGCTTATATTGGTTTAAATCAAATATCACTTGGTTTAAAGTAAGCTTTGTATTTACGACATTTTAATCTTTGATGTAGTATTGTATTGTAATTAAACTGAACATTTTTTTAAAGGTATTGTGAATGTGTAAAGTTATTTTTTAATGTCCAAAATTTTAAATACATATTCCCGTTAAATTTTAATTTTTGACATAATGAAGACTTGCATTTGTATGTTGAATGGCCGTAATTACAATAGAAGGGGACATTGTTGAGCAAGTTTATCTTTAGTTTAAATCATAATTAACTGACTTAATTTTTATTTTCCTACTAATACCTTTCCCGAATTACGAGCACCTTCTTTTAGGTCCACTCTTCGCCGAATCTCTATTTTCCTGTCGTACGAAAATTCACAAACTTCGATATCTGAAGAGTTTTTTTCAATTTGCCTTATTTTTAAGTTCCACTGCATCTGGAAAATTTATCCTATTAGTCAGATGTCTCATTTAATTTTAGCTTCTTGTTTTTTATACAAATTCCTGATAGGCAAATGTGTGTCTTCGCTTAGGATGACACATCTATATCATTATGTAAAGCGCAAAAAATTGTTTGTTTGTGGAGGGTAATCTCTGAAACTACTGAACCGATTTAAAAACTTCTTTCACTGACCGAAAGCTACAGTATGCCATATTGTTATAGGCTATATTTAATTTTGATAAAATAAATTTTAGTTTAAAATCTGAGCATTTTAATTAAAATCCCCATAGAAGCCGTAATAGAAATGGAAATAATGAAATATTAAAAAAATTAGCTGCTGCCAACATAAAAGAAACATTTACATGTTCATTTCGTTTTTAAAATATCTTGACGTGAAAAGAAAAGAAATATATTTGCACGTGCATTAAATTGAAATTCATATAAAGCTTTTTTAATTGTTAAACTTACACGTTAAATCTGACGTCATTATAGAATTAAAAGTGTTTATTTTTCTAATAATTTAATTTGATATGATATGATATAATATAATGATCTAAGCATCAATGTTTAAACCACGGAGTCTTTATTACTCCGTGGTTTAAACTGATGTGTGTAAACGAAATTGGAACTTAAAATAAATAAATAAATACAATAAAATAAAATAAGAAATTCTATTTTATAATATTATTTATTTTAATTTATAATTGTTGCCAAAAAGATTTACGAATTAATTTATTTTTAGACATATAATAAAATATATTTTCACGCGAACAATAATATAAAAAGTGAACTGGATTTTTTGTAAAAAAATAATAAAGATCGAGGAAAATTATTTCCCCATTTTAATCCCCATATTTGGATATAGATATGTATTAGTTATCATGTGCATCCGTTAGATTAAATTGTTTTTGTTGTAAAATTGATAAAATTGGAATTTTAAATTTCAAAACTCTAGAAAAAAAAATGGCAAATTTCCATATTCGATTGAAAACATAAACATTTCATTTCAAAGGATGATATTTACACAATAAACATCCAACTAATAAACTAATTAAAAGTGAAAGGATAAATATTCTATCATAATTTGAAGTCAAATTTGTTTTCAAATGTCTAAATAAAGTATCTGATATAATATACTAATATGTTGCAGCGGAATAGATTTGATATCCGTCATCCTTGGCAGAAAAAAAAATATCGCCAAATTATCTGGCGAATATAATTTAATTCCTTTCAAAAATCATGGTTATTTTAAAAACTTACATTAAGAGTGTAACGAATAATATGAAACAATATTTCGTACAATACATATTACGAAAATATACATCTGGCATGTATATTTTCGTATTACTTTTTGATCGCCAAATACAAAAAACGCCAAGGGTGACAGTTTTGAAATTTAAAATTAAAATTTTGTCAATTTGACAGCAAAATAACTCAATCTAACGCATGCATACAATAACTAATACATATCTATACCCAAATATGAGGATTAAAATCGAGAAATAATTCTTCTAGAATTTTAATAATAATAAAAAAAAAAAAAAAAAAAAAAAATCCAATGAGCGATTAACATTAAAAATCTTTTTCTTGCATCCATGGGCGGTCAGTGATGTCACACTTCGCTTGCGTATTGAGATGTTTAAATTTATTTGGCGACTATTTTTAGCAACTAACAGTTATGGCAAGTAGCTCAATATACATAGCGCATACAGCCATTACTGAAATGTAAATAGCATTTAATTTTTTGAGTTACATTATGTTGATTGGAAACCTATTTAATATACCTATGCTCTATAGCTATACTAATATAAAAAGAAGAAAGGTTTATATGCATATGTAGAGAACGATCGCTAGAACTAAAAAGCCGATTGCTTTTTTTTTTTTTTTTTCTTTCAATAATCAAAAGTTACACTGTCTCTCTCTAAGTGCTAGAAGCTATAATAAATTTTTGTAAAATAAATTTTTAATTAAAAGTTTCAATATTTTAATTGAAAACAAAGCATAGATTTGATATCTATCGTCATTTGCGATTTTTGTATTTGGCGATCGAAAACGTAATACGAAAATCTGTATATTATCGTAGTAAATACGAGATGTATGTGTTTACTTCAATTACCCTACTACCGTAGGTAGTGGAAGTATTGTATAGGTTTTGGCAATTGGTCAGTGTGTGTGTAATCTTCTGGCTGTCATATCTCCAAAACTAATAAAAATAGAACTACTAAACTTCACAAGTGATTCAGGTCTGGTGTACAGATAAATTTTCCAAATTTTCGTGAAAATTGAAAAACCGGAATTGGGTCATCGAAAACCAGAAATGGGACCGTAAGCCCATATTCAAAAACACCTCTAATGATTTTCTTCAAAGTTGCTGTATAAATAATATATTAGATGCCCTTTCGATTGAAAAGTTGCTTAGTTCAGGAAAATTGATAGGCGTCCTCTATAAACAGCTCAATTTCAGACTTCGTAAGTGCATTCCTTTAAAAACGCCTGTACGGATTTTTTTCAAACTCGCCATGTTAACTTCCTATTAAAATATCCTTTTGTATGTAATTATTGTTTTTAGGTCAATAATTGAGTATGCTAAGTTTCGGTAAAAGTTGGTATCTCAAAAACGGCTCTAACGTATTCTTGAAATTTTTTTCTTTAATCCAATTTAGATAACCTTTCTCAAGTATTACGTGCTTATTACATGAATATTAACGGTCATCCTGATTAGGTAGTTCAGTTTTAGATCTCGGAAATTCGTGTTTAAAAAAATAACTATCTATTTTTTTTCCCCTTATTTTTTAACTCGCTATGCAAACTCTGTTGTATGTGTCTTTATACGTGTATCAAGTTTCTCTTACTCGAAAATCTCAAAAAATGCAAGTAATAGCTCCAAAAAATTGTATATATTAATACGTGTAATAGTGGGTAATGGATGTCGTGTGGTTGTTTCACACCAGATTCTGTAATTGTATATATTGTACGAATATTGTTTCATATTATTGATTTCTCCTTTAATATACATTATTAAAATAATAATCAATTATGGAAATAATTAAATATATTTGCGAAATGAACAAATAAATAATAATTAAAGCTATTATGACGTCAATTTTATCAAAAACATTTTCATGTCATAGGTTTATTTTTCAATATTTTTTATTCATGAGTAAAGAAATGTTTCTTTTTATGAAATAAATAAATAAATAAATAAATAGCATTAAGTAAAAATTGCCAACATTTAACAACTAATTAAAAAAAAATAATTGTAAAATTATATTTTGACTTTCCAGTTAATAATATTGCCTGACTATAACATATAAACTGATATATTTCTTGATTTTTTACATATCAATCCATCTTTAACTAAAATTTGTTCATCAGTGCGAAGCCGGACGGGTCAGCTAGTAACTATATATGTGAGATAAAAAGTGGTTTTGCGTTGGATGTCATTGTAAACAGTAATGGCACCAGAAATTCTCCGACGGGGGGACACCACCTCCCCGACAGGGGGGCACTATATAGAGAGAGTTTATAATATGAATATTTATCAAAACTGCAATATTGTTGATAATATTACTGTTAATATTTGTACCATTCCATTTGTTAGTACTCCTCGTGGTTTGGAGATCATCGTGCTATTCTCTCAGTGTATAATATTTTCTTTCCACAGAAAAAATATGTGCAGGGTGCATGAAGGAAAATTCTTAAGAAAAAATTAATCTTCGTATCCCGTCGATCACAGACATATATATATAAGTGGAATTTCCCTAAGGGGAAATCGTAGCATAGAAAATTGGCTCTCTAGAGAGGTGGCCTTTCAATAGAAGTTGTCTTCCTATTCACGAAGTAAATACAGAACAGCAGCGCCATCTATCATCTCATATGCACCTAAATTGATTCAGTATATTGTTTTCAAATGGTCCTCGCATATACCAAGTTTTATATAATTATATACGGTAGAATCTGATATATAGCCTTCTCGTTCACGGGAAAAATTAAAGCACAGGCGCTTCACCTATCTGGCTATATGCGCTGAAACTGATTTCACATTATGTATCATAATGGCCCTGTCATATACAAAGTTATTACCAATAATATACAATATAAACTGAGATATAGCCTTCCTCTTCTCGAGGAAAATAGCAGCAGAGCAATTTATCGGCCGATATACACATAAATTAAATCAACCAGATGTTTCATAATGGCCCTCTCACATATCAAGTTTTGTTCGATCATACAAAATAGAACCTTAGATATAGCCTCCAGTTAAGTGAAAGAAATTGCAGTAGAGCAGCGCCACTTATAGGGCGATTTGGACAAAAAGTTAACAGACACTAATTTATGTCATGGTGCAACAACATACAAATATATATGTAATTCTGTGCATTAGTTCTTGAGATACAGTTAGAACAAAATTTTTGTCACACATAGACATTTTCTAAAAATATCATGGTCAAAACATGTTTTGGACCTCTCAAAACATGTATATTCATGGAAAACCGGAAGTACAAATCCAATATTTTCTTCTATTGAATATAGAATGCAAAAACTGGAATGCCCAAAATTTGTAAAAGGAAAGAAAAATGCTGCTAAAAGGAGAAAAACTGAAAATTTTGTATTTTTCCCCCGACAAATTTTAGAAGTATGCCCCGATGGGGGGTCCCGGACTCCCCGACGGGGGGCCTGTGCCCCCCCCCCCCGGCCCCCTAGCTGGCGCCACCCCTGATTGTAAATAGGATTACTATTGAAATAAATTATAATAAATGATTTAATTTAAAGATTATAGTTGTAAATATGTTTCTGTTTTTAAGTTTTATAAGTCTTACCTGCACGAAGTGATATGGCACTTTATTTTTAATAACACTGCTCTGCATGAAAATCGGCCCCAACAAGATTTTTGCAAATTCTTATGTAAAATGACCTCTTGAATCCGAATATGACTCCCATTTTGCCAAAAAAAGTTTTTTAATACAAAGTTTTCGATATGAGCCCATACCAGTTTTAGCGTTTGAGCGACATCGTACCTCGAAATCTGAAAACTAATTTCTCAAAAATTTCCTTGAAAAGCACCTTATTATGCTTATTTATACTTCAGTGCACAAAAGGAATATGTCATTCACCTTAAATAAATACATTTTGAAACGTTTTACTGTACACTTAAAAGAAAACATAAAAATAATTGCTAATTTGGCGAAACGGTAAAAGGAAAAATTTTTCATATTTATTTCGCAAAAAACAAAAAATCATAATCAAAACCCCATTTACATCTAATAATAACAGGAGACTATTATCTACTATTTTTTTCAAAATATAGCAGGTAAAAAGATTTTCAGCACATAAATTTTTGAATTGGACTTCATGTGATATTTAGCGTTCAAGCGACATGATAGCTTGAAATCTACAATCTAATTTTTTAACATTTCCATGAAAAACAGCTCATTTTGCGCATTCATACTGCAGTCCATGAAAAAAACATGTAATTTTCTAAAAAAAAAAAAAAAAAAAAAAAAAAAAAACTTATTATGAAATTTGTTTCTATATATTTACAGAAAATGGTACTTATACTTGCTAATTTTGGGAAATGCTAAAAAGAGTTTTAACAAAAAGATTTTTTATATTTATTGTATGAGAATCTAGAAAATGATAATGAAAATTTAATTTTTACCTTGTTATAACTAATATCTATTGTTTTCTTTAAAATATAGCAACGTAAATTATTTTGAACTAAGCCGAATTATTATTACCAAATAATTCATTTTCATTATTCCAAAGAAAACATTATATCAACAAATGTATAAGCCTAAAAATTGCTATATATATTTTTTTTTTGAGTTGATTTTTAAAAATACAATGCTTTTTTTTTTTTTTTATTGCTATTTTTAATGCTTATTACTTCTCATATTCTTCGATTAACGTTTAAAATACTGTATTAAAATAACACATAAAACAAACACACCCACACATACACACCCACACCAAAAAAAAAAAAAAAAAAAAAAAAAAAACACTATCGAGGAACTACGCTGATCGCCATTATGGTTATCCATCATGCCAGCTGTATATAAACGAAACATTTTTTTTTTTTTTTCTAAACCTCTTTACATTATTGAGTTGTATTTTTTTTTTTTTTTAACTTTAATGAATTCCATTGTAGCAGTTTGAAGCAAAATATATGGTCGTTGTTTTATATTTGTCTAAATTTTAATTAAAGAAAAGAAAGGGATTATCATAATTATCACCACACCACACAAACATATGGTCGTTGTTTTATATTTGCCCAAATTTTAATTAAAGAAAAGAAATGGATTATCATAGTTATCCCCACACCACACAAACACATATGAAGCTTTTTATGATTCAAAATGTCCCCGAAAGTTCTGTAAATACTTTGCACATTTAATTTTAACTTTTTGATTAATTTAAAATAATGAAAATATTCATGTCATGTCTTCAAAAAATCTGCAGTTATTTTAATGATAAAACAAAATCTTCATAATGCCCATAGAATGTCGTAAAAAAATCTGCTGTTATTTTGATTGTAAATCTAAATCTGCAAAATTTATTCAGATATTTTTAATATTTCTGTAGAAAGTAATAATTTTTTAATATTTTCTCTAGCTGATTTTTAGTGGGGTTTCCCTCTTTATCTAATAATAACCTTCCAAGTAATCAATTTCAGATATTTTTTATATATTTTTTCTTTAATTTATTCAAAACAAATATACATGGATGATGTATTTTAATTTACGCATAGATTTCTTATGCTCTTTTATGTATAGCAATCTACTTGTTATTAATTGACGTTTTATTAATCTACAACTTCATTGTTATTACACTTGCAAAGTAAACAAAAATTTTTGTTTAATTTTTTTTGCAAAAATAACAGAAATGTTTAAAAAAGAAATCTACTTATACATACGAAAAAATTAAAAATTATCTGGTGTCCCGGCTTTCATGTATAATTTTTCCATTAAAAATTTTTGTGTGCGTGTGTTTATGTTTTTGCATACCTCATGTCTGTAATTTGTTTATCATTTAGAAAAGGAAAATGATTCATTAAATGATGCTATTACATTTTAATGTAAATTGAAAAGACATTTGATACATTTCTTTTAGAAAAACTCTTATGTATTTATATGCTTTATTTTGTCTCTTTTTTTTGATTTTTAGAGCTTCTATGTATTTAATAAGATTATAATCAAACAAATTATCTTAGTTATTTTTTTAACATAAGAGAAGTGCTTGCGGCATCGTCGAATCTAGAACATTTTAAAATGCAAAATAATCAAATTTTCTTCTAGATTTTCTTTATACTCGTTAGAGAATATTTTATTTTCTTTGAACACCAAGTATTCAAAAATATTATGAAGCTTTAATCGGAAAAAAAAAAAAAAAAAAGGATACCGTTTCTTTGAAATTATAATTTCAATCACATCAAATGATCTGCATAATCGTTTACCAATGATTTGTAATAAAAGTTTTTTATTTTAAGAAGAAATTTACTTTTATATCAAAAAGCTGAAAATGTAAAAGAAGTTAATTACTTTCAATGTTTGCGTTCAAAAAATAAATTTTGGTATGCGGGTAATCTCTAAATAGCTGGCGGACATTTTATTTTTTAATTGTTAATTCGACATTTATAATAAAAGGGGGAAAAATCACTTTTTTAAATCATTGCTTTATTATATTTATGATTTTTTGCAACTTTAATATCTGACTTTTTAATAAGTCATAATATGTAAACTTATATGGTAAATATTTCAGTGTGAATTTATTTATTTATTTATTTATTTATTTATTTTTTTAAATTTTGTACGCGTGGCTGTGTGGTTTTTAAAGTCATTTAAACAGAAGCGAGTAATATCTTTAATTTTTAAACATTGTTACATTATTTTACTTAACCAATTAATACTAGAGCAACAGATGTCTAAATATTTGTATGGCAGTATGCAAATAAAACCACAAAAAGTAGTGAGGTGAGATAAAATTGATTAAGGAAAAAATATATAAAAAATAAATTACGTTTTTTAGTTATTCGATATTTCATAGCAAAATTTTTTTTTCTAGAAGCATTTATATACGTTAAGAACTTTTTAGTAAAATGTAAGTTTCAAAGTAAAATACTAAAGTGATTTTGGTATATTTTAAAATCTATACAGTTTTAAGGAAAATAAAAGAATGATATTAAATGTCATTTCTGTTATTATTATAAAGAGTCTTTCACAATATAGAGTCATTGTGTCAAGATTCTATACTTAAAATCTATAAAAATTATTAATTCATAGATCTATTGAAAGGAACAATTTGCATTGTGTTAAAATGCTATTCATATGTGCATAAAAACGAACTGAGCTCAAGAATATTTTATTTAAGATCCAATTACTTGCTTCTTCATTACATAATTCATTAAGTAATGTAAATAAAGAAATATATTTATAAATAATAAATATATTTATAATATATTTATAATGAAATATATTTATAATATAAACAATTAAATATATTTACGTAAGAAAATCATAAAACCGCAAGTTCATTTCTTATGTGATTTTCTTTGTAGCAAACCTGGAGAAATGAAAAAAAATTTCTAATTACAAAAGTTTTATTCTCATGCAAATACTTTATTATAAGCTAAACTATACACCGAAAAAAAAAAAAAAAAAAAAAATGCACCACCTTTCTCTAGAATGAATAAGTGGCCATTTTCTGAATCCCTTAACTAGAAATATAGATTTCCAAGCTAACGCGCACAAGGCACGCCGAATAACTGAATAGACGAAATTATCGAGAATCTCTAGTGTACACATTTCTAGATGATGAAACAATATTCTGAATACTCTAAATATTCTGAATCATTTATATTGCGAGAAATTCTCGCTTCATTTTCCAGAATTTGGTAATAAACCAAGATTATAGTTGCAGAGACTCATTTATTTGCAGAGATTTTTAAATAACTTTGCCCTCGAGAAAAAAGCTAAACGCTCTAGAATTCTAATAGGGGCTTCTAGAACTCGCTTTCCAAGGAGACTAGAATTTATAGGGATGATATGGAACTATTTTTTCTAGAGCCACAATTTAGATTCTAGATGTCAGTTACAGAATTTTTTTATCAGTGCATAAGAAAAACATAAATGGTCTAAAAAAAAAAAAAAAAAAAAAAAAAAAAGCATAGTGTGGCCTTAAGATAATTTTTTCTGTTCGAAGGCATCTGAAGCTAAAACTACTTAACAGAACGAAACCACCAAGTTTCATGTACATATTATAGAAGACATAAGAAAATAATTTCCCTTAAAAAAAAAAAAAAAAAAAAAAAAAAAAACTCAAAGTCACCGAGAGGGAAAATTTCGACGCTGCTGTCACATTACACCATGAAATTTGCACCATCGAGTCACATTATGCAAATTTCTAAACGCATAGGGATTCTGTAGCTGTTCGAAAAGGGGAAAAAAAAACTTCATTAATTACAATGCATTAAGGGAAAATGTATTGTGTAAAATTTTACTCTTATTAAATTAAAAATTCACACACAAAAAAGGAAATAACACATAGTATTAAACTCACGGGGAATACTTTCTTATTAATAAACCTTCGTGTCCTCAGGATCATGCGTAATATGTTCAGTGTGTTGGCTTTTCTGAATATAAGATATGGCATTCGGTGTATGACGCTCTGTACTGCCGCTCATAAACTGTTACCTACGATGTTATACGGATAGGAATGCCGCATTTTCGGTAAGACTTTCAGATAGCAGCATAAGGCATTATCTGTTTAGCGAATTATTGCACAAGCGTTTGCGCCTCTGTTAGTCCCTCTGTCTCGGAACACATAAACAGCGATTTCGATTGCTTGCATTGTCTGATACAGCTTTTAATCCTCTGTTGGATCTAAATCTAATACAGTTTTCATGAACTTACTCTTCACGCCTTTCAGTACTACAATAAACATTGGGCATTTACACAACTTTAGATGCTTTCTAAATTCCCTAAGAGTCGCTGTTGCATTCCACTTTCTCTTGTAAAACAGCTTTACGAGTAAAGCATGTTCCGTTATGGTGAGATGCATTTTCAGTACACATCAACAGTGAATCAAAGAACTGTTGACGTAAAGTTAGCTCTTTTAATTTTTAAAAATGAATAATTGACGCTGTTGTCAGGCAAGGACTAGGAAGTTCGCATAATCAACCTCGATTGCACGAAATTTAAATTGCGTATGTAACAGCAGCGACGAAATCTCCCTGCGACTAACGTTACTACTTTCCATAAACTGTAATTTCAATTTCTAATTGCATTCAATAATTATAAAAGTTGTCTCCAAATAAGAAAAGTTATTTTATGGTCACCCTGTATAATGAAACTTTATATATATATAAAAAAAATATATATTTAATATACTTCCTGAATAAAAAACACCAAATCACAAACATTAAAATTTATTCTATGCAGTAAATATATAACGATAAATGTATTCGGTTTTATTATTATTATTTTTTTTTATTTAATTCTTTCAAAAAAAAAAAAAAAAAAAAAAAAAAAAAAAAGAACAAAGCAAAAAACAGAAGAGAAATTAATTCCAGAAAATTCTAATTCAACATACTAAGTAAAAAATCGACAATAAATAAATGTATTATATTGTTTGAAAATAAGCTTATTTTTATTTGAATTACAGTTTAATGAGAAGAAAATAAATATTTCCAAGAACGGAAATTTGCATATATTAACATGCTATATGCTCTATATTTGAACTTTAGTGTATGTTCTCTTTTTAATATTACATTATGAATGAGTGGCGAAAAAAAGGAACAAACTAGATTATAAATATTTTAAATGTAAAGATGATTATTTAGTCCACAAGAAAAGTATTCTATACGTTGTTTTTATTGCAATGAATAAATTTTAATAGTTATGAAACGGAATTTTTTTAAATTGAAAAATGAATAATTAAAAAAAAAAAATAAAATAAAATCTGTAATGAGTTATTTATCTCAAGAAAAGAAGAAAAACTTAACTATAAGCCATTTGGTTTTAAACATGTTTGAATATAATCATAATTGTTGCAGGAATTACAGCAGAAATATTATATTTGAGTATCTTTTTAATTAAATATTTCTTCTGCTTAAAAAGTCGAAATATTTTCTTCTTTATGTTTTTCTTCTAAAAGAAGTAAAATAATTACTTAAAACAAATTTTATCCTATAATAGCTGTTTTTGATTAATAATTAATGTACATTACCTTGACATAAATGATTGAACATTTTTGATTTTAGACATTTGGTTGAATATCTAGAAAAGTATTTGAAAAAATATCCTGTAAAGTTGTGTATCTTAATAAATTAATACACCTTAATTATTTTCCCGAAATTTTTCATGTGAAGACGAAAAGGGAACGAATAAAAAATTAAAGAGGAAACCGAATGTTTGTGAACACCCTGTAAAAAAGCAAGGCTTGTTGTGCGTTGTAGCAACAGCATGTGATTAGAAGACTTTCTCAAATTTTCTGTATTCAATTGTATCTGAATAACATACATAAAAACGCAGATAAAAATATTTCTGTTTTTTTTTTTTTTTTTTTTTTTTTTTTTTTAATGACAATTTTTTAATTATAATATGCGAAGTATTAAGATATTAAATTCAATACAATGACATTTTTATGAAACTTGGCATACCACATTAGACTTAACGTACTGAAATAAGAATACAAAATATCAAATAACTGATGAAATATGAGTAGTTATATTAATTAATTTTTAACGGGCATGAGCAAGAATTAACATAATTTATTTTGTTTGATTTATTAGCAAATGTATTAAGCTACTTCTATGAAAATTCGGAGCAAATAGCACGAAAATGCAAAATGTTATCTTCAATAAAATTAACTGAATTTCAGCTCCTCTCAACAAAAGGAAAACTATTAACAGTTTTATCCAAGTGATCAAGAGTAATAGTGTTTATATTGATTCTAAATAAATACTGATACAATCTCTCAACCCGCTTATATATATATATATATATATATATATATATATATTCTTTTTTTGAAAGGAACTTATATTTAATCCATTCGATAGACCAGGGGGTGGCCAACCCATGGACCGCAGGGCCGCGGGGCGGCCCGCGAGAAGACTGACGATATTTAAAGTTTGACAACTTTCGTTGAAAGAATAAAAAAATAACAAATCTGTTCTGACTTTTTGATAGTGAAAATAACTTTTAACGATTATGGTAGCTAAACAATCACACTTTTGTAATGAAATGTCATTGGATCCGTTATTCATTCATCCGTTATTCATTGGTATAGTTATTAATATATTGTCATATTTTATTTTCCGATTCTACAGTTAATTTAGGAATGAAATTAATTTAAATTAATGTATTCTGCTCCGAATCTTCATCCTGCACTTCCCTGAAAAAAGTTTATACATACATGATTCATGCACTCACAGACATATATACCATACACCTTTGTACAGTCTGGGAAAAAAAATCGCAGCAGTCGCTGTAATTTCATTATTAATTGACGCAGAAAAATTTAATAGACACCATTCAACAGGAAATTAAACGCACTTTCTAAAAATGTTGTTGAATTTTAAATTAGGGTTTATCTACATATTGAAATGAGCACCAACTTTGATTTTGTCAATAGCAACACCCATTTTTGACTTCATATTCGAATTTCTGAGAGTCTGGCAGTGCGGAAAAGTATACAGTTTGTATAATTTTTCTTTAGTATTTATAGAGTTATAATCAAAAATTTGTTAGGGGGTTATTTGTAAATGTAGAAAAATAAAATTAAGATCCTGTAAAAAAAATAAACATAATTTCAATGTTTTACACCGGAAATCTTTCAGGAAAAAAATTTATAAAAATTTATAAAATTATTGAACCTTTTCCAGTTCTTTAATTATACTAAATTCAGTTTCTTAGATTTGTATATACTTCAGTACTTTTTTAGATAATTTTAGGTACATTTAAATACATTGCACTTGCGATTGGTCCAGACTGTACTCCTTGAAAAAAGTGCAATATTTTTCAAGTAAAAGTGTCTATATGGTTGTACTGATCACCAATAAAGCTTAAATTTTCTTTCGTAGGTGTAACATAATATACGAAATAAAATAATATATATATATATATATACAACAACGCATAAACTAAATATTTTCGAATAAATTATTGTAAGGGTTCATGAAGTAAATATTAAACAATTTTAATCGCACTTACCAGTTTTGGGTCAGTTGAACTCTTTGGAACTGTACTATTCGTTTCATTATTTCTATGAAAATATAATTTCTTAATTAACCCTTTCACGACTGCTGAGGTAGATTCACGTCATTTGAAAATCTGTAACTATCTCAGTGGGCGTTTCTTTCGTAATTTTTGTGTTACTTATTTCTTAAGTGTATCTCACTGTCAAAAAGACAAAATCCTGCGGTCGCAAAAAGTGTTAAAATATATTGATAAAATTAAAATTATATTTTAAAAAAAATATATAGTTAATATATATTAATGACATTTTAAAAACTAAAGTATTTTTAAAATAATAATCCTCCCCCCCCCTACAAAATAAAGGAATAAATAAATGAAAATAAAGCAATATATGAACCAAATGACGGTAAACTGTGACCTTTAACTATGACACGGTAGTTAAGAAACGATTTTACAAGTCTATCTTGCATTCCAATTCCATTCGTTTTCTTTTTTAATTGACAATTTTTACATTTAATCTATTTTTCTATTTAAAACAGTAAACCCCGCCTATTTAGTTATTTTTTTTCTTTTAGTGTTCGTTTAAGAGATTCAAAATTTACACCAGTAATCGATGAAGTAAATACTACTTGTGCATATTTTTGTCAACATAAAATAAGGGGTTTAACACGAATACTTAATGTCACATTTACTTTTCTTTTCTGTATTGTTTTGTTTTGAAGAACGATGAAGGCGGGGCTTGTCTTCCTTAGAAAACAGGAATGTCTAAAAATCACCATTTTTGTTTCATTTCTTTGCGTTTGACGTAGTTGTTATATAATTTGACCCGTAAATAAAAAATAAAAATATTTTGTTAATTTTGTATGTTATTTTTTAAGATTTGCTTCGTTATCTCATGCAACTCTTTATAAGAGACGGCCCCCTAAACCACTTCAAAAGAAAGATTTATTTATATCTCGAAAACTAATAACTGGAATGAGCTGCAAATTTGCACACCCATATTTTTCAGCATTAGGACTCAGTTTTTGTAAAAATTAATATAGGCCATAATTCATATTTTTTATGAATATGAATTTTTTTTTTTTTTTTTTCAAAATTAAAAATATTTTTCTAAATCAAAAGTAATGATGGATTATGCTTGGGTTTCTTCACTGTATCTCGTAAAAAAAAAAAAAAAAAAAAAAAAAAAAAAAATATATATATATATATATATATATATATATATATATATATCTTTATATATATATTTCTTTTGTGCGTGTGTATGTCACTGAACT
This sequence comes from Salticus scenicus, assembly GCA_963930645.1. Lineage (NCBI taxonomy): Eukaryota > Metazoa > Arthropoda > Arachnida > Araneae > Salticidae > Salticus > Salticus scenicus. The sequence continues at coordinate 185,961,860 of OZ005649.1, forward strand.
CCTCCTAAACGGCTGGACTGAGTTTAATGAAATTTTTTGTGTGTCTTCAGGTGGATTCGAGAATGGTTTAGATTTACAAATGAAAGTTGTAACTTAATTAGTTCTTCCTTAATTAATTTTTAACCAACTCTTTCAACAACTTTTCCACCTAGATGGCGTGAGTTGTCGTAAACACGATGTCAGAATTTATTTAATGTTGAAATGAATAATATTATAGTTTTAAAAAATTAAAAAACACGTTTTTATAGAAATGTGAACTAAAAAGCACGAAATATCTATCTTAGTATTAAAATTCAGGGTAAGAGAAAATCGTGTGAGTGACACACCGTAATATTTACATACATTTAAATCTTTAATTAAAATAACTTAGAATTAACAAAAACCATTTTTAAAAAATCTCCCCTAACGGGGATCGAACGCTGGACCTATAGATTCGTAGCGCGGCGTCTTACCTCGACGCCGCATCGTTCACGGAGGGAAAGTATTTTTTTAAAAATATAAATTTTTTGTTTGCTCCCAGAGAAGTTACAAACAAACATACATACATACATACAGGTGAAGCTAATAAAAGCGTGTTAAAAATGAATTTTTAACCGTATCTTACGAAGTGTTTAAAATATTTTTTCAAAATTAATATTTTTAGAATCGTAACCGTATCTTACGAAGTGTTTAAAATATTTTTTTCAAAGTTAATAATTTAGAATCGTAAACACGATGTCAGAATTTATTTAATGTTGAAATGAAAAATGAATTTTTAACCGTAAGTGTTTAAAATATTTTTCAACGTTAATATTGTTAAAATGTTAAAATTAGTTAAAATGGTATATTCTTTTAAAAAATTCGTCAATATCCGACGGAGTTATTTTTTGTTAAAATGAAAAATGAATTTTTAGGCCATTATTATTTGTGCAGATGGAAAATGTACTAAAAGTTTTCCGCAAAATTTCACGATCACAAATGTTGACGGATATCCAATATATCGTCGAAGAATTCCCGATAATGGCGGACAATCTTATCATGTATGGCGGTCATCTATGTCAGCAACATAGATATTGACATTGATAACCGATGGGTGGTCCCATATTCGCCTCTGCTGAGCAAAACATTCAATGCTCATATTAATGTTCAGTTCTGCAGTTCAGTGAAGAGCATCAAATACATTTGCAAGTATGTGAATAAAGGCAGTGATATGGCTGTATTTCGAGTTGAAAATACCAATGTGAATGCTCCTCTGGTGAGTAACAACGATGAAATAACACTTTACCAAACTGGCCGGTACGTGAGCTCCAATGAAGCTGTTTGGCGTATCTTTGGTTTCCCAATTCATGAACGGGATCCAGCAGTTCTTCATTTAGCCGTCCATCTTGAAAATGGCCTGCGCGTATATTTCACGAGCGAGACAGCGATTGATCGTGATATAAATCCACCAAAAACTACACTCACCGAATTTTTTGAATTGTGTAATCGTGCGGATGCTTTTGGTGCTTTTGCACGGACATTACTCTATTCAGAAGTACCACTCTATTTCACATGGGCTCCAACAAAAAAATGGATGCCCCGCAAGCAAGGCACGCCGATTGATGCATGTCCCGGTTTATTCAAATCAAACACCTTGGAACGAGTATTTACGGTCAATCCAAGGCAGACTGAGTGCTTTTATCTTCGACTGTTATTGGTTAATGTCATCGGCCCTTTGTCATTTCAAGATTTACGTAAAGTGAATGGACAACAGTATCCAACGTATAAAGATGCATGCCTTGCACTCGGCTTGCTGGAAGACGACAACCAGTGGGAGTGTATGCTTGCTGAAGTAGGACTGAACTGTACAGCAAAAGAAATTCGTCTACTATTCGCTATAGTGCTGACTACATGTTTCTCGGCCCGAGCAGAGACATTATGGGATAATCACAAAGATTCAATGACTAATGATATATTGCATCAACATCGTTCACGGTGCAACGATCTAACGATAGTATTCAGTGACGCTATGTACAATGAAGCATTGATTGCTATTGAAGATCTTTGCATTATCATTGCCAACTTACCACTCAGTCATTTCGGTATGCATTCAACAAATCGAAATGCATCTGATTTAATAAGCACTGAATTGAGTCGTGAACTACAATACAATACTGTAGAAATGGCAGCGATTGTTGCTCGCAATGTCCCACTAATGAATGAAGAACAAAGAACCATTTACGACCGCATCATGCTCGCAGTTTTGGCAGGACAAGGTGGATTCTTTTTTTTTTTTTTTTTTTTTGGGTGCACCAGGGGGAACTGGCAAAACATTCCTTATTTCGCTAATTCTCGCCGAAATACGATCAAATAATGGCATCGCATTGGCTGTTGCATCATCTGGCATTGCGGCAACTTTATTGGTTGGATGCAGAACAGCTCATTCATTATTTAAACTACCACTAAATATTCAAAATAACCCAGACGCAGTGTGCAACATAAAAAAACAATCGTCCATGGCCACTGTGCTGAAATAGTGTAAAATTCTTATCTGGGATGAATGCACTATGGAACACAAACATTCGATTGAGGCGTCGAACAGGACATTGAAAGATATAAAAAACAACGACAAACTATTTGGCGGCACTCTGTTACTCTTTTCAGGTGATTTCAGACAAGCATTTCCCGTTATTCCGTGTTCAACATACGCTGATGAGATCAACGCGTGCTTAAAATCATCGTCATTGTGGCTTAATGTTGAAAAAGTACAACTGAAAGTAAATTTGTGCGTTCAAAAGCTTCAAGATCCATCCGCCGAAACATTCTCAAAACAATTGTTAGATATCGGCGATGGAAAAGTTACTACAGATGAAACTGGATGCATAAAATTACCGACCGATTTCTGCACAATCATTGATTCTCAAGATGCTCTTATTGACCAGATATTTCCCGATATACACAGACGATACACAGATCATGAGTGGCTGGCAGAAAGAGCAATTTTAGCAGCAAAAAATGTGGACGTCAACGAATTGAATCTCAAGATACAACATTTGTTACCAGGAGACTTGGTGTCATACAAATCTAATGATACAGTTTGCGATGCCACCGAAGCTGTAAATTATCAAACAAAGTTTTTAAACTCATTGGATTTACCAGGCATGCCACCGCATATTTTACAACTGAAGGTTGGATCTCCGGTTATTTTGCTTCTTAATTTGAACCCACCACGGTTGTGCAACGGCACGCGATTAGTCATAAAAAAATTAATGAAAAATGTTATCGAAGCCATCATTTTAAATGACAAATTCCGAGGTGAAAATATATTACTACTGCGAATTCCTATTATACCCACAGATGTGCCAATTCAACTTAAACGCCCTCAATTTCCAATTAGATTGGCATTTGCAATGACTATCAATAAGTCTCAGGGCCAAACGATGTCTGTCTGTGGCTTAGATTTGAGCACATCATGTTTTTCACACGGACAATTATACGTGGCTCTCGAGTGGGCAAACCATCCAGTTTGTTTGTATTGGCGAAAGATGTGATAACAAAAAATATTGTACACTCTGTTGCATTAAGGGAATGATATTGTTTTTTAGTAATATTGTTATAAGTAGCGATATGTATATAATTTTAAAGAATCAATTTTAATAAATTAAAAAAATAAATGATTGGTGTTTTGTTATTTTTATATTCTTTCACCGTTCACAGCGCTCCATACATCTTCCACTTATATACCACATCCTAACACACTTACAATAAGTTAGTTATTTTTTCTAGCAAAATATTCTATAGAAATAATTTATATGACAAAACAACGTTTGTCGGGTCAGCTAGTATATATATATATATATAGATAGATAGATCAAGTTATTTTTTGTGAAGATATTAATAAAAGTTTGAAATATCAATTTAACATTAGCACCTTCAAACTTTGAACGCTTATAACTCTGTGAAAAAATAAGTAAAATATACAACCAATATACTTTTTCGCGTTGTCGCGATCCGAGGAATTCAAATATAAAATAAAAATGGGGCATAACCATTGAAAAAAAAAGTTGGTGTGCGTTTTAACATGTAGACGACCCCCAATTCAAAATTTCAGTTCATTTTCTGAAACAACTCACAATTCCCTGTCGAATGATACCTATTACATTTTTCAAGTGCTGCGTTTTTTTTTTTTTTTTTTTTTTTTTTTTTCCCCGACTGTACATAAGCCGCCCGCCTAAATGAAACAAATTTCCAGTGCGACCCGTTAAGTGTTTTGGGTTGGACAGGCCTGGTATAGACGATAACAGTTTGGAATTTCACGATATTTGCTGGAAAGTTTCAAAATGTAAGTAGCTCAAAACATTTAAAATAAATTATGCTATCGAATATTTTTTAATGCTTGGGAATGCTTAGTCAAAACGTATTTAGTAAAACTATTCATGTTTTATCAAGTAGGTGATATTTTAAAATCCTGATTCCAGTAATTTCTGTCAAATGTAGAACGTCAAGCTTCTTAAAAGTCACATTTAATGTTTTTTTTTTTTTTTTTTTTTTTCTTTCTTTTAAACTTTGTACGCTATCCTCTTTTGTCTTCGGGACAAAACTTTCGCTGAAATATATGATGTACAGCGTGTATATGTATCATTTATATGCATGAAATTACGGTGTAATTCGTCAATTTTTTTTTTTTTTGAGATATTTCATGAAACATCTAAAACTGAAACTTGCCTGTCATTTGTAGCAAATTAATATATATTCATTATAATAATAAAATAAAAATAAGAAAATTAATAAAAAAATTTATATGAGTTTTTTAGTCAAATTCTCTGAATGTTTAGTTATTAGTTTAATATTTAATAAAAATTCATAAAACTAAAATATCATAGAAAATAAATAATTAGCCTTTTGAATACTTTATGCTCTGAATGGAGAATTAAAAATTCCCTTCCAAGAGCTTTCAAGCAGTATGAATTCTGCTGTTATTTTATGAGGATTCCCTCAATGCGCACACTCTCTATCAGCGTGTTTAGAAGTTTATTCAAGCAATATAAGAAATGAAAATTCTTAAATTATTCTCTTTACAAGATTTCCATCACCATTTGAATTCTATTAATACACTGAGTAAAGAATCTCAACTCAAGTTGTAATCTATTAATTTTTTGCAGTATGAATTCTGGTACTATTTTGTGAGCTTCACATAATTTTGTACACACGTTATCGGCATTTACGAATCTCTTAAAGCAATGTGACAAATAAAAATAATGAAATTAAACTCTCTTTTGTGATTTCGGTTATCATTCGAACCCTGCATTCTTGTCGACATTAGGTCAGCACATAGAATTGGAAATGAATTCTTGTTGGAATTGCATTGTCTATCGAACGGCGTTTGAAAGGCGCCTCTGGTGTGTTAAGAAAAACAGTTGCGAAATGGAACATGTTATGATAACGTAAATATATATATAATAATAATAATAAATAATGTAATTTTCATTTAAAAATTATAAATATAGACCGTTTTATATTGGTATATAGAGGTTTTTGGGGCCTACAAGTCGAATGAGGATATTTTCGAAAGTGTACAATTATTAGGGGTGGGGGATGGGAACGGGAGGCGAATGGGCAAATTTTTAGAAATAGAATTAGACCGTTGAAAATTGGTATTATTAGGTATCAAGGCTCGATAAATCGATTGCGTATATTTTCAAAAATGTAGATTTATTAGGAGAGGCGAGAAGGGTGGGTAAAGGAATACGCGCGCGCAGCGCGCGTATACGGGTCTACGCTGCCGAAGGCAGTGGGGGCCCGGTATGACTTTTTACCCGATCAGAAAGGATTTTTTTTTAATTTCTTTTCTAAAGAATAAAAGTTTATGAGTGATAATATGCAATTTTGAGAAATCATTAATTATAGTGATTGATTTAAAAAAAGTGACCCGCTAGTGGGCGAAGCTCGCTAGTTATAAATAATAATCGCTGTTAAATTTAGATGTGTGCGTAAAATAACATTATTAAAGCTGGAAAGAGCTTATGCATATTTTAAAATTCCTAGTAATTAAAGAAAAATAAATAAATAAAACTGCGCTGAAAAAAAAAAAAAAAAAAAAAAAAAAAAAAAAAAAAATCGACCCCTGATACTATCTTTGCTGATTCTTATGTAAAATGACCTCCTGAATCCGAATATGACAGCCATTTTGCCCAGTCACCCACATTTTTCTGGATATGCCCCTCCCTCTCCCAATTCTTATCGCTATATATATATATATATATATATATATATAATGTATAATAAATAGTAACAATTACTGATTAATAAAACATAATAAATGTAATACATAATTTCTGTGGCAAATCCCCTCCCCCCCCGCCCCTAAATTTTTTCCTTGCTGCAAATGTTCATGTTTTAGATTTTCTAACTCTGTGGCCCTTCAGAAGATATTTAACAGTTAAAATAATCATTTACCCCCTACAAATCAAATTTATAGCCATTAAAATTACCGAAAAGTGCTACAAATAAGGTGGCGTACCTAAAAACCAATTAGTGATAGAGCAAAATGGCCTTCATATTCGGATTCAGGAGGTCATTTTACATAAGAATTTGCAAAAATGATGTTGGGGGAGATTTTCATGCAGATCAGTGTAAATCTTTGTGATACATGATACATTGCAAAAAAAACTCTCAACAAATGTTTTGGATCGAAATAAAACAGGACCTTCCGTTCACTTCGACCTGAAACAACTGTTCCGAATTTTTTGCAATATATGGAGTTTTACAAAGTTTATTTTATTTTATTTAATTATTTTTTCACACCAATCCTCCGGTGCATTTTTTATCAACACTTTTATTTAAATAATCTGAATGAATAACTTTAGTAAGAGTTCCTAAAAAATCATTAGAATGAGTGACGCAGTCTCATCCTAAATAATACTTCAGACACGAGTACATTTAAAGGATTATCTTTTGTGAATAGTTTTATCAGGGAAAACAGGATTTTTTTTTTTCATTGAGCACTTGAAATATGCTAATATACTGAGTTGAAACTTCAACTTTAGCAGTGTTCTTTGATCTGTAAAGAAGATTATTCATGAAAATGAGAAAAGCATTTTTTAGGGTAAAATATATTTAACCCTCTAAAACATTTAATACATTGAATGCTTTCTTTTCAAATGCAAAATAAACATGCTTCGACGGTTCTGTTTTACACTCATTGTTATACTGAATGCAAAGACGTATATGGAAACGTACTTCCTTTATATTCGATTTAAAATGTTTAATAAAGAAACTTCTTGAACAATCAATTTTATCAGCTTATTTTTACATCAATCACAATAACTTAGTAAAATAAATATTACCCTATAAGAGTTGTTTTTTTATTACTAATTAATGCATTTTCACCACTTTGCTATTATATATATAAAGAAAAGTAAAATATTAAAAATTATTTTTTAGTGGAATAATCTGCAAGTTAAATTATTAATTTAATATTTTAGAAAACTTTACACTGTAAATGTAAGCTGTGAAATTCAGACAAAAATATATCTGAAATGGGGTAGTTCAATTGTAAGGTGTAAAAAAGTGTTGTATTTATTTCAGACACCTGAAGTACCTTAAAAGGCACACCATTTCAGCTAACTAAAGCGTCTAAAAGCTCCACCTGTTTTCATCGCTTTGTTTATTGATTAAATTACCCTTACTGACTACAGAAAATAATTTTTATTAAAAAAATCGGTCGTGTGATTTTGTTTTTCTGTTAAAAATAGGTTTTAAAATCTCCTAGTCATTATTTAAAATATTAATAACGCTTAATCAAAAGGATTCCACAATGCGATTTGAATTGCGACGTTAAATTTCGAGGACCTATAGATTCAAAAGCCAGTAGGGCTTTTCTGCCAAAGCTATCGGGACTGTTGACTACATGCGTTTAATAAAAAATATACAGGTTAGTATTCGCGAAACAAATTGCCTTTTTAATACTTTCCAACAAGGTTGAAAAGTGTTTATGACTTCGGTTTGTCTGTCTGTCCGTCTGTCTGTCCGCGCTCTAACTCCCGTAAGTACTTATTGAATTTCTTGAAACTGATATATGTTATTCAAGTTCACTTTGGGATTTTCCCTATTGAAAATGGAGTGAACACTTTCACTGGTTTATGTACAGGGATACCCGAAAGTTTTCCAAAGCATTGTGTCCTATAAGAGGCATTTCTATAAACCACATTTTAATACCGTTACTTTACACAAATCTTAATGAAATTGAAATATGTTATTCAAGTCCGCTATCGGATGTTTCTCATTAAAAATGGAGTAAATAACATCACGGGTTTGTATACAGGGACACTCGAAAGTATTCCTAAGCATTGTGTTCTATGAGAGGTATTTCTAGAAACCATATGTTGATACCGTTACTTTACACAATTCTTAAAGAAATTGAAATATGTTATTCAAGTCCGCTATTGAATGTTTCTCATTGAAAATGGAGTATATACCTTCACTGGTTTGTATGCAGGGATACCCGATATTATTTCTATGCATTGTGTTCTATGAGAGGTATTTCAATAAACCAAATTTGAAGGACTGTACTTTGCACAAATATTAATAAAATTAAAATATATTATTCATATGCACAAAAGAATGCTTTCCGTAGAATACAGTATGATTAGCATTAGATTTACAGGGTCACACAAAAATATTCAATTACATTAATGAGTGTTTTTGGAAATTTGCTGGAATTATATTTTCGTTTATATTAATCTTTTTCATCATTTTCTACATATTTATAACACTTTCCAATAAGGTTGAAAAATGTTAACGACTACGGTTTGTCTGTCTGTCTCTGTCCGTCTATCTGTCTGTCTATCTGCGCTTTAACTCACGTAAATATTCATGGAATTTCTCGAAGCATATATTTCTCGAAATGATATTCAAGTTCACCATCTGTTGTTTCCTATTGAAAATGGAGTGATTATCTCTTTTGGCTTGTGTACAGAGACACCAAAATATTCCAAAGCATTGTGTTTTTATGAATTATATTTTATTTTTATTTTATTTTACACATATTTCAATGAAATTGTAATATGTTGTTCAAGTTCACTATCGATATTTGCTATGAAAAATGGAGTAAATTCCACTTGTGGTTTGTGTACAGAGTCACCCAAAAATATTCTAAAGCGTTCGTTCTAAGAGAGGTATTTCTATAAACCAAATTTTAATAACTTTACTTCAAACAGATCCTAATAAAGTTGAAATATGTTATTCATGTGCACAAAATAATAATTTCTACAGAATGTAATATGATTAGCATTAGATTTACAGGACCACACAAAATATTCAGTTACATTGAAGGCTTTTATTGCAAATTTGCTGAAATTGCATTTTCGTTTACATTTAGCGATATAACACTTTTTAAGTGGGAATATGATTGCAATTTAAGTATCTATCTGTCCGACTGTCCATCTGTCTCTCTGTCAATCTGCTCGCCCCAGCGTCCGTAAATATTTTCAGAATTTTTACAAAATTATATATGTTATTCAAATTCACTATGGAATACTCCCTATTTTAAATGACATTTATATGTCCGGTTGTTTTCAAGAGTTTCCTTTTCTTCCCCCTTCAAAATAACATTAAAAGAAAACAAACTTTGTACATCAAAATCACCAAAATTGTTTGATTTATACTGAGTTGTAGTTTAATGCAAAAGAAAAAGTTCTTAAATCGGAAAAAAATAAGCAGTAATTTTGTATACTTTTTCCAAGATTGCTCTTTTATAAATTGACTGTCTTAGTTACAAGTTACTCGCTTTGCTCATTCTTCTTTTCATTAATTTTTTTTTATTGTTATCTGAGAGTGAATTGGTTGCTGAAAAGAAAAGAAAAGAAGCTTCATGTCTATGAATGTTGTTTTATAAATTGTTTCAAACATAATTCCATACACACATCTTTAACGTATTATTCTTTGAAAATTCGATTTTAAAAATCTAAAACGGCTTAGCATAAGATTAAATTTAGGGATAGCGAAAAGCAATTTAAACACTACCAACACACGCATACTATTTAAATTGATTCTATATAAAAAAAATTGCCACGTAATAGAAGTATTTGAATTTATAAATGTCTGAACTTAAATTGTAATATGTCTTAACTTCAGATCTACATTGCGTAAAAAAAGTAGAAGGACACTAGATATTTTTAGAAATAAAGAGTACTTTTTATTTTTAATGAAATTCTTTTTTTTTTGTAACATTTTGCAGATCATTTAACAAGAAAATATCAGTATCATTACCATGATTTTCACAAATAAATTATTAATGTCAAGAAAAACCTACTTAACTCTTAAAAAAAAAAAAAAAAAAAAAAAAAAAAAAAAAAAAAAAAAGAAGGACAGTAATATAAAATATGAAATACAAATAATATTAGTAAGGAATACTCTTCCCATTGGCGTTTATGACTTCGAATATTATACTTGGTAATGATTCATACAAAAATTAGATTCCTGTTTGGCAAAAATTACTCTATTAGCTGTTCAAAGCTACTCGAAGCTCAGCAAGAAATTTAAACATTTTCCCACTAACATATACTTGACAAGCAAGCATTGGCTAACTTAACTACTGCTCAAGTTTATTAGCCAATAATAAGGCCCCTGGAGATGATCTCATCGACGCCAAAATCATTAAAAACATTGTTAAAATTTTTCCAAATATATTATTTTTATTAGTCAACAAATGCTTAGAACGTTCGGAATTTCTAACTCCGTGGAAGAGAGGTCTCGTGATATTTTTTAGTAAGAAAAACAAAGATCAAACACAAACTAAAAAATATCGTCCAATCACACTCCTTCCAACAATAGCAAAACTTTTCAAAACAAAAATCATAAAATTAAGAACACTGACAGTATTGGAGCATAATAAATTTCTAGACAACTCACAACACGGTTTTAGAGAAGAGAGAAGTACTTTAACAGCTGTAACTACTTAAAAACAAATCAAAAATGAAATATTATCTAATTATAAATATTGTTCTTTAATTTTATTCGATATTCAAGGAGCTTTCAATACCATTGATTGGAATCTCCTTAATAGTATTCTTTTTCATTCCCCTCTTCCTGCTTATTTAAACTTAATCCTTAAAAGTTACATCAATAATAGAAAATGTGGAACAAAATTTACTGACACGGTCCGTTGGAGAGAGACCTCAAGAGGTTGTCTTCAGGAGTCCTGCATCGGAGCAATGTTATGGTTATTCATAGCAGATAAAATATTAAAAAGCTATAAAATACATGATCAAAATATAATCGCATACGCGGATGACTTTTGCATATTAATAGACGAAAATACAAGACAAAAATTAGAAATTAAAAGCAATCAACTAATTAAAACATTTTCCGATATATGTACTTCATTGAACCTCAGTATTTCTCAAGAAAAAACCACATGTTAGGCAGTCTTACTTTTGAATCAAGGCCCCCTATCTTTAAAATCTAAAACAAAACTATTCCAGTTGAATCAAAATTGTAATATTTAGGCCTTACTCTGGATTCAAGATTTAACTAGCTTCAACATCTTCAAGAAAATTGTTCAAAAATATTGAATTTCATAAGTAATATTGGAATTGTAAGAACAAGAGATAAAGGCCTCAGACTTGATATTATTAAAACTCGGTACAATACTGTCACATTAAAAATAATAGAATATAGCTATGAAGTTTGGTTTGAGGATCGTCACTCACATGGTTGTCGAAAGCTCTCCTCCAATCAACGACTCGCATTACTAAATATATTAAGACCATATAAGAGTATCTCTACAGACGCATTATGCATTTTAACAGGTACTCCTACCATCATAACTCTTTTAAGCAATAAACTTAGACAACATAATATTTTAAAAGGCACTTCCACAATCAATATCGATAACACTATCATTCACAACAATAACATCATGAAAACAATTCTAACTTACGAATTTCCAAACTATTACATTAATACAAATATAACAGTCACAGACAATCCAAATTACACAACTCTCAAAATATATACAGATGGTTCAAAAATGCCAAAGGGAACCTCTTGTGCTTTCGTTGTCTTCGAAAATAATAGAATTATACATAAATTACAAATCAAACTGCATATACATAATTCTATTTTTCAAGCTGAACTCTTAGCTATCATAGAGGCAATTAAATGGTATTTACATTCAAAATATGTAAATATTCCAGTAACAATAATAACAGATAATAAATCAACATCAGAAACACTAAAAAATTCATTTCCACAATATCCTTTTAGAATTATATAATTTAATACATAACATTGATTTCTCATTAATAGAACTTTCACGGACAAGAGCACATGTAGGTACCCTTGGCAATGAAACTGCAGATGAACTAGCAAAAGAAGTATTAATAAATAATTCATATAATCATGAGATCTCTCTTCCTTTCCCAATTTCACTAATAAAATCAACTATAAAATCCAAAATTGTTAGTGATTGGCAACGAGAGTGGCAACATTCTCATAAAGGTAGAGATACGTACGCAGTTCTTAAAATGGCAAATCCCAATTTTATACGCCCAAATAAAATATCTTTATATTTTATCTCAGGTCATGGTAGTTTCCCTACTTTCCCTTTTAAAATCAACAAACTACCAAACGCACATCGTAAATGTATGAAATTAGGCAACCCTTTTCATTACATATACGAAAAATATTTATTAATTAAAAACAATTTTAAATTTAATAGCAATAAAACTATAAGGCAAAACTTAAAAGCAATATTATTAAATCCAGATAATTATAATAAGCTAAAAAATATTTATAATACCTTAAACGAAAATTACTCATTTATTAAATATAAATTTTAACACTACATCCGTTGACTTACTTTTCTCTGTTAATGATATGTAATCTGTCTACGTAAATGTAATTATTATTATTATTATTATTTATTTATTTTCACTTATTTTCCTTTTATTTAATTTATTTTTTATTTTTTTATTATTTAATTTTTAAATTTTTATCATTTTAAGATTTCCTCAAAACAGTCTTAAGTACAACTTTCGATGTATCTCCTATTAATAGATTAAACTACGGTCTTTTGTTTCAGCAGGACTGTAAACAAATTTTTTCTCCTGTGGGAACAAAAATCCCTATAACCACGCGGTTTGGGACACACAAGGAGAGACCAATGTAACCTATGTTGAAACATCCACTCTTCTTTTCCTAATTCAGAGCCATAAGGAAGAAGCTCAGAATTCAGCATTTCAATATAGCCTGTATGTTTCTGCATATTACTGAAAAACACCAGAATTGTTCTTCTTCCATATCCAGTTGATTACTAGATTATCACCCTCCCCCCTCATTTGTCGAGTTGAATAAAATTGTTCTAAATTCTTTAGACAATGTCAGTATTATAGGCAACCATCTAAATTGTCCAAGTTAAACTTCTTCTCGCCTGCAAATATTAAACAAGAAAGAAAAAATCATGCAGAACGCATTGATTAGTAACACTTTCCAACTGTACGTAATTGTTGTATGGAATAACTTTTAATATTCTTTGCCTACGTTATCACACAACAGACAGAAGAACTGAAAAATATACAGATAGTCTAATCGATTTTAAAATTACTCTCAGGCATTTTGAAAAGTGTTAAAAAGGCTTAACGAAAAAGAAAATGCAGCCATTAGATTATAATTACAGCTTTTAATCTCTATGAATATTTTATTGTAGCCCTGTAAATCAGAAAGATAATCATATCATATTCTATACAAAACATTATTTTAGAATATGAACAATACATTTCAATATTTTTATGATTTATATAGCACAAAGATTTTTAAATATAACTTTCTAAAAATTCTGTCCTAAAACGTAATGGATTGGCATTTTTGTTGTTCTTGTTGTCCCTGTAAACAAACTGGTTATACAGGCACAATTAATGTCATTTTAAATGGGAAACATTCTATAGAGAAAATATTTATAAAAATAACACTCATAGAACTCAATGCTTTCGAATGCTTTTGGGTGTCCCTGCACACAAACAAGGAGAGATATTCACTCCATTTTCAATATGGAACATCCGATAGTGAACTTCAATAAAATGTATCAGTTTCGAGAAATTCCATAAATATTTACAGGAGTTAGAGCTCGGACAGACCGACAGACGGACAGGCACATACACAAAACTGAAATCATATTCACACTTAAAAAATGTTAGAAAGTGTATAAAATGCTTAACGTAAACGAAAGTACAATTCTAGCAATTTTTTTTTAATAGCTCTTAATATAACTGGATATTTTTGTGCCATCCTGTAAATTTAATGCTAATCATGCTATATTCTATGCAAAGCATTCTTTTGTGCATATAAATAATATATTTCAATTTCCTAAAACTTTGTGGAAAGTAAAGTTATTAAAATTTGATTTATAAAAATATCTCTCATAGAACGCACTGCTTTGGAATAATTTTAAGTGTCCCTGTACATAAACCGATGGTGGTATTTCCTCCATTTTATACAGGAAACATCCAATAGTGAACTTGAATAACATATTTCAATTTCATTCAGATATGTCTACAGTAAAGGTATGGAAATATGATTTATAGAAATACCTCTCATAGAATACAATGCTTTGAAATAATTTCGAGTGTCCCTGTACACAAACCAGTAGAAGTATAAACTCCATTTTCAATAGGGAACGTCCGATAGTGATCATTAATAACATATTTCAATTTCATTAAGATATGCATAGAGTAAAGGTATGAAACTATGGTTTATAGAAATATTTCTCATAGAACACAATGCTTTGAAATACTTTCGGGTGTCCCTGTACACAAACCAGTAGAGGTATAAACTTCATTTTCAATAGGGAACATCCGATAGTGAACTGGAATAACATATATCAGTTTCAAGAAATTCCATGAATATTTACGGGAGTTAGAGCGCGGACAGACAGACGGACGGACATACAAACAGACGGACAGACGGACAGACAGACAGACAAACCGAAGTCATAAACACTTTTCAACCTTGTTGGAAAGTGTTAAAAAGTCCCAACTGAGATCCATGACGCGTGTTTTTTAACCCAGGATAAACGGTAATCAATCTGTGTTTTTTTCCCTCTTTGGATGATGCTTAAGCTTTTTGAAAATTGATTATTTGGATCTTATTATGTGGTTGTGAACTGTTTGACTTGACACATGAGTAAGTCTTACTTGATTTGGAGCCTTTGCGATACTACCACTTTCTTTTTAAGCTCATAAGCAAGTTTTCTTTCATCGCGAGGCGTCAACTTTTTAGGCCTACCAGACTTCTTTCTTTTCCTATTTCTATCTGGCTTTTTGATAAAGTTAGAAAGTGTATTGGGGCTGACGTGCAGTATACAAACAACCTGTCTAACACTTTTACCATTAATTTTATATTTTTGATCGGCTACAGTCTACCAAATTAGAAATTTTGGAAAGTGTCCTTCTACTTTTTTTACACTCTTGAAATCATGAGGACTAGCTTTACTACAAACCACTAATTAACATTAGTAGTAGAGATTTCATTTTTGAGTAAAATTAAAGAAAACTTAGTTAAACAAAATCTGTATAAAAATCTAATAGTCAGGTTAAAAATACAGAAAATAATTTACGAAAATTTAATGTCCTTCTACTTTTTTTACGCAGTGTATTAACATTATTCAGACACATACATATCTGATTTCATTTATACACACCGCTTATGTGTCTTAAATTCAGACGCATAAGCTATCAGATTTCAGATATTTTTGTGCCTGAACTGGTATTTTAGACACAACGTAGTAACAAGGCCACCTCCCTGATCTGCAGAATTCTGTGTATAAATGTGCAGAAGAGTGTGTTGTGAACCTGCACATACCTTACATTTAATATTAATTCTACATTGTCGCACTTGATGATTAGTTCGCAAACAATTTTCACACAATCCCTTTGATTTAACTAAGTCCCATCGCACCTGAACGCTAATTCGATTGAATGTGGGACATTTAAACAATTGATGTACTTGAGAACAGGCGACGCATTTATTTTCTTTGACTATTATTGAATTATTGACACAAGATTTTTTTACACTATTACCGTCTACTGGCTTCTTAAACATTCCCGGTTTATTTTCAAGCTTTGTTTGACTCGACGCCTCCCTTTCAATGAATGTACGAAACGAATTTAAATAGGGAATAGTTTGCGTATTCTCTAGACTGAGCTCCCACCTATGCCTAACGGATGAATCCAATTTTGAAATCATGAAATTTATAAGAATAAGATCGCTAAGAGGATTAGATTACAATCCGAGGGTCGATAAATTTAGCACCGCTTCGTTACAAGTATCTATTAAATTGAAAAACGATTTAGGATCATCCGCTTTGTTTACCTTTACCGAAAAGATTTTATTTATTTGAGTTATAGCTAATTGGCGTTTATTTTCATAGCGCTGAGTAAGGATTTCCCAACAGTGTTTAAGATTTTCCGATTGTAACTCAAATCCACGAATAAGTTTTAATGCACTACCTCTTACACACGATTGGAGGTATTGTAGCTTTTCAACCTCACTAAGGCTGTCATTATCCAGAATAGATGATTTAAATAAATTTTTAAATGACAACCAAGATTCATTATCCCCGTAAAAATAAGGAATTTCAAGTTTGGGAAGACTAATATGCGAATTAACAGAAGTCCCTGGTTTGGTACGTGCATCATTATTTACATTTGGAGTATTTGATTGCGATTTACTTTCTAACACTACAGATAATTCTAACAGAATGTCCCGATTTTTCATCACTTCCTCATAGTTTTCATCGTTTTCCTCTTCGGAAAAATTACTATTTCCTCGAATTTTACCTCCAGTACATTTACCGTATCTTTTAGGATCTTTAATCTGGCTTGATCGCTTTTATCGCAATCATTGACCTTCGATTTTATAAATTCTATTTCCCTAATCACATTTTCAAATTTTATCACTTCATTAGATTTTGGGAACAACGCACTCTGTTCCGCGTCATTTGCCCTTGTTCTCCCTTTTCTACCCATCTTTTGAGCAAACTAATTACAAATAATTAAATTTAAATATGAATTAATTGATCGAATTAAATTATTATTCTGAAGATCAGGAAGTAAAACAAAACAAAAAAATAAGAACAAATGAAAAGAAACACACATATAGAATATTTTTTTTTTTTTTTTTACTGAAATAAATAAACTAATAATATTAAATGCACCCTTTTCAATCTCATACACTTTTTTTATTCAACAATTATTTAACATGAATAGCTATTTCTTAAATTCCCAAACCGAAATTGTTCCGGTTTGAAAACCAAACTATTTTGAATTACGTTTTCTCTCAAACCAAAACTTTTACGTATGCATCAAATCGAAACTACTTTGAATTA
This sequence comes from Salticus scenicus, assembly GCA_963930645.1. Lineage (NCBI taxonomy): Eukaryota > Metazoa > Arthropoda > Arachnida > Araneae > Salticidae > Salticus > Salticus scenicus. The sequence continues at coordinate 185,979,201 of OZ005649.1, forward strand.
CGTTTTATATCAAAACAATTTAACTTCATATTAATGATTTATTTCACCAATTAATTTTAACTTCCTTTAAAGTTCTTATACAGATAATTTAATCCTACGTAAACAAAAGAATTTTTTCAAGTTACATTTTTTTTTTTTAATTTAATGAATTACGGTTAATTATCTAATTAATAGTTAATTAAGCCTCCGTGTATCGACGGACCACTATGGCTTTGAAGCCAACAAAGAATTTACGACTAAGTTCATTTTTATGAATTTCGATTTAGTTTCTATTAAATCTAGAATATCGGATTAAGAATTTCTAACGAATTTATTTTAGATTCAAATTCTCCAACTTTTACCCAATTATAAATCAGAATAATATGTATTAGGATAAATGAGAATAAGTTTAAATCTACTTACCCTCTCTGCCAGCATCCCGGGATTATTAAACGATAACTGCCAACACATAGACTCTGAAACCTACTATATCCTTGAAATTACACTTTATTTGATACACGACTGATTTAAGATTGATTATTAAAGCTGCAAGTATGATTAATTGATTTAAGATTATTTGATTTAATAGTTCTGGTTTTATAGTTCCGAGGTACCTTGTACCTCTTCCGAATTCGGATGAACGACTGAACCAAAACTGCTCAGCGCCGTCACACAAGAGTTCTGTTCTGCGCATCACCCTCTACTCCCCTCCTCCCCGACAAAAGGAAAATATAATTTTTAGAATGAACTTTCAAAAATAAGGAAAGATATCGTCTGCGCAAGAGAACGCGGAGTTTACATAAAAAAGAAAATTCAGTTTTTTTTCTTTTATATGTATATATATAGTCATTTTAACGTACCTAAATACCTAGATATAATTTTTAATTGGTTACAGAAACATCTTTTGCTCATACCTGTAAGTCTAATCAAAATTTTGAAATGTTCGATAGATATCATTTTATGTTGTGTACTGATCTAAATTTTAGTCGAATGTCATTGAATTCTCTCCTTGCGTTTTTGCGTCAAATCTAATCGAATAAAAAACGTTCCATATACTTCCACTCCTCCCATGCACACAAAGAAAATATTCTGGAATCATTTTAGGGTTTTCTGATGTCTAAAACGTTAAGATAACGCAATTTGTTTCGAAACGTTTTACTGACAAAAGCCCGTTTTTTGCCCATATGTGTATATCTAATAAAAATTTCGAAATATTCGATAAATATAATTTTAAGTGAATTCAGTTCTAAATTCCTGCTAATTTTCATTGAATTCCATCCAGCCGTTTCTACGTGATACCCGGACAAATATAACGTTACAGACATACAAACACAATGTCCCCCCCCCCCCCCCTACGCTCAATAAAATTTTCTGAAGTCATTTTTGGCTTTCAAAATGTCTGAAACTTGAAGATATCGCAAAATTTATTGATTCTGAGAAATTTACAGACAAAAGTATGATTTTATTAATATAGATGCATCATATATTTCTCTTCAAAAAATGACAAGTAATAATTATTGTTGCTCAAATACCAAGAAACGAGAATGAAAACATAAATTTATCAATTATACTTTATTAAGAAAGGATTATATTTATATTAATTAATAAATTACCTTATACAAAATCCTTTTTAAAAAACTTAGCATATATATATTTCGGGTACTCCGTACCCATCTTCGGTGCCAAGTAAAAAACGTCGTTCTTCTGCTGTTGTCAATTCATGGTGCTGTGGGGTACGTGTTTCCGCTTCACTTCACTTCCCATTCTGTTCGTTTTCCTGTAAAAAACCCCACCGCTTTCTTTTCCACCCACAATACTAACCCTATTAACGTTAACTCCATCAATATTAATAAAATAGCCCCGTATAATTATCACAACAACGCACTAAAACGGGTGGCCATAGAAATAATAACTAACAATGAAGCTGTTAATGACCGAGAGCACTGCATTATTCCGGCAGTGTGGCAGCAGTTTTTACAGGAAAACGAACAGCATGGGAAGTGAAGTGAAGCGGAAATACGTACCCCACAGCACCACGAATTGACAACAGCAGAAGAACGACGTTTTTTCACTTGGCACCGAAGGTGGTTACGGAGTACCCGAAATATATATATGCTAAGTTTTTTAAAAAGGATTTTGTATAAGGTAATTTATTAATTAATATTAAAATAAATTTATCTTTTTAAATTTTTATTTAAGCATTATACCTGTTTCTTCATTCATGACTGGCAATCACCGGAATAGAATATTGAACTATAATATAGTATGAATCATCAAAATTATGGTTTTTTTGTATTCCGTAATTTTGTGATAACTAAGATTAGAAAAATTCACTTTTTTTTTTTTTTTTTTTTTTTTTTTTTTTTTTTTTTAAATTAATATATATATATATTGTGTTTAGGAAAACACTTTTAATTATAATTGAATAAATTGATGTTATATGCTAATAAATATTTAATATATATATTTTTTTTATTAAACCATTCATAGTGCCATTTTAAATACTAATTTAAAGTAAAATATGCATTAGTAAATTTCTTCCAAGTAAGTCACTTGTATTCAAATTTAACATTATAGAATTTATTTTTGAGCAGTGTACACTCCACTACGTATTTATTTAGGATAAATAAAATATTATATAATTTTTAACTAGATAGTTTATGATTATCAGTGAGTTTTTCTGAATACGTGAATGAAGACGCGACTATTTTAGAATTTATTGAAATTACAAACTCAAAATTTAGAAAATATTAAATATTTAATAATTCCACTCCCCTGCCCCCCTAAAGATTTAATAAAAAAGAAATTAATTTAGAATTTACTAAAACTAATATTTCAAAAATGCTGAAGCTAGAAGAATATACTTAAAAACGTAGCAGATTCTTTTCCATCTGTTTTGTTTTAAGTCATTTAACATAAATGTGAACTTAAATTTGTTAATCGAGGTTTGTTAAATGCAAAAAACTTTAAAAATATCTTTTTTTAAATATATGTTTAAAAACAAAAATAAAAATCAATTAATTTAAAAATTTTTTGTCTTATAAATGGAAAAATATCAACGTGAATTTCTTTTAATAATGAAAATAACATTATGAAAAATCAAATTCTGCTTTGCTTGCAACATATTAGATTAATATTTTATTTTATCAGTAGTAGCATTCTTATGTATGAAATTTTCAAGTGTAATAAATTGCACACAGTTGACGATGAAATATGTTCCAATATCTAATATACTCTTTGTTCCCGCTTATAATGAAGTCTAGAATGTTGATTTATTATATCGGAACAAACTGTATCACATCTAAACTAAGTTTAAAAGAGCATCCTTGCTTGAACTTAATATTTTATCTTTCATTTCTGTATGGTTTAGTTGACATCCTTTTGACATTTATATTTGTAAAGCAACATTTGGTTTAAAATATGCAATGTTGCGCTTTCATTATTTATTTTGAAAACTATTGCATCAATGTTTTATATCTTCGTGAAAAAAAAGTAAATAAATAAGTATAAAAATTATGAAATTTAAAATAATTTAGCAGTTTAACACAATTACAACGTTTGTCTTTTTCATACTGCATTTTAATTTTACAACTTAACCTATGCCTATAAAACAAAATTAGCATTCTTATACTGCAGTGGTTTATGATAAGTGAAAAAAAAAGTTGTTAAATATTCTCCTGCGTACAGAAATTTTTTTATGAAGATGTAATATTTTTATACACTTTCGAATATAATTCACAGTATTGTACAAAAATAAAGTTATTCGTTATTGAAAAACAAAGATATAAAATCAGACAAAAAATAAAAACACATAAACTTAATCTAAAATTATATATAGGTATTATTATTTATTTTCTCTTTTAACGTTATCTTTTAAACTTTATAATAAAAATGCGTAACGTATACGTATTTATAGGAAAGTTATTCAATCATAGTTTTATTAATTAATAATAAAGAAAAAAGTTACTTGTCTGTTTTTTTCGATACATAATTGATAAACGCTTAAATTTTACACAAAAGTTTTCCGTTCTGAAATGGCAAACATTTTCGAGTAAATGTTTAATGATAACTGCTACAGATTTTAATTTTTTAAAGTTGGATTTTTACTGCTTTTCCCTCAATTATCGTCTCCGAGTGTAAATTATAATCCATACCCTGTTTTTAATACCATCGATGTCTTGGAGGAAGGATATAAGAGGAGATGACATGTCCGAGAAAACATTAAGCCAAAATCGTAACTGAAGAAGCCAGTAATATTGGCTAGTAATAACACTAGCCAATGTTTTGGTAGACTCAATATGGCTGCCGCGGTAACGCTACTGTTGTATCAGCCATATTGAGAAGACCACAGTTAACTTCATTTGCTCTGCATGTTAATACGCCTATAGGTGAGGATTAACACATTGATGAGTCGTTTATTATAAAAATAATTCCTTTAATAATTAACAATCAAATAAATGGAACAAACACGCATTAGCGCGCAGCGTACTACTGACTGACATATGACGGGATTTTTTCCTGGCAGAGCTGAAAACAGAATGTTCTGTTAGTTGAAGTAGAAGTACTTATTCTGAAAGTAAAAGTTGCAGTACATATTCTGAAAGTGAAAGTAGCAGTTGTTGATGTGAAGTGTTTTGAAATTACATAAAATATAGATGTCGCTGCGATCACGACATGTCGTATACCAACTCCTCTCGCGTCATAGGCCAGGGTGTAATCCAACGCGCACATGTCGGATCTATTCAAATTCCTTTGATGTGGGATTTGAGTTTGCGCGAGCCTCGAAGGCCATTTCATCTTCTGACAAATCTCCTGTTGCGATAATTATCTCGGGATGCCCTTCGGAAAAAAAAAAAAAAAAAAAAAAATGTCCTTCATTGTAAACATATTCAAAAGTTCAAGGTTCACTTTCCGGTAATGGTTAATTTACGACCATTTTGTGCGTTGTATTGGGCTCTGATGTGTGATGATTAGATTAAGTCTAAGGTCTGATGAGGAATATCTAAAGGAGGTATTGATAATTTCAGAAATAAGAAAACTGTACCTCAAACTAGAGTTTAGTTTGATGTTTAATCTATTTAACGTACTTTACATTTGAAAGGATATTCAGACATATAAATTTTGTTTCATTTAATAAGAATATTAAATTTTAAAATACATTTTTTTATTGACATATTTTCTTTTTTTTTTAATACGATAAAAGAAAACAGCTTATATTTTTACTTAAAAAAAAAAAAAAAAAAAAAAAAAAAAGGAAAACGTCAGAGAAGAATGCATTTATTTATTGTTTTCATCATTGTATTATACTGAAAAAAAAAAAAAGAAAAAAGAAAAAAGTACGGATACTTTAAATAAAAGTTTGATAATAAAATAGACTAAAAATTTAATCTACAGGGTGGACAAAAAGTCACAAGTTTTTTAGGCATGATCACCAATTATTGGTTCCAGCAAGATGGTTCACGCCCCCACTCAACTGAAGAGAATTTGAAGAGAATTTCTGATGTCTTCCAAAACCGAATTATCGGTCTAGGTGCTCCCGAGAAAACTGGAGGAGGTATTGATTGGCCTCCGTATTCTCCAGACATAAACGTCTGCGACTTTTTTCTGTGGGGTGCCGTCAAAGATAAAGTCTATGCGAATCCAATACAAGATTTGGAGATGCTTAAGGATAGAATACGTGAGGAAATTCAAGCCATTCCAGAGACACAAATTCATGCTGCAATTGAGAATTTTTACATGCGCATCCAACACCTTGTTGCAATTGACGGACGACATTTTGAAAACTTGATACATTAATGCCCATCATTTCGCAATAAAATACCTTTCATTTGGTTTTTCTATCTATCATGGTTGCTTTTTTATTTAATTTTTAAAAAACTTGTGACTTTTTGTCCACCCTGTATTATAAGGCTGTTAAAATTGGGAATTATTATAAAAATATAACTATGAGTAAATGCAACCTACGCTTTTGGGGTTAAAAAAGTGAATAAAAAGGCTATTCTTCCAAAAAAGTGCAAATTAGATTAAGCCATAGTTACGCTTTTATAAATACGTTTCCCACATATTCTTTAAAGCTTCTTTAAGTTTTTGTTCCAACATTTTTGATGCAAAATAGTTTTATTTATTTATTTATTTATTTTTATATGCAACAAAATTTCAATATACGGATAATTAATTCATTACTCATGTAATTTTTGAATAAAGATTCTTGTAGACAGAATTATTATGCTAATAAGCGAAATAAAAATATTATGTATTATACGATGCACGTTATGTGCAATTTATGTCTTAAAAACAAACTTACAAACGTAGTGATTTAATAATAATAATAATTATTATTATTATTTTTACAGATGGTTCCTCTGATAATTCTTTTGATAGAGGTGGCGCAGGTATCCTTTTCCTCCATCCTTCTGGTGCTAAAACCGAACTCAAAATTCCTGCAGGCCATATTGCCTCGAATTTCACTAGCGAATTGATTGCAATTAAAAAAGCCCTCTCCTTTTACCTCTCTCGGTATTCTGACGATACGGCAGAAGGTCTGGCTGTCTTCTCAGATTCAAAATCTGCTCTTGAGGCCATACGAAATGGTGAAACAAACATAACCCAAGGCATTAATTCTCTTCTCAGCTAAATTAACAAACCTTGTACGCTCCAGTGGATCCCTGCCCACGTGGACATCGAGGGAAATGAGTGCGCTGATATCCTTGCTAAGGAAGCGCGAGACACAGATCTGTCTCTTACCGTCACCTCCGGAGATGCGAACGCGGTTGCCAAACGTAGAATTTTTGATCAGCCTTTTAGAAAGCCTTCTATCTCAGATCTTAATTATTCTAGAAACCTGTTATCTATTACAGCAAGACTCCGTACAGGACATTTTAGAGGCATGAAAATAAAAAAATTGTCCAGACACTCAATTAACATCAGACCATATTTTTGATTGCCAGGCCATTGTTGCCTCTTTTTTTTCAGCATGGCGAGCCACCACAGGACATCCTTTATAACCTCCGGGTTCCAGACCTGGCGGCCCTCATTTTCAACGCTTTTGGCTCCATCAAGCTTTCAAGATTAGAAAAATTCACTTTTTTTTTTTTTTTTTTTAATTATATATATATATATATATTGTGTTTAGGAAAACACTTTTAATTACAATTGAATAAATTGATGTTATATGCTAATAAATATTTAATATATATATTTTTTTTATTAAACCATTCATAGTGCCATTATAAATACTAATTTAAAGTGAAATATGCATTAGTAAATTTCTTCCAAGTAAGTCACTTGTATTCAAATTTAACATTATAGAATTTATTTTTGAGCAGTGTACACTCCACTACTCATTTATTTAGGATAAATAAAATATTATATAATTTTTAACTAGATAGTTTATGATTATCAGTGAGTTTTTCTGAATACGTGAATGAAGACGTGACTATTTTAGAATTTATTGAAATTACTAACTCAAAATTTAGAAAATATTAAATATTTAATAATTCCACTCCCCTGCCCCCCTAAAGATTTAATAAAAAAGAAATTAATTTAGAATTTACTAAATTTCAAATATTAATATTTGAATACTAATATTTCAAAAATGCTGAAGCTAGAAGAATATACTTAAAAACGTAGCAGATTCTTTTCCATCTGTTTTGTTTTAAGTCATTTAACATAAATGTGAACTTAAATTTGTTAATCGAGGTTTGTTAAATGCAAAATCTTTAAAAATATCTTTTTTTAAATATATGTTTAAAAAAAAAAAAAAAATCAATTAATTTCAAAATTTTTTGTCTTATAAATGGAAAAATATCAACGTGAATTTCTTTTAATAATGAAAATAACATTATGAAATATCAAATTCTGCTTTGCTTGCAACATATTAGATTAATATTTTATTTTATCAGTAGTATCATTCTTATGTATGAAATTTTCAAGTGTAATAAATTGCACACAGTTGACGATGAAATATGTTCCAATATCTAATATACTCTTTGTTCCCGCTTATAATGAAGTCTAGAATGTTGATTTATTATATCTGAACAAACTGTATCACATCTAAACTAAGAATAAAAGAGCATCCTTGCTTGAACTTAATATTTTATCTTTCATTTCTGTATGGTTTAGTTGACATCCTTTTGACATTTATATTTGTAAAGCAACATTTGGTTTAAAATATGCAATGTTGCGCTTTCATTATTTATTTTGAAAACTATTGCATCAATGTTTTATATCTACGTGAAAAATAAGTAAAAAAATAAGTATAAAAATTATGAAATTTAAAATAATTTAGCAGTTTAACACAATTACAACGTTTGTCTTTTTCATACTGCATTTTAATTTTACAACTTAACCTATGCCTATAAAACAAAATTAGCATTTTTATACTGCCTTGGTTTATGATAAGTGAAAGAAAAAGTTGTTAAATATTCTCCTGCGTACAGAAATTTTTTTATGAAGATGTAATATTTTTATAAACTTTCGAATATAATTCTCAATATTGTACAAAAATAAAGTTATTCGTTATTGAAAAACAAAGATATAAAATCAGACAGAAAATAAAAACACATAAACTTAATCTAAAATTATATATAGGTATTGTTATTTATTTTCTCTTTTAACGTTATCTTTTAAACTTTATAATAAAAATGCGTAACGTATACGTATTTATAGGAAAGTTATTCAATCATAGTTTTATTAATTAATAATAAAGAAAAAAGTTACTTGTCTGTTTTTTTTGATACATAATTGATAAACGCTTAAATTTTACACAAAAGTTTTCCGTTCTGAAATGGCAAACATTTTCGAGTAAATGTTTAATGATAACTGCTACAGATTTTTTATTTTTTAAAGTTGGATTTTTACTGCTTTTCCCTCAATTATCGTCTCCGAGTGTAAATTATAATCCATACCCTGTTTTTAATACCATCGATGTCTTGGAGGAATGATATAAGAGGAGATGACATGTCCGAGAAAACATGAAGCCAAAATCGTAACTGAAGAAGCCATTAAGTAATAGCACTAGCCAATGTTTTGGTAGACTCAATATGGCTGCCGCGGTAACGCTACTGTTGTATCAGCCATATTGAGTAGACCACAGTTAACTTCATTTGCTCTGCATGCTAATACGCCTATAGGTGAGGATTAACACATTGATGAGTCGTTTATTACAAAAATAATTCCTTTAATAATTAACAATCAAATAAATGGAAAAAGCACGCATTAGCGCGCAGCGTACTACTGACTGACATATGACGGGATTTTTTCCTGGCAGAGCTGAAAACAGAATGTTCTGTTAGTTGAAGTAGAAGTACTTATTCTGAAAGTAAAAGTTGCAGTACATATTCTGAAAGTGAAAGTAGCAGTTGTTGATGTGAAGTGTATTGAAATTACATAAAATATAGATGTCGCTACGATCACGACATGTCGTATACCAACTCCTCTCGCGTCATAGGCCGGGTGTAATCCAACGCGCACATGTCGGATCTATTCAAATTCCTTTCATGTGGGATTTGAGTTTGCGCGAGCCTCGAAGGCCAATTCCTCTTCTGACAAATCTCCTGTTGCGATAATTATCTCGGGATGCCCTTCAAAAAAAAAAAAAAAAAAAAAAAAAAAAAAAATGCCCTTCATTGTAAACATATGCAAAAGTTCAAGGTTCACTTTCCGATAATGGTTAATTTACGACCATTTTGTGCGTTGTATTGGGCTCTGATGTGTGATGATTAGATTAAGTCTAAGGTCTGATGAGGAATATCTAAAGGAGGTAATGATAATTTCAGAAATAAGAAAACTGTACCTCAAACTAGAGTTTACTTTGATGTTTAATCTATTTAACGTACTTTACATTTGAAATGATAATCAGACATATAAATTTTGTTTCATTTAATAAGAATCTTAAATTTTAAAATATGTTTTTTTATTGACATATTTTCTTTTTTTTAATACGATAAAAGAAAACAGCTTATATTTTTATTTAAAAAAAATAAAAAATAAAGGAAAACGTCAGAGAAGAATGCATTTATTTATTGTTTTCATCATTGTATTATACTGAAAAAAAAAAAAAAAAAAAAAAAAGAACGTATACTTTAAATAAAAGTTTGATAATAAAAAAGACTAAAAATTTAATTTATTATAAGGCTGTTAAAATTGGGAATTATTATAAAAATATAACTATGAGTAAATGCAACCTACGCTTTTGGGGTTAAAAAAGTGAATAAAAAGGCTATTCTTCCAAAAAAGTGCAAATTAGATTAAGCCATAGTTACGCTTTTATAAATACGTTTCCCACATATTCTTTAAAGCTAAATAATGCTTTAAGTTTTTGTTCCAACATTTTTGATGCAAAATAGTTTTATTTATTTATTTATTTATTTTTATATGCAACAAAATTTCAATATACGGATAATTAATTCATTACTCATATAATTTTTGAATAAAGATTCTTGTAGACAGAATTATTATGCTAATAAACGAAATAAAAATATTATGTATTATACGATGCACGTTATGTGCAATTTATGTCTTAAAAACAAACTTACAAACGTAGTGATTTAATAATAATAATAATTATTATAATTTTTTTTACAGATGGTTCCTCTGATAATTCTTTTGATAGAGGTGGCGCAGGTATCCTTTTCCTCCATCCTTCTGGTGCTAAAACCGAACTCAAAATTCCTGCAGGCCATATTGCCTCGAATTTCACTAGCGAATTGATTGCAATTAAAGAAGCCCTCTCCTTTTACCTCTCTCGGTATTCTGACGATTCGGCAGAAGGTCTGGCTGTCTTCTCAGATTCAAAATCTGCTCTTGAGGCCATACGAAATGGTGAAACAAACATAACCCAAGGCATTAATTCTCTTCTCAGCTAAATTAACAAACCTTGTACGCTCCAGTGGATCCCTGCCCACGTAGACATCGAGGGAAATGAGTGCGCTGATATCCTTGCTAAGGAAGCTCGAGACACAGATCAGTCTCTTACCGTCACTTCCGGAGATGCGAACGCGGTTGCCAAACGTAGAATTTTTGATCAGCCTTTTAGAAAGCCTTCTATCTCAGATCTTAATTATTCTAGAAACCTGTTATCTATTACAGCAAGACTCCGTACAGGACATTTTAGAGGCATGAAAATATCTCCAGATAATAACTCAAGACCCCTTCTGCAGAAATTGTCCAGACACTCAATTAACACCAGACCATATTTTTGATTGCCAGGCCATTGGTGCCTCTTTTTTTTCAGCTTGGACATCCTTTATAACCTTTATCCACCACAGGACATCCTTTATAACCTCCGGGTTCCAGGCCTGGCGGCCCTCATTTTCAACGCTTTTGGCTCCATCAAGCTTTCACTTACTTGGACACGACAACAACAACAACAACAACAACAACAACAACAACGATAATAAAATAATAATAATAAATACACACTGGCAGAAGTTTCAGTTAATGAAAAATAAATCTATTACCTATGGGTTACATACAAACGGAACGCTTGCAATTTCGATGACGTAAATTTTGCAAGTTTTTTGCAAATACAGTCGGCAGCAAAAGTAACAGAGCACTAGCGAAAATTCCTATGTAAAAAAAGTAAACTTAATGCAGATTTCTTAAATAAATCCTTGTCGAATCCTGTTCGTAGTCAGTCTAAGAACACAATTTGACAAGGATTTATTTAACAAAACAGTGTTAAGTGTGCTTTTTTCACATAGGAATTTTTGACTAGTGCTCGGATACTTTTGCTACCGACTGCAGTCATACATTTGTAACCCCTGCAAACGGCTTTGCAACTGGAAGTGTTTCATTTGTATGTACCCCTATATTTCTTCTCTGCATGCGTTCTCAGAGCTTCAAGCAAATATATATTTATCTACGACTGAATAACTTTTTATAAACTGCATTTTAGGAAAGAGAAAACTGAAAAATCCAAAATTTGGCTATTATATTAAACTCGTTGTTTCAAAAGAATATTTTCTTTTGTTTGATTAAAACTCGTCACTTCAAAGTGATTATAATTGGATTTTTAAGATATAGATCTCATAGCTACACACTCTCCCGTATTTGATGAGAGACTTCATGCCAGAAATTTTCTCTAACTTTTTTCAATTTACTTGATCGTAGAAAATAAATATGACACACTTTTTTTTTTTTTTTTTTTTTTTTTAATAGTAGAGATACATATGATTTAAAATTGGAAGATTTAACTGCTAGGATAACTTACTTTTTAATTAGTAAAAAATTCTATTTGAAGTTAATGTGATATCTTCATAAGTTTAATAAATCATCTGGAGGAAAAAAAAAATATACATATATATATTATACGTATTCGATAGCATTTAAATTAATGCATTCACTGAAACAATAGAAAAATAAATAAATAATTTAAAAAATATGAATGATAGTTGATCTCGATTTAATTATTTAAACATAGGTAGAGAACAGCAAAAAGAGGACTCAAAAAGTTTTTGCTCTCCGTTTGTGTTGTGTGTCGGAGAGATAACAAAAATTGTTCGACTGACTTCAAACTTGGTATGTTTATTAGCCACATGGAATAGTTACTACATAATTTTTTGCGTATATAATGTTTGGGGCTCATATAAAGAGATACACACTGAGAAAAAAATATACCGCCTTCATCTAGAATGTATAAATTGTCATTTTCTAAAGCCTTGAACTAGAAATATAGATTTCCGAGCTATGCGCATAAAGCACGCCAATAAACTGAATAGATGCAATGGTCGAGAATTTCTAGTCTACACATTTCTAGATGGTGAAACAATATTCTGAATATTCTAAATCTTTTGTATTACGACAAATTCTCGCTTAATTTTCTAGAATTGGGTCATAAACCAAGATTATAGCTGCTGAAAACCGCCTCTTATATTCTCATTTATTTGGAGATATTTTCAAATAGGTTTGTCCTCGACAGTATAGGCAAACGCTCAAGAATTCTAATAGAGGTCTCTAGAATTCGCTTTCGAAGGGGACTAGAATTTTTTTTTATAGGAAATCTATAAGGATGACATGCAACTATTTTTTCTAGAGCGACAATTTAGATTCTAGATGTTAGTTACATATATTACTTTCTCTTACCCATAAGGTAGAGAAAGTATTGTTTTTGGGTCAAATTTTCGAACGCGAGATTTTGTTATATTTACACGTTTTGAGGTCCCCTGAATACGAAAATCATGTTTTTAGCAAATGGTCTGTGTGTATGTCTGTGTGTCTGTGTGTGTGTCTGTGTGTGTGTCTGTATGTCTGTGTGTGTGTCTGTCTGTTATCAGCATATCTCAAGAACAAATTATGGTAGAAAGTTCAAACTTGGTATTCTAAATGTGTATCATATAGGGATGCTACAGTAAGCTTTTCGTTAAGATCAAGCAAATGGTTCGTTTACAGGGACAATCAAGAGAATTCTAATACATTACGTCTATGGGGGAAATTGCAGGAAAGTAGAGTTTAACGTCTATAGACTGCACTAAACCAAATGAAACGAATATATATATTTTGTAATAGAGATAGTTAACTGGGAAAAAAAAATGTGTATGTAGGAGCCTCGCCTCCCCCCCTGGAGGGGAAGTCCCCCCTCGAGGGGAGTAAATTTTCATGATGGGTATCTTTCAAAAGAGCTCACCAATACCTTTAAAAGGAATGGTTGAACCATCGATCTGCGATAATTTAAAGCAAAGTTATCGATTTTTTTTACTTTTAACGAAAAAAAAAAAAAAAAACTTAGAAAAAAAATCGTACTTTTTCTTTTTTTTTTTTTTCCTTTTAATATTGAGAATAAAATGGACTTTTTTTGGACATTTGGTGTTATACTACTTCTCTAATATGGAAATCGTCTGCCTTATCATAAAAGATAATTCTTTTAATAATAATTTTAATAAATTATTTTTACTTTCCGAACACTATAGTGAGGAAAGTATTGTAATCATGTCAAAAATCCGAATTCGAGATTTTGATGTTTCTATACGTTTTGAGGTAACCTGAGTCCGTTTTCACTATTTTTACGATGATATATGTATGTGTGTGTGTATGTGTGTATGTGTGTATGTCTGTGAGTGAACACGCTAGCGTCTAAACGCTTTGTTCGATTAACCTGAAAGTTGGTACGCATATTGTAAGTCACCATAGTACGAACCCTATAGATTTTGGTGAATCTAGCACTTATAGTTTTTTTACAGGGACACAAAGAAAAATTCTTTATCATTATGGCCTATGGGAGCAAAATCTTAAAAGTGCGATAGCATCTAAACGCCTTATTCAATTGAGCAAAAAATTTATACACATATTATAGGTCACAAATACTCAATCTTTATAGATTTTGGAGACTCTAGCACTTATAGTCTTTTTACAGGGACACAAAGAAAATTTTTTTATCATTATGCCTATGGGGCCAAATTTTTAAAAGTGTGATAGCGTCTAAACGCCTTATTAATCTGAGCAAAAAATTTGTACACATGTTATAGATCACAGTTGAACTAACTGTATAGACTTTGGTGAATCTAGCACTTACAGTTTTTTTACAGGGACACAAAGAAAAATTCTTTATCATTATGGCCTATGGGACTAAATTTTTAAAAGTACGATAGCATCTAAACGCCTTATTGAATTGAGCTGAAAATTTATATGAGCATTATAAATCACTGTTGCACTAACTATAAGCATTTTGGTGAATTTAGCATTTATAGGTTTTTACAGGGACACAACGAAAAATTCTTTATCATTATGATCTATGGGCTCAAATTTCAGTAGCATTAAATAAAACATAGTGTAATAGATGGAGAAAAATACTCAAATACTCTATTATGGTTTTCTCTATTTTGTTTGTTTAACAACTCCTCTTTCTTTACTTTATCTACAAAACTGTTAATTACTCAATGTTCGGAAATTCGAGTGGAGTCACTCCAGATTTTTTAGAAAGAGAATTATTTTTTAATAACCGAATTAAATTCTATATAAATGTAGGTGCATTAATGAAACGGAGGGTTGAGGGGGGCGGTAGCCCACTCACACAGAACTAATTATCATATAAAACTCTTCAGAAGCCTAATATGAATTGTTTAACATAGGTTTACATAACAGTACTCGTTATCTTACCTATTAATCTGCAAGCTGTATTTATAGTATTAAATTTCAGGGAAAGAGAAAGTCGTGTGAGTGACACACCAGATTATTTTTCTCAGTGTATTGGCGTGTCTTGTAGCTCGGAAATCTATATTTATAGCTTAGGGATTTAACAAAGCACTACCTATTCGTTCTAGATGAAAGCGGTATATAACCATGTTTTTATTAACTTCGATTCTTGTTTGTATGTTTGTTTGTTTGTTTGTTTGTCAGGGACAAATCTTGCAATCGATTTTTAACTAACTTCCCGACTATCTAGATATTTGAAATTTTCAGGACAGCTCAGAACACGGTGACAATACTTTTTATAATACTTTTAGTCAACTGCTTCAGGTCCCTACTGCCTTCGGCAGCGTTTATATGATTCATCAGAAAATTTATTTAACTACCTTCCTGACTAGCTAGACATTTGAATCTTTCACAATGGTTCAGAACACGGTGAAAATGCATTTTTTAATACTTTTAGCCAACTGCTTCAGGTTCCTGCTGCCTTCGGCAGTGTTACCAGTACAAAGCTTGCAATCGATTTTTCACGAAATTCCCGACTAGCTAAATATTTGAAACTTTTAGGATAGCTCAGAACACGGTGACAATACATTTTTTTTAATACTTTTAGCCAACTGTTTCAGGTCCCTATTGTATTCGGAAGCGTTTATATGATTCAACAGAAAATTTACTTAACTAACTTCCCGAGTAGCTAGACATTTGAAACTTTCAGAATAGTTCAGAATATGGTGAAAATGCATTTCAAAAATATTTTTAACCAATTGCTTCGGGACCCTGCTGCTTTCGGCAGCGTTTATAGTACTAAGCTTGCAATCAACTTTTGACTAACTTCCCGGCTTGATAGCCATTTGAAACTTTTATAATAGCTTAAAACATGATAGCAAGGAATTTTTTTAATACTTTTATCCAATTTCTCCGGGTTCTCGCTGCCTTCAGTAGCGTTTATATGATTCAACAGAAAATTTAAAAACATGGTTTATAAAAGTTTTTTTTTATCTTGTAATTATTTATTTTCTCAGTGCAACACAATATTTCGTGTCCTTAAGATCCACGAATTGCATTTTTAAAATGGTTCCAATGGATTCCTTATCATGAAACTAACATATGTTATTAAGATGCTTAAAAGCATGATTTCTGTAGAAAGTGGTGTTTACAGACTTACACTCAGAAAAATTTCTGTAACTGACATCTTGAATCTAAATTGTGGCTCTAGAAAAAATAGTTCCATGTCATCCTTATAAATTCTAGTCCACCTTGAAACCTCTATTAGAATTCTAGAGCGTTTGCCTATATTATCGAGGTCAAACTTATTTAAAAATCTCTGCAAATAGATGCAAGTACAAGAGGCGAGTTTTAGCAACTATGATTTTGGTGTATGACCCAATTTTATAAAATAAAGCGAGAATTTCTCGTAATACTAAGGATTCAGAATATTCAGAATATTGTTTCCCCATCTAGAAATGTATAGACATTCTCGATCATTTCGTCTGTTCAGTTTATTGGCGTGCCTTATACGCATAGCTCGGAAAGCTATATTTCTAGTTTATGGATTTAAAAAATGACCACTTATTCGTTCTAGATGAAGGCGGTATATTTTTTTCTCAGTGTAATTATTTATCTATATAATAACATAAAAGATTTCCGATGTATTTTTAAATCAAGTGTTTGACATAAAATTTGGTACAAATATTCATGTGTTAAGCAGCTATTATAATTTATAATATATTGTGTTTGTGGCTCGTGTATAGGAACATACAAAAGAATTTCATACTGTTATGTTAATGGACGAAATTTCTTTTGAGCATATTTTAACATGGTTGTATTGAATTCTAGAAAATGAAAATAACACGTGTTATTAGAATCTTCGCGATTTCTGTAGAAAATGGTAAGCATAGAATTAGTAGTTGACTTGCAGAACTACACAACATAAATCCATACTTTATGTAATTATCAAAATTACCGGAAATTCTGTACAAATATTTACGAGTTACATGGTCTAAGCTGTAATATTTTTTAGTGTATGTTATGAATGAAGATAGTGTTTAGAGACACACAGAAGAATTTTGATACACTGCGCTCGATGGCTGTCGTTTCATTTAAGAGCATTTTAGCACCGTTACATTCCCTTCAACACTGTGAAATTAGCACACATGTTTTAGATAATTTAATGCATGGTTTCAGTATAGAATGGTGTGCATGGAATTAATATTTAGTTTACATGGCTACATAATAAAGTCAGATATGTAATGTAGTTATCCGCCTATCTGAAAAATTAGCTTGAATAACATTTATAATCTATATGAAATTAGCGTATGAGAATTAAGTAAATTACATGGAATTAGCAGGAAATAAGTCGAAAAAAAATTTCAGCGAATTATTCCAAAGAATCTTCAAGGGGAGTATTTTCGACAAGAATGTAAGATTTAGTACAGAACTGTTAATAATTTTCCATTAAATGATAACGCATTTCTCTTTAACTAACGATTTTTAAATACACTACTTCTTCGATAAAAATTAAATTTTCAGCACCATGAAAACAAAATATATTGCATAAACACCTATTATTTACAAATAAACTTTAAAATTAAAGTTATAGATGTAAAATGAAAATAGTTTTATTTAATTATTTAGATCAAAAATTGTGTTCGCAGATTGTTATCGATATTCAGAAAATCATATCTGCATTCTTATGCAAATAATGTGAATTTATATGTTAATATTTAATAGAAGTAGGATTATTTAGTAAAACAAAATTTATTAATCTCGTAAATCCTTGTTTGCTAAAAGTGGAAGATAGGATAAGTGATATACTGAAGATTAGCTTAAGCTCATAAACATGTAAATGTTGTTGAGCACTTATTCGGATCATTTATTAAATAATAAATAGCTATATTATACTAATTAAAGATAACTTTATATTAAAAGCAATTATAAATAGTCGAATGTGGTTTTTACTTTTTCTCTCTTACCATACATTTACAAAGATTGCAATTTAAGGTGAAAGCTAAAGTATTGTATTTAAACCTTTTCGACGCATGTTAAAAAATGTTCAAAATAACTTTGAAAATAGTTTTATTTGACATAAAGTTCTGTGTAAGAGAACTCAGACCCTTTTCCATCTCTAATTTAAAAATCTACATTAATAAAACATTTAAGGATATTATTAATTAAAAAAAATATTATTCATGTAACTTCATCCGCTTACACCACTTTTCAAAACTTATTTAACTAATTTTTTATAACTTTGTATATCGTCTATAAACAGAATACATGCCGACCAAACGCAATTCTTAAATTCAACCCAGAAATATAATCATATCACAACCTAAAATTTACTTTGAGTCAAGTTTAGTAATAGCCATAATATGTCAAAATACCTTTGTGTCATAATACGAAAGATAAATTCATTTCCTACCGTATTATACGTGAAACATGTTTTTGTGGATATAGAAATATATGTAAATTTTATTTTATTTTTGCCATTGAAGTTGCTAAATTATAAAAACGTGAATTTTTGCCGATAAATATAACATATTTAAAGATTTTGGTATGTTCTTGTCGCGAATCATTTATGCGATTTATATAAAAGTTTTCTAGTAAAATATCCTAAACAATATAAATTTAGAATGCTGAGTTTGGATTTCCTATATATATTTGTTTTTAAATTATTCTGATAGCAGGCTTACAGTAATTTTTTCAAATCACGATTGATTTTTTTCGCACTGCATTGTTGCAGTTGAGACGCCATTTCCCCTTTTTCTTTTCTTTTCTCTTTTCTTTTTCTTTTGTGTGTGTGTGTAAATAATCTTTTTTCACTATTATTTTACTCATTTCCACCAGACAAAGATAAAAATTTGTTTTCCTTACTTCAATAAATTGTTTTAGAAATTGCATTATTTAAAGCATTGCTTTACAGAAACTTGCTCTTACGTTATAAAAAAGGTGTTATATTTCGCTCATTCAAATATCAGTGAAATATTTTAATTTCTAATTATAGGGCCAATTTCTTCTTCTTCTAAATGATAATAATAATAATAATAATAAATAAATAAATAAATAAATAAAAAGGCTTTAGTTTAGGACTCCTTCGGCGAAATTTGAAGTTTGGCACCGAAGTAACTCGGACGTTTCTTGCAGAGTTCTTTACTAGCGCAATTATGATATCCGTATTTTTCTTTATTAAAAACAATTTACAACAAAAATGTTACTATATCAATGGTATCCTTATATTACCAACTCAAATTCAAGCTTAATTATCTTGTTTCTTTCTTTCTTTCTTTCTTTCTTTTTTTTTTTTTTAAATTCCATTTTGCACGTGCGCTTTTTATTTCCTAATTCAAAATTATAAAAAAAAAAAAAAAAAACAAAAAAAAAAAAAAAAAAACTTTTTCGATAGTATTTCTTTCGATATTGATTATTAATAATTTACTTTTCTTTTTCTTACGAAAGAAAAAAAAATAATTTTGATGAAATTCTGGCAAAAGCAGAATTTAGTTTAGGACGGAGAACTATTAGTTTTTTTTTTTTTTTTTTTTTTTTTTCAAATTGTAACATCGCTTTCAAATTATTCAATTACATTTTCGATAAATTTTAGATTTCGATAAATGTCCAACTATCGTAAAACTGGTTTCGTAAAAAATCCGCAGATTGAGACTAATAGTAATGAGTCAAAAAAAAAAAAAAAAAAAATGAAAACCTGTTTCTTTATTAACTTACATTGTTTTTTTTTTTTTTTTTTTTTATGAAAACTTTTCACGTATAATTTTTCTGTTTGAGAATCATTAATGTGTCGTTTAAAAAAAGGAAAAAAAAAAAAAAAACCTGTTTCTTTATTAACTTACATTGTTTTTTTTTTTTTTTTTTTTTTTTATGAAAACTTTTCACGTATAATTTTTCTGTTTGAGAATCATTAATGTGTCGTTTAAAAAAAAAAAAAAAGTTAAAAAAAAAAAAAAAAAAAAAAAAAAAATGAAAACCTGTTTCTTTATTAACTTACATTGTTTTTTTTTTTTTTTTTTTTTTTTTATGAAAACTTTTCACGTATAATTTTTCTGTTTGAGAATCATTAATGTGTCGTTTAAAAAAAAAATAGTTTAGCGTAGAGTTTTCTTTTGTAATATTCATATTCAAGATTCATTCATTCATATTTTAAAAAATATTGCAAGGCACTGTAAAATTTGTTTGTGTAGTATTCATGTTCGATGTTTATATTCGTCGAATATTTTAGTGTACTATAAAGATTTTTGAGGCATAGTATTCATGTTTGGGAATGGAATTCATTCATATGATTTTAACATTGAATTTTTTACGTGTAATGTTCACGTTCGAGATTTATTCCTTTATTGTTTTAAAAATATTGTAGAATACTATATAAAGTTTTCATGTGTATTTATTATTCATTTTAGGATACATTCATGTATTATTTTAAAAATATTTTAGCGTTACTATAAAATTTTCACATGTAATATTGATGTTCAGGATTCATTCCTTTATCTCTCTCAAAAAAAAAAAAAAAAAAAAAAAAAGGGGGGGGGGACTAATGTGCAAGTTGTACCTGACGGGACTAAAGTGAAAGTTGTACTTCAAGGGACTAATGCGAAAGTTTACCTCACGGGACTAATGTGCAAGTTGCACCGAACGAACAAACTATTTCTTTCAACGAAAAGGCCTACTAACCCTGGACGATAGGTCTAATATATCGTATCATATTATATATCGTATTTATCGTAATATAAATCAATACTTATTTCGCTTTCTTCTTCGACTCGTTTTAATACGCATTTTTTATATGCATGAGCAGCCCCCGAAAAACAAAAACATTAAATCATTAAATACATTTTTTTACTTATTTTTATTTCATATTATTTCACGCGCACTTTTTATTTCCTAATTCGAAATTATTAAAAAGAACTTTTTCGATATCGCTTGCAACGACAGTGATTATTATTAATTTTCTTTTCTTTTTCTTTCAATAATAATAATAATAATAATAACAAAAAGATTTTGATGAAATTCTGGCAAAAGCAGAATTTAGTTTAGGACGGAGGACTATTAGTTTTTTTTTTCTTCCCAATTATAACATCGCTTTCAAATTATTCAATTATATTTTCTATAAATTTTAGATTTCGACAAATGTCCAACTATCGAAATCGACAACGCAAAAATCCCAGAGAGACTAATAGGCCCTCAGTCCTAAAAAGAAGAAGAAGACAGTTATTGAAATTAATAACAGGGAATTCTAATTAATTCTTATTACAAAAGTCGAATTATTTTAGATGCTCATTTACATTTAAAGAACGATTTTAGTCACGACCTTAAAAAATATTTATTTTCTGCTGAAAGAGATTTTATTTTATTTTACTTTTTTATATATTTAATTATTTTTTACAAAAGAGTACTTTTTAATGTTACAGATACAACTTTTCTTTATGAATTTGAAATCAATTCCCAAAAAGGATAAATTTACATTTTTTTTTTTTTTTTAAATCATTAAGAGTTATGTAGTGGATTTCCATTTATCATTTTGCTATTTGTAACTAGAACTATTTATATCTATTACTGTATTTAAATATAAAGTATACTTTTAAATCAGAATAATCTATTTTTGTTTCAAAATTGGTAAACATAATGTATCACTCATTAAAAAAAAAAAAAAAAAAGAAAGAAAAGAAAGTGCATTTGTGAGTTAAAGTGTTTTAATTTTTTTTAATTTGTAGTGTTTTGCTTATTATCTTTTTTATACATTAAATAATTGCATTTTTATTATATATAAAAAAAAAAAATTCTTTCTTCGATTTTTATTATTTTTTAAACATAAAATTTATATAAAAATTAAAATTACAAGCGTTTGGCAGCATTGGGTTATATTTCTCATTATAAATTACCTTTTACTCTTTTTATAAGTTTTTTAAATTTTATAATATGCTTTTTTTCCCAACTTGTAATAGTATTTAACTCCTTTTTGTTATATATTCTTTTAAATATCCAAAACCTACTGCTAGAAAAATCGTTAATACTTTGAAATTATTAGTAACGTACCCTCTCGGTTTAATTTGTTTTGAAACAAGAAAATATGCTTTAAAAACGAACAGATAAGTATAGTACTATTTATAGTAGAAAACAACAAATATTTTGCATGCATTTTTCATTTCGATATTAGTTATGGCGCTATAAAACGCCCATGGGATTTTTCTTTGTTTTCCGTTAATTGGAAGAAAAAAACTGTATGAAAGAATAATATTTTTAACTCACATCGTGCTTAAAAAAATGTATCAAACAGTTTTTTGCTTTTTAAAAATATTACAAAATCAGCTCTTTTTTTTTTTTTTTGAAAAAAAAAAAAAAAAAAATTAATGATTTTAAAAGGTAATATTTATTTATCCATTTATCTATCTATATCTATCTATATCTATCTATCTGTCTATCTATCTATTTATACGTAATACACTCTATGTACTTTTGAATGCAACATCTCAAATTTTATTTCATAATATCTATTTAACTACAGCTTTGAATTATATTATGCAATGAGATCTATAAATATGTCTGAAATGCATGTACATTTGTAACGTCTTAAAAAAAAAAAAAAAAAAAAAAAAAAAAAAAAGAACTAATATTATGCTACTAAGAACTAATATTATGCATTTTTGAAAGCAAACAATTTATAATTCTCTACTAGTCTTTCCTGCGCAGAGCATCTGCGTGATAGACTTGCATACCTAATATGATTTTCAGAAAAATCTCAGAAATAAATTCACTGTAAAATTTGAGTGTTTTTTTTTTTCTTCTCTTTTTCAATGCAAGAGATTTAAATCTTTGACATTTTCATTATAATTACAATTATAATTTATAAATTTTTCCGCTGCTAAGTAAAAATTCTTAGAATTAAATGCTTAGTGTTATTTTAAAAATCGAATATTTCCTAAAATTTGACGGAAGGAAATCACCATATTACCATACATAACATAAATTCCATAGTTAATAAACGTATCTACAATAATAATAATAATATTAATATTAATAAGGAAAATAAAGAAATAAATGAAATGAAATAACGCTTATTCTATTTACAACGAATTAAAAATGAATATATATATATATATATAATTTTGGATTTCAAAATTTTATTTAGAATAGCATTTTAAAAGTGATTACCTTATATCTCTAAATCTATCCTCTTTAGTGGTAAATTTTCGAAATGTTGTGTATATAAAACTGGAATATCAAGTGTTAAAAACATTTTACAATAATGGGTTATTTTAGGATCAATGAATGTCATTGCAACTGCTCTGCTGGATAAAATGAACCGCGAAATGCAATGCGAGGCTTAAATATACTTCTAAATATGAGATTTTGAGCATATTTTTCAGTAAACAAAGTTAATATTTTTTCAATTTCTTTAAGAACAGTGCATTTCATGTGTATTAGATTAAATTTTTGTAGCCGAATTGTGTAGATTAATATCTGATCTCGTTTGACGAATCAGATAAGACCTTACGTCACTATCGAATCGTTTTAACAAAATTTATTTGTAACTGGTCTTCGTTGGCGAAATATTACGTAAATAACATACTTATGAAACATCTTCAAAAGTTCAATAATTTCGAAGAAATATTTTAATTGTATTTATTAATTATTGTATTTTTAAGAAACACTTAAAATGATCAATTACAAATGTATTTTATAAATAAAAATATTTAGAAACATGATCATTTCCCTGGTGGTTTAATGATATATATAATATATCTTTATATATATATTTCTTTTGTGCGTGTGTATGTCACTGAACTCCTCCTAAACGGCTGTACTGAGTTTAATGAAATTTTTTGTGTGTCTTCAGGTGGATTCGAGAATGGTTTAGATTTACAAATGAAAGTTGTAACTTAATTAGTTCTTTCTTAATTAATTTTTAACCAACTCTTTCAACAACTTTTCCACCTAGATGGCGTGAGTTGTCGTAAACACGATGTCAGAATTTATTTAATGTTGAAATGAAAAATGAATTTTTAACCGTATCTTACCAAGTGTTTAAAATATTTTATCAAAATTAATATTTTTAGAATCGTAACCATATCTTACGAAGTGTTTAAAATATTTTATCAAAATTAATATTTTTAGAATCGTAACCATATCTTACGAAGTGTTTAACATATTTTTTCAAAGTTAATATTTTAGAATCGTAAACACGATGTCAGAATTTATTTAATGTTGAAATGAAAAATGAATTTTTAACCGTAAGTGTTTAAAATATTTTTTCAACGTTAATATTGTTAAAATCTTAAAATTAGTTAAAATGGTATATTCTTTTAAAAAATTCGTCAATATCCGACGGAGTTATTTTATGTTAAAATGAAAAATGAATTTTTAGGCCATTATTATTTATGCAGATGGAAAATGTACTAAAAGTTTTCCGAAAAATTTCACTATCACAAATGTTGACGGATATCCAATATATCGTCGAAGAAATCCCGATAATGGCGAACAATCTTATCATCTATGGCGGTCATTTATGTCAACAACATAGATATTGACATTGATAACCGTTGGGTGGTTCCATATTCGCCTCTGCTGAGCAAAACATTCAATGCTCATATTAATGTTCACTTCTGCAGTTCAGTGAAGAGCATCAAACGCATTTGCAAGTATGTGAATAAAGGCAGTGATATGGCTGTATTTCGAGTTGAAAATACCAATGTGAATGCTCCTCCGGGGAATAACAACGATGAAATAACACTTTACCAAATTGGCCGGTACGTCAGCTCCAATGAAGCTCTTTGGCGTATCTTTCGTTTCCCAATTCATGAACGGGCCCACCAGCTGCCGAGCGGTTCTGCGCTCAAAGCTGGTAGATGGGAGGTGCCGGGTTCGATCCCAGGTCGCGCTCATCGACCTAGCCGTTCGGAGTTTTCCGTGGTTTCCTCCGAAACTTGCGTAAATACGGGCTAGGACCCCTTAGAAAGACCCTCACGGAGGGCATTCCCCCTCTAGGCCTAGGAAACATCAGGAGTCAATCGGCCTTAAATCCAACAACCAACCCAATTCATGAACGGAATCCAGCAGTTCTTCATTTAGCCGTCCATCTTGAAAATGGCCAGCGCATATATTTCACGAGCGAGACAGCGATTGATCGTGCTATAAATCCACCAAAAACTACACTCACCGAATTTTTTGAATTGTGTAATCGTGTGGATGCTTTTGGTTCTTTTGCATGGACATTACTCTATTCAGAAGTACCACGCTATTTCACATGGGCTCCAACAAAAAAATGGATGTCCCGCAAGCAAGGCACGCCGATTGATGCATGTCCCGGTTTATTCAAATCAAACACCTTGGGACGAGTATTTACAGTCAATCCAAGGCGGACTGAGTGCTTTTATCTTCGACTGTTATTAGTTAATGTCATCGGCCCTTTGTCATTTCAAGATTTACGTAAAGTGAATGGACAACAGTATCCAACGTATAAAGATGCATGCCTTGCACTCGGCTTGCTGGAAGACGGCAACCAGTGGGAGTGTATGCTTGCTGAAGTAGGACTGAACTGTACAGCAAAACAAATTCGTCTACTATTCGCTATAGTGTTGACTACATGTTTCCCGGCCCGAGCAGAGACATTATGGGATAATCACAAATATTCAATGACTGATGATATATTGCATCAACATCGTTCACGGTGCAACGATCTAACGATAGTATTCAGTGACGCTATGTACAATGAAGCATTGATTGCTATTGAAGATCTTTGCATTATCATTGCCAACTTACCACTCAGTCATTTCGGTACGCATTCAACAAATCGAAATGCATCTGATTTAATAAGCATTGAATTGAATCGTGAACTACAATACAATACTGTAGAAATGGCAGCGATTGTTGCTCGCAATGTCCCACTAATGAATGAAGAACAAAGAACCATTTACGACCGCATCATGCTCGCAGTTTTGGCAGGACAAGGTGGATTCTTTTTTTTTTTTTTTTTTTTTGGGGGGGGGGGTGCACCAGGTGGAACTGGCAAAACATTCCATATTTCGCTAATTCTCGCCGAAATACGATCAAATAATGGCATCGCATTGGCTGTTGCATCATCTGGCATTGCGGCAACTTTATTGGATGGAGGCCGAACAGCTCATTCATTATTTAAACTGCCACTAAATATTCAAAATAACCCAGACGCAGTGTGCAACATAAAAAAAACAATCGTCCATGGCCACAGTGCTGAAATAGTGTAAAATTCTTATCTGGGATGAATGCACTATGGCACACAAACATTCGATTGAGGCGTCGAACAGGACATTGAAAGATATAAAAAACAACTACAAACTATTTGGCGGCACTCTGTTACTCTTTTCAGGTGATTTCAGACAAGCATTTCCCGTTATTCCGCGTTCAACATACGCTGATGAGATCAACGCGTGCTTAAAATCATCGTCATTGTGGCGTAATGTTGAAAAAGTACAACTGAAAGTAAATTTGTGCGTTCAAAAGCTTCAAGATCCATCCGCTGAAACATTCTCAAAACAATTGTTAGATATCGGCGATGGAAAAGTTACTACAGATGAAACTGGATGCGTAAAATTATCGACCGATTTCTGCACAAACATTGATTCTCAAGATGCTCTTATTGACCAGATATTTTTCGATATACACAGACGATACACAAATCATGAGTGGCTGGCAGAAAGAGCAATTTTAGCAGCAAAAAATGTGGACGTCAACGAATTGAATCTCAAGATACAACATTTGTTACCAGGAGACTTGGTGTCATGCAAATCTAAGGATACAGTTTGCGATGCCACCGAAGCTGTAAATTATCCAACAAAGTTTTTAAACTCATTGGATTTACCAGGCAAGCCACCGCATATTTTACAACTGAAGGTTGGATCTCCGGTTATTTTACTTCGTAATTTGAATCCACCACGGTTGTGCAACGGCATGCGATTAGTCATAAAAAACTTAATGAAAAATGTTATCGAAGCCATCATTTTAAAGGACAAATTCCGAGGTGAAAATATATTACTACTGCGATTCCCTATTATACCCACAGATGTGCCAATTCAATTTAAACGCCCTCAATTTCCAATTAGATTGGCATTTGCAATGACTATCAATAAGTCTCAGGGCCAAACGATGTCTGTCTGTGGCTTAGATTTGAGCACATCATGTTTTTCACACGGACAATTATACGTGGCTCTCGAGTGGGCAAACCATCCAGTTTGTTTGTATTGGCGAAAGATGTGATAACAAAAAATATTGTACACTCTGTTGCATTAAGGGATTGATATTGTTTTTTAGTAATATTGTTATAAGTAGCGATATGTATATAATTTTAAAGAATCAATTTTAATAAATTAAAAAAATAAATGATTGGTGTTTTGTTATTTTTATATTCTTTCACCGTTCACAGCGCTCCATACATCTTCCACTTATATACCACATCCTTACACACTTACAATAAGTTAGTTATTTTTTTCTAGCAAAATATTCTCTAGAAATAATTTATATGACAAAACAACGTTTGTCGGGTCAGCTAGTATATATATATATATAAACATTTGCCTTAAAACTCTATTCTAAGAATTAATTTTTAAGAACTTATATTTTAAGCAATTTTTAATCTATATATATAAAAGAGTAAACTGACTGATCACTGACTCAACACGGCCGTGGCAATTCTGTGGGAGATAGAGTGGCAATTTTTGGTGAAGAGGTTGGTTTTAGGACCCTGACGCTCACTAAGACGGAATTTTGAAAATATCCCCCCCTTCCCCGTGAGACAAAAGGCAAAAACCACCTTTATAAGCATGACCCAGCTCCAAATTACTTCACGGTGAAGACATTGCAGATGGAGAGACTAGACTTGAATACAAAAAAATCGTTTCCTGCGATTTTGGAATATTGGATTTTTAAGGAGGGGAGGGAGTAAAAATGATTGTCGGAGGCGCAGAAGGCAAAAACACTTTTATAAGCATAACCCGGCTCCAAATTACTTCACGGTGAAGAAATTGCAGATAGGAAGACTAGACTTCAAAAAAAAAAAAAATCATTTTCTGCGATTTTGGAATTTTGGATTTTTAAGGGGTGGGGGAGGGGGTAAAAATGATTTTCGGATGCAAATGTAGCAAAATACGGAATTTTGAGTAAAACTCTACCAATAATAGCACAAAGACATAAAAGACCACCAAGAGTCTACTTGAGAATATTTCCAAAAACTCATATTTGTTTTTTTCCGATTTTCGATTTTTGGGGGGAGTTACGAGGGAGCAAATTTGAGCCCCTCTTTTAGCGCTAAATTCGTCCGGGAAAATCTATAGGAGCTAAGGTCACAAATTTTAGTGTGTGGCTTATTTACGTGTGTCCAACACCCATTGTAACGGGATTTTGCGAAAGTCCACCCTCCTTGGGTGGGTCAATAAACCCATTTTCAAGCATAACTTTGCTTAAAATTATCTCAGCAAGCTTAATATTTATGTGTGGGTTATTTATACCTTTCCAACACGCACTGTAAAAGTATTTCACGAAATTTCTTCCCCTCCCCTCTTCAAGGGCGGGGGAGAGGCAAAAACACGCTTATAAGTGTAACTCTGCTCCAGATTATCTCAGAATAGTGATTTTTTGATATATCGGTTATTCATGCTTACTCAAGACACATACTACAAAGGGATTTTTTTAAGATTCCATCCTATCCGTCCTGGGTGCAAAATCATGTTTCCATTCGCAACTCTGCTCCGAACTATCTTAGGCGATGTGTGGGCTGGTTATGCGTTCCCAACGAGCATTATAAAGGGATTTTGGGAAATTTTTCCTTTCCCCCCTTTAAGGGCGAGGGGTTTGGGGGGGGGGGCAAAAACACGTTCTAAAGAGTTACTCTGCTCCAAATTGTCGCAGAAAAGCGACTTTTTGATATGTTGATTGGTTATGCGTGCTCAACACACACAAAGTACAAAGGGATTATTTGAAATTCTGTGCTATCCCACCCCCCTCTTAAGGGTTGGGGAGGGGGTAAACAACATGTTTCCATGCTTAACTTTGTTCCAAATTATCTTAGAATGGTAATTTTTGAAGTATGAACTGCTTATGCGTATTCAACACACACTGCAAAACGATTTTGTGAAATTCCACCCTACCGCCCCTTAGGGGGCGGGAGGGGGGTAAACATGTATTCATGCGTAACTCTCCAGTAAATTATCTTAGGAAGGAGATTTTCGCTGTGTGGGTCAGTAATATGTATCTCATGATATAAAGATATTTTGCGAAATTCCCTCCTCCTTCTTTCCTTTAAGAACGGGAGAGGGGGGCTAAAAAACACGTTTTAAAGCATAACTCTGCTTCAAATAATCTCAGGATCCCGATTCTTTAATGTGACGGTTAAGTATGTGTATGCAACATGCACAATAAATGGATTTTGTGAAGTGTGGTGAGTAGAAAAAACGCTACTGAAGGTAGCGTGATATTAATTTTTTTTTTTTTTTTTTTTTTTTTTTTTTTATTTCAATGATATTTTTATTTTTCAATATTATTAATGATATGATATTTTGAGAATTCGTTTTAATATAATGACCAGCGAAGCGGGCAAAGCCTGCTAGTCAAATATAAACCTTCCTGAAAAAAGAAAAATAAATAAAACATGAAAATGAAAAATAAAATAAAAATTTATTTTCAGGTTGCCACAAAATTATTCAGAATAAATTCTAAAAAAAAAAAAAAAAAAAATGTTCATTAAAAATCTATTTTAAAACAACTTGAGAAAAAAAAAAAAAAAAAAACCCTTGGAAGTGAAACGTTTGTTTAAGCTTCTTTAAAATTTAATATACATGAAAAACCATTAAGAGGATTAAAGCTGTTTAAGAACTAAGGAACTGTGGTTTAAATATTCATTTGTTTGAAATATAAAGTTGAAAAGAAATATTTCGAATGCTAACAAAGTATTACATTCCATTTTTTAAAAATACGTTGTGTAAAAATGTAAGCCAAATTAAATATTTCTTTTGTTTGTTACAGAATTAAACTTTTCACCGTTAAAATTGATTGCTATCTTCTTTATATAGAATCAGAGATCACTGGATTTGTAAAAATCTCCAAATTTCAGTTTTCGACGGATTTACACGTTCTAAAATGTCATACACACGATTTGACTGTTTTAAAAAAAATGTTTATCTGTATATCTGCAGGTGTGTATGAAAAAGTTTTGTGACAACTCTAATTCAGACAAGTTTATTTTATTGTTGTTGCTGCTCCCCAAAGACTTGCAGGGTTAAATCAAGTCCATGATATTGTACACCTTAAAGAATTCAAGAATCAATAAAGGATTGTCAGTATAAGGTCTTCCTTTGAGAGCCCTAGGCAAGCAAGAACATGATCAGGGGAGCCTGCTGAGTAGAATCCTTGGGAGAGACTTCGAAACACTTGGAACCTCTAAAATATGTCAAAGATCGAAGATGACCACTGACGAAAGGAAAAGGAAAACTTCCACCATGGAGCGGCACATCTCACGATTTAGTGCCATAGACATGTATTTACCGTCGCCACTGAGTTCAATAGTGACCACGGGAAAGACACATCTACCCGCAGGGGAAAAATGCATCTTAGGCAGGCAGGCGAACCTGACTGCCACTATCTAGCGATTCCGCATCCCGGGCGACAGGCCCGGGGATCAAAGTGGAAGAGTTCTCTAATTTATTTAGAAATCAAATTTTTTACAAATTTTGGATCAAACACATATTAAAACCAAAACACTAAAAAGTAAAAAAAAAAAAAAAAAAAAAAGGCAAGCCAGCTGCCAGTGAACGATGCTAAATCTTATATTTGATGGTGGAAAAGTTTTGAATTAGAATGTTGTAGATATCTTTTAATTTATTGTAGTTGTTTGTGTTTAAAAGAACTGTTTGCATGTTTTTACGAATTGTGTGGTTTCTGTTGAATCTGAAATTAATTGGGATTAAATTGCATTTTTCAAAGAGATAATGAAAAGGGGATCCTATTTTACTATTGTTACATTTGCATTTATCTGATGTTAATACTTTAATTTTGTGTAGAAATGTAGGGAAGCTGCCATGGCCTGAGATAAAATATGTAACTATTTTATTTGGACTGATAAAACGAGTGAGGGGATTCGATTTTGCTTCTTACAATCAAGTGCAAAGAGCTGGTTACTCTGATAGCAGTGGTGCAATTGTGGAACACGCCAAGAGCTTTTAAGGTCGGTTTCAATTGCAGTTGCAACTTCGAGGTTCAAAAAACTATTAATCACGCTTCCGACACAAAGAACCAAATGGCTTATCATCAGTTGTATTTTTTTTTTAATCAGATTGCGGAGTTACTTCAAAGGAAAGCCTGCAAAATTGACAAAGATCTAGCCCCTCAATTATCTCAGCTGGGGGTTAGAGCCAGGGACTCTCCCTTTGGAACCAACCCGTAGAACCAGGTCCAACCGCTTGACCACATCAAAGGATTATGAATAGCGCCGCTCGAAACATTTCCAACCAACTTCAGTGGAAACTGCACCTTATTCTTGTTTTTAACCATGGAAAAAAGCTCCATATAGGTGAGAGGCATGGAAGACATCAAAGCATCCCCAGCACTGCCCTTGCCCAGGATGTCAGCTATCTCATTGACCCTGATATCAACACGGGGAAGAGTCCATTGTAAGTGAATCTGATAAGACAAGGAAAGGCGTTTCAACTTTTTAAGCATATTCCCTCCAATATCATCTCTCGTACTACACAAGTTAGCAAAGTGTTATATAGAGCTTCTGGTGTCAGAGAGAATCTAGAAATGAAACCTGAAAAAAGTGTGAAAAAGCAACAATCTTGATATGTAACATAGCTATTATACAAAATTACACTGACTCAATTTAGTTTCACATCGGCTACTTGGAAATATTACTGTATTTAAATTATTCCTAATTATGGGAATGCTATATCTGAGCATCTATTGTGTAAAAGTGCCCAAAATTTCTTATATGAGAATACTTTTATTAAAACTATACTGTCTTAACTTAAATGCATGTATGCCTATTTTACTACATATCTGCCGTTTTTTATGCAACTCTTTTTCGATTTTCGTCCAAAAATATATTAAAAGTACATAGAACGCAGTTTTGTGATGGCCACCAAAGGTCATTAAAAATATTAAATGTATTTAATATGTTTTTTTTTTATACTGTATTAAAGATTTTAAATGTACAACATATACTATTAAAAAAATCCATAAAATATTAAGACATTTGAACAAAATTTATTATTTAATTTATTATTTAATTTAAATTTATTATTTTAATAATTTTTTTTATTTACTATAATTTAAATTAAATCATAAATTTATGCACTTTTTTTTATAATTTAACAATAGAAATTTGTACGCAATCATTTGTTTTAAAACGCTGTTTTTAGAATTTTTTTTTTTTTCTCTATTTGCAGTTTAAGAATATTTTAAGAAAATGTCAATCTTTATAAATGAAATCATTCAGACAAAAATATTTGTATTTCTATATTATAGCAAAACTGTTCATTATTATTACGGTTCACTAGAAAAAGTCCATAGAGTTTTAAAGCGAGAATTTAAAAATAATTTTAAGTAAAAATACATTTTTCAAAAATGTTAAAATTTAAACAGTCTTTAGCGAAAAATATTTTCTCTGAAAGGATACAAGATGCTTAAAAACAATGACTGTAATTTATTTATTGGTTTGCAACATGTTTTTTTTTTTTTTTAATAAATCAAGTTTACACAAGTTTTATAAATTATTTACATAAATACAAGTAAACTATTAGAAAGAAAATTTTTGGTTTTTAAATGAAGTGTGTAAAAATATTTGTAAATTAAATATACTATCTATCAATAACTATTTGGGCACTTTCGAATTTAGATGTTTTGACAAATATTTTGCAGGAATTATCTTGAAATTTTGGGAATATAAAGAACATGTTATACCTCATATATTTCAGCAAATGTTTTGTCCTGAAGAAGAAAAAAGAGAGCCAGTAAAATATAAAACAACCGTCAAAATGTTTTGGAACACCCTGTAAAAAGTAACGCTTGAAATAGGTTTTCACTCTAGCATGTAATTATGAGGATTCTTATAATCATTTGTATAAATTTGTATGAGGCTACCAAGTACATTACTGGAGATATAATGGTTTCTTAAAAAATTTTCAAACGAAATCGTCATTTTTGAAAATACTATAACACGTAGGGTATCAGACTCAGCGAAAAGACATTTTCAGGAAATCTTGCATACTACATTAGATACAGCATACTGCAATCAGAGTGTTAAAATGTTAAATATTTTACGTTGCATGAGCATTTTTCTTAAATAATTTTTAATTACGCATGTGTAAGACTTTAAAAAATTTCATTTGCATAATTTATTAGTTAATAGTACTGAGCTATTTATATGAAAGTCCCAAACAGATATCGTGTGAATTCAAAAAGTTATGAGAGATGGAATTAACAGAATTTCAGTTCCTCTCAAACTAAAAGCTAAACTATAAGGGATTATCCTCACATTTTTATTTTGATTCAATCAATGCCCAGTGGTAATACAGTGTTCGCTGTTTGTAAATAAATATTGATAACCCCCCCCCCCACACCCCCCCCTATCATCTTCCTTTTTTTTGGGGAGAAAATGAAATTATGTTCATTCTATAACTCATAACTTTTTGAATTTATCCGATATTTGTTTGGGGATTTCATATAAGTAGCTCAATACTTTTAGCTATTAAATTATGCAAATTAATTTTTTTAAAAATTGCGCATGCGTAGTTAAAAATTATTTAGAAAAAATCATCATATTTCATAAAATATTTAACATTTTTGAATTCTGATTGCAATACGTTGTGTGTCTAATATAGTGCGCCAAGCTTTCTAAAGGTGGCTATGTACTAGGTTTTAATGTCTTACGTGTTATAACACTGGTCTAGAATGTTTCGGTAACAACGATCAAATTATCATTTTTATTAATTAATTCCAATTTTTATTTAAATATCTGCAAGTAAAAAAGTCCCACCACGTCATATTTTTCTGTTAGTGTATCAGAAAATGGCAATTTTCACGAATTTTTGTCATTTTCACAGTATCACAGGTTGTAACCCTTCCTACTGGCAACCCAAAGTCCTAGCAAATCAGAGTCCCGGCAACCATGTTTGTTCCATTTTTTTTGTTAAAGTATCAGAAAATGGCAGATTTCATTATTTTTTTAATTATTTTTACAATACAGTCGACAGCAAAAGTATCCGAGCACTACCAAATAATTCCGATGTTAAAAAAGTACATCTAATACTATTTTGTTAAATAAATCCTTATCGAATCATTTTCTTAGACTAAGGACATGTCTCGACAAGGATTTATATAACAAAGCAGTATTAAGTGTACTTTTTTTAGACAGGGATTATTGCTTCCAGTACAGATTAAATAATCGTAACAATAAATCTGTACGTATTACAGATTTTTCGCTATTATTTTTGAATTCTGCACTACAAAATTAGTTGAAAATAGCTATATTTTAATTTTTGTTACCCTCCAAAAATTTTTTTTGTTGTCAAGTGTAATTTAAAAGTGTAATTTCTTTTTTTTTTTTTTTTTTTTTTTTTTTTGTAATTTTTTAAAGAAATAGTTATATATCCATGAATATACATGGAAGCTGCATAAAGATCTGTACACATAATTAGAAGAATCCTCATGATCACATGCTACAGCTAAAATGTATTTCAAGCATTACTTTTTACAGGGTGATCCAAAACATTTTGGCTTTTATTTAATTTTTTACTAGTTCCCTTTCCCTCTTAAGGACAAACTTTTGCTGAAATATATGAGGTATAACAAGTTTTTTATACTGCAAAATTTTCAAGATAATTCCCCAAGATTTTTTCTAGATATTTGACAAAACGTCTAAATTCGAAAGTGTCCAAATACTTATTGTTATTAGCGTATTATAATTTTCTTTGTTAACACAGAATAAATATTTGACATTAAAAATATTTTCAATTGTTTGAGATACATTAAAATAAAGTAAAATAAATTTATGATGCTTTGTAATGTAAACGATAATTTAAAATATACTATAACATACACTGTAAAAAATATGTCCTCTTTGCTGCCAGAAATTATCTGTAATTTGAGAAAATACGTTTTGACAACGTAATTTTTTCGTAAATTACGCGGATTTTTTCAAATTACAGAGAATTTCTGGCAGCAAATAGGACATACTTTTTACAGTGTACATAAAACAGAATATGCATACACAAGGAAACATATTTTTAAGCAATTTTAATAAAGATTTATCGGACTGGAACTTTAAAACCGTCCATTTATTAAAAAGCAAAATTGACATTAAAAAGTACAGATTTTACAGTTGAATTCCTAAAAACCCTTTAAATAATTTTAATCTTTATTTACATACTTATACATGATTTTGAAATAGTATTTCAGTTTAACTTCTGGAAAACTATTTTTAATGCAGTGTCATTTTAAGCGTTGTGTTATGGAAACTTGATTTGCTTGGAGCGAGGAGTTAGAGTTAACCTTAATATTCTACTTTTATATCAGATATATTTGAAATTTTACAGAATGTTGTCTCATAAGGTCCTTCAGAAAAGTGTAGTTTAAGTAAAAAAAAAATAAAAAATAAAAAATAAAAATAAAAAAAAAAACGATTAGCATTATAATACAAGTAATTTTTTGTATATGCATGAAAATACACTTGTTTTATATTGTGTAATATACTTCTTTTATTTTCATTAAAACTGAAAACAATACTATTGTAATTAATTGAGAAATTAACAGAATTGTGTATTCGAAGGGTAGAACGTATTTGCAGTAAAAAAAAAAAAAAATCTAGTCCACGCTACTAGTTCCTTGTGCATGGAATTGACTGCACTGTTCAGTATTGTTTAACGACGAATCAATTGGTTAGCTTTTTTTTTTTTTTTTCACTTTTACTATTTTACTTATCGTCTTTTTTTTTTTTTTTTTTTTCTTTTTTTTTTCTTTTTTTAAGCCACTTAGGCTTAAATGTTTGAGAAACAGTTTTATATATACATGTGTATTGTCCGAATTTCTTCTTTTATTTTTTTTTTAAATGCAGTAAAACGTGCTTTTAATCCGAAATACATTTGAGTTATAGATATTAGAATATAGCATTTAAACAAACTAACTATCATGTATATTAACAAGCCTATTCTGTTAATATTAAAATCTGAACACAAATAATTAAATATATTTCTTTAAAAAATGGTAACCTTAAAGATTATTTTTTAAAGTTCATCTTGCTAGAAAATTTATTATAGGGGAGACTGGGGCACAGTGGACCACACCTATTTAAATCTCTTAATATTTAACTCTTTTAGTTTATATTGAGACTCATAGATGGTAGAATGGTACTACTCGTATAAATCCAAAAAAAGCGCATGGTAAATGCTAAGGTAGCCGTTTTATACAATTTTTATGTTTTGAGCTGCTCAAAGTAATTTTTCAAGTTTGAAGTTTTTAAATTTTATCAGGACTGAACTATTGACTACAAGTATTGGATAGTTGTTAAGAAAAGGTAAGATATATATATATATATATATATATATATATATATATATATATTTTAATTTATAAAAAGTATTAGCATATTTATAGTCTATATGTAATTTTAATATTATTATTTGTTTTGTCTGGACATGGGACACAGTGGACCGCCTTCCAGTGTGCCTGAAAGTCCAAATTATATTTAATACTTTATTTATTTTAGTTAAATTTACATATACAAATATAATGTGACTCAAAATAATTAATAAAAAAATAATAATCTTAATGTTATAATAAAACAAATTTCTGAAAAGGGAAAATAGTTGAATAGTAGTATAATAATTATGAATATCTAAATTTAATAATTACTTGAAATGTTTAATATTAAAAAAATAAAAAAAATGATTATGTGATATAATAAATAGTAGGTTATATAAATTTATTGTTGTTGTTTTTAGAAATAACATGTAAAAGATAAAAGTAGAATGCGTTTAGTTAAAATTATCTCACAAATATAATTAAAGTGTTAATATCTCAAAATAATTAATAAAAATGTTTGAATATTAATATAATGTTTAATTATATATTTCATAATTTTTATAACAATATAACATTAATAAACAAATTAAAAATATGTCTTATTGTTTTCAGGGATGGGTTAAAAGAAAAAGGAAATCTGATATAGGATTCTTGCTCTAATTTGATTTTTTTTTTTTTTTTTTTTTTTTTTTTTTTTTTTTTAATTTTGGTGATTTTATTTCATGAAAATGTTCGAATTATGTTATTTAGACTAGAATTGCATAATAAACTAATTTTAGAAAAAGAAAATGAGTAATTTATATTAATTGAACATGAACAATAGAGGTTGATCCACAGTACCCCGGGGACCACTGTGCCCCGATGATGGGGCACAGTGGTGCACTTTGTGAGTGCACACAATTTATTTTTTTATTCGTAACCTATTAGAAGTATTGTTATAAAATTTAGGGCATGTCAAGAAAGGTTTAAAGAATGTTTGCTAATTTTTTCAAGTGCCTTGCTTTTTTTTATTTTTGGTGAAAAAAAATTACAAGTTTAAAAGTGGTCCACTGTGCCGGGGTCTCCTCTATTGGTTATAAATGTAAATAATTCTACACACAAGCACACACATATCTAATACATGTGTCAAAAATTAAATTTCACTAAAAACTTTCTATAAAACCCTTTTTTAAATGGATTCATTTAATATGTGATATAAATTATTTAAATGAATTCATTTTATATGTGATATAAATAAAGTTAATTCTAATTCTTCACTGCAATAATTTAATGTTAATAGCTTATAAAATAATATTTCTAAGCTTAAACATATTTAAAGGAATAGTTAATTTAATGCGCATTTTCTGTAAAATATATATCTGCAATGGAGGATATCTTTTTAAGTGAATTTGTAAAGAAATGAATCAATTGGAGAGGAACTAATATTTTCTGAAACAAAAGAAGTAAATCCAATTTAAAAGATTTTTTTTTCCAAAGATGTTCTGTTTTCTTTAGTAAATAAAACATTTCTTAGAACAAGATTTCAAAGAAAACACAAAATCCGATCGAGAAAAGGCAATAATTCTTTGGCTAAAGCAAAGGGTGTTATAGATATATGTACACAAACTATATTACTATTTTTTTCTCAAATAAACTTGAATTTGTAAAATAAATAAGTTTAATATTTAATGGAATTTTTAATAACATTCTTAAAATTTTTAATAGAATGAATATTGTTACATAAAAAATTAAAATGTTATTTTTATTTTTTAAAAATGTATATTTATACTCAGTAATATTTGTTTCGCATAAGTAATCTATCTCTGTTTTTTCTTACAAGCATAGCATTCGTAATTTAAATACTTTTAGACTCTTTAAAACTTGTTTTAATAATCAAATCAATCTGTATATTAATAGGCAAACATAAAATTTGTGGTACACTTTTAACATATTAATTATGAGAGTAGATAGGTTGAAAATGATATCATTCGAAAGTTTTGGTTAGCCAGATGAGGAGAATACAAAAATTATTTTCTTACGATATCAAGAAGGTATTTAAAAATACTTTTATTTTTATATATTTTTCCCTTTTATTTTACATTGTATCCATTTATTTTACATTAAAAATACCTAAAAGCTCAAAGTTGTGTAATTTGGTAATTTCTTAAAACTCAAATAAAATCATAGACACAATAATTTGTATATTGTAGCATCACTATACGCAAGCAAAGTGATGACGTCACTGACAGTCCGTGGAGCCAGGTAAAAAGTAAAAGATTCCCTATGTTAATTGTCCGTTGAATTCTTTATAAAAGTTATATTTTTCCCTTTTATTTTACATTGTATCCATTTATTTTACATTAAAAATACCTAAAAGCACAAAGTTGTGCAATTTGGTAATTTCTTAAAACTCAAATAAAATCATAGACACAATAATTTGTATATTGTAGCATCACTATACGCAAGCAAAGTGATGACGTCACTGACAGTCCGTGGAGCCAGGTAAAAAGTAAAAGATTCCCTATGTTAATTGTCCGTTGAATACTTTATAAAAGTTATTAAAAATTAAGAGAAGTTATCGCAATTTTAATTCCCATATTTGGGTATAGTTATATATAAGTTACTGTTCACATGCGTTAGATTGAGACATTTTGGCTGTAAAATTGATATAATTTGAATTTTAAATTTCAAAACTCTAGAAAAGAAAATGGCAAACTTCCATATTCAATTGAAAACATAAACATATCATTTCAACGGGTGATATTTACACAATAAATATAAACTAACATACTAATTAAAAGGAAAATCATAAATATTTTATCATAATTTGAAGTCAAATTTGTTTCCAAATGTCTAAATTAAGCATCTGATATAAGACACTAATATGTTGTAGCGGAATAGCTTTGATATTTGTCATCTTTGGCGGGAAAAAAATACCGCCAAATTATCTGGCGAACAAATTTAATTCTTTTCAAAATTTATGGTTATTTTAACAACTGATATTAAGAGAGCAAAATAACCCAACTTCCCGCCAACCCAAAGGTTTATGGCGGCCAAAACCTGGGTGTAGAGAAGAAGCCCGGGAGAGAAGGAGTCGATCCACAATCCTGCCGATTGGAGCCGCCGAAACGGACTCGAAGAACAGCGAGCAATTAACAGAGATAAAACAAACGCACACAAACTAGCAAATTACAATGAAGAAGATATTAAGAGAGCAATGAATAGTATGAAATAATATTTCGTTCAATACATATTACGAAAATATACATGTGGCATATATATTTTCGTATTACGTTTTAGATCGCCAAATACAAAAAAAAAAAAAAAAAAAAAAAAAAGAAAAAAGTCAAGGATGTGACAGCAAAATAACTTAATTTAACATATGTACACGATAGCTAATTTGTAATTATACCCAAATATGGGGATTAAAATCGGGAAATAATTTTCCTCAATTTTTAATAATTTTTTTACGAAAACTTCAATGGACGAATAACATAGAAAATTTTTTACTTGGTTCCAACGACGGTCAGTGACGTCAGACTTCGGTTTCGTATACTCTCGACTACAGATTTTTTATTCTAAGAGAAGACCAAGAAAACAGCCATTAAAATGGCAGAAATTTGAGTGAATGAGTGGTAGATCGAAAGTTTATACTATTGAAAATAAACGCAAGTTAAAAAAGGATATGATTTATGAAAGTTCTTTTTTTTTTTCTAATTTTATTAAGATCTAATTTCATTTTTATTTTCTGTCTTTCTTTGTGATTTACACAGCTCTAATTTGAAGGCATATTTTTAAGCAAAAACATAAATCATTCCAATTTAATGAAATTGACTACTTATTTTTTTTTTAAATGAATTTATTACTAATCGCAAGCGACGTGATGGCATCACTGACTGTCCGTGGGGTCAAGCAAAAAATTTCCTAAGTTAATTGTTAATTGCATTGATTTTAAACATTAATTGGTTTAATTTTAAACATTATGAAAAATTATCTCCCGGTTTTAATCCCCATGTTTGGATATAGTTTTATATAAGTTACTGTCTGCGTACGTTAGATTGAGTTACTTTTTCTGTCAAATTCATAAAATTTTGATTTTAAATTTCAAAACTATAGAAAAATAAAATGGTAGACTTCCATTTTCGATTATAAATATAAACATTTATTAAAAAAAAAAAAAAAAAGAGAGAGAGAGAGAGAGAGATATTAATTTCAAAGGATTAGATTTTATATCTGTGGTCCTTGATAGAAAAACAAATAAATAAAAGATCGCTAAATTACCTGGCGAGCATATTTAATTTCTTTTAAAAAACATGGTTACTTTAAATACGTACATTAAGAGAGCAAACAATAATACGAAACATTATTTCGTACAATATGTATGTATTACGAAAATAGACATCTAGCATGTATGTTTTCGTATTACGTTTTTGATCGCCAAATACACAAAACGCCAAGGACCAACATATATCAAATCTATGCCCATTTTGTTTTTAGAATTTTGAGATTTAAAATAAGAATTTTGTCAATTTGACAGGAAAATAACTTAATCTAACGCATGTGCACGATAACTAATTTGTAACTATATCCAAATATGGGAATTAAAATCGAAAAATAATTTCCTTCAATTTTTAATAATTAAAAAAAAAAAAAATCCAGTGGACGATTAATCTTTTAGAAAATATTTTACTTGACCCCAACAACGATCAGTGACGTCACACTTTGCTTGCGTATATCTTTTGCATATATAAGAAGCAAGTAGAAGATATCGGAAAAATTTCGATTTCCGGTTTTCGATGAATTTATACGTTTTGAGATTTCCTTGCATTTCAATTTACTGAAATTGACTACTTATTTTTTAAAAAAGTGGCTTTATTATTCTATCCTATGCATGTATAAGAAGAAAGTATAAAGTTTTGAAAAACTTTTAGTTTCCGGTTTTCGACGAATTTACACGTTTTGAGATTTCATTGCATTTAAATTAACTGAAACTTACTACTTATTTAAAAAAAAAAAAAAAAAAAAAAAATGGATTTATTATTCTGTCCTCTGCATACATAAGAAAAAAATATAAGATTCAGAAAGATTTCAGTTTTCTTTGAAGTTACACGTTTTGAGGATTCCCGAACTCAATTCGACCAGTCTTAGAAAATGTCTGTCTTTCTGAGTTCAAACACTGTACTTTAAGAACCAATGGAATCAATTTAACCGTATTTGGTACTTGGTTAGACTTTGGTTCGGCATGGTGCCGACTAGCTTTTTGACTATATCACCCAACAAGTCTTCCACGTTGCGATTTCCTCTCATTTCAGGAAAGGCTCAACATCTGCAGTGTACCACACTTAGAGAAATACAACTCTTCTGATTCAGTTTGAGTGCATTTCGACAAGCAATTGCCGCAGCTGTGTTGCAAATTAATTCCGTTTAGGAGAAGGCAATAACCTTGCTTTGCCTTGCTTTACAAAAAAAGTGGTCGAGTTTCGACCACTGGGCGATACTAGTTTTAATTAATAAGAGAAATATTTTGAAATTAGAATTGCAATTGTATATATGATCAAAACTGGAAACATTCCATCTTCAAGGGAAATACAATCTTTTGAGAAAGAGCTGCAATATCGCAAGATATCGGATACTGTACAGCTGCATTAAGCCAAAAATACATTGTATGTCGTTGTCTTGAGACAATACCCAACATGTAAAAGGAATTAAAAAAGTAATTTTAATAAATCACAGAGGTAACAAATCGTCTCGTTTTTCTGTTAAGGTAACTTAACAGGAAAACGAGAAAAAAAAAAAAAAAAAATACTAAGCTAGTGAAATTATACTGAACTAGTAAAAAGAGCATCAGGGGTATCAATGCCAAAATTATTAAAAAGTTAGTTATGGGGCAAAGAATATGTAAAACCTGCTTTGAAATGGATTAAATTTAATTTAGCAAAATCACATTTAATTTTACTTTTACTTTAAATTATGTGGAGAGAGAGCTTGCGCCATCTCTCGGGAAAATGATAAACAATGTAAAACAAAAAAGTTTTTTTTTATTAAAGGTGAAATAATAACAAAGTAAGGTTTTTCTTTTTTTCCTTCTTTTTTTCTCTCTTTTTTTAAATAAATAAATAAATAAATAAAAACTAAGCTTAGATTTAAATAGAGAAGAAGAAAAACAAATAAATAAACAAATAAAAAAAAATAATTGAATTAAATGCTAAAATAGAAGAAAAAAACTAGTATGTTGTGGCCACCACAAAACTCTCTTCTATATTTTCCTGTACATATTCAATCAGTAACAATATAAAAAAAAAAAAAAAAAAAAAAAAAAAAAAAAAAAAAAAAACGATTTTTTTTTCTGTTATTATTATTATTATTTTTTTTGTTAAAAGTAAAAAAAATCGATAACTTTGTTTTAAATTATCACAGATTTATAGTTCAACCATTCGTTTTAAAGGTATTGACGAGACCTTTCGAAAGATACCCATCCTCAAAATTTACCATGGGGGGATGTGCATGTGCACATGCATAGAAATTTTTTCTAGCTAACTACTACTATTATCAATAATTCATATTAATTTTACAATCACAAGTTAAAAATAACTCTCATTATGTACATTTATACGAAATTTTGTCCTCTACTGCCATGTTAAAAATTTAGAAAAAATGAGATCACAGCGCCACCTATTGAGCGATTGATACCCAGATGTAATCAGCACCAGTTTATGTCAGGGACCAACTAAATACCAAGTTTGGTTAAATTTCATTAAAAAAAAAAAAAAAAAAAAAAAAAAAAAGATTTTTTTTCCAAGTTTTTTTTTTTTTTATTAAAAGTAAAAAAAAAATCGATAACTTTGTTTTAAATTATCACAGATTTATAGTTCAACCATTCGTTTTAAAGGTATTGACGAGATCTTTCGAAAGGTACCCATCTTGAAAATTTACTCCCCTCGAGGGGTGACTCCCCCCCCCCCCCCCAGAGGTGCGGCGAGGCTTCTCCAGTTGACTATCTCTATTATAAATATTTCTTTTAAATTTCATAATGATTACTAAAAATAATTCTCTTTATGCGCATTTAAACAAAATTTTGTCCTATATCACCATGTTAAAAATTTAGAAAAAGCGGGATGGATACGCAACCTGTAAGACAATTTTTACCAAAAGTTGATAGGCACTAATTTATGTCAAGGTGCAACTACATACAAATTTGTATGAAATTCTGTGCATAAGTTCCTGAGATACAGTTGCCACACACACACAGACAGACAGACAGACAGACAGACATTTTCTAAAAATGGTCATATCGTGTTCTACAGCTCTCAAAACGTGTAAATCCATCAAAAACCCGAGGTCGAAAATTTTTACGAATCCTATTGAATTTGAATTTTTCTTCTATTGAATATAGAAGAAAGTAAAAAGTAAATAAATAAAAAATAACCATTTAATTCGATGCTAAAAGACAAGAGAAGAAAAATTAATAAATAAAAAATAACCAATTTAATTTAATGCTAAAAGACATATATATATATATATATATATATATATATATATATTAATTTAATTCATTTCTAAAACAGATAAATTTTAATAAATTTTTAAGTTTCACATTATTTATTAAGAAGATTTAGCATTGGCTTTTTTTTAATCCAGCCATTTAACTACGTATTTATGAA
This sequence comes from Salticus scenicus, assembly GCA_963930645.1. Taxonomy (NCBI): domain Eukaryota; kingdom Metazoa; phylum Arthropoda; class Arachnida; order Araneae; family Salticidae; genus Salticus; species Salticus scenicus. The sequence continues at coordinate 186,023,489 of OZ005649.1, forward strand.
TTTTTCTTCTTTTTCTTCTGTATATATACGGGGTGGTAATAATTAAACTTCCTCTATAAACAGCATCCCATAGCACAAACGGTTGAACGGAATGCAACGAAATTTGGTATATAGACTATAAACGAGATGCGCTCACGGAATTTCAAGGAAAAAAAAAGTTCTAAAATGTCCACCAGGGGCCGCTTTTTCTGGAAAACACAATAAATGAAGAAAACGGAATACTGAAACAATATTAACTATCTAGAACAAGAATTATGAGTAATAAAATGTAAAACCGGGAAAAACTGTCAGTTCTAGGAAAAGAATATCCATAAGGCTTCATTTGCGAAGCATCACAACTGATGAGTTATGATCTGCTGTGGAACACACTGTCCATCGACTTGAAATTTTGTAGGTGAATGAGGGTGGTAACATGGAGCACCTTTCCCTACACCGCCCTGCACATGATTAACAACTGCTCCTCTTGTGCAATTTCGTCCTATTCTGGTCTTGTTTCTGCAAACTGAACGGCTTTGTTTTTCTCAAACACCGTACTGATATATTTTCCTTACCTTTACTTAATGTGGTTCGATGACAAAGTGATCAGAAACTAGTCAATAAATGTTAATATTGTTTCTGTATTCCCTTTTCGTCATTTATTGTGTTAAATTTAATGTTTTTCCGGAAAAGGCGCCCTCTGCAGGACATTTTGGATTTTTTTTTTTTTTTTTTTTTTTTTGAAATTCCGTGAGCGCATCTCTATATACCAAATTTCGTTGCATTCCTTTCACACGTTTGCGCTGTAGGATGCTGTTTATAGGGGAAAGTCCACCATGTATATATAGCCACACAGTCACTTACATCCATAAGACATCTATAAACACGTATAAAAGTTTTAAAATGATCCATTAAACGTCTATAAATATCCCACAGATATCTATTAGATCAACGACAAATGTCACTCTTTTACATCCATTAGACGTCTGTAACATATCCGATAAATCTCCAAATCTCCAATAATTGTTAGATCTAATACATATTGAAAATATCCAAATCTTGTTTTGTTCTAACATGTTACATCTATTAGACATCGAAAGGCACGTCTAAATTTCGTCTACATTTAAACATCTAATAGATATCTATAATTAGTACAGGATATCCAATACTTTTAATGAACATTTTTTAGATATTTTGTACATTTTATGGACATTTTATCATTTGGATGTAATTTAGATGTCTAATGGATATCAGTGAAACTTTAGTTAATGTTTTTCAAGGCTTTAATTTTAATAATTTTTAACTAATTTAATTTTAAGTTTAAAAAATAAATTGATATTATTTCTATGACTACAATTATTTTTCAAGAGAGTGAAAGTCAATTAATACTTTGTAATAGATTTTGTACTTTTCTAAAATTCTAAATACACTAAAAACTTGGAATTCATAGGACTTAGTTACAAAGTAGAAACTGAAATTTCCCACAGACAATTTTTCTAAGTAAAGTAATATATTCCGCATATTAAGTCATTAATGGATACTATACCAAGAATTGAAATTTTCGTAGGTATTTATTATTTGGTTTTAAACCAGAGAACGATGATAAAGAAAACCTGTTATAACAATAATTATCCCCCCCCCTTTTTTTATTTAACAACGTTACCAACCAATCAGCAATACAACACCAGCAAATATCCTTAATCAAACATCTGCCCCAATATCGTCCACCTTTTTTTTTGTTTTGATTTATAAATTTTATAATTTTGTTAGATATACATATAACATATGGTTTTCCTTTTCCTTTTTTTTTTCATTTTAAGATAGAAACAATTATTGATAAATTAATGGAAAAAATAAAATTTGTCGGGTAACCTATTTTTTCAGTAGCTTTAATAATGTGATTGATATTTTTGTTGTTATACTTTGATTAACAAAGCTTATGTGTTCGAAAAAGGTAATGAAAATGCTATTTCTGCATACAGAAAAACGGAGACAAGAATTAAAATGGGTAAATAAATTCCCATTAAAACAAAAATACTGTATTTTATTATAAATATCAGTATAAATCTTACTACCATTAAGTTGGAGTTTTAAACCTAAAAAAGAGTTTTGTTTGTTAAGAGGATTTTGAGTTGTAGTTAATGAAAGGGATAATCTAATGTTAATGTTAATCTAATGTAAAAAAATATATATATAGTTAAAGTATTTAATTCGACGAGAATAAAAGCGAAAATTAAGTATATATTACTAATTGAAAAAAATACCATTCAAGCGGAATATAGGTAATTGAAGTTTACTTACTATGTTAGAAAAGAAACAGCAGATTCTGATGTTTATGTGTTTTATCATTAGTATGAAGTGCTAATAAAATTCTGCTTTCATAATTAGGAATGTAAGTGTATATATATATATATATATATATAAATATATGTAACATAAAAATCCTCTAACTAGATCTTTTTATATCTTTATATATATATTTCTTTTGTGCGTGTGTATGTCACTGAACTCCTCCTAAACGCCTGGACTGAGTTTAATGAAATTTTTTGTGTGTCTTCATGTGGATTCGAGAATGGTTTAGATTTACAAATGAAAGTTGTAACTTAATTAGTTCTTTCTTAATTAATTTTTAACCAACTCTTTCAACAACTTTTCCACCTAGATGGCGTGAGTTGTCGTAAACACGATGTCAGAATTTATTTAATGTTGAAATGAATAATATTATAGTTTTAAAAAATTAAAGAACACGCTTTTATAGAAATGTGAACTAAAAAGCACGAAATATCTATCTTAGTATTAAAATTCAGGGTAAGAGAAAATCGTGTGAGTGACACACCGTAATATTTACATACATTTAAATCTTTAATTAAATTAACTTGGAATTGACAAAAACCATTTTTAAAAAATCTCCCCTAACGGGAATCGAACGCTGGACCTTTAGATTCGTAGCGCGGCGCTTTACCTCGACGCCGCATAGTTCACGTGGGTAATGTATTTTTTTTAAAATATAAATTTTTTGTTTCCTCCCAGAGAAGTTACAAACATACATACATACATACATACATACATACATACAGGTGAAGCTAATAAAAGCGTGTTAAAAATGAATTTTTAACCGTATCTTACGAAGTGTTTAAAATATTTTTTCAAAATTAATATTTTTAGAATCGTAATTTCGCTGTATTTCGAGTCTTACGAAGTGTTTAAGATATTTTTTTCAAAGTTAATATTTTAGAATCGTAAACACGATGTCAGAATTTATTTAATGTTGAAATGAAAAATGAATTTTTAACCGTAAGTGTTTAAAATATTTTTTCAACATTAATATTGTTAAAATGTTAAAATTAGTTAAAATGGTATATTCTTTAAAAAAATTCGTCAATATCCGACGGAGTTATTTTATTTTAAAATGAAAAATGAATTTTTAGGCCATTATTATTTGCGCAGATGGAAAATGTACTAAAAGTTTTCCGAAAAATTTCACGATCACAAATGTTGACGGATATCCAATATATCGTCGAAGAATTCCCGATAATGGCGGACAATCTTATCATCTATGGCGGTCATCTATGCCAACAAAATTGACATTGATAACCGATGGGTGGTCCCATATTCGCCTCTGCTGAGCAAAACATTCAATGCTCATATTAATGTTCAGTTCTGCAGTTCAGTGAAGAGCATCAAATACATTTGCAAGTATGTGAATAAAGGCAGTGATATGGCTGTATTTCGAGTTGAAAATACCAATGTGAATGCTCATCCGGTGAATAACAACGATGAAATAACACTTTACCAAATTGGCCGGTACGTGAGCTCCAATGAAGCTGTTTGGCGTATCTTTGGTTTCCCAATTCATGAACGGGATCCAGCAGTTCTGCATTTAGCCGTCCATCTTGAAAATGGCCAGCGCGTATATTTCACGAGCGAGACAGCGATTGATCGTGCTATAAATCCACCAAAAACTACACTCACCGAATTTTTTGAATTGTGTAATCGTGCGGATGCTTTTGGTGCTTTTGCACGTACATTACTCTATTCAGAAGTATCACGCTATTTCACATGGGCTCCAACAAAAAAATGGATGCCCCGCAAGCAAGGCACGCATTGATGCATGTCCCGGTTTTTTCAAATCAAACACCTTGGAACGAGTATTTACGGTCAATCCAAGGGAGACTGAGTGCTTTTATCTTCGACTGTTATCGGTTAATGTCATCGGCCCTTTGTCATTTCAAGATTTACGTAAAGTGAATGGACAACAGTATCCAACGTATAAAGATGCATGCCTTGCACTCGGCTTGCTGGAAGACGACAACCAGCGGGAGTGTATGCTTGCTGAAGTAGGACTGAACTGTACAGCAAAACAAATTCGTCTACTATTCGCTATAGTGTTGACTACATGTTTCTCGGCCCGAGCAAAAACATTATGGGATAATCACAAAGATTCAATGACTAATGATATATTGCATCAACATCGTTCACGGTGCAACGATCTAACGATAGTATTCAGTGACGCTATGTACAATGAAGCATTGATTGCTATTGAAGATCTTTGCATTATCATTGCCAACTTACCACTCAGTCATATCGGTATGCATTCAACAAATCGAAATGCATCTGATTTAATAAGCAATGAATTGAATCGTGAACTACAATACAATACTGTAGAAATGGCAGCGATTGTTGCTCGCAATGTCCCACTAATGAATGAAGAACAAAGAACCATTTACGACCGCATCATGCTCGCAGTTTTGGCAGGACAAGGTGGATTCTTTTTTTTTTTTTTTTTTTTTTTTTTTGGGGGGGGGGGGGTGCACCAGGTGGAACTGGCAAAACATTCCTTATTTCGCTAATTCTCGCCGAAATACGATCAAATAATGGCATCGCATTGGCTGTTGCATCATCTGGCATTGCGGCAACTTCATTGGATGGATGCAGAAGAGCTCATTCATTATTTAAACGGCCTCTAAATATTCAAAATAATCCAGATGCAGTGTGAAACATAAAAAAATAATCGTCCATGGCCACAGTGCTGAAATACTGTAAAATTCGTATCTGGGATGAATGCACTATGAACACAAACATTCGATTGAGGCGTCGAACAGGACATTGAAAGATATAAAAAACAACGACAAACTATTTGGCGGCACTCTGTTACTCTTTTCAGGTGATTCCAGACAAGCACTTCCCGTTATTCCGCGTTCAACATACGCGAGATCAACGCGTGCTTAAAATCATCGTCATTGTGGCTTAATGTTGAAAAAGTACAACTGAAAGTAAATTTGTGCGTTCAAAAGCTTCAAGATCCATCCGCTGAAACATTCTCAAAACAATTGTTAGATATCGGCGATGGAAAAGTTACTACACATGAAACTGGATGCATAAAATTACCGACCGATTTCTGCACAATCATTGATTCTCAAGATGCTCTTATTGACCAGATATTTCCCGATGTACACAGACGATACACAAATCATGAGTGGCTGGCAGAAAGAGCAATTTTAGCAGCAAAAAATGTGCACGTCAACGAATTGAATTTCAAGATACAACATTTGTTACCAGGAGACTTGGTGTCCTACAAATCTAATTATACAGTTTGCGATGCTACCGAAGCTGTAAATTATCCAACAAAGTTTTTAAACTCATTGGATTTACCAGGCATGCCACCGCATATTTTACAACTGAAGGCTGGATCTCCGGTTATTTTGCTTCGTAATTTGAACCCACCACGGTTGTGCAACGGCACGCGATTAGTCATAAAAAAATTAATGAAAAATGTTATCGAAGCTATCATTTTAAATGACAAATTCCGAGGTGAAACTATATTACTACTGCGAATTCCTATTATACCCACAGATGTGCCAATTCAATTTAAACGCCCTCAATTTCCAATTAGATTGGCATTTGCAATGACTATCAATAAGTCTCAGGGCCAAACGATGTCTGTCTGTGGCTTAGATTTGAGCACATCATGTTTTTCACACGCTCTCGAGTGGGCAAACCATCCAGTTTGTTTGTATTGGCGAAAGATGGGATAACAAAAAATATTGTACACTCTGTTGCATTAAGGGAAGGATATTGTTTTTTAGTAATATTGTTATAAGTAGCGATATGTATATAATTTTAAAGAATCAATTTTAATAAATTAAAAAAATAAATGATTGGTGTTTTGTTATTTTTATATTCTTTCACCGTTCACAGCGCTCCATACATCTTCCACTTATATACCACATCCTAACACACTTAGAATAAGTTAATTATTTTTTCCTAGCAAAATATTCTCAAGAAATAATTTATATGACAAAAAAACGTTTGTCGGGTCAGCTTGTTAATTAATATATTCTTTTATAATGATTTAACTTTGTTATTTGCAAATCGAAATTTTCACTTTTTTTTTTTTTTTTTTAAATAATTCTAACATATTTCTTCCAAATTGTCTTTCTCCCCCAGACCAAAAATATTCCTTTAGACTTGGTCAACGCCCTGTCTGAAAAGGAAAAAACCAATAGAGGAATTTAAAAGCACTAAGTTACACCCTTTTTGATTACGTGACGTGTCTTTAATAAAGATTCAAATTTGTTCTTTGCAAATTGAAACTTTCATTTCCGCTTTATTGAAAATAACCGTTAGGAAAATTAATCTTTTTTTTTTTTTTTTTTTTTTTTTTTTTTTTATAATCATTATTATTCTAAAGTATTTCTTCCAAATTTTGTCCCATACCAAAAATATCCTTTCTGAAAAGGAAGAAACCAATACAAGAATTAAAAAGCACCAAGTTACACCCTTTATTGATCACATGACATTACGTCAGTAGTGCTCTTCTTCTTTTCCCCCTCATATAAAAATACTTTCATCATTAAAATATTGCGTTTTTTCGTCTTAGAAGTGCTAAACAAATATATGATGGATATATTTAATTTTGTTGTACTGTAATAAGTGTACTATTTAACTACCAAAATGTGTACTGGTCCCTCTCTACGAGAGAAAACCCCAGCCTTATTACGATGATAATAAATATGTCCGGGTGAAAGGACTTGATTGATTATTGCATCTATTCTAATAAGAAGGATGAACTTGTTTTTTTCTTTATATATATATATATATATATATGTATATATACTATATATATATATCTCAATATGAAAAAAAATATGTTTCTGACTTTATTCAAAATGCAAATTTCTAACGCTTTCTTATAAAAAATAACGTTTTAGCCTGATCGTCTAAATGTACAAAATCATGCTCGTGAACAAATATTTCAGAGAAAAACATTTAATCCATTATTAGCTTCATTATTTAATAAATGTTTAAATATATTAAAGTGGTACTACTGAAGCATTAAGTTAAATACAGCTCTTGATGTTAGGAAAAACCGTTGAAAATGATTAAAGTCTTTACATGTTTAGTGTAAGGAACAAACTATTTTAAGAAATTAATTACTTTAGTCACATTTAACGTAATGTGAAATTTTTGAAACAAGAGATTGTTCTTATTTTGAAATAAGATTAAAGAAGCCACGCTATTAATTCAACGATTAAAGGTTCAGACGAAGTTTTCCCTTTTTTCTTTAAATTAAGTACATGGTGTTAAATGCTTAAACAGTTTAAGTATGATGGTGTTTAAAGTAATTACGCGATTAAAATACATGATGCTACATAAACATGTAGTGTATTGTTTACGCTTAATTTATTTCGAGAATGAGATTTTTATAAGCATTGAACTGAATGACTTGATCTTCAACTAATAAATTAAGTTATATAAGCTAGGTTATGAATATTAAGATAAATATTAAATAATTTATCCGAAGCAGCTTAGGATTGGAATAGTCAGCAAAAATAAAAGAAAAATAATTAAAAGTTTTGGAAACCTGAATCGACATTATATTTTAAAACTTTAGCCGTTTCATCTAAATCTGCTGTTTATTTCTTTACTAATATGGCAGTGTGCTTCGCAATTTATCTGTTTCACAATATAATAGTACTATAATCGCAGTTTGCCTTATACTTTTGTAAATATATATAATTAAATTTATTTATTCATTTTAACTTTCTACAACTTGCAATTACAAATGTACCTTGCAATCTAGAAAAATGTATCATCCTATTTTATTCTAAAATTCCACTGTAAAAGCGATAACGCTTTTACCAGAGATTGAAAACTATTTTTTTTTTCGTATAATATACTATTTTAAGATTTAAAATTTATAACGTTACAATGATAATTTTGTATTTAAATTTTTTTAAGCGCTTGCATAAAAATGTCGGAACTAATGCAAATTTTATGTATTTAAATCCATAAGAATTGTTCAAAATTAGTCATTTTAGTTGCTTCATGTAAGTTTTTAAATTCTTTTGAGTTCTATATCAGTAATTTCGCATAAGAATCTGTAGGTTGAATTACGGGAAACTGTGCTTGAAACAAATATGTCTAATTAATTTTAATATTAATACAATGACCACCAAACATTACAACTATAATATACGAATATTCATTTTTTTCCCCATTTACATTTATAATAACTAAAAACATTAAATGTATTATTCTTTGCATGCGGTAATAAATGTAAAATAATTCGTTTTAGTTTTGACGATTAACAGCATTGCAGTTAAGCACAAAAAAAAAAAAAAAATAAAAAAAAAAATAAAAAAAAAATAAGAATTTTAGATGGAAATAACTAAAATAGCTAACACCCTTCATACACTGCTCGACATTGAAAATGCAGCACCAAGAAGGAACGATAATAACGGAATGAAATTTGTTGGACACATACATTATAGTAGGAAGAACATTTGATTAAAATTTCAGGAAATTTGGAGTAATATGTTCTGAGAAAACAGTACATAAAGCAGCGACCTCTGTGAGCAATAACGGCACATATCTGCCAAAGATTGAATCGAACAGCGGTTGGATGACATGTACGGGTAGAACACTTCATGAAGCTTCAACACGATGCCACAATTCATCGATCAAAGTTACTGGTGAGTGGTGGGGGGGCCAGTCGCTTTTCAACGATTAAACAGTCATTTTCGTTGGTGCGAGATCAGGAGAACGCGCTGACCAGAGCAACAGTCGGACACATTCGGCATCAATGAAGGTCCAGAAAATATGGACAACTTGCGGTCGTGCATTGTCCTGCTTAAATGTTGCGCTTCGGAGGCCTTGAACATAGGAAATAGCTATGGGCCTTAACTCGTCAGAAATGTAAGGCCTGGTATTCACAGTAGCGAGAATGAAAGCAAGAGGTGCCCGGGACGTGTATCCAATGGTACAACATACCATCAATCCAGGTGGTGAATCAGTATGCGGCTACCGAAATTCTGATTACCGTTAAAACTGCGTCACTGATAGGGGAGCCATTAATGTGTGATCAACGATTAACCTGGACGCAGGAATGGCATGAAGTCACTTTTCAGACAAATCACAATCCTGTTTACAGCATCAAGATTGCCTTATCCGTATTTAGCGGCATTATGAATAATGCACATTGCCAGCTGGGATTCGACATCATCATACTGTCCATCATTTGCAATGATGTTATGGGTTCCCATTGGATACACGTCTCGATTACTCCATGTTCTTATTCCTGGCACTCTGAACAGCGGCCATTAAATTTCTAATGAGTTAAGGCACGCCCCTCTGCCCTGTATTCGAGGCCTCCGTAGCGCAAAATTTAAGCAAGATAATGCACGACCGCGAGTTGTTTGTATTGTCCGGACCTTTTTTGATACAGAATGTGTTCGACTGTTGCTCTGGCCAGCACGTTTTTCTGATCTCGCACCAATGAAAATGACTGTTTAATCATTGAAAAGTGACTGGTCCCCTCCACTACTCACCAGTAACTTCGATCGATGAATTGTGGCATCGTGTTGAAGCTTCATGAAGTGCTCTACCCGTACATGTCATCCAATCGCTGTTCGATTCAATGCTTAGGCAGATATGTGCTGTTATTGCTCACAGAGGTCGCTGCTTTATGTACTGTTTTCTCAGTACATATTACTCTAAATTTCCTGAAATTTTAATCAATTGTTCTTTCTACTATAATGTATGTGTCCAATGATTTTCATTCCGTTATTATCATTCCTTCTTGGTGTTGCATTTTCAATGTCGAGCAGTGTATATTGAAATAATCTGATGTTACACTTACATATCTATATTTTTTTCACATAAATATTTCAAAGGCGCACAAAACAATTTTTCCTGTAAAATAATGTATGATTAGCGTAAATGATTCTTTTACAGGGCCCCACAAAGTGAATTCGATTCATGATAAGATATCAAAGGAAATTGTACAATACAATTTCTAAGTATCTTAGAACAAAATATGGAACATAGTCAAAGTTTAGACATTGCAAAAGACTACATAAAAGCAACTTTTATGCTTTCCCTTTAGAATTACAGGTAGAAAGGTGCATTTATGAGACTCATGTCCGAATAGTAAAACAAAATATTATCTTGTAGACTTATTGTTTTTGGATAAACTGTTAGAAAGGCAATCACTTTGCGAGAGCTACAGAAAAGTAACTTATTGCATAGGTTTTTATTAAAAAAAAAAAAAAAAAAAAAAAAAAAAAAAAAAAAAGTAAATTTGACGAGTTTTCCTTTTAACTTAAAAATAAGCTCTTTTTTAAGCTGTCACATGGAGATAAAAACGTAACAGCTTATATGATTCAATAGCTATGAACAGTTGGAAAGTGTTTGTCACTATGCGAAACGCGTGGTTTTTCGTTCTTCTTTAATGTATAGCGAACACACATACAAACATTGCGCCTTACATACAGCATTATTTTTCAGCCCATTTAATTTTACTTTTTCATAAAGCTTTATTTCAGTTCTATTGCACGTGTATTTCTTTTTGTAAATTACATTTTAGTAGTATAGCTCAGTGGTCGAAACTCGATCCCTTTTTTTGCAAAGCAAAATAATTGCTTCCTTGTAAACGGAATGAAATTGCAACAGAGCTGCGCCAATTGTTTGTCGATATGCACTCAAACTGAATCAGCAGAGTTTTACTTAATATATTTATCTGAGTTTGGTACACTGTAGATGCTGAGCCTTTCCTGAAATAAGAGGAAATCACAATGTGAAAGTGCCCGTGTTGGGTGATATAGCCCAAAAGCTAATCGGCACCAATTCAAACCAAGGTCCAACCAAATATCATATTCGGTTAAATTAAGTTCATTGGTTTATAAAATGCAGTGTTCGAACTCAAAAAGACAGATACTTTCTAAAAACGATCGTAAATCTAAATTTTTTCTGAAACTTATACTTTCTTCGTATGTATGCAGAGGATAGAATAGATAGAATAGAATAGATAGAATACATAGAATAAATCCACTTTTATAAAGATAAGTAGCCAAATTCAGTTAATTGAAATGCAAGGAAATCTCAAAACGTGTGAATTCAGCGAAAACCGGAAATCGAAATTTTTTTCTTATCATGTACTTTCTTCTTATACATGCAGAAACTAGTAATAAATCCACTTTTTTAAAAATAAGTAGTCAATTTCAGTTAATTGAAATGCAAGGAAATTTCAAAACATGTAAATTCAACGAAAACAGGAAATCGAAAATCTTTTCGTATCATCTATTTTGTTCTTATACATGCAGAAGCTACTAATAAAACCACATTTTTTAAAAATAAGTAGTCATGTGCTTAAGAATTTTATAACCATTATATGAGTATATCTCAAACTCTACTAAGTACATCAAATTACATTTATGTATACCAGTGTACAAACATGCAAAATTCGACATATTTTCACTATCTATGTATTAAGAATTAGATATTTCACTTCAAACTCAGTAACTAGTAAGTTTACTTTTGTAATTTGAACAGTTTTTACTCTGAAAGAAGCATGTTCTAGCCAGGATTTGAAGCAATGTTTAAGGGTTTTAAAGTTTAAAATTGTAATTAGATTGTATTTACTTTTCTTTTTCCGTCAAATTTGTTAAAATATAATATAAGAGGATGAATTGGGAACTTTCCGCGATAGTTTCGGTAGAGCATCGGCGCTTTGAGCACAGGCTCTATTCTTGGATAGAATAATTTTCAGCCTGAATAAAAAACATTTAGATTTAAATTTACTATTATTTTCAGTGTATTCTAAAATCTTAACCGCGGCTTTTATTTCTTAAATATTAGTTTGAGTCAAATAGTTTAATATGCAAAGCTGCGTAGAAAAATGTACGTAATTGTAAAAAAGGAATTAAAAATTTCAGCGGATTCAAATTAAAGAAATACGAAATTTTAATTTATCTGTAGCACTCACACATAGAATGTTTATGATAAATTAATTTATATCAATTGAATTGAATGTCTTTGAAAAACTCCTTAATAAACATATTGGCTGTCTACATCTAACATAATATGTAATTATTGAAAAACAGCTTTCATGGATGATGATTATAAGTGTTTTGTTAAGTTGATAATTGTTCCTTATTTGCTCCTTTAGCACTAAAATGTTCACAAACTGTAAATACGTTACAAACGGAATCCAAATTTTTCTACTTTGAAATTTATCACAATACAATAGTATTGATTCGTTATGAAAATTGAATTTATTGCTAATATCTATTTTCTAGCATATAATTATAGCACAACAACATAACTTAAAATAAAGCTTATTACTTTTAATTGTAAAGGCCATTTACACTGTTACTTTTATGACATGTTGTTGCGAGAAATGGTTTCATAAAAATCAGTAAAACTTTTTACAGAAGCTTAGACAGTTAACAATCATTTATGACCCACTTGTTGCAAGCGTAATTACTCTCAACTTAGTCCTTCCCCACATATTGTCAAAAAAAAAAAAAAAAAAAATCTCATAAATGGAATCACGAACTTCCGAACAGAGAAAGCAAATGCTGTCCCAGTCGTTCGGAGATTTTCGTGGATTTCTCAGAAACTCGCATGAATACGAGCTACGAATCATTAGAGATACAACCATGGAAGGCATATCACTCAATCCCAAATCCCTGAAGCAGACAGTCGGCCTTAACTTAAGCCTCCACCACCACCAATTAATTTTAGTCATGTTGTGAATCTTGCATAATTTGTGATACCGTATTGATTTCTTTTAGAATAATAGCGCTGTAAAGGCACTATGCAATCAAAATTTTAAATAAAAATTTGTTTAAACTACCAATAGTAATAAATATTTCGATATTAATACTGAGAATTTTTCAAATAACTCATAAAAAGTTAATTATATAAATATTTGAGTCATTTGCAGATGACATATAGGTAATTTTTTAGAATGAGAATATTACCATATATTTACATATCATTTAAAGCTAATAAAAATTCATGAAAATTCACTTAGAATTCAATTTTCTCTTATCTTATAAATAATTCATTAAACATGATATTGTATAGAGGTTATTTGGGTTTATTGGAAAATATCCTAACGTGAATATGATTTCATTTTGAGTTATTTTGAAAATATACTAAAAGCTTGTGTTTTTAAACACGCATAAATTTAAGCATTTCAGGCATACGTTGATTAGTAATGAATGTTAGTGTTAAGACTATTTAGAACGAATAATAATAATAATTATTCTAAAATATTCAATAAGTTAAATCCTTTCTTTTGAAATGCAAAATAACTAAATAAGCTTTGAAGTTTCTATTTTGTACGAAAAAGGTATAAATTGTAAAAGTTTGAATAAAAACTTATTCTTTTCACATTCATTTTTAAACGTCTAAGTGAAGTAACTGCTCTCGAAAGACGAATGAAGTAAAACAGTTTATTTAACAATATGAAGGCACTTCTGGGCGTGCATAAATAATAAAATACACGTATACATGTTTTCGCATGTGAAAATTAAATATAAATGTTATTGCCATTTCAAAATATAGCTTCTGTCAACAATAAGTAAACCTGAAATTTTGATTCTGAATGATGCGAAATATATGTATTTGTATACAAGTTTGTCCTTATTGATTTTCTATGCCGGTTTATTCAAAAAGATGGACCCAATTTAATTACTTTGTATTTCATGAAGAATAAATTGGACATAGACTATCTTCATACTCAAAAAAAAGGAAGTTTCAAAGTTTGTGTGCGCAAGTTATGCATTTTCAATGTGCCCATCCTTTTCTGCACGGCAAACATTATTGCAGAGATATACAGTTTCTTGAAATTGCGTAAAACATCATTTGATGATTTTCCATGTTGGTGGGTTAGTGCTGAATCGGAGAGGAAATGCCTGATGCACTCTAATTAACGACTCAATTCGGGAGTTCCAGTTTCGTAGGAGGGGGAGGGATATATTAGCTCGTTGCAAAAGTTCGTGCGGACGTGGATCATTTTATTGCCTCCAAAGACGAGAGCTTCTATCGCCGTGGTATACATTTGTTTCCCGAAAAATGGGCAAAGGTTGTAGAAGGTAATGGAGAGTATTTTGATTAAAAATTGTCATTTAATTTGATGTATTTTTATGAAATGAAGCAATAAAAATCCGCACGAACTTTTGCAACGACCTAATATTTCTGAAGACTCCCAAACCGTATTCACGCGAGTTTTGGAGAAAACTACGGAAGGTTCCAAATAGCTAGGTTGACAATGGCCTTACGCGACAATAATTTGAACTTGGAATCTTTCGTTTGCCATATTAGAGAATAGAATATCTTGGCTATTCGTGGGGCTTTAAAAGCAACAGTAAAATGTTTATTTCGAGACAATATTTAAAAAATACTTTATCTACTATTTAACGTTTAAATAAAATATAGGTTACTCGTGTTACTTATATGTCACATTATTTCTACCTTACCTACTATCATGCTGAACTCGTCTCTCACTCTCTCTCAGTCTTTTTTTATTTTTATTTTTATTTATTTTTTGTTTGTTTTCTCGTAAATAGAATAATCCAATACATTAATGTGAAAAAGACTGCCACGAATTTGCCCATGATAAAGAATAATTTTTTTAATCTTTTATTTTTCTTCATTTCGTCATAGATTAGATTCTAGCTTACTGAATTATTCTTTAGAAAATGACATTTCTGTATTGCATATTGTATAACTAATTTAAACAGATTTAAAAAATAAAATAAAATAAAATAAAATAAAAATTAATAAATAAAATGTGAGACTTAGGAATTTTTCTTATAGTTGAAGAAAATCAATATAATTCATTATATAAATTCTGCAAGATGTCTTATTATATATATTTTTTCTTTTTAGTATCTGTGACATTAGCTAAACGTTCCATTTTACAAAAGATTGCTCATGAAAAAATAGTGTACATGCTACTTTTATCTGCAATAAAATGAACGCAATCATAATTCAATTTTAGTTCAATAGTGAATTTTTAAATTCTTTTTGATTTTAATAAAAAATGGATTAATGGTTTATGACTCGAAAACATTTGTTCAATATCTAAATCTAAAATGAAAGAATACTTTTGGCTCAATTTATATTTCCTCTTTTTATGTTGTTTTCGACGACATTCTATCGACATTCATATTCGTAAAACAAAAATTTTTTTTTCATAAGATGTATATTTTGATATCCTGAAACATTATTTATTTTCAGAACGTAATATATGTATATTTCTTATACCATAAGGAGAAAAATTTCATAAATATAAAAAAGAAAATTTGAATATATAAAATATATTTTATAATTTTGTACATTCATAACATATATTTCAGCTTCCTGTCAAGATTTTTAAAAAAGAAAATAATTGTAAATTGCAAAACATAACTATAAAACTTTTGATGATTAACGACAGTGACAGTGACACCAGACCATGCCCGAAGTTCAAGTCTTCTCGGGTTTTTACCATGGCCTGTCGATTGTTGTCCATTTTTTGTTCATATTGTTATTTTAACTTGTTGAATTCTTTTTACAATGTTCATTTGATTGCATTGATCTAATTACGTTCAACATCTGAATTACAATGCATTATGACCTTGTTTGGTCCAACTGCCCTATACGACTTGTTTACTTTTATAAATAGAATAGAAATATGTAAAAGAGAAAACCAAAAGAGAGAGAGAGAGAGAGAAAAGATACAGGAGACAGTAAACTGAGAGAGTGACCATGAAGACAGTAAACTGAGAAATTGACCATGAAGATAGAGGTGTGTTAAATACTGGGAGGGCTGTTGATTGAAATTGAAATTCATTACGTTCGGCTTAACTCATACATTGAATTATTTTATTCCTCAGACTGCTATGATGCATCACATGTTTGAACCAACATTTCAGTGTTTGTTGATTATTCTTTTTGAGGTGAAAACTTGAGGAAAGAGGACAATCCAGGATAAAGTGAAGTGAGATCGAGGGTTCTCCACAGACACATTGTGGGCAGGAGCTTTTACCAATTTTATATAGGTAGGATTGGAATGGACCATGATTTGTTAAGAATAAGAACAGAAATCTGTTATTTATATCAAAATCATGATTTATTGAAAGTCAATTTAGATTAATTTTCATGTTCAAAAAAAAAAGTTTTAGTTTCTGAAATCAAGTATTAGTACTCTTAAAAAAAAAAAAAAAAGAGCCATTTTTACAGACTTTTAAACAGAGCTCTACACCAAAATAAAGTCAAACAATTTTATCATTGTATGGTCAGGAAATTATATTTATGGTCTGAAAAAATTATAATGTATACATTTTTTACATTATGCAATGCTTACGTAATTTTAATAGAAATTGAACTTATTTCAGTTTGAATACATGTTCAAATTTGCTTATTTCTTTGCTTTTTTTTTTTTTTTTTTTTTTTTAAGAATGACAATAGAATTCTATTCGAATACATTCCATAAAAAAAAAGCCTCTTATTTCAAAACTGAAGAAATATTATGTTTTGTTAAATTATGCAATTTTTTTTTAGCTTATTAGTCTGACCGTAAAGTTAATTAATTTAGGATTTGAAAACACAGTGAACTATGTACATATCTTTGCTTAATTGAAACGTTTAAATACATCATGTGAAGAAAACAGAAATATTGCTTAATAGAGCAGCTTTTAAGGTTTAAAAAATGCATTCTAAAAATATGCACTGGTTACGGCAAAAAAAAAAAAAAAAAAAAAAAAAAAAAAAAAAAAAAAATCTGCCACTATCAGTCTATAATAATAATAATATTTACTTACCATTTCAGGGTTGTTTAGAACCTTATAACCACAGTTGTATTGAGAAATAAAATCATTGGAATGTGAAATAATAATAATAATGATAATAAAATAAAGAAAAACTAGGAGAAAAATCTCAGAACCAGTATAAATGCGTAGAATAATCAATGAAATCAGTAATCGAATAAAGGAATAATTGAATTTGCCAAGTTTTGGTGAAAGTCGGTATCTCAAAAACGAATCTAACGATTTTCTTCAAAATTGTAACATAAACCCCTCTTCAGGTGTCCTGTCGAATGCATTACGTAGTTCTTACAGGAAAATTAACAGTCCATCCTCGTTAGGTATCCTCGTTAGGATCTATCCTCGTTAGGTAGGTCAGTTTTAGATCTGTTGAAAAAACGGCTCTATCGACTTTTTTAAAAATTAGCTATGTAAACTCCGTTTTATACGTCTTTACACATGTATTACTTTTTGCTTAGAGGAAAATTGCTAGATTTTTAGGTCAATTTTATACCTTCTGATCACATTACCCCCAGATAATGAATATAATACATGACTATTATAAATGAATATAATAAATAGTGGGCTATGGAAGTCGTGCGGTTGTTACACACCAGATTCTTTTTACTTTCTTTTATATTCAATAGAATAAAGTATTGGATTCGTAAAAAATTTCGACCTCAGGTTTTTGATGGATTTACACGTTTTGACAGCTGTAGAGCACGATTCGACCATTTTTAGAAAATGTCTGTCTGTCCGTCTGTCTGTCTGTCTCTCTGTGTGTGTGACAAAATTTTGTGGCAACTGTATCTCAGGAACTACTGCACAGAATTTTAACAAATTGGTATGTAGTTGCACCTTGACATAAATTAGTGCTATCAACTTTTGATAAAAATTGTCCAACCGGTTGCGTTGCCATCCTGCTTTTTCTAAATTTTTAACATGGTGATATAGGACAAAATTTTGTATAAATGAGCATAAAGAGAATTATTTTTTAGTAATCATTATGAAATTTACAAGAATTATTTATAATAGAGATAGTCATCTGGGAAAATTTTTTGTATGTGTAGGAGCCTCGCCACACCCCCTGGAGGGGAAGTCCTCCCTCGAGGGGAGTAAATTTTCAAGATGGGTATCTTTTGAAAGGTCTCGTCAATACCTTTAAAACGAATGATTGAACTATAAGTATGTGATAATTTAAAACAAAGTTATCGATTTTTTTTTTAACTTTTAACGAAAAAAAAAAAAAAAAAAAATCGTATTTTTTTTTTTTTTTCGTTAAACGAAAATTTAATCAAACTTGGTAATTAGTTGTCCCCTGACATAAACTGGTGCTGATTAAATTTGGGGATCAATCGCTCAACAGGTGGCGCTGTGATCGTATTTTTTCTAAATTTTTAACATGGCAGTATATAGGACAAAATTTCGTATAAATGTGCATGATGAGAGTTATTTTTAACCTGTGATTGTAAAATTAATATGAATTATTGATAGTAGTACTAGTTAATTAGGGAAAAAAATTTCTGCATGTGGAGGCATCGCCCCCCCCCCTGGGGGGAAGTACTCACCGAGGGGGGGGGGGTTCAAGATGGGTATCTTTCGAATGGTCTCGTCAATACCTTTAAAACGAATGGTTGAACTACAAATATGTGATAATTTAAAACAAAGTTATCGATTTTTTTTTTTTTTTTTACTTTTAATGAAAAAATCGCTTTTTTTTTTTTTTTTTTTTTTTTAAATATTGTTACTGAGGGAATCTGTATAGGAAAATATAGAAGAAAGTCTTGTGGTGGCCACAACATACTAGTTTTAAATTGTTTTTAAATAACATATTTATAAAATATTATTAATTACATTTAACAACAACAACAACAACAAAAAAAATAATAATTAAGTAAA
Organism: Salticus scenicus; assembly: GCA_963930645.1. NCBI lineage: Eukaryota > Metazoa > Arthropoda > Arachnida > Araneae > Salticidae > Salticus > Salticus scenicus. The sequence goes on from OZ005649.1 coordinate 186,042,442, forward strand.
TAAATAAATAAATAATAAGGGAAAATGTTACAATTCGTAAAACACCAAATGTCAGTAAAAATGCCTTTTTTTCGATCTGTTTCGGTAGTACTAAGTGTACCGTCATCATTGAATTGACTATAGTCTGCTCAATGGTGCAGAAACAACTGCTTGTATTTTTACTGATTTTACCTGTTTTACACGATGAAACAGTTTCCTTTTGGTTTATTTATGTTGAGCCAAGTCTCCGATTAATATTCCGTAAAGCAATTCAGGTGAGCAGTTTAAACTGATGCATTGATGATTGTACTCTTAATGCTATAGAAATAACTATCTGCATTTTTACTGACTTTTTGTTGCTTTGCACATTGAAATATTTCGCTTTTAATTCATTTAACAAGCGTCAACTCTCCATTTGTTATAGAAAAGAAGGTACTAGTGTAGACACTTTATATGTATATACACATTTCGAAAAAGTATATTAAGTAGTATTTTTAATCAATATTTTTTTTAATCAATAACTTGTATATTTGTCTCTATTTTGGTGAATAACTCAAGCTGTTCAGCAATGTAGTTATTTAAATATTTTTTTTTTAAAATATATTTTTTTTTCACGGCCAATACACTTTTTTTTCTCCATACTAGATGCATTTAAAGAGCTAGTGTAGACAAAGTTTAATGCAGACAATCCTAGTGTATATAAACTTAATTTTTTATTGAACAATGTGGTAAAGTTCATAAAAATGCATGCAAAACAATGGTAAAATTATATCTAGCCTAAATAAATCTGTAATTTTGTGTGACAAAAATCTATGAAAAGATCTAAATGTTTGGAAAAAAGAAAGATTGACTCTTCTTACTAGGAAAGCTGCTTTGTTCTTTTATTTTTAAAAAACTATACATCAATATCTGTGATATCTATGTATGATTTCAATTCTGTCAACTTAGGACTTTTTTTTTTTTTTTTTTAAGAGACTTGACTGGGACAAGGTCATTTGTTCCATACTTCCATACATACCCAAGCAACTCTTTGTATATTTAGGCATTATACTCATTCATATAAAGCATACAGATTAAAAGTAATTATCGAAATATGTATTAAACATAATCATTTTTAAAACACTGCAAATTAATGATCTGATAAACAGAAGCATAATAGCCTACACTCGCACTCGAAAAGCAAATCAGAAACTTAGTTTTCCATCATAAAACTTTGTATTGTAAACTACTGCTGAACTGACAATTGTGCTATTATATAACTGCTCATGGAAGTGAATACCAGCGTAATCAAACTTAAAAAACTTACAGAGGAATTTTTAATAGCGGAGTATATAGAAATAGCAGAATTATTCAAGTTGCCTACAGTAGTCACATGCCTACACTAGCCCCCTTCTTTCCAGCAGTAAAACTAAAATAGGCCTTGACGTTTATGTTTTTGCCGAGCAACCCACTTAGGTGCATTGGTTCAGTATTTAGTTGCATACCTTCAGTATCACCGAAACATATGTTTGTATTTTTAGTACTTTTATTTATCCATTAGTATTATTTTGTCTTATTTTATTGTTATAAAATTTTTATTCATACACTTTAAAGATCAGATGTACCATGCCTTTTAACGTAACTACTATGATATATATTTTTTTATAATTATTGTGCCTGTATTTAAATTTCATTGAGATGTAAATAATCCCATCTTACCGAATAAATCAAATAAACATAAATCAAATGAAATATTTAAATTATAATTGTACTAAGATACTGAATCCAATTTTTATTTGTTTGGACACAGAATATTAGTTTTTAATTACGAAAAAATGTACTACTTATTAATTGAATATCACACTCCAAATAAAATATTTTATTAGCCAATAAAATTCTGATCTCATATGGCTATTCAGTTATATGTAAAAGATGTGCAAAACATTTTGACAGTACTTATGCAGGCTAGCTTCCAGAAAATTCTATTAATGTACTGAAAATATTTTATAAAATACAGGGTGGTCCGAAAAACATGATAGAAAGTAAGCGATCGTTGTGGAAAAAGACAACATGCAAGGACACGAAACCTATTTTACTGAATAAAGATATGTGTTAGGTATTGATATACTTTTGCCTCACTAGAGGGCGCCAGAGGTCCCGTTGAGATAAAATTCCAAGAACATTTTTTTGTTTACTCGCTCGCGGTACATTAGTTTTGGTTTTAGTTTTAGTTCTGTTCTAGAATGGAGAGCAATGTCATGAAATAGTAGTTTGCTCTCGGGGCCTTTTTGGCCTGATTTTATTATTCATGGAGCTACCGTTGAAGAAATAGAAAAGGTAGCCCATAGATTAGTTAGTTTTAGTTTGTCTTTAGTGAAGAGAGCAACACAATGAAATAGAATGCTCTCAGGCCATCTTTGGCCTAATTTATTTTTATGGAACCACCATTGTCATAACGAAATAGAAAACTGGTGGTTTAGTTATTAAAATATTACGAATAGAAAATTGTTTTCGTGAAATTTCGAATATGTAAATACCTTTTGTAAATAGTGTTTCTTCATGTAAATACTTTATTTAATAAACTGTATATATTTTTCTCATCTTAAAGAAGAAGCTATTATTTCTAGAAAAACAAGTGTCCGTTATTAGTCTTCATTTTTTTACGTCGAAGAATTCTATAGGTAAGAAGAATATTATTATATCAGTTTGAAGATTATTACTTTGAAATATAAAATGATTTGAAATTATTAAATAAGACATTTGATTAAATGAAATAACCTGCAATCTTTATATTACAAAGAATCGAGAAGATTCGCTTGAAGCCATTCAGAAGAATGGCGTTTTATAACATAATTTTATGGCGTCCGCCACATCAGGATGTATTGTTTATATTAAATACAGGATATATTGTTTATATTAATATTGTTTATATTAACTGAAAAGAAAAGAATTATTTTCATTTGAAATAATAAATGGTTTAAAGATTATATTATTATTATATGAAATGTTTTTCAAAAGATATCTAAGATTGAAATTATTTAGAATATAGAATATTCCTTTTTCAAAGTAAATAAAATTAAAAATGTCTGATTGATTGAAATAAAATAAGATTTTTTTTCGTTCTATTATTTGTACATTTAAAACGTAAATTTATCAAGGTCAAAATAAGATAGTTGTTTTTTTATGATTGAAATAAATAAAAGTAAAAAAAAAAAAAAAAAAAAGCAATTGAGTATTGAGTTGACCTTGAAAAGGAAGCATCATTTGATGAAAGAAAGAATAAAAAAGCATTTTTTCATGGTAAATATTAGATGATGTCAAAATCTCATTGCAGTGAATTTTTATTGTTTTATTTTTTGTTTCGCAATGATAATGAAATAAAGTATTTTAGAATTTATGAATGAAAACAGAATGTGCAAGTGATAGAAGCTTCGATTTTAATTTATTTTTGGATTACATTTGGTGATTCTTTAATTCAGTAAATTTTTACAGTTAATAAATGAAATAAATAAAAATTATTATTCAGTTGGAAATAAATATTGCTATAAGAGTAAAATAAAAAATAATAAATGGTTATTTTCTTTTGTTTACATTTTATGAAAAGAAAATGGCTCTCAAATTAGAACATTTTCCAAAAAAAATGTTGTTCTTAAAATAAAATCTTCTTGGTAAATAGAAAAGTGAAGGTTTTTACATTCAAATTAAAAGGCATAAATAACGAATAATTGGTTAATTAACATAAAACTGTTCTGTTTTTGTTTAAAAATCAGAAATGGAAAAAATAAAAAGACGTAGAACACCATTACGATCTTCAATTACTAAAACTTTAAATATTTTAAAAACTGAACTAGAGAAAGAAGATCTTGAGAAGGGTATACTTTTAGATAATTTAAATAAATTAGAGGGTTTAATGACAGAATTAAAAGCATTTGATAATGAGATATTGGACATTATGTCGGAAGATAGTAAATGCGATGAAGCTTTGATTATAAAAGAAGCCGAAGAAAGCGAAGCATACTGTGATGAATTTATCACAGTTAAAAGACTAATTAATGAAAAGTTAAATTCAAATGTAAATTTTAATTACACAAGCCAAAATAAAATAGAAAGCGAAACAAACTTGAAAACAAAGCGATATAAATTACCAAAATTAGCTATCAAGAAATTTGATTCAAAATTGATAAATTATTTGCCCTTTTGGGCCCAATTTAAGAAAATTCACGAGGATGAAGAATTAGACAACGCTGACAAATTTCAGTACCTTTTACAGTGCGTAGAACCAGGAACTCGAGCCAGAGAATTACTCGAAAGTTACCCCGTAACATCAGAAAATTATTTAAAGGCAGTAAAGGCTTTTGAAGAACGCTATGGGGATAAAGATATCTTAATCGAAGTATATGTTCGGGAATTTTTAAAATTAATTACAGCTAATGTACAGACTAGGGGAAATAGCAAAAATTTGTGTAATTTAGTGACCAAGATAGAAGCACACTTGAGATCACTGGAAAGCATGGGTGTAAACATTGATCAGAACTCTGCGTGGCTGTACCCAATGATAGAATCCTGTTTACCCGAAGATATTATTAGAACGTTTCAAAGACTTAATGTTGGGGCCAGGGAAGATTCTACTGAGTTAGATGATAAGGAAACCACACAAAAATCGAACTTGTCACTATTGCTGAATTTTTTGAAAAGGGAAGTGGCAGGTGAAGAAAGGTTACAATTAGCCAGGTCGGGTTTTGAAATTAATTCACCCAGGGAAAATGTTAAAAATAAATTCCACAAGAGAGATAACAGGATCCCCACTGCTACAGGCTTATTCGCTGCAAAAGAATTAAGCTGTATATTTTGCGGAAAAACGCATGAGAGTAAAGACTGCATAACAGCCAGATCGCTCTCCCTTGATGAAAAGAAAAATAAAGTAAAAGAAAAAAATTGCTGTTGGAAGTGTTTACGTTTTGGACACCGGGCAAAAACGTGCAAGGTTTTTATTAAGTGCCACGTTTGTTCGAAACCACACACAGAACTATTTTGTCCAGAGATAAGGAAAGGGGGTGAAAATAGTAGAAGCAAACCTCCCGAAGTAATACAGAACACTGTCGCCAAACAATGCTCCCAGGAAATAGCCCTTATGACGTTAGAAATAAATATAAAAGGGGAAAAAGGCCAAAAAAGGGTGCGTTGTCTTATGGACTGTGGTTCCCAGAAAAGTTACATATTAAAGAAAACTGCGAAAGAGCTCAAGCTCAAACCCATTGGAACAGAAGTAATTGCCCATACAGTTTTTGGGGGTACACAGATAGAAGCTAAACAGCATAATAAATTTAGAGTTACAGTGGGTGCATCGAATAATTGGGTCAGTTCCATACATCAGCTCGATCTTTTAGACCAAGAGAAAATTTGTGGTGAAATTCCTCGAATTCCAAAGGGAAATCTGTGCAGAGAACTCAAGAAAAATAAGCTGTGGTTGTCCGATATCGGCCCTGGTAGTACGGAAATAGAAATCCTGATCGGGAGTGACGTTTACGGTCAACTGTTAACGGGTCGAGTCAAGCAATTAGAAAATGGACTCACAGCGATAGAAACCAAACTTGGATGGACAGTTTGTGGAAAAACAGGGCTTCCATCTCAGGGTTGCTTGAATAGCGGTACAGCGGTATTGATGACAAATCTGTACATAAAAGATTGGAATGTTCCAGACTTGTGGCGACTCGAAACGATAGGAATCAACGACCCTGCACAAACCTTGTCCAAAAGAGAAGAAGAAGAGCAAGCCCACGATATGTTTCTTAGACAACTCACCAGAAATGAAGATGGTCGTTATCGAGTGGGCCTTCCATGGATTTCCAACAATGTCAATATTCCCTCAAATAGAAATGAAGCGGAAAGAAGATTATTCAGTACTACCCAAAGATTAAAGAAATTAAATAAATTTGAGGATTACGATCTAATTTTCAAGGAATGGCAAAGAGAAAATGTCATACAGGAAGTCCCTCAGACAGAACTGTAAGAAGTTAGGGAACACTACTTATGCCACCATCCAGTCATCAAGCCTGATAGTTCTACCACCTCCATCAGACCAGTTTTTGATGCATCATGCAAAGTCGGAAGAGCACCGTCACTGAATGATTGTCTCTTTAAAGGACCAAATTTATTAGAAGAGATTCCCGCAATATTGTTAAGATTCAGAGAAAAGGCAATCGCTGTTGTATCCGACATTAGAAGAGCCTTCCTTCTGATCGAAATAAAAGAGGAAGATCGGCATTTTTTAAGGTTCCTGTGGTGGAAGAAGACGAATGAAATTAAAGTCTATCAGCATAATAGAGTGGTGTTTGGTATTACTTCCAGTCCATTTTTACTTGGCGCAGTTATCAGACATCATTTGAATGGGTGTCCAGAAGAACTTAAGGCAATTGCTCAGAAACTTCAGAAGTCATTCTATGTAGATAACTGCGTCACATCTGTAAATAACACGTCCGAATTGGAAGAATTTAAATCTAAGGCAACAGAAATCATGGCTGAAGCTAAAATGGACCTAAGATTGTGGCAATTCGGTCCTGTAAAAGAAATAGAAAAGTTGTCTTTAGAAAATGAAAAGGAAGACTTCTCAACTCCAATTCCAGTTTTAGGAATTAAATGGGACAGAACAGATGATAGCTTGATGGTCTGCAATAAATTTGACTTAGAAATAGTGAATCCATCAAAACGTCAAATTCTATCCATAACTCAAGGAATTTTCGATCCCATCGGTTTTCAAGCTCCAGCATTGTTACCAGCCAAGATAATAATTCAAGAATCTTGGTCCAGCAAATCAGCATGGGACACTCCGCTTCCAGAGAAAATTCAAAGAGACTTTCAGAAATGGTACAGAGAATTAAAACAGCTAACAGAATTGAAGATCCCGAGAAGAATAGGTTATGGAAATAAAGAAGATTGGACCCTACATATTTTCTGCGATGCAAGTCAAAGTGCCTATGCAACAGTAATTTTTCTACGGTGCGGAGAAGAAAAAAGAGTTTCAATTCAATTTTTGGGAGCAAAATCGCGGTTGGCTCCAAAAAAGGCTCTAACGATTCCTCGTCTTGAGCTGCTTGCCTGTGTGTTGGGATCCAGACTATCAAAGTATGTCGTAGAAGCTTTGGACATCCCTACAGTACCAACTTACTTTTGGACTGATTCTTCGACAGTTTTGGCCTGGATTAAAAGAAATGACCAGTGGGGTACCTTTGTGGGCAACAGAATCAGAGAAATATGCCAACTTACGAACCCTCAACAGTGGTACTTAGTTCCAGGAAGTAAAAATCCGGCAGACCTGCCTTCCCGTGGTTGTAGTCCTAAATACCTTCTGGAATCGGGATGGTGGGAGGGTCCTAAATGGCTAGCAGATGGAAAAAGTAACTGGCCCCAACCGAAGATTGTCCCAAATGAAGTCTTAGTTATGTCGGAGAGAAAGAAAACTGCAGTGTCATTATTTTCGAGTCAAAATGTAGATCCATTTATGAATTATGAAAGAATTTCGAAATTTAGTAAACTTGTAAATATTATTTGTTGGATAAGAAGATTTGTAACAAAATGTAGAAATAAAAATCATATTTTCCCAGCTGAACTTTCGGCAGAAGAAAAGGAAGAGGCGGAAAAATTTCTCTGGTCACGCATACAGTTAGAATGTTTTGGTGATGTGCGAGAAACAATAAAAGGACTTGTTGTTATGAAAGATCAAGACAATATTCTAAGAGTCAAAACAAAGTTGTTAGATCGAGAAGACACCTTTTCTTTCAAGTATCCTATATTGTTGCCATCAAAACATCATGTTGTAAGGTGCCTAATTAGAGACTGCCACTTGAAGAATTGCCATGCTGGACTTCAGACAGTTGGTTCGATCTTACGTGAACATTACTGGATTATTTCTGCAAAGCGTAACATCAGAAGTGAATTGATAAAATGCACAAAGTGTAAAATTTTTTCTTCCAAACCATTTGTTACTCCTCCGATCCATTTGCCTTTTGACAGAGTCAGAGACTCAAAAGTTTTTGAAGTTGTTGGCATCGACTTATGTGGTCCTCTTAACCTGAAAAATAAATCCAAAGTATGGATAGTCATTTTTACCTGTGCAGTATATCGAGCCATACACTTGGAATTAGTGACGAATCTTTCAACAGAGGGATTCATACAAGCGCTAAGAAGATTTGTTGCCCGAAGAGGAAGAATTTCAACAATATACAGTGACAATGGAACTAACTTTCGCGGTGCCAACAATCTCTTTAGATCTCTTGACTGGAATCAAATTCAAAAGACGGATGACATAGCTCCAATAAAATGGAAGTTCATCCCCCCAACCGCTGCTTGGTGGGGCGGATGGTGGGAGCGTCTCATTAGAAGTGTAAAAAACCTCCTACTGAGAACTCTTGGAAAATCTTCCCTCAATTTTGAAGATCTCTCTACTATCTTGTGTGAAGTTGAAGCCATAATGAACAGTCGACCTTTAACATACCTATCAGAAGAACCAGACAAGTTCATTCCTTTGACACCTTCTTGTTTTATGCAAGACATTCAAGAAATTGGTGTACCAGATCTGGATGCCATTGATGCTAAAAAACTGAGAGCACGATACAAGCACTGCCAAAGTGGATTTCGAAAAGAGTATCTAGCGCAGTTGGTGCAACGAAGTAGACAGATATGTAAGCCTGTTAAACAAGGCGACATTGTGCTAGTAGAAATCAACAGTGTGAAAAGACTACAGTGGCCAATAGGAAGAGTAGTGAAAATTTTTCCCAGCCGAGATGGCCGTGCCAGGGTTGTGGAAGTGAAAATGCATTCTGGGACATTGATTAGACCACTTCAAAAACTCTATCCCTTAGAGATATCAGATGCTGAGGATTCAGTGATACAAGCAGCAAAAGAGACAATAAACTGAAAGTGGTCAGAAACTATAAAAAACTTTTCGAAAGACAATCACAATTGTTTTAAAATTGCATTGAACTTTAAAATAATTTATTTTTATTTTTCTTTATTTTCATTAGTTTGTAACTTTAATTTTTTCTATTTGTAGTTTATAGATTTAATTTTTCTTAGTATGTAGTTTTATAAGTTTAAATTTTCTTAATTAATTAACTGTTTAATTTTTTTATCTCTCACCTAAAAAATTAAAGGTGGGAGGATGTTAGGTATTGATATACTTTTGCCTCACTAGAGGGCGCCAGAGGTCCCGTTGAGATAAAATTCGAAGAACATTTTTTTGTTTACTCGCTCGCGGGACATTAGTTTTGGTTTTAGTTTTAGTTCTGTTCTAGAATGGAGAGCAATGTCATGAAATAGTAGTTTGCTCTCGGGGCCTTTTTGGCCTGATTTTATTATTCATGGAGCTACCGTTGAAGAAATAGAAAAGGTAGCCCATTGATTAGTTAGTTTTAGTTTGTCTTTAGTGAAGAGAGCAACACAATGAAATAGAATGCTCTCAGGCCATCTTTGGCCTAATTTATTTTTATGGAACCACCATTGTCATAACGAAATAGAAAACTGGTGGTTTAGTTATTAAAATATTACGAATAGAAAATTGTTTTCGTGAAATTTCGAATATGTAAATACCTTTTGTAAATAGTGTTTCTTCATGTAAATACTTTATTTAATAAACTGTATATATTTTTCTCATCTTGAAGAAGAAGCTATTATTTCTAGAAAAACAAGTGTCCGTTATTAGTCTTCATTTTTTTACGTCGAAGAATTCTACAGGTAAGAAGAATATTATTATATCAGTTTGAAGATTATTACTTTGAAATATAAAATGATTTGAAATTATTTAAATAAGACATTTGATTAAATGAAATAACCTGCAATCTTTATATTACAAAGAATCGAGAAGATTCGCTTGAAGCCATTCAGAAGAATGGCGTTTTATAACAATATGAATGACATTTAATATACAAGATACTCGAAATGTCTACCGTCCCCGACTATAGTGTTGCAAAGCCGGTTCCGAAACTCTGTCCTAATGCACTGGAGTGTGTCGGAATCAAGTGCATCAATCTCACTTCTGATGGCCGATTTCAGGTCTTCCAGTGAATCAGGGGGATTCCTATAGATTCTGTCTTTGATGTAACCCTATAAGAAGAAGTCGCACAGTTTTAGGTCGGAACTGTACGGGGCCACACTCTATCCCGTGCCCCGTGAATTTCTCTGCTCATCCAATGCAATCAAACGCTCACCAAACTTCAAGCCACGTTTGAAGCCACGTTTGAAGCCACGTGAATATGTCAGCAGTTCTATGGGGACGAGCCCCATCCTAGAGCCCCTAAATAAAATAATAGGCCAGCGCATCACCGCCATTTTTTTGCCTCCCGAGAGGACAGCATTCCCACTTGGCGTCCTTATCGCTCCCCTAATAATTTTAAGAAATCTTGATCTGAAGCTAGTCCGGTCATGATAAAAGCAATAAGCAACAATAATATTCCTAAAAACACATTTTTTTCACAGTACATTCTCAGGACGTCATTTTATTCTGAGGATATCCTATGGATGTACTGAGGTAAGATGTGTTGTTAGAGCAATTTCTGTTTCTTTTACAAAATGTCGCCAAAACTGAAATACATAGTAATAGAAGGTCTGTGAACACTTTATATTCACTTCTTGAATGATTATAGCAGTTTATCGCTAAACAAATTTCCATATCATAGTTTACTTAGCTAAAATTATGAAATATAATAAAACAAGTTACTCTAAAGTAACGTAAGACGATAAAAATAAAATGTTTGTCGTTTGTTTATCAGAGAAACACGCTGGGCACATGTGGCAACCCTAAGGCAACAAAATGCCTGATACGCCAGCTCGTATATATAGGAGCCTTGCCCCATACTGGAAGAACCAATACCGGCGTTTCAGGTTGAGACGGCCGCTTCAGGGTCAAAGTGACGCTCTAGCAACTCTCAATACTTCACTCCTGTGACAATACCGTCAATGAATATCGGACCAATAATCCGCTTCGACGATATGCCACTCCACACCGTGATCCTTTGTGGATACAGTTGCGAAACGACCCTGAGATGAGGATTTTCCGTACCTCAATGACGCCAGTTTTGCTTGTTCCCGTAACCATTCAACTGAAAATGGACCTCATCACTGAACCTGAACTTGTGTTCACTGATAGAACCATTTTCAAGTTCCCATGGAAGAATTATATCAATATATTGGAAATCAGGAACTTAAAATACTTTCTGTCATGTTTTTTGAGCCACCTACATGATGGAAAACTAAGTTTCTGATTTGCTTTTCAAGTGCGAGTGTAGGCTATTATGCTTCTGTTTATCAGATAATTAATTGCAGTGTTTTAAAAATGATTATGTTCAATACAAATTTCCATAATTACTTTTAATCTGTATGCTTTATATAAATGAGCCCATGTATTTACTCTGATAATAAAAAGCGTTACTTACCCATTACCTGCCAATGTCCTTATTTGGCAGGGCGAGGGGACCATTACATTTTTAATTATTTTATGCAATATTTTAGACAATGTATTCCGCCATTCTCCCTAAAATGATATTTTTTTAAGTACAGGCAGCAAAATTCGGCAGCAAAATTATTGAAGCACACATCCCCACTTTTCATATATATATATATATATATATATTTAGTTTGATCGCTAATTTTTATCATCAACTTAAGTTATTCATAAGCAGTAATAAGGCTAAGATCATGACTCGACAACTATTTACTTAACAAAACATTATTAGGTGCCTATCTTTAAAGTAGGAATTACTGCTAATGCTTTAATAATTTTGCTGCCGACTGTAACATACTTAATTGTTTGAAATCGTTTTGATTTTGTAATATCCTTTACTGAAACTTGAAATTTTCAATAATTAAAATAAACTAGTTGGCATAGGTGGACTCTGCTCAGTTTCCCATCACATTTATGTTCTCATAAATTTCTAGTGCGAGACATATTATAATCATGTTAAAAGAAATGAATTTGACCAAAGCTTGATACAGTGACAGAATGAAATCCCCGCCTAATAGACTATCCACCGTTCACTTCGACATATTTATCTTAGTCTCATCTATTAATTTATTTTATCAGAGTCAATTCCGTTGTTTAGTTTTCATGCTACTATTTCCAATGCAATAATCCTCAAAATTCATATTTATATGAGAAATTTACAATTTCGCTATGTTGGTAAAATCGTAAATCACGAATAATTTACGAAATTTTCCTATTAGAATATTTGTATTCAATCATGTTCAAACAAATATCATAAACGTAATTTTGAAGTTGTCTAATGTATTTAGGATCCTCAAAATGGAAGTTTATGCTCAATTTTGCGTTATTCCGACATGTTAAGCAAATCGTAAATTCCAAATAACTTACGAATTTTTTTAATTGGAAAAATCATAGTCTATGATATTCATGCCAGTATCCTAAATAATATTTCGAAAGTGGTTTGACATCTTTACGATGAAAATATAAATAAAGATTGACGTTTATGTGAAATTTTGCTCTATTCTGCCATGTTAAGAAATTCGTAAATTTCCAATAACTTACGAAATTTTTATATTGAAAAATTCATAGTCATTAATATTCATGCCAGTGTCCTAAATAATATTTCAAAAGTAGTCTGACATCTTTACGATGAAAATATCTCTAAAAATTGACGTTTATGTGAAATTTTGCCCTATACTGCCATGTTAAGAAATTCGTAAATTTCCAATAACTTGCGAAATTTTCAAAGTAGCATGTTTATAGTTACTGATGTTCATTCCGGCATCAAAACTGATATTTTAAAACTGGTCTGACATTTTTATAGTAAAAAGTTTCCATTTAATGCACGTTTAAGTGAATTTTTGTCCTATTCTCCCATGTTAAGAAAATCGTAAATTTCTAATAACTTACGAAGTTTTTAAATTCGAATGTTGCAAATGAATAGGGTTCTTGCCAGTGTCGAAAGTAATATTTTAAAACTGATCTGACCTCTCTGCGACATTTTGTTCTTGAGATATCGTGTACACAGACTAACAAACAAACGGACTAACGGACTAACACACTAACAGACATCCTACAGACAGACACCATACAAATTTTTTTATTTTCGGATTCTTCACACCTGAAAACGTGTAAAAATGTCAAAAAACCGAGGTCGAAAATTTTAACGATTACCTAAGTTCCCCATACCTATAGTATGATGGGAAACTAAAAAAGTTTTGGAAAATAATGGATTAAGAGTTATTTGAAGCATAAAGCTAGAGCAATGATCATTTAAGTGTTTGTTTAGAACAGCGTTTCTCAACCTGGGAGGCGTAGAAGAATTTCAAAGGAGGCGAGAGTTAAAAAAAAAAAAAAAAAAAAAAAAAAAAGTAAAACTAACTCTAATTTGCTTATTTTTGCGGTTACGTTGTAACGTGTTTTCGACATTATTGCACTTTCTTGTATGTTCGAATAGAACATACAACTATTGTAAAAACACGATAATTGTTGTACGTCTGGCAACACCCAATAATTTGGGAATGGTTTCTCACTCAGCTGTTTTTTCTTTGTTATTAATTTTTTCCTTTTTTCTTTCCTTTTTTTCGCCGCATTTTCCATTTCTCCGTGACGCATGTCTACTAACACGGAGTAGGAAGAATACTGTTAATCCGTGCCTACTAGTGTCGTGAGTGTAGTAGCTGTGAGTCGCCATATCTGTTGTGATTCTTGAAGGTCGTGTTGTTTTTTACCTCATTAAAAAGTGACAATGATAATTTGTATGTTGGACGGAAAATGACTAAATCACTACAAAAGAACAGACTATATAATGGTTATTATATCAACATTTCCATACGAAGTCAAAATATCGAGTAAAGTTAGACGTTGAAAGTAACCTGAGGTGTGTTTTGTCACAGTTATAACCTGATATTCAAAAACTCGTCAAAGACAAACAATACCTCTCATTAATGCAGTGAAAGTGACTGGTATTACCATCCTCACCTAGTTTCCTCAAGACCTCAAATATATTTGATCTGTAATTGTTTGATTTCATATGTTCTAATAATATAATATGTTCCAAATCAATATATGTAATATGAAAATTTGTGTATGAAACTATCTACATTTTATTCAACAACCAGCTTCAGTTTCAAATAGTGGGAGGGAGGCATAACTTCACATCATTGTTCAAAGAGGGGGAGGGGGGGGGAGAGACAGGGCCTGAAAGTTGAGTACCCCTGATTTAGAAGATTTAGTTATGCAAAAAAGTAATAAAAATAAAATATTTCAACAAAAAGGGATTTTGAATAAAATATTTGACTTAATTTCACTGAAAAATAAGAATTTATAGAGATAATTTATTTATGACTGTTTATAATAGACAATGAGATGCATGTCAGGATTAACAACTTCAAGGATTTTGAAGATTATCTATAATATTGATTCATACAACATTATTGAAATAATCTTGATTTAAACGATAAATTTAATCTTAAGATAATTTATGTAAATCTACTATATTAATGTCATAAAGCCTTATTTGTTCACATTTTAATCATGCTTCAAAACGTTTGGATGGTATTTTCAGTATTCGCTTAAGTACTTTAACATGTAAATATTATAATGAATCTTTTAATTTAATCATTCACTTAAAGACAGCGTAATAACGCTTCATATTTAGGATATTTCACTTAAAAAATAATCATAAAAATTGATGAAAAAATTAAAAAATTTATTTTGAATTCCTGTTTATTAAGAAGGTATAATTGGTATGGAAATTTTGTAAAATAAAATGGACTAATGCCGCTCAGTGTTAGATATTTGACCATTTTTTTTTTTTTTTTAACCAAGCATTTATATATAAAATAAAGAATTGCAGAATATCCGTGTGGTACTATTTTTTTAAAATTTATGGTGTTAAATATCAATTATTGTATTTTAGCTTTTCTAGTGTACTTTAAATATAATTCAAGATAGTTTTAAAAATAGTTTTATTTGACATACATTTTAGTGTGAAGGAAACTACCACCCCTGTTTCAATACTACGGACACTTCTATAATACTTCTAAGGCTGTTATTCAAATAACAAAAATTAAAATATATTTAAAATTACTTAGAAAACTACGCCCACACTACTCTTTGCAAGTCATTCATTAATTTTTCAGTAGTTTTGAAATTTATATATAAATTATATATGTACCAAAAAGTGTGCTTAAATTTCGTAAAGAAAAAAAAATAATCGAGCCATTTCTAAGTGTAGTACTAATACCTTTTATTTAAATGATCAGAATTCTTTTTTTATTATTTCTGACTCTGTTAATAAAGAATAGCTACTTTTCATAAAACATTCCAAATGAAATTTGATTTTGTGCATATTACAAAAATGTCAATTTCATTTTGCTTAGTACAATCCAACACTGAGAAAAATTATGTGACTGACATCTAAAATCTAAATTGTGGCTCTAGTAAAAAAAAAAAAAATAATAATAATAAAAAAATCCATGTCATACTTGTAAATTCTAGATCCCTTTGCTAGCGAGTTCTAAAAATGCCTATTAGAATTCTAGAACGTTTTCCTATATTCTCGTGGTCAATCTCATTTAAAAATCTCTGTAAATAAATGCGAACACAAGAGGTGAGTTTTCAAAACTATAATTTTGTTTTATAACCCAGTTCTAGGAAATGAACGAGAATTTCTCGCAATGCAAAGGATTCATTACATTCATAATATCCATAATATTGTTTCACCATCTAGAAAAATGCAGAATAGAAATTCTCGATCATTTCGTCTATCCAGGTTATTTGTTGACCGTATAAGCATAACTCGAAAATATATATTTCTGGTTTAGGATTTTAGAAATGGGCTACTTATTCGTTCTAGATGAAAGAGGTATATTTTTTTTCTCAGTAAAGAATGCTAAAATGCATCTACAAGAAATTTTGCCTATTCGCGTAACGCATTTGAATACTTTTCTTTATCCCTATACTCGAGTCGCCTGATTGATATCAATAGAAATTTAAGTAACATCCTCAGGTAACATAGTTTTAGAATACTGAGGTCTGAAAATATCTGTTCTTAAGATATATGGATAATACATTCTCTCCTACATACATACAGGCACACAGAGACAAACACAAAGAATGATCAACAATATTTAGAAAATGCAGCATAAAAATACCGCACTTCTTTTTAAAATCGGATATTTTCTTTTCATTACATATTTTTTTAGATTTATTAAAGCAATCTTTAAAGAGCAATACTTAAATTATATATATGTCGGGTATAATTTTTTCTTACTTTTTGATTGCAAAAACATTCTTAAAAATGAAATATTTGGATAGTGCATCATTTTTTGTCGCACAATGAAAAACAGTCATGAAAAAGATAAATTTACATTTTGCTTTGTCATTAAGCATGCTGAAGATGACTCCATTTTTCATTTCGTCATTCATCACAAAAACTATTTATTTCTATTATTGTAATGCAAAACAACGAATTTATTTTTACTTCAAAAATGCCTTTGTTTCAAAATCTGAGGCATATGTATTTACAAACATAGGAAAATATTTTAACGTATGTTTTTGATTTTAAAAGTTTCCTTGTGAGATTTAGAAAAAAATATATATTACATTATAATATTTTAATTTATTTGTTTTCAATAAAATAGGAACACTAGGGGCGTTCAAAAAGTAAGTTTGAAGAAAGTAGATCAAAAATCATTTTATTGAGAAGTGCGCTATAATAAAATAGAACATGTATATAGTACACTATTTTTCTGTATAATTACACAATCGGTGCAAACGTCTGTGGAAACGTTGCACTAATCGCTCGATGCCCAGACGATAGATACACGCTCCTTGGTCTCGAAGTCATTTTTAGAATAACTGTCTGAACCTGGTTACCATTGGAATATTATATTCCACCCAAATCTTCTTTGAGCTTGCCAAACCCGAGAAAGACGCAAGGAGCCAGATCGGGACTATACGATAGATGCTGCAAGACCTCACATCCAAAGCAAACCCTGTGTTATGCGACAGTTTTCGAATTATTGACACTATTTCTCAATAGTTGTACATGACTTTGGATGTGGCCCAGCCGCTGCCGATATTTTACGTCGAATCATCTTACTCACATGTTTTGCCCACAAAAAACACATGTTTTGCCCACCTGTTCCTCGTATTTCAATATTGGGTTTAGTTTCGTCTGACACGTTATTGTGTTTCTTTCGTACTTGCAGCAACGGTTGTAACTAGCCGGATGAAATTGCTTACTGTTGGATGCCGTGGAACTCAGTTACCATTTGCACATGCTTCGGTGTTTCTTTGCAATGCTGTCATCCGTAGAGGAACAAGTGTAATTTACTTTTTAAAAGCTTATGAATTTTAAATTTCCTTTTGGATATTCGCATTTTATTATTATTTAAACTGTAATTAAATACATTGTAGGCTTAAAATAATTAATATGAAATAAAATATGCATAAACAAATATTTTGTCGTCAGTATTATAATACTATTTTAAATGCATTATCCATATTTCTTTTAAAAAATAATTAATAATTGTTGTGGATATTTATGAATTTAATTTTAGCATTGCTTTTTTAAACAAGCATGTTGATACAGGGAAAATTACAAAATATTCAAAGTCGTATAATATTCTTAATACAAATCTTTTATCAAATATGTTTCTTAATATTTCCTACAGTCTGTTAACATCTTCTTTCTAAATTATTGTATACTTTATTACTTTTTTAATATACTCACATTTAAAAATTCTTAATATGATAATTTCTGTTTGTTGGCAGAATATATGTCAAATATAATAAAAAAAAGAATATATATGTTATTCCAATCTGTTCAATTTAGGTGCTTCTAACCCGCAGTCGGCTCCAAGCTCGTTGCCTGCTGTTGCGGTGCTACTCGGTGGGTAGCTGAACTCTACAAAAAACATTATTATTACTTTTATAATGTACTATTATTACTTACTATTTTTCTGATCTACTATTATTACTTTTATCAAACTTTAATCATGAAAATTTCTGATTGCAGACGAAATATTTAATGTAAAAAAAATTAAATAACGTCTAAATCTAAAAAAAGTTAGGTTCTTGTTACACACAGTGGAATCCGGGCTGCTTGTTTGCCATTGCAGTGTTGCTTTTCCTCTGCAGGCAGCTAAAAATCTTTGTCTTGCTGTTGATGCCCGGTGAAGGTGTTTCTTATTAATGATCATGTTGTATGTATCGTGGTTTTGTGGCATGTCATGGAGCAGAGAATCAGTTTGAAATTTTTTTCAGAAATTAGGTAAACACGTGAAAGCTATGCAGTGCAAAGCAGGTGTATAAAAATTCACACAGACTTTGAAGACTGTGTACGCGTAGTTTAAAAAGTTTAGCTATGGGCATGAATACATCGAAAGCAAAAATGGGAATGCTAGTCCATCACCAGTGAAACAGGGTTAAACGTAAGGAAAATACGTCTTTTGTAGCGAGCTTGGTTGTTAACCATCAGGAAGCAGTCAAACAGCAAGCATTATGTATCCCTTAGAAGAATTTTCAGAAAATCATTACATATAAGAAGTTGGAAAATGCTAATATTGTTCGTGTTTGTTCCTTAATACCTAATAGTTTCTGGTTCAACAATTGCTACTAAATAATCGTATTCACCATATTGCAACTGACTTGTTGTTGATTTTTAATTTTGATAAAACTCTGTCCATTGGTTCGGTAGATACAGCTTCCATAATAGTTCGCTAACTAGCTCACAGACAGACAGATGTTTTCCAAAAATGGTTGATTCGCATTAAGAACACCTAAAAATGTGAATGTACATCGAAAAATGGAAGTCGAAAATATTCAGTTTTATATTTTTTTTCTTCTAAATTTCTTTTATCATTTTATCTTTTGGCAACAGCCGTGAGCATATTTTATATATATGTTATTTATTTATCTGCCGGCATGGTGGTCCAGTCCGTTGGGTACTGCCCTCTGGATTCCTGGATTTGAAGTTTGGTACAGCGAAGAATGTTTGTGGTGTTCTGTGTAAAAAAGGTATTGTGTAAAAAAGGTATTGTAAAAAGGTATTTGTATGAAAATGCAATATGAATCATTCGAGAGGAAGATCATCGTAACTATGGTTTCAAAAGTGTCAAATAAATACCAAATCTCTCTTTCTCTCTCTTTTTTTTTTCTTTTGTTAGGCAACAGATGTGAATATAAAATTATTATTACTTTTAAACTTTTGACATATTATTTCTATATAGACAGTGGTCTTTGCTATTCAAATCCCCAGAAGAAAACGTTTGATTGGTCGGATTCAGAGGCAAATGGATAGAAAAATTCATAGGGATATGCGACATTATGTAAATAAAAAAGCAAACAGTGATTTTTTATTTATTTATTTAAATTTTAATTGATTAATTTAATTTTAGTTTTTTTCATTTTATTTTGTTTTATTTGTTTCCTTATTTTATTTTAATTGATGATATGACTCTTTGACGCTATTCGACGCCATGATGACGATCTTCTTAAATTTAACCTATAAGAGTCTTAATTTTGCTCACAAATAATGGAATATAGCCAATCATAGCGCAGCTTTTCCCCACAAACAGTGGAAGCTCCGCCTCGTTCTACTCGTCCATTTCTTTCTTTCTTTCTTTCTTTTTTTTTGGTGACGTCACCGTTTGCAGTAAATTTTTACCTTAAATTTTATATTTCGTTTTATGTCAGAAAAAAAAAAGAACTTAAAAACATTTATTTATTTATTTATATAATAATAAAAAAAAAAAATTGTTAAATAAAAGGACCAACATTAGTATAGAACGTATATATATATATTAATTACTAGCAGGCTACGCCCGCTTCGCTGGTCACTTTTTTTAAATGAATCATTATAATTAATGAATTCTCAAAATTGCATCATGTGAAAAAAAAAGAAAATTCTGATCGGGAAAAATGTCGCTCCGGGTCCCCACTGCCTTCGGCAGCGTAGACCCATGCGCGATGCGCACGCTTGAATGCATATATATGAGCGCTGCGCGCGCGTATTCCTTCACCACACTTATGATTTCTCAAAATTCCATGTTATTACTCATAAACTTTTATTCTTAAGAAAAGGAATTAAAAAACAAAAATCATTTTTCATCGGGTAAAGACTCACACCAGGTCCCCTCTGCCTTCATCTCACGAATTCATATATATGCTCGCTGTGCGCACGTATTCTTTCACCACCCTTACTGTCCCTCTTTAATTTTACACTTTTTTTTACAAAATATCCTCATTCGACTCGTAGGTACCCAAAACCTATATATACCAATTTTGAACGGTTAACTGAATTTCTAATTTTTTGCCTCCCTTTAGGACACCTTAAAACATAAAAATCAGGAGAAATCTCGAATAATTGCGATTAGCGCACTCTATTGGATAAATTTGATGTGGGTTATTCGATAATATAAAAGAACTTTAAATTATCTTTCGAATGATGTATTAAAAATAATTTAATCATATTTATTATTCGAAACATTGAGATTTTAAAATATTGCAGTGCCATCTGGTGGTAGAAATTTCTGTAATCTACTATTCAATTCCAAATCAACAAAGCTTTAAAATGATGTATTACTTATGAAATTATTTTAATTAGTAGCTGAGATACAAAAGAAAACCTAATCAGAAAACCTAATCAGAATACCTTAAAACGTGTAAATCTGGTGAAATCTCGGAAAAAATTCCCAAAATGCTCTAACTCTTATTTCTATTATTTTCCTCCTTCGCCCCCCCTCTCCCGTCTATCCTAATAATTTTACAAATTCGAAAATATCAGCAATCGATTTGTAAGTATCAAAAACCTCTATGCACCAGTTTTGAACGATCTATCTCGATTTTATTTTTTTGCCCATCTCAATAATTTTAAAAATTCAAAAATATCCGCAATCGATTTGTAGGTATCGAAAACCTTTATGTACCAATTTTAAATGATCTAACTCTATTTTATTCTTTTTTTTCCCTCCGCCCCCCTTCCTGGCCTTTCTAATAACTTTACACTTTCGAAAATATCCCCATTCGACTTGTAGGCATCTAAAACCTATCTGTACCAATTTTTAACGGCCTAACTGTATTTCTATTTGTTTTTGCCCATAGCCCCCCCCCTTATCGCCCCCCCCCTTCCCGACCCTCCTAATAATTTTACAAATTCGAAAGTATCCCCAATCGATTTGTAAGTATCAAAAACCTCTATATACCAATTTTCAACGATCTAACTCTATTTTTATTTTTTTGCCCCCCCTCCCCTCCCCCTCCTCGCCCCTCCTAATAACTTCACTTTCGAAAATATCCCCATTCGACTTGCAGGTCTTTAAAACTTGTCTGTACCAATTTTGAATGGCCTAACTGTATTTCTATTTGTTTTTGCCCATAGCCCCCCCCTTACCGCCCCTTCTAATAATTTTACAAATTCGAAAATATCCCCAATCGATTTGTAAGTATCGAAAACCTCCCTCTATATACCGATTTTGAACGACCTAACTTTATTTTTTTGCCCCCCCCTCTCCCCTCCCCCTTCTCGGCCCTCCTAATAACTTTACACTTTCGAAAATATCCCCATTCGATCTGCAGGCCTCTACAACCTATCTGTACCAATTTTGAACGGCCTTACTGTATTTCTATTTGTTTTTGCCCATAGCCCCCCTTACCTTCCCTCCTAATAATTTTACAAATTCGAAAATATCCGCAATTGATTTGTAAGTATCGAAAACCTCTATAAACCAATTTTGAACGATCTAACTCTATTTTTATTTTTTTTTGCCCCCCCCCCTCTCCTCTCCCCACTTCTCGCCCCTCCTAATAACTTTACACTTTCGAAAATATCCCCATTCGACTTGCAGGCATCTTAATCCTATCTGTACCAATTTTGAACGGCCTAACTGTATTTCTATTTGTTTTTGCCCCATAGCCTCCCCCCCCCTTAGCGCCCCACCCCCTACCCGCCCCTCCTAATAATTTTACAAATTCGAAAATATCCGCAATTGATTTGTAAGTATCAAAAACCACTATGAACCAATTTTGAACGATCTAACTCTATTTTTATTTTTTTGCCCCCCCCCTCTCTCCTCCCCCCGTCTTGCCACTCCTAATAACTTTACACAATCGAAAATATCCGCATTCGACTTGCAGGTCTTTAAAACCTATCTGTACCAATTTTGAACGGCCTAACTGTATTTCTATTTGTTTTTGCTCCATAGCCCCCCCCCCTTGCTGCCCCACCTGGGGGCTGAATTTCTAAAATTCCAGAAATTGGTTTTTAGATAGTTGCATTAGCTATATTTTAGAGCAAAAATTTCACGTATATCTATTTTTTTTTGTTTGAGATATATAGGATTATGCGAAATCACGTTTTACGCATGTGAAATCACGTTTTGCCCCCCCCCCCCCGCCCCCCTTGGGGACCGAATTTCAAAAATTCCAGAAACCAATTTTTAGACATTTGTATTAGCTGTATTTTAAAGCAAAAATTTTACGGATATCTGTTTTTTTTGTTTGAGATATGAAGGATTTTGTGAAATTACGTTTTGTCCCCCCCTCCCCCCCTTGGGGGGGCGAATTTTGTAAAATCGCTTGCGGCGTTGTCTTTCTCGGGTCCTAAAAATTAACCGTGCCAAATTTGGTCCCGCTCGGTGAAACGGCCTAGGATTGTATAGCGGACAGACACACACACACACACAGACTCTGCTCTTTTATATATATAGATATATTATGTATTATTATTTATATATGTTGAAAAAAATATGACAAGAAAAGTTAACTTGTATGTATTTAATATAATTTTATGGGGATATGACGCCATTAGTTAACTAAGAAAGTTATTTGAAAATATTTATAATTAACATTTAAAAAATTACTGAAAATAGAGTTAAAGATTCTAAAATAATGATGGCAATTTCTAATAAATTAATATAAATGGAAAAGGCCAGAAAAGGCTTAAATTTAACAAAAGAAATGGAAATTTCTGAAAGTAAACAAATTTTGAGACATAAATTGATTATTAAGAATTTATTAAATTTATAAAACTATATATCGAAAGATTTTATTATTCGTGAGCCAAAAATAAATAAATAAATACGCTTTATTTTTATGTAAAAAAAAAAGAATGGTGAAACATCTTTTAAAAGTAATTAAAATAAAATAAAATTGAGAAAAAACGTGCTGAAGAATTGGAACAGTTTCAGTGTAGAAAAACTTCGAAAAATTTGAAATTTGCACCGAAGTAGCTCGGACGATTCTCTCCAAAATCTTTACTTGCGCGATTGCAATAGCCATTTTAATTCATCTTCAAAATGGGCCAAAATAATAATAATAATAATAACAGCCGCCAAGGGGCTGCTATTCTAACAT
The DNA here is from genome assembly GCA_963930645.1 of Salticus scenicus. NCBI lineage: Eukaryota > Metazoa > Arthropoda > Arachnida > Araneae > Salticidae > Salticus > Salticus scenicus. The sequence continues at coordinate 186,065,735 of OZ005649.1, forward strand.
TATACCAAAGAAATTTTAATAAAAATATATGGTAACCGATGCTAAGGAATGAAACATAGTTAGTGCACGCCTTTATATGGAAGAAAAGAATAAAATAAGACCTTTCGTACTGCATTAAATTTTGCCTCGTGCAGAAGTTTATATATTTTACTTATAAAACAAAAACAGGCTTAGGTTTTTTTTAAGGATAGAATTTACTAAGAAATTTGCTTACACGGCAATTTTGAATTTAATATTTATATGATCACTTAAACAAATTGATAGAGTTTTGACCACAATACGATATTAGTGTATATAAAAAACAGAATTTTGCTAGACGACAAAATATATTAAACTATCACCAAAAAAAAAAAAAAAAAAAGTGTTTTGAGAAAATAATAAAAACTCTATAGATGCATTTTTTTTTTCAACTATTTTATAAGTGACTAGCAGGCAACGCCCGCTTCGCTGGTCCCTATTTTTAAAAGAATCACTATAATTACTGAATTCTCAAAATTGCATTAATTTTTATCACGTGAAAAAAAAAAAGAGAAACAAAATCTGATTAGGATTGCTCTTTTTTTCCTCTTATCTATGATAAAGTATTGTTTTTGGGTCAAATTTTCAAAAGTGAATGGTAGTAGGTAGTCCAAATTCGTTTCTAAATTTGTAACAGGTGCAGCAGTGAAACGGGCGATTTTGAAATCCTGGAAATAGTAAGTTACGTTAGGAATCAGAAAACGAGAGTGGTGACATCTGGACAACAAACCTTTGCCATTGACCCTGATATCGGTGTTCAGTTGAGATGGCGTCGTGGTTGCTGTGAAGGCGTTTTACAAAAACAACGACAGCTACGTGGACGCGCAGCGTGTATTTCATGCTCATTACAATCTCTCACGTCATACCCCAGCTCCGTCGGCGCATGCTATCAAATTGTGGGTACAGAACTTTGAGGAAACGGGTAATGTGATGAGAAAGAGGGGTGTGTGAAGGAAAAGGGGGGCAACCTACGTGATGTCATTTTCAAGTAATGGATATTTTGTGTCGTGACATGTCTGTGCAAGATGTGCAAGTTGTTCATAAACATTCCTCACAAATTGCAAGCATTGTAAATTCATGTTGTAATTCTTTTACATCGCTATGAATAAATTTGTATCGCTGGTGGAGGTTTCAAAATCGCCCATTTCACTACCGCATCTTTTATTTTATGAGGAAGCTACACTAAACTTTCGTTAAGATCAACAATTCTTTCATGTACAGGTCATCCAAGAGAATTCAAATACATCTGCGGGCTAAATTTTTGCTAGGTACAGTTTAACATCTATAGGCTTTATGACATCGAATGAAATGAACATATATTTTTTATATGCATAAAAGCATGTTTCTTTTAGAAGATAGCATAAAAGTCTCACAAGTCGTATAGACGGCTACCCAAAAGAACTGGAATATAGTTGGTCTATGCTTGGAAAGTGACTGGAAATGGATTTCAGGTTGTGTTGCGTGTTATTAATATAAGATTATATTTAAGTACACTGCATGGTGTGTACCTATTTTATAGATGATATACAAGTCTACCAGTAATTAATCAAAAACTTTCTTTTCTATTTAATGTATTTGGTGAAAGTGCTTTACTATATTTTACCATGTCCTGGAACACTTATCAGGAATGAAATTATTTTCTTATATTCACACGGTAAATGAAGTATTTTTTATTATATTTTATAATATTTTATTATATTTTATTTCAAGTTAAATTTTCAATGATGTTTTTTGTTTTGTATAATTTCGTTTATTGAGGTTCCATGAATACTAAAGTGATTTTTTTAACGGTTGATATTTGTGTATATCTGTTATCAGCGTAACTTAAAAAACAAATGACTGTATGAACATTGAAATGTTGTATTGTGAAGTCCATATGATGTGCTATATATCCTTAAAGAGAAAGTTGTCTGAATAATTTGAAATAAACATTTAAATTTATGTGGTGTGTACATAATACTATAGGTGAAATTTTTGATAGTTTTAACAGTTTAATATCTATGTTTTTTAAAATTTAACATCTATAGGCTGTACGAAACCAAATGAAATTAAGTTATATTTTAGTATGAATTAAAGCATATTTTGTGTAGATTATAGTATGAAAATCCTTCACCATTCATATACAGTGCTGTCCAAAAGGCAATACAATTTAAGAACAGCCTTTAATTCTATATAATTGTAGGTATTATATTTAATCGAGGGGGGTGGGGTCAGGGGGCGTTTGTTCCCTACATACAGAATTATATTTAAAATAAACTACTTCTATACCTAATTTAAATTATTTTCAACGGGAATTTATACACAGCGCTTTATATCTTACCACTTGCTATACAATCTGTCTTCATAATATTGAAAGGCATTGTAAGTTAAAATCGTGTCAGTGTCACACACACTAGATAATTTAATTTCTGTTGAAGAACAGCTCTATTTGAGCAAATGCTAAAGGTTACTAATATATGTTTTAAAAGTTGTTTCACTGTTTTCTCCCTTTTAAACAACTGATGCTATATCTTAAAATCATTCACTCTTAAGAGAAATGCAAATGTGGAAATAACAAGAAATATGGTCATTATAAAAGACAAATTAAAACATTTTCTGAGAATAACCAATAAACTATTAAAACGGATTAATTAAAAAGCATGTCTTATTAATTCAAAGAGCTCTAATAAATATAGTGTCTATATCCTTATAATACAGGGAGGAATATTCAATACAAACACCCTTTACAAAAAAAAAAAAAAAAAAAAAAAAAAAAGTTTGTTGAAATCTTTATACGATGCATCATCATATTTTGATTCATTGCCAGGACTTTTTGAAGAATAAACAGATTTTATTTTCTCGTAAACTATGCGGTTATAAAAAAAATTGAATAAAATTCATTGAATAATACGGAGCTCATCCATTTTTCAAACATGTATTACTTTTATTAAAACAAGTTTTGAAAGCTCGCTATTGTCTAGGTTACTGATTTTTCCTTCTTTTTATCGGAAAGGAGCTCACATTTCAAAAGATTCATAACAGAGAACTCGGGATCAAGTATATAAATAAAAATGTACATTCATCAAAAATGAATAATAATAATAATAAAAAAATTCCTTTTAAAACAATCTAATGTAAATGCAGTTATTTATATAACAAATCACCACTCTCTTGAAGAAGTGTAAGAATATTTTTCATATAAATTTATTTTTAATATATTTCCTACTTTTTGAAGCATTAAATTAGAATATTGAAATATATGTTGTATTTTCAAACAACGTTATATCAATAATTACATAGGGAAAAAACACACACACATATATATATATATATATGAATGCTTTATCTTACATGCTCGAAACAATAAAAGTGCACAATCAAATAAATATTCTAATATTATTGTCATACAACTGCCCCGAGTTCGTACGCGAGCCCACTACTCCTATCGTCCGGCTGCGTATGTGCACGATCTATTCGACAACGCCATCCGTAGTATCTTTAAGTTTATCTTTATTCCAAATGAAGAATGTTTTCTGTAAGTATTTTGGTTTTAGGAAACACAATTAAATTTTTGTTTTAAAGAAAAATTATTTTTATTTTAATTGTTTGGAAGTTTCATTTCTATTTAACCCTAAAATGCCGAGTGTTGCTTTTCCACAACATACCCAATTTTGTCTTCTAGAGTATTATTAGAATAATATTAAAGCTCTAATGCCTCATGTTTACCGATTGGCAACAAATTGTTTTTTAGCAGTAAACCATGGTTAAAAAATAGTATGATTTTTTAAACTATTTTTTTCTCGTGATTTATTTAATAGAAGTAAGAAAAAAAAATTTTTAAACTGAATAATAATAAAAAAAAAAAAAAAAAAAAAAAAGTTAACTTTATGAAGCCTTTTTGTGACAACTAATTTCCATTTAAGTGTAATTTTTAAAAGGAAAATAGGAAAAGAAAATTTGAAACACTATAGCATTATTGCCAGATGTTTTTTCGTTATTCATAAGAAAAACGACATTTTAATGCCAATTCTAAGCTACGTCCTTCACTGAAATTTCAGATTTGGATGATTGAATTTGATGAATTGTTCTTTTTAAAATGGCGTTACTTTTGAGACGCGAACTATATATTTCAGGAAATAATACAATTTGTAGGTGGATTTAGCATGTGCTACAGAATGAGCTATCAGGTAATAGATAATATACTTTTTTAATTTTGCATATATTTTTAATAGGTTGTATTTATTTAAAGAATAATAATAATAAAGAATATTTATATTAATATCATGATTATCATTTCAACTTTTTAAATTACATTTCCAAAAATTGTACAATTATTTAAGTATCACATATCATTCTATATCGAGGTGTTGATGTTGAGATCAGTGCCGATTGACTACACTAGGATTCTAAAACTGGGTGAAACGTCCTTCATGGCGATCTTTTTAAGGGGTCCTAATGCGTTTTCCCGCTAACTCTGGAGAAAACCACGAATAGTTCTTAACGGCTAAGCTGACGAGTGAGGCCTGTGCTCGAACATTATCAGCAATTAACAATTATGGCAAGTAGCGAAATATACAGCCGCTAAGGAAATGCAAATGAGATTTGATTATTCGAGTTTCATTATACTGATTAGAAACATGGTTCATTTAAAATAAATTAATTATGTATTCGCATTGGAAATCTGCTTTTGTATAGGACTTCCTTGGCGTTATTTAAAATTTGGCACCGCGATAGCTAGAACGTGTCACGCCAAGGTCTTTACGCTATTGCGATAAACTTTTAAATTCCTCGCCAATATCACAAAAAATATTAATGATCGCTATGGAGAAACATTACTAAAACAGTAACCATATTGCTTTGCGGACGTTAAATTTAAGAAAATAAAAAACACATAAGCTATTTATTTAATAAAAATTAATATTTTAAGAACAAATAAATTATAATAATAATAATAATTAAAGCTATTATGACGTCAGTTTTATATTTAAAAATAATAATAAAAAATAAATCATGTCATAGGTTTTATTTTTCAATACTTTTTATTCGCATGAGTAAAGAAATGTTTCTTTTTATGTAAAAAATGAATGAATAAATAAATAAATAAACATTAAGTAAAAATTGTCAACATTTAATTTTATTATCATCAGCTTGAAAATTTAATTTAAATAGATAATATTTTTAAGAAATGAGAAAAATTGCATGAAACGTAATTTTAGGTAGATTACTTATAGGAGATCTACCTATTGCAATGGTTCTCATGACACGACTTCTGGAAAATTTCTTCATATCTTCACCGATCATGATCCCTAGAACCCAAAACCACCCTCCGTTCAAAAGTTTATACATATATAATATCTATATATATCACGCTTTTTCCCATGTTAAGTTGTGAACACGATAACTGGAGTAATTTTTATTTAAATTTAACCAGCTCGGGATATGTTGTCAGGACAGTAAAAATCTCGGTCGAGTTCGTAGATGGGGCATCCAGCTCAAAGGGGGTGGAAATGGTGGGGGATGGAAATTTTCATTTGCCCGTAATTTCTTTAATATTGAAAATAGGAAAATACTTCAAATCAGGCGAATTACCGCCTTACCCTAAAGAACAACTTTTGTATTTAAACGTTTTCGATAACTTCAATTGTTTAAAAGTTACAAGTGAAAAAGTGATTTTTCGTCAATTGTGATGAAACAGACTTTTTCTATAGCTTTAATTGCTTAAATTTATAATATGATATGCAGATTAAGAGGTAATATAACGAGTACTGTTATGTAAACCTGTGTTAAAGAATTCAAATTAGGCTTCGGAAGAGTTTTATATGATAATTAGTTCTGTGTCAGAGGGGTTACCGCCCCTCCCCCCTCTCCCCACCCCCGTTTTATTAATGCACCTACATTTAGAATATATACCTCATATATAATTTAATTCGGTTATTAAAAAATAATTCTGTTTTTAAAAAATAATTTATTAAAATTATTATTTAAAAAAAATATCTTTTATGATAATGGAGACGATTTCCATATTAGAGAAGAAGTATAACACACACAAAAAAAAAAAAAAAAAAAAAAAAAAAAAAAGTTGAATTTATTCTCAATATTACATTAAAAACATTAAAACATCTCAATATTACATTAAAAAATATTAAAACATCTCAATATTACATTACTTTTTCGACCCTATGGGTAAGAGAAAGTAAAAAGATCACTGAAAGTATAAAAATCATTGTAACAGCTTTAATTAATCATTAAAAAATATATAATTAAAATAATACGTTAGTCTTGGTAAAAATATCGTTTGTGGTGAATAGTTTAGAACACCGGTTTACGCAAGAATTTAAAATTTACGATTGAAATTGAGAGTAATACGTTACAGCTTCTTTTCATTTTTTGTCTTGTCTAAACAAGATATTGGTCTGTGAAGAGATATGAGGCTTTTGCGTAGGAATAAATAATAATGACGTCAAAGCTGCCATTTTTCATCGCCATGATCGCCAAATTTTGTCATCAAATAACGAATTTCATCGCCAAGTCAAGAATTTCATCTTCAACTATCAAATTTTGCCACCAAATCACAAATTTCATCGCTAAGTTGCAATTTTTCCCTCAAATTGTATATCTTTATGGCTTTTCTATTTGTTGATTGATTATGAACTTGGATTTTAAAAAATTGAATCATTTACTGACCAATAAATCTAGTCTAAAATTTTAAGAGAATGAATAGTAGTATTTGATAATTAAATTTCTTAAAAACAGAATAGCGACGTAAGTAATGCAATGTGTGGGAACAAAGACATTGACTAAGTATGTGTTAACGCATATGTAATGTTTCTTTACTTTTGTAACATTAACGTAAAATAATCTACCTTTGCCTTTAAGCTTGCCGAAAAGGGATTTTTTTTTAAAAGTTCTAATAGATATATCGAAAATATATGTTGCAAATATGCGCGTATTTCTTTTTATAGAAAAGAATTTCTAAACTAAACGCGCCATAGTTTGTACTGTATGTCAAACACAGACAGGCAAATTATTTCTTCTATTAATATAGATACATTTTCGAAATTTATAGTCATCTTAGTACATCGCAAAAATGAAAAAAAAAAAAAAAAAAAAAAAAAAGATATAAATAGCAATAAAAATAAACATAAGCATTAATATATAAATAAGTAAAAATAAGTAAAATGTCGTCATGGAGTTCTTTTAGCAATGCTGTATCTTATCTATTTACCTACACATTAATTTTTAATTCATATAGTTTAAATTTTTCTACCTTTCGAAATTCCTTCTTTTTAGGAACTACTCTTTAGAATACGCCTAAAAAAAGTCACGATTTTATAAACAGTTATTAATATTGCCTCACAAACACATAAACTGATATATTTGTTGATTTTTCCTATATTAATCCATTTTTAGCTAAAATTTGTTCATCCGTGCGAAGCCGGACGGGTCAGCTAATATTACAATAATCTCACAGAGAGAGACAAAAAAAGAAATATCAAGTAAAAATTACTTTAAAACATGCGCAATTTCTTTTTTAAAGATATATCTTAATTAAGAAATCAAGGCATAAAAAGAAAAGAAAAAAGAGTTTTGTCAAATTTAAATTCGCTGAAATAATATCTAATCCCAAACATCATTACTACTCATTATCACGAATGTTTAGAAAAAAGTAAACGCGTTTATGAAATGGAGGTTAAAAAAAAATTAAAATTAAAATATAATAAACTTCAGTAACAAGTTGTTATATTTGTAAAAACTAATGAACGAGATGTCAACTGAATCTGTAAATTTTTGTTTTAATTACTTGTTATAGAAGGAAATTAAGTTCCAGAAAAATCTAGTAACAAGTGGTCCCCCCCCTTTCGAATGTAAAGTACATTTATTTATATATTAAAATCTTAGGCTGTTTTTTAATATTCTTTTTTTTTTTTTTTTTTTAAATAATGTCATGTTATAATTTATTAGTGTACCATTAAAGGATTTTTTTTAACCTCATTTAAATGTATTTTATTAAATTGAACTGTCTAAATATATATTATAATTGTTGTTTATTAATTTTCTTTTATGTATATTTTATATTGTAAAATTTTAAAATTCGTAGTAAGATTGTTAGCAAAATTAAAGATGAATAATTAATTAGTAAATAAGAATATTCACATCATAGAAGCGATAAGAATTGCTTACTGTGAAGAAGATGAGCGGCCGTAGTAAAAGAAAGTTATATTTTTGTTGATGGCTTTGGCTGTAAAGTAAAAACACTATTAAAACTGAATTTCGATTAAAGGTCCAGGCTCGGAATTAACTCAGAGACATATTTAGTTCTCATGCCAGTTTGTTGAAAATATTCCAATTCACGTGACCATAGTCAATTATAAGAACACAAGTTTTTTTAACGAAAAAATTCTGGAGTGGGGAAACAGTACGGAGGATCAGGCCGGGCCCTAGGCCCAAATCGCTCTTGAGATCGCTCATGTTTTATGATCAGAAAGAAAGTGTCCGCTCCTAAACTGAAGCAAAACAAATGACAATGCATTTGGCGTTGAATTATACGCCAAGTTCAAAGTTTAGGACAGAGAATGGTTGCATTACGTTAAGAATATTCATATGTATATTTTCAAAAACTGACGAGTAATTTATTGACCGTTGTTAGTGAATGTTGGCATGATTTCGCCAAGCTTTAGACCCTGGGAAAGTAACTAGCTAAGCAAATATTCTATTTAACCGTTGATGTAAAATTGGTGACAAGAGGTTGTAGGAGTTACATATCGATGTAAGATTAAAAGAGACCGAATTAATTATTTCTGTTCATAAAACAAAAGGATAGAAATAAGACAAAACATTATCATCTGCAGAGTGAAAAGAATTTTCAGTACGTTAAGCTTGTTAAGTGAATACTGGGAACAAATCAAAGATTTTTGTTTCAGTTACATTGAAATAGACATGAAAGGGAAGATATAAAAATTAGAAAAGTCATATTGTAAATTTCTTATTTATAGGTTAAAAACAGTTATTCCATTATAAATAGTTGATTTAGATTAAAGAATTTAATTTATAATTTAATTTATTTAGAGAATTTACCTATCTTTTAAAGAAACGAATATAAATTTTATAATATGTGATAATCTATATCACACTTACATTCACAAAATTACCTCAACAGTATTTTCTAAAATAACGGATTTCATTATTTACAGGCCTCTCTAATAGTGTCTTTTCTTATATCGGTAATAACATTATTTCATCATTATAGGGGCCGCAGTAGCCGGGTTGGTAGAGCACCGAGATCTAATTGGAAAATTGCGTGTTTGATATTCGAGCCAGCCGAAGACTGCCGTGTACACTAATGGTGGCTTGTGCACGTAAAATCCGTCGTGGTCGGAATGTCCTCCAATCTAAATTACAGTCGACAGCAAAATTAATGAAGCACACATCCACATTTTTCATAGTTTGATCGTTAATATTTATAATCAACATACTTTTTTATGAACAGCATAAGACTAAAACCATGACTAGAGAAATATTTACTTAACAAAACAGTATTATGTACACATATTTTATAGGAATTATTACTAGTTCTTCAATAATTTTGATGCCGTCTGCGAGGGAGCCTTCCTCTCCGTGAAAGATCAAAATTGTGATGGCATGTCTCCTGACCATCCTTAGGAGTGCGCCCCAGTCCATCACTAACTACTCAGTGCGCCGTAGTGCGATGTTAAACCCAACAAACCAACCAATCTTCATAATAGTCTATTTGAATTTTTTTTTTCAGAAGTGACTGTAATAGATCTGTTTAGAAAATTAACGATTTTCTAGCTCTTAAAAAATAAATAAGAGAATTATTTTTCATATGCTCATTTAATTATGAATAACTTATGAACATCGAATATAAAATAGCTATGTTCTCTTAAAAAAAAAGAAAAAAAAAAAAAAAAAAAAAAAAGCCGAAAATTTGATATAGTGCCATTTTTTACGTTTTATATAGAATAGAAGAACTAAGAGTATGAAGCAATATCATGAAAACATACAGTTGAACTATATCATAAAATTATACAGTATTTTTAACACTTTCCAACAAGGTTGAAAAGTGTTTATGACTTCGGTTTGTCTGTCTGTCTGTCTGTCCGTCTGTCTGTCCGCCTGTCCGTCTGTCTGTCCGCACTCTAACTCCCGTAAATATTTCTGGAATTTCTTAAAACTGATATATGTTATTCAAGTTCACTATCGGACGTTCCCTATTGAAAATGGAGTTTATACCTCTACTGGTTTGTGTACAGGGACACACGAAAGTATTTCAAAGCATTGTGTTCTATGAGAGGTATTTCTATGAATCATATTTTCATACCTTTACTGTAGACATATCTTAATGAAATTAAAATATGTTGTTCAAGATCACTATCGAACGTTTCCTATTGAAAATGGAGTTTACACTTCTACTGTATTGTGTACAGGGACACTCGAAAGTATTTCAAAGCATTGTGTTCTATGAGAGGTATTTCTATAAACCATATTTTCATACCTTTACTGTAGACATATCTGAATGAAATTGAAATATGTTATTCAAGTTCACTATTGGATGTTTTCTGTGTAAAATGGAGGAAATACCACCATTGGTTTATATACTGGGATAATCAAAAGTATTCCAAAGCATTGCGTTCTAAGAGAGATATTTCTATAAATCAAACTTTAATAACTTTACTTTCCCCGATGTTTTAGGAAATTAAAATATGTTATTTATATGCACAAAAGAATGCTTTGCATAGAATATAGCATGATTAGCATTAAATTTACAGGGTAGCACAAAAATATCCAGTTATATTAAGAGCTATTAATAAAAAATTGCTAGAATTGTACTTTCGTTTACGTTAAGCGTTTTTAACACTTTCTAACATTTTTTAAGTGTGAATATGATTTCAGTTTTCTGTATCTGCCTGTCCGACTGTCCGCGCTCTAATTCTTGTAAATACTCATGGAATTTCTTCAAACTGATATATGTTGTTCAATTTCACTATCGAATGTTCCCTATTGAAAATGGAGTTTATACCTCTACTGGTTTGTGTACAGGTACACCCAAAAGTATTTCAAATCACACTTTCCCATAAGGTTGAAATGTGTTTATGACTTCGGTTTGTCTGTCTGTCTGTCTGTCTTTCTGTCTGTTTGTCCGTCTGTCCGTCTGTCTCTCCGCGCTCTAACTCCCGTAAATATTTATGGAATTTCTTGAAATTGATATATGTTATTCAAATTCACTATCGGACGTTCCCTATTGAAAATGGAGTTTATACCTCTACTGGTTTGTGTACAGGGACACCCGAAAGTATTTCAAAGCATTGTGTTCTATGAGAGGTATTTCTATAAACCATATTTTCATACCTTTACTGGTGACATATTTTAATGAAATTAAAATATGTTATTCAAAATCACTATCGGACGTTCCCTATTGAAAATGGAGTTTATACTTCTACTGGATTGTGTACAGGGACACTCGAAAGTATTTCAAAGGATTGTGTTCTATGAGAGGTATAAACCATATTTTCATACCTTTACTGTAGACATATCTAAATGAAATTGAAATATGTTATTCAAGTTCACAATTGGATGTTTCCTGTATAAAATGGAGGAAATACCACCACTGGTTTATATACTGGGACACTCAAAAGTATTCCAAAGGATTGCGTTCTATGAGAGATATTTCTATAATTCAAATTTTAATAACCTTACTTTCCACGAAGTTTTAGGAAATTAAAATATGTTATTTATATGCACAAAAGAATGCTTTGCATAGAACATAGCATGATTAGCATTAAACTTACAGGGTGGCGCAAAAATATCCAGTTATATTAAGAGCTATTAATAAAAAATTGCTAGAATTGTACTTTCGTTTACGTTAAGCGTTTTTAACATTTTCTAACAATTTTTAAGTGTGAATATGATTTCAGTTTTCTGTATCTGCCTGTCCGCCTGTCCGAGCTCTAATTCTTGTAACTATTCAAGGAATTTCTTGAAACTGATATATGTTGTTCAATTTCACTATCTAATGTTCCCTATAGAAAATGGAGTTTATACCTCTACTGGTTTGTGTACAGGTACACCCGAAAGTATTTCAAAGCACACTTTCCCACAAGGTTAAATTGTTTTTATGACTTCGGTTTGTCTGTCTGTCTGTCTGTCTGTCCGTCTGTCCGTCTGTCTCTCCGCGCTCTAACTCCCGTAAATATTTATGGAATTTCTTGAAACTGATATAGGTTATTCAAGTTCACAATCGGACGTTCCCTATTGAAAATGGAGTTTATAACTCTACTGGTTTGTGTACAGGGACACCCGAAAGTATTTCAAAGCATTTTGTTCTATGAGAGCTATTTCTATAAACCATATTTTCATACCTTTACTGTAGACATATTTTAATGAAATTAAAATATGTTATTCAAAATCACAATCGGACGTTCCCTATTGAAAATGGAGTTTATAACTCTACTGGTTTATGTACAGGGACACTCGAAAGTATTTCAAAGCATTGTGTTTTATGAGAGGTATTTCTATAAACCATATTTTAATACCTTTAATGTAGACATATCTGAATGAAATTGAAATATGTTATTCAAGTTCACTATTGGATGTTTCCTGTATAAAATGGAGGAAATACCACCATTGGTTTATATACTGGGACACTCAAAAGTATTCCAAAGCATTGTGTTCTATGAGAGATATTTCTATAAATCAAATTTTAATAACTTTACTTTCCCCGAAGTTTTAAGAAATTAAAATATGTTATTTATATGCACAAAAGAATGCTTTGCATAGAATATAGCATGATTAGCATTAAATTTACAGGGTGGCACAAAAATATCCAATTATATTAAGAGCTAATTATAAAAAATTGCTAGAATTGTACTTTCGTTTACGTTAAGCATTTTTAACACTTTCTAACATTTTCTAAGTGTGAATATGATTTCAGTTTTGTGTATCTGCCTGTCCGTCTCTCTGTCTGCCTGTCCGTCTGTCCGAGCTCTAACTCTCGTAAATATTTATGGAATTTCTTGAAACTGATATATGTTGTTCAATTTCACTATCGAATGTTCCCTATTGAAAATGGAGTTTATACCTCTGCTGGTTTGTGTACGGGGATACCCAAAAGTATTTCAAAGCATTGTGTTCTACGAGAGGTATTTCTATAAACCATATTTTCATACCTTCACTGTAGACATATCTCAATGAAATTGAAATATGTTATTCAAGTTCACTATTGGATGTTTTCTGTATAAAATGGAGGAAATACCACCACTGATTTATGTTCAGGGACATTTAAAATGATTCCAAAGCATTGCGTTCTATGAGAGATATTTCTATAAATAAAATTTTAATAACTTTACTTTCCACAAAGTTTTAGGAAATTGAAATATGTTATTTATATGCGCAAAAATGTGCTTTGCATAGAATATAGCATGGTTAGCATTAGATTTACAGGGTGAAACAAAAATATCCATTTATATTAAGAGCTATTAATAAAAAATTGCTAGAATTGTACTTTCGTTTACATTAAGCGTTTTTAACACTTTCTAACATTTTTAAGTGTGAATATGATTTCAGTTAGTGTATCTGTCAATCTGTCTATCTGTCTCTCTTCCCGCGCTGTAACTCCTGTAAATATTTATGGAATTTCTTGAAATTGATATATTTTATTGAAGTTCACTGTCGGATGTTCCATACTGAAAATGGAGTGAATATCTCTTCTGGTTTGTGTATAGGGACACCCAAAAGCATTCGAAAGCATTGTGTTCTATGAGAGTTTTTTTTAATAAATATTTTCCCTTTAGAATGTTCCCCATTTAAAATGACATTAATTGATTCAGTATAACTAGTTTGTTTACAGGAACAACAACATCAAAGCCAATGCATTACGTTTTAGGACAGAATTTTTAGAAAGTTATATTTAAAAATGTTTCTGCTATAAAAATCTCAAAAATATTGAAATGTATTGTTAATATTCTAAAATAATGTTTTGTATAGAATATAATACGATTAAATTTCTGATTTACAGGGCTACACTAAAATATTCAGAGAGATCAATAGCTGTAGTTATAATCTAATAGCTGCATTTTCTTTTTCGTTAAGCCTTTTTAACACTTTCCAAATTGCCTAAGAGTAATTTTAAAATCATTTAGTCTATCTGTATATTTTTCAGTCCTACTCTCTTTTGTGTGATAACGTAGGCAAAGAATATTAAAAGTTATTCGAAACAACAATTACGTACAGTTGGAAAGTGTTACTAATCAATGCGTTTTGCATGATTTTTCTTTCTTGTTGAAATTATTTTCTAAGGCAGACCATTAGGGATTCTTTAAATTCGTTGCACCTTTCAAACTTGTTTCTCGACTATGTGGTAGTTTCTTTAGAAATTTCATGGCACCGAAGTTATTTCGAGGAGTAATTATATATATATATATATATATATAATTATATATATATATATCTACTGGCGCCAATTTATGAATGTATCTGAACGAATGAATAAGTTAACGAATTTATCTTACCAACAAAGTTTAAATTTAACCTTATTTTTAATCTCTGAAAATTTAGATTAACATTTTAATTAATTTCATTATAAGTAAACTCTTTGCAACCACGTGAGATACTCCAAAAAGAATATCACCATCTCCAATTACATACGTTATAAAGACAATTAAAAGTGACTTTTATAGCGAGTAAAAAATTGGGGGAACCGTATTTTGAGACGCCCATTCCTGAATTCAAAAACTGACTTATTTAATCTGGACGTCTATAATTTTCCAGTAATATGGAACTAATGTATACAAAGGACATCTAAAAAAGGCTTTATGAAGCGAATTCTGACTTCTACCAAACCTTCCGAAACTACCCTTAAAAAAAAATAATATATATTACATACGAAAGGATAGTAAAAAAAAGTCCATATGAATAGTCCAAAGTAAATATGCTTATACGTATTTTTTATTTATTTATTTTTTGAAGGCAACCATTTTGAGACCTCAAATTGGTCAAGAAAATCATGACGCTTATCAATTTTCCTACACTAACCGACTAATACATATGAAAATAGGTACATCTAGCATACTTGAAAAAATTGTTAGAACTTTTTTTATGATACGGACTTAAAATATGGCCCTACTTCCGGCTTTCCGTCTCTTAATTCAGGTTTCTCTAATTTTTAACAAAAGTTGGCAAATTCATCTGTACACTTAATTATTAAGTTTTGTTCATTCATTTTTTTTCGAGCAATATAATACCCACAATGGACCCCCCCCCTTTCCCCAACATATATATATACGCACACACGTATTAACACTGATAAATCAAAGCATTTTTTGGACTCAGGAAATTTAAAACATGTAAATCAAGTTGATATAGAACTTTTTCACCGAATACGATATTTCCATTATACACGTTAGTTGGGTAATTGAAATAAAACTGTTCGACTTATGAAAAAAAAAAAATGAAATGCTGAAAGAAAGAGATATTTCGTTAAAAAACATATTTAATATATGTATATACATATAAAGGGAAGACCGGGACACAGTGAACACTTTTACACTCTTAATTTTTTTTCACAAAAACTAAAAAAGTAATGTACTTAAAAAAATATATATATAGTAAACAATCTCTAAGCCATTCTTGACATGTCTTAATATTTTTATAACAATGTTTCCAATACATTATGAATTAAAAAAAAAAAAAAAAAAAAAAAAATGACCACTCACAAAGTGGACCGCTGTGCCGCATAACCGGGGTACAGTGGACCAGCCTCTTTTGTTTGTATTAAATTAATATAAATTATTTTTTTTTCTCTAAATTTAGTTTAGTTTCTTATACTTTTCTAATCTAAAGAACATAATTCAAGCATTTCATGAACTAAACTAAACTAAATTAAACTAAAATAAACAAATAAGAAATCAAATCTCAGTAAGAAAATTTATTAAGTTAAAATAGATAATTGTTTTTTATTCTTTTATTATTATTATATAATTTCCTTTTAATGTTTCTTTTTAATTCAGATATTAATACATATTATACTACTATTCAAATATTTAATATTTTTTAAAAATTATTTTGAGATATAATTAATTTACATTTTATTTGTAGGATAAATTTAACTAAAATGTATTAAGCTGCTTCTTTTGCTGTTCACATGTGATCTCTATAAACAACAGTAATAATAAATTTTTCCTACTATTTATTAAATTAGATATTATTTTTTCTTTTATTGATTCAATATATTCCAAATAGTTATTATATTTAGATATTAATAAATATTGTATTACTATTCAAATATTTATTCTTTTCAGAAGTTTATTATTCATTTTATTTATTTTAACATTAAGATATTAATTTTTTGAGATGTAATATTTACATTATGTTTATATCTATAAATTTAACTAAAACAAATATAAGTGTTAAATCTAATTTGTACTTTTAGGCACATTGGAAGGTGGTCCACTGTGCCCCATACAGAGGCGGCCCACTGTGCCCCGTGCCAGAGTAAAACAAATAATAATAATAAAATAATATAAAGACTATAAATATGCTAATAATTATTAGGAATTTAAAAACAGCAATAGTTTGTCTTCCTTTAACAGTTATATAGTATTTTTTTCACTAGTTCAATCTTCATAAAATTTTGAAAACTTCAATGTGGACAAATTACTTTGAGCAGCACAAAACATAAAAACTGCTCGAAATGGTTACCTTACTATTTCCCATGTGGTTTTTTTGGCTTCATACAACTACTACCATGATGCCCTACATGAGTATCCATATGAACTAGAAGAGTTGAATATTAATGTACTTAAATAGTGGTGGTCCATTTTATATTTGTTAAATCCGTCTTTGTATAAAGTATGGTAATTTGAGAGTATGTATGTAGAAAACACAAATACAAAAATAATGAGTTCTAAAAATAATAAATTACCTTTTCCATGTTTAAATCCAATAAAAGAATCAAATGAATAAAAATTTCTTTCATTTGAAGTACATATTTTTGTAATGTTCTCTTATATTTTATTCTATTTAAACTAGTTAAAAAATAAATAAATAAATAAAAAGAAAATAAAAACTCATAACATTTGTCTCTGATTAAAACAATAACATGGCCTTGCAACACGAGAAAGCAAAAAGAATATGTTGCTGCTTTGTTGTTGCATTCGTATTTATATTTTTCTTCTGAAGAAGGATTGTGTTATAATTTTGATCAAAAACATTTGTTGGTAGATTTATTATATCATTTTTATTTATTATAGAACCTATATTTGGATGCTTAAAAAAAAAAAAAAAAAAAAAAAAAAATGAAAAGAATGGAAAAAAAAAACAAAAAAACAACAACATTAAAACCATTGTTATATTTTATTTAAAATCAGTAAAATAAGTCATTATGAAAATTGAAAGAGAAATGAAAAGATAAATATAAATACTAAATTAACTAAATGAACAAATAAAAAATCTTGCAAGTCCAAGCGAATTTTCATATTTATTAGACGATCCTTTTTAAAAATTTGCGGCCATATGAATGAATATGAGACAAAAGTATGACTTATTTCATACACAAATCAATAAAAATCAAACCATAACATTGTATGAATTTTAAATAAATTGTTAACTTTTTTAATTTAATTTAATTTTGTTTTATTAAGTTATTTTACGATAATAAAAGAAATTGAGGATATACTAATATGCTTTCGATGCCAAAAAATATATTTAAGTTTAAAAAAAAATGAAATACCGAGAAAATAAAAATAAAAATAAAATTATTTTTATTTTAAAAAAATATTAATATATATAGTTTTAAAATAGGGTGAAGTATGTCATTAGATAAATCCCCCCTCCCCCCCCCCCAAAAAAAAAATGCTGTATCATTTATTTTATTTTCATGAATTAAGTTAAAAAAATTAAACCTAATAATAATCTTTTTAAATACAATTATCAAAGTAGCAAAATATCTATAGCAATATAAACTCTATAATAAAGTTTAAAAAATAAAATTGGTTTTATCTTGATTTACTTCCATTATTTCAAGTTTTTTTTTTCTCTTTGAAAGAAAATGATGTTGAATCATGGCGTAACAAAAGTTCATCTGTGTTCAAAGTAAACACAGATAATTTAAAATCTTTGTGACATCTATTGATTTGTAAAAAACAATAGTATGTACTTTATTTCAAAAGCTTTTTACTTTTGATTGGATTTTTTTTAATAATGGGATTGAGAAAATCTATGATTTCAAAGAAAATTAATTAATTTTTATGTTTATTTTGGAAAAGGTAAATATATAACTGTGGGTGACTTTGTAAATATCTTGAAAGACTTTTTAGAATTTCCTTGAAAAATGATTACAAAAGTTATCATTCTTTTTAAAAATTATTAAGGATGTTTCTCACTTAATTAGTATTTACTCTGAATTAGTATTATTATTTTACTCTGATGAACACAATATTTTAATCAGATTTATATCAGTTTTTTAATTTTAAAAAATTTGCAGATTAGTGAGAAGAGCTCGAAATTACGTTAAGGTTGGTTGGTTGGGTTTAACGTCGCATTAGTACTGGCTATCGGTAACTGGCGATGGTCTGGCACGCGCGGTAAAAGCCTGATCCCCCGCAGATTTTTACCAAATTGAGTTCATTAATTTGTTCTATAGAGAAATGAATCTATATAAATTAATAAGTCCCTATGTCTTTTTGATATACACGGTTGAAAAAATGGATAAAAATTGCAAATTTTCAAAACTCTCCAGTTACAAATTTACCCATGTTCTATTTCTAAATAACTTAGAGATATAAAAATAGTATCACTAGAAAGCTTGTAAAACAGGCTTTCAGATGATATATCACATGCATACAATTAAAAAAAATATATATATTTTAAGGTAATACATTTTGACCTTTGACCTTCGATATTTCAAAAATTAAATATTTAATTTTCTTTTAAAAATGATGTTATTCTCACGTTTATTGTCTATAAATATTGTGACTTTCAAGATGAAAAGGCCATAAGATGATGAGTGTTATAAATTAAAATGCAACCCTCCATCAATATTTTCACACTAACATAACTAAGTTTTATAAAAAAGTTTTGAAAATATAATAAAATACACAATGTAAGTTAAGTTTGATTGCAACTTTCAATTGCTTGAATTCAATATTTGTACCCTATCTGTTAGGGATTAGTGATAATTGGGACCTATACTGTTAAAAATTTCAACAGAAAACTCTGTGTAGTCTATTATCTTAAGTCTTACGTAAAATTACAGAGAAAAATAAACGGAGATGTTAAAAAACTTATTTTATACATTCATTTTAATAACTAATATTAATTTAATTAATTATTGGTGAGAATATATTTCGGACTTGGAATGCTTTTTCTAAAGTAGAAACAGTCATTTTTAATTTTAATTAAAAAATTAAATAATAAAATTAGGTAAAAATACAGAATAAAGATTGAGAATATCGATTATTCACTTTTAACTAAGAATTACTGTAAATTTACAGAGACTCTGGATAAGTATTTACATTAAATTTACAGAAATTTTTAACAGTGTAGGTAGTGTTTAGTTCCCCGAAAAATAAAAATAAAATAACGGACTTATAACAATTAGAGTAATTTTTGGTAGGTTATTATTATTATTATTAATATATTGTTTTTATTATAATTATTGATATTATGCGTCAATGAAAGTTAATATGATGAAGACACACACAAAAAGGTTAGTATACTGGTATTTAAAGGAGGCTTTTAAACAATTCAAAGATGAGTATCCTGACATTAAAATTGGATTTTTTACATTAGAAGAAATAAAACCAAAAAACTGCATTTTACCTGTCGACCAAGTAGAACACATTCTGTCTGTATTTATCATATACGCGAAAATGTTACATTAATGCTGATTTGCTACATTTTGTAGAAACTCAGTAAAGAAGAAAAGAATCAATTAAATTCATACAATAATTGCATAAATTTTATTGGTTATCCCTCCAACTGTCATTGTACAACCATTATCCCTCCCCACAACCATTATCCCTCCAACTGTCATTGGAAAAACTTAAACTTTGTAACCTGAAGAAATGGTCAATGCTAGTGCATCTTTTAAATTAACTGTAAAGATTGTTCACAACTGCAAAATGTCTCAAATGTTTAGAAATATATTTGTACTAATATTTTTTTTATTTTTTATTTTTTTGGGGGGGGGGGGACAAAGTGCAAAAAGAGATGTTTTATTATTATTATTTAATTATTTTAAATTCAGATTTTAATATGATTGTAAGTTATTTATATTTTCAATCTATTAGAAATCCGATAATAAAGACCCCCCCCTCACACACATACATAAATTGTAGCTGATCTCTACTGTTTAAGCCTTAAATTGTTGCACTCAGCAGCATATTTAAAAGGAAGGCTCAAACAGGAAATTAACATTCTAAATTTGTAAGATTTCATCATTCTTTTTTTTTTTTTTTTTTTTTAACATCGCATAATTGTTAATTACAAAAACATTATAATTAACTATTTTTTCTTTAGAAAATTTGCATACATACTAATTTAACCAACCAAAATGAAATAAAAAAAAATATTCTATATGTATACTTTCAGTACGGAAATTCTGATGGAGGGTTGCATTTTAATTCATTTCATGGCCGTAAAAGTGAAAATAACATATAAATTTTTAAAGAAAATTAAATATATACTTTTTGAGATATTCAAGTTCAAAAGACAAAATGTTTGACCTTAAAAAGAAAATTTTCAAAAATATATACGTATTATATATCATTTGAAACCTGGTTTAAAAGCTTTCAAATGATACCAATTTTATATGTCTAAGTTAGTTAGGAAACAAAATATAGGTACATTTGTAGTAAAAATTTTTTGAAAATTTGCATTTTTTACTTATGTTTGCAATCTTGTGTAACAAAAAGTAAAATAGATTGGGACTTGTTAATTACAATGCATTCATTTCTGTATAGAACAAATAAATGAGCCCAATTTTGTAAAAATCTGAGGGAGTGCGGTTAAGAATGCAGCTTTTTTTGTGTTGATTTCACATGGAATGACCCTTTGACAAAAGCATCCTTGGCGAAATTGTAAGAGGAAGGTAGAGAAGGTGCAAAGAAGTGAGGCATATCATGAAAGTAAACAATTTTGAAACAAAGTACTCAGACAAATTAATTAATTAATTTGTACCTTATACTTTGTCCGTTTTATATTCATATTATGCATTTCGGATGCAAGCCACATCCTTCATCAGATGATTCATGACTGTCCTAGCTGTCTGTGTTTATGTTGCTTTCTTCTTGGGTTCCTCTCTTCGTTTCACTTCGTTTTCCTTGGTTTTTAAGGATTAGATGGTTCCAGTTATTGGGGATAGTAGCATGTTCACGTTCATTGATTGCTGTCGTGTTAGTAAGGATTTCGAGGGATTCTCTTTTTAGGGCGTAGCTGTGATTATTGTAGTTAGCGATTTTTTTAGTTGTTATGGTGTTAATATCTATGGGGTTAGAGGAGTGGGTAGAAGCAAGAGCTGTTGAGTGGCGGTTATATTTTAGGTCGGCTTTATGTTCTTTTTCTCGTTCGTAGATTTTCCGTTTTGTAACCCCGATGTAACATGCTTGTGAATTATTAATGTGTTTGAAGTCTATTTTGTAAATTCCTGCGGTTGATCGGCTATCGATTATGTCTTTCTCGTTGCGGATGTGTTGGAAAATATTGCGGTTTGGTTTTATTGGGATATTGATATTATGTTTTTTAGCTTCGCTTTGGATTTTTATACTATTGCCGTTACAGAATGGGATGGATGTAGTAAATTTTTTTCTTTCTTTTTGGGCGCTATCGATTTTATTTAGTTGTTTTATACGCTTATTGTACAATTTGTTTACAATATTTTTTGGGTAGTTTGCTCTATGAACTATGGATTTTATATATTTGAGTTCTTCATTTAGGAGTTTTTTGTTGGAGCATATTAGAATTGCGCGATTAATATAGGAGCGGATGGCGGCGTATTTATATGGAAGGGGGGTATTACAGCGGTTATTTATAATTTCAATATTAGAGGTTGGTTTTCTATATATGGTTGTGTCGATGGAATTGTTTGGGTTTTTTATGATTTTTATATCGAGATAGTTTATTATGTTATTGTTTTCTTCTTCTATTGTAAATTTTATATTTTTGTCAAGGTTATTAAGTTCATTTAAGATATCGGTAACGTTGGTGTTATTTGGAAAAATTGTAAATATGTCATCTACGTATCTAGTCCAGATTTTGTTGTTTTTCATAATTTTGGTTGCTGAATTTTCAAGAAGTCTCATTTTAAATTCCGCAAGAGTCCCTGATATAGGTGACCCCATAGGCACGCCTTGTTTTTGTCGATAAATTTGGTTATTGAATTGGAAGTATGATTCGTTAAGTAGCAGATTGCTCGTCCTAATTCACGTGTCGCTAATTTTGTTATTTCCGAATGTTTCAATTATTTTTTCGTTAATTATTTTGCTAATTTCTGTAGTGTCTATTGAGGGGTATAGGTCTTTTACATCATAACTAACCATTGTATCGTCGTAGTTGATTTTTGCGTTTTGGAGTTTTTGCATGAAGAGTTCGTTGGAGTTTATGGAGATATTAGAGGGGGGAAGTAGGGTTTGGTAAATATTTTTCATATATTTTTCAAGGAAGTATGTTGGACCTTCTGCTTTATTAACTATAGGGCGAAGGGAGGCGGGATTTTTATGATCTTTATATTTGGCAAATAGTCGTGGGATAATAGGAGCAAAGTTATTGTTTTTTGGAGGTATATTGTTGGGCCATTGTCCGGTTTTTAGTAAGTCCTTTATTTTTTCGTTTAGTTTATTTAGTGGGGAATTTTTGAGTTTTTCAGCGTTGAGTTTTTTAATCGTATCATACATAAGATCGTTATAATGTTCGCGATTTAGGATTGTAATTAAGTTGGTTTTGTCTGATTTTAGGATGGTGAGATCGCGGTTATTTTTTAGATCTTTAAGGCATTTGATATCGGCGGAGTTAGTGAATTTATTTTCCAACACATCCGCAACGAGAAAGACATAATCGATAGCCGATCAACCGCAGGAATTTACAAAATAGACTTCAAACACATTAATAATTCACAAGCATGTTACATCGGGGTTACAAAACGGAAAATCTACGAACGAGAAAAAGAACATAAAGCCGACCTAAAATATAACCGCCACTCAACAGCTCTTGCTTCTACCCACTCCTCTAACCCCATAGATATTAACACCATAACAACTAAAAAAATCGCTAACTACAATAATCACAGCTACGTCCTAAAAAGAGAATCCCTCGAAATCCTTACTAACACGACAGCAATCAATGAACGTGAACATGCTACTATCCCCAATAACTGGAACCATCTAATCTTTAAAACCCAAGGAAAACGAAGTGAAACGAAGAGAGGAACCCAAGAAGAAAGCAACATAAACACAGACAGCGAGGACAGTCATGAATCATCTGATGAAGGATGTGGCTTGCATCCGAAATGCATAATATGAATATAAAACGGACAAAGTATAAGGTACAAATTAATTAATTAATTATGTTAATGTCCGATAATAATAAAACGAATTATACTCAGACAAAATTAAGATTTTTCCGGTAATATGTTCTGGGAACTAAATTGCTCTAAAATATTGGAAGAACATAATTACATGTACAAAGTAAATTTAAAATAAAGAAAATTGCAAATAAGGAATTAATATTTTTCTGAATTGTGTATTTATTATTATAACTTTAAATAGAATAACTTTAACAAATGTATGGAATAATTATCGGTCTATCTATCTATCTACATATAATTTTTGTATATAAATATTACTTCTTTTTCCTGTTAGTAAGCATTTTATTTCACCTTTCTATAATTTTTTGGATTAAGTATCTTGTATTTCTGTTTAATTTGTCTCGTCCTGTTTAGGTGTATTCTGCATTGAAATCTCTAATTTTTTGGCTAGATGCTAAGAGATTTACAGAAATAGACCTAATTTTGCATACAAATATTCAAGTAATACCCATGATGATAGGTTGGATAATGTATACTTTTTGTTTTCGGAATCTTGATTATTTTTTTCCTTTGTATTTAAACCTTCCATATATATATATATATATAATACATTATTTGATACTTTTTTTACATTCTATTACTCATATATGTATACATAGAGAATGTATCAATGCCAGTTCAAATTTTTGAAATTGATGTTTTGCTATATTTATGTGCTTTGAGGACTCCTGATTCCGAAAAACAGTTTTTTAACTGTTGGTCTGTGAGTTTTTCTGTCTGTGTGTCTATCTATGTACTTTTCTGACTATGATTTAGTAGACAGCTTATCTTAAAAACAATTGTTACAGAGAGACCAAATTCGGTTTTCTAAATATGTATCATATGGAATTGCTACACTAAGCTTCACACTGAGACTGAAATAGTTCGTGAAAAGAGACGTATAACATCTTTAGGCAACACTAAACAAAATGATATGAGTATACATTTTTCATAGGCCTAACCATGTTTTATTTAGAATATGGTATACAATAATACATCATCCGTTTATAGGCAGCGTGACGAAACGTCCTCGAAAACTACCTTCGTCCCCAAAATAATCGAACATATTTGAAGACGTCGGTTATAAAGTTATTAATAATTTATTATGTGTATGATAAATAAGCTGAAAAAAATTCTTTACATCTTACATAAAAATTACTAAAATTTTACAATTTAAGATGATTTATTAATTATGTCGCGAAACTCGCGAACGCCGCCATATTTGTCTTTGAATTAAATTTAAAAAATCTTGTCGCCCGAATTTATAGGGCTGTCTTCAAGAATTGGGATATATTAGGGCTTTACTTAGAAATTTAATTAGTGCATTTTAACTTGTGTTATGTGTTTTTCATAGGGTGTTAATTATAAGCACGGTATGTGGAAAGTATATAATTTATAGACAATGTACAGGGCGATTATTAATAAAGTTACGATTTCAAAAGGTTATAATTTTAAAATTACCCATCAGAGCCGTTTAATATTTTACCAGAGCAATTGTGAGGCAATGAAATTATGTTTTGCAAAAGAAAAAAAAATGTAGTTCCAAAATGTGTCGTTAATTACCCGTAAAGTATTTGTTTCACGAAGCTCCTCTTTTTCTGTTTTTACCATGACTGTAAACACGTATTCTTGTCTTTTTGCTAAAAAAATTGTTGCAAACCCTTGAAATCTATTGTTTCCTGCTATTCCATTATGTTGCTAACAACATTCCTTTGTTTAATGAGTCCATTTAGGCGTTTCCCCTGACAATCCCCTGACAGCGTCATCTATAGCAACATGTTGGAACTACTTGTTTCCTCCCCAAACAAAATTTCGTTGCCTCACGATTGCTCTGGTAAAATATCAAATCGCTCTGATGGGTAGTTTTAAAATTATAGCGTTTTGAAATCGTAACTTTAATTATAATCCCCCTATACAAGGCTATCCAAAATTAAGTAAAAAAAAAATGTTTTCTTTCTATTTTTCCTTTTTAGGACTGAGGACTATTAGTCTCAATCTGGTATTTTTGCGGTGTCATTTTTCGATATTTGGACATTTATCGAAATCTAAAATTTATCGAAAATATAACTGAATAATTTAAAAACAATGTTATAATTTGAAAAAAACAACAACAACAAAAAAAAAAAACTAATAGTACTCCGTCCTAAACTATATTCTGCTTTTGCCAAAATTTCCTCAGAATCATTTTTATTTATTTATTTATTTATTTTATTTATTTATTTTTTTTTTTTGGGGGGGGGGGAGAAAAATTAATAATAATCAGTATCGAAACAAACATTATCGAAAAAGTTTTTTTAATTAATTTTGAATTAGGAAATAAAAAGTGCGCGTGCAAAATGAAATATAAATAAGTAAAAAAAATGAATTTAATGATTTAATTTTTATATAAAACATGATCGCGTGCTATCCTAAAAAGTAGATGTAAAATTTAAAGTTTATGTGGTGCGTGTGGCATCTATAAAAATTGTTTAAAGAAATAGAATAGAAAAAGGAAAGCAACGATGTTGGTTGCATTTTGTTATATAGTTTGAATTTTTGAATTTTATAGAAGTAATAGTTACCGTAGGAATATTTTCTTATGTTAAAAATATAGGGAATTGTTATGCGAGCACAAGCGATGCTACTTTTTTTTTTTTTTTTAATCAAATTTACTTATTTATTTATTTTTTCTCCATTGAATGCAATTAAAGATATCGGAGCACGAGAGTACTAAGCCAAATTTGTGAAAATCTGAGATATATCAGTTCGAATGTTATATAGAATAGGCAAGTAAAAATATCTAACATAAAGTTTTTTGTCAGTTTCTTAGTAACTTTATTAGATATTCTGAATAACAAGATGATATAACTTTAAATGATATTACTATTAAGCATTAATTATTTCTTCCCTTAAAAAAGTTCTAGAAACTTTTGGGGCATAAATGAAAACTTTTATATATGCTGCCACCAGGTGACTTAACAAGACCCATAATACGTATAATATTAATAAAAGCAATATATTAAGTCTTGGATTTAATTCATCTAAAATGTAGATTGGCAGTTACTTGCCCAATTCTTTATATTGCTAGAAGTGTGTTTTACTACATTTTCTGAGTCCGAGAAAACTGCATAGGAATGATAGTTACTCTTATATACCAATGTCTGAACCCCAATTTTCAATGCTGGTATTTTGTTTTAATTATGCGTTATGAGGTACCCCAAATGAAATTAAAGGTTTTAGCGGTTGATTTACGTGTACGACTGTTTTTATCATAACTTGAACGCAAATAATTGAAGGAATTCAAATGTGGCATTATAAATATCATAAAAGGTTGCTATTTGAACAATTCGAGCAAGATTGCTAACTTTCAAGACATGGTGGATGTGAATTTTTTCTGAACAATTTCGAATAATTTTTATTTTAATATCTTATTTACATTTTTCATAAATGTAAATACTATATTTAAAAGATGATTTTTAACTATAGTACTTATTTTACATTATGTATCAGTTTTTATCACACATGAATCCAGGGTAAAAGAGATTTGTGCGAGTGTCCTTATATAATTCAAAGTAATATAAAAATTTAATATCCACACTGTTAAAAATTTCGACAGGAAACTCTGTGCAATGTATTATCTAAAGTCTTATGTAAAATTACAGAGAAAAATAAACGGAGATGTTAAAAAACTTATTTTATATACTCACTTTAATAAATAATATTAATTTAATTACTTATTGGTGAGAATACATTTCGGGCTTAGAATGCTTTTTCTAAAGTAGAAACAGTCATTTTTAATTTTAGTTAAAAAATTAAATAATAAAATTAGGTAAAAATACAGAATAAAGATTGAGAATATCGATTATTCACTTTTAACTAAGAATTATTGTAAATTTACAAAGACTCTTGATAAATATTTACATTAAATTTACAGACATTTTTAACAGTGCATTTAACGATTTTTACATTTAACGAACTTCTGTGTTGTATTTTGCGACTTCGTAAAATGGAAGTCCGACAGCATTTTCAAAAAATATAAACGTATCAGAAAATGGACTTAAATTTAACAAAGTAAACGAATACTTGTCATAATTTGGTTCACTCGTTAAGTCACTTTGAAACATAGAACTAATACACACATACGAACACATATATGTATCGTTTGTCTCTCTAAAGGAAGAATAAATGCTTTTAAAACAATATTCTATGTAAAACAGGCTTTTGCGCATATAATTCCTTTTTTAAATTTAATTTATTTAGTGCAATAAAAACTGCACGTATGAGAAATTTCGTTCATTGACTAAATGTGACTTTGGATTTGGTAGTTCTCTATGCAAATCATTTGTTCAATAAAAAAAAAATAATAATAATAAAAAAAACACTTCTTGATGACAAAGTTTTGGAATACGGCGTTTAGAACTCCCGATATATGTTCTTACTACATACTAATAACTGATTCCCACTGGCACACGCATACGGACACAGATACACAGATAGACTGGGCCCAAAGCAACAGTTTATCCTGATTTTGGGATTCAGGAGACTTACAGATCTAGTAAACGTGATGAAATCTGAATTTTAAAATATAAAGCCAAGGATAATACTTTTCTTATCATATAGTGGTAAAAGAAAATAACAGTACAATATCTATTTACAATTCTTAAATAAATACGGACAATAGAAAATGCAGCCAATGGTAATTTCTCTTAACTTGCATTTTTTTTCTTATATATGAATATTTACACGTATGAAATCAGTACCTAAAAATGCATCGAATAGACATTGTATATATATTTGGGGTACATTCTTTTGATTATTTTAAGATTACAAAAACAGCCGATAAAATGAAATATTTAAACACTGCATCATTTTTTGTGACGCAATTAAAAACAGTCATCAGAATAATTAATAGATTTTACTTTTATCTCTTCCTTTTAGTGTACTGCAGTCGACTCCATTTTTCATTTCGTTATTTCTCACAAGAAGTATTTGTTTTTGTTATTGTAATCCAAAACAACGAATTTATTTTTTATTAAAAATTCATTTACGTTATTGAACACATATGAACACAGACAGACTGATTCACAGGGACCAGCTGACAGCAACGACCTGATTTTCGGATTCATAAATCATTACAAGTATATATATAATAAAAATCGAATTTTAAAATTTAAAGCAAAAGTAATACTTTCCCTATCACAAATGATACAAAAAAAAAAAAAAAAAAAATTAGATTATATATTTACAGTTCTGCAGAAAAGGCAGCCTAAATACAAAAGAAATTTCCCTTGACTTGCATCTTTGCCCTTTATTATATATATATATATATATATATGCAGTACTTAAAATTACATAGATTAGATATTATATACATATATTTTGAGTATATTTTCTTCTTATTATTTTTGGATTACAAAATCATCCTTTAAAATGAAATATTTAGATACTACACCATTTTTTTGTTTGTGACAAAATGAAAAACTGTCATGAAAATAATAGATTTTACATTTTGCTTCACCATTAATAGTGCTGCGGCTGACTCCATTTGTCATTTCGTAATTCATCACAAAAACTATTTATTTCTATTATTATAAAGCGAAACGACGAATTTATTTTTATTTTAAAAACGCTTTTTTTTTTAGATATAGGAAACAAATGCATTTACATATGTAGAAAAGATATTTAAACGGATGTTTTTGATTTTAAAAAACATTTCTCGTGAGATTTAGAACAAAAATTCAGAGACTAACTTTTAAGAACATCCATAAAAACTTATTTTTTTATTTGTTTTCAATAAATGTTTTGATTTTCTTTTTACGGCTCCATTTTTTGTTTCAAAATTGAAATTACATAATTTTTTTTATATAAGAATTAATGTGAAATGGGACTCATGAAAGCAAAAATTGCCAGTTTTGTAATTAACAATCTGTGATTTTCCTAATTAACCAATTAGTTACTGGGAATTTTCATTAATTTGTTTTTAACACTGCTATTTAAATAAATAAGTAAATAAATAAATAAATAATAATGATAATAATAATAATAATAATGATAATAAAAACATGAAAGAAAAATCATGCAGTACGCATTGATTAGTAACACTTTCCAACTGTACGCAATTGTTGCATCGAATAACTTTTAATATTCTTTGCTTACGTTACCACACAACAGACAGAAGGACTGAAAAACATACAGATAGACTAATTGATTTTAAAATTACTCTTAGCCATTTTGGAAAGTGTTTAAAAGGCTTAACGCAAAAGAAAATGCAGCCGTTAGATTATAATTACAGCTTTTAATCTCTCTGAATATTTTACTGTAGCCCTGTAAATCTGAAAGTTAATCATATCATATTCTATACAAAACAATATTTTAGAATATCAATAACATGTCAATGTTTTTATGATTTTTATAGTAGATAGTTTTTTAAATATAACTTTTAAAAAATTCTGTCTTAAAACGTAATACATTGGCTTTTTTTTTTATTATTGTTGTTGTTGTCCCTGTAAACAAACTAGTTGTACAGGATCGATTAATGACATTTTAAATAAGGAACATTCCATAGGGAACTTAGGTGTATCCTTCTCAAAATATTCACGGATGATAGGAGCCGGAGACAAACAGATAGAAAGGTAAACAATCGGAGAGACAGATGCACAAAATCAAATTCTCACTAAAATTATAAGGAAGTGTTAAACCACTCATGTAAACAAAAGTGCAATTACAGCAAATTTTTAGTAATAGCTCTTAATGTAACAGATTATTTTTGAGTGGTCCTGTAAATTTAATGCTAACCATACTATATTACATAAAAGGCACTCTTTTGTGCATACGAATATTATATTTCAATCGCATTAAGCTTTGTGGAAAATAAAATTATTAAAATTTGGTTTATAAAAATAACTCTTATACAACACAATGCTTTGGAATGCTTTCAAGTGCACCTGTTCACAAACCAGTTAGAAATGTATTCTATTTTACATAGGAAACATCCTATAGGGAATTGAATAACATATTAACATTTCATTAAAGTTTCTATACATTAATAGCATTAAAATATGGTTTATAGAAACTCCTCTGATAGAACACAATGCTTTCGAATACGTTTGGGTGTCCCTGTACACAAACCAGAAGAGGTATTCACTCCATTTTCAATACGGAACATCCAATAGTGAACTTGAATAAAATATATCGGTTTAAAGAAATCCCATAAATATTTACGGGAATTAGAGCGCATAAAAACAGACAGAGAGACAGACAGACGAACAGCAGAACAGTCAGACACATACACAAATTGAAATTATATTCAAACTAAAAAAAATGTTAGAAAGTGTTAAAAACGCTTAATGTAAACGAAAGTAGGATTCTAACAAATTTTTAATAATCGCTCTTAATATAACAGAATATTTTTGTGTCACCCTGTAAATCTAATGCTAATCATGCTATATTCTATATAAAGCATTCTTTTGTTCATATGAAAAACATATTTCAATTTCATTAAGTTTTGTGGAAAGTTAAGTTAATAAATTTGATCTATAGAAATATCTTTCATAGAACGCAATGCTTTAGAATACTTTTGAGTGTCCTTGTATATAAAACAGTGATGGTATTTAATCCATTTTAAACAGGAAACATCCAATAGTGAACTTGAATAACATATTTCAATTTCATTAAGACATGTGTACAGTAAAAGTATGAAAATATGATTTATAGAAATACCTCTCATAGAACACAATGATTTGAAATACTTTTGAGTGCCCCTTTATATAAATCCGGGGGGGTATTTAATCCATTTTATACAGGAAACATTCCATAGTGAACTGGAATAACATATTTCAATTTCATTAAGATATGTGTACAGTAAAGGTATGAAAATATATGATTTTTAGAAATGCCTCTCATGGAACACAATGCTTTGAAATATTTCTGGTGTCCCTGTACACAAACCAGTAAAGGTATAAACTTCATTTTCAATAGGGAACATCCGATAGTGAACTTGAATAACATATATCAGTTTCAAGAAATTCCACCAATATTTACGGGAGTTAGAGCGCGGACAGACAGACAGACAGACGGACAGACGGACAGGCAGACAAACCGAAGTCATTAACACTTTTCAACCTTGTTGGGAAGTGTTAAAAATGTTAGAAAGTGTTAAAAAGTGTTCAACCTTGTTGGAAAGTGTTGAAAAGCAAAAAATAACTCTTTTTGTATAGAAGAAGTATTTTTGAACTAAAATTGACTTTTTCTTTTTTTAAATCAGCTGACATTATTTTACATGTATTTGTTTACTGAATAAATAAAACTTATTTTTTAACAATAGAAGAAAGCTTTGAATAATATTTTTACATGTACCATTTTATTTAATATTAAAAAAAATTAATACGTGTGCGAAAGGTATTCGTTTAATTGTAGTTTAATCGACGGTAATTTTTTACCTCTTTTTTTTTTTTTTTTTTTTTTTAAGAGAAAAGACTTAAATAAATATTAGATGAATGAATAATTTTACTGATATTATAAAAAATGGAAATGTATATGTACGATTATTTTATATGAGACTTTGTCAATATATGTAACACAAAAATATAAAAGAAAAAATATATACATCTTATAAATATGACTTAACCCTTTGAAGCAGATTTCTCATCAAACATAATTTTTACACTTTTTTTTGATAGTTTTAAGTTATTTTAGATCTAAATAAGTGGAAAATGTTATATTTAAAATTTTAATTAATTTTGGTTCTAAAATATAGAGTGGGGCACCGATGTCCCTTATTTCTGCGTTAAAGGTAAATTCATCATGGGACACGGGCGTCCCATGAATAAATACTTTTACAAATTGCACTTATTTACAATTACTTAGTTATAGGAGTAGCATAATTCATAACTGATCTTTTTTAAATAATCAAATTTAATTAGAAATAAATTTTTTAAATTGGTTGATAAAATTTTTTCAAACTACTTTTATTTCACATTTTTATTTTAGTAAAAAATTTACTCTGATAATCTAATAGATTTTTTGTAGTAACTATTAGACTCTCTTTTATAATAAAAAACTATCATATAATAATAATATTTGTAATAAGAGCGTCAAAAAATAAATAAGCAAGAGGGACACCGGTGTCCCATCTGCGTCAGAGTTAAACAGATTCGATTAATAAAAGATCTAATTAATTACATACAGAGTGATTCACGACGAGGGCGATAAACTTACAGAATTTGTAGGGGGCACAATGACAATTCGGAATCACATAGTAATGCTGTCTTAAGGAAATAGGGGATGTTTTAGCTACTTTATAATTGTTTAAGGCAGACCCAAATGGTTCCAAAATTTACAGAATTCAAGACATTTGTGTTAAAAAAGGCATATATGAATGTGATAGGCTTTTTCCCTCACCTAGTATTTTTTTATATAGTTTTAATAGTAATTACCCTGTATATATGAATATATTCTATACAAACATCTTAAAAAAAAAAAAGCTCGATGAAATATTTTTAGGAAGAATCATCATATTTTAATTCATTGCCAGTATCCTTTGAAGTAAAAACATATTTTTTTTTTTCTAAATCTTTGAGATTAATTAAAAAAAATCGAATGAAATTTATCGAATAATACGCAACTCATCCATTTTTCAAACACGTATTACTTCTATTAAAATAAGTTTTTAAAGCTCGTCATTGTCTAGGTTACTGATTTCTCCTTCTTGTTGTCGGTAATCTGCCCGACAACAAAAAGGAGAAATCAGTTTCAAAAGAAATCATCTCACATTTCAAAAGATTTATTACAGAGAATTCTGGATCAAGTATGTGAATAAAAATCTGGAGTGACTCCCCTCGACTTTCCGAACATTGAGTAATTGACGTTTTTGTAGATAAAGTAAAGTAACAGGAGTTGTTAAATAAACAAAAGAGAAAATTATAACAGGGTGTTTGAGTATTTTTCTGTATATAGTACACGATGTTTAATTTAACGATATTTTACCGAACACGTACATCATAATGATAAACAATATTTCGTTGTGTCCCTTTAAAAACCTACAAATGCTAGATTCACAAAAATGCTTATTGTTAGTTCAACAGTGACTTATAATATTTATATAAATTTTCAGCTTCGTAGGATAAGGCATTTAGACGCTATCGCACTTAAAGTTTGAGCCCATATGCCACAATGATAAAGAAATTTGCATTTTGTCCCTGTAAAAAACTGTAAGTGCTAAATTCACCAAAATCTATACAGTTGGTGCGACTGTGACCAATAACATGTGTACACATTTTTTGCTCTGATTAATAAGTCGTCTAGACGCTATCACACTTTTAAGAATTTGGCCCCACTGGCCATAATGATAAAGAATTTTTTTTTTTTGTGCCCCTGTAAAAAAAATGTACGTGTGACGGTGGACGTATAACATGTATATAAATTTTCAGTTCATTTGAATAAGGCGTTTAGTCTCTGTCGCACTTTAAATAATTTGAGCCTATAGGTCTTAATGATGAACAATTTTCATTATATGTGTCCTGTAAAACTCCTCAAATGCTAGAGTCACCAAAATCTATACAGTTTGTGTGATGGTAACTTAAAACTCGTATATAAATTTTCCACTCAAACTGATAAGGCATTTAGATGCTATCACACTTTAAACAATTTCACCCCATAGGCCATAATGATACAGAATTATTTATTGTGTCCCTGTAAAAAAACTAGAAGTGCTAGATTCACGAAAACCTATACTGATTGTGAAACCGTGACCTATAATATGTGTATAATTTTTTTGCTCAATTGAATAAGGCGTTTAGACGATATCGCACTTTTTAAAATTTGGTTCCGTAGGCTATAATGAGAAAGAATTTTCTTTGTGTCCTTGTAAAAACACTATACGTGCTAGATTCACCAAAATCTATGCAGTTCATGCAACTATTACCAATAATATGTGTGTAAACTATTTACTCAGTTTAATAAGGCGTTTAGACGCTATCTCAATTTTTTAAATTTGGTCTTATAGGCCATAATGATAAATAATTTTTCTTTGCCTCTCTGTAAAGAAAACTAAAAGTGCCAGATTCTCCAAAATCCATACAGATTGTGTAACTGTGACCTTTAATATGTGTATAAATTTTTTGCTCAACTGAATAAGGCGTTTAGATGCTATCGCACGTTTAAGATTTTGATCCCATAGGCCATAATGATAAAGAATTTTTCTTTGTGTCCCTGTAAAAAACTATAAGTGCCAGATTTACCAAAACCAATAGGGTTCGTGCTACGGTGACTTGCAATATGCGTACCAACTTACAGCTCATTCGAATGAAGCATTTAGACGCTAGCGTGTTCACTCACGCACGCACACACATACATATACACACGCATACATACGCACACACATACATACGCACACAATCGTAAAAATAGTGAGAACGGACTCAGGGAACCTCAAAAACGTATAGAAACACCAAAATCTCGAATTCGGATTTTTGACATGATTACAATACTTTCCTTACATGTATGTTCAGAAAGTAAAAATGTACATTAATCAAAAGGGAATTTTTCTAAAGAAATTGCCATGTTTTAAACAAGCAAATGCAGATGCAGTTATCTTTATAAATTGACATGCTCCCAAATATTTAAACTAAAAATAAGTGATTTCCTTATGAAATGATTTTCAAAATATTACTTACTTTTGAAATGTTGAATAAAGTTATTTAATTTACATTGCACGAATGTATATAAAAAAATTTATCAATATCTTCCTAGAAAATAAACAGAGTAACCAAATGAAATACAATGGCTAAAAATTACTTATAATTTACTTAAAATTAGTTTTTCTCAAAAACTAATTAAGAAGTTAAAAAAAAATCATATACTGAAATCATATTACAAATACTAAGTTAAGTAAATATTTTCGGGAATAGGTCAGATTGTATTGCTCTGTACAGAAAAATGAATAACGTGTAAAAAGTTCCATTAAGTATTTAAAAAATATATATATATATTAAAAGACCTAATATTTTTTTCAATATTTAATGGTACGCACTTAAAAGAATTAGGGATAGGTTTTGACATTTATTAATTAGTTTTCGAGAAAATATTAAAATGTACATGTTTAACAAGGAAACATTCAAAAGGTGTCATCTTCAAAAAGTATTGAAAAAAATATATTTTATTCTATTCTTCATAAAACACCAGAAAATGAAAAAATTACCGGCTAAAATTAATTACAGTGACCACAAAAAATTATCAAAATTAAGCATATTTGGCGATTTCACACTGCTAGGCGATTGATTTTTGAGTACTTGGCGGAAAAGCAAAACACGGTTCTGTTCGTACACGGCAACCTCGGTGCTAGCAAACGTATCGCCTAACAGCACTAAATCGCCAAATATGCTTAATTTTGATAATTTTTTGTGGTCGCTGTAATTAATTTCAGCCGATAATTTTTTCATTTTCTGGTGTTTTATGAAAAGTAGAATCACATATATATTTTTTAAATACTTTTTGGAGATGACACCTTTTGAGTGTTTCCTTGTAAGTAAAAATCTGAAAAAAAAAAAAAAAAAAAGGGTTACATTTTTATTTTTATTTTTATTTTTATTTTTTATTTTTTTATTTAAAGGTATTTCGAAAGTCATCCCTAATTCTTTTAAGTAGGTTCTATAAACATTCCAAAATTTTTTTTTAGTCGTTTCTAAATTATCTGTAGAAGTGTTAGAGTTTTGAAGATAATGAATTCATGAAAACTAAGGCAGCCCAATTTAAAGGTTTCAAATGTGTAAAAAATACAGTATAAAACCATAATAATTGTTGCCTGAATATATATTTCATTGAAAATACCAATTTATAAATATAAAATGGAAATATAAGCTTGTATATGAAACCTTCAGTAGTGTCATGCGTATTTAAATAAAGTAACTTAGAATGCATAGAAAATAGAGCAGGACGAATCACCAATTTACAAATCTGTTACGGCAGTATCTTGAGTAGAAAACAATTAATTTCATTTGTCCTGCATGCTGATAAGTCCTATGCCAGCCCCTTTTATATCATTCCTCCAGGATATGTACCAGTTACAAGTCATTCTAAAAAAAAAAAAAAAAAAAAAAAAAAAAAAAAAATTAAATATGCGTATATATATATACACTATCTACCATTAAGTATTTGGATACTTTCGAATTTAGATGTTTTGACAAATATCTAGAACATGTTACAACTCATATATTTCAGCAAAAACTGCGTCCAGAAGAGGAAAAGTAAAGAAGCAAAAAATTAAACAAGATTCAAAATGTTTGGCTCACCCTGTAAACGGAACATTTTAAATGCGTTTTGGCTAGAGTATGTGATTATGAGGATTCTTATCGTTCTTATCGTTAATTTTTAATGAGGCTACCTCATATATTCATGGAGATACAACGAAAAAAAATTCCACTTTTTTAATTATATCACGTAGTGTATTAGACCCAGTGCAAAGCTATATTTAAAAACCTGGCATACTACATTACACACAGTATACTGCAATGAGAACGGAAAAATGCTAAATATCTTACGAAATATGAGCATTTATACAAAATGGTTTTAAACTACGCATGCACTAGCTTTTTAAAAATTCCGTTTGCATAATTTAATAGCCAAAATAAGTATTGGGCAAATTATATGAAAATCCCAATCAAATATTGTATGAATTCAAAAAATGAGTGGTAGAATGAACAGAATTTGAGTTCTTCTCGAAAAAAAGAAAGATGTTAGGGAATTTTTTCAATATTTATTCACAATCACTATATTATCATATCGAATTGACTGAATCAAAATAAAAATATGAGTAAATCCCCATATAACTTAGCTTTTATTTTCAGAGAACTGAAATCCTATTCTTTCTATCTCTCGTAACGTTTTGAATTTACATATTTGTTTGTGGTTTTATATATGTTGCTCAATACTTTTGACTGTTAAATTATATAAATAATTTTTTTAAAAGCTAGTGCATGCGTAGTTAAAAATTATTTAATATAAATGCTCATATTTCGTAATATATTTCACATTTTTGCTTTCCGATTGCTGTATGCTGTCTCTAATGTATGCTGTCTCTAACGCTACTCTACGTGTTGTATTTTAAAAAATGGATTTTCTTTCTGCAATTAAAAAGAACCCCGTTATATCTCCATGAATATATGTGGTAGCCTCATAAAAAAATATACAGACAATGAAAAGAATCCTCATTATTACGTGTTACAGACAAAATGCATTTAAGGCATTACTTTGTACAGGAGGACCCGAAACATTTTGTTTTTTGTTTAATTTTTTTACTGGTCCTTTTTTCTTCTTCAGTGCACAACAACTTTTGCTGAAATATATGAGTATTACATGTTCTTCAGGTATTTTTTTTTCTTCTGCAATTAAAAAAACCCCGTTATATCTCCATGAATATATGTGGTAGTCTCATAAAAAATTATACAGACAAAGAAAAGAATCCTCATTATTACGTGTTACAGACAAAATGTATTTAAGGCCTTACTTTGTACAGGAGGACCCGAAGCATTTCGTTTTTTGTTTAATTTTTTTACTGGTCCTCTTTTCTTCTTCAGTGCACAACTTTTGCTGAGATATATGCGTATTACATGTTCTTCAGACTAGCAAAGTTTCAAGATGATTCCTAAAGAACTTTTCTGCATATTTGACAGAACGTCTAAATTCGAAAGCATAAAAATGCTT
This sequence comes from Salticus scenicus, assembly GCA_963930645.1. Taxonomy (NCBI): domain Eukaryota; kingdom Metazoa; phylum Arthropoda; class Arachnida; order Araneae; family Salticidae; genus Salticus; species Salticus scenicus. Next base: position 186,103,980 of record OZ005649.1, read on the forward strand.
ATTGGTAGCTAGTTTATATATATATGTGTATGTGTGTACAGACCGAGAAAGGCACTGCTGTGTCGTTGGAGAGATGAAATATAGTGAAATTTGAAAGAGCAGAATGGTGAAGAATTTCAGAAAACAGGTCAAATTGAATTGATTCTGCAGTGGATTGATGAAGGCTGAAATTGATGATGATAATGATGATGATGATATATATATATAATATTAGTTTTAAATGGGTGAATGATAGCAGATGTAATTTGATATTTATGCATACAAAGGCGAAATTAAGGCTAGTAATTTTACTTCAATAAAGCAATTGAAATGATCTTAACAATAGCTCCTAATATTTATTACAGTTAAAGACTCAAAGTTTCTTTTAACTTTCTACATAATTTATTAGGAAAAAAAAAAAAAAAAAAGAGAAGCAATTGCTTTTTATAAATAGTTTTACGGGAGAAAGTATCATTTCTTTTTTGGCTATATTAACTATACTAATTCACCGAATTAAAGCATGAAAACACTTTGAAGTGTTTCTTAACCTGTAAATAACATTATTCATGGAAATGAAAAAAAGCTGTTTTAAGCAAAAGAAAAACCCAACATTGAAAAACATTCAATTCATTGAATATTTTCTTTTTAAATGTAAAATAAATAAGCTTCAGCGATTCTATTTTTTTGCTATAAGGTTTAAAGAATATAAAATCTTGTATGAAAACTCATTTTCGTTGTATTTAGTTTTAAATAAAGGAACTTCGTTAAAAAGCAATTTACCTGGTTATTTTTAGATCAAATATAATAATTAAGTAAAATAAATATTGTCCTATAAAATTTGTTTTAATTATTTATAAATGTACACAGTTATGCATGTTATAATAAAAAATGCGCAATATTCTTTTATGGAAATCTTTGTGTATCCATAAATATGCAATATGCGTTATAATCTCATTTAAATAAATATGGCTAATTATACAAATCATCATTATTGTATACTTCCGCACAATAATATTTTTTCTGCTATTTTTGAAATTGTACCATTTTATGCCTTCGAGACAAAAAAAAAATCGCAGAAATATTCCTAAAAGGCGAGAGTTTAGAGGTATAACACATTTACACTTTTAAAGTTTTAGGATAACTAAATATTTTTTTAATTATTCGACAAAACGTCGAAAATCAAAGGGGTCCAGTGATTTATGATAAGATAGGGCATTTTCCCTATTTTGCATTTATTGAAAAATATTTTAATTAAAAATTCAAAATGGTTTTTCAGTGAAATATATCCTGCGACTGTAAATCTGCATCGAACAGTTTGATGGTGGATTTAAAATTATGCAATATGTATAAGTGTGACATAATACTTTCTTCCTCAAAAAAACATCGAACATTAATCATAAGTGTTCAGTATTTTAAAATTTATTTTTTGTTAATATTTTGTTTACGATTTACTTTACATGGGTTTCTGTTTCTTAATTTTTGAAATATTGCATACGTTAATGATTAAACTTTTGTTAAAAAAAAAAAGAATGTTTTATTTCTTAAACTCCAGTTCTATTAAATATGCATAAATTATTTTTACATAAAAAAATGGTTATGACACATAATTCTTAATGTTATTCAAATATTATGACTTTACATATGCAAGTTTACATTTTAAATGTTGATAATTGCATTCATACAGTAAAAAGGTGCTTGCATGTTAATTCGCATCTAGAAATTATTGAGATATATTTTTCAACATTATGCTTATGAGGTTTGCGTTGTTGCAACCTCCATATTAGTTAACTAAACTAAGTAGAAATAACTAATGAATATATGAGCACGAGACAACTGAGTAAAATAAAATAAGAGTTTTATTTGACTTGAATAAATGGAAGGGTAAACTAGCGTGATAAACTCAATCAATGTAAAATAAATACTTAAGAAAACAGACATAAGAAATAATTTAATTCAAGAGCTATGCCCTAAAATATAGCGTATCTAGACATCAGGATTATCTTCACTAGACCAGAACACACCACCACCACCTTACGAATATAACCTCCTACTGATACTTCCTTCAATTAACTTCCCGTCTCTTCACTTCAACCAAACTTTAAAGCTTCTTCACATTCGCCAATACTTCGAAACTTACTTTCTCCGTTGCAGTGCTCTGTTGACACAAAACTATTCTAACCTAAAACTTCGCCGAGACTGACGCCGAAACATTTTTAGCCTGACCAAATTATTACGAGAGCTGGATCCAGCAGTATTTTAAAACGGTGGTTAACTACCCACCTTACATGCTATAAAAGGTTTTTTTCATATTTGCCACTTTTATTCTATGTAAAATTAGAATAGTATAATAGAACATTTTCTGTGTTTTTGAAAAACTGTGTGACAAAAACTATGAGCGTTTAAAGCTATTACTTTTAGTATTTTCTAATTTTGTGGTAACTAAAATTAAAGTGAAATAGAACAATGTCTGAGTTAAATATATATATATATATATATCCTGTGATTCTAGATTTTTATTGAAATTAAACAGACATTACTACTCAGTTATCAAACAAATGTAAATACCTGTTACGCACAAATAAGAATGTAGTATACTAATAAACCATAAGAATTTTTAAATATTAATTTAGTCCAAAATATGCGTGTATTGTATGTTTTATCATATACAAAATAACACATAAAACAAAAGAATAAAATGTATTTTTATTACTCTTCTGTGCTTAAATCAATTTTATCCAACTACAATATTATGAGTTTAATTTTCGATAACATGTATTTAATTTAGGTGTTCTACTCTTATGATTTTTATTTACCGTTACTTTTTAATAGCATTTTTCTTTCGTTTTAAAATAAGATTCTAAATTTAAATGAAACTTTACTGTCGGAGAAATTTGGTGTAAAGCGTCCTGAAATAAGAACAGGCCACACGACCATTTTTTCTTATTCATTCAAAACTGATAAAATTTCACGCAGTTTTTATTAAAGTAGCTCATCATTTCCACCATGTTTCTTTTATAGCCCAAATGAAAAAATGAGTATTTTAGAGTTCATTTCAATATTTACCTGGAAAAAAAAAAAAAAAAAAAAAAAAACTCGCCGAATACTGACCAACACTACATCTAGGTATGTACTATTGTGCAGCGTGTTTAGTATCAAGGAAGAAAAATTCATTTTTGAAGAGACCTGATTTTGTATATCTTGGAAAACCCAGGATGTCGAATTTGGAACTCTAATTATGAGATTCTTCATCAGACTCTTTATCAAAAGTGTCGAACCTCAAATGTATATATATATATATATTAACCAAAGTAGGGAATGTTAATGAGTTCATCTTCATACTAAGCTTATCCTAAATACCATATAAATGTAGCTGTATACACACAACAGTCCACAATTCATATTCATATATTACTTTCTCTTACTCATAAGGTAGAGAAAGTATTGTTTTTGGGTAAAATTTTCGAATGCGAGATTTTGTTATATTTACACGTTTTAAGGTCCTCTGAATACGAAAATCATGTTTTTTAGCAAATGGCCTGTGTGTATGTCTGCGTGTGTGTGTGTCTGTGTGTCTGTGTGTGTGTTTGTCTGTTATCAGCATATCTCAAAAACAAATTATGGCAGAAAGTTCAAACTTGGTATTCTAAATGTGTATCATATAGGGATGCTACAGTAAGCTTTTCGTTAAGATCAAGCAAATGGTTCGTGTACAGGGACAATCAAGAGAATTTTAATACATTACGTCTATGGGGGAAATTGCAAGTAGAGTTTAACGTCTATAGATTGCACTAAACCAAATGAAACGAATATATATTTTTTGTAATGGAGATAGTTAACTGGGAAAAAAATTTTGTGTATGTAGGAGCCTCACTTCCGAAGTCCCCCCTCGAGGGGAGTAAATTTTCATGATGGGTATCTTTCAAAAGAGCTCGCTAATACCTATAAAACGAATGGTTGAACCATCGATCTGCGATAATTTAAAACAAAGTTATCGATTTTTTTTACTTTTAACGAAAAAAAAAAAAATCGTTTTTTTTTTTTTTTTTTTTTTTTTTTTTTTTTTTTTTTTAAATATTGAGAATACAATGGACTTTTTTTTGGATATTTGGTGTTATACTACTTCTCTAATATGGAAATCGTCTGCATTATCATAAAAGATAATTTTTTTAAATAATATTTTTAATAAATTATTTTTTAAAAACAGAATTATTTTTTAATAACCGAATTAATTTCTATATAAATGTAGGTGCATTAATGAAACGGGGGGTTGAGGGGGGCGGTCGGCCCCCTCACACAGAACTAATTATCATATAAAACTCTTCAGAAGCCTAATATGAATTGTTTAACACAGGTTTACATAACAGTACTCGTTATCTTACATTTTAATCTGCAACCTGTATTTATAGTAATAAATTTCAGGGTAAGAGAAAGTCGTGTGAGTGAAACACCAGATTATTTAGTATTGTGAAACCAAAGAATTTTTTTTTCCTTCAAAAAAAATTTTTTTTGCTCATATATATATATATATATATATATATATATATATACATATATATATATATATACAATCACTACCTGTATGACCAAGCAAATTCTGTCTCATTATAAAGCTATTCCTAATATAAATACAGTAATTTATTTTCAGAAATGTATTTCATATTTGTTTATCAACTGCAACCACCTACCTCTAAATTTTTATTGAAATCGTCTAAGCCATTTCCTAGTTTTTGCTGTATTTTGCTAAACGGTAAGCACAAATTACCAGCGACTACTAATTTTTTTAAAGAAGAAAATAATTCAAATCTGTTTTTCATTTCCCAAAATCTCTAAACTTATTGTCTTTTTAAATCGTTCCAGTAATTTTCTTGAAAAATCAATTTCTGCCGTATTGGGTAACCAGTGATCCCTAATTTTTCAGAAGATGGGGGCAATTTAGATTGAATTTTAAATTCTAATAGTCGGCAACTCTAATCTTTATTAAAAATCTCTTAAGTAAATTTCTCATAAAACCATGTTTGTGCCATATTTTACTACGGGGGGAATGTGGGTTTATAAAGAACGCTAAGTTTCCGATAAACCAAATGGGATTGCCATTTCAAAAATCCCTCATCACTATCGCTAAGTTTTTATCCTATCGTTAGAACCATTTCTGAGAAAATTAAGTTTCTGTCACATTTTGGAATTTGCGAAGTGAGGGCTATTGCTGGACGCTATTTTTTTTTTTTTTTTTTTTCTGAAGATGAGAATGATTCAGATGGGTTTGTCGTTAGGGCTATATTCGTGCAAATTCAACTCTTTTTCATGTTACAACCAACAGAGTAAGCGTTAACAGTGAATGTGAATTTTTCTAAAGATAAAAATGGATAAGTCAGATGGGTTTATCTCCTTAATAAATAATAAAATAAAATAAATAGATAAATAAGATTCTTAACTCTAAGTTATTATTAATATCATTGGATCCATTTCTTTGTAAATAAAATTTCTGCCATATGTTGTTTAATTAAATAGCAAATGTGGGTGAACATTTTGAAAAATGCATGAAAAAAAAATTTCAAACACATTTGTTTTATAAATAGAGAAAAACGTTTTTCTAATACTATGTATGGTATTATAAAAAAGCACATCATTTTTTGTAAAAAAAAAAAAAAAAAAAAGGGCTAAGATTTTATTTTATAGTGTAGCATTTTTATAGATGACATTTTCATACATGACATGAAATAAATTACATACAGCTGGAAATGAAACATGTTACAATATCGAATGCATATTCTTTAGTCGCCGGCTGTAATGAATTCTGTGATGTTGATTTATTATATCAAACCAGACTGTATCACATCTAAACTAAGGATAAAAGAGCGTCTTCAGTTCAACTTAATATTTTATCTTTTCTATATTACTTGAATGACACCCTTTTTGACATTCATATTTGTAAAATAACATTTATTTTTTAAATATACAACGTTGTTCATTCATCCTTTATTTTGCAAAATACGCATTGTATCAGTGTTTGATATTAACAGGAAAAAAGTACTGTATAATTGTATACGTAAATATGAAATTAAAATTAACAAATATTACACATTTAAAACATTTGTCTTCTTCTAAATTAATTTAAATTAAAATAAGATAAATTAAGAAAATACAAGTAATTCAAAATTCAATTTAGTATTAAGCTATAGAGCATAATTGGTAATTTAATTGAGCAGTGATTAATAATTCTTAATAGGAGATGTTGAGATATTTTAATAAGTACAGAAATATGCTCATAAAAAATATATTCATAGCGTATATTGCTGTATAAACACAAATAAAAAATATAATAATGATAATAAAAATCTGATGTGGACGTCACATGACTTCCTTATACAGCCATTGAAATATACACATTGTTACGCAAACCTTGGCATTTTTGTGTGAAATTATAGTTAGGTTCGAAAACAAACAGGCAGGTTACACCCCATAACCATTCCTGAAAACAAGCCAAGAAAACTATTACTCCAACCAAAAAAATCACGAGAGTAGGATTACATACACCGCAGAGAATGAATATTATTTGTTCTGGAATAGTATGTTTCACAGATTATTATAAAATACTTTCTTGAGAAATGCATAAGTTAGAGTTCAATACAATTCATCCTAGTGCAGATAGTTCAATTTGTCATCTTTGGCAAAAATTAATGATGAAAAACTATACACTATGCAAAAACAATTAACTCCGTTAAAATTGAGTAAGTGCTTACCATTTCTGGCTGCACTGAAATATTTTTTGCCAAATTTCGTCACTTATCTCACCAAGTCGCTAAGTTTTTCGCAAACGTAGGTTTTATTCTTGACGTAGATTTGGCGACAAATTTGGTGAAAATCTGTAGATTAAGGTTGCCAAACTTTGGAATCTCTAACTTATAACAACAGAGTTCTGGAATTTTCTGGAAAGATTCATTGGTTTCTAACGCAGAATTAAATTCTTCGAATATTCTATAAATGTCTAATAAGGCCATGCAAAAAGAAGAGTAATTATTGGTAATTGCAGTCTAGACTTGCCTCTTTATGTTCTATACGGTAATGTAGTAACGGTGAAAACAGATGGAAGTTTCTTCATATCCACGATGGTGGGCGTTGGTTTAGCGTGAAATTAGGCAATCTGGCATCCAGATTTTGCAAAGTGGTAGTTTAGGATTTCCAAATTTTGAAATCTGTAACTTCAATAGGAGTCGAATTCTGGAATTCACCGAAATAATACATTTATTTCAAGAGCAGAATTACCTCGAAAATTGTATAAATCACTGACAAGTCTCGCAAAAATTTTAAGTCTATTTACTTCTAACAGTGCGGTTGATCATTGTTCCTGAATTAGCGAAATTCCTGCTCTGTAGTGTTTTAACCCTTGATTTCTGTAGTACGGATGATTGTTTTTTTGGATAATTTCCAGAATAATAGTTTATTATTAATTTTTGTGGTACAGTTTTATTCAACTGCGTCCAAAATATTCCTCCAATGAAGTACATTTGCCCACTAGAACCTACTTATGTCTTTAGGAATTACATTCTACCCTTAAATATGTTGACAACTTTCATAACAACATCATTATGGAGTATATCATTAGCTTCTTTAGAAACTTCTTTGACGATAGGTCATATATAATGGCCGAAACGATCGTAATTTTGGTCATTATGAATGTAACTTTCATAATTATCTTCAAGTCGGAAAGTCACAGAAGAGGGCACAACTAGATGCTGTGCACCTCTAGATATAACAAACCTATATACCAATTTCCAACGCTCTACGTCTAACTGTTTTTGAGTTATGCTAGATACACACACACTTATACACACACGTACATAGAGACGTCAAGAAATATCGCGTGAAATCATAGATATCTCTAAAACGGAATCTTGAATCAAGACTAAAGTTGAAGGTGTACTGCTACACAACATAAAAGTCACAAATGTAAAATTATCATATTCTACGATCATTCGTTTTTGAGCTATGCAAAATACAATATCCATTTCGTAAATCGGAATTACAATACTTTCTTATACGTTGTATAAGGAAGTAACAACAACAATAATAATATCAATATATCCCTATTTTGATGATTAATATATAAATTAAGCCTAAAAAGACATTTTATAAATTTAAAATTAAAATTAAAAATTTTTAATTTAATATTGACAACTGAAACACATAAAAGAATATTCGAAAATTCATTTTTTTTTTTTTCTGGACAAATGATATAATAAAAATTTGCGTGTCGTTTAGTTCCCAATTTTTGAATGGCCGCGATAGCCTAGTCGGTAGAGCGTCGGCCTAGTAATTGGAAGATTGCGGGTTCGGTACTCGAGCCGGCCAAAGACCGTCGTGTACACTAATGGTGGCTGGTGCACGTAAAATCTGTCGTGGCCGCAATGTCCCCCATGTTCCCATAAAAAATTATACCTCTGGGGGTCACCGAAGTGGGAGAGCCATCCCTTCCGTGGAGGATCAAAATTGCGATGGCATGCCTATGGACCACCTCTAGGGGTGAGTCCTAGACCGTCGCCAATTGCCCATCTACGCAGCACTAGTGCGACGTAAAACCCAACCAACCAACCAACCCAATCTTTGAATGTCAGTAATTGAAAATTTGCCATAAAAATATTACTTCAAAAATACCGTTAAATTATTCGGATAACATTTCGAAAAGAATGCTTTGCGCAAAATTTATACAGATATTTTTAAATTTTAAATTTGAAAGGATTATTTTTTTATTTTTTATTTGTGTTTACTATCAAATCGGTCATTAGAACATATTAGGAAAAAACTTTGTAATGTTATAGATTCTTACCTTTGTCATAAAAAATTCATACTTTTAGTTACAGGTTGCTTTCAAAATTAAATATAATCAATTTTCTTTAGTAGCTGATTTTGCATTTCGATTAATATTTAGATATGTAGATTTTTCTTCTTATTATATGAAATATCACATTTCTATAGGGACATAAGTTTATTATTCACTAGAAAGGTAGAGTTGAATATTTTTATTTTACAGAAAACATGAAAAACACGTAAATCAATATATATCTTTGATATTATAAGTAGATAATTATCTAAAAATAAATTTAATAATAAAAACTAAAATGTAGGCGATATTATATTAGGAAACTATGAAATATGAGGTTAAACATGAAGTTCTAACGACGCCCTTTAAAATATTGGTAGCAAAATATCGCCAAAATTATTTAAAATAATTTATTGCATAGAAATGTACAAATGAACTTTGAGGTACTATTCAATGTGTATTTTAATTAAATAAGAAAACATATCAAATGATAATAAAGGTATCATAATAATTATTTTTAAATTTAGTTTAGGGAGAAAAAACTTTGTATTTTTCGAAATTATATTTATCGATCTTTGCTCTCAGTTTTTCTTATATTTTGAAAATGTCGGTTTTTCCTATACAAATGGGGCTTAGGAATGGACAGGAAGTGGATAATTTTTTGAAATGTTGTTGTAAAAGGTATACTTTTTGCTAATTATATTTTAAGTACTTTTTTTTTTTTTTTTTTAAATGAAATATAAATATTTTTGAAAAAGAATAAAAACAATTGTATTTTAACTTAGAACAAAATATTTCATTAAATATCATGTTCCGTAGAAGGCCATACAGTTTTAAATAGAAAAATTTTAATTAAGTTCATTAAAAATACATTTTTGAAAAACCTTGAAATATAAGTAAATTTAAGTGAAGAATATTTTTATTGTTTATTTTATGGGAAAAACTATTAAGAAGGGTAACAATTTTAATAATAATTAAATATAATTTATAATAACTAAACTAATTAATATTTCTATAATAACTAAGCAACGGTATTTTCAACATTCGTTTTCTTGCAATATTTATTTAAAAAAAAAATAAATAAATAAAAAATAAATAAATAAATCGAACCTCGTTAACGTGAATCTCAAGATGAAAGAAAATTAGTTCATGTTATCAGTATTTCATGCTATCAGTAACTAATCTTCATATAACTAAACTAATCTACATTTTGACGGGGATTGTGGAAACAGTTCGTGTTAAAAGTAATTCACCTTAAGCATGTTCACGTTAACGAGGTTCGACTGTACTTCAAATGCTAACTAAATAATACAACTGTGTTTATGAGATAATTTACATAAAATTGTATGCCAATAGAAATATTTATTTCCGTTTGCCAGTGAATTAAACATTTAGTTGTTATTTTTTTAATTTTTTAATTTATTATTATTATTATTATTGTTATTTATTTATTTATTTATTTGGAAAACCATTTAAAAATGTAAAATGTATAAAATTAATATAATGCAAATGTGATAAATGCAATTAATGTACACAAAAATTAGAATGTATAAAACAAACTATTAAAAATCAGACAATCAAAAAGTTATTCCTCATACAATTTAAAATTGTTTATTTACAATAAATTAAATTAACTTAAAAGTTAATAATTTACATATTTTGCATTTTAAAAAGCTGTTATACGACTTCATTTTTCCCTATTTATAGTTTAAGTAATTTGTTGATTAAACATAAATCTCCCTGAAAATAAAAGTGCTTGAATTTTCCTCTTAGAACAAAACCATTCATCATATATCATGTTCACTTGAAAGTCTGTACTTTTTTATAAAGAGAATGTTATAATAATGTTCATTTAAAATGCATTTTTAAACAACTTTAAATACAAAAAAATTCTTAACTAAAGACTTTCTTTGGGAATCTTTAAAATTTATTTTACGTGAAAACCTATTTAGAGGATTAAATTTCTCAAACAACTAAGAAACTGTGTTTTAAATATTCATTTGTTTCCGATATTTATTTTGAAAGAAATAATTCCAAGTATTACAACAGTTTTTTTTTCTTTTAAACAAATTTTGTAAAAATATATGTCAGTTTAAATGTCTACTTTTGTTTGGTATAGAAATAAACCTTTCACCATTAAAAATTATTGAAATGAAAACTTCTTTAGGCGCGTTGAGCACTTTTGGGTGAACAAAAATCATTGAACTCGCGTCATCGCCAGCTAACGCTTTCCATTTGAAGTGAAAACTTTTGGGTGAACAAAAATCATTGAACTCGTGTCATCGTCAGTGAACGCTTTCCATCCTTGTCTGATACAAATGATGTGTCATACAATTAACTTGCTAATGTGAAGTGTTAATAATTATATACTGTATATTGTTTTTCAATCTGGTGCGGCTCTACACGACTTCTGTCATCTCTGGGCACTGTCTCTATTGCAGTTAGACCTCACAAACCGTGAGAAAGGCCAAAGCCGCCATTTTTCTCACGTTTTTACAATCTGGTGCGGCTCTACACGACTTCTCTAATCTTCGGACACTGTCTCTGTTGCAGTTAGACCTCACAAAACCATGAGAAAGGCCAAAGCTGCCATTTTTCTGACGTTTTTACGATCTGGTGCGGCTCTACACGACTTCTCTCATCTCCTGACACTGTCTCTTAAAGATTGCAGTCGGAAACGTTGCATTTAGACCTCATAAAACCGTGAGAAAGGCCAAAGCCGCCATTTTTCTCACGTTTTTTCAATCTGGTGCGGGTCTACATGACTTCTCTCATCTCCGGACATTGTCTCTATTCCAATTAGACCTCACCAAACCGTGAGAATGGCCAAAGCCGCCATTTTTCTCACGTTTTTACAATCTGGTGCGGCTTTACACGACTTCTCTCATCTCCGAACACTGTCTCGATTGCAGTTAGCGCATTAAATAAAATTTTAATATAATTTTTGTAGTAGTTGTTTATATTAATGAATAAAAAAACATTTCATTTAAAAGTATTTCCTGCACAATAAAATATTTCCTGACTTAATTTTGGTAAGTATTGTCTGATAGATGATGGTTTTGTGCAGCCCTTTCATTTTTTTTTTTTTTTTTCTAAATTGTAGGTGATTCCAGAAAGTGTATTAGCTTATGTATTAAAATGTAGTAAGGATAAGAGCCAAGTTAATGACAAGCCAAGATTCCTACTACTGCAAAATCCAATTTGCTCGAGAAAGTTAATGTTCTTCATTTGATGGAATTATCAAGGTTCAATCCATTGGTAATTGTTGCAACCGAATGAAACTGTCACAGCAGGCCTATATTGCAGTGATTTAATCTGTGTAACTTTGCCTTCTCTGTATAGCCAAAAAACATGCTGTTTTACAACATGACAATGCAAGGTCTTACACAGTTTTTATGACGAAGCAAAAAATTAAGGATCATGGCTATAAAGTTTTATCACATACATCATACTTACCTCATTTCGCATCATCTGATAAACACTTGTTCCCTCTCGATGCAATTTTTTAATGGAAAAATTGAAATTTTGTAGATTTTCTAAGGGTATTGGTAGATTTACTGGCTTCAAAGGATATGATCTTTTGGATATCTTATACATCTGAGAAATATGGCTTTTAGGAATTATAATTTCCTTAAAAAAAGTCTGAAATTTTTTACGAATCCAATACTTCCTTTTTATCTGCGAGGAAAGCAAACTTAAAATAAATAAATAATTAATTAATTAAAATAAATAAATAAAATAAAATAAATAAATAGACAGAATTTTTTATTTATTGATTTAATAAACTTCACTGGAAAGCAGATTTCTAATATTATATAATGTAATACTAGTTTGGACATTTCTGTCAACTCTACAAACACACTTATCCACAGTTCATCCTAAATATATCTCTTTCATCCGCATTACATACTAAAGATGTCTATTTCATCCTCATTATGTCCTAAAAATGTCCTGGAAAGAAGATGTGTTTGTAGGGAATATTATTGTTTTATAATATTAAATTTCTTTCTGTTATTCTCATTAAAAATAAAAGTAACTTTATAGCAATTAAGTGAGCAGTTTGCAGATTCGTTTATTCAGTAAGGTAGAACTTTGTTCACTAAAAAATGTTGAATCCATGTTACTCGTTCTGTTCATAAAATTGAAAGAAATGTCTGAAATCGTTCAGTATTTTTTCTCCTTACGTCTTTGAGTATTAACAGTTTACCAATCCATGATGAATATTTATTTCTACTTGTATTCTTTTTTATTGTATTACTTGGGGAAACTGTTTCTTAGAGCCTTTTTAAATCTGAATTTTTAAAAAATTATCCGTGTAATTTTTATGAAATAAAAATAAAAGTTTGTGCTTAAAAGTTATTTAATGCAACGAAATATGTTTAAGCTTAGAAACATATTTACTTTTTAGAGTTCTAGAATTCTTATTACAACAAACAATATGTTACATATAAAAATAGTGTTCATAGTATGTCATCTGATCAGACATAAATATTTTTGTTGCCAGAAATAAAAGAAAAAGAACAATCACTGCTAAATATTTAAAAGATATTTAATTATTTTATTTATTGTTGACTGTTTTTTTTTTTTTTTTTTTTTTTTTTTTTTTTTTTTTTTTAAAATTCATCTTAGCAGAAAAAAAAAAATATGATGTATGTAAAAATATTATTTTTTCTTAAATTTCAAATTGAAGTTATACAGGTTTATTTAGTATATAATAAACCATGATTTGTGTCCTAACAGATTATTATTATTATTATCAATGTAAAGTGTAGTTAAATTACTATAATTAAACTTTCTGGCGATAAAATTTATAGATAAATGTTGTAGAGAATATGTTCATTTTACGAATTAACAAACATAATTATAATTCGCCGCCACAATTCTTTGATGTTAACAGCTTTTAAAATGACATTTACAAGCTTAAAATTTTTTTTATAAGAAATCGTTATTTTAATGCGAACATTTTGAAAATTATATATCTACAGTGGAACATGTATATTTAAGTGAATTTGTAGAAAAGGGAATCAATTGGAGAGGAACAAATTTTTTTTTAGAAACAGAGAAAGAAATCCAATTTAAAAGAAAAAGAAAAACTCTTGTTTCTTTAGTAAGTAAAATATTTCTTAGAATATATTTTCAAAGAACACAAAAAATTCGATTGAGAAAAGGCAACAATTCTTTAACTTAGGAAGGGGGAGCTTTATTTATAGATATTTAATCACAATATATATGTATATATATATATTTCAAATGAGCTTGAGTTTTGTAAATTATGTGAGATAAATATTTAATGCAGTTTTTTAATAAAATTTTAAATTATTTTTAATAATTAAATAACTTTTATAATGTAAAACAATAAAAAATATTTTATTTATTCTTTAAAAAGTTATTTTTATACACGGAAGTATTTCTGTAACATAAATAAGCTATCACTGATTTTATAATTTAATTTTTTCAATATGAAATGATTTAAGATTTTTCAAATCTTATTTTAACCATCCATCGTGTTTTAAGAGAGATCAAATCATATCTCAGTTTCAATTTATAATTAAAACTTTCTGTTAAATAGTCTCCTAATTATCATAAGGCACATTTTATTCAAAACCGTATATAATTTTCTGTTACGAAACTGTAATAGCAGAGTAAACATACACGAATATACATGCAAGAATATTTAAATTAAAGTATTTTATTATAGAACATCTTTCAAGCACCTTTTTCACTCACGTTAATTTCTTGGAAGGTATACGTTTCATACATTATGCAAATAGCCTGTTCAATAAGACATTTTCTTAAATGATGATCAGAACATAGCATTCCGATTAAAAAAGGAAAAATAAAAAACACTAAAAGCTATATTAAAACAAAAAATGTCCTTTAAATATCAATTTATGTGCAAAGTTCATTTTTTAAGGAACGTGGTCATCTACTGATGTTGTCGGAACTCGTATTGTTATCGTATTATTATTAAAGTAACCTTATAAATATATTAAAAAGACTTATAAAGTTCTTTTATACTGCCGAAAGGAAAAAAAAAAATATTGCAAAATTGCCTAATGACAGATTATGATTTCTTCTTAATAGTTGAATGATTTAAAGAAATTAGAAACTATTCAATTCGATCAATCAGTGCAAAAGTGAAAGTTACATAATTTACTATTTGCTAAGAATATTAAAACCATTATCAATGTTTAATCTATAAAACTTATAGTAAGATTCAATCGGAAGACAGAGAGTTTGTGCAACAGAGGAGAATTTAAGTTTGAAATAGTCTTAGAAATCCTGAAATCCTACAAAAAAATTTACATATACAATATAAATTTAAACGTTCATAATATACATGCTAATAAATGGTATTATATATTAAAGACTAGCAATGTTGATTTTCATTTTTGTTCAAAAGATTTATATTATAGGTAATCTGACATTACTAGTGGTGCCACATTATACTTAAACATTCAAGTTAGTGACGGTAACAAAATGTAATATGAATACTTTCTTTTAAGAAATAGTCACATTTTACAATTTTTGAGCGATTTTTATAGTACATTATTGTTTAACCCCTTGGGTACATTCGACGTCTGAGACACGTCATTCACTTTTTTTTGTTTTTTATTTTTGTTTTGCAATTCTAATTACTTGAAGACATTTTAATACTACATATGTCACCAATATTTTAGAAATAAATAAATTCTTACGTAAAATGTACTGCTTTTACATACTACTCCAAGCAACCAAAACTTATATCCATTCCACATGCAAATAGTTTCTCAAATAAATCCGTAACCAAGGGGTTAAAAAGATAATTATACAGTATCCGTAGACTTGAAAAATTTCTAGTACTTTACCAAAATCACGGTATGACAAAATATATCATGGCTGATAAAGAATTGCGCTTACGATAATTAAACGTGCATTATAATTTATGGCAAACGGCGTTGAACTACAGACTAATGAAAGTGGATTTCGAAGTGAATATGTTCAACAGAATAATTTTTATGAACGAAATTTTTGTTATAAGAGTTCTTTTTTATATATCTTAACTTTTTTGTGATTGATACATTATGTTTCAATAAAATCCGCATATAATAAACGTACCTCTGTATAAATTATATGCCTAAAAATATATACAGTGTGTAACGGAACTCTTGTAACATACGTTAGAAAGTGATTGAAGAGTTATTTCGAGCTTAAATCACAATACAGTCCCTGTCCTATCGCTGCATGAGCGTTTGTACACGCAAGCATATGTGTACAAGAATACCTATGTGAGTGCGTGTGTATGTTTAATTAAAATAGAAATATGTCTAATACTGATTTTAATAATTTCACTCGAAATTGCTTTTTTTCTCTCTACAAATCTAGGCAAATGTTTCTTCATTACTGAATGATACATAATTTTTTTTTCTTATTTTTACATATTAGGTGTAGAAAAAAATTATAAAACGTTTTTCAGAAGTAAATATGTATTTGAGATCTGAGAATAACACCTTTATTCATAAAAAGATTCGTTATCATTATCTGACACCTTCCGTCTTTTGTCTGACATTTGACGGATGCTAGCAGTGTAGAATGTTTCACCTTTTGGCGCGATTAAGCCGTCAATCCATTTTCATAATTCCTCTACTTTCTGGAACTGTACAGAAGACAAGGCATTAAATATCAATTGAAACAAATGTTACTCCGCAGAGCTATGTCGATGTTATCCTCCGGGTGTTAAAAACATCCCAGTTAAACGTTACTAACATGTTCTTGGTCAGTTTTGAACTGACGTTATCAGACAGAAAATTCATGGAGCGAAAACCCATACAAGTAAATGGATATTTTAGACCAATTTCCAGGATCAAACGCAACAATTTTTGCTTGTAGCGTTCCGCAGTTACATTACATTCATAGTAATGCAGTACACTATTCATATCCTATTGTAATCAATGGCATTTATGTTGTTGCTCCTCCGGGATTTGCCCAATGTTTTATTCATTTCAGATTGCCAGAACATGCGCATTTTTCAACTACCGTTAGGATTTTCCTCCAGAAAGATTCTGTGTGTTGCCTGTTTAATAGATTCAAGCAGTTCAAGACATGCTCATCCTTGCCCTTCTGGCGTAATGCATGTGGTACATTTATTCCTGCGTTCTGATTATTTCCCAATGGGTTTAAAAGAGTATAAATCTTGATTTTCTTTTATGGTTCTAATTAATCGGCAAGCTCTTATTGCATTTAAGGTGCATTTTAATCGAGTTGTACTTGCAAATTCTCAAGCATTACCTTCAGAGCAGAAACACCAAGTTTTTGATCGATAACATCTAAATCAACATTTTCTAAGGATCGAAACCAAAACTCGTACATGTTTTTCGATAGGATTTTTCCGCGAAAACGGAACAAATTGATTTACACACTTTTGCAGAACTTTGTACTTAGGTAAAATTCTAAGGAATGCAGTGACGATTAAATAACATATTATATGATAATTTTCTCTTTTAAATTAAAATTTTATTTTTACTTTTCTCCCAGCTTCTACGTATGTTTTGCAACTTTGAACCGGTTCCTATCACATGACATAAACGTTGGCAATTAATTGGTATGGTATTTCTTAGAAGGAGTTACAAAATTTGCTTTACAATTCATTTACATTCAACCACTAAATTGAATCCGTCATTTTCTTTTTCAGAGAATTGCAGCCATATCCTGTAATATGTGGAAGTGTTTCATTCGTACGTTATTTCAGGTGGTTGCGAGCAGTATTATTGCAGCTACCTGAAACCAATAGTATTTGTGGTTTAAGAAAATACACTGAATAAGGTACGTTACTTTGTAAATTACATTATATCTATAAAATTTCGTGAAATCTAAAAATAAATGTTAAACAAATTTATGTTAGTTGAAAGATCAAAAAGTAATCGAAATAATTCCATGTATTCAAAAAATTTTCTTTCTAGGAAATTTTATTTAAAATATTTATTCATCATATAAAATTAAGAAGACTAACACAAAAATGGCTTTCTTTTTTAACTAACGACGTATAAATAATACTTAGCTTTAGCTCCATTTAACTTTAAATTAATACTTATCTTTAAAGCGCATAAAAAAATAATCTTAGCTTATGATCCTTTCTTAAAAGAATCTTCTTTTCTTTATCAATTAATAGTTTAAAAAACTCATAATTAATACTGCGACATATTTCTTTTACATTTTTTATTTAAAAAAACATTTTACCCATACTATTACATATTAAAATAAATATATTCATCATGAAACGTAATTATTAAAATTTTAATTTAAAAATGGATAAATGAAATCTTTCTTACTTTTTATTTATTTATTTTTATTTTATTTATTTTTTTGTCTTACATACATAATATTTATGACTCATTTTTAAAGTATTTATGCTAAAATATTTGCATTGTAAGGGAAAAACAAACTTTAGAATATTAACTTTGCAGGCAAACTGATAATAATTCATAGTTGAAAAAGTATAAAAAAGTCATAATTTTCTCAAAATCTTGTGCATTAATGTGGTCAGTAATAATATATATATATATATATGATCTTTTACTGTAAAATGTAAATGAATATCAACATATTTTTCCTATTAACTAAAATCCTGCCAATTGTGATATATTTTTTTAAATATTAGCGGTTAATGAATGATTTTTAATAAAATAGATATGCATTTAATGTATGCTTACGGTAAATAATTACGGTTTCCATTTCAAACTGCATTTCGAGCAGTTTATACAAGTGTAACATAAACATACATTGCCTGTCTTGAAACGTTTCTTACGACTGTCTCATGATTTGTATAGATTTTGATGAGATAATCCGCTTACATGGGTACAAAGAATATTTATTTTGCATTTTGGAAAATGGGCTCGAATTATTTAAATTTCGAATGCATCTAAACGCCATATCCGAATAAATTAAAAGTTTGTAGATATGTTATAGGTCATTGTCGCACGATTTGTATAAATTTTTATGACTGTAAAACTTATAGCGTTTTTCAGGGACACAATATAGATACATATTTTGTGCCTGAAAAATGGCTTATATATAATAAATAAAATAATAAATAATAATTAAAATATACTTATATATATATATATATATATATAGACTTGACTATAGATTATACTAGACTATAGAATCAAATTCTTTCAATGTATGGGCCAAAGGTGGCCCATACATTGAAAACACTTTTAAAATGTGCTTTAAGAGACTTATTACACATAACGACATCCTACGTTTGAGCCATTTGAGCATTTGAGCTAATTTTATTGGCTCAAATCACTCAAACGCCCAGTGTAATAGGCGTTGGGAATACGGACAATTTTTTTCTGGCTAGTCAGAAAAAGTTGTTCGTATCCCCAACTCCTTTTACTGCGATAAGCCAATGAGAAGAAAGTTCCTTACGCTTCGATAAAAGACAGCACCGGGGGAAAATTCATTCCCCGTAGTTCTCTTCGCTCTCCCTGCATCGTCCCCGTTAAAACAGCGATAAGTAGCTTCGCTTGTCATGTACTGTGTACCCTGCAAACCAGTTTTTCGAACAATTTTTCACTCAACTATTGTAACCCTCTTTCGGATTTCGGCTTTCAAAAATTGGAGTAAGAATTGGCTCAAATGAGGTTTGACTGAAAAATCGTTGTGTGTAATAAGGCTTTTAGACGCTCTTTTTTGTTATCTTTTGGAGTTTTCTTCTTATTCATCTTACCTTTTGACAATAAACGAATTTAAACCATTTTTTTGTGAAAAGTAGTTCAGGATGTCTGTTCTGAGATACATTGACTTCTTTCGGGAGCCCTCCCGTATTCTCAATATAGTGTGGAAATTGTTAAGAAATAAATGGCAATTAGATTTTCCCATATTTAAGCAGAAATTTTGAAAGTTGCTTTTATTACACTAATTTATGTATTTATTTACTACATTGTTCACGTCTACCAAGGTTGCCCGACATC
This sequence comes from Salticus scenicus, assembly GCA_963930645.1. NCBI lineage: Eukaryota > Metazoa > Arthropoda > Arachnida > Araneae > Salticidae > Salticus > Salticus scenicus. The sequence continues at coordinate 186,123,732 of OZ005649.1, forward strand.
TAGGCCACCTTGAGAACATGCATATGGTCATCGTTTGCACGGCATTAAACTTTTAATCTGATAAACTTATTAAAACCAGTTTAATGTGGTTAAAGAAAAAATAAATAAATTTTCAGAAAAGGTATAACAGCTCAAAGTTCTAAGAACTTAAACACATGTAAATTAAAATATCTTTTTAGCTGGAAATTAGCGCTCCCCCTCCTCTAAAGTGAAATCACTACATACAATGGTTGTCGATCAAGATAATCTCTTCAGATTTAGTCACATACCCTGGATATACATGATTTACGATGTATTATCACCATTTTGTGATTAAAAATTAAATTAAAAACCTCTTTTAGGGGGGGGGGGGAGGTGGACTAACTTAGGAACACTTGGCCACCTTTGGCTCACTTACCTTATTATACCTCTTTCAGAAGATTATTAAAAACATTTTTATTTTATTTTATTTTTTTCGTCGTTAACGTTTCGAATTTTCCCGATAGCTATTTTCATACTATTTATCAGCTGTCTTGGACAGATTTTTCAGCGTTTCTCACGCAAACTTTATCAAATATACATTCGAAATATATAACTAACAACTTTTTCTAATAAAGGAATTTATATATATTATGAAATACTTATAAATCAAATCGTCAAAAGTTTCGGGCCAAGCAATTAAAAGTTCCCAGTGGCATAATTGGTCCGAAGTTACCGGTCCATAAATCTAAATTTCATCTAATGATCCAAAAGGTACAGAATATCTAAAGAATGTCCATTAAAAGGCTTGGATATTCTGTACTAATTATAGATATCTACTAAATGTTTAAATATAGATGAAATTTAGATGTGCATTTTTCGTTGTCTAATACATGTAACATGTTAGATCAAAACAAGATTTGGATATTTTCGATATCTATTAGATGTAACAAGTACAATTATTGGATATTTGGAGATTTATTGAATATGTAACAAGCATCTAATGGATCTAAAAAAGAGTGACATTTGTCGTGCTAATAGATATCTGTAGGGTATTTAAAGAAGTTTAATGGATCATTTTAAAACTTTTATACGTGTTTATAGATGTCTTATGGATGTAATTGGCTGTGTGGGTAGCAGGAGCTCGAGTTTGTTTACGCTTGTATGTCAATATTGTAAAGTGAAGATGCCAAAACGCACGTACTTACAGATCTGTGAAACTGTTATTAAATTACAGCAGGATAACAAAGTTTCTCGTGATATTAGTTCAACATTATGCACTGGAAAATCAACTGTTAATAGTATATTAAAAAATGGAAAGAAACAAACACTTTAGCAGAAAAACCAGTACCTGAAAGACCCAGAAAAACTGCTTACTCAGTTGATAAAGTTATTGAAAGATAGGCAGTTTTAGATCCGAAGAAGAATGCTGCAATAATAGCCCGTGAATTACGGGAACTATGCTAATCGAATACTGTCTCGTGTAGCTTAAACCAAGTTGGATTTTTTGGATGCGTGAGAGCAAAGTAACCGTTGATTAGTGCAAAGAATAAGAATATTAGAGTTTGCTGAAGAACATGAATATTGGACGATTGAAGATTGGAAAAAGTGTTATTTTTTAGACGAAACAAAGATAAATCTTTTTGGAAATGACAGAAAAAGATATGATCGACGACCAAACAATGCCAGGTATGATTCTAGATATCAAATTCTGACTGTAAAACATGGAGGAGGAAACATCATGGTGTAGGGAGATTTTTCGTATGAAGGCGTTGGTCTTTTAACGAAAATAGAACGCACTATAGACGAATTTATGTAAAAAAGCACCTTAACAGACTAAATGCTTCCCTATGCACGCCGAATCATGCCACGAGGATCGATATTTCCAGAAAGTAATGCCTCAAATATAGATTTGGTCTCGTTGAAAAGTTTTTTTACGACAAAAGAAAGTTCATGTTTTTGAATGGAAAATCAATCTCTTGGCTTAAATCAACTGAACATTTATGGGAAGAGCTAAAAGTAAATGTAAGAGCTGGTCATTAAGAATGGCAAAAAAATGATCATACGAGGATTAAGACTTTAGTAGAGTCGATACTTCGTCGATGTGCCGCTGTAACAGCTTTAAAGGGCATATCAACAAAACATTAATATTATTTGATTAAATAAAGATGAAACACTTTCATGAGGACGAGATGTGCTAGTATTCCAAGATGTTGATTGTGTTGATTTTCTTTTCTTTTCTCAATGTAATCACAATTTCACTACGCCGTTGCTAATAATATAAATTGAAGCATGTTTGAGAACTTTCCATAAATATTTTTGAGGAAAAAAAAATGCGCTTTATTTCGGTAAATTTAAATTTAAAGAGAATTTTAGCTTGTTTTGTTTATTAGAATATAGCAACGAAGTTAGTAGGAAGTTTAGAAAAAATAATAAATTACATTTTATAATTCCTAATTTATTTGTTACAAATTTTATAAAAATCAATTAAGATTTCATATTTTGCTAAAAGTAACTGATAAAATTGGTGAAAGAAAGTAAAGATATTCACAGTTAAGATTTTATAATTTAATATCAATAAAGAATGAGTTTTATTAAAATGTTTAGCATTCATATAAGCATAAAAAACTTAATTTGATATTATTTAAATAATTTTTATTATGACAATAGATAAATCTCACAAAAAGAGAGAGGGATAGAAAAAAAAAAAAAAAAAAGTAAAAATATTTTTAAAAATTGTTTAAAAATTTCCAGATTTATTTTAAATAAGAAATCAAGTCATATATATATATATAAAGATTTTATCAAATTTAAATGAGTGGAATGACATTTAATTCAAACCATCATTGCGACTCATTATTATGATTGCATAGAAATAAATAAAACAGATTATGGAACGGAGGTTATTAAAAATGAAAAAATAAAATAAGCTTCATTTTAAGTTGATATTTCTCCAAAGATTAATGAACGAATATGAAACAAAATGGCAAATTCTATTTTAATTGCTTGTTATAAAAGCAAATTAAATCTTAAGGAAAAAAAAAAGTAAGAAAGAAACCTTAACATTATATACTGAAAGGTGTTTGTTTTGAGAATTTTTATAACCCCGTAGTTAACCATTAGTTTTATCACACATATTATTATTGACTTATTTCATACATAAATCCAATAAAAACCAAAATATAATTTTTTAAACTTTAAATAATAGTTAATTTTTTTTCTTATCTTTTATTTTCTTACAGTGCGTTTTACAAATCAAAGAAATTGAGGATATATATCACACAATTTTGTTTCTAAGTTTAAAAAATGTATTTAAATAATGAAAAATTCAAATATAAAAAAAAATATTTTATAAAAATAATTATTATATTTTATTTAAAAACTATAAAGTAATTGATTTGTTTACGGTGACCAGCAGTTCTCGAAACCCGAGAACAGTCCTCGAAAACTAACCTTCGTCCCCCAAAACTTAAAACAAATTTGAGGACGCCGGCTATAAAAGTTATTAAGATACTTTAGTTATTTACGATACTTATTTATTATATGTAGGTAGGGTAATTTCTACTGTTATGGGAACTTTCTGGTTATGGGCAATCCACCGTATTTTTTAACAGAAAGCAAATATGGTGGATTTGAGTACTGTCGAACTTTTTTTCCACCAGTACGCAGTTTTTGTGCGAACACCGAGGTGAATAGACGCATTTGGTTAGTAAATGAAATCTTAAAAAAAAAAAAAAAAAAAAAAAAAAAAAGTGAAAAAAAAAAAAAAAAAAAAAAAAAAAAAGAAACACAAAAGTAATTTGTGAATATTTTGAGTGTGCGATAAATCAAAGTGAATGAATTAAAATAATCCGGTGTGTCTCTCAGGCGACTTTCTCTTACCCTGGAATTTAATACTATAAATACAGATCAGAGATTAAGTGGTAAGATAACGAGTACTGTTATGCAAACCTATGCTAAAACAATTCAAATTAGGCTTCGGAACAGTTTTATTTGACAAGTAATTCTGTGTGAGGGGGGGGGGCGGTAGCCCCCCTCAACCTCCCGTTTCATTACTGAACCTACATTTATATAGAATTCGAATCTGTTATTAAATACAAAAGTTCATTTTAAATTATTAAGACAACTTTCACAGCAACATTCCTTAAAGCCTATCAATATTCATCAAACTTTTCTAGTAACAAACACATTAATTTCAAAATACAACATTTGGATCACTCAAAATTATTTGTTTTTAATTTATTCTAACAGACACAGACAAAGGTCAAAAGTTAAAAACTTGACATCGGTATTCAGGAAGCCGCAAAACGTCTAAATATACAAAAAACAAAGCGACGAATATTTAGCTTAAAAGAAAATGCGTTCTTTATCAAATGGCTGTGAGGAATTCATTCCAATTCCTGTGCAGCTTTCCTGCACATGGTAAAACATTACAGTAAAGCACTTCCACTAACAATAAAAAAGAATTTTATGGCTTAAATATTGACAGCCCTGTATATCTTCTAAAAGTTATGTACACATGACGGGGAAGACATAAATATAATCATATATGAATAACACACGGCACAACCTGAGGTACACTTCCATCAATTTTCAAGTATTGTCGTACTATAGTTCTTTTGTGTAGCCCTGTATACGAACAGTGAATGATATCTATACCATATTCTACATGAAACATGTTTTTTCGTATATAAAAAATATATATATTCGCTTCATTTGATTTAGTGCAGTCGATAGATGTTAAACTCTACTTACCTGCAATTTTTCCCATAGACGTAATGTATATCAATTCTCTTGGGTATCCTTCTGCACGAACCATTTGCTTGATGTCAACGAAAAGTTTAGTGTAGCATACCTTTATCATACACATTCAGAATACGAAGTTTGGACTTTCTGTTATAATTTGTTTTTGAGATATGCTGATAACAGACAGACACACACACAGACCAACCACAAAAAAAAAAAAAAAAAAAAAAAAAAAAACTATGATTTTTGGATTTAGCGGACCTCAAAACGTGGAAATATAACAAAAACTCAATTTTGAAAATTTGACCAAAAAACAATACTTTCTGTACCTTGTGGGTAAGAGAAAGTAAAAATTGAATATAATGTATATTCATGCTATACTTCATTACGCTTTGTAATGCAATATCGAATAAGCCAAAATGTAGACCGAAAATTGCTTTTTCTATCCTTATATAAAGGGCTGCCATTTACCTGCTTGTGGGCACCCTTGTTTTCTCAGGTTGATTTCTTTAGAAATCGACCTATTGCAATCACTTCGTTTATATATCTCTATATATATATATAATGGAAACATTGTCAACAGGATAACTCCCGAAGTAATACTCCAAACCAAACCAAATTTAACCAAATAACTCTGAGTAGTTCGTCTCCGCCTTTTTGTTTTCAATTGGCATCTACTTGAAAATTTCAAATCCACATTGTACAAAACGTATTTAAAGATGGAATTGTTCGAATTTTGATGTATATATAGACCATATAAGGGTCTCAATCAAGTTTATTCATGAATTTTATCCACCATTTTTAACAATGTTGCGGATATCTTAAGTGAAGCGGGGTTATTTGAAATCAGGCTACCACTTGAAAATTTAAAATCAGGTTAACTTCCGAAATAATTCTCCAAATCGAACCAACTTTGGACAGTGAACTTATCTTATACATATATTGGGACAGTTTGTTAACCAAGTTGCTCCACCATTTTGTTTTAAGTGCAGACCACTTGGAATTTTCAAATTCACATTGTAAAATGAGTATTCCAAATTTGTTTGCATTTTGACGTATACATAGACCATATAAGGTCACAACAAAGTTTATTAATGAATTTTATCCGCCATTTCTAACAAAGTGGCGGGGCCACTTGAAATCAGGCTACCATTTAAAAATTTAAAATCATGATAACTTACGAAATAATATTCCAAGTCGAACCGAATTTGGACAGTGAACTTATCTAATAAATATCTTGGATGTGTTTGTTAATAAAATTTTTCCGCTCTTTTATTTTCAAGTGGAAAACCCTTGAAAATTTCAAATTCTCATTGTAAAAATCGTATTTAAGACCGGATTTGCTTGAATTTTGATGTACACATAGGCTATATAAGGTTCACAAACAATTTTATCAATGAAATTTATCCGTCATTTTTAACAAAGTGCGAATGTTATAAACAAAGTTAGACGATTTGAAATAAGCTATCACTCGAAAATTTATAAACATGATAAACTTTTCAAATTCTGGTTGAATTCGAACCAAAGTTGGACAGTGATCTTATCCTACAATTATCTTGGATCAGCTGGCTGGGCAATTTGTTCCAACATTTTGTTTCCAAGTTGCGGCCACTTGAAATTTCACTGCCACTTGAAAATGGGCTATCACGATAACTTTTAATATACTAAACTAATTCAAACAAAAGGTGGACGGTGAACTTATGGTTCGAATAGCTTGGATAAGTTCTCTTGGTAACTTCATTACCACAATTTTACTTCCAAATGGCTGTCACTTGAAAATTTGTCATGATAACTTTTGTAATACTCAATCAATTCGCATTCAATTTGAGTAGTGAATTTATCATTAAAATATCTCAGATAAGTTCGCTGATCATCTCACTTCGCTTTTTTGTTTCCAAGTGGTGGCCAATTGAAATCACGGTGACACTTGAAAATTTTTTATCGCGATAATTTGACAGTGAACTTATGATTGAAATATCTTGAATGGTTTCACTGGGCCTCCGCCATTTTGTTTCCATGTTGCAGCCACTTAGACTGCCACTTGAAAATTTGTCATAAGAATAACTTATGCTATACTGCACTGATTCGAACCAAAGTTGGACAGTGAGCTTATGATTCAACTATCTTGGATGAGCTTGCTGAATAACTTGCTCCGTTATATTGTTTCCAAGTGGCGGCCAATTGAAAATTTGTGATCACAATAACTTTTGAAATAGTTAATCAAACCACACCAAAGTTGAAAGATGCATTTATCATTCAAATATCTATGATTTCTGTGGTCAATATTCTCCGCAGTTTTGTTTCCATGTCCCCGTGAACGCTGCCACTTGAGACTTTGTTATCGCGATAACATTTCACATACTGAATTTATTGGAACAAAAGTTGGACAGTAGATTTATCTTACAAATATCTTGAATTAGTTTACTGAGCAACTTGCTCCGCCATTTAATCCAAATGGTGCCCACTTAATTTTTTAGCACGATGACTTTGGAGATTCTGAATTAATTCGAACTAAATTTGTGCAGTAGAATTATCTCACAATTGCATTTGATATTTTTGTTTGCTAACTTAGCCTGTCATTTTGTTTCCAAGAGCCGGCCACTTGAAAATTTAAATTACCATAAAAAAGTATTTATGAACCGATTTGCTTAAAACTCCATATGTACATAGCGTACATCAATATTTCTATCAAGTCCATTAATAATTTGTAGCCGCCAATTTTTTTCCAAAATGTCAGTTACTTGATAAGGAAAAATAAACCAAACTACCCTTTCGAAGGCGCTGGAAGAACTTGTTTCATTTAAAGCTAATGTTTGACTTACAAATTGTCAAATATGGTCGTTTATGTCAACATAACATACTTTTCTAGTGTTTTATGCATTTTTAGACGTGCCAACCCCGGAAAAATCAAAATATCCAAAATAAATGGATTTAATGCGCTGGTTAAAACCATTAAGTACTGCTTAGCGAATAAGAAACCAATAAAGAGACTGCTCGAAAACACGGACTTTCTCGCTGCACCTGTGTCTCTCCAGAAGAAACCTGGGAAAAGTAAGGCAACTCCACTTGCTAAAGTACCGGCCAAGCACGCTAAATAAAGGACTCTCCACCATCTGATGATGATGTCGACTGCTGTATCATCTATTTAGAGAACCTGTCACCACATATAACAAGAACGAAGTTTATGACAAATAAAATTGGAAAAATACCATTTTCTGTTGTTATTTTGGCCACTAAATCCTTACAAAATGAACAATTTTATGTATTTTTACGTAGTACATACTTCCTGTATTTATCGTGGTTTTTATTATTATATTATCGAATTTCTTTAGCGGATTTTTCAAGTGTGCCAATAACCGGGTATACAATTGTTTTTGGCCAAAAATGACCACTTGAAAAAATTTGTGATAAAATTTTTCTGGTTGACGGAATCAATAGAGTTACTTACCAAAAGTTAGCTAAAGGCCTAGCTTTTCATTGACATTCATATATTTGCATAATATTTACTCTAACAAAAGTTATAAGCCAAATTCTGAACCGTGTCCACAACCGGAGACATTCTTCTGTAATAAATACGCTGAAATAAGAGATTTTGGATATTTCCTACATAAAAAAGACTAAAATTTTACAAAGTAAGGTAATTTATTTATTTTGTCTTCGAAATTCGGGGACACCGACATATTTGTTATCAAATTTAATTAACAAAAATCTAGTTACTCTAGTACATTTTCTTTCTATTACATATATCTTGGTTGTATCATACCATTTTGGTTATTAAATTCGATTTATTACTAGATATAAAAAGCGTTTTTGTTTTATAGTACAATTTATCTTAATGGGAAATCACCTGTAACAAAATGAATTTGATAATAATATATATATATATATATATATATATAAAAGAAATAAAAAATGTTTGTTTATAATTTACTCTCATTGTTTCAAGAATTTACTTATTTTTTCCTTTGAGGGGAAAAAAAAAAATTAATCACGCGTAACAAAAATTCAATTGTGCACAGCAAACAAAGATAATTTCAAAATATTGATAGCGTCTAGTAATTTGTAGAAAACAATAGTCATTTCAAAGGCTTTTTACTTTTCAGCGAAGTTAATTTTTTATAATGAGAAGATTGTAGAAAATCTCAGGTTTCAAAGGAGATTAATTACTTTTTACGTTTTTTTTTTTTGGAGAAGGTAATTGTTGAAATGCGGGCATTTCAACATTTCTATTTTTCGTTATTAGTATTATAATGTTCAAAGAAATTTATTCTAAAAATAAACTTTATTTTTGAAAATTTTTAAAAATTAGTCTCGCATCATTAATGTTTTACTCTGATGAATATATATGTATGTATTTAAAATGATTTATTTCAAAGTTACTTTTGCGATTTCAAAAACTTATTATTATTATTATATTTATTATTATTATTTTACATAATGCATTTACAGTAATATTTCTCATGATTTAAACACATTACATGAAATCAAACATAAGTAAAAAATGAAAAACTAAGTTGGAATCTTTACCAAATAAATAAATAAAATAATAATAATAAGACAAAAAAAAAAAAAAAAAAAAAAAAAAAAAGACGCAGCAAGAAGAAGTTATCCGAATAGGACGAAAATTGGTAGATGTGATGTACATGTGGAGTAAAACGAATGATTGCAGTTTCAGAAATTTAGGAGGATTTAATCAAGAGAAAGAGCCTCACAAAGTGAACAAGTCAATAACGCGTTGGCCCTCTTCTGGCCCTTATGTAAATTAATTGATAGAGTTGGCAGATGTCCTCCTGCGAGATATCGTGCCAAATTCTGTCCAATTGATGTATTAGATTGGCAAAATCCCGAGCTGGCTGTAGGACCCTTTTCATCATACTTCAAACGTCCTCAGTGGTAGAGAGATTCAGCGACTTTGTTGGGCAAAATAATGTTGGGCATGGAAGAAAACAAGCAGTAGAAACAATCTTTGTACGTGGACGGGCATTATCATGTTGAAATATACGTTCAAAATTTCGTGATACGAAGGACAACAAAACAAAACGTACAATTTCGTCGACGTACCACTCTGCTTAAAGATGCTATGGATGGCAACCAAAGGGGTCCTGCTATGAAATAAAATGTCATCCAAGACCATCACTCCTGGTTGTCGGACCGCATGTCTGGTGACAGTCAGGTTGTGGGACTCATCACTGAAGACAATTCTACTCCATTCAGTAACATTCCAGGGCGAACGTACCCGATATCACTGCAAACAGGTTTCTCAGTGCACAGAGTTTAATAGCAGTCTGAAGAAGGGGCTTCGTGAGCTCAACCACATTTCTCTGAGCTCCCTATTAATGGTACTTGAAGTCACTGAAGTACCTGTTGCACGTAGGATCTATAATAACGACGAATTTGGGTCTTTGAGTACCGCTCTGACGATTGATCGGTTCTTACATTCTGTCCTATCTTTAGGCCGACCGCTTCCTTCTTAACACTATGTTCGGTCATAGTTTATCCATTCCTGCCAACATCATCTACTAGCGGCATCACTTTTATTCAAATGTCAAAGAATGCGCCGATTAGAAGAACCGGTTTCTTTGAGCCAAACTACAGTCCTCTCTCAAATGCTAACATCTGCGCATATTGTTTGCGCACCTGTATGCCAGGCATAGTTACTATCTATCTGAGTAGACGGAATAAAAATCTCAAGGAATTTATGACCTGGAATCAAAATTTCTCCTCTTTAATATCCTTCCAGTTGCGCAGTTAAAATGCGCAGTCGCGTCACATGTTCATTCATTGGCCGTCAAACTTTAAAAAATTGCATTTCCCATCGACACCTGTATGCATGCCAATTTGTGTCCAATTTGCATTACTCCTTCTTGGTGCGTCGTTTTTTTTTTTTTCTTTTTGTCCTAGAGTGTAAAATAAAGTAAAATATTAACCCTTAAATGCTGTGTATTACAACCTATCCAATTTTGTCTTCTAAAATACAATTTGAATTACGTTTAAGTTCTAATGATTAACGTTGCCAATAAATTACACACTGTTAGCATTATCAATTTTCAGCATGTAGATTATAACATTAGTGCTGTTTAAGAATAAAGATAGTTTTTTTTAAATTGCTGCTGCATGTGCTTTTTTTCTTTGTTTGGAAGCTTGCGAATACATTTTATTCTGCAGTGATAAAATAAAAGTTATTTCAGGGAAAACTATTATTTGGTAAGATATGTAGTCCATATTTGAAATTTTATCAAGGAAAACTGTTTTTTCAATCAATGCCCAATGTAGTCGATTGGCAAAAAATTGTATGAAAGCCGAAAAACATTTTTTAATTGATTTTTTAAAAGTCCGGCATTTAAAGATTGAATGGCTGATTAAAAATTTTATATTTCAATTTTTATTGTTTAAAACCTATAAACAGTTAAATAAACGATTAACTATGTTTACATTTTGACGTATATAATTGTATAGTTAACAATTTATATGATCTAAAATTTTGGTACAATAAAGTAGTTTTTGGCGTCTTTATGCAATGAAAGGCAACTATAGTATCCGTAGGACAGTAACGTTTTTACAGGAAAAACTAAAACAAAATTAAGCATTTGAAAATCCTGTTTTTTTTTTTTTTTTTTTTTTTTTTTTTTACTGTATTTGTTATAATAATTTGTCTTCAATGACCTTTTAAGTGTTATTGCATATGCTGCAAAAATTGTTTTACAGAAAGAAAAAAAAAGTCTATTTTCAATCCAAGTATGCAATAAATTATGTATGCACATTTATTTTAAGCAAATTTTAATTCAAAGTATGTATATCAATTAGAAATTTTAATTAGAACTACAGTCAAACCTCATTAACGTGAATCTCAAGGGGCATAAACAAATTGTTCATGTTATAAGTAGTTCATATCATCAGTAACTAATCTTCATATAACTAAATTAATTTTTATTTTGACGGGGACTGTGGAAACAGTTCATGTTAAAAATAATTCACGTTAACTGTGTTCACGTTAACGAGGTTAGACTGTATATATTTTAATTAGAAGTATATATTATAACTAATAATTAAAGAAACAGGACCATCCTTAGCGGTGTGTCCTACAAGTTCGCCAATTGCCCATAGCGTAGCGCACAAGTTCAACATGAATCCTATTAACTCTCACTCACTCACATGTCAAAGTTGTTTTCTGATACAGTTCGAGACATCCAATGCACTTAGTCTCATTGTCTTGTCATTACCAGTAAGCTGGAGAATCTCTTCTTACATGGAAATTAATTGAAAATGCGCGCAAAAAATTCCAAGTAGCAAATGCGCAAACTCGCCTATTTCAGTAAAGAGGTACGTAGCCTTATATTCAATGATTATTGAGTTTTAGAAAGGGCCACTGGTGTTTGTACCGTTAGTCTGCATTAGTAACTTTTGAGAAATCATTTAATTAATTTAAAAAAAAAATATATATATATTTGAACTACTGCTGTTATATTTTACTTTTCAGAAAGAATTTTTAAAATTCAGGATTTTTTTTCAGAGGATACACGAAGCACAAGCGAATGAAAAAAGGTTGTGTTGTTCTAGACTTGCAGAATAAAAAACATGCACTTTCAAGTAAGCACTCCGCTGTTGCCGCTGTACTGCCGAAGGAAAAAAAAAAAAAAAAAAAGCGCCATCCTCCAACTAATTTTGCCGTCGATCAATTTGTAATAACGTTTATTTATTAATACAATAATTAAATTTTGCTTAGACGGTCTACATATCAAAATTTATCTGAACTTTATTTTTTCGAATGGTAACACCCATTTTTGACTGCATATTTGAATTATTGAGATCAAGGCGGTCCTGGGAAAAAGGTATGGTTTATATACTTTAAAATGTGTTAGGGGTAAATCGCTATATTTAAAAAAAAATTAAGTTGAGATCTCACAATGAGAAGTAATATGTCCATTGAAATAATAATGGGAAAAGAAATATGATAATTTTAAATATAAAATAAAGTAATGCTAATCAGGAAATGATGTGTACGTCTTAACTTACTTGAAAAATGATTTTGAATCATGTTTATACAATGTTATAGATGACACAAATGAAAACAAGTGACAGCCCCCGAGAGCAACAAAAATTGAAATATCACTGTTACTCGAAAGATAATGACAGGAATTAGTTGTAATTTCGGAAACCAACATTTCTGATGATTCTCGTTCTATTCGTGTAAAAATTAATATAGGTCATATTTCATATTTTTTTTGAAATATAAACTTATTAATAATTTTCGTAATTCAGAATATGTTTTTTTAATCAAAAATATACATGGAATATATTTGGGTTGTTCCATTATAACGCATAAAATATGAAATTTGAATGTAATAATTTTTCAGAAAGATGTTAAATAATTTTTGTCACATTCATTTAACATTAGCATCCCCATATTTCGACAAATTATAACTCTATGAAACTGTCTATGAAAATTTGAGAGAAATATATAAACTAGACCATTTTCCGGGCTCATTTGATCCAAATAACGACCAAAAAATGTCAAAATGGACGTTGCTATTGAAAAAGAAATGAAGTCGATGCAAGTGTTATTATGTAGACGACCCTCTAAGAAAAATCTAACTATAACGTTATAAACTACACACCTGCTCAAAAGTTTAGCAAGATTTGGAAACGAGCAGTTTTTTTTTTTTTTTTTTTCAATTTAAAAATTTACCTCTCGATGAATTTGTTTTCAAACATTCGATATTTAAAGAACTGGGTCTTCCTCATGTCTTTCTGTGAATATTGGTTTAAGACAACATTTAAGGAGTCTGTAACAAATTGAAGAAAATCAATAATGTTTGTAATGTGAACGAAATGAACTGTTACTTTAGAATATGTTAACATAGACCCAATTGTGTTTGTGCGTGAATTTGTGTGAAGATAGTACATTAAATAACGGAGATATAAGCATTTATTTTAAAACTCCAAAACAATCAGCATGTTTTTTTATTTATAATGTATAGAGTTTGTAACAAAAAATATTCCTACTTTCAGATAAGTTGAAAAAAAAAACAACAACAAAAAAAAAAAAAAAAAAAAAAACACTTTTCAAACAATACACTGCAATTGGAATACAAATATCTTAAATAGCTCATGAAATATGAAGATTTTTATGAAAATGTTTTTCACTGCGCATGTGCGAAAGATAAAAAAAAAAAAATATTGCATAGGTTGAAAGCTAGATGTATTGGGTAACTTTTGTCAAAAGTGCACTTTAATAGAGTGAAAATTAAGCTAATTATTCGAAAAAGAATGAGCTAGATTTTAGGAATTTTCCCAGAAATGAAATTTCATAAGGGGTTTTTCACATGCCGCGTAATTAATCTAAAGGTCCATTTATTTTGACCACTTGACAAATGTTCTTTTTGTGAAAAACCCCTTATCATCTCACAAATCTTAGTAAATAAACGCAAATATGTTAGAGCTACAAGAATATATTAGGTTTTTCACAAGAAAGTGCATTTGGACCGTGGTAGAAATAATTGGATCTTATAATAATAAAAAATATAAATAATTTCCCACAATATATTTACAATCTAGCTTGTTATTTTGCCGTCAATTTGCTTAATTTTTACTCTATTCAAACGAACTTTTGATAAAAGTTGCCCTATGCATTTTTTTTTTTTTTTTTTAATCTTTCGTCCATGCGCAATGAAATTTTTTTTTTTATAAAAATGCTCATATTTCATGAGATATTTAAGATATTTGTATTCTGATTGCAGCATATTATTTCAAATGTGTTTTTTCATTTTATCTGAAAGTGGGAATAATTTTCGTTTAAAACTCTGTATACTATAAATAAAAAACATGGTGATTTTTTTGGAGTTTCAAAATAAATGCTTATATTTCCGTTATTTAATATACTATTGTCATACAAAATCATCCACAAATTGTACAGAGTGTATATTAACATATCCTAAAGTTGCAGATCATTTCGTTTGCTTAACTATACACGTGATCACAAATATTATTGATTTTACTCAATTTTTTACCAGCCCCCTAAACGTTTTTTTAAACCATTCTTCACTTAAAAACATTAGGAGACTCCGTTCTTTAAATACCTAACGTTTCGAAACATGTCATCAAGAGATAAGTTTCTAAATTGAATAAAACTGACTGTTTGCAAATTTTGCAAAACTTTTGAGCAGGAGTGCAGATGTTACGATTGACGCCAGCCGCATATTTCTAGGACGATTTGAGACAAAATTAGTTGAGGAGTAGCGTTTTTATTAATTAATTAATTAATATATATATATATATATATATATATATTTGCCGACTGTACAACTACTTCGAGTCACTGAACGCGCACTTTAAACCTTTCCTCTGAATCTCTATGTGCACAATCTCTTCGACCATGCCATTTGTCATAGCTTTATACCCCAAAATATATGTTTGTTAAATTTGTATTTCAATACTGTAGCAATTCTATTCTCTCTTATATACAGGGAATAAGATAACATATACCAAAATACTCGTTAAGTTTGATATTAGCATGAGATAGGTCAGTTTGTTTAATCTAATGATTCAAAATGTTTTATATCTCTCTTTGTAGTAACGTTATAAATAAAGACATTCAGTGGCATAAGCAACTGTTAGAATTTCCTTTATTCGACAAGAAAAGGAGAGTAATTTAAAAGAAAAACGTGTAACTAAACTTAAAACTCTCAGGAAATTTGTCCTTAGACGGAAATTTCATCTCTCTCCGTTCCTGCAATCTATTTAACTAAAGAAGTGAAATCCACTAATCAGTTTATTTTAATCATGAAAATTGGGGATGATCTGTAACAAAAGTTAGCGACCATAAATTGAACACAAATAGCTTAATATTACCAAAAAACCTAAGGCGACGTAACTGTAGTCAAACTGTCTTTAACTAGTTAGCAACAAACTCAAGTGTACTCATCAAAACTCCACTCGAACTAAGTTGAAATCGAACTAAATATCGAGTACGTTTATAACACGGTTATTTATAAACTGGAAAGTAATTTTCTTTCATACTCGACTTATTTTTCACAAGAAATTTACTTATCTGCTAAATTTCGCAAAACTCGATCTTTTCCATCCCCACTTGAAACAACTAGCTATCTTTTCGTAGAGTACTTTTATAAATCACACAAGACTTCAATTCTTTGCAATTCTCAACTTACAAATTTCCTACGAAATTTCTTTGTGTCTCCAGAACTTATTTTTGAGATATGTTCTCAATCTTTTTTTTAGAGAATCTAAAACTGAACTGGAGTAAACTTATAATCAATCAACGTGTTCTTGACTGACAAACATATTAATTATAAACAAAGACAGTAGTTCAGTAGACAGTGCTAGTATTACCATCTAGCTGATAATAATAAAAATCTTTTGCATAGTTAATCCTATGAAAGAGTTTATAATTCTCTATCTTTTACAACACATAAATTAATTTTGATTTATTTTGACTAGAAGATAAACAACGCACTCTGAAATATTAAATAAATAGAATGATTTCTTTCCTATGCAAAATAAGTAAGCTTTCATGTTTTTACTTTTCACGAAAAAATATAGTGTGTAATGTATGAATGAAAATTTATTCTTTTCATATTCACTTCAAAACTTCAAAGCAAAAACACTCCTCTCCAGTCAGATATGTGTAAAATTATTTTTGTTTATAATATGAAGGCAGTGCTATGTGAGCATAAATAAATAAATAAGAGAATACATGTTTCTACATATCAATACATACTGAATATTATGGTGATTTTAAATGTACCTTTTGTCAACAAATATAAATTTAAAGTAACATCACATTCATATTCTGAATGAAGCAGATTACAAATGTTTGTACATGCAACTTTCTTAAAATTTCTCCGGTGACACTTGAATATATATATATTTTCTTTTGATAAAAAAAAAAAAAAAAAAAAACGGTCAGCTGTTACTTGTAAGTCGTAAGGATTTATTTTTACTATTTTTTTAGTTTTTAAATTCTCAGTATATTTATATTTGGTATATTAAACATGATAAAGTAACCAAACAGCAATCTAAGAAACAAACAAAAAAAGACAATACGCCAGATAACTACATTAAATTTTGCGTTTGATTTTTATCAAATTAATATTTGAAATAACAAATACGGAAAAATAGCTCTTTAAATATACTCTATTAAAAAAAAAAAAAAAAAAAAAAAAAAGACACACCAAGAAGGATTAATGCAAACTGGACAGAAATTGACATACATACAGGTTTCGATGAAAAATGCAAATTTTTAAAGTTTGGCCGCAATCGAATGCCACGCAACGCTGCAGCGCATCTTTACTGCGCAATTTGCAGAAAACTAAAAATAAGAAATTTTGATTCCAGGTCATAAATTCTTCGAGAATTTTATTCCGTCTACTCAGAAAGACAGTAACTTTGGCCTCGCATACAGGTGCACAAACAACATGCGCATATGTCAGCATTTGAGTGTGGTGTGTAGTTTTGGGCTCATAGAAGCCGGTTGGTCTAATTTGTAAATTTTTTGACAATTGAATAGGAGCGGTATCACTATTAGTTGATATTGACAGGAATGGGTGAACCATGACCGAACACAGCGTAAAGGAGGAAGCGATCGGCCTAAACAAAGGACAGAAAGTGAGAACCAGTCAATCGCAAAGCTCAAATTCCTCATTATCGTCGATCCTACGTGCAACTGGTACTTCAGTGACTTCAAATATCCTTAATAGGTGGCTTAGTGAAATTGGGTTGAGCTCAGTCCTCAGATCTTTCTTCCACTGAGGACGTTTGGAGCCACATAAAAAGGATCCTACAACGAGCTCGGGATATTGCCAATCTAATGCACCAATTGGACAGAATTTGGCTCGATACTTCACAGGAGCACATCTGCCAACTCTATCAATTAATATCAAGCCGAATAACCGCGTACATAATGGCCAGAAGAGTGGACCAACGCGTTATTGACTTGTTTACTTTGTGAGGCCCTTTCTCTTGATTAAATCATTCAATTTTTCGTAAACTTTAATCAATTGTTTTTCTTCACATGTACATCACATATACCAATTTTTGTCCCATTCGGATAACTCCTTCTTGGTGTCTCTCTCTCTCTTTTTTTTTTTTTTTTTTTTTTTTTGTTATAGAGTGTATTAAACAAAGGATGTTAATTGCTATATATTTCACTTTGCTAATAGAAATGCGTTTTTTACTTTCTTCTATATTGAACAGATGATAGTATTAAAATCGTATAAATTTCGGACATCCAGTTTTTCTATATATTTACATGTTTTGAAAGTTTCAGAACACTACTTGTTCATTTTAATGAAATACTTGCGTGTGTGTGCGAGAAAAATTTTGTCTCACCTGTATACACCTGAATACACCCATATAGATCTGTATACACCTGTAGATCAAGAAACAATATGCAAAATTTCAAGAAAATTAATGCGTAATCTCTCCGTGACATAAGTTAGTGTCTATTATAGTTTCTTGCAAATCATTTAACAGGTAGTTCTGTCATCCCATTCTATGCTAAATTTTTATATGGTAGTATAAAACAAATTTTTTTATGAATGAACATTATGAGAATTATTTTAAACAAATCATTGAGAGAAAAAAAAATTAAAGAAAGAAAAAAAAATAAGTATTAATAAATATAGGAATTAAAAAGTGAGACCTGTAATTAAAACAAGAACTAAAAATCACGCATTGATTATTATCTCTTTCCAACTGCACGTACGTGTTGTATCGTATAAATTTCAATATTATTTGCCTACGTTATCACACAGTAGACAAACAGAAGGACTGAAAAGTATACAGATTGACTAATTGAATTTAAAAACCCTCTTAGACATCGTTGGAAATTGTTAAAAAGGCTTTACGCAAAAGAAAATCCAGCCGTTAGATTGTAATTGCAGCCCTTAATGCATCTGAATATTTTAGTGGAGCTCCTTAAATCTGAAGGTTATTCATATCATATTCTATACAAAACATTATTTTAGAGTATTAGCAATACATGCCAATTCTTTATGATTTTTACAGTAGAAAATTATTTAAATGCGGTTTTTAAAAATGTCTGTCCTTAAGGTGCCTGCCTACTGTCGGAGGTCATTTTTTTTAATAATTGAAATATTGCATATTTATGGGCATTACATAATATAATATAGTTACAAACAGTGAATAACATGAAAATATATGCAAATATTAAAATTTTTTGATATTCAGGATAAAAAAAAAAAAAAATTTGAAAAAAAAAGCACTTTTTCAAATCATCATAAATCAAATTTAAATATAATTTTATTCTGTAAATTTTATTTCGATTATTGAAAGGTCCGTAAGGGAGTGAACTATTTAATATTGCGTATAAACTATATACACACCTCATTCTTTATTTAAATATTTAGTTCTATAAAAAAAATACCTAATACAAAATGAAATACACTTCAAGCTATTTCCAAGTATAGCCCCAATATATCCAAATACTTTGAGTAGCCCTGTAGACGAATGATGAATGAATTCCATGTCACAATCTAAACAAAACACGCTTTTATGCATATAAAAAATACGTTCGTTCAATTTCGTTTAGGGCAGTCTATAGCTGTTACACTGCTCTTATCAGAAATTTCCCCCACAGACGTAATGTATTTGATTTCTTTTGAATGTACCTGTACACAAAACATTTGCTTTATGTCAGTGAAAAGTTTAGTGTAGCATAAAAAAATTCGAGTTTGGACTTGCTGCTACTATTTGTTCCTGAGATATGCAGATAATAGACACATACATAGACAGACAGACACACACACATACCAACTGCTAAAAATGTATCCTTTACGGATTCTGAGGACTCAAAATGTGTAAATATAACAAAAACTCCTTTTCGAAAATTTAACCCCAAAACAATACCTTTTCTGCCATATAGGGGAGACCCGTGTACTTAGGGCCACCCCACTTTATTTGAATAATATTTAATTTTAAGTTTAATACTCAATTGGGCGAGTAACAACACTAATTGCTACTTTTACAACTACTTTGGAACATTTGAGGAGAAAGTTTTGAAAAGTTACACGTAAAAAACGAATTTACATGGTTTGAAGTAAAATTTTGCAGCTCATCTCTTTTGCTATTTTACAAAGGCAAGTCAAATATTTTTCTTTCATTTTTAGTGTATAATGTTGCTTGTTATACTGAGTAATAAATGAGATATTTAATTAGTCCTCTCTGCATGTGGATTTTTTAGTGGAAGGCATTTTGAATGAAGTTACCAAAACTTGTACCTAGGGCCACATCGCTGCCTTGTACCTAAGGCCAGTGTGTTTGGACCTTTTAACACTTTCACGACCGCACGTTTTTGTCTTTTTCACTGTAAGGTCCGCCTGTGGGCGTTTTTCTCATAATGAAATTTTTCAAAACAAAATTCTCCGTATTAACATTTATATTACAAATGGATATGCATTATAACCATACTCTCTCTAATCAAAGTATTTGCATCCATAGCATACTGATTGTACAAATATGAATATTGTGTATAATTTTTAGAAACAAATAATATACAAATTGCAAACGAAACGCCCACTGGTGGAGTTTCATATTTTCAAATGACGTGAATCTACGTCAGCGGTCGCAAAAGTGTTAAGAAACGCAGTATAGCCTGTAGTAATCGGATGCTGACAAATTCTGGTAAACCAATCACTATATATGACGTTGCTGAACATGTTGGCAAATCCTATCCGCCTTTAAACATTCTATCATGCTTTCGTGTATCCGGCATATGGCCAATGAATCAAAACACATTCAATGAAGATGGATATTTATGTTCAAAAGTGACTGAAAAACAAAACCCCTCTATGAAAAAAAAAAGAGTTTCTAGGAAGAAAGTGAACCAACAATGATAGAACTGGATGTCCCTGTTTAGTGTCCTGTTGAAATTTCGAAACCTTCAACATCTAGAATCTTTTCGTGTGCCATGCTTTAACAGGTACGAACCTAAGCAAAACTTTTACCTAAAGGAAAACGTCCCACATCAAAGAAAAGGTGTGATCGAAAACCAGAGAGATCTAGAAATGCAAGAGACACTCCAGAAAAAAAAAAAAAAAAGAAATTGAAGAAAAAATGTTCTGTTAGAATATCCCAAAGAGAAAAAAAGAATGAAAAAATTCGTGTTTCAAATTAAGGCAACAGCATGATAATTATTATATGATAAATAAATATATTACTTGATATATTTTTTTTTTAAATAAAATATATGTTTATATGCTTATTTTCTTTTCATTAGGAAGTGAAATATAAATTTGAGAGAATGGCCCTAGGTACAATGAGGTCTGGCCCCAGGTACAATGAGGGTGTTGTACTTAAGGCCACGAGTGAAGTTTTTTTAAAAACCTTCTATTTGTCGGAATTTATTATTTTAGGTATTTATATTAATCGCAATTAGAATAGTAATTACTCCTAAAGATATGCACATATCAGTTTGATAATTTTAAATAGGTCAAGGGCTGTGTTTTTGGGCATTGAAAAAGAGCGGCCTTAGGTACACGTGCCTCCCTTATATAAGTTAAAGAAAGTAGTTAACCCATTAACAGCCCAGAAATAAGTTTTTTTTCTGAATACAAACAGTAATGCTCATTGTTTTGATCATATACAACAATAATTTAAAATAAGATTATGAAAATTAGTCTTATCTTGCTACAAATAGAGTGTTATAGTTCAGAGTGTTAGGTACAATTTCAGTGGAATAAGAATATAGAATTAATAGAAATAAATGTTTACGGAAATTTTCTTAAAGGTGCATAAAAAAAAAAAAAAAAAAAAAAAGAAAAAAAAACAGAAAAAACGACAGATGATTACAAAAGTAATTATTTTATTACGAAAACATTTTTTTACAAGATATGTAAACTCATTCAAATATGAAGATTTTCAAATTTGAAAATTGTTTCAAGTTTCAATCCATTTTTAAGCTTAAAACTATTTTTCAGATCAAAATTTTTGTAATAAAATAAACATCTATCTTTTTGTTACTTAAAAACAATACTTGATATAAAATACCGCTTTTAGTTAACTGTTAAACGCGATTATTTCTGGTGTTGCGTGAACACAACAACAGTGGGTAATGGGTTTTGATCATAAAAATTAACAAACAATTTTAAAAATATCTTTTAGCTGGAAGCCGTCAAATTCGACGGTCACTCTATTGACCACAATGTTTCAAAAATTGTAGCATCATTATTTAAATGTATTTCAAGTTAAAACATCTAATATAATTTACGACATTTCACTTAAAAAAAAAAGAAATTCGGGAAAATGCTTATAAATAGAAATACTATATATGGCATCGCTTTCTACAAATTACTGTCAATCTGACGTCAAACTGACTCCAAATAAACAGTTGCTATCTTTTATTTTCTATATCGTTTAATGCTAAGACCACATGTTAGCTGACCCGTCTGGCGTTGTCCGGGTCCATGATAATAACTTTAAATGAACCTTAAATTTGTATGATTTTATATCTTTAACTCGATTTTTTTTTCTATTTTGAAATAAAACAATCGCGAAAAAAATAATCAGCTGTAACAAAAAAATTACTTCAAACAGAACGAAACTCTGTCTTGTAACCCAGGTGCCTGCGGCAGCGTATACACGGGCCGCTAATAACATGAAAGAATTCCCAAAAATTAACCTGGAAGCGAACAAACCCGCCCGGTGTTGCCCGGCCCCATGATACCTTAAATAAACCTTAAATTTGTATGATTTTATATCTTTAACTCGATTTTGTTTGAATTTCTATTTCTAAATGAAAGCATTATCAGAAAAATAATCAGCTGTAACAATCAAATTACCTCTAACAGAACGAAACTCTGCCTTGTGACCCCAGCGCCGGCAGCGCTAATAACATAAAAAAAATTCCCGAAAATTAACCTGGAAACGAACGAACCCGCGCGGTGTTGCATTTTTAAATGAAAGCATCGCGAAAAAAGTAATTATCTGTAACAAAAGAATTACCTCAAACCGAACGGAACTCCAGCTAGTGACCCCTGTTCTGCGGCAGCGTATATGCGGGCCGCTAATAACGTTAAATTATTCTCAAAAATTAACCTTGAACCGAACGAACTCGTGTTTCCGCTGCCTGTGGCTGCGGTACCGTATAGCAGGCATGGTTCGCACGCGTTGCAAAATCCACTTTCCTCCACCAGGGGGCGCAGTATGTTGTATACGAACATCACCAATCGCTTCTAATTTCAAAGACCTTTCAAATAAGGTGTCACATGGGTGTGTCGACTGCAAAATCCTTTAGTTGCACTTTCCACCGCCATGGGGCACAGTGCGTTCTGTACGAACATCACCAACGGTCAGGAAATACCAAGACCTTTAAAATAAGGTATAACATGACAGGGTCTACTACAAAATCACCTAGTTCTATTTTTCTCCACCAGGGGCGCACTATATTGCATACAAACATCCCCAATCAACATGAAATTTCAAGACCTTTAAAATGAGGTGCTACATGTGTGGGTCTAAAACGGATTTCCCTCTCAAACTAATTTCCCCTTTTCCCCCGTCCAAATCTTCTTTCCCTCTTTTTCCTCCTTTAAAATCAAAAATTCCAAAATCGCAGAAATCGTTTTTTTAGTATTCGAGTCTAGTACCCCCATATACAATTTCTTCACCGTGAAGTAATTTGGAGCTGAGTTAAGCTCCCAAACGTGTTTTTAAAACCTGCCCCCCAGGGGGGGGGAAACCACTCGACTTTTTTTTTTTATTTTTCTCTTTTGATGACACATCTACAGACTAAGAATTTTTTTCAGACACTCCAACCAAATTTTTACACCTAGCCGTTCTCTCAATTTAGTGGAGACAGACAAAACACGTTTCAAATTAATATATAGATTTCTAATTTATATTTATTAAACGACCGCATTAAAATATGATGGGAATTTTGTAAAATGAAATATAGATTATATCATAATAAAAAATAGGACATTATTAAATGGATTTCAATATTTAGCTGTCTGATGTAAAATTAATTTTCGTATTGTTTCATAGCTTATATTATTTATAAATTTGATAACGTTTGTTATTATTAATAATTTGACGTTACTTTGACGTGATACTTATTTTACTTTCTTTTACCCTGCATCAAAAATAACTATGTACTATAAATATATATATATATATACTACTAGCAGGCTTTGCCCGCTTCGCTGGACATTAAACTTAAATGAGTTGTCAAAATGCCATATCTTTATTAATAACCTAAGTTCTCGCTGTGATTGGTAGAGGTTTTCTCGCTCCCAATGTGAGGAGTCTGGGTCCCCACTGTCTTCGGTACAACTTACCCACTTCTTACTTCCCCACCCTCAGCGGGTGAGTTCGAAGTTTTGCAAAATCCCACTAATGTACAAAATGCGTACACTTAATCAATATCCACACACCAAAATTCGCCATTCTAAGATAATTCAAAGCGAAATCAAACGGAAACACACGTTTTTACGCATGTTTATTGCCCTCCGACTCCGAGAAGGGGGGGAGGGATTTCGAATTTCGTGAAATGCAGTTACATAAGTGCCGGATGCATACAAACAATTTACATACCAAATTTCGTGTCCACAGAAGTCTTTAACAGACAGTATTATAAATAAATAAATAAATACAAAAAGCACAGCTTAAGTATCGGAACCCTTTGGTGACTTTAAATATTTTAAGCCATTTTTGCGATGAACTGAATTGGCTATCTCAATTGTGCAATTAAAGATCTTGGCGAGAAACGTCCGAGCTACTTCGGTGCCGAATTTCAAATTTTGCCAAAGGGATCCAATACTAAAGCTGTTCCATATCGAATCTGGGTTGAAAACGGAAAAAGGGTAAAATAAATTAGAAATATCAGACCTATATTTATAAATTTGATACCGAATGAAAGGGGCGATTTTGCTGAATCCAGTGGTTTAAACAGTTTTTCGATGCGACAATTAGATTTTTAAAAAATAACTAAAGTATGAAATTTAAGTGGCAACGGAAAAACGGATAAAGGGAAAAATAAATTAGAAATATCATACCTATCATTACAAATTCAGTACCAAATGAAAGAGGTGATTTTTCTGAATCCTGGGGTGTAAACAGTTTTTCGATACGACAATTAGATTTTTTAAAATTAACTAAAGTATGAAACTTAGATGGCAACACTTCATTTCAATCTTTTCATAATTTGTAGTGCGAATCACGCGAATACAAAAGTCATTAACTTAAAAAAATATTTTTATATTTTATTTTTCCATTCAAAGCATTTTAGTGAAAAAATATTTATGGCGCATGCGCAGGCGTTTTTTACCCACAATTTAAACACTAATCATAATTTTGAAAATTTCTGTATATATAATTTCAAGTTGGGTGAAGACCTAAGTTTCTGCCAAGCGCCGTTGAATTCCGTCCAGCTGTTCTCGAGTGATGCCCGGACAAACGTATTTTAGTCTTTTACCCCCTAGGGGGGGAACGGGGAGAATTTCCGAAAAGTTGATAGATATAATTTTAAGTTAGGTGAAGACCTAAATTCCTGCCAAGTGCCGTTGAATTCCGTCCAGCCGTTCTCAAGTGATGCCCGGACAAAAAAAAGCGACATTCGGACACGATGACACACACACACACACACACAGGTAAAATTTTCTGAAGTCATTTTCGGCTTTCATGGGGTGTAAAACGTGAAGATATCACAAAATTTTTTGATTCTGACAAATTTACAGACAAAAGTCTGATTTTATTAATACAGATATCAAAATAGCAGTGCTTGGATTTTTCTAGTTAATTTAAGAACATATTTAATACTAGCAGGCTTTGCTCGCTTCGCTGGACATTAAACTTAAATGAGTTGTAAAAATGCCATAATAACCTAAGTTCTCGCTGTGATTGGTAGAGGTTTTCTCGCTCTCAATGTGAGGAGTCTGGGTCCTCACTGTATTCGGCACAACTTACCCACTTCTTACTTCCCCACCCTCAGCGGGTGAGTTCGAAATTTTGCAAAATCCCACTAATGTACATAATGCGTACACTTAATCAGTATCCACACACTAAAATTCGCCAATCTAAAATAATTCAAAGCGTATTCAAACAGAAAAACATGTTTTTACACATGTTTATTGCCCTCCGACTCCGAGAAGGGGGGGGGGGGATTTCGAATTTCGTGAAATGCAGTTACAATAAGTGCCGGATGCATACAAACAATTTACGCACCAAATTTCGTGACCACAGAAGTCTTTAATAGACAATATTATAAATAAATAAATGCAAAAAGCACAGCTTAAGTATCGGAACCCTTTGGTGACTTTAAATATTTTAAGCCATTTTTGCTATGAACTGTATTGGCTATCTCAATTGTGCAATTAAAGATCTTGGCGAGAAACGTCCGAGCTACTTCGGTTCCGAATTTCAAATTTTGCCAAAGGGATCCAATACTAAAGCTGTTCCATATCGAATCTGGATTGAAAACGGAAAAAGGGTAATATAAATTAGAAATATCAGACCTATATTTATAAATTTGATACCGAATGGAAGGGGCGATTTTGCTGAATCCAGGGGTGCAAACAGTTTTTCAATGCGACAATTAGATTTTTAAAAAATAACTAAAGTATGAAATTTAAGTGGCAGCGGAAAAACGGATAAAGGGAAAAATAAATTAGAAATATCAGACCTATCATTACAAATTCAGAACCAAATGAAAGAGGTGATTTTTCTGAATCCTGGGGTGTAAACAATTTTTCGATACGACAATTAGATTTTTTAAAATTAACTAAAGTATGAAACTTAGATGGCAACACTTCATTTCAATCTTTTCATAATTTGTAGTGCGAATCACGCGAATACAAAAGTCTTTACTTAAAAAATTTATTTTTTTCCATTCAAAGCATTTTAGTGAAAAAATATTTATGGCGCATGCGCAGGCGTTTTTTACCCACAATTTAAACACTAATCAGAATTTTGAAAATTTCTATAGATATAATTTCAAGTTGGGTGAAGACCTAAGTCTCTGCCAAGCGCCGTTGAATTCCGTCCAGCCGTCCTTGAGTCCAGCCGTCCCTGACAAACGTGTTTTAGTCTTTTACCCCCTAGGGGGGGAACGGGGGGGAATTTCTGAAAAGTTGATAGGTATAATTTTAAGTTGGGTGAAGACCTAAATTCCTGCCAAGCGCCGTTGAATTCCGTCCAGCCGTTCTCAAGTGATGCCAGGACAAAAAAAGCGACATTCGGACACGATGACACACACACACACACACACACACACACACACACACAGGCAAAATTTTCTGAAGTCATTTTCGGCTTTCATGGGGTGTAAAACGTGAAGATATCGCAAAATTTTTCGATTCCGACAAATTTACAGGCAAAACTCTGATTTTATTAATATAGATTTACTTGAATATTTTAATATTTAACTGTGTTGCAAAAATTAATTTGCGTTTGTTTCATAACTAATAATTTTTAATTAATAATTTTGATAATCTTTGTTATTTTTAATTCTGCGTGGCTTTTACACTCTTTTACCCTGCAATAAAACAACTACATTATAAAAATATAAGACGTAAATCATCAGCTACAATGCTTGAGTTTTTGAATATATTTTATAAACATATTCAATATTTAACTCCTTATTTCAATTTTTGATTCTCACCTATAAAATTTATTTATAATTTTTTTCGTTACTTATTTTATTCCTATTTTTGATAATCTTTGTTATTATTAATCATATGGCGTCGCACTTGAACTGCTTGTCTTTTGTCCTCCATTAAAATAATTATATTATAAAAGTTTAAGGCTTGAAACACCAGCTAGAGTATTTCAACTTTTCCAGATATTTTAAACATATTTCATAGAAACAAAGTATTTCAATTTTTAACTCTATTACATGAAATTAATTTATGTTTCTTTCCTATATTATTTTATTAATAATTTTGATGAACTTTGTTTTCGTTAATAATATAATACTAACAATACTTTTTTTAAAACTTTTTTTTTCTTTCTTTAATATTATTGAAGTTTAAGGCGTAAAATATCAGCTACAGTCAGAGGTGTCATGTTACCACGGAGTGTCTGCAACCTGTATACCAGAATTTTTTAATAATATTAGTTTTAATTTAATTTCCATCATCGATTAAATATACTTACTTTACTACCCTTAAATAGTGGTATGAAATTAAAATTTTGTTTGTATACTAAAGAACCAAAAAAAAAAAAAAAAAAAAAAAAAAAAAAAGCTGCACTGCAGAAAAATTGACATACCTTTTTATTTCTTCAACATCAATGGTTGAAACAAATAAAACTGTGATATTTGCATAATACCCAAGAGATTAAGTGATACCTATATATTTTTTCGATTTAGTAATTCGCTTTATTACATTCTACCATGTACTAAAAATCTACATAACATTTTCTTTTTAAACGTAATGTGATAAACATATACTTTGTATTCTATAAAGATTTATTTTATGAAATAAACAAGTTATATTTTAATATATGAAATAAAAATATCCATTCGTTAGATCTAAGCAATTATGTAATAAAATTATGCATTTTGCATTGGATTAGGTTAATTCCATCATTATATGGAATTACTACATTAATGCGCGATGGCATAAAACTATACAGTGTTTTAATATAAATCTCAGAAATTTTACTGTGCCAAATATCATGAATATTTTTTTCTAGATCTTGCATAGTTGTAGGCTCAAATTTCGAATCACTCCCCCCCCCCCCTCTCTCTCTTCACCTTTTTATAGACTAAGCATTTTTAAGTGGATTGCGGTTCGGACTATTTCCAGGTCTAGCAAAGAACAGTATTCTTTGTGGGATTTAATTTTAAATGAAAAAATTATGATTACTTACAGAATTTTGGGTGCTAATGGTAGTGAATAAGTAATTTTAACAATTTGAATCAAATAAACGTACTACAGACGTCGTTAGAAAGATGCTTAATCATCTTGTAATGCTTTTTGCGGAAAAGTCTGAGATACCTTCAAAATAATCAGCCAGGCGACACTTTTACAATGGCCGAGTTTTATTTCGAGTTAATTGATCCCTTGAGCATGAAAATTTGCCTAGCAACTTCAAAAGTTATGCATAATGTAAGGAGAATGTGCCACTGTTTTAAGAGTGTAATTTCGATTAAATCGGTCTCATTTTCGTCGTCCTACTAGTTTTTTCCCCTCTCCTGGAAATAAATTAAACTTGACTCATCAGAGAAAAACCAGTTCAACCCAATAATTAACTGATGTATATATTTTTTACATTTTTGGCAACTGAAGTCTTTTTGTTTTTCTCTTAATAATGACTTTTTGCAGATCTTCTGGTTTTCAAACTGCTTTATTTAATTGTTCCAGGCACTGTTTTTGAAGAAAGCATTTTGCTATACATTTTTTTAAATTTTTCCTAAGTTCTGAACATGATACAAATCGTTTTTTTTAAACATTTCCTTTTTGAATTGTGGTCATCTCGGTTGGATGAGCAACGTGGCCACCTAAAGTCAAATTTCCAGTTTAAGCAGCCAAATTCATCAATATTTCGTTAACATTTAAATATTTTTCCATCTTGAGTATTAAAATATATTTTGATTTTCATTCTAAAATTAATACTTTTTGTGGCATCGTTAACTGACTTAACCCTGTCATTTTTTAAATACTTTCTAAAATTACAGTTTTCCTGACAATTACATTTTGTTTTTAACACTAGGCTCAACCTAAAGTGTACGTGAAAGACAACGTAATAAAATCTGTTTGAAAATTTGCTTTTAAAACAATAAAATGGGCGGTTGCAGAAAGAGAAAAGAAAAATATCCAAGTGTGGCCTTTTTTTTTTCTTTTTTTTTTTTTTTTTTTTTTTTGTCCCTTAGTGTAGTAACTTGGTAAATCTGGCTACATCGGTTGCATTTTTACAGTGCTCTTTAAAAACATTTCAATATAGTTTTAAAAACAATCTATTTGACATGCATTTATGTGAGAGGGAGATTACAGCGACTATTTTAATATTTTGTCTACATTCATATAATATTTATGAGTTTAATTAAATTTAAAATTCATTTCTGGATTAGTTGAATAATTGCCGCCACGCCATATTTGAAAATTATTCGTAAAATCTGTGTATTGTCAATAGATTAGATACGCACCAGACAGCATAAATAAATATGGTGATGCATGAAAAGAGAAAGAAATCATAAAACAAATTAAAAGCCACTTCCAAACATTGTACTAATACAACAAACTTATTCTCCATGACCTTATAAACGTAAGATAAGTACTTTTTATTCCATATTCTATGTAAAACAATCAAGTTTGCATATAAAAATTATATGCCAACTTCATTTTGTTCAGTTTAACACAAATATGTTAAATGTTACCTATAAGAAATTTCGATTTATCGATTTTATATGTCACTGTATACACATAATCTTTCCGATCTTAATAAAATATTTCAAACAGCATTCCTGTAAGAAACAGATTAGGAATACTGATTTTGGAATGCTTGCTAATATATGTTCTTGATATATGTCAACAACAGACTTATGCAAACATACACATATAGACACAAATACACAGACACACAGAGAGAGGTCAATCACTAAAAGCAAATTATCGGACACAGGGGATTTCAAAACTTGTACATACTGGGTGCAGCAAAACTAATGGTCAAAACTGTAGAGGGTGATATAACGTGCCAAAACAAACAAATTTCACCATACAATGTGAGATCGGAAAGCAGAGCTCGAGTCACGAGAGGGTGGTTTAGCTAGAGAAGATGAAACATCGATTTTTTGTAGAACTCATCATTCAGCAACAATAATCAAATGCACCATCTAAACACGTCCATCGAACTATCAGACAACCATGTCACCTGAATTAGCATGTCAGCTGCAGACGTTAAGGAAATGCCAGGAATCTACCAACATCTGCGTAATCCTACTCCGTCAATAATGAGAAGTTTATATTGCACCTGGTGATCTCTATTTGAGCCCGAAAATTTTGCATTAAAAAAAGTTGTCCTTTATTGCATTATCCATTTACCCGAAGCAAGTGCACTATTCTGGCTCGCCCTTTAATTTCCGACTCCATATTATATGGTGAAAGTTGTATTTTTTTTTGGCAAGTTCAATCACCCGCTTACATTTTCAATCAATAGTTTTGTTACATCTTATATAGAAAAACACAATTTCGAAAATTATAAAATGTCTAAGAGGAAGCAAGCAATACAACAATTTTTACTTACAATTACTGAATAAATAAAAAGAAAAGAAAGTGTAGCATAAAAACACCGCAAGTATTTTTTTAAAAATCGATTTGAATTTTTACTTCTGAATTTCTTTCTTTCATAATCATTATTATTTTACATTTACATTTACAAAAGAAATATTTAAAATACAGCGATTAAAAATTATGCAATTTTTGGCTGCATTCCTTCTCTTGTTTTTGAATTATAAAAGCATTTTTTAAATTGGAATATTTAGACACTGTGTCATTTTTTATATCGCAAGGAAAAACCGCCAAAAGAATGATAAATTTACATTTTGTTCTGTCATTAAGAGTGCTGCAGTCTACTCCATTTTTCATTTCGTCATTCATCACAAAAACTATCCATCTCTATCATTGTAACGAAAAACAACAGATTTATTTTTATTTAAAAAACGGTTTAGCTTCAAAATTTGAAACATATGTATTTAAGAATGCAACAAAATAAAATAAAAAATAAAAAGTAAAAATAAAAATAAAATAAAAAATAAAATAAATAAATATGAAATAAATAAAATAAAATAAATAAATAAATAAAAATAAATAAATAAATAAATAAATAAATAAATTTTAACAGACGTTTTTGATATATGTTTTTTCTCGTGAGATTTAGAAATATATATATATATATATATGTTTTAAAATTAAAAAATTTAGTTTGTTTGTCTTAAATAAAACGTATTGATTTTCCTTTTTGTTATTTCCGTTTTACTTTTTTTAATCTTTTTTCTTTTTTCTTTATTATTATTATTAATTTAATTATTAAACAGTTATTGTGAAATAAGTTATACGAATCCAAATATCTTGTCGTAAGTGTTATCAGTTCAAAAAACCCTTAACGGCTTAAAAGTTTGTGACGCCGCTACTTTATGGCTATAAGAATTTGAAATATAAGTCTTAAAAATAATGATATCAAATTTTAAGTGACGCTTTGCAATTAGTTAAAGTATACATAGATTTTCTTATTTGATCATTTACTTTTATTTTTTATTTATATTTATAATGCAAATGTAATATTTTTAACTTCAAGATCAGACAGATATGTAAAATACACTCACTGATGCTTTTTCATTCACATTTCAGATTCAAAATAACAGTTTTAAAAGGAATTATATAAAAATTCCAGTGGCGCCTCGGTGTTATTTTAAAAGATATGTTTTTAGATTCCATTAAAATTACTTTTGTTTTGTCTAATAAAGTATATTTACACATTTAAACAGTGCTTTTTTTTTTCAAATATACTGTCAAATAATTATACTTTCACAGAGTTTGCATTATAAAGTAAAACTATTTATTTCAATAAATTGATTTATCTTTTGCATCACGCTATCCAAAACATAGTATCATAGTATCCAACTAAGTGAAAATTTGCTCAAAGAGGTAGTGTGACGTAAAGAAAACATTTACACAAATTTTACTTGCAGTTTTAATTCCTTTTAAAACTGTTATTTTGAATTTAAAATGCGAATGAAAAAGCATCAGTGAGTGTATTTTATATATCTGTCTGATCTTGAAGTTAAAAATATTACGTTTGCATTATAAATATAAATAAAAGATAAAAGTAAATGATCAAATAAGAAAATCTATGTATACTTTAACTAATTGCAAAGCGTCACTTAAAATTTCATATCATTATTTTTAAGACTCATATTTCAAATTCTTATAGCCATAAAGTAGCGGCGTCACAAACTTTTAAGCCGTTAATGGTTTTTTGAAGTGATATCATTACTTTTTAGTGGTTATTGATCAAAAAATTAAAATAAGTCTTTCTGGCTCCTAGGAAGAGTAAACTAATTTATCTTTTCTTATGAAGTTGCCACCATTTTTTTTTAAATGGCAGCTACAATTTATTAATGGACTTAGTGGATTTATTAATGAAGGCTTGTATATATAGAGTTTTAAGCAAATCGGTTCATAAATCCTTTCTAATGTAAATTTGAAATTTTCAGTGTGCTAGCACAGGGAAACAAGAGGGTAGATTAAGTTGGCAAATGAACATATCAAATACATTTCTATGATAAATCTACACTACAAATTTAGTGTGAATTAATTCAGTATTTCAAACTTTATCATACTGACAAATTTTTAAGTAGCCTGCCACTTGGATACAAAATGGAGAAGCTTCGCACTAGAAAAATTTATTGATTGGGATTCTCAAACTCTTAAAAAAAAAAAAAAAAAAAAAAAAAAGAAAAAAAAAAAAGAAAGAAAGAAAAATAAGTGGATAATTTCAAATTTAAGTTAGAATTACGTAATTTACAGTGTGCAAGTTTCTTTTTAGAGAATTACAAATTAAACAATTACAAAAAAAAAAAAAAAAATCAAGTAAATGTTAAAAATGGAAATTTGTATATTTTGTTTCCCCTTTTGAGGATAAGTATGCTCCAATAATCACAGTTTAAATTTTCATCAAAATTGCAGGTAAAAATTACATCATATATATTTTCATACAAAACGTTTGGGGGAAAAAATAGACAAAATATAAATTAAGCTTTACATTTCTATAATTTTAAAAATAAGATAAAATCACCTGGAGAAAAATTTTATGGAAAATATAAGTTAAGCTTTAAAAAAAATGAAATTTCTGCGTAAAAATTCTATTTCATAAATATATTTACAACTACGAGTACAATAAACAAAAAACCCTCCTTTAATTTTAAATAATTATTTCTACATGTTTCGAAGCAATTAAAAGTTTTTTCTTTCTTTCTTTTTTTTTTTTAAGAAAAATAAATAAATGCAGTGGCGCCATCTAGTAGTTTATGTTAAAATCATATACATATATATTTAACTTTTTTTTCCCTTAAAAAAAAAAAAAAAGCTTATTTATAAACAGGTAGAAATAGTTATTTAAAATTAAAGGAGGATTTTTTATTTATTGTAATTTTAAATATATTTATGAAATAGAATTTTTCATGCAGAAATTAATTAATTAAA
Source organism: Salticus scenicus (assembly GCA_963930645.1). NCBI lineage: Eukaryota > Metazoa > Arthropoda > Arachnida > Araneae > Salticidae > Salticus > Salticus scenicus. The sequence goes on from OZ005649.1 coordinate 186,157,607, forward strand.
AAAATAAAAGAAAGAATAATATTTTTTAATACTTTATTATGGGTTTCAAAGTAAAGATGTTATTTATTTATTTTGACGTGTTTTTTAATAATTGCTATTTGACATATTTTTCATGAATTTTAATAAAATTCATGAAATAATGTTATTTCTAATAAACAGTGTAAGCACTGTGTCATCCCCTAGTCATTAATGCTTTAAATAATAATAATAAAAAATTTATTATGTTAATATTTAAAATATGTATCATTTTAAAGTCTGAAATATAAATAAATGAATAAACTCTAACTGTATTTTCAGAAGAGATTTTTAATTTTTAAAAAGAAAAAAAATATATATATGTATTTACGGAAGTGTATGGATTAAATAAAAAACGATAGATAGCGCCAAAACTCTATTTGCTGTTTTTTTCCATTCCCGGCGCCGAATGATACATGAATATGAATCGCAAATCATTGAGCTATTATAAAATCGATGTTCATGAATGATTAAAAATTTTTTCGCTTTAAAAAATTGTAAATTCATCATTATTATAATAAAATGGAATATCTAAAATTACAAAATACTTCCTTATTTAAAATATTATCTAAATATTTTTTTGACAAAATATGAAATTTTGAAATCAAAAATATTTTTTTCATAACAGAAGAGAAAATATATTTAAGTGAATTTGACTTAGTATACATACAATAAATATTTTAAACATGTAATAAAGTACTTTTGCGTTAAAAAAAAATCTAAATAATTCATTGGCTGCATTGAAGTCGGTCAATCAACCAGCCCATATACCTCATAAGTAAGAACCGCATAACAGCGTTTTCACCCGAAGAAACACATGTAATTGGCGGAGTAATATAGTTCCATATTTAAAGCGTTTTATATAAAAAACAAGAGTTTTCCTGAAAAAAAAACGAAAACGTTACTAGATTCAGAAAGATCCTATTAACAACATATATTAATTATATGAAAATCCTTCGAGCCGTTTTAGAGATATTTTTCAGAATTCCAGTCCATTACACCAACCGTTTTCCCATTTTGGCTTGTGAAAAGTATTACTTTGGCGTGTCTTTGTACACGAACAATAAGTCATATAGACAACCAAAAATTATACAAATATTTCTGTGTGGCATATGAACGTGTATTCTAATTAAGTCAATAAGGAGATTTTTGCGGCAGCTATCGTAGTACACATAGATCTCAAAACCGTTTTGAGTCTCCAAATGAAGGTTTCCACTTGTATTTACGATATAGACAAATTCTGCTCATTGGACGTTATTATAAGAAAAATTTTGGTATGTCCCAAACTAACGATCAAGCAAACGACTAAAATTAACTACATACATAATACACACCGAAAACTATACAGATAACTTTGTGTGATTCATAATCATATGTACGAATTTGCAAGGTAATAGAGTAATTTTTGCGTCCGCTATCACTGTATACATATGCTTACACACACGCACTGCCATAGAAAACTTTTTTAGTTTTAATAGAAAGGTCTCCATTGTTTTTTCGGCAACTATTAATACTAGTAGATCTACAGATCTAGGAGTCTCAATGTCTAGTTTGAATCATTTATTACGCAGCAGATCGCTTTTATTTATTCCATATAATTTAAAACAATTATTTATTTATACATACATATATATACATTTGAGGGGGCTACCGCTCCCTAAATACTCCCCTCCACATTTTAACAAATTGTTTATATCCATCTGTATATATATCTACAATATTTGCTTGTACTCAGAGCCTTATGTTTATTCATTGTAACTCACAAATTATTGTTTCAAATTTGTTGCCAAATGATTCCATGGCATATTGGAATTATTTTGTGTAGCCTTATAAACTAATTATCAATTCCATGCCTTACATTTTCTACAGAAAACATGTTTATAAACATTATAATGACATATGTTCATTACAATATGGCTAAATGCATCGTAACCGTGTTAAAATGTTATTTTAAGAAATTTCACTTACAGACCGTAATGGTAGGAGTTTCTTTTGTGTTACTCTGTATACGAGCCACAAACATTATATACTCCTACAAAAATTTTACAACTAATTCCTTGTAACTTCCTAATATTTCACCAATATGACATCATTTGGATATTATCGGATTTATTTTGTGAGATCCGTAAATAATTTATTCTATACATTTTTATACATACCTTTTTCTACAGAAAACATGCTTTTAAGCATCGTAATCTTGTATATTAGTTCCATTAGGCTGAACGCAGCATAAACGCAGTAAAAGGCGCTTTTTTTTGTCTTTGTAAACGAATTATGAACAATATATTCATCAGTAAAAACTAGACAAATCAGTCATGTAACTCATGTTCTAAATTTGACAAAATTTGGATTATTACATGCCATTGTCGGTATTTTTTTTTTGTCAGATTCAGTACATTAATTATTAAGTCTAAGTACACAATTTTCTACAGAAAAAAAGCTTTTAATCTGAATAATGAATGTTAATTTCGTTTGGTTGGATGCTGTGTACCAATTTTAAAATTCATTTAAATAAATATCTTTCTATAGGCCATAATAATAAAAATATTTTGGTGTGTGTCTCCGTACACTAACTGTAAAAAAACATGACACCAAATTTTTTTACAGTTATTTCTGTGTGGCGAGTGGACATGTGTATCAGTTTGCAAGTCAATTGGGTGATTCTTGCGGCCGTTCACGTGGTACATAAAAATTCTACTCTTAGGCCGTAATGATAAGAAAAATTTTGGTGGCCCCTTCTACATGATCTTGAGATATAATAAAAACCAAAAATTATACAGCTAATTTTGTGTGGCTCATGATTATACGTTCTAAATTGCAAGTCAATCCGGGAATTTATAACCGGCTATCGCCATATACACAGAACCACCCTAAACCTTTTTGAGTCTCTAAATGGTGGCTCCACCTGACGTTTAAACAATTATTTAATTCTGTCAAATCTCTTATTTCTGATAAGAAATATATATATTAAAATTTTTACATAATAAGAAAAGCAATTTTAGTATAGTATTACATCAGAATGCACAATGTAAAACACGAAGAATATTATATTTTGGAAATGGGTGTTGCGTCTAAATGTTACCTGACTGTTTATTACTTTCCGAACACTATAGTGAGGAAAGTATTGTAATCATGTCAAAAATCCGAATTTCAGATTTTGATGTTTCCATACGTTTCGAGGTCCCCTGAGTCCGTTTTCACTATTTTTACGATGATGTATGTATGTATGTGTGTATGTGTGTGTGTATGTCTGTGAGTGAACACGCTAGCGTCTAAACGCTTTTTAGAATAAGCTGAAAGTTGGTACGTTTATTGTAAGTCCCCATACTACGAACCCTATTGATTTTGGAGAATCTAGCACTTATAGATTTTTACAGGGATACCAAGAAAAATTCTTTATCATTATCGTCTATGGGGCCAAATTTTTAAATGTGCGACAGCGTCTAAACGCTTTATTAATCTGAGCAAAAAAATTGTACACATATTATAGGTCACAGTTGCAATAACTGTATAGATTTTGGTGAATTTAGCACTTACAGTTATTTTACAGGAACACAAAGAAAAATTCTTTATCATTATGGCCTATGGGGCCAAATTTTTAAAAGTTTGATAGCGTCTAAACGCCTCATTAATCTAAGCAAAAAATTTGTACATATGTTATAGGTCACAGTTGAACCAAGTGAATAGATTTTGGTGAATTTAGCGCTTACATTTTTTTTACAGGGACGCAAAGAAAAATTCTTTATCATTATGGCCTATGGGACCAAATTTTTAAAAGTGTGATAGCATCTAAACGTCTTATTCAATTGAGCTGAAAATTTATATGAATATTATAAATCACTATTGAACTAACTATAAGCATTTTGGTAAATCTAGCATTTATAGGTTTTTACAGGGACACAACGAAAAATTCTTTATCATTATGATCTATGGGCTCAAAGTTCAGTAGCGTTAGATAAAACATCGTGTAATATATGGAGAAAAATACTCAAACACTCTATTATGTTTTTCTCTCTTTTGTTTGTTTAACAACTCCTCTTTCTTTACTTTATCTACAAAACTGTTAATTACTCTATGTCCGGGAAGTCGAGTGGAGTCACTCCAGATTTTTTTTTGAAATTTCGTACAGAAATCTAATATTTTATATACAGATTTGGCTTTCTCAGAAAATGTTATAATCTAGCTTTTAAAATGTAAAAAAAAAAAAAAAAAAATCTATAACATTTTAATGGCATTAATTATAATACTTTTCTTGAAAAATTTTATGACAAAATTAAGCTTTTGATACTTGTATTTATATTATACAGCAGTTGAAAAGTATATTTAATTTCAAGTAATTTTTAATATAATAATTTTTTTCAGTTATTAATATATTTCCTCTATTTTACTCATATTCCACTTTGGCAGTACATTATTCCTTGTTTACAAAAATTGAGAAATAAGTACTTTCAGTATATCAGTTTTTTTTTCTTTTTTTTTTGTACTCATTACTTAAGGATTTCATAAATTTTTCAATTTAAAAGTCAATATATGATTTTATTCAAATTATGTATCAGGAAACAAAATCGACTTATGGTAACAGAATAGACATCAAATAACACAATAGATAGGTACCTACTTAATTTTCATTCTATTAGGCTTCTATTTTAGTTTATTATTAACATATCCTATGAGGAATAGCATCATTAATTAAATTTAATCATAATTATTTAACAGATTACGTAAATAAGGTAACACAGTGGATGTTTAATAAAGATATTCATTACAATATTTCAGTTCAAATGTTTTTTCGAAAATAAAGTTATCCACAAGAAATTGACAATTACGGGAGGAACTTGTTACTAGAATAGGTAATCACGCAGACAAGTGATGCCATCTACAAGGTCTGTCCCGAAAGTATTGCGCCCCATTTTCTTATGTCGCGACTATCCGTCGTACAGGGTTGCCACTTGCACAGAAAGGTGGGTGGAGTCTTGGGAACACAGTGCCACCAGCGTCAGGCGGCTCCGAGCTCCTGTAGAGTCACAGTGCCTGTTTCAGTAAACCCTTCTGTCAGTGCTTGATCAAAATGAAGATAGAATCCGACATTTTTTGACAATGTGGAAAGTGGTGACGAATCTTGGATCTTCTTGTACGACCCAGAAACTAAAAGACAGAGCGCAGAGTGGCACACGACGTCGTCCCCACGCCCAAAAAAGGCAAGAATGAGCAAATCGCAGGTCAAAGCCTGACCAAGGCCGGCATCTCAACGCTCTCCCAGCCGTCTTACAGTCCTGATTTGTCCCCGCCAGACTTCTTTTTGTTCCCGAAGATTAAAAAATCCCTCAAAGGACAGCATTTGGGGACCCTGGAGAACATCAAGGCGGCTACGACGAGGTTACTAAAGGACATTCCTGTGACGGACTTCCAGGACTCATATAAAGCATGGAAATAAGCAGCAGGGATGTATTTCGAAGAATATTGAGTAATTGTAAAAATCGGTTTAATAAATTATCGGTTTAATCGGTTTCTTAAAATAAAAATAGGCGCATTACTTTCGGGACAGACCTTGTATTTGCAATTTTTGCTATACAAATTTTAGTATCATTTATGATGAAACAGACAGTTAAAAAAAATTAATTATTAGAAAAAAAAAGCAATTTTTTTAATAAAATATGTTTTCTTACACTTTTATCGTTGCTTACATATTTAATTTCTGTTAAGGAACAGCCAAAACAGAGCAAACGCTATAGACTTCTCTTTCAAGTTGTTTTAATGTTTCTTATTTTTAAACTAAATGCTATTGGAGGCTAAAGACAGTAGATGTAACATTTCTTAAGAATTATTCTTAAGAAATCAAAATGATTTAATTAAAAAATGCGTCTTATTAATTCAATAAGTTCTTTTAAAAAATATCTAATTATTTATAGGACATGGGGATATATTCAATAAACCCTTTTTTTTTTTCAAAGAAAGTTCGTTGAAATCTTTGTATGATGAATCATCACATTTTGATTCATTGCCTGGACCTTTTGAAGAATAAACAGATTTTTCCTTCTTAAAGTATGTGGTTATAAAAAAAATTGAATAAAATTCATTGAATAATACAGAACTCATCCATTTTTCAAACAAGTATTACTTCTATGAAAACAAGTTTCGAAAACTCGTCATTGTCTAAGTTACTGATTTCTTCTTTATATTGGAAAAAAAAGAAATCCTCGAATTTCAAAAAGATTCATAACAGAGAAGTCTGTATCAAGTAGTATATTAATAAAAATGTACATTTATCAACATAGCTTTTATTTTATTTTATTTATTTATTTTAATGTAGATGCAGTTATATTTACAAATAGATAACTGTCCCAATAGATAAAGTAAGAATAATTAATTTCTTCATGAACTGGATATAAATAATATTTCTTACATTTAAAACATCGAATAAAATCATTGAAATGTGCACTGAATATTTAAACAAAATATGTCAGTTAAAGAAAATAATCTTAATTAAAGATGTTTGTTTAAACCAAATATACATTATTTTTAAGTTAAATTATTTATACGAAATTCAAAGGTTAAAATCATATTACAATGCACATACTAAATTTAGTGACTATTTTATGTATAAGATAAGACTGATTCCTTTACTGAAAAATGAATAAGAAACACTTGTAAGGAGATAAATTAAAAAATAAAAATCTGATAGCATTATTAAGCATTTGAAATACATTTTAAAATGTATATTTAAACTAGAAGCCGTATACTTTCAAGTGAAAAAAAAAATAATTTTCAGCTATAAATGAAATAATTTATATACTTACATTGTTGATTTAATTAAAATTACTCAAACAAAAATTTACACCACATACTAGATTAATAAATCATAAATTAAATAATTAATTCAATTAAAATTAATACACAATTTATATAATTACACCATAGGATTATTTGATTTTAGTTTTAAAAATAATTTATAAAATTTAGTACTAAAATATAAAACTGAAATATTTTCTCTCTTATAATGAAAGAATAAAAATAACTCAACATGAGTCAATTTTCACACGTTTTTCTAGAAGAAAAGCGCTCTCTCATCTTGAGTTAAATTTAGTAAATTGAATGAGATAACATAATGCACTCAAACTTGACTTATTTATTGTGTTTGAGTAATTTTTTTGTTTTATTAATGATTTTAATACAAATGATTTTGATAAATTGGATCACTTTACAATTTCGTTGCGCACTGCACTTGCGTGCTACTGAAGAAATGCGTTACAGCGAGAGGGATGTTGCCACATACAAGTGGTTGAATGAGCACAAATAACTCAAATATCCATAAATATCGATAACTCAATTTCGCTTAAACAAAAAGCTAGTAATTAGTTCAAACAATTGCATTTTTAACTCAAGTCGATTTTAAAAAAATAATAAATAAAAATATAATAACTGCTACTTGGCATGGTCAATTAACTTATTTATTTTAAGAGAGTTTGTTTCATAAAATGATGGCATAGTCATTTCTCTGAGAACAAAATGATGCAAATTCGTAGATTATAAAGAACCACTGGCATGCATAAGAGGTGTGGATAAGAGGCATGGATAAGAGGTGTCTGGTAGCTGAATGGCAAGCGCTCAGGCTTTCAATTTACAGGCCTCGGGTTCAAATCCATGTACAGGCATGGATATCCGTAGTTGTTCGCAATCCTCTTTATGCAGCAGAATACGATACAATGAGACTTAATGTGTAAACAAAATTACCATATTAGAGACACAATAAACGGAAATCCTACCTCGAGATAAGGTACGTACATTTTGATGAAGTTGAATCTGTATGAGTTTATTTTCTTTATATAAAAAAAATGTCGGGAATTCTGGCATGGAACAATTATGTGTCTATAACATTTCATGAATTTCAATTTCGTAACTTCAGTTCAATAAAGTGTGTTACTTTAGCATCACATCTATAAAAGACAAGAATAATTTTTAACACTTTATCTACCGACGGCAGGATTACCACTGCCAGAAGAATACTACAATTTCATTTTTTAACATCACTAATTTTTTAAAGTGTCATTCTATTGGTTTATTCACGGCATTCAGCCTTTTCTTTAAAGCGATTGTTTTAGCATAAAAATGGCTGTGTAAAAAAATAAAAATGCACTATTTATCTGGCAATCTTGACGGATGGTACTTTAAAGTACCCTTAAATTCAAATTTAAATAAAATACATCGTGATGTTAGAATCGCATCGGTACTTATACGTATCAAATCTATGTAATCTTCTTTATTCTCACACGATGGCATTAGTGTTTCCGTGATTCGTTTAACCCTTTATAAGGCCATGGAATGTATACTTCCCACCAACTTTATTAATTTTTAAATGTCGAATCCTACGCTTCCTAATTGATCTGGCAATTGTAAATGCCTTCATTCTCTGGAAAATAAGTAGAAAAAATTCGGGACTTAAAGACCAATTAAATTTTCTGACGGCCTGTAAGTTTCCTGCGCAGCAAGAAAACTGTTCCAGATGATGTACGATTGACTAAAGTTGGTGACCATATGCCAATTTTACAAAAAATATATAATGCAATGCGAAATAAAAATAAAAGCAAAATATAGTCTTACCTTTGAATAGCTCCCAGTGGGCGGTGGAAAACAAACTTATCACAAAAAAAAAAAAATCTTAAAAATCAAATTAATTTTAGGTAATAAGCTAAATTAATTTCTTTTTATAAATCAATCTCAATCCCAAAAATATTTTAACATAACATTTCTAGGAAAAAAATGGCCCTATAAAATGTTAACGTGGCATCTTTTAGCGTCTTTTCTCTATTTACAAACGTCATTGTATGAGCTCATAACCTCTATTTGAATTTATTTATATATTTACTAAAAAAATGAAGTTAAGTCAGAAATATAATTTTTTTATCGAGTGACAATACTTTAGTAATGATAATTTTTCTACAAAAATGCATTTGCGTTTTTTTATTATTATTTTTTTAATAATCTCTACTACTTATTTTATTGACTGGTATTTATAAGTACCGTTGGTTCATAACCGAGGATTAGTGAAGGGAAAACTTTGTCTTTTAAATAATTATGTTTAATTTTTACGTCTAGATTTCATAAAATGTTTTGTGTATTTATAAGTGAAATTTATTTAATAGATTTAGATTTAGATTTTGAACAATGCTTACGCTATTTTACAGCGTGGAAATTGATTATCAGATACGTAATCAAGGAATTGCCTACTTCAAATGGAAAGATAGTATAGTTTTTTCAGGAATGACTTATCACAGAATCTCTCATTGGAAAATTCATAACTTAGAGTTAATGAAAATTATTTGAGTATAGGTGGTCTATTTTTGTTCCCTTTACTGAAAATTAGATCTGAAAAAGATACATTTTACCGAAACAATTAATTCAGTTAAAACTGCGAAAGGATTTACTAATTTTGGCCTTCCTGAAACAATATTTGCCTCCAAATTTGATCGCTAATCTCTCCAAGTCACCAAGTTTGTAACCAACGCTCATTTTGGTCTTAGCATCGATTTTGGAGATTTTGCGTCGAATTTGGTGACTTGGTGACCGAATTTGGCGAAAAATTGTAGTTTAGTGTTTCCAAAGTTTTGAAGCTCTAACTTCAAAAAGAACAGAATTCTGGAATTTTCCGGAAAGATTCATTGGTTTATAGCGCTAAACTAAATTCTTCAAAAATTCTTTAAATGATAGACAAAACTAAAACAAAATAAAGTGCATTCGTCGACTAGAACCTGCTTATATATTAAGAATTATTTTCTACACTCAAAAATGTCGGAAACTTCCACAACAGTATCATTACGTGCTCTCTCTACGTGCTGTATATTCATTAAAGTGCATTGATCGACTAGACGTTGTTTATGTTTTTAAGAATTACTTTCTACACGCAAAAATATTGACAATTTTCATAAAAAGTATTATTACGGGCTCTATTTACGGGTCGAATATTCATTAAATAAAATGCATTCGTCGACTAGAACTTGCTTTTGTCTTTACAAATTGCTTTCTATGCGCAAAAATGTCGACAACTTTCATAATAATATCATTACGGGCTCTATCATTAGCTGATTTTGAAATCTCTGTGATGGAAGATCATATATAATTGTCAAAACCTTTGTATATCTGGTCATTATATATATAATTTTCGTAAATATCTCCGAAACGGAAAGTCACAGAAAGACCAAAAAGGGAGGTACATAACTAGATGTTATAACAAACTTATATACCAATTTATAATGTTCTATGTCCAACCGTTTTTGAGTTATGCGAGATACATACACACGTACATACTCACGTCACGGAAAATTGTGTAAATTCCGAGATGATATGAAATATATATATCCGAAAACGAGAGCTCGTATTAAAACGAAACTCGCAGGCGTAGAACTAGACATCACGAGAGTCACACATATAAATTTGCAATATTCTACGATGATCCATTTTACAGATATGTAAGATATAATATCCATTTCGCAAATTGGGATTAAAATACTTCCTCATACTTTGTATAAGGATGTAAAAATGGTTAGAACTTAAAACATCTTTGATAACTTGTGTGGAAAGGGAAATGGGACTTGCGAAAAAACATATTCAAGTTTGTGGAGTGAATAAAATGTACCAAATTTTAGGAAGAACTGCGAAAACTTTATTATTAATTGAAGTTATACACTTGATTCTATTGATTATGTCTGAATATATTTATTCGGTGATGCTGTATGGAGCAGATATAACTTGAGACTCAGACCAAACGGAAGTAGAATTAATGCTTCTTTTAGACTACGAATATTCGTTCAGACTCTTCTTTTAATTATTCGTCTAGCTTAACCAATGTAATAATAATAATAATAAAAATTTGAATTAAACTGAATTTGAATTTTGTACACAGCCCCTGTGAGTCTACAAAAGTCACGACCTTTTTATAATTTAACTCTAAATAGTTAATGGGGAACTAAAAGGAATTAAAACATTAAATTTACGAAAAATTAATTCATTAAAGAAGATAAATTCCTCATAAAATTTAGGGTTGGAGGTAAGGTTGATTTAATTATTAGACAATTTTTTTTTATTATTATTGTTAACAGATTTTACGATGGGGTTTTATTGTATCCAGCATTAAAACCTAATTGGATAATATTATTAATTTGTTTGTCTTCATTAAATTTAAAATAAGTATAATTTAATGCGAAAGAAATATAAGGTTGAAAAAAAAGAATTTTTATAAAGTAGCTTAAAGTGGTAAATTATTTTAAATTGTTTTTTAAATCTTCATTTATCAATTTACACGTGTCTTCTACCTTGTATATGTTTACATGCTAAACTATTGATTCTTACATTCAATTTATTTTCAGGTAGAGAAAGTTTCTTTTTCTTTCTTTTTATTTTTCCCCTTAACTCTTAGTGATAAAACTGCGTGCATCTTTGAAAATCTTTCAAAGTGCATCTTTATACTGTGTCTCTATACTGTGAAAGATTTTCAATAAATTATAGAATATTTGACAACTGAATAAAGAACACTTTAGATCTTATTTCAACATATGCGATTTTATTTGTATCTGGCTAATCTTTTACATAAATAAAATTTTTGAATATTCAAAAACAAAACTATTTTGGAAAGTGTAGAGTGAACATTGTCAAAATCGGGATTTGTTTTTGTTACAAACACTGAATAATCCAAATCATCAATATATTTATTCAGGTTTAAAAATAGTTTCTATAGAAACTTTGTTTCTACAAAAAAAGAATGTTTAAATCTTTGTTTTAATGGAATGATTAAAGTTTAATTTGCATTCAAATTTAACTTAATGAAACATTAATTGTAACATTTACATTTTTTTAAACGATTTTTTTTTTCTAAAGAATGTAAAATAGCATAAGGAATTTTGAAGCAAGAAAGTTTCTATGAGAAGTTTTGTTTTTCACCTTTCATAAGAAAAATGATATTTTAATGCCAATTCGAAGCTATATTATTCACTGATACTTCAGATTTGGATGTATGAATTTGATGAATTGCACTTTTTAGAGCGGGGTTATTTTAAAATAAAGAATTATACATTTTAAAAAGTAATGCATTTTGTAGGAGACTTTAGTTTACAATACAGAATGAACGGTAAAGCCAAACATGGTATATTTTTAATTTTTAAAAGTGTTTTTAAATTTAAATAAAAATTTCTGCTTTACTAGTACAGGATGTATTTGTTTAAAAACATATAAAAAGATATATATCTGTATTAGAGCTCATATTTAAAAAAAAAAAAAAATGAAAATATAGATGAGAACCATGGACACCTAAGCAAGAATGCTCATAAAACTAAAATTATTAAATTAAAAAGATTTAATTTGTTGGCTACTCATTACAATGGCATAGTTGCATAGTTCAACCTTGGTAAAGTACTCTGGGAACTATTAATAATTGCCGGAAAGTATTATTTTATTTATGTATCGGTGGTCCATATTACACACACGTTCGTGTAATATGGACCAAGTGGTCCATAGTGGTCTTTCCCGTTTCCCAACAGTTGACACACTTGGAATTGTGAAACGAACTATCCAGCATTTCCCCTCACACACTTGTACATCTCTTACGAGTAGTAGAAATGGACGAAAAAAAAAATAGTTAATCGAATAAAAAAAAGGGGAGGTCTAAATATCCAACGGGTAGTTTGCGAAAGAAGTGATAATTTGATTACCCCAGCTTCCCTGGCCTATTCTATAGCCTCAAGATTTTGAGTTTGCAACATATATACGCCGAGCATTAACAAAATCTGTCTGTTTTTATTATGGACAACTGGTTCATATTACACAACACAGCATGGTTCATATTATACACGTAAACAGAGCAACGTGGTTTCCAATCAAAAATCTCTATGCAAATTGATGCCCATGAAACGCATGTTCATAAAATAAGTACATTTGCTACTATTAACGTGAAAATTATATTACAATTACCTAACAGCAGAAAGTAATACTTCCATTTTAACTTACTTGTTACATCAATGATCATATAAACCGAAAACTCAATTTCATAATCGTCCAAATACAAGTATGCATGTACAAGTCGCTCCATGGTTTGTGTAAAATAATATTCACTAAAGGCAATTAGATGATTTCATTATCTAGTGTTGAATATACAAATTTTCTCATGATCCGTATTACACGATGGTCCATAACACACGATTCTCCCCTGTATCTGTTAACATCAAGAATGATTTATAAAATAATTAATAAAATTTACATTTTTAAAGAATTTTTTAAGAGGTTTCTCTCTGACGGATTTTTAAATGAAATGAAATTTTCATTTCAAATTTTTAATTTCAGTTCAGTCGAATCATTTAACTAATTTAAGATCTATTTAATATTTTTGCCTACGGATCGAATCATGAAGTCAATTTTCCATCCACAAACTTATGAACCGATACAATTTTTACTTTCTCTTACCCATAAGGTAGAGAAAGTATTGTTTTTGGGTCAAATTTTCGAAAGCGAGATTTTGTTATATTTAGACGTTTTGAGGTCCCCTCAATACGAAAATCATGTTTTTAGCAAATGGTCTGTGTGTCTGTCTGTGTGTCTGTCTGTTATCAGCATATCTCAAAAACAAATTATGGCAGAAAGTTCAAACTTGGTATTCTAAATGTATATCATATAGGGATGCTACAGTAAGCTTTTTGTTAAGATCAAGCAAATGGTTAGTGTACAGGGACAATCAAGAGAATTCTAATACATTACGTCTATGGGGGAAATTGCAGGAAAGTAGAGTTTAACGTCTATACACTGAACTAAACCAAATGAAACGAATATATATTTTTTGTAATAGAGATAGTTAACTGGGAAAAAAATTTTGTGTATGTAGGAGCCTCGCCTCCCCCCCTGGGGGGGAAGTCCCCCCTCGAGGGGAGTAAATTTTCATGATGGGTATCTTTCAAAAGAGCTCGCCAATACCGTTAAAACGAATGGGTGAACCATCGATCTGCGATAATTTAAAGCAAAGTTATCGATTTTTTTTACTTTTAACGAAAAAAAAAAATCTTCCCCCCCCCCTTCTTTTTAATGATGAGAATAAAATGGACTTTTTTTTTTTTGGATATTTGGTGTTATACCATTTCTCTAACATGGAATTCGTCTGCATTATCATAAGAGATATTTTTTTTAAATAATAATTTTAATATATTTTTTTTAAAACAGAATTATTTTTTAATACCCGAATTAAATTCTATGTAAATGTAGGTGCATTAATGAAACGGGGGGTTGAGGGGGGCGGTAGCCCCCCCTCACACAGAACTAATTATCATATAAAACTCTTCAGAAGCCTAATATGAATTTTTTAACACAGGTTTACATAACAGTACTCGTTATTTTACCTTTTAATCTGCAACCTGTATTTATAGTGTTAAATTTCAGGGTAAGAGAAAGTCGTGTGAGTGACACACCAGATTATTTTTTTAATCTTCAGATCCACATATCAATTTAACTTTTCCGTGTATGGTGCCCCGGTTCAGTTTAAAATAACTCCACTTAAATCATTCGCTAAAATGAATAAAGTTACTCAACCTTGTTTTATACCCTTAAAAATCACATACTTTAAAAATATATGATTGTTTTAACTTTTGATGATTTTACATTTAACCCTTTGCGGCGCAAGACAATTCAGATTATGTAAATTATACTGCCACCGGAATTCATGAACTAAATTAAACTAAAAGGAATTTTAAATTTTAAGGTTAAAAAAACTGGCCTTTTCTGATATGTTATAAACGTAAATTTTTGCTAAAAATATTCCGGGATGAATTTTTTCAGCTGGATCTTAAATTTTGCGTTCTCGCAGCGAGGACAGCGCGCGTTAAGGGGTTAACGAAGTTTTTCAAGAGTCTAAGAATTTTGTTTTCTTTGATGTTTTAAGTATTGATGAAACCATTAAATTGTCCTAAGCCTTAGTATAATTAAAATATATGAAAGGATAAAATAAGCAAGATTCTAAATAAGTATTTAAATTAATATTAAGTGATAACTTAATATTAATATCTCAGAATAAATCTTAATTTTAAGAACAATTTTATGAGAATTCTATTTGTGTGCCCAGGTAAAGTTGGTTTCCCAACAGAGCTTCACAGCGCGGAAATCTGATTTCAGAATAAGTTTTAGAATCAAAATTATGCAATCGTCTAAAGTAAGAGGCAAAACATTGCAAAATACTTAACCCCAGATGTCCGGGTCAACCAATGATAAAAGGTAGGCGCGTTTTAGATTACCAAATTACCCAATAAGAATTCATAAGAATAGTTTCGGTTCCCGCCTAAATATGCAGTATTTAAGCGGGAACACACGAGAAATCGTGGCTTTTAACGATAATCACTTGCCTAATAAACTCACGTTTAATTAAGACTCCATCATGTAAAAGTTTACGAAATAGATTCGCGAACCTACGGGGTCCCGCGGCTTGGATACCCGCCGGCCATCGGCACCGTAGCTTCTCGGTTGCCGGAACTAAGAGCGCATATACTGCTCAGGATGTCTGAGCAACCGGCCCATGACTGCATCATCTCTATTGTGACTGCATCTTTAGAACTAAATAAAGGATATTCGTTTCTCAAATGGACTCCTTACTTTTCTGCATAAGATGATCGTACACCTTCCGTAAACCAGAACTTATTTTTATTCATTATATATATATATATATATATATATGATACACATATATTTTTTATCGAGAATACTAATTCAAATATAGATTGACCAATATTATTTAATACAGTTAATTTCTGAACACAAATCATTCACAGAAGTCTAAAAAGTGGATTCTTCGAAGAATCGACTGAGATTTTTCCGATAAGAAATCATGAAAATAAAATTTTATAGTTCCCACTTCTCAGACTTTTGTCTGTCATATTTTATTCAATTATTATATAAAATCCCATTGTCAGGGGTCGTAATCTCCGCCCTTTTTTAAGGACACTCTCAAAGATAAGAAAATTCCACCTCTTTGCCACCCCTTATTTTATTCAGAAATATTTCTGGCTATATTTATAGCACTGTGCTATGATTTTACCGGGTAGAGATTACTACATAAAAATTTGGGTAGCAATAAATTTAAATTTTTTTTGTTCCTGATAGAGTGTCCTGAAAAAAGGCCGGAGAGTACGAGCCATGCATTGTAAAGACAACTATATACGTTACAATAAAAATAATAATAAGACAAAAGAAATCCAGCGGGCTACAAATATTCTAAAACTCTTTCCATTTGTATTTATAGATTACATCTTCTAATATAAATTAAGATTTTTGAGGGGGGGGGGAGGGGAGAAGAGGGACTAATTTGTGTACAAAAACTTTAAATGTTTATTACGCCATTTTACATAGCAATCATGCTATACTAAACCTGAATGGTATATTTAAGTTTCAAAGCATTATAAAGAGATTTGCAGAAATAGAATCACGGAAGAAAAATGAATAAACGAAAGAACTAATAGAGTGATGGATAAGTTGACAGACGAACCAAACTCATTACACAAATTTCTGTTTGCATGAAATTGAAACAAATTTTACAAAAGAGGGACGAAATGAAATGACACTGCCTATAACATTTTCATTTTTATCATATATAACTACTTTATAAAAGGCATATCCTCGCATTTTTTTTTTTTAATGACTTTCGTAAATAAATAAATAAATAAATATCGTATTTTAGTTGAACATAAGTTTTCTTTTTTAATGTTTTTCTTCGGAATAGTCTTTTAACGACCTTATTAAAACTCCTATATTTCATTTAAAATTTCATAATTGGCACCTTCAGGGTCTCCTTACGTTCATCATTTCGAATCTATATAAATAAACAATGTTTACCACAAATTTTGTAGACTGCATTACAATATCTGTGTAAACCCACGATAAATTACTATCACTAAGATTATCATACAGTTTATTAATATTTTTCAATAATAACATAATTTTCCTTATTTAATGATGAATAATTTATTATCATTTCCCTTTTTTGTAATTATAAGCTTAATTTTAAAAACAATGTTTCAATTGAATCAGATTTTTTTTTTTTTGAACAAGGTGTAGCTTTTATAAGGTTGTTCGAACAATCGAATTAAAAATATGTCCATTTCAAATATTTCTGACTTTCTGATTATTAATGATGTAAACATATAATTACTCTACGGATCAGAATAATCTAATTAATTAACATGCTTTATAAGGAGGTTATGGCTCATCAAAGTTTTTGCTTAAAATTCAATCTTCCATCTTATATATCGGAAATATGTCGGAACTTCTGAACTTTGTCAAAAATGTGTTCAAATATTTCAGAAAACTTCATTTGATTATAAAAATAGAGCCACTAGAGTATTCACTTTTGAAATTTTATTTAGAAAGTGGGTCTGTCTTTAGCTGATTAAAAAATTCGCCAAGACAAAATTCGCCATTTTTCGAATACTTTTCTTTTTTTCCAGATCTGTCTCCAAATGACTTTTTTTTTTTTTTTTCACACATGAAAACTATAATTTACATAATACAGCCTAATATTATCGAAAGATTGAAGCAGCAAATTTTAAGTATGTTGTGGAAATATTTCACCGAATATACATTTTATAAAGCTAGATATGATTTCATACATACAACTGTTGCCAAAAAACGTATAGAAAAAAATTTGAGCATATGTTATATTAATTTGTGTAAGAACAAATAAATGTAATGTAATATATTTAGATTTATAAAAAATATTTTTCCCCGAATTACATTTTTAACCCTTTGTGGCGCAAGACAATTTGAAAAAATTAAATTATAATGCCACTAGAATTCATGAACTAAATTAAACTAAAAGAAATTTCAAATTTTAAGGATTAAAAAACCGGCCTTTTCTGATATGTTATAAACGTGAATTTCTGCTAAAAAATTTCCGGGATGAATTTTTGCAGCTGGATCTTGAATTTTGCGTCCTTGCAGCGAGGACACCGCGCGTTAAGGGGTTTAAACATTAATAAGCATAATCTTTTTAAAAATTCTGGAAGAACAGGATTTTTTTTTTTAATGTTTATCTCGATAAGAGAATTTAACGAATTTATTCGAAATCTTATATGTTATTTAAAATTTCATACTGGGCAACCACAGGGGTGCACCTAAGTCCCACATTTTCAATCTCTAATCACAATCTCAATCATGTAGTTTCATGATATGGCTTTTGAAGGTGGAATTTTATGTGAAAAATTTAATTAATTCAAAAAAGCATCGTGGGACGAAACAGTGGAAAAAAAAAGTTTTTAAAAGGCTTTTTTAACAAGTTAGGAAAATGCCTCTTTTTCGATTTGAAATTTCAAACTTCGCCCATATAGGGTCTCCCCTATGCCTCCCAGTTCAGATTTTTTTCCATGAGGTATCTCTTACACTGTTTGAAACCGATTTTTATAGTTAAAAATTTGGACATCATTCTGAGTTACGGAAAGGGGGGGGGGAGTAGAAGGGGGAGTAGGACTCTTGGCAGACCCTGTATACGTATGCACATAAGATATCTTTACTTCTCATTTCTTTCTATAACTATATAAATATTTAAATGCTATCATCTCTTTAAAAGTATTTTTTTGCTTTTTGAACGGAAATATTTTAAAGCATGGAAAACGTTTTTCATTAATCTTAGAAACTTATTTAGAAAATACAATGAAAATTTTAGAATACGAATATTGCACAAAAAATTATCCATTGTTAATCTAGAATTATTATATATATATATATATTAAGCTGCGTTCTGACATTTTATAACTAATTGTAAAAAAGTAAATATTAAAAACTGAAATAAATCATTTAATTGTAAAAAGATTAAATAAAATACTTTTTTTTTTTAAATTATTATTTTTAGTTATAAGTTTATCTTAAAAAAGAAATGAATATAATTTTTTTATGTTGACAAGTGAAAGAAAAATGTAATATAAATGCGTATTTGAAAAAAAAATCTAAATCTTTTAATAATGATTTATTGAAAAAATTATAGAAGAAATAAAATCTATGTATTTTAAAACTAAAAAATAACCAAAAAGAAGTTTTGCAATTTATTTTAGTTAGATAGTCTTTGTTTTCATTACATTTCGTCCATGTTATATATATATATATATTAATTTTTTTGGAGGATTTTCAAATCTTTTAACAAGAAAAAATTGAGTTGTGGTATTTTAAATAACAATTTCTAATAGGAATCATAAGCCTTTAATGCAAAATTGTAAAAAATAGCATGAAAAATTAAAAATTAAAATTAGTCTTACTTTATACGGGTAAAAAAAGTATTGTTTTCCATGTAAGGTTCCGAAAGCTATTACATTTATCATAATAAAAATTAGCATTTATACTATTAAATATATAATTATTAAATATCATACTATTTAATTTAAAACTAGTTACCAAAAATTCAGCAGAAATCTCATTATTGTATTTTGTATATAATTATAATGTGTAAATAATAATAATAATAATAAAATAAACGTAGTTATAATAATGTAAATACCTTTAAATTAATCGTTTGGAAATCTTTAGTATGAAAATTTGACTATTGAAGAATTCCATTACTAAATCAACGTCTTTTTGGGACGTTTTTACTTTTTAAATACTTTTTATTATAATTTATAATAATCATAAGATAAAACAATAAATAAAGATAATATCAAATATTTTAACGCAAAAATTTCTTTTAGTACTGCAGACGTGCAGGACACCATGTTCAGAAATGTAATTTTTTGGAAAAACAACTTTTTTATTTTTTCAACTTTATTTTAACAACTTTTTGTAAGTTTCTTCGCATCCTAGAAGTAATCGCTTTGAGATACTTCAACTCAGTGATAATAAAATGCATAAGATACTAAATAAAAATACTCTTATATATATATATATATATTTTTTTTTTGCTAACTCTTTTCACACGCACGCACGCACACACACACGCACACACACACAAAAAAAAAAAAAAAAAAAAAAAAAAAAAAATTGGACATGGTGCCGTCTTTTACTTCTGGGGTACATAATATAAATATCATATATTGTATATCATACTTCATTTAAATAATATTAAATATTTTTACATTTTTATCATAATTATTCTAGAAAAAAAAATAATCGAAGGTATTACAAAGTATTATAGCGAATAATTATTATTTACTCTGAATAATTATTTTTTTCGTAATAAGTAAGTTATTACAATGTGTTGTTATAAGTAAACAATTGAAATTTTTGTCATAATGCATAGTAACTATTAAAAAACTTAAAATCTATTAAAAATTAACAGTTTCTTTTAAATGTAAAATAATGGTTTCTTTAGCGAACAGGCATTTTTTTCCAGGTCTTGAAAATAACTTTAAACATTTAATGATTTATTGCGTATAAAATAAATCAATGCTGTTCAATTTAAAATAATTAACAACGTAATTAAAAGAAAAAAAATCTATAACTATCAGACTCAATTTTTTCAATCTAAAATATTTCGACATTATGTTTTATAGTATATACGGTTTAATAGTTTTTAAAAGCAATATAAGTTTCTACAAATGCTTTTTAGAGATTTAATGGCTTTTGTCTGGTACTTTTTAAAGATATTTTATGTAATCCTGTAAAATGACGTAAACAATACACATTCGATTTTATATAAGAGGCAGGGCTGTAATTACCTTTGTTAACATTTACCATTTCATAGTATTCTTTGACCACATTTCTAGGGAGCATGGGGCACATTGCGCATGTGCTGACTCAACGAGTCCAGGGTTAATATAGGAGTGATAATTCTTGCGGTCGAATCGGAATGACTGGACGTTAACAAATTCCAACCTGTCATCAATTTGGCATCCCTACCCATCTTTAGAATAGTCCTCTATGCTAGGCGCGGGAGACGTGGTCTCATTATATACTGAATGTGTCTGGGAAATAACAATCAAACATCGTAAATATTTATCAAATAAACAAACATAAAAAATTTGAAAGTAAACATTAAAAAAAAATATATATATATATATATATCAAGTTTATAACAACCATACAACTTTAGTTACCCACTATAACACGTAGACGCAATTTTTGGCGATAATGTAGTTAGGATATATAAAATTGTCCTAACAAATGAGACACCTAAGAATTCTCTTGTAAGAGAAAACTGTTACATGTAGTACTTTTTGAAGATAATGTGGTCAGAAGTTGTAAAATTGTCCTAAAAAATAAGACACCTAATAATTTCACTGAAAGAGAAAACTGTTACATACGTAAGAACACATAAAACAGAGTTTACATAGCGAGTTAAGGGGAAAAAAATGGTACAGCCGTTTTCTGAAACACGAATTTCTGAGATCAAAAACTGACCTACCTAGTCAGGTTGATGCTAATTTTCTGTAATAACCGTGTAATACATTCAAAAGGATGTCATGTATGTAGCAATTTTCAAGAGAATCGTTAGAGTCGTTTTTGAGATACCAACTTCACCAAAACTAAATAAACTCAATTGCTGGCCGAAAAACAACAAAGTATATTAAAAAGGGAGTTAACATGGCGAGTTTGAAAAATAAAAATAAAAATAAAAATAAATAAATAAATAAATAAATAAAATACTTACAGCTGTTTTTAAAGGAAGCCACTTGCGATACTTCCTATTGAGCTACATATACAGGACGCCTATGAATTTTCTTAAACTAACCAACTAATGCCTGAGAAAGGGCATTTAAGAGGACGTCTATAAATCGACTTTGAAGGAACTCGTTAGAGTCGTTTTTGAAATACGGATTTATGATCTTATTTCCGGTTTCCAATGTCCCACTTCCGGCTTTCCAAATTTCACAAAAAGTTGAAAAATCATCCGTACACGAGACCTGTCTCAGTTCTGAAATTCGTTGTTCTACCTCAATTAGTTTTGGAGATATGCTAGTCAAAAGATTTCCCACACACATACACGCACACAAAAATACACACATGCACATACACAGACACTGAACAATTGCCAAAAACAACTTTTTGGATTCAGGAGATCTTATAACATGTAAATCAGGTGAAAACTGGATTTCAAATTTTTTGACCTAATACAATGCTCTTATTATATACGGCAGTCAATGAAAGTAATAATGCATATATGTTCACCACACAAAGTATGTGCATTTTCAATCACTTGTTTATAAAATTTGCATTCTGCATCATTAAATACCGCTTTCTTAGTAGGTACTATTTAATGCAATTTTAAAAATTTATTTGAAGTCTCTGGAGCGATAATGAGAAAATAATTCTATTTTTATTCAGAAAATGATGCTATGATTTTATACACTAGAAGAGTTTACTATAAATTTCAGTGCTTAAGACTTATTATAAATTTACACATTTTATTTGATTTATTCTCAATTCTGCTTTGTATCATACTTTATTTAAAAGTTGTTCTAAAAGGAAACAAGTCATTCATTGAATATTAGATTATTTTATATTTCGTAAGCGCACGAATTCCTTTGAAAACTTTAGAACCATAATACTTATCCAGAAAATCGCATAAAACACTACCTAGAACAGCGCAATAAAAACTTTTAATGCGTAAACAAACCTACACTATCATGTTCATTCAATAGTTTTTCTTCGAAAAATTTCAGACACGGATGCACAGAAATGAGATCGTAAATCTGTATGTTACACGCATATAATAATTTATTGTAGAACCTAGCAGATTTTGTAGAGATTTATCTTGTCTTTTCAGCTTTATTAAATGAAATATAGTAGTAGAAGAAAGCTTTAAGTTGGTTATATATATTTATTTCGTGCTAGAAAACTGAACTGTAGAAATAGCCTTAAGCGGTTAAAAGAGAAAAATATTGTTTTGTTTAAAATTAAAATATTTTTTAGAATTTAAAAATTATAAAGTTCTCTCCTAAACATTATTTAAAATACATGTTTAATAAAAGAAAGATTTGTAAAAATTAAAATTTTGTTATATTGTATAATGGAGTGCTATCGATTTTTGTTTAAATTAAAAATATATATTTTGTTATTTTTACTAGTATATAAGTTGTATGTAGTTATTTTTAAATTATTTTTTTCTTTTTGTTTTCAAATGTGGTATAGTGAATTTAATATTTATTCAAAGATATGGTAGACATAATCATTCCACAAAATGCTTAAACCTTTGTGAGGCAAGATAATTGCGATAATTAAATTTGGAAAGCTCTCATGATTTAGGAACAAAGTTAAATAAAAAAGAAATAAATGGTGTTTTAGCGTTACGTTATAAAAGTAAAATTTCCAGATTAGTTTTTAAAGTGGGAATTAAATATTGTGTCCTTCGAGCGAGGACGCTGTACCTTAAAGGGTTCATTCTCAAATTTAGCATTCTAAGTATTAAATAAAAATAATTGTGAAAATTGTAAAAGTGCCTAAATTGCATTCAGTTAGATAACTGAAAACTTATTGATAAAATTACATTAAAAGTAAAGAATATTTTACTCCTTTGTTCTGAATAAAAAAAGATTATTTTTAAGTAACTTTTTACTTCATTTTACACATAAATGGTAGAGAAAATGTTGTTTTTGGATTACGTTTTCTAAATTGAGTTATTGTCATATTGACCCGGTCGATGTTCCCCGAATCCGAAAATGACAATAGTCCATCTGAGCGTGTCCGTCAGTGTGCGATCTCTGTGTGATCCTGCTATCAGAATAACACAAGAAAAGGAATGTTTCCAATAAGTCTAAATCCAGTATTCTACATTAGTATCATATAAAGATGCCTCTTAAACCTTTATCATTGAGATGAAAATCTGTGCAATTATATTAGGTCTATGATGAAAATTTCTCATAAGTATATTTTTACATCTTTAGTCAGTACTACACAAAATTAAATTAACCTATTATTTCAAATGTACATGATAATGTTTTATATAAAATATAGTATGAAAAATATTTATCTTTTATTTAATAGACCTATACAAAAGAAGTGGAATAAATTAGGGATATGACTATAAATGGCTTGAAAAGCATTTTAAGAATATACTTGCTTAAAGTGCATTGCAAATTCGGCTATGAGTATCTTTACTGTACCAAATTTAAATTCATTATATGCTGCGTTTCAGTTTATAGTTATTATACAGGGCTGCACAAAATCAGTCGAATAAGTTTCAAATATGGGCAAAAATTCTCTGAATAGTTTGATTTTTTTTTTCATTTATTATCAGTTGTAATGTTTTTATTAATTTCTCACGAGAAATTTATGTCAATTAAATTTGACATCTAAATTTATTTTGAACTTTTGTTTGAAGTACTTTTGAATTGTTCAAATGCAATACCTCATATGTTATATCTTAAATAGTATAAACATGCGTCATGTAATGTAAGGTAAGAGGAAGTGATGTGAGTATCACACCAGATTATTCAAACAAGTATGATGTTTTTTTGGCACCTTAAATACTTTATGTTGGTAAGGAAATTGTACAACTATTATGGAAATAAATTAATAGATTATTTATTGCGGGTACTTTGGAATGTTGTTTTTATTGGTACAAACGAATTTTTTTTTACTGTATTTTGTATTTTTATCTTATTTTATAAAACTAGGGGCTCTACCCCCTGCTCGCTCCGATCACCAACATTCGATCCACTGCAATTATTATCAATATTCCTATCAGGCTTTTCACTGAATATGAACATTGATAGCGTATAACACAAGACAAAAGCAGAAAAATGTTATAGAAATTCCCATATTTAATGTCAAATTGAAATATATAATATATAATACCACATTTTCTTTTTTTTTTTTTTCTTTTTTTTTAAGAACAAAAATAAATTCATAATATTTAGGCCATTTTGTGTTACACCTTTATTATATATGACCCCCCTCCCCCTTGGCAACTTTTAAATTTTTGTCAGTATTTGGCGATGAATTTTTTGGTGTAATTGCTTGCTAAAAATAAAAGAAAAGAAAAGAAAGAAAGAAAGAAAATAAAAAAATCTAGTACATATAATCTAAAACCTGTACTTTTTCCAAATACTTATACTTTTTTCTGTTGCCTACACTTTTTAAGTTATGAATTTTCGTCTTGCCATAATTAAAAACCTGAAATGTGTTCCAAAAATGTCTAATTCTGTAATGTTAAAAGACTATCAGCACGAAATTACAAGATTTATAAATGAGTATGATTTCGACTCTATTTGGAACAACTTGCATGTTGGTCCACAAATGTATTTGGCGATTTTCTTTTGGTGATTATGTCGAAATGGGATTTTCGGGAGTGGTTGCCATGGATTCCATACGTAAAGTGAAAAAGCATTTTTCAAAATGTATCTGTTTTGTAATGTACATAAATACGTTAAGGTTATTTTTAATATTAATAAAATAAATACATCAGTACGCATAAATATATATATATATATATATATATGCTTCCCGGGAACTAATATAGTGTTGGTCCACAAATGCATTTGGCGATTTTCCTTTGGTGTTTATGGCGAAATGCCATTTTCGTAAATGGTTGCCATGGACTCCAAGCGTAAACAAAAGCAAAACGCGTTTTTCAAAATGGCGTCATTATTAATGTATAAAATTATTTAAGCTTATTTTTTATCATTTATGCCGCTATCGTTCAAAACGGCGCCAAAGAAAAATTGCTAAATCCAGTTGTGCACCAACACTATACTTGTACACAGATTTAGATATCAAAATTATCACCAAGTTAAATGCTGACCTATAATGGATAATGGAAAATCACGATCATTATTCGTGAAAGAACATATAAGAAATTGATAAACAGCATAAGAAATTTCGAGTAATATAAATATTTTCTTAGAAGCAACACTAGAAGTTGCTGTCGCAAACAAAAAAAAATTGACGCCAGTGACAGAAATATTTTTTAATATATAGAGATATAAAATATTATAATTTTAGTTCAAAAATTTTTTTAACATCAATTATATTTAATTTAATTAATTTATGATTGGAAGTTTGGGGATTTATGGAATTTGATTTGTGTAAATGCAACTTTTCAAAACTATTTAAGTATAAAATATTTTGAAATAATTTTTGTTATCTCTTTCAATAATTATCTATTTGAGTGAAATAGAATAAAAAATTGTTATTGAAGCATCACACACACACACAAAAAAAAATAAATAAATAAATAAATAAAAAAAAAAAAAAAAATAAATAAATAAATAAATAAAAATATGATGTGGTAATAGATGTATTTGCGAAATGTCGGTAGTATATAACTTATTCTCTGTTCGTTTTGTTTCATTTTCTTTTTGGGTTTAGGCTTCAAGTGCAAAAATCTTTTATCCGGTTACATCTTGCGGAAACTGATAATATCTTAATAAAATCGAATTTCCAATTAGATTATTTAGAATATTTGAATATGAGTCGCATATTAATCTAACCTTTCAAGCTTGTAGAACTAACGTATTAGAAGAAGAATGATATGTTTAAAAAAATTACATCAGAAGAAGCAGAAGACAGCTAAAAAATAAAATGACAGCACATATAAACACATATAAATGTCTACACACAGGTTAAAGGGCATTTATTTTCTGAGAATAAAATTATTAATAGCTAAATATAAGAAATATTTTTTTAGAGAATTCAAAGATGTCAACTGAATTAATGGCACTAAATATGTAAATCAAGTGTATTTAAAGTTACATTAATAAAGCATATAAATGATCTAAAGAAAATTAAAGGCATAGTTAAAAACTTTTATGCTTTTCCGCTAAAAAAAAAAAAAAAAAAAAAAAAAAATAGAAGTTTTTATTTTATTTAATTAGTGAAAAGTATTACAAGATTTAAAAATAAAAAAAAAAACACTAAAATTTACCGATAAAAAAAAAGCGTAAAAGAATTATGTAAACAATGTAGTAGAATATCACTTAAAAGTCCGAGTCGGCCATTTAGGAAATATGTATATAACATAAGAAAATGTATTCGCAATCACTGTGTAACTATAATTTAGTTCGTTTTATGGCTATTCGTTTTGAATTTTTTTTTTTTTTTTTTTTTTTTTTTTTTTTTTAAATAGAAATAAAATACAATTTACATAAAAACTATAGTTACTTAAATAAAAGTAATTCAAATTTTAAATATTCAGAGAAAATTCAACAAAATTCTTTTTTATTATTATCATTATTTTTACTCTTAATATATATATATATATATATATATATATTTGTTTTGAGAAATATATTATAAAATATATGAAAACAATAATTGCATTTCTTTTTAAATTTATTTCTTTCTTAGTATTTTTTTAATTCTGATAATATTTTTGAATTACTTTACTCCTAATTAAAAAAAAGTTAAAGATATCTAAATTAAATGTAGCTATTAACAAAGAGCTATTTCTATTAAAGATTGTTCGAGGATTCCTTAATATAAATCTCGATTAAGCTTAGTGTGGTTAATAGGAACGTGTACCTGAAAGAAAACATACCTTAGTTAAATGGAAAATTTGTTATCTAATGTTAGATACAAGCCAGTATAGTAATTGTAATATAATGTATTATGTTAAATATTCGTAATATTCAATAAATGCATATTAGTTTTCATGAGAAAAATTTTCCTTCTTTTCTTCACATGGCTTGTAGTTTAACAACTTTGGCATATAAATAGCATGGAGAGATTTATTTTTAAAACTATATGAAAAAGAGAAAATGTTTATGGGAAGTTTATGTGAAAAATATTACTTTAGCAAAAACGTTAAATAGGGTTAAAAAAAAAAATGTAATTCAATTGCAAAATACATTTAGAAATTAATAGAACAACATTAACATTTTATCAATTTTATCACAGTTCTTTCACTTAAAAATATGTATATTTAATCTATGTAAAATAAGTTTCTCATACCATTAGTACTAAAGAATAATAAATTAAAATTATTAAAAAATATAAATTAAAGTAGTCCTTAAAAGAAAAAAAAATTCTGATAATATATTGGTTACATATATGATTTCATAACAATAGACTAGTTATTAGCAACAGAAAAAAATATAATGTTTATTTTAAATGCTTATAAAATACACAATTTATAAATAATTTTTTAGTTAACGAAATGTATTGATGTAATATTTTGTTAAATATATATGTTCGTATTATAAATAATATTTGAAGAAAAATAAAAATTAAAAAATAATAAATGAAATTTTTTTGCTTAAGCCGTTAGCGCCAAGGGTTCTATTTATAGGATAGTTTTATTTTATGAAAGTCACACAGAAAAACCATCTTTATCCCAAACTTCCACTCCCAACTTCCTATATGAGGAGTGAATGGGAATTCAGGAGAAAATATCTGAAATTTTAACGAAAAAGAGTTTTTGTAAGGGTAGCGAACACATAATTTATTGCAAAGAGATTCAGTCCTTTCATTATGAAATTATTAGTTTTGATTAAACTTAGCAGTCATATGAATTTAATATTTTAGTCTTTTTTTTTTTTTTAATGAATTTAACAATCAGAAAAACTGGACTTCTGTAACAAAAAGAGAAGTAAGTTACCTGAACACAATCACCCCTGCCTATATTTAGGGCACTAATTATCTCAAGCTGTAACAATGGGATTGGAATTATTCCTCTAGGTTAGCTTAATATTGATGTCTTAAACATAACTGGAAATAATTTTGCATATTTTTATGCTTTAAATTATGTTGGACATTAACGCGTTAATGACTAAATACAACGCTCAAAACAATTGAGGGAGCAAGTAAAAAGTGAAGAAAGCTGTGCGAAACACTGGCATAAAATGGAGTGTATACGTGTATCAAAATAATGCAGAAAAAGGATTAAAAAAAAAAAAAATCATGGAAGCTTTATTTCTTTAAAACGATGAAAATAACATGGAGAGATGATTCAGGGCAAAAATTTGGTTCCGTGTAAGTAAAAAAAAAAAACTGTTTTTGAAAATAATGAAAGATATGACTTGTGGTCCCTTCGAACAGTTAAAACTGCTTCTTCTATTTATTTTTATTTTTTCCATTGATACGATGTAATTATAAATAGGCCTTTGCAGAATACTGTTCCGCTTCTCAAAAATTGAAATCGTCAGATCCCAGACCGTAAACAGAGGCTTTGGTCTCACTGCAATGTATCATCCGAGTGTGTCCCAAACATGATCGATCGGACTGAGGTTATGATAGCGCTGGCTATCCCATGCGCTGTATTGTTTCATCTTCAAGCATGTTCTTCACAAGGCGAGCCGTTTGAGGTCTGGTGTTATCATGCGCTAAAATAAAAAAATATCCAATGTCTACATCAAAAGGTACAACTTGAAGTCGCAGTATTCCATCTGCAAACTTTTGGGTTGTAAATTGCTTTTTCGAATAATATGCAGGTCCGAACGTTCATCTACGCCGATTCCAGTCCATATCATCTCCCCTCTCGTCTGTAAAGAATCTTTCATTAAAGATTCTTTTAATGAAAGATTAATGAAGATCCAATTTGAAATTATCCCACATTTGTTCATTGTGGATTTATTTTAAAACACCCGTCATGTTTTAGTATGGAAGGAAAAGGGTCACTCAAAATAACCTTATATTCGCTCGTTAAATATGACATTACAGACGAGGGGTTAATGATACGGATTAGTGGCCTAAAAGATGGGTGTAAAGACATGCATATCACGCTGAATGGTATTTCGAAGGCCCAAATGTATGCAAATGAGGCCCCATGTCGTACCTTCTACTATCGCGAGTTTTAAACTATGTTGTCTTGACAATTTTAAATGAAAATTCGTAACTTACTACTATAGTTATAAAAACTGACAATAATAACTTATTTGTCTTAACCGTGGTTTAAATGTATACGCATGTGTTCTGCATAAGAAAACTTTTTCTCAGTTAATTTATTTTAATTTTGTTTCAATTTAATTTGTTCATATTCTTAATTTTAGTATATTGTTAGCGAATATTTTCATGAAAAGAGAAATGTTTAGAGCCACTTTTGCTGAAACGTAACAAATACGAATGTTCAGTACAATTGTTTCTGCATAATAGAACATGATTACCTATAATTTGATGTTAATTATTTATTCATAATTAATGTAGCATAACAAAATAAACTTCACTTATTCATTTTTTAAGTACTTTAATAACGCATTTCCCCCCCCCCCCCCAGGAGAAACTAGAAATATTTAGTAAAGGAAAGAAATGGTTAAAAACTGATGTGTGAAAAAATATATTACAGGTATTAAAAGAGACTGTTTCGTACATTATTTCAGAAAAGCAATGCTAAGATAAATTGATAATTATTAAAAAAAAAAGAAAAAAAGAAAAAAATATGAAAAATAAATACTTTTATTTAAATCAACTATTTACATTAGATTGTGTTAAAAATATTATTACAAATCTCATTTTTATTTTAACAAACATGCATATAAGAAAACTATTTTTAATAAGTATTTTAATAATAATAATAATTGTGAGTAATTTTTCTCAATTATATAAATAAATATGTATATTTATAAATGATTTTCATACGTGATAAAAATATTATTATTATTATTATTATTATTATTATTATAATTAAAAAACATGCATTTACGAAGAATTCTTTTTTATAATACACAAGGTTTTTAAAGTATCTAAAAATTCTACAGAACGCAATAAAATACAACAGTGGAACAAATATGAACCTTATACACATATACACTTTTATGCTAAAATAGCGAATTGCAACTTGACATCATTTAGAAATAGCATCTATAAATAGCACGCATAATAAAAGAATCCCGTTCAAAGAAAAAGTATTCTTTTTTTTTTTTTTTTTTTTTTTTTTTCACTAGCCTTTTTTCTAGGTTTACATTTGACTTATAACGAGCAATTAACTTACGATTTACGCACTTTGATTAATATCTCGTCTTCACAAAAACATCAACTTGTTACCGAACTTTTAGATTTTTTACTTTTAATGAACACCATTTAAAAATAATTTTTTCCCATTGAATTCATTTTGATATGTGGTAATGATTATCAAAGTTTGATAGTATATGCAATAATTTCAGTTTAATAAAATATATTTTTTCTATTTTGCGCGGATTTTTTTTTTTTTTTTTTTTTTTAAGATAAATCTAGATTAAAAAAAAAAAAAAAATATTATTACTTATTAAGAATGTAGTTAAAAAGTATTAATTTTACTGCCGTTCATGACATTTGTATAGAAGTAAAATTATTTAAAAAAAAAATCATCCATCATTAAAATCTGTCCTAATTATTATCCCCTAATGAGTATTAGATATAAATGTATGGCGTAGCGACAGAAAATAAGAGTTCATTAAAAATAATAAGTATGAAACGTTGCTTGTTATAGGTTTATAATTATGAAATCTGCTTCGACATATTTAATTTATTCTGATTTACATTCTGATTGTCCTGGTATAAGTTTCTTTTCTTTTCTTTTGGTTTTTATATTTAGTATGGTGGTGCTTTTTCCCCATGTGTGAGAACAAGTTCACAGATATCTTCTTTTAAATATTTATTTCATTTCTAAATAATTCAATTTATAATTTAAAACAAAAAAGTCAATTTATTAAGAATAATTATGAAATTAATTAATTCATTTAACAAATAAAATCTAATCTAATTTATTAAATTTATTCCAATAAAAAAAGAACATTTTATTCTATTATATCCTCTGAAATCAATTCATTCTATTATAAAAGTCAATCTCTCTTTAATTTAATTTGTATTTTTACTGAGGGACTTATTCATTTATAAACAAGTACATTTTCCTCTTTTCAACAACATTAGGTTTCAATATCTCATTTAATCATAGATAGAAAATAATTTATTTGTCTAAATTACTTTCTAATATAAATAGAAGTTCCGAAATGTATTTCATTTCCGGTGATTTGTGCTATCATAATAAGACATTTCAGTCTCGTTGGCGTCAACAGATGCTGGATTCGTTTCTTTTAATAATAATAATAAAATAAAATAAGAACAAATAAATTCTTAATGATATGTTCCTGGCGCCGATAAAAAGTAATTATGTTTGGCATAATTTATGTTGCCAAGCCTGGCTTTGTCTTTTGGATAACGGTTTAAATTTTTTTTAATTAACCAATTAGAAAATTCTTTTGGCGCTTTATTTGGCATTAGTTTGTTAATTTGGGGTTTTAATTGGCGAATGCAGTTTAGTACACCTTTCGCTTTCAAACTGTTAATATCTCTTGTGTACTGGCGTAAGAAATATCTCCCCTAGTTTGCTTTCCCTCTCCCTCTCTGGCCTATAGAATTCTACGAGAACCGTGTAAGTGCTTACTTGATTGTTCATGTCTTTAGCATTAAAAAAAAAAAAAACTGTTTTATTGGAAATGACTGCTGTTATTTTTGTCAAGAGGCACTCTTTTAACATGCTATATGGATTTTCCTGCCTGGCTTATTGTGTTCAGTGATGTACTATAATTTTATTCCACTATCTTCACGGAAATACAACCATTTCACGGACAAATTATATTCTCTACACCATGCAATTTTTAACTTTCGTCAAGCCAACCAATGTATTTTGTCATGCTATTCCCCTTATTTTCTCATGCTGTTACATGTACATTGTCATGCCATTTTATGCATTTTGTTATGCTGTTCTAAGGGTATCTGCTAATTATTATACTATAAACGAGATCGATTTTATTCTTTCTTTCATCTTTTATTGTCATTATTGATTGTGTACTTTTTTTTCAAAATACGGAAGATGATAGG
This sequence comes from Salticus scenicus, assembly GCA_963930645.1. Lineage (NCBI taxonomy): Eukaryota > Metazoa > Arthropoda > Arachnida > Araneae > Salticidae > Salticus > Salticus scenicus. The sequence goes on from OZ005649.1 coordinate 186,190,286, forward strand.
GGATTTTATCAATATTTATTTACAACTAGCAAACACTGTATTACCATGGGGCATCGATTGAAGCAAAATAAAAATGGGAGTAAAGCCCCTTATAGTTTAGCTTTTACTTTGAGAGAACTGAAATTCTATTCATTCTATAGATCATAACATTTTGAATTTACACGATATTTGTTTGAAGTTTTTATATAAGTTGCTCAATACTTTTGACTATTAAATTATGCAGATGAATTTTTTGAAAAGCTAGCACATGCGTAGTTAATCATTATTTAGTAAAAATACTCATATTTCGTAACGCTTTTAACATTTTTGCATTATGATTGCAGCATGCTGTATCTAATGTAGTATGCTAAATTTTCTTAAATTGTCTTTTCACTACGTCTAATACCCTACGCGTTATATAAAAAGTGGAATAACACGGTGCAAAAATCGGTAAAATGTGCAAATTTCCGAAATTCTTCTACAATATATGCAGCCATATTTTCTTTCCTAATTAACTTAGAGATAAAAGACTGATATCATTAGAATGCTTATAATACATGCTTTTAAATTATATATCGCACGTATATATATTTTAATGTTTTCACTTTAAAGTCAAACATTTTGACATTTGACCTCTAATATCTCAGAAAGTACACATTTATTAGGTCGTTGCAAAAGTTCGTGCGGACGCGGATCATTTTATTGCCTCCAAAGACGAGAGCTTCTATCGCCGTGGTATACATTTGTTAACCGAAAAATGGGCAAAGGTCGTAGAGAGTAATGGAGAGTATTTTGATTAAAATTGTCATTTGATTTGATATGTTTTTATGAAATGAAGCAATAAAAAACCTCACGAATTTATGCAAAGACCTAATAATTTTCTTTACAAACTTATATGTCATTTTAACATTTATTATCTATAACTAAAACTATTGCAAATTTCAACATGGGCCGTCCATGAGATGCTGAATTATAAATTAATATGGAACCCTAAATAAGTATTTTCATACTAACATAACGTACATTTTTTCGATATTTTGTTCCCTAATTAACTTAGAGTTACGAGTATAAGATTGGTATCATTAGAAAGCATATAATACAGGCTTTTACATGATATATCACATGTATGCATTTTTTAAATTTTACATTTTAAGGTCAATCATTTTGACATTTGACCTTCAATATCTTAAAAAGTACATATTTAATTTTCTTTTAAAAATTATATGTTATTCTTACGTTTATTATCTATAATTACTGTAAGTTTCAACATGGTATGGCCATGGGATACTGAGTTTTAAAATAAAATGCAACTCTACCAGTATTTCCATATAACATAACGTACGTTTTACAAACAAATGGCCGTCCCGTCTTCATACTTACTTACAATAATTAACGATAATAAACGTTATAATAACATATAATTTTTAAATGAAAATAAAATGTATACTTTTTGAGATATTGAAGTTGAAGGCCAGAATGTTTGACTTTAAAATTAATTAAATATATATATATATATATATATATATATGTATATATATATGATATATCATTTAAATGTTTGTATTATAAACGTTCTAATGATACACATCTTATATCTAAGTTAATTAGGGAACAAAATATGGGGAAATAATACATTATGTCAGTATTAAAGTATTGATTTAGGGTTACATATTAATTTACAACAAAGCATCCCATGGCTGTCCCATGTTGAAATTTGCAATAATTAGAGATAATAAATGTAAAAATAACATATTACTTTTAAAAGAAAATTAAATGTGTACTTTTTGAGATATTGGATGTCAAACGCCAAATGTTTGACCTTAAAGTGAAACAATGTAAAAATATATACATGTTATATCATTTGAAATCCTGTAGTATAAGCTTTTTAATGATAGCAATCTTATATCTGTAAGTTAATTAAGGAAGAAAATATGGGTAAAACTTTCGTTATTTTAGTATGAAAATACTGATGGATGGTTGCATTTTAATTTATAACTCAGCATTCCATGGTTATCACATACAGAAATTCACATTAACTATAGAAATAAAAATAAAAATACTATATAATTTTCAAAAGAAACTTAAATATATACTTTTTGAGAAATTAAAGGTAAAAAAAAAAGTATGTTTGACCTCAAAATGAAAAATTTTAAAAATATATGCATATGATATATCATTTGAAAGCCTTTATTACTCGTATAAGCCTTCTAGTGATATCAGTATTATATCTCTAATTTAATTAGGAAAGAAAATATGGGTACATTTGTTGTAGAAGAATTTCGGAAATGCATTTTTTACCCATTTTTGCAGTCCTGTACATCAAAAACTAAAAGCGATAGGGGCTAATTAATTGGTATACATCCATTTCTCAATAGAACAATAGCCCAATTTCATAAAAATCTGATGGGGTCAGGTTAAAAATGCCGTTTTTTTTTTTTTTTTTTTGTTGATTTGACATGGAATGACTCATTAATTAATGAGGATTCAAAAATACGGGGTGTTTATAAAGTCCAGGACCCATTTTGATGTTTAATAACTCATAAAATAAAGAAGATATAAACAAACTTATGGCATTTATTGATGGAATAACAAATATATTTTCTTTTCAGGTTTGAATATCTTTACTTTTGTAAATATCGTCTGCGCGTGTGGTTAATTTCAGATAATTTCATTTTCCAGTCTAAATATCTGTACTTTTCTAAATATCGTCTGCTTATTAATTGCATTTTCCCCTCTTTTGTTTTTGGCAACTATTGCAATGTTATGTTTACTTTTGATGTGTTTGTTCTATGTAGTACTTTTGTATGTGATGTTTTATTCGAGCGGATATTAAGGAGAATGCATACACCACAAGAGAAAGCATGGATGCCGACATGCTTGCCGCTACCTGGCGTGAAATTGACTATCGACTTGATATTCTCCGTGCGACGAAGGGGGCACACGTGGAAGTTCATTGACAAGGGTCATGAAACTTTTTGAGTCTATCTAACATTTATGTTATTAATTTTAATCTATCTTTATTATTTTATGAGTTATTCAACATCAAAATGGGTCTGGGACTTTATAAACACCCTGTATGTTGAAATAGCTAACTGTTAAAAATACTACTAATAATAATAATAATAATTAATTATTTAATAAAACATAAATAAATAAAAATTTTAAAAGCAACATTAAAAATTAATTAAAATTAACTAATATATATGCTATTTAAATAAAATAGGAATTAAAAATATATCACGAATAAGGTTTTTTTTTTTTTTTTTTCCCAAAGAAAACTATATACAATACGTTGTACACATTTAGGATTTTTGATAATACATTTGTGTATTTTCAGATGACACTACTTAAAGATTCATTTTATTTTTAAATGAGGATGAGTTATTCAAAGACAATACAATTTTCATTTCAATTTAATAGTAATTTGAAATCCGTAATAGTTTTTTCTTTTAAGAAATAAAAAATGGAAAATCTTTTTAAAATAATCTACAAAAGTACATAAAAGAAAGACGACTGCTTCAAAATTGTAACTGTTAAGCAGAATGCGCTCGAGGGTAAAGTAAGCATAAAAAATATACATGTTGTTGTTATTAAACTTATTATGCGGATTTCTTCCTTCATATGAATATATATATATATATATATAAGTTTAGAATTTTTAATTAATTCCTTTATACAATTTTTTAGAAACTTTGTAAATAAAATCTTTTCTGGAAATAACAATAACAAATATAATAATAACACATAAAATAACAAATCCTGATTCATAAAAGAAAAATAAAATACTCATATTATTGCATAAAGATTGCGCGCAAAAAAACTTAATAAAGCTGCATGCAAATTAGTTTTTTTTTTTTTTTTATTTTATTTAAATGCTTTTGTTTGCATAACGAGATGTTTATATGTTTATAGTTTAAAAATTCTATGTATTGTTAATGCTGATGTTAATTAAAACAGCAGTAATTCTTTTAATAGTTTTGATATTGTGATATAATATACCTGGAAATTATTAAATAATAAAAGCGAATATTTTCATTTATTTAATTAATTTTGAGCTTTATAAAAACGGAAAAAAGAGAAGTTTTTCTATTGAAATCAAATTTTGAACAATTAAAATTATTTAAATCCCTGCTATTACATGTATACATACATAAATATATTGAGATTTCGTCTTATTGATTTTTGTAAATACTTGTAATTGAAAAATAATGCAATAATGCATCACCAAAAATAACATCCAAACATCATATATATATATATACAGGGTTCGTGAAATACGATCGCCTGGTCGCCTTTGGTGACCAATGTATTTTAGCTTTCGACTACATTTTAAACGAAAATTCAAGATTAAAAATTTCTTTTTTAATATTTTGGTGAAAACAACTGGTCCTAGAATTGAATGCAGACGCCTATGCAAAACCAGAGTGTTGTTAATATCAATTTGTGTAAGAAACAGTCGAAGGAAAACAGCAACGGCTATCTGTGCGTATTTTGCACAATATTATGTTGAGACACAGGGTTGAATCAATATATCATTAAGGAATTTACACTGCTTTTCATTCCACTGTGCATGTTTAACAAATTGGTGTTGAATCGATGGAGTTTATACCGCTCTCGTTTGTTCGCTTTGCGACCTGGTGCTGAATCGTTTCACCTGTATAAAGATGTGTGGATGCCAACGGTGTATTGGTTTAGAGTAAATAATAAAACCGGCTTGAGGATGTCAAACTTAAACAGGTGTTTCCTGATGTATAATCCAGCCCTAGTTAGTATTTGATTTTTATACACAGAGTTATAATTTTTATATTGAAGTAAATTTCGAAATTGAAAAATATATAAATAAAAGCCGGGAGACTTTTTTTGTGTACTAGCTACTAATTTTTTTTTTCCTGGTGACCAGTTTTTTTACCCTTTATCCATACATATATATATATAATTGCACTTTGGATTTTCATTTTCTACTTTTCTCTGTGACTTTGTTAAAAAAAAAGAATATAAGTAAAGTCCATTTATTCATTATTTTGTAGAACATTTTATGTATTAAATATAACATATATGGACTTGTTTTGAACAATTCGTTGTTTTAATTCAAAGCTGTTTTCAGGTGCATATAAAAGGCAAAACTTTCCCTATATTGAAAATTATCATTACATAAAACTTCTTTATATTATTAAACGATCTTCTTTCATAAACAACTGTATATTTTAAAATAAATCAACATATAACTTTTAAAATATCTATTCATATCGAAAGTTTTATTTAAGATCTAAAATTCGCATTATTATTTTTTAATACACTGACTAAAAATATAAAAATGGAAAGAAAAAAAAAAGACTGTGCATTTAGTAATGTGATGGGTTTTAGTATGTAACTATAATAAAAATAACAGTAATAATAATGTTATTGTTTTGTAATATTATACAATTTTGAATTTTTATTCGGAAAACCATAATTTATATCAAGCTTTAGAACATACTACGTTCAAAATAATTATAGGATATTGTAAATTTTCTTTTAAAAATAAATGTTATTGAAATGTGTATTAGCAAAATAAAACACAGTAATCAAAGTGCAAACGTTCAAACCTGGAAAAAATATAAATATCCAAAGTTTTGCTGTGTCGTGGAAAAGGACATATGAGCAACAGTTAATCAAAAAGTTAATCAAAATGCCAACAGTTAATCAAAATGCCAGTGTACAGATGAAAAAATGATCTTACTTTGAGTGCTTTGTATCAGTAAGGTCGATATCGCATCAAAATCATTTACCCGAATTAAAAATCTACAGGATCACTAGTCGGTTAGAAGGCAGCTAAGCACAAGCCGTATTTTCAGAATGAGTTGACAATCACACAAATAGTTTTTTTTTTTTTTTTTTTTTTCTAAAATCTGAATTTATTTTGTGGAGACTACAAATACAAGAACACACGAGGGTGTGTACGAAACAGCTTCACTCTTCTACTAGTACTCATATTTAGAGTGACAACCGTCCGAAACCACCTCACGCTGTAGATCTGTAGGGTAAGAGATCCATGGTATGTGTGTCGTTAACCATAATAACCATAGGTTGTGGGTAGAATAACATGTCAATAAGAAAATATATGAATAAGCAATATCCTCTTATCCGACGAGCCTCATTTTACAGTTGTTTCTACAGTACTCACTTTTTCATCTATAAAAATGAGTGACCTGAAAAAAAAAAAAATAATAATCTTGTATCTGTGCGAAGTGTGAGAATTGGTGGATGTGGATTATTAGTTTGGGGTGGTGTCTCAATGTATGGCTGCACCATCCTTCAATTTTTTAGAAATTAACAGCGGGAGACTGAAGATATGAGATAAATTCTGTACATCTTATGTAATTCCTTACACTGAAGTGACAGAGGATATTTTTTTTTTTTTTTTTAATGAACGACAAATACAGGACATATTGTGCTGGTCTGATGATTGGATTCCAATGAAAGAATCATAGGAATGGTATGTTCATCGAATTTTTCTGACACTAAATCAATAGAACATATTTGGAATACACTACGTGATTGGGATGGAATAGCAAATTTCTCGTTGATAACCTTATAGATATGCCTAACAGTCGTTCGACTTTGCTGACGGTCAAGTAAAACAATACTCTTTATTAAAATATATTTCCTGTGAAGAAATTATAAATTTTGTGGTGTTTTCCTTGAATAGTCAAATTGTGTGATTTTTCTTTTATTAAAAAAAAAAAAAAAAAAAAAAAAAAAACTTCCATAAATTGCTTTTTTTCAGCCATGTGTGACTTCATTTCTTATAGCGCATTTCTGTGTTTCAGACATACACTCTAAATAATTCTCAATTAAGGAATTTTTTTTTTAGAGTACTTTAGAGTATTTAGTTTAGAACTTCACTTGTGTTCATATTTTTAAATCACTACACTGCTGAAAAAACCTTCTCTTACTAATTAAATAAATGGGAAACGATGTATTTACAAGGTTATGTAAGGCAATTACATTATTCATTTTTTTTAATAAGGAATTTAAAAGAGATATCGATTACTTGTTTTGCTAAAGCACACATTATTTTCGATTTTAATTAAAAATACATTTATTTCGTTATATATTTTAGAACTAAAATGGTGCTTTAAAACATTAGTTTTATAAGGATGTAGAAGAATTTTTCCTCACAAACTGCAGAAATTTCTGGAAATATAACCTTTATCATTAAATGCTATTTTTCAAAACGAAATGGAAAAATAATTAAATAAACATATTTATTATTCATGAATTAACACACAATTTTCAAATTAAGCAATAGCAATTTATTTTTAATGAAGAAAACTTATTTTAAAACTGTTAAGAGTACTTCCGAGTAATTAGTTTTCTACTTCGTTTGTGTGCAAATTCTTAAATAAATATTCTGCTGAAATATCATTTCGCATTAATTATGTAGACAAAAAAAAAAAAAAAAAGAAAAAGAAATACATTCACAAATCTATGTAAAGAGATTACTATTTGCATTTCCTCATTAGTTATTAACACATCTAAATATAATTTAAAAAGAAACTGGTTACTTGTTTTGCATAAAATACTCAGTATTTTTAAAAATGGAAAACACACTATTTTCATTATATTTACATTTCAAATAGCACTTTTTAACTTTACTTACATAAGGATGTAGATGCATTTTTCCACAAAACAAAGAAATAAAAATCTCTCTCTCTCTATATATATAAAAGCAGATACAGCACATTTATTTTGTATTAATATGCATTCATTCTTTTCCATTAAATTTTCAGTTTCTTCATTGTTGAGTTGTCAATTGTTCTTAAAATTCTAATCATATTATTAAACACATAGTAATAAAAAATTTTCATTGTTGCTTCATACTTTCATTATTCTTTATCTGCTAAGACATTTTGCTTTTTTTAATCCACATGACTTCTATTCTGGTCTTGGCAGGCTGGGGGAGTGTTGTCGGCGTGAAACTAGTTTTACACCACAGACAAGTCACAAGTCTTGCCGCCTGCTTCTTTCCTTCCTTTCTTAAGATTCTTAAATTATTTGTTCATACATTTCGTTTCAGCTTAAGTTTTTCTGTTAAGATTTTGTTAAGTTATTTTATTGTTTCTGTTTTCCAGGCTGTTAATTAATAAATTTGGTTTCTTTAAATATGTGTATTTCCTCCCCTGATAAATAATAATAAAAAAATCTTTTCTTATTGGTGTTTGTGGTTTCAGTGATCTTGTATATGTTGCTTGGTTTTTACTACGCTTAATAAATCATTGTTATATATATATATATATATACTTCTGCGTAAGTACTTTCACAGGTTTTTACTAATCATTGGTTCTCAAATTAAATTATTACCGTGACAATTTTTATTCGAAATAAATCTCAATTAAAATTTAATTATATGTTGGTATCTTCATATAACTTTTGTCTGCTGAGTGTTACAATGGTAATAAATTATTCAAATTATATATATATATATATTTAAAGAAATCTTTGAAGTAATTTGCTTTGCAATGTACAAATAAAGTACAAATGAAATCGTTTCAAATAAGAGACTAATGTTTAAGCCTTAAAGCAAAACCTTTCAGATACGCCTTTAAAAAAGGACATAAATGTAATCATTTTAGTTATTAAAAAAAAAAAAAAAAAAAAAAAAAAAAAGAGAGAGAGAGAGATAAATATATATATATATATTTTTTTTAAGTTAGCAAACAATACATTTCCTGTTTTAATATTAAGGTTAGTCAAAAGGAAACATGAATGTAATAATTTTAGTTACAAAGATATTGCAAAGGAAAGGATTATGCATAATACAAAACATTTTCGGCTTTAACTAATAGTAAAACTTAATAGACGATAGGATCTATAACTTTTGAAAATTACTTTATAATAACTTTCATAATAATTACTTCGATATCATAAAATTTATTGCAATTTTACATCAAGCTAATGATTACAATAAGAAATAACTCTTCGGCTTTTTGAGCGGATTAAAATATATAAAGAAAATTTGCATAAAGTTTCATGGACAATATTTAACATCTAGAAGTTTAGTGAATTATTAAGGATATATATATTTAAGGAGGTGGAATGAAGTTTAAATTACAAATGTATTAACTAATTTCATAAATCATTTTTATTTCGTTTGTATTTTCGTGTTTTACTTCGTAAATTTTGTATTTAGTGGAATATAAAAATTATTTTTATACAATTAATTTCGTACTTTTAAGTACAGGGAAAGTTTAGACAAGTTAGGACATGGGTCAACTTGGGAAAGCTTACATTTTGTTTTCATTAGTGAATAAAATTAATTTCAGAATGCAATAGAGGGAAGAACACTAGGCTAAAACGAAAATTATAGGATTTTTTTTTTTTTTTTTTTGGAAATACTTTTGACATGGGATGAGAAGGTTGTGTCTTAGATGTATTGGTGTATATAACTTTCTTTTTATTTATTTAATTTTAATACATTCACATCCCTCCAACATCAAAATACTTAAAATTTAACATTATAATGAAAATTGCTTTTAAAAAATCGAAATTTTTTACGGAATGGAGTGGAAACGTTATGTTATACTTATTACAATCTAAATATTTTTTAATTAATATCCATTCATATCTTTATGTACCCGAAGCTCCCCCTAAAGTATCAAATATCTACGTAAATTTTTAATATTTTATAAAATGAATGGAACGTAAGAATAAATTCAATTTGAACGGTTAAAAAAAAAAAAAAAAAAAAAAAAAAAAAAGTAATCTAAAATACTTAAGACTTAACAATTCCACCTAGCTCCAAAAGTGATTTCGAAAAATGAAAGGAAAAAAGAAAAATCGATTCTATTTTCATTCCGCCTTTGCTGAACAGTGTCTTTTCTCGATGTATTTTGGAGCCTTTTGCATTCTAGGATAAGTACAATTTAACTTAGTTTACTTTGAAAGGTGCACTCTAATCATTAATGCATTATTTTATAAACAAATATTTTATAGAAAATAAATAAATAATTTGCATGAAAACATGTACATTCATAATAATTTAAATAATAAAATAAAAACTTCAAATCTTCTTCTAAACCTAATATTTTAATTAACATTACCTAATAATGATTAAATGGGGCAGGTTAATACATTGTTTTAAATAGTACCATTTAGAAATAATTTTTTTCTAGCACATTAAATGTAGTATTAATAATTATTACAGCTTTATGGAGTGCACAAATGGCTATTTTAGTCAGAAAACACTTTTATATATTTCTAGATAAATTATAGTAAAAAAAAATTGTGAAATCTCGGAAAGAAATTTTGAATATCTATGTTGTGATTTTTTCTTACTAAAAACAGATGCAGAATACGCTTCAATTTTTTTAAATAAAGCAATTATAGTTAACTTAATTTGCATATGTATGCACTGAATTTTTTTTATTCATGTCTGAGCTTTCAGCACTGTAAAAGCTTTTTTTATTTGACCAGTAAAATTTTATTTGATAGAATACTTAATGCTTTTTAATAAATTTTATTTCAAGCAGAAAAAGTCTAAAGTGCATGCCAAATTGATTTTGTTAATAATTGAATAAATAACAAAATTTCAGAAATTCACTTTCTAAAAATTGTTCCACAGTACGCTACTTTTAATTATAACTGGAAATTCAGAAGCAAATAATATATTGAACTAAAAATTACTCATTTTTAAATATAGGAAATAAAATACAATAAAATAATAAATTTATATAAGAGCAGATGAAATATTTCTCTAAAGCAAAATTTAAAATTTAAATATTTTGTGTTCAGTCTTGGTTTTAAAAAGTCAGTTTTTAATGGAACTTAATGGTCTATACGCTGAAATGCACGCCCCACAAGTGGCTGAGCTGTTCTTTGCTCAAAGCTGGTAGGTGGGAAGTTCCGGGTTCGATCCCAGGTCGCGCTCATTGACCTAGCCGTTTTGAGTTTACCGTGGTTTTCTCCAAAACTCGCATAAGTACTCTTAGAGAGACCCTCACGGAGGGCATCCCACCTATAAGCCTAGGATCCTAGCGTAGGCAATCGGCCTTAAACCTCACATCCAACGCTTAAATGGGAAATCATAATGACTTTAAAAAAATGTATGGATTAAATGCAATATCGAAATCCAATTTCTTTTAAACTTTAGTCAGGAAAAAGTGAATAAATTTGTATTTTAGAAGAAAATATTTGATGAAGATAAAATTAAGAGTTAATGTGGTACTATATAATTTTTACTTGAGGCTATGAAATAAAAGAGCTTAAAATATGATTCATAACCAGAATGGCGCAATTTTAATGTTATTAGGAGAAATTGAAAAATGAAGAAGGTATTTGAATAGAAAAACACTTTTAATTATAGAATTTAAATTAAAAGGAACAAATATATATTGGACTAGTTAAATATTTGTTTTATATAGAATTAAAAAAATAAATGGTTTTTAGTTGCTCGGCAAATTACAATATAATGACTTAAAGGTACATGATTTCTAAAAAAAATTAATAGATTACACTGTAAAAAAAAATTGTAAAATCACGGTATTTGACGGTATAATTTAAGGGGAAATGACCGTTCTGCTACCTAAACGGTCATAATCCGTAAATCAATGTTTTGGAAGCATAATTTAGGACATAACCGTATAATTTTACGGGGAATGACCGTTTCGCTAGCTAAACGGTCGTAGCCCGTAAATTGATGCTGTTTCGAAAGTATAATTTTTTGAATTTTTACGAGAAAAAGCCGTTAATCTACGCAAATTGCTCTTATCTTTCACCAAACCATTTTCTTCTGAGAAAATCTCTTCAAATAGTATCATTTCAGTGACATCAAGAGATAATTCCATTTTCTTCCATTTTCAAACTGAAACTATGATTGCTATTTATACTAATTGAATTTGTTTAATTATGCACGCATGACGCATAGAAACATCCATTGGTTTTAATAAGCCATTGTTTTCTTAATTTAATTAAAAAAATTTCCATCTGACTAAAACTGAGTAATTGTTATTGATGAAATTGATTTTCTTTGTCTATTAACACGAAAACATTAAAAAAGAAAGCTAAAATGGTTTCTTGATTTAAAGCCAGATTTCTAAAACACAAACTACAACCTAATAATTATTTTATCCACTAAACGCATTTTTTTAATTTTAGCTTTTTTTTTTTTCTAAGCATACAGTATTCTAATTGCTCTTAACACTTTAGTTAAGCCTTAGAAAACGGAAAATTTTAATGTTGTTTTCACAATGCATTTTTTACAATATCCTAAAATAAAGTTTATTTCAGTATGAAATGAATATGTAATTAACCATATGAAGGTGAGTCTTATGATTATTATGCATGATCTTCACTGTTAAAAAACAAAGTTGTTTTATCTGAATATGGCTATCAGATATGTACATTACATCATATACAGCAGGTTCTGCTCTCGAAATACTTCAGTCCTTTCTTCACTCAATGGATTTGGATTTAGGGAATAAGGCCGATTGACTGCTATAGGTCCTAGGCCAGAGGGGAGTGCCCTCCGTGGGGGGTTTCTAAATGGTCCTAGCCCGTATTCACTGAAGTTTCGAAGAAAACCACGGAAAACTCCGAACGGCTAGGCCGACGAGCGCGACCTGGGATCGAACTCGGCACCTTATGTCTACCAGCTTTGAGCGCAGAACCGCTCGGCCACTGGTGGGCTCCCTTCAATGGAATACAGCTTAAAAAAAAAAAAAAAAAAAGAAAGAAAGAAAGGAGGAAAAAAAAAAAAAAACCCTCTTCTGCTATTCTGAAAAGTGCAAATACGCCTAACACTTCATAAACACAGTTTGAAATCGGCCTGATAATGAAAACCTGTTTGGATAAATAAGAATTAGGCTCTAGTTATTTCTTCTTTGCACCCGCTACTGAAACCATAAAGATTGAAAACCATGAAAAAAAATCGTATTAATTAGAGATACAAATTCTCTGTTTTTATGTAAAAGATTTATTATTATTATTCAAAGTTTATTCTGCGTCTCGGTTAATTTTCAGAGATCTCACATAGTTTTCAAAAGTTTCATTTTGTTTTTGAAAAAGGGTGAGGAATTCTCACCAATTATTTACCTCTAATGAGAACCTTGAAATAAGACTACCTCTTTAGTGCTAGTGTTTACGAATAAAAAAGGCCCACTAGCGGCCGAGCGGTTCTGCGCTCAAAGCTGGTAGACGTGAGGTGCCGGGCTCGATCATAGATCGCGGTCGTCGGCCTAGCCGTTCGGAGTTTTCCATGGTTTCCTCCGAAACTTGTGTAAATACGGGCTAGGACCCCTCAGAAAGACCCCCTAGGAGGGCACTCCCCCTCAGGCCTAGGACCTACAGCAGTGAATTGGCCTTATTCCCAAATCCAATACAGTCCGTTTACAAATAAAAATGATTTCGAAAAATAGTTAGATTTTCTTTCACAAAATTCAGTATCGTAGTCTTTATAGGGGGAAAAAAAAAAAGAGCTTTTGTTTTTTAAATATGAGAATTGACTGACTTCTTAATTTTGTCAAATTTAGATTTTAAAATAGTCTTGAAATAAAATAATTTTTATGCATAGTTTGAACGTTAACACTTTAATCACTGTAAAAAATTTCTGTAAAAATAATGCACTTTTTTTTAACATAAATACAGGATAGGTTGCTGTAAATTTTTATAGCTAGTTCTGTAAAAATAATTGAAGCTTTGTTACTTCACATTGTGCTGTAAATCGGTTTAAAAATTTTCCAGAAGTCTTTTGATGCGTATGACAAGATTTATCCACTAGTCAGTTCTGATGTTGACTTTATCTGTTTTTGTAAAGAGAAGTCTCTGTGATTCCAACGGCGCGATTGGCAGAGCGCTGGCCTCTAACACAGGTGATTGTGAGTTCGAATCCAGGGCTACCCAAGACGGTTTACTTCGCATGCAAATTAATAAATTAGCTTTCGCGTGTAAATAAATAATTTTTTTAGTGCTGTGGATTTCTCCCTGCACACATGTATAATAATTGCAAGAAATTTTTTAAAGCATTCGAGAAACTCAAACTTTAACTTTTAATTTTACGGTTAATGCTACTTTTTTTGCAGGTTGCTTGTATGTTTCATCACAACGTAAAATTACTGGCGATACACCATTCATCGTCTAAATGTATTTTTACGGGCTTTGACTGGAATCTCTGCTGCCGGGCTTTGCCCGTAATTTTACTGCAGCATTTTTTACAGTGTAACATTGGGAAAAAAATTTGAAACATAAAATAAAACTATGAAAAGCTATAAAAAATATATTAAAACATGCATGTTATGGCCTTCAAAACCTTTTCTTTTTATCATTAAATATTGTACACCTACTAATTGCTTTAATTTTAACCAACATATTCTGAAATGTAGTTATATTGAAAACCACAGAAAGTATAATTAATAGCAGCACCAATGGTCGGTTGGCCTCATAGACCTATTATAAGAGTGTACAGGACAATAGCAACCTTTTTCAGTGGCAAAGATCACTCATAAAAAGTCACGTGACTGTTTGAACTACAGGAAGCCAAATTGGCTAACATTGAAATTTTCTCGCCAAGCTCTAAACTCTACTTCTTTTAACACAGACGATATCTTTCCATTTTTTCTTCTCTCTCATTTTTCTTTTTCTTTTCTTTTTTTTCTTTTTATTTTTATTCCCCTTTAAAATTTAGATTGTTTTGAATCTAAAAGAAATTTTATTGCAAGCAATAGCGATTAGATGTTTCTCTAATCTAAAAAGCCCTAAAAGTTAGGTAAAATGAGGATTATATTTCCCAGGTAAGATTTTTTATATTGTATTATTTCGTACTTTTTAAGTAATTATTTTTGAAAAATGCTTATGACTTTTAAATTTAGATCTTTAAATTTAATTAGTTAATATATTATACCACATACATTAATTTCGAGAAATTCCGTGATTAATTATGGGAATTAAAGCGGGTATAAACAGACAGAAAAACTGAACTTATAAACACTTTTTAACTTTGCTGGAAAGTGTTAATAACAAGGTAAAAATAAATTTCGGCAGCTGTAGTATTTTACACAAGTTTTGCTTGCTGTATCATTTAATAATAATAAAAATAGAAAAATATTTATATTAAAAACAAAATATCGCCAATAACGGGATAAATGCCAAAAAAAGTAACCTTTTTTTCCAGTAGCCACGTGTTTCATCTTTGCTACCTTCACTTATATTCTTTTAATAATGGAATGCTCCGTCCACTCTTATAATAGGTCTTTGGTTGGTCTACACCATTGCCTTGCGAGGTTCCACTGGTGCCCCCTTATGGGTGTACCCTTTGGTATTTCGGAGGAATATATGCTTAGATATCATAAATCTGGAGTGACTTGACTCCACTTTTCGAACATTAAGTAATTAACGGTTGAATAAATAAATTAAAGGAAGTCGTTAAAAAAAAAAAAAAAAAGATAAAATTGTAATAGGATGTTTGAGTAATTTTTCCAAAGAGTGTGTTGTTTAATAGAACGTAGTGTATCCAAATTATTTTGTACGCCCATGTAAAAGAATCGTAAGTACTTATTGACCCAAAATCGATACAGTTTGTGTTATGGGGACCAATAACATGCATATAAATTGAAAGTTCAATCGAAGAAGGAATTTAGACGCTATCATACATTAAATAACTTGTGCTAATTGGTCATAATGATAAAGAATTTTTTTCGTGTTTCTCTATAAAAAAGACAATAAGTGCTAGATCTACCGAAATCTAAACAGTTCATGACCTATAACATGTATATAAGTTTACTATTCATACGAATAGGGCATGCAGACGCTATCTCACTTTCAATAATTTTACCCATAGCCAATAATGAAATAAAGTTTTACTGTGTGTCCCTGTAAAAAAAAAAAAAAAAAAAAAAAAAAAAAACTTTAAACACTACATTCAACAAGATCTATACCCCGTGTGAGACGGTGACCTATAACAAACGACCTTTCAGCTCATTTGAACAAAGCATTTAGACGGCATTGTGTTCACTCACACATACACACACATATATACGTCACCGTAAAAATAGCAAAAATAAACTGAGAGAACTTCAAAACGACATACAAACATTTCAAAGTCGAATTTTTGTCATGATTATAATTCTTTCATCATGTACGTATGTTCAGAAAGTAATAAACACAGTTGCTCTTTTGTACTATTCCTTTATATGTATTCACGAATTTGCCTTTTAAATATTTAACGCATTTCTTACGCATGCTATTTAGAAATCTATAAATACTGCATCTAAACTTATTTGTAAGATTCATAATGCGACCTGACTTCAAAAAGTTTCAGATCCGCTGAGCTAAAGAAACTAAGATACAACCTTCCCATACACACGAAAAATTGATGCATATCAGTACTACATGTTGGCTGATATGTACCTAAATTGCATCGGTATAGTTTTTTTTTTTTTTTTTTTATAAACGTCTTCTTACATATAAAGCTTTTGTAAATTATACATAATAGAAGCTAAGATACTGTTCTTAGTAGGAGAAATCGCAGCATAATCATGCCACCTATTGAACTATTTGCATCAAAAGTTGATTGGTATTTATTTATGTAAGATGCAATTAAATATAAACATATATAAATTCTTTGCAACATCTATTAAGGGGGCACATGACCTTTAAATGATCAAAAAATCGTTTTGCTAAAAGACGGGGAAAAACTAGCTGTTGAATGTTTAAAAGACAAAGAAGGCACTATCTATGATATATTAATCACTGTTTATATAATGTAAGTAAAGAGAAATGTTTAAATGTTTAATTAGAATTTTCTCAGTTTATGGAATTTTAAGCCTTCACGCACTGTTACATCCAAACTACCTACGCTAAATCTATAAAAATTAAACAAAAATGCATTTGTGTATGATCTATAACCTAAAATAAAAAAATGACGTATTTCAAGATATATATATGTTTGTTATTTGAAAAAAAAAAAAAAAAAAATGAAAAAAAAAAAAGTTTTATTTTTAAAGTTTTGAAAATATTTGACCATTTTAAAATTTATTTTTAATTTAATGATTATTTTTTAAGTATTTTTTTTTTTCTGGTTTTACATTAAGAGCAAGAATCTGAGAGCATGACGCAACTGAAATACATTCCATCTCCGATTTTTGCCAAAAAATTACTAGTAATTACTTATTTTGTTAAACTATCAAATATAGAACTTTTTGCCTCAAAGTTGAATTGTTTATTTTATTTTTTATTTTTTTATGGGGCTTCAAATCTCAACATTCAAACAGAAAAACTGAACGATTTTTCAAGACATGGACACTTCTATGGTCGATATCTCTTTGTACAAACAACTTACCACAAAATTCTTATTATATAGGGTATGTAGAGAAGATGAAGCTTTATATAATGAATAAAAAGTCTGAGACAAGTCGTTGCACAAGGTCACTGAAGGTCACAAAGTGATGCATTTTCAATGCTTTTTGCCTTATTTAAGTCGAAACAGAAACTTGCGCCTTCCAATTACCATATCAAAAGAGATGCCATTTGAAAGGCATACATGAGTACTTTTAAAAAATGCTTGCATCATTGAGGCAAGTTGAATGCACTTTTAGTTATACAGGGTCAATGTCGATAAAATGTCATATTTCACCAATTTTTAAATTGGATAAATTTGTGAGGCAGTAACATATTGAAATATATTTTTGTCATTATTTTACTCTATTAATGGTCTTCGCATAATGCTAAACACCTCTGAGGCAAGTAGCTTTAAAAAAAATTATTATTATTATTATTATTATTTTAACAGATCCTTAATTTGATATTGGAACCACTTTGTTTCTCGAAGCAATTTACGTTTAATTACCGTATTTTCAATATTGGATAGATAAATTGATAGGTTAATTGGTGGAATTGGTTAGGTGTATCGGTACATTCTATTAGGTAAATTGATATTTTAATATTGCTGTGTCACATAAAGCATACTGATGGCATATATTTAATTTTACATTATTTTTTATATTGATTTACTCTGTACATTTTGAAATTCAAAAACAACATTCAGCTGATACTGTCAATATTTTTATATTAATTTGTAATTCTAAAAGAAATCTTATTACAGAACATTGTAAGACTGCTGAATCTCTTAAACATTGATCTGTAAATGGATCAGGCAAGAGACAATCTTACAGTACCAAAGATGTTTATTCGATTTAGTGTATCAATGTAATAACACATTGTCCATTTGAATTCATGAGCTACTCTTTGGTGAAGGAATTTCATTTTAAATTAATTATTCCCACAATTTTTTAAACGATTTCCAATATAAAACAGTTTATCATATAAGACAGAAAAACATGAATAGTGTAGGAACTCATTATCCATTGTTACAAAAAAGTTTATTTCTTTCCTTATATATTTTCTGTCAAAAAGTCTGAAATTAATAAAATTTATAGAATTTCACTCTATTTAATATTTCAAATATATATATATATATATATATATATATATATATATATATATATATATATATACTTTTGAATACATTAACTAAAATGTACTAAGTTTTGTTATAAACACAACTTATCTGAATGAATATCTTCAATTTGTCATAGCAAAATTTCCTGTTTAAGTGTACCAGAATAGAAATTTTGTTTCGATTAACAAAACAGTTTAAATAATTTAGTGTGCCCTTTTAAAAAAAGATTTTCTTACAAATATATATATATATATATATATTATAATAATAAAATATAGGCATAATAATTTGCACGGATGTAGTATCTCTATGTTCTCGACTACACATTTTTGATTGTAAGAGGCAACAGCGGTTATAGGTTGAAATGGTTATTAAGTGGTAGATTGAAATTTTATACTATTGTACTATTTATTGAATAAGAATTTGAGCAAGTGGTTAGCTCAAAAAGTTATGGATTATAGAAAATTTCATGTCTTGAAAAATCGTTCAATTTTTCATTTCGAATGTTGACATTTGGGTCCCCATAAAATAAAGAACAACTCGACTTTAGGACGAAATGTTCTATATTTGACCTTTTAACAAGGTAAGTAACAACTGGTAAATTTTTGGAAAAAATCTGAGATGGTGTAAATCGCACAATAGTGCTAAGTATGTTACTTTATCAGATTCTTGCTCTTAAAAGTAATTGCTTTAGAAATGTATTTTATCTATTTTTTCTTCTAAATGCATTTGTTTTTGTTTTATGGTGCGCGAAAGGCATAAAGCTTTTTTTCAAATTGTTTAGTTACGAGAAATTTTAGATTCATAAATTCACAATTATTAAGCACTTGCAGTTTCAATTTTTTATTCCATAGAATTATGTACCATATAATTATATATATGCACTTTTGATAACAAGCAAAAAATAAATAAATAAAAATAAATAAAAATAAATCTATATCAAGGTTATAGCACTTTGAATTGTATCATGTTTTGGGCCAGACTCAAAGTTCGTGTGCCCCTAGAACTGCTGAAAAATTTTGTTCATAAACATACAGTCAGACAGACTGAAATTTTCTAAAACCAATAAAATCACGTTCAGAACCCTCTCAAAAAAGTGTAAATCTACAGGAGACCAGAAGTCCAAAATTTTAACGCATCCAATACTTTCTTCTATAAATATAAAAGAAAAAAGAAAGATTTCTTTCTTTTATAAACGTCAAAGAAAGGAAGAAAAAATAAGTTGGATTATTTTTTATTTGACTAATATTTAATTGTTGCTTATTTCACATTAAATGTGTCATTTACTATACTTCTTCACAGTATTATATAGAAGGGAAAAAAATAGTTATCTTGTATTCTAATTTAATATATATATATATATATATATATATATATATATATATATACATATTTTATATTAAATATAAACTATTGAAAATTTTCTAACTCTATAAATTAACAAAGTACTTTGGAAACAGAAAATGTATGCTAACTCTTGTTGGAAAAAATAATAAATAAAACTGAAAAACAAAAAGTTTTAGATGAAGAGGGAAGAGTCTTTTCTTGAAATTATTAAACATATCTTTTATTCATGATTTTGTTTTAATTATCCTGTATGAATGTTATTAAAATTACCATTTCACATAAATACACTTTCATTACAAGGCAAAATTTTCATACGCTACCATTATATGAGCTTATAGCTTGTTAGTGTGTGATTACGGCTCATTTTAGTACGAGAATGTCCCTGAATATCAAAATAAAGAAAATTCTTTTCAAGCTGTTCCTTTAAAAGAAATCTCTTCCAATTAAGATGCAAAACTGTCTTCAGTGGCAGTCTTTTCCTCTTAAAAACTTTCGTTTAAACCTTTCTTTAATTGCACATTCTGAATATTGAATATATCTTATCACTTCTCTCTCTCTCTCTCTCTTATTTTTTCTTTTTCATCTTTTTTTCTTTCTTTTAAGTTTAAGTTGAAAGGAAATAATTATCAATAAAATGTAATAAAAATAAAAATAAAATAAAAGCAAATATCTCTATAAAAATAATTTATTTATTGGATGGTTATTTGGGATTTTTAACGCAGATTGTAATAAAACCAGGGGTCTTTCTAAAGTATTTTAAATCATATTTCATTTATGATTCAGTTTTGTGGAATGTGCGGAAAAAGGAATTAATCTTCATATGATTTTGTCCCTATTTGTTAAAAGACCATATTGTGATATTTCTTTCAGAAATGAAGTTGAGAATATAATATATTATGAAAATACGGAACAGCGAAATGTGTGTACTATTCGAAAACTAATACTGCAGTTTATAAATATATTGAAACTTCCTAAAAGTAAAAAAAAAAAAAAAAAAATGGCATGATCTATGTACTTAGGCACTAGGTAATTTCCACATTTTCGATCTCCTAGATCCTTGGCTGAAGCCAAGGACAATTTAATGCTGTCTCTTTAGTTACATATTCTATATTGGATAATTTTCCATCAATTATATGAATTTTAACTTAGGAGATTCTTCTTAGACTCTTTCGTATAAGAATGTTGAAATATTTAAAGTGATTAATTATTTAAACTAATGCGTAGAATTTATATATATATTGTTGTTGTTTATTTGTTAGAGTTAATTGTTTATATCAAAGGAAAGTTAAATGTTTTAAATTTTACACAAAATGCTTTAAATTTATGGCATTAAAGCCTTTCTAGTAGAATATCTAAAATAATTAATTGAATTATTTTATTAACTAGGTATTAAATCAATTTAAATCATATTAAAAATTCTCAAATGTATTTGTCAGAATCTCATCACCACATTTCTAAAAATAATGAAAGTTATTCAGTCGAACACAATGCAGAGGATTTATACGTGAATTTTAAATGATCGATTTTTACATTAAAGGGAAAGTTGTTAACTAAAAAATTACAGTTAGAGCCAAACCGTAATATGAAAAAAATATAGATTAAAAATAATTAATTAAATTAACTAATTTATAATTCTTTAAAAATTATGCAAATATTCAGACTATTGTTTAGAATATCTGTTGTAATTCCTTATGTTATTATTATTATTTTTTAATAAATATATAGATTTTTAAAAAGTATTTTACTTAAAGAAAGGAATACAGTGAAAAAAATAAAGGAACAAAAATGCCCAAAATTGATTAAAATTGTGTCATATTTGAGCATGTGTCATACTCAAAATAGCTCCGAAGCAAATACACTCTAATTTTAAAATCCTGTGTACTTACTGAGTTTATTAATATGCTCAAAAATTGGCATCGACCATCGTGAATTCCAGTACCTCTAGCATAGATTCTCATTTATGTATTCTTTGGCAAATCAATATGTAACTACCACGAAATATAATTCTGGTGATTTTAGACTATAAATTTTGTGTTTAAACTATTTCTGTTTAAAGTAGTGGAAATTATATAAAAAAAACTTATTTTAATTCAGCATATTTATAATATACAGTCGAACCTCGTTAACGTGAACACGCTTAACGTGAATTACTTTTAACATGAACTGTTTCCACAATCACCGCCAAAATGAAGATTAGTTTAGTTATATGCGAAGATTAGTTACTGATAGCATGAACTACTGATAACATGAAAACATTTTTTATTCTCCTTGAGGAATCACGTTAACGAGGTTCGAATGTATTATGAAGTGAATAGATATCAATTTATAAACATAAATGAGACAAGCATATTTTTCTTTGTGAACGAAAATTACGCATTTCGAATTGGGTAAATGCATTTACTCATATATAAATATATTTATATTTTTAAATACTTCATTTTTCAGGCTGTGTATTACTATAGTCATAGGTTTTCAAATTCATGTAGCTTCATTCATAGAAACCTTTATATATATATATATATATATATATAGGAATAGATTATCAAAGAATAAAATGAATTATCAATGGATAAAATGAAATAAAACCCCCAAAAACACTGAAGTATTCATCAGGGAGGCCCCTCAGTGTAGGAGTGAAAGAGAAGTTTCTGAAAGGATAGTAGCAATTAGCTAATAACTATCCTTAGCCCCCAACTTCTCACCAAACAGAAAACCACCATTAACTGTTTTTCTTATCTTTAAACTCATAAATTCGTTACAATAGTTACCTATATAAATATATATATATACATATACGCATATACATAAAAAAAAAGTAGAAATAATGTTTTGGTTAGCAAATATTTATGTAAGAAAAATGTACATAACTTTGACACAATTAAACATTTTTGTCATACATTTTAACATATCCATGATTTTCATTTATACCATGATAATATCTCATTAAAATTATAAAAAATTGACTTCCAAAAATACACATGAAGGAATTTTTTATAGCTACTGGCTAGAACTAGGAAAACAAAATGACTGCTTCTTACACTTTACGTCATGACAATTAATTTCTTCAATATGAATTATTATTTCACTATATTTTTTAATAAGTAATACTTCCTACGCTAAATAAAGGTGAAATTTAGAAGGCACAGAAATGTGTCTATAATTGTTCTAATGTAAAACTTTTGGATGTAAGGTAAACACATTTATATATTATTAGGAAGTATATTAGGAAGTATATTACATTAATACTATACTATATTGCATTATATTATATTATATTATATTTTAATAAATTTATGATTGCCACGAAGTTCAGCGTTTTCTGAAATGGCTAACCATCTTTATTGCTTTTGATAGGGGTGTAAGTTTCCGGTAGTTACAATACATCTCCTTTCACATAAAAGTTAAATATTTTGTTTTTATTATTTTATGTATTATAAGTTAAAACATTAGCAAGTTATATTTTTGCAACTTTATTATTAAATCTCACTTTTAAATACTAAAAAAATATTCTTACTCTTATATTAACGTATAAATTATTCATGAATTGATATAACTCACATTTATCAATCTAAGACACATATCTGAATTTACTATTAATTATTGTAATTTGTTTTAAAACTTTTAAGAGAGTACTTCTTACTAATTAGTTTTCTACCCCGTTTCTGTTCATATTTTTAAAGAAATGTTTTACTGCTGAAATATATTCTATCGTTAATTATGTAACCCCCCCTCCCCCTCCACACACACACACACACACACACCAAAAGTAAGGAAAAAAATATATTTGCAAGTTTAAGTAAAGCAATTACTATTTACATTTTCTCATTTGTTATGAATGCTTTCAAACAGTTAAAAGAACTATTAATTACTTATTTTGTCAAAAATATTTATTATTATATTTTTAAAGTAGAAAACACACATTTATTTTATTATATTCGGAACTCAGATGACATTCTTTAACTTTGGTTACATAAAGATGTTGCCGAATTGTTTCTGAAGAAGGAAAAAGAAAAAAAAAATCTAGAATTGTAAAACATTTTTCGTAAAAAAATTACTTTGTGATGTCTATATATGAAGTAAAAGTGAATTTGGTCCAAAGAAGTAAATGATGTTTAAGCCTTGAAGCAAAATTTTCAAGATATACCTTAATAAATGAGAAATATTTGTTCTTTAAAATGAGTCAAACAGTAAAATTCATATTTAAATATTTAAGTTTTTGAAAGAAAGAATTTGATATAAATGTAATTATTGTACTTAAAAAAAAAAAAAAAAAAAAAAAAAATTGCAAATGAAATATTATTCTGCATAATATAAAATAAATTAAGCTTCAAATAATAGTAACATTTAATATTCAATATAATATATTAATTTTGAAAGTATGCTCTATAATAACTTCTAAATGGTTACTTCGATATTATATATATATATATATATTAGCAAAATAAATAAAGCCAGATGAAAAATTAATCCCAAAACATATGAGGGCCTTCATCAGGGAAGCTCCCCCATGTAGGGAAAGGAATTTGAGAAGTTTCTGACAAAACGCTGGTAATTTAACCAAAAAACACGTTTCTAGCCCCCGACTTCTCACAGATGGAAGCAAGACCTTACAGCAAACGAATTTTATTTAATACAAAGCATAAAAAGCAATTAAATTCAGAAATAAAACACAAAATATAATACATAAATATATGAAAGATTTCTATAAATAAATTTAAATTTTAAGAAATAGTGGTGATTTGCATCATGTTTACTAACGGGATTCGCTTGGTACGGAACATATGAACTCGGCTCAGTGACGACCAACTTCTACTGCTATTCAAAAATAGTTAACTTTATTTTAAATTTATTGGCTTATTTTAAAGCAAAAGTTGTTATTAAAATTAGTGGTGGATTACTCAGAAACTAAATAAATAAGAAGGACTTTACAAACTCAACAAAATTATCTTTTAGGGGTTACAAAATTATCAACAAAATTATCTTTTAGGGTATTTTGAAGGCTAAAAAGTTGCATATTTTGCCTCTGACGCTCTCTCTACTTTTTTTCTTACTTAAAAAAATAAAACTTTCCAGTAAAACTTTTGAGCATATAAAGTAGCAACATTTAAACAATATTTTATAAAACTTTCATTAAAAAATTTGTAAAATTCGGCCAGTGGGTCCTGGTTTTCAAAGACGCCTCAGAAAAGTGGTGGGGTCTCTCAAAAATTAATGCACCAATTATTGAAAATTTTCACGACTCTTAAAAGTAGAATTGACTACTTATTATAACAATGCTCTTCCTACATCGCTCCCTGGGATATCCTGAACCTCCCGGATTCTTCCCGGAGGTAGAACGGACATGTTTGGGAAATCTGAGAAAAAATCTAATTTGACATTTCTAGGAATGATTTGACAGAGGTATTTCTCGGGAACTACGACGGAGCTACAAAATGACGATGTTCCTACGGAGGCCGCTACAGCAGACATTTTGCATTCCTACGGAATATGCTGGGAGGAATATGGGAAATCTGGAATTTACCGTGGAAGCTCCTATGGAAGAATATTTGCTATATAGGAGTGCTCGAATGAAGATTTATATATAAAAAAATAATAATAATAATTTAGATTTTTGGCAGAGTTGTAAGCAAAAACAGTACACTTTCCGGTACATTTCACCCCACGACTTGTAAAAGTAGCTGTCATAAAAAATAATAATAATAATAAAATAATAATAATAATAACAAAAATAATCCTCACTCTCACTAGACGGCATTAGATTTTCCAATTACTCCATGAAGTTGTATTTGTTTAAGGTCGAACTATTTAGCTTTTCTCTGTGTTCAAACACCTTCCATAAGATCTTCACCTATGTTTGAATTTCTTTAAATATTATCTCGAAAACTGAAGATAAGTCACAAACATTTTTTTATCAATTGATATTAATGATAATGTTCGAACTAAAATGCATTTATGTATACTTGCATAATCTCTACTATCTATTTTATTGACTGGTACTTATAAGGGTCATAACTGATGATGAATGAAGACAAAATTTTGTTTGTAAATATTTATGATTGATTTTTACGTCTTTATTTCAAAACATTTTATGTGTATTTATTAGTGAAATTTATTTTATAGCTTTAGTGCTATACATTAAACAATGCTCAATTTATTTTACAGCGTGGAGAATGATTATAAGATAAATAATCAAGGAAATGCCTGCTTCAAATAAAGATAATAGGTGTAATTTTTCATTATCGAATGATCACGTAAATGAAATCTGTGCAGTTTAAAGAACACCGAAGGATGGTACTAAATTGGATATACTCGCTGTTAATATTGAAAAAGAATATAATGAGTAAATGGAGCCATCGATAAAGCAAATAAGCTGCAATCTTTATACGACAGAGACAAAAAATCAACGAAGTGCTGCCACTGATTGTTTTATACAATAATGTTAACGGCTTTGATCAACTCCTATGTTGTGAATAACATTATCTCTACTGGAATTGAAAAGGAGAGTGTCTCGTGGTTCGTTAACAATCTCTAGACCAGAACCTAAGAAAAGAGGACTACTAAAAAGGAAACTCTTTCACGTGCTAATCACTAATTTTTTTTAAACAAATTCCTGGCATAAGATTTAATCCTAAATAGCGATTTCCTGATATACCAGCTGCTAACCCCCCGCAAAAGAAAAGCTATAAACAATTGCTAAAAATGAGCGCAGCGCATGGCTGCAATATCTCCAAATAAGCGCCTGTTTGCCGTTCCATTTTTGCGATTTTCATTTTAAGAAGATTAAATGCGTGTAGATGTTCTATTTCTTTAATAGCTGAACAAACACCATACGAATTCGAATACTTGACAATGTTCAAGAGATTAATGAGAGACAGACACTGCAACATCTGAAATTCTAGGTAGTATTATTCATTATTCAATGGTTATGCGTTACTAAAGAGATTAATCAGTTGTATATGTTCGTTTTTCTCTTTGGACAGCCCAACAAACATCACGTAAATTCGAGCACTTGAGAATGCAATTAATAATTCTATAAAATTCAAGGTAGATTTTTGTAAAATTTTGATATTAATAATGTTTGTAAAATTATATAAAATATGCTGCCTGAGGTGTATACACATGTTTTCCAATTTTAAATATTTCTATTTTGATTAATATATTTGTGTGTTAATTTCAATTAATAAAATATTTGAACGATTTAAATATTTTTTCATCTATAAATTAACGTAAGCGCACATGCCGAGTAAAGATATAACAATGTAAATGTCCCTGGGGTGAGTCCCAGACCGTTGCCAAATACTCAATGCGTAGCTGTAGTGCGACGTTAAAATTCATAATGTAAATGTAATTTAATGTAAAGAAATATGAAAGTAAATCTAAAATTCAATTTCAAATATTTTTAATCTTTGTAATATTGATGTTGTGTGGAGTTTTTACGTCGCAGTACAGATATGTTCGGAAATTTGCCATCACAATTTTGATAATCTGCGGAGAAAATGGCCACACGCTTATGTAACCAACAGATTTATTAAATTATGTGCATGGAGGACATTGTGATCACGAGGGATACATGCACCAGCCACCATTAAATTACATGACAGTTTTCGGCCAGTTCGAGCATAAAACCCACAATCTTCCATTGGCGAGCTCGGCATTTTATTAACCAAGCTATCCAGATCTGCTTTGCAATATGGAAAAGTTACATAAGATAACAAACGTGGTTGAGTGGATTTCAAGTCATTCTAGTGCTGCATTATGGGCAATTCATGACAGTCCGCGACTTCCCACTAAAGTTGTCCCACAGTTTTAATTCTTCTATCACAGTTTTAATTCTTCAAGCAGGATCTCCATTTTTTATTTTGCACTGATTACGGTTCGCTAAATGCTACCGAAACAGCTGTCTGCAGTTCCATTATTTGCTTTCCCGTTTAAGACGTTTAAGACTTTTCCTATGTATAATTTGGATGAATTTTGAATGTTTAAACAGTTTTGTGGTATTTAACGACTTCGTTAAACAGAGATCGAACTGTATATATATTAATTCTTGTCTGTTAAAATGATAAAGAATTGGTACAGAGTATGGTACAGAAAATTTGAAAATAAAATATTTTTAAGAACATGTTGTAGATGAAAGGAAAAATCTTTATTTGAAACTATCAACGTAGTTTTTGTTTAACATTTCAACACTTAATAACATTCCTGCAAGAATGTTATTAAAACTCCATTTAACTGAAATATGGTTTTATTATATGAGTTTTTTCATGCTACTGTTATGAGAGCTTATAGCTTGTTAAAGGGCGATTATAAATGAATTTTTCTGGAGAATGTCATTCAATATAAAAATAAAGAACTCCTTTTCAAATTCTTCCATTGTAAGAAATCTCTTTTAATTAAGATGCAAAACTGTTTCTATAGCAAGTCTCTTCTTAAAAACTTTGGTTTTAATCTACCTTTAATTATATGTTTTAGAAACTGAAATATATAAGAGTAATTTCTTTTTCTTTAAAGTTTAAGTTCAAAATAAATGAATATGAATAAAAAAGTAATGTAATCAAAATAAAACAGAATAAAAGTAATGATAAACAACAATATAAAAATGTTTTTATTATTGGTTGTTTGGTTAGAGGTTTTAAGGCCGAATACGTAAGCTGAAGGAATCAATGCCTGGTGTTTTTTAAGTATTAAAAAATGCAAAAGCAAGTAGTATCATTTTGAAATAAATACATTTTTCACATCTTTAATTTCTAATTTTTTATCCAAATATAAGTTTTTTTTTAATATAAGTTTTATAACCATTGAAGAATTTTGATGATTAAAATAATAATAATAAATAATTGTTTAGTAAACAGAATTAAGTTTAATTTAATTTAATTTAATTATTATTATTATTATTATTATTATTATTATTTAAGAAACCACAGAAATATGCCGGGATTATCTCTTATAATACATTTTAATGTCTTCTATATTCAGTTGAAAAAAGTAATGGATTATAAAAGAATGTCAACTTCCGATTTTCGATGGATTTTCGCATTTTGAGATTTCTTAAACGCGATTTGATTCCTTTCAGATATTGTTCGTCCAACTGTTTTTATGTGCAATAAATATTTTCTGCCAACTCTAGTTCGAGAATTAAAGAACAAAATTTCATTTAAAAAAAAGTATTTAGTTATACTTTAACAGAAATTAGTGCCTATCAACTTTTAGTATTTAATGCTCAACAGATGGCACAGTCGTCCCTTTTTATCAAAATAATTCTTAAAATGGCAGCGTAAAAAAAAAAAAAAAATGCGTATAAATGTACACAATGAAGAATATTTTTTTAACCGATTATTGTGGGATTCAAAATAATTTATTTAAAACAGTAACAGTTAACCAAGATAACAATTTTGTATATGTAGAAGCATTCCTATAAAAGGAGTGTAAATTTTCAATAAGATATTTTTCATAAGAACTTGTCAATATCTTTAAAACTATTTATTTAACTCAAGATCTATGGTATTTAAAAATAAACTCATTAAACTTTCAGTTAAAAAAAAAAAAAAAAAGGCACTTTTATAGTTGTCGCCTATAGGGCATAAACTTTTTTCGATATTTATGATCTACTTTTCTGGAAGGAAAACTGTTTGTACTCTCTATAAAAATAATTTTGCTAAATAATACCTGTAATAAATAGTTTGCAGTGCGTATATTTGAATAGAAAATAGAGCAGAACTTTTCTGATGAAAAAAGCATATTAGTTTTTAAATAAAGCTAAAATATATTTTAGCTTCTCACAATAAAGATTTTACATGTGTAAATTTTATTGTAAATTTTTTACATATGTAATTGTAATTGTAAATTTTATTTTTATGAAGCTCTTCAATTTTATTTTGAAGCTCAAAATTTTATTTTTATAAGTTCTTCAACTACAGCTTATTTTGGCACACGCATAGACGAATATTTTCTAAAAGTAACGAATGTGTATTCAGGATATTCCAAAAAACCGAAATACAGTTCTTTTGGAAATTATTATTATTATTATCATTATTATTATTATTTTCAAATAAAAAAATTTAACAAAAACCGAAAGTCGACAATTTTTACTTATTCAATACGAGTCCTATGAAAATAAAAAAATGTGAAGATATTTATTTCGTACACAAAACATAATATAATAATTTGAAATGATTTTTAATACCAACTCCCTTTACATTCTTTAATAGATTTAGACCATATAACAATTTCATAAATTAAGGATACAGAAAAATGAATACAATATAAGAAGCTCATTAAAATTTAGTTTAATAAATACAATTTTTATGGATTGTATGTTGAAAATTTAATTTTTCGTTTATTATCAGTGTTTATCGGCAAACTGGACACGTTATCTTTCTTTTTTAATGATCCAAACTTTTATAATTTATAATGCAAAATAGCCAGTTAAATAATATAAACTTTTTATTTTTATTGTACTGAGACGGATTGCTTCATTTACCCCGTATCTAAATATTTTTGATACTTTATAAACACATAAAAATCGTATTTACAAATGCTAGCGGAGTGTGTAAATATTAGAGAAATTGAATCTTGTAAATATTAAGACGTGTGTGTTTTAATTGTTTAAATATAATGTGAAGGACATTACTTATTATATATAGGCAAGAGCATTTTCTTATACCTTTTCCTGAGATTCATAAGCTTTTAGCTACTATATGCTAACAGTTTTCAGATAAATAACGATAGTGAAATAAATTTTAGTATAAAATATAGTCTCATAATATTTTCATTTTTATGCTTTTACATATATGTTGAAAAAGTATACCTATCGTGAAAAGGAACTTCCATCAATAGATTTACATGTTTTAGCATGTCCGGAATACGATTTGACAATTTTTATTTTCTTCCATATATATATATATATATACATATATATATAAGAAAGTATTGGAACCGTAAAAAATTTCCAGCTAGCGCACACACACACACACACACACACACACACAAAAAAAAAAAAGTGATTTACATATATAAACTAAATTATGGCTCTAGAGAAAATAGCTCCATGTCATTTTTATAAATTTTAGTTTACGAAATTTAACCAAATATGATATTTACTTGGACCTTGACTTAAATTGTTGCTGATTGCATTTGATGATAAATCGCTCAACAGGTGGCACTTTCGTCTAATTATTTCACAGTTTTTAACGTGGTAGTACTTCTATGTGAAATATCGATTCATACAACATGGTAAATAATTTTAATAAATATTTTGTACTGCGTGAATATGTAGAGGAGGATAAAATAGAAGAATGTTTGGCGGCGCCCTTAACAGACTAGTTTGCTAATAAATTGACAATTATTATCAAATTAAAATTTTATGCTTACATAAAATACTAATCCAAAAAAATTAGAAAAAGAGTTTTAGATAAACATGTATAAGCAAGGAGTTTAGATGTTTTTAATCTAAAAAAAAAAAAAAAAAAAAAAAAAAAAACTTTTTTTTTTTTTTTTTCGTACTTATTAATGCGCTTCTTCAAAAATTCATTTAGGTATCAAACATTAGCACAACAATTTTTTTTTAAACCTAATTAAAAGCTTCAGTATTTTTTTTCTTCTTCGAATTAAAAGCTAATAAGTCTTTTTAGTTCATTTTGCTTGAGACAACATCAATTTACTCTGGAAATTTTGTGCATCTTTATGGAACAGAATAATTCTTTAGTTTGCTTTGATATATATATTTTTAATAAAAATCTAATAAGAAGTTAAAAATTAAGAATGAAAATTTTAATGTAAACGGTTTTTAAAATTTATGTGACGTGAAAGATACTGATTTTCAAGAAATTTATTCTTATAATGTTTTCAATTTTCAGATCTATAATGATTTAAATTTAACCTAGGAAATTAAAATTTGAAAAATAAGAGTAAATTATATTTTACCTATTTTAATAATGTCAAAAGTATTACTTATTACAGACGGTAACTTTATCTTCCTTTAAATGTATATATTTTCCTTCATGTTAATATATAATAGTATATTATTAAAACCTGTTCAAACACTGCATAGAATGAAATGATTTATCTCATGAAAAACAGGAAAAAGAAAGAAAGAAAAAATATAATGAGAATCCAAATGATGAAAACATACAACATAAATACTTCATGAGGAGGTGTTTTTGGCTGAATAGAATATTGTATGCAAATAGCTTTAATTCATGTTACTCTGTAAGCTTATAGCCAAAAATGTACAAGACCAAAGTTCAGTTAACACCTAATAGGATGTTAAAAATCAAAACCAGAAGCAAGATTTAAAATATAAAATTCATAGAGAGATGGGGAAAAAAAAAAAAAAAAAAAAAAAAAAAAGGATAAAAGTTAGTAAAGAAAAATTAAATAAAACTTTCAATATAAAATCTATAATCATGAAACATTTCAGCAGAAATTCGACAAACCACCTGAACGTAATATTAAAATTTTAAAAATTACACAGTGAAGGAGGACGTTAAAGAATAAACAGTTCATAACAAAATTGAATTTTGACTTAAAAAATATAACCAAATAAGACTTATTTATTTTATAAGTAAACAGTTTAATAATAAAGCAACTATTAAAATTAAAAAATGTAAATCTAATTCATTGTTCATAATTTTATATTTAAGTATGTTAAAAAGTTCGTAAAAAGTATTTATTAAAATGAACAAAATGTGCAATTAGCTATAGTTCAAATATTGAATTAGTGTCGCCATCTAAAAGACCAAAAATAAATTAATCCTAATGATTTTCAAAGCATTAAATCTTAGAATTACATATTAAGTCATAACTTAAAAAGAAATGAAAATTACGACTTTATATATTTATGTACATGCAAATATGTAATGACAATGAACGAATTATTAACTGTTATACAGTCTTATAATATTTACATCATATATATATATATATATATATATATATATATATATATATATATATATATATATATATATATATATATATATATACATATATATGTATATATATATATAGAGAGAGAGAGAGAGAGAGATTTTTTTCTGATACGTTGACAAAGACTTAGTTCCCCATCATATGTTTGTTCACATACATTTCCGATGCAGAACATACTGTATTCATGTTAAGAGAAATGAATTTTGCTGATTGCTCGATAGAGCTGCAGACTGAAAAATTCTACTTTGTAGGCTATATACCATTTAGTTCTATACAGTTACCTTATCCTATGTTGCTGACACAAATTTTATTAGGGTGAGTTTTGTATTTCATTATTTATGCATTTCTATATGAATCCCAATGCTTACGAATCCTATAATTAAAGTTTGAGTGAAATATTCTTCTATTTTGCTAAACTACAAAAATCTCAAATGTTGCATAACTTACAAAGTTTCAATGCCAGAATATTCATAGTTAATCATCACATTCTTGCCAGTATCATAAATAATGATTTAATGCAGGCTGATATTTTTGCGATGAAAATATTTCTCAATATAAACATTTTTGCAAAAAAAAAAAAAAAAAAAAAAAAAAATTCTTTCTGGACTTTATAATAGAAAATTCGTTAGTTTCGAATAGCTTACGAAAGTTTTAAAGAAGAACGTTCATATTTAATAAAAAAGCATCACAAAACTGGCGTTGTAAAAAATATATTGTTAACTATGAACGTTCTATATTACTTACAAACTTTGAATAAACACATTAAATGCAATATACTCGCAACAATTGTTTCGGGTCGAAAAAACACACGACACTTCATCAGGCGAATAAAGTAAGCACAAGTGCTGCAGTCAAAGCGGCAACGCATATATATATATATATATATATATTTTTTTTTTTTTTTTTTTTTTTTTGTGCGTTACCACTTTGACTGCAGCACTCGTGCTTACTTTATTCGCCTGATGAAGGGTCGTTTTTTCGACCTAAAACAATTGTTGCGAGTTTATTGCATTTTATGGTGTTTATTCAAAGTTTGTAAGTAATGTAGAACGTTCATAGTTAACAATTTTTATGCTAGCATAATAATTCATATTTAAAAGATGGCACGACATCTTTAAGAAAAAAATATTCCTTTTCATTGCACGTTTAAACGAATTTTTGCCATATTTTTGTCAATTTTGAATAAAATACGAAGTTTTTAAATTACTATGTTGCAATTCAATGAGGTTCTTAACGGTGTCTTAAGTAATATATATATATATATATATATATAATAAAATCTAGCGTAATCCCTTTATGAACCTTTAGTCTTGAGATATTGTGCACACAGACAAACAAATTAAAAAACTAACACACTAGAAAACTAACAAAGTAAAAGACACCCTACAGACGACATCGCAAAGCGTGATTTTGTGATTTTCAGATTACTCTCATCTCAAAACGAGGGAAGAAAAAAGAAGAAAAAAAAAAATAAATAACTCACTAATGTTGAAACTTTTCACGATTACCTAATTTCCCCATAGGCTCATTATGATGGGTAATTAAAACGACGAATTTTAAATAAAAATTAATAAGCTACGAGGTCAGTGGCCCTAATCATATATAATGATGACATAAAATATTTTTTTTTAAATAATAAACACTATTTTTAATAGAAAATATGATTAGTTGTCAAAAATTAGCATTAAAAAAAAAAAAAAAATCTTAGATATACTTAATTTAAACTAAACTAATGAAAAGCTTCATCTTTTTTTTTTTTTTTTTTCTTTCTTTCTTGGATTTAAAAGTTAATGTGTCTTTTTATTTCATCTTTCTTAAAACCACATTCATATACTTTCGGAGTTATATGCATCTTTATGGGATAGTCTATTTCTTTATTTTGTTTTAAAAGTTTCATTTATTTATTTTTTATAAATAGTAATAAGAAGTAAAATAAAATAAAATAAAATAAATATAAATATAAATAAACGATTGTTAAAGTAAATGTGAAATAGAAGTTACTGATTTAAAGAAATATTTTTGTTATTACATTTCCAGTTTTCAGAATTACAACCATTTAAATTAAACTTGAAAAAATATATTTAAAGTATATTGTTTGCCTTTCCAAAGTTAAAAATTGGTTAAGACTTCGGTTTGTCTGTCTATAGGGCCACGCTCTATTTCCCCCGTAAATATTAAGAAAATTATTTGAAACTATTACATGTTATTTAAAATCACTATGGAATGTTCCCTAATGAAAATGGTGTAAATACCATTACTGGTTTATGTACAAGGATACCCGAAAGTTTTCTAAAGCATTAAGTTCTATGAGAGGTATTTCTATAAAATATATTTGAATTCCTTTACTTTACACAAATCTTAATGAGATTGAAATATGTTATTGGTTTAATATCAGATGTGCTATATTGAAAATGAAATAAATATCATGACTGGTTCATATACAGGGACACCCAAAACTATTCCAAAGCATTGCTTTTTATGAGACATATTTCTATAAATAATATTTTAGTACTTTTATTTTGCACAAATACTAATTGAATTGGTATCAATAATATATATATATATATATATATATATATATATGCACAAGAAAATGCGTTGTACATAATATAGTGTGTCTAGCATTAAGATTTGCAGAGTGACACAAAAATATTCAGTTACATTAATGACTATTATAGAATATTTGCTGAAATTGCATTTTTATTCACATTAAACGTTTTAACACTTTCTTACAATTTTTTAAGAGTGGATATGGTTTGGAATTACTTTAACTGTTTGCCTGACTGCCCGTCTGCCCGTTTCATTGTCCATAAATCTTTTCGGAATTTCTTAAAAATGATATTCATTATTCAGTTTAATTATGGAAAGCTCCCTATTTAAAATTACATTAATAGGCCCTGCACAACTGTTTTGTGGACATGGTTACCCCAAAAAATTACAATGTATTGCGTTTTAGGAGAGAAGTTTTTATAAATCATATTTACTAAATAACTCTCTGCTGCAAAAAATAAATAAATAAATAAAATAAAATAAAATAATTAAATAAATAAATAATAATAATAATAATGAAGTTGGTATTTATTGTTATTATGTTGAAGCAATGTTTTGTATAGAATATGATATACCTAGCGTTCAGATTTACAGAGCTACACAAAAATATTCAGATACACTAAAGGCAACAACAACTGGGATGTAATTTCTGTTTTTGTTAAACCTTTTT
This sequence comes from Salticus scenicus, assembly GCA_963930645.1. Classification (NCBI taxonomy): domain Eukaryota; kingdom Metazoa; phylum Arthropoda; class Arachnida; order Araneae; family Salticidae; genus Salticus; species Salticus scenicus. Next base: position 186,226,186 of record OZ005649.1, read on the forward strand.
AACACTTTCCAATAATATTTATGAGTGATTATGAGTTCAATATATCTACCTCTCTGCTTTTCTGTCCTTCTGTCTGTCCGTTGTGTGATAGAGTAAGACCATTCTGTGTAGAGGTTAAACGCTACAAGGAGGACGTGCAGTAGAAAAGTGTTAATAACCGATTCAAACCGCATGATATTTTGCTCTTGTTTTTAACTATTTTAATAGTTATCCTTATGTATAAACTTTATTTATTTTAGGTTGTAAAGTCATCTTTCATTAAATTCATACATTTTCCGATTTATGCTAATAGAAAAATATTATTTATCCATTATTATTTATTATTATTTGTCCACAAATATTATATACAGTGTGTCCACTTTTAAACTCAACGAACTTTATCTTTGTAATCTTTAATTCTAAGATGCATTCTTCCAATTACATAAATGGTCAAATTTAGGCGGAGAATGAAGATATTAAAAGTTTGAAGGAAAAAAAAAATCACTGAAAAAATGCAAAATTTAAATTTGTATACAGCTCCCAGATCCCAATATTCATTGTTTGGGAAATTTTGCCCATGCAAAAATATTTCAAACTCAAAAAGTTTGATATTTATACGACAAATATTGACGAAGAAATTCGATTTCAAAATTTTAACGCTTAATGTGAGGGACAGCACACAAATAGAGATGCTCGAATAAAAGTCTAGAATCCGCAAATTATCTTAACCCATTAAGGTTCATTGGTTTTGCAGCGAAACCAAACATTTGACAAAATTTAACAATTTTTATGCAGTAGTTTTTTTAACATTTCCCCCTTGTTTTAATCAGGTTTTAAACTTTTGTTCCTTTTCTGTTCGGTAGATAGCAGCACTATTCCAAAATTTAACAAATAATGCTTCAAAGGAAGCTAAATTCATAAGTCACTTGAAATTTTTTACTGTGCGCGAGTGCGAACTGCTGGTTTGATGATGCACTCATATCTAGTTTTTTTTTCATTTAATGAAAAGCTTGACTATTATTTTCACCTGAAACAACTTTTACAGTTTTTGTAGTCTATAATGTTTACGTACAAAGTGTTTTATTTATTAAATTAAATATTATTTGAATTTTATTAGGTTAGCTTATAGATGTTTCAAACCAAAAATTTCTCGAAAAGGAACAATGCTAATTTTTAATTTTTAAATATTTATGATTAGCCATGTGTCTAAAAGCCATTTTTTAAATTAGTTTAGTAATTTTTAAAATAAATTAAGTAATGAGCGTTAAAGGGTTAAAAGGTAAGCAACTTAGCTGATGACATTGATTTAGAAAGTTTCATGCTTTGAAATAATGTGTCAGATGTGCTATCACAGGTGGGTCCCGACTTTTATGCACGAATAAAAATCTTGATATCCCATAATATCTTTAAAAGAAAGCGATTTCACTAATGATATTGAGTTCAAAAGTTTTGTACATTCAAATAATCTATCAGATGGGACATCAATGGTAGTGTCCTAGGTAGCCCACGAATTGCCCCACAGACTCATATTCTTCAAATGGAAAACATACTTTTTCTTCGCAGAATCGTCTAGTGAAAAAATCTGTTTGAAAACACACACACACACACACACACACACACACACATACACACATATATATATATATACACCGGGTGTCCCATAAGCTGTAATACATTTTAAAAATTCATAAAAATTGAAGGAATTGGCAGAATTGAATGCGGTTTGCGAAAACATTATACTCATGAAGGGGGAATTTTTTTGGATAAGAAAAAGTAATAATTAAGTGATTTATCAATAGAGGGCGCTGTGAGTGACCAAATCACACATTTTCATGAATCACACATTTTCATTTTCATATTTAGTCTCATACAAATGTTTACAGGCATATAAATCCTATTCTATGTGTTTGTCTTCACGACAAATTACTGTTTTCAAACGAGTTATAACACTGCTAACTTCAGTTTCAGTCGGCGGTTCTTACCAGGGGGAAAGCATCTTCACTAATAACGCTTTACCCACCAAGTCAAAATCGCAATTAAAACTTCAATGCGCAAGTAAGAGGCAAAAAATAAAAATAAATAAAATAAATAAATAAGCTGTTTTAACCGTTTGCACTCGAACGTTGCCTGTCAGGTGACATCCGATTCATTACTTCAACTCGAATGGCGCTCGAGAGGCGCCATGACCAATTAAGTTACTATATATCTTATATCCACCAATAATGTTTTACAACTAAAAGTGCTATAACAGGTGCATACTTCGTTAAGAAAGAAACTCCACCCACACTTTTTATTAAGTGCCTTTGGGCGTTGCTTGCCTTGGTCATTGGTAAATGGCCAAGAATTCTTTGTAAAATATCACACGATGGAAAATTATAAATCACAATATTCATATATAATGCTTGTATTATGTAAATATACATCAAATATAGAAATAAAATGTTTATATTTAAAATTCTTATGTTTCATATTTTGCATTTTTTATTAAAACTATTGCCGAGTAGCTCATTACGCTTACTAAAATAAGATTCGAATGCAAAAGGTTAATTTTCCATCTCACTTGAGGCCCGCACATTTGGAAAATACAAAATGGTCGACATAAAAGAGGCCACTGACAAAAAAGAAGGAGCAGCCTTCATAAAAGGTGCATTATGCTAACATTTTATTACGCGGCCAGCATAACATAAGGAGAGCCAGATCTTATATTAAGCTAGATTAGATTTAGCTAGACTAGCTAAAAAGCGGAAACTACGAACCCTGCTGTACTTCTATATTTGAAACAAAGTTATCGATTTTTTTCACTTAAAAAAAAACTTAGAAAAAAATTCTTTTTTTTTTTTTTTTTTTTTTTTTAAATATTGAGAGTAAAATGGACTTTTTTGGATATTTAGTGTTATACTACTTCTCTAATATGGAAATCGTCTGCATTATCATAAAAGATAATTTTTAAAAATAATAATTTTAATAAATTATTTTTTAAAAACAGAATTATTTTTTAATAACCGAATTAAATTTTATATAAATCTAGGTGCATTAATGAAACGGGGGGTTGAGTGGGGCGGTAGCCCCCTCACACAGAATTAATTATCATATAAAACTCTTCCGAAGCTAATTTGAATTGTTTAATATAGGTTTACATAACATCGTTATCTTACGTCTTAATCTCCAACCTGTATTTATAGTATTAAATTTCAGGGTAAGAGAAAGTCGTGTGAGTGACACACCAGATTTTTTCAAATTATAGCCATACTTTTTCTTTAAAGAATCGTTGTGAACATAAAACTTTTATCTGTTTTAAAACATTTATTGCTTTTTGCTTTTGTTTTTTCATTAGGGGGGGGGGGGGGGGTCCTCACGATTCTTATGTTTCGAAAAAAATATAGGTTATCCCAGTGACAACTCATATGATAGGTAGAACAGTTTCTTTTAACACTTCCATTACCAGTTAACACTTTATTTTATTTTATTTTTTATTTAACACTACACTTAACACTTTCACTACCACTTTTTTTCCTTTCCAAAAATAAGATAAATTAGGGCATTAGTAGGTCAAATAAAATAGAAATAGCAATATTCTGTAAAATTGAAAACAAAAATTAACTGCAGGGGCAGTCGCAATTGTGGAATTCGAACATAATGTTCTTCTGGTCTTTCTAAATAGCACACATGTGTTGTTGAGGTGATGATATAAAATGCAGTGAAAATTTCAGTTTTCTGATTCCAAATTAATGTATAAAGCTTTTGAAAACATAAATATATAAATACATAAAATTGCGCTAACTTATGAATGTAATCACAGAAAACCAGTGAGACATGTACTACAATAAATTTCATGCTTATTTGTCCCATTATGTGAATTAAAAATATCTCTGGGACATATATGTCCCAGTGGTTAAAATCACGAAATATTCAAAATTAACAAATTCAGTCAAACAGGGCCCCCAAACACATATAAACGCATACGGTTGGTTGAATGGCTTTTTTTTGGCGCAAGGTCAAAAGTAGGACATGCTGCGCCAAACAAATATAAACGCATACAGAGACCCACTTTCGATACAACATCTGGTAAGTTGTTATATATGAATGTGAAACAAGTTTCAAAGCAGATTCTTTCTGTACGACATGATTCTGTCAAAAAAAAAAGGTTCGTTTAAAAAAGTGGATTTCACGTTACTACGGGCCTTGGGTTTCATCTGTGTTATTTCATCTGATAGATTACTTGAAAGCGTAAAAACTTAGATAAAACAATATGCTCAGAGAGACATAATTAGGGGTTTCTCGACATTTAATCAAACACAAATATCAGGTACATGCAACAGTGGTACATGCATCCATTTAAATCTATGTAAAGTAATCGATTCTTGGTGTAGCAAATTGCTATTTCAGAAATCGATTTATTTTGTATAGGTTTAAACGTTAAAAGGATGAATACCACTGTTGTCAGATCACACGAGACGCCTCTGGTCGAGAGAAAAGCGAAAAGGTTCCTTGGGTACTTTTTACATCAAATTATGGTGCAGTTTTCAAAAGAAAATCACCAGCATACTTTTTTATTTGTTTTTATTAAGATAACTTACATAAAATAGACGATTGACCAAGAGGGGCAAATATTATGTATGTGTTAAAAATCGAAGTAAACATGAACATTTCAAGAAAAAATGATGTGATAAATTTTTTTGGTTATATATTTTTTTTTAATTAGCACCAAAAAAATACACAAAGTTCAGCAATCAGTTTCCTTGTACTTTTTTCATCGCACGCCTATGTTATTAGTTATAGTATAACATTAAGTCTAATAATATTTCTAATTTATATAATTTTTTTCTAATACTTTGACAATTATTATACGAATAAAAGGTTATTTACAGATGAAACACAAATTTAAAAAGACGAATTTTACATAAAAAATGAATAAGCAATGAATTTAGAAGCTTTTAATTTTAAATAATGATGATGTAAAATATTTATCCTTCAAACTCATAAAAACACTTTTTAAAAAATGTATTTAGCGATTAAACATCAACATTAAAAAATCTTAAAACTAATTAAAAGCTTAATTTTTTTTTCTTGTACTTAATGTGTCGATTTAGTGCATTTACTTTAGAAATTTTATAAATCTTTATGGAACATCTTCACTGTTTATTTTAATTTAAAAGAATGTTTTATAAAATAATAATAATAATCATAATAATAATAATAAAGAAAAATTCTGATTACATTTTTGTAAACAGAATTTAATTTAGTACGACATGACTTATTTTAGTTTATTCATAAGAATAAAGGCATGTAGTAACTCTATTTCATTCCCTAACATTGGTTACTATAATCCTTTCTTAAAATTACATTGGTATAGCTTTAGCTTAGGAGCTCTTGGCGGTTTTTAAATTTTTATTGTCATTTCGGCGATGAATTAAAATGGATATCGCAACTGCGTAAGTAAAGAACTTTGTCAGAATCGTCTGCGTTAATTCGGTGCTAAATTTCCAATTTCGCAAAAGGGTTCTATACTGAAGCTGTTCTAATTTTTGAACATATTTTATTTTAGATATTAAAAAAAAGGCATATTTTTTTAGACAAAACGAAATATATTCACTAATTTATTTCATTTTATTTTATTTTTGTCATCAATTTGTTTTTCCTTTTAAATAATTATAAATTTAAAATGAGGTCTTTACTTAATACTTTTTTAATTAATTATTCGATTGGACTAAAAAATACAACATTAGATAGATTTTATCCTTATTAATATAAAATTCAATAATCCGGACAGATACAATGATAAACTTTCAGTTTTATATAATTTAAATAAAAACAAAAACGTTTGTACTTTCATTTAAGGTGTAATACAATAAATGGTGAAAACGCAAAATCACTGTTTGAAAGAAATACTCTTATCGTACTAATAAGTTTATATATGTATATATATATATATATATATATATATATATATATATATATATATATATAATGAAAAATTTTATTTAAACGAGCTTTAAAATTTATTTGAATTAAAGATTCGTTTTTAAAGAAATATTTCTATTATTATATTTCCAACTGTTAGAACGATAATTCTTTAAATTAAATTAAGTAAACTGAATGTAAATTGTTTTTTAACTAGTCTGAAAAAGTTAGAAGTATTACTTGTAGACCGTAACGATAGTTTTCTTGAAATTTACGCATTTTGGATTATGCTGATTAGTGTATATATATATAATGTCAATTAAGGAATTGTTTATTTTAGTATATAAAATATACTTCCGTAATAGTTCCAGTTTTATATAATTTTTCTGATACATTGACAATTACTATCAGAGGAAAAATTTTATCCACATATGAAACTCTAATCGAAAAAAGAAAACTATATATATGAATATACATTAGCAATGACATTAGAAATTTTTATTCTAAAAATGTGACAGCATAAAATACTTATTTTTCAAGCTCAGAAACTTTCTTCTTTTATAAACTATATTTAGCTATCAAATATTAGCAGTTTTTGAAAAAAAAAAAAAATCCTAATACCAATTAAAATCTCTAGTAGATTTTTGTTTCTTGGAACTAAAAGCTAATGTGTCTACTTCGTTCATCTTTCTTGAAAACACATTAATTTACGTTAGATGTTTTATGAATCTTTATGAAATATTCATTTTTTTTTTCTTTTTTCATGGAAAACATTTCTTATAAAATAGTAATAATAATAATAATAAACTAAGAATAAAAAATTTAATTCAAACGATTGTTAAAATTTACGTGAAGTAAAAGACACAATTTTTAAAAGAATGTTTCCGTTATTACATTTTCATTTTTGTTTTCAAATCTACAATTATTTAAATTAGATTAAAGAAATTAAATTTTGAAAACAAAAAATAAATTGTTTTAAAATATTTTAAAACTGTCATAAGCATTACTATTATTGACAGTAATGTTATCTTTCTTTAATTTCATATAATTTTAAGTTTTTACTGATAGATTGCATATATAGACCTACCGATTATGCTAATTTATCCGTAACAGTGTTAGACTCCACCTTTTTTCACACCAGTATTTTTGACAGGGACGAGGAGTCGCTCTAGCTATGCTAGGCTTCTCCTCCGAAACGTTCATTTAAAAATAAATAAATAAATAAATAAATAATAATAAAAAAAAATTACAAAAAAATTACAAAGGCCTCCAGAGATAGGTCTCCCACGTGACAAGGAGCGGCAGTAAAAGATATAGGAATAAATATCATTTTTGATTATGTTTGTGCCGGGATAGCACCCCACACGGCAAATAGGATTTTGGAGCTTTGAATAGTTTTTTTTTTTTCTATTTATAGATCTATTTTGTTCACTAATAAAAAAAAAAACCTCACTAGGTATCCAAGAAATAGTAATTATAGTTCATTTGAAATAAGCAGTTTGTTTAAATGAGTAAATAAAGGGATTTTATTATAGTAGAACATTAGTCAGGTGCTGCTTGGTCGATCACTAAGACTTCACCCTGAGAATGCTTAGTACTATCCATGGTTGTACATTTCAGGCTGGATTGTAGCTAATGCTGTTGTTATTTGACAACTGCCAGATCTATTCAGGAGATGAGGAAAGTTTGGGATTATAGGAGGGGGAGAGGTAATTTTAATTGGCAGATTTCTGTTGCCATTTTTGCTATCCTATCTGCTTGTTCATTGCCCGTGACACCCCTGTATGCCGAGACATGTGCTAAAGTGACAGTGTTTTTTAATTGTGTTAGAAGTAGTTTAATTTGATTAACAAGTGGATACAATTTTTATTAAAATCACAATCAACTGATTGGAAGAAATTCATATTTTAATGAATTTTTTTTCCCGACTGAGTGAAAATAATGCCTGGATTTTTCCTTTACCTGCGGCTTATTTCTGTTGAGCTATCTAAATGATAGACCAGATATTTCTGCCAAAAGGTTGTCTGAGTGAGTAATGCGGACCGTGTTGTCGGCCTGGATAGCTCAGTTGGTAGAGCCTTGACCTGGTAAGTCAAAGATCCGGGGTTCTACTCCCAGTCCAGGCATTATTTTTACTCAGTTTAACAAGAGGCTGTCTACCCCTGTGTCGAGAGATAACTTTCAGACTAAAGAGACTGTCACTGTGAACGGGTATTGTTGAGATTTTATCTGAGTTATTTTTAAGCCATAGCAAAGCGTTAAGTATATAGGCTGACCAGATCAAAGTGCCTTTATAATAGAGAATCATTAAAAATTGCTACAATTATCCAATTATGGATGTATTTTTTCGTTCCTAATAAATAAGGACCAAAAATAAAGTATTATTCATTAATAATTTACTTTTTGCAGTTTTTTAAATATTAGAAAAATGCCTTTTAAAAAAAGGAAGTCCCCATTTGTCCCCAGAAAATGGGGACGTTTAGTCAGTATATAAGTATAGCATGTAATTCCGCTTGGAATACTGAATATCTCTCATCTACTCTGCATGCTCATTGGTGTGAAACCGAGCCTTCCATGATTACACAGAAAGCTGCGGCCCTTCCGTGATCCGTCTTGGAGTTATCGGTATAACTCGCCACAGGAGTAGTGGGAGAGAAACTACTTTTGGCTAGATTGATTAGATTAGGTTCCGCCGGATGTAGCTGCGAGCTTGAGGTATGTTGTTGCAATCTCGTGTTGGGGAAATAGGTGTTTTGGAAGTCATTGTTGGGTAATTGGATGATGTGTGTTTAAGAAATTTATATTTTATCTGAAGATGGGCATGTGGAACGTCAGTGATGACAGTGAGGGCATCAGTCGAGATAGTTTTGTAACCCCGCGTAATTAGGATAAGAAACAATCTTTGAATTGAATTAAATTTTGTTATTGCCTCTTTTCCCCAAATTTTTTTCCCCAAATACCTGCACCATATGTAATAATTTTGTATATCACTACGTAGTACCATATCATTAGGATTTCGATATTGGTGCCCCAATTTTTGCCTGCGAGATTTGTGGAGGGGTGGTAAATTTGCATTTTTTTTTTTTTTTGAGTGTTTTATTCTTTGCGAACCTGTTTAAGTTTGAGTCTATTGTTAATCTCAGAATTTTGATATTTCTGGCACGTTTGACGCTGACGTCATCAATTCTCATCACCGGCATTCGTTTGAGAAGTCGTGGCAAGGCGAAGTTTAATGCCTGAGATTTGCCTTCGGAGAGTCTTAGATTATATGATTTTAAGAGAGAGCCGTCAGGAGAGAGCTGAAAAGCGACAGTACTTCTTGGACCTGTTCCTCCAGATCTTTCCTGCTCTTGCCCGAGAGAACAAAGTTGAAGTCATCTGCATAAGCAAAAATTTTAAAATGATTACTTTGCATAGCATTTAGAATATTATTTGCGACTAAATTCCAGAGAATTGGTCCCAGGCAAAAGCCCTAGAGACAACTTTTGGATTGTGCGATTGTTGAAAAACCAGATCCTCAATTTATCGAGATCGTTCTGTTGGATAGGTATGTGCTTATGCATACTTGCCAACATCCTAATTACCGTAATTTCTGGTAGATAACCCGCAGGTAAAATGTGTCATTGCTCCACCAGAAATTTTATTTAATAGAGAAATCTATACTTTTTCGAAGGAAGAGCTCGTACAAATATAAATTTATTTATCAATTGAAATTTCTGGTGCAAAATTGGATTATATAAACCTGCAGGGTATCTACCAGAAATTACGGTAATATTCCATAGTATTGTTAACTCCGCCTTCTTTTTCACACCAGTATATTTTTGTAGTGTTTTCTTTCTCATTTAATCGTAATTAAATTTGCAGAATATTACTCTAAAAATTTACTGGTGTGAAAAAAAAGGCGGGACTAGCAACACTATGGAATATTAATGAGCATGTTGGCAAGTATGGCTTATGACTTCAGCAATGCTCTCCAGGCAATTCGAAGTCTGAAGTGTATAGAGAATATGAAGCCATTCACTGTTATTGAGTGGCCCTTTAATATCTAGAGAAATCAGAGAAGTGGAATTTCCAGAGCTGTAGCTGGTGTCGCAGGAAGACAAGATTTAAAATAAAGCCATTTCTGTTCATTTGCTTTCTCTGAACCCAAATTGATTGTTGTTTATTATATTATTAAATTCTAGATAGTAGTTAAGTCTATTTACAAGTAGGTTTTCTAGTAATTTTCCCAGAGTGGGTAATAGGCAGATAGGTTTTTAAGAGGAGGGTTCAAAGGGGGTCTACCCTTGCTTTAGGAAGTATATAACTCAGTGCGAAGTGTTTTTGGAAAATGTTTGTAGCTTAAGCATTGGTTTGTCCATTTGAGGATGATTTTGTGGAGACATTTGAAGGTGTGTTTCAAGAGTTTAAATCTATTCCATCAGGGCCTGGGGCCATTTTATGATTAAAGTCGTTGAGGACATTGCGGATTTCCACCTCCGTGAAGGCTTTGTCCGTTTGTGCCGTGAAATATGGTATTTTTTTTTGAGTTACCTAGGTAGCACATAAAGTTTTTATAACGTTGTTAAAACTATTTTTTCACTGTTCAGACTTATTTGCAACGTTATGTGCTACCTGGGTAATGACTGAGGGAGAGAAAAGATGTTGTGTAATGTGCTCAAGATTGTTTGTTCTTCACGAGAGAGATGGAGGTCTCTCTAAATTCAATTCGGTAGGAGTGAAGAATTTGTTTCAATACATTTTTTGGGCTGGGCCGAATTTCTGTGTTTGTATTGTGCAGAAGCTTTTCCAGGATTCATGTTTAGCTTTATTAAATTGTTTTTTAAATTTTGATAGTAATGATTTGATTTGTTCTTTTTTTCGTTGAAGTTCGTTTCCTCCTGCGTATTTAGACGTACGGCTGAGTGTTGTGAGTTTGTTTCTGAAGATTCTAAGCAGGGAAGACCAGTATTTGTTGGTGGAATACCGTTCTGTGTATTCGAGTCTGAAGGATGCGGTTGCAGCGGCTCGAATAGAGGTGATTAAATTTTCTGCGAAGTTATTGAGTTGGTCCTGATTTGTGATCTGTTCTTGTTGTTCCGTGAAAGTTTCTGCTTGTTGTATTAGGAGTTTGGTGAATTTTGTGAAGTTTCCTCAATTCGTTGCGAATCTACGTTAAAATTTTGTTTGTGGTGATGATTGCATTATCTAAGCAAAGTATTTACGGTCTGAGAAGTTGAAAGTGTCTAGGATTGAATAATCGTTAATTTTTGAAAAGATGGAGGGATTTACTATAGTGAAGTCTGGCCAGCCTTCTGCGTCATTCTTTTGGAATGCGGGTGTAGAGTTTTCCATGTTGGCTAAGCAGAGGTTGTTTATTGTAATGAACTCTATAAGGCTGCTGCCCCATGTATCTTCATGTCTCGAACACCAAAGGGGAGAGTTCATGTTGAGGTCGCAGCCACATAGGAAAAGTGTTCTGTGTGTGATTACGGGTTGCCACTTCTCCAAGCAAAAATCAAGATCCACGAACGGGGCTGCATAAACACTGCAAAGTTGCATTTTTCCCTATTTTATGATAAAAGTAATGAACGCGCAATGCTCCCCTGTGAGAAGATGTGTAACTATTAAATTTGAATTACAGTCGGTAACAAAAGTGTTCGAACACTAGCAAAAATTCCTCTGTAAAAAAAAAGTACACTTCATATGGTTCTGTTAAATAAATCCTTATCGAATCATGTTCTTAGACTGACTAAGAACAGGATTCGACAAGGATTTATTTAACAAAACCGCATGAAGTGTATTTTTTTACATAGGAATTTTTGCTAGTGTTCGGACACTTTTGTTACCGACTGTACATATAATTATGTGTGAAATACGTTTCTTAGATGCAAACTGAACCCAAGAAGAAGGAAATCCAAGAAGGCCACCTCCAGAAGTCAATATGCATCTTGGAACAGTCCTATATCATAGTAATTTTTTTCATGTACTTCTGAACTGCCAGATTTGCTGCCTTTGCAGCTGTTGAGGTTGACCTGCAGAATTCAAACACTATCAGAAGAGGTTTTTTTTGGGTGCGGCAGCTGCCTCCAACGGAGGTGTTTCATATGCTGGTGAGGAGGTGATGGGTAGTGATTGTGTGTTTGTGGAGGTTCTAGTTGGTTGTTCACTTAAGTTTAAATTAGACAACGAAGTTAGATCAGAAGTAAAAATGTGGGTTTTGGTTACCTTGTTCTTGTCTGAAGAAGATTAGCCTTTTGCTAGAAGCTCCTTCCTGGTCCTCCATATTGCAAATGTAGAATTCAGTAGTAGTTCTCTGGTCTCATCAGTATATTTGTAGAGTTATAGTCATCTTATTTAATCATGAGTACATATTTGTGAATATTACTCGACAAATTTTCTGTTGGGATAAAAGGCGGGGCCTAACACTATTACGGATAAATTAGCATAATTGGCAGGTCTACATATGTAAAATGACAATGTTCGAATTATCAGTATTAGTATAAAATATAAATCTCATAATATTTTCCTTTTATAATTTTTTTTTCCTCTGATACCTTGACAATTATTATCTGATTAAAATTTTATCCACACAGGTTTTTTTTTTTTTTTAAGGACTTTTTATGTAAGCAAACTCTGTATGTAAGCAAACAGATTAAAGGCTTTCAATCTTAGAAATGATAGCATAAAGTGTTTATTTCTCAAACTCATCAACATTCGTCTTAAAAAACATACTTTGCTATTAAATAGTAGCATTTTTTGAATTTTTTTTCTTAAAGTTAATTAAAAGCTTCAGTAGATTTTTTTTTTTTTTTTTTTTTTTTTTTACTAAAAGCCAATGTGTCGATTTAATGCATTTTTCTTTAAACCATATCCACTTACTTTGGAAATTATATGATTCTTTATGGAATATCCTAATTTTTTATTTTATTTTTTAAGGATTTTATTTTATTTTATTTTATTTTATTTTAATAAAAAAGTAATATGAAATTAAAAGAATTATGAGCAACAAGTTTAAATTAAATTATTGTTAAAGTTTTGTGTGAAATAAAATATACAAATATTAAAGGTTTATTTCTGTTCTTGCATTTTCAATGTTCTAAACTACGTTATTTTAAAATTCTTACAATTATATTTTGAGGCAGAAATACAAGGTAGGCATACAAAAAATGTTTTTTTTTTTTTTTTTAAATAAAACTAAAATAGAGGCTTAAGCAATTTTTAAACAGAAGATTGTAAATAAATTTTAAGCAGAAATAGAGCATGAGTCTTTATAAATACTGAAATCATTTAGAAATGCTCGGTATCCTGATATTACTATTATTATTATTTATTTATATTTTACAGAATATGAATTAGTTTAAACCTTTATAATCGGAACAATTTTCTTATACTTATATCAAATTGATGTTTATGTCATGGGTAGACTTTAATATTACTAGCATTTCTTAAGAAAAATAGATACTTTTGAGTTTTAGTAAACTGAAACATTTACTCTTTTTTGGAATTTATTACATATAGATTCAGAAAGTAAAAGTATTTGTTAATATCTAAACCGTACAATGGTACTTATTTGGAGTTAAAGGAATAGCATCGGTAAATATTTCTCTATGTAAGCATGTTTCGAATAACAAATTATTTTACTTAATTTTATTCAATTTTGAGGAAGAGAATAAACTTAAGTTAAAATGTCTTAAAATCATTCATTTTTACTTCCATTACGCAACTACCGTAAGTGATGGAAGTATTGTATGTCCAAATATTCGATATTGAATTTTTGACTGATCTGCATACTTTAAGGTTTGTTGAGTCCAAAAAAGTAGTTTTTGGCAACTGATCAGTGTGCGTGTAGGCTATCATGTGTATGTATGAGGGGAATCTTCTGACTATCATATCTCAGAAACTAATAAAGGTAGAACTACAAAACTTCAGAATTGCGACAGGTCTGGTATATAGATGAGGTTTCCAAATTTTGGTGAAAATTCAAAAACCAGAAGTGGGACTGTAAGTTCGTACCTCAAAGCCGGTCTAACAATTTTCTTCAAAGTTGTTATATAAACACTCTATTAGATGTACATTCGAATGATATAGTTAGTTAGTTAAGGAAAATTGATAGGAGTCCTGTATAAATAACGATATTTCAGGTCTCGAAAAAGCATTCCTTTAAAAACGGCTGTGCAGAATTTTTTTCAAACTCGCCATATTATCTCCTTTTTTAAATATCCTTTTGTGTGTAATTATTGTTTTCCGATCAATAATTGAATATGCCAAGTTTGGTAAAAGTTGGTATTTCAAAAACAAAGATTTCCTTGAAAATTCTTACATAAATCTATTTTAGATATCCTTTCATATATATCACGTGGTTATTACAGGAAAATTAACAGTTATCCTGATTAAAAAGGTCAGTTTTAGGTCTGGAGGTTTAAAAAAATAATTCTATCAATTTTTTTTTTCCTATTTTATAACTCGCTATGTAAACTCTGTTTTATGTATCTTTACACATGAATCAAGTTTCACTTACCGGAAATTTTTTAGGTGTCTACTTTGTTAGGTCAATATTATGTCTTCTGATCACATTATTTCCAATTATTTTTTAAAATAAAACTAAAATAGAGGCTTAAGCAATTTTTAAACAGAAGATTGTAAATAAATTTTAAGCAGAAATAGAGCATGAGTCTTTATAAATACTGAAATCATTTAGAAATGCTCGGTATCCTGATATTACTATTATTATTATTTATTTATATTTTACAGAATATGAATTAGTTTAAACCTTTATAATCGGAACAATTTTCTTATACTTATATCAAATTGATGTTTATGTCATGGGTAGACTTTAATATTACTAGCATTTCTTAAGAAAAATAGATACTTTTGAGTTTTAGTAAACTGAAACATTTACTCTTTTTTGGAATTTATTACATATAGATTCAGAAAGTAAAAGTATTTGTTAATATCTAAACCGTACAATGGTACTTATTTGGAGTTAAAGGAATAGCATCGGTAAATATTTCTCTATGTAAGCATGTTTCGAATAACAAATTATTTTACTTAATTTTATTCAATTTTGAGGAAGAGAATAAACTTAAGTTAAAATGTCTTAAAATCATTCATTTTTACTTCCATTACGCAACTACCGTAAGTGATGGAAGTATTGTATGTCCAAATATTCGATATTGAATTTTTGACTGATCTGCATACTTTAAGGTTTGTTGAGTCCAAAAAAGTAGTTTTTGGCAACTGATCAGTGTGCGTGTAGGCTATCATGTGTATGTATGAGGGGAATCTTCTGACTATCATATCTCAGAAACTAATAAAGGTAGAACTACAAAACTTCAGAATTGCGACAGGTCTGGTATATAGATGAGGTTTCCAAATTTTGGTGAAAATTCAAAAACCAGAAGTGGGACTGTAAGTTCGTACCTCAAAGCCGGTCTAACAATTTTCTTCAAAGTTGTTATATAAACACTCTATTAGATGTACATTCGAATGATATAGTTAGTTAGTTAAGGAAAATTGATAGGAGTCCTGTATAAATAACGATATTTCAGGTCTCGAAAAAGCATTCCTTTAAAAACGGCTGTGCAGAATTTTTTTCAAACTCGCCATATTATCTCCTTTTTTAAATATCCTTTTGTGTGTAATTATTGTTTTCCGATCAATAATTGAATATGCCAAGTTTGGTAAAAGTTGGTATTTCAAAAACAAAGATTTCCTTGAAAATTCTTACATAAATCTATTTTAGATATCCTTTCATATATATCACGTGGTTATTACAGGAAAATTAACAGTTATCCTGATTAAAAAGGTCAGTTTTAGGTCTGGAGGTTTAAAAAAATAATTCTATCAATTTTTTTTTTCCTATTTTATAACTCGCTATGTAAACTCTGTTTTATGTATCTTTACACATGAATCAAGTTTCACTTACCGGAAATTTTTTAGGTGTCTACTTTGTTAGGTCAATATTATGTCTTCTGATCACATTATTTCCAAAAAATGCATATAATACGTATAATAGTGAGTAATGTAAGTTGTAAGGTTATTTCTCTTCAGATTTTTTTTTTTTTTTTAATTTTTTAATTAAGTTTGTAAGTGTTTTACAGATGTGGTTCAATTTCTTCTTGCTGAAAACTACTACTATACAAATTTTAAATTCGAAGTTATTGTAAATTATGAAAAATATGAAGTTTAATTTAGCATGTTCTTGTATTGAATTCGATAATATAAATTTTGGAATGACATTTCACATTTTTGTTACAATATGCTGTTTTGAAATCAATTAAACTGATAAAATTCTTCAAAAGTTTAAAAAGAGGATGTAAGAGTATGCATACTCGAATAAAGATTTGGTAAAAATGATTTTTTTTTTTAAATTTTTCGCGATAAAATAAATTTTCTCCACCTTAAAGGTATGATTTTCTTGAAATTGTATTCTCTGTAAAAGGAGAATTCGATTTGTGCCAATATGTGATTTAAGTAAAGCGCCTAGAATATACAGTGGGGCAAGTGCTTATAAACTGAATGCTTGAAATACAGCTAAAAAAATTAAGCCTCCCAGATAGCTTTGTAATCGAAATTTTTGGTCAAATCGTAAGCACTGCATAAGAGTTCATTGGTTTTCTCAGTTTTGTCTACCCAGTCACGTGATCCAAACACATAAATAGTCAATAAATATATTAGTTTCGGTTTATCAAGCAATAATCTCGATTGCACTGACCTCTGGTGTGGGGCTTAATCTTTCCGACACTGTTTTGCTGGACAGTTTCCATGCTATGCGCTAATACTATATGCTGAAATTCAAGTAATTGGAAATGTAGATTTTTAATTTTAACGTTTCATTCTCCTCTTAAGATTTCATGTTGTAGGATATTTTTTTTTAAATAAAGTAAATAAAGGGCTTCTCAACAAGTCCGCCAATTTAATATATTTCAGAAAGTATTTTATTTTTAGGAACTAGAAAATAATTTTACATGCGCACAACAGGTAAATTTTTTAATTAAAAAAATAATATATCCTGTTTAGTAAACATTGGTGTATTAACATAAATAAGATTTTTGTGTCATTAAACCAGATCAATATAATCGAGTGCCTTAAAGTTGAACTTTGGAACAGTGAAATCCTTTATATATATATTATTGTTTTCGGTTTACACAATTTTGCAATCTGCCAAACGCGCTTTCACATGCCTGAAAACGTAGCCAAAATACGTTTCCAGCGTGGACAAAAACCTCTTTCTCTAAATAACAAGAATAAGATCTTTCACCGACAGAAACTCTTCCGTAATATGTCTAGATAATTTAATGATCAGCTATAAGTAAACAGCTCCATCCTTGTATGAATAACACGTCTCTGTTATAAATCACGTACACACCTTAAATGCTTAGATGAGAAAAATTTACAATAAATTTCCTAAGTTAGAAAATAACATTCTGCTCCTGTGTTAAAATCTGTTGGGGTAACAACATCATGTAAAATAATATTTAGCATACAAAATAATATTTAACATCAGTCCAATGGACTGACACAAATCGTATTGGCATAAACATAGCTCAACTCTCAACGTCGACTTCCATTATTTGAGTAACGTGTTCGTTTCTTGAAAAACGTTCAGTTTGTCTAAAATCTCCATTTGCAGGTTGTGGAAAATTTGCATTTTTTTTTTTTTTGGAGGGATGGAGGAGGGGGGGGATAAATATTTTCCCCGCCTTTGATAGTTCTTTTCTATATTAACTAAACTAGATGCCTTTGATGGTACTTCGACAGAGTTTGAAAAAGAGCATCCTAAGAAGTAAAATTTTTTAAGTCGAGGTTATAATAACATCTACAACAACAACAAAAGACAGATTTAGTTCAGGCTGCTTAATTATATCTAATTTCCACAGCAAAACAGTCGTAGGATAATCGTAGTGCATGATATTGCGACTATACAGTTCTTGGTGTACTTAGCTTTGTTGCCAACATTTGAGAAATAAAAGCATTAAAGCAGCATAAGTTGTGTTTTAACCAAGAGCCAGAGATGTAACCGTTTCAAACCACAACTTTTCCTTTAATAAATATTTCAAAATACTAGATTTATCCCCGTCCGGTGTTTTATATATTTAAAAAAAAAAAAAAAAAAAAAAAAAAAAAAAACCTTTCAAGCTATTTAAAAAGGTCATTGGTGTTACTTGACCCAGTGAAATAGACTCTTGCAAAGGGCTAGGAGTATCAAAAATAGTCGGGCTCCACTGAAAAAAGGTGGTTCTCAGTCCTATGCAAAAGAAGACATTCCAGGTAAAATTTAATTCCTTTTATTTTGAAATTTAAGCAGAGACAAAGGTGAGACCACATAATACGTGTCTACATAATACATGAGATAACCTTTCTCATGTATTATGTGCTTATTACAGAAACATTAACGGTCATTCTGACTAGATGGTTCAGTTTTAGATCTCGGAAATTGGTAAAAAAAAAAAAAAAAACTATATCATATTTTTTTTTCCTTATTTTTTAACTCGCTGTGTGAACTCTGTTTTATATGTCTTTACACGTGTGTCTCTTACTGGAAAATTCCAAAAAAAATGCATATATTAGCTCCAAAAAATGCATGTAATACGTGTAATAGTGGAAGTCGTGTGGTTGTTTTTTTATACCAGATTTTTTTTTTTTTTTTTAATGGGATATAAAATATAAACATTGAATTCTTTTAGTCATTCAATTCTTTTAAAAATTCATTTAAATATAGTGACCAGTGAAGCGAGCATAGCTTGCTAGTAAATAAAAAAATAAAATAAAATAAAATTTCGTAAATAGTACGAAAGTAATTCACGCATTTCCATGGAAAAGTATATTTATTTAGATCGAGACAAATGTTTACAAGCATATCACTCTTATTCTAGTATCTGCAATCACCACAAATTATAGTTTACAAGCGCGTTCCAGCCCCGCTAACAGTAACTTGTAGCATATCCGATTGGATGCTGGAGATTCCATGGCGAATGGGATTTAACTGTACCAAAGATGAGTTAAATTAAAAATTGATGTACGAGTAAGTAGAAGAAAACTCAGAATTGAGCTAAAATTTTGCAATAATTTATAGAACTCTAGTATGAATATTTTAAGTTACTGACTCTATGCAGCGCCCTCTATCAGCAAAATTATAACCTTTTCTTTTCTTTCTTTTTTTTTTTTTTAATAACAATAATAATAATAATAATAATAACAAATATAAATAAAAATACCTTTTAATGAAAGTAACTTTTTTTGCAAACAACATATTGTCACCAATTCCTTCAAATTTTAGTTCCCCATCTATAGGTATGGGGAACTGAGACAATCGTGAAAATTTTTGTCTTCGATTTTTTTATATTTTACAGGTTTACAGGTATGTGGAATCAGAAATTATCAAAATTGATAGGGTGTCAGTCTGTAGGTTGTTAATTTGTTAGTTTGTTAATGAGCTAGTTTGTTAATGTGTTTGTTTGTAAGTCTATGTATGCCAAGTCTATCTCAAGAACAAATACTCGTAAAGAAATCGGACTATTTTTTAAATATTACTTATGACACTGGTAAGAACTCTATTGATTTTCAACATTCTAGTTCAAAAACTTCATAAGTTATTCGAAAGTCCTGATTTCCTTAACATGCGATAAGAGTGAAAATTTTCACTTAAACGTACATTAAACGAAATAATTGTACTATAAAGATGTCAGATTAGGTTTAGAATATCAGTTATGATGATAACATGAACATAAGTAACTATTAAAATTCAAATTTAAATTTCTAATTTGAGCGATATTTTTATTGTAAAGATGTCAGACACCTTTTAAAATATCATTTAGGATACTGAAATGAACATCATAGACTATGAATTTTCTGATTAAAAAAACTCGTAAGTTATTCGAAATTTACAATTTTTTTAACAAGGCAGAATGGGAAAAAATTTCGCTGGAACATCCATTTTTAACCGACTTCAAAAAAGAAGGAAGGTTCTCAATTCAAACCGTATGTTTTTTTATGTTTGTTAGCTCATAACTTCTGAACGAATGCTACGATTTCGATACTTTTTGTTTTCTTGAAAAGGTCATGGTCTGAAATAGGTCCCATTGTAATATCTTTACGATCTAAAGAAAATACAGGGTGACTAAAAAAATCAGTTCCAACTCTTTTAACTGCTAAACAGCTGCAGCTATAGTGATAAAAATGGTATGTAAGTATAGCAAAGAGGCCAGTACAAGGTTAGTAGGTGCAGTACAAGGTTAAACCGCTTGCAGCGCTACCTGGCGGAAAATAGCGGAGTTAGTGTTCTATCTCGAAAACGCTTCTAGAAAAAATAGTGAATTACAATGTTAAAGAGTATCATTGATTGAAAACAAAAAGATAGTTTAGACATCCATGCTAGCGTTCCTAACTCGGAAACGGTTCAAGACAGGGGGAAAAAGGGAATTACAAAATTGCAGAGCATCATCGATTTAGTACGAAAAGATAGTTTAGACATTGATGCTAAAAATACAATGCTAAAAATGTACATTTGTTTGTTCGCAATTTCTTACACTATGCACACTTGAGCTGCATTGCACACGTTGTAGCGTAGCTGGTGAGACATACAAAAAATCAAAATACGGTTACTTGACACTTTTTGTTTTGTTGTAAAGATCTTGGTCTGAAGTAGGTCCCATTGTAATATCTTTACAATCTAAAGAAAATAAAAAGCCATCTGATGAAAAACAGCGCAATTAGCGCTCCTATCTCAAAAACGGTTCAAGATGGGAGAAAAGTTAATTACGAAGTTGTAAAGCATCACCGATTTACTACGAAAAGACAGTTTTTAGACATTATTGCTAAAAATAGAACGCTTAAAACACGCAGTTGTTTGTTCGCAATTTCCTACACTGTGCACACTTGAACTACGTTGCACACTTTGCAGCGTAGCGGATGACACGTGTACTATGTGGTTCAAAGTACTGTTACTGTAAGCGGTCACATCGATTAGCGCAAAGTCGTTTTCAACCAACTTCAGAAAGGAGGGTGTTCTTAATTCGAGCTATGTGTTGTTGTTGGTGTTTGTAAGCTTACAACTTCGTAAGAGATGCTCTAATTAACCGACTTCAAAAAGGAGGAGGTTCTCAATTCAAAGAGTATGTTTTTTTTCGTTTTCGTTTTTGTTTGTTAGCTCAAAACTTCTGAACGGATGATCCTATTTTGATACTTTTTGTTTTATTGTAAAGGTCTTGGTCTGAAATAGGTCCCATTGTAATATCTTTACGATCAAAAGAAAATACAGGGTGCCCCAAAAAGTCAGTCCCAACTCTTTTAACTGTTGAACAGCTGCAGCTATAGTCATAAAATCGGTATGTAGGTATAGTAAAGTGGACATGTGCTACGCGATTCAACTGCCTACAGCGCCATCTGATGGAAAACTGTGAAGTTAGCGTTCATATCTCGGAAACGGTTCAAGACAGGGGAAAAAAGTGAATTATAAATTTGCAGAGCATCATCGATTTAGTACGAAAAGATAGTTTAGACATTAATGCTAAAAACAGAACGCTTACAACGTGCATTTGTTTGTTGACAATATCCTATTTTGTGCACACTTGAACGACATTGCATATGTTATAGCGTAGCGGGTGACATTTATGCAATGTGAAATTCAAAGTATGGTTATTGTAAGCGGTCACATCGATTAACGCATACATGTTTTAAACCGACTTCATAAAGGAAGAGGTCTCAATACAAACCATGTTTCTCATTCTTGTTGTTGTTGAAATTTGTTAGCTTATAACTTCGTAAGAGATGATTTAATTTTAATACTTTTTTTGTTGTCGTAATGATCTTGGCCTGAAATAGGTTTCATTATGATTTCATTAATCAAATTACAGTATACTCAAAAAAGTCTGTTCTCATTCTAACTGCTGAACGCATGCAGCTACACTGGTAAAAACAGTATGTGAATATCGATGTTAAAACTTCTGTCCGTCAGCTGCAATGCATATTTTGCTCTTTGTTTGAACTTTACGCTGCGCAATTTCCAGCGCAGCGGGTGACATGTATTCACTGTAATGTTCAATATATATGCCTAACAGAATTTTTGGTTACGAATACAGCGTATCCTTTCTTTACATTTCTAAAGACATTTTAACTTAACGTATGTTCATTCAATAGATAGTTTTTTCTCATATCCGATAAAGGCAAAAAAAGTGACACAACTTAAAAATGCAGCAATTGAGAAAAATCAAATGAAAAATAACTTGACTAGAATAAAACTAGCACAACTGTCTCTCGAGTGGATAACTTTCTAGATGGAGATGTAACTTTTTTGTTCACATTGGGTGCATTTCATGTATTTTTCAGTGACATAAACCATTTTTTGAGTTATGTCACTTTTCTTGGAAGTTGTGATTTCTGAAACTGCCGTCGAATGTCTTTTGATGTTGTGCTATATGAATAAGTTTTCACTGAAAAGAGAAAAATAAAATCTTTTTGTAAAAAAAGAGAACCGACTCCAAAAAGCAACTAATATTCAAACAACTAAAAAAAAAAAAAAAAAAAAAAATCGATATGAAATGAAACTGTAAATTGCGCTTAAAAGTATAAAATAATTTCCTTCGCCAGACGACCTATAACACTACAATTAATCATAACTTTTGAAGTCGGCGCAAAATTAAATAAAAATTGATACAATTATTCAATACAAAAATCAAATCCTATTCAAAATACACATCTCACATTGTCACCTGCAAAACGCAGCCGAAAACTACTTTGATTCAAGAAAAAAAATAAGATTTCGTAAACTGTAAAACGTGGCGAAGATGCTGGTATCTGACGTCCTTGGTGAAAGAGATATCGCAAAATTATCTGGCAAACATATTTAATTTCAATTTAGGAATATTTGTTCACATCTTGCAAACGCAGCTGTCACTTCATACAGCTGCGTTTGCAGACTCGGTGACTTGGCCAACGAATATTATGTGAGAAATGCCTAGCTGGTTGTCAGCCATGGTAGCTCAGTGGTAGAGCATCCGTGCGTTAAGCGGAGGTGCCCGGGTTCGATTCCCGGCTCTGGTATTTTTCACATAGTTGGTAAATAAAAATATCAACCTTTACACTCCAATTTACTTAAAATAAATATTTAATTTCTTTGGGATATCATAATTACTTTGATAAGGTATATTAAGAGAGTAATCAAGAATATGAAACAATACTTCGTACAAATATATGTTATGAAAATAAACATCTTGCGTGTATATTTTTGCATTACGTTTTGATCGCCAAATCCAAAAGCCACCAAGGATGGTAGTTATCAAAGTTATACCAAATTTTCAAAGGAAACTCTAACTTTGTAGAAACATAAATACCGCATTGTGAAGAATGTTCACTGTTCCATGTAGATGTTACTAATGGACCAATTGTATACAGTGTTAAAATAAAAAAGGAAACATGAAATGGATCATTCGAGACAACAGCATTTGTTGCTACCGATCTAAAACAAACCTTTAAAAACTAATTAAATTGTATTTAATTTTGCGCCGACTTCAAAAGTTATGATTAATTGTAGTGTTATAGGTTGTTTGGCGAAGGAAATTATTTTATACTTTTAAGCGCAATTTACATTTTCATTTCATATCGATTTTTTTTTTTTTTTTTTATTTTTTTTTTTAGTTGTTTGAATATTAGTTGCTTTTTGGAGTCGGTTCTATTTTTTTACAAAAAGATTTTATGAGAGAATATTTTCATAGTAAAGATGTCAGACTACTCTTATAGTAGCATTTGTGATAATGACTTGAACATCGTTTTTTACGAATATTCTAATCTGAAAATTTCGTAAGTTATTGGAAAATTTAAGATTTTTTTTTAATAGAGCAAATTAGAGCAATATCTTATATAAACAAGCACTTAAAAAGTAATTGCATTGGAAACAGTATAGAATTGCTTGAAACCTAAACTACAAAACTGACCCTAATAAAATTAATTTACAAATTAGAATAAATATATCAAACATAACGGTGGGTAGCCTCTTAGATGGGGCATCTCAGTCTATCATCGTGTTGAGTGTTTGGTTAGATCCCTTTCTCTTAATATGAATACAGAATGAGTTGTAGGAGAAATTTATGAGAACAAATATATGATGGGGAATTGAATAGAGTCCACCTATGCCAACTAGTTATGAAATATTTACAGACTTACGGAACACCCGGTATACATGCAATAAAGTATACATATGTATGAGTGTGTCTGTATGTATATATAAACGTCACATTATGAAAATCACTTTTAATGAAAACATCGATGCATATTGCATATAAACATGTCTAGTATTTTTAAGAATTCATAATTTAATAATCTATATAAATAAAGAGAAGTGTATGTGTGTCTGTGTGTCTGTCTGCACTCTGGTGCTCACAGTACTGATCGCAGAGCTTCCAAATTTGGCATATAAGTGCCTGGGACCCTGCAGGTGTGCACCTCATCGAGATTATTTCGAATTTCGAATTTGATTTTTTTAAATTAATGTTTTTTTTTATTTTAAATATTGGCTTTAATGCTTCAATTTTCATAAATTTAATTCTTTGATTGTAATCGTCTGCGTATCTTAGCAATGGTTATTTCACTATTTGTTTTTTATTTAATACATTCATTTGAAGGCGAAGTTCTTTTTTCTCTTTTTAATTTATTATATATATTGAAAATAAAATAGTAATGCAGTAGAAAAAATTAAGAATAATAGATTTTGAAATGTATTTATAACAGTTATGTTTATGTATATTTTTTATAGTATAACAACTTTTTATTTTTCATTTTTAATTAACTCCTTTAAAAGATTTTCTTTTTAAGCATTTGTCAAAAAACAATGGTAGTATATATAGTAGATAGGATTAAACTGATTAAAATTTATTTGTTTTTCATGTATTTAATTCCTTTTAGAAGAAAATCTACTTTTTATTTTATTTCGTTATATTGGTCTGAATCAAACTGTAGAGTGCAAATAGCGGGGATTATAAAATACATGGTTCAAAAACTAAACTATTTCATAGATGCTGAGATACAGTTATATTTAAAATCTTAGTTCGTAAATAATAGCAGACCCACCTGTCGTCAATAAAGATCCATATTGAAATGCCCAGGAAAGAGCTATCTGCAGGCAGTGGAAACCTGAACCCGATGCAGTGAGGGCAGAACAATAGGTACCGCAGGCAGCGGGTAGCTGGTACCCAAAGCGAGGCTTAGAGCGATTTTAATGTAATTTTTTTTTTTTTTTTTAGTTTCTACTTATAATGTGATATAAAAAAATAAATACTAATCCAGTTCTTTTGAAAATTCATTTAATATAGTGACCAGCGAAGCGGGCGTAGCCTGCTAGTAATAATAATATTTATATGATTCTACGAATTACGTCGCATTAAGTCAACAATTTATTTTATCTAAAAGAAGAAGATATAAGCATTTGAAACAATTGTCTCAATATATTATTTCTTATTCAGCATAAAAATAGTTAGTTATTCTAATGAAAGATAAATATTTTTGAAGTATGCTTCGTTTTATAATTAATGCTTTTATTCCACTTTATTATTATCAAAAACCCACACAACCCTTTGTATTATTCAATAATCGATATGAAGTGGCGTTTTCTGTAATGGAGAAGCCTTTGAAAATGAAACCCGTATTTATGAAAGAACCTTTTGAAAGACATTAATTATTGGCTTAAAAGGAAAGTATTCATGTTATGCAGAATGCAATTGCGTAAAACAATAAGTAGATGATTAAAAGCATTATCAATATCAGCCCACATGCATGTATTCTTCTTCTTCTTCTTCTTTTTTTTTTTTTAATGTCGAATAAACTACGTCTTTGTTGCGAAACTGGTAAGGTACTTTTATTCGACATGTTTTTTCTTAATAATAAATGTTGTTGCTTTTTTTTTTTTTTTTTTTTTTTTTTTCCATGTTGAATAAAATTAAAAATATTTAATCGACATTAAGATGAATTGAGAAAGTCAACTATTATTAGTATATATAATATCAATTAATCTTGTTGTTAAAAAAATGAAGCTGTAAAAATAAAATAATATTAACCTATTAATAATTATAACAAATTATGTAATATAATTTTTTTTATTTGCAATTTTTCGGGGGCGGATGAGGTATTTCTAATTAAAAATTTGAAGAGTAAAATTTATCTTAAGAAAAAACTATTATGTTTAATGTAACTAATATTTTAAAGAATAAATAACAGTAAAAATAAATCATAGTAAGTCCTTCCGGGTCATTCGGAAGGGTAGGTTTTTCCTTATCAAGTAGCTGCCATTTTGAAGTAAAATAGCGGCTACAATTTATCAGTGCCCTGCATGGAAATATTGATGTGGCAATGTACATATGTAATATTATGAAAATCGGTTCATTTTTTTTAAAATGTCAATATGAAATTTTCAAATGGCTAGCACTTGCAAACAAGATGGTGAATCAAGTTGGCAAATAAACATATCAAATACATTTCTGAGATAAAACAATTCTGCAAATTTAGTTGAAATTAATTCAGTATTTGAAAAATTACCATGTTGAAAAATGAAGTGGCCACCAATTGGAAACAAAATGGCAGTGCAAGTTGCTCAGTCAATTAATCAAAGATATTTTTAAGATGAGTTCACTATCCAACTTTGGTTCGAATAAAATCAGTATTTCAAAAGTTATCGTGATAACATATTCTCAAGTGGCAGCGTTCATGTGGCCGCAAATTAGAAAGAAATTTGCGGAGCAAGTTGCCCCGAATTCATTTCAGACATTTAAATGATAAGTCCACTGTCCAACTTTGGTTCGAATTAATTAAGTATTTCAAAAGTTATCGTGATAACAAACTTTCAGGTGGCCACCCCTTGGAAAAATATGGCGGAACAAGTTGCCCAGCGAATTTATTCAAGATATTTGAAGCATGAGTTCACTGTCGAACTTTGGTTCGAAACTGTACAGCATTTCGAAAATTATTATTTTGACAAATGTTCAAATAGCAGTCTCAAATTAAGTAGCCGTAACTTGGAAACGCAATGCGGAGCAACTTGCCCAGAGAAAACATCTAACATATTTGTATGATAAGTTCACTGTCCAGTTTTGGTTCGAATTAATTCAGTATTTCAAAAGTTACCGTGATAAGAAATTTTCAAGAGACAGCCTGATTTTAAGGGGCTGCAACTTGAAAGAAAAAAAAAATGGAGGAACAATTTGCTCAGCGAAATCATCCAAGATATTTTTTACCATGCTTTTATTAACTTCGATTCTTATATGTTTGTTTGTTTGTTTGTCAAGTACAAAGCTTGCAATCGATTTTTCACTAACTTTCCGACTAGCTAGACATTTGAAACTTTCAGGATAGCTCAGAACACGATGACAATACATTTTTTTAAATACTTTTAGTCAACTATTTCAGGTCCCTATTGCAATCGGCAGTGTTTATTTGATTCAACAGAAAATTTATTTAACTACCTTCCCGACTAGCTAGACATTTGAAACTTTCAGAATAGTTCAGAACATGTTGAAAATGCATTTTTTTTTTATATTTTTAACCAATTGCTCTGGGTTCCTGCTGCCTTCGGCAGCGTTACCAGTACAAAGCTTGCAATCGATTTTTCACTAACTTCTCGACTAGCTAGACATTTGAAACTTTCAGGATAGCTCAGAACACGGTGACAATACAATTTTTTAATACTTTTAGTCAACTGTTTCAGGTCCCTACTGCCTTCGGCAGCGTTTATATGATTCAACAGAAAATTTATTTAACTATCTTTCCGACTAGCTAGACATTTGAAACTTTCAGAATAGTTCAGAAAACGGTGAAAATGTATTTTTAAAGGTTTTTAACCAACTGCTTCGGTACCCTGCTGCCTTCGGCAGCGTTACCAGTACAAAGCTCACAATCGATTTTTCACTAACTTCCCGACTAGCTAGACATTTGAAACTTACAGGATAGCTCAGAACACGCTAACAATACATTTTTTTGATACTTTAGTCAACTGTTTCAGGTCCCTACTGCAATCGGCAGTGTTTATATGATTCAACAGGAAATTTATCTAACTACCTTCCCAACTAGCTAGACATTTGAAACTTTCAGAATAGTTCAGAATACGGTGAAAATGCATTTAAAAAATATTTTTAACAAATTGCTCCGGGACCTTGCTGCGTTTGGTAGTGTTACCAGTACAAAGCTTGCAATCAATTTTTATCTAAATTCTCGGCTAGATAGCGATTTGAAACTTTTATAATAGCTCAAAACACGATGGCAATGAATTTTTTTAATACTTTTATCCAATTGCTCCGGGTTCCTGCTGCCTTCGGTAGCGTTTATATGTTTCAACAGAAAATTTAAAAACATGGTATATAAAAAGTTCTTTTTATCTTGTAATTATTTATGATAAGTTCTCTGTCCTACTTTTGTTAGAATTAATTCAGTATTTTAAAAGTTATCGTGATAAAAAATTTTTTAAGTGATACTGTGATTTCAGGTTGCTACCACTTGGAAACAAAACAGTTGAGTAAGATGCCCAGTGAGTTTATGTAAGATATTTGAATTATAAATTCATTGCAGAAATTTTATTCGAACTGATACAGTATTACAAAAGTTATCATAATGACCGATTTTCAAGTGGTCGCCACTTGGAAATAAAATGATGGAGCAACTTGCTCAGCGAAATCACTCAAGATATTTGTATGGTAAGTTCATTATCTAACTTTGGTTGGATAAAGTTTAGTATTTCAAAAGTTATCATGATGACATATTTTCAAGTGGCCGCAACTTGAAAACAAAATGTCGGAACAAGATGCCCATCCAAGATATTTGTATGATACATTCAATGTCCAACTTTGGTTCGAATCGATTCAGTATTTGAAAAGTTACCGTGATGATAAATTTTCAAGTTGTAGCGTGATTTCAAGTGGCCCCCGCATAATTTAAGAGGCACACCACTTTGTTAAAAATAGCGGATAAAGTTAATTTATAAACTTGGTTGAGACCTTTATATGGTCTATGCGTAAATAAAAATTCAAGAAGATCCAGTTTTAAATACACTTTTAATAGGTTTTGAAATTTTCAAGTGGCCGCCACTTGAAAACAAAATGACGGAGCAACTTGGCTAACAAACTCATTCAAGATATTTATAAGTTCGCTATCAAAATTTGGTTCTATTTGGAGTATTATTTCGGGAGTTATCATGATGACAAAATTTGCATTATATATATAGATAGATATATAAATAGATAAACGAAGTAATTGCAATAGGTCGTTTTCTAAAGTAATCAACCTAATAAATGTATTACTATTACATTTCTTATAACTAACAGTTTGAAGAATAAATGTCAGCAAAGGTATATCATAATAACTGTTACATTTTAAAAAATGAATATATAAATTTAAGAACATTATTAAGTCGTTTGTTTTTATTTAATCCTTTTATTAATCAATTCATCAGTTTCAAACATTATACATTCTAGACATACTACAACATTTATTTGGCTCACTAAATTTATGTTATGAGTCAAATATATGACTATTTATAGAAAGGAAAATAATAAGAATTGCCTCTTTCTTAAATGCAATAAATATTGATCTTTAAAAAGTAAATTTAAATCATTTAAAATTGTTTTCAGAAATAATATACTTACACGAAAACATTCAGTTGAAATAAGCGAAAGCATCCATTAAAAATGTTTAAATGCTTTTTTTTTTTTTTTTTTTTTTTTAATGCGTACATGAATAAAAATGGGTTTATAAAATTTTTCTCACTATGGAAAAAAAAAGAAAGAACTCTATCTTAGCTTATCTTGTTTTAAAATTGGCTCTGTTAAAAACATCTTAACACTTCCATTAAAAATATTTTACATCTCGCTCTATTTTATTATTTTTATCTTATGTGCCTTAAAGTAATCACTTCCTTTAAAAATTTCTTTAATTAATTTGGACTATGATTTTATATAAAATATGCTTTTAAAAGAAATGAAAATATCGATGTACGCGTAAATTTTCTTCTTTGGAAAAAAAATTTTGTTTCTTTATTTTTGATGCTTTTTCTGATCGACAATTTACAGAAAATTGCAATTTTTTTAATGTTTTGAAAAAGTAGACTGTTTTATATTTACTCATAATATTGCAAGTTTTTAGAATACATTATATATATTAATATTTGCGAGAAAATTATCTTAAGTTGTTTAATATATTGCTTAACTAGCATATTTTAAAAAGTCTAATCGTGGCTTAAATCTTTTTATTTATATTATTCATTTAAAATACCTTTGTTTAAAAATAGAGGAAAATCTAAAAAAATACCAGTTTGGCTATAATTTGAATTTTGTTAGAAATTTATGAACATGAAAATATACTTCCTGAAAAATTCTTCAAATTCGAAGAAAATTAATATTTACCTATTATATCCCCTAATAATTAATTAATTATTATTTCTTTTTTTTGTAGTTGCCTCTTTATTTTTTGCTATGTTCTGAGAGGCAAAAACGCTTCTCAGTCAAAATGTTCCTTGCTGTAATGTTACGGATTGTCAAAGAAGTTTGCACATTGACTTTCTTCATGAAAATCATACAATTAAAGATACTTTGTACTAATATCTTTAGAATGAGACAAATCTTGCAAATCGACGACAAATTCAGACAGATTTTCGAACAGAAACGTGATTCGCCTTCTCAAAAATATCCGTCTCCACACACCACGCAACTATTCGGATTGTTGGAGGAAGTTCACTGAACTACACTGACGCACACTCCCTTCAATCCTGACATACACTCCTGTGACCATCCTTTGTAAGGGCTGATGAAAAACGTTCTAGGAGATGGGCGAATCATCGTCCCTTACAATGGAGCCACACGTTAGGCGCTACTGTAACGGACCTCAGCCCATGCGACTTTTCACTTTGGGTAAGTTTGAAAGGTCTGGCAAGTCGTGATAATCCGAGAAATTTACCCTAAGACTTTTCCAAGAACTTTACCTTCTTAAAGACATCATTTTATAACATGTTCGTAACATTTCCCCGAACATATTGCGGTCAGCTGTAGAACATGTTATTTTATGATTCTAGAGGGTAATTGACAATAATGACTATCGTGCTGAAAATGTAAAAAACTGGTAAAGTATCATAAATGTATGCTAAATTAGTAATTCATTAAAAAACATCCCACAATGGTGAAAATTCGATAATAATAATAATAATAATAATAATTATTATTATTATTTTAATATTCGCTCAAAGAAATTTCCATACCTCTATACCTTCCATACCTAGGCGAGTCGTATTATTCCTGGACGATAGGACCCATGCCCCAGCCCGCCCGGTTCCCGCTGTTTAATGTGTTTTTCTAGTCAATTTTGTCCCCTTATTACTTCCGGTGTGAATTTTTTTTTTTTATATATTTTTTTTTAACACACTTGACATTGTGAGTTTTTTTGCTTTTCTTACCATGCTATTCCTATGGGGTTTTTAAGCTTTTTTTCCCCTCTTTTTCTACATTCTAAAGTGGCGGTGGACGGAGGAGTGGCGACTCCCCTACACAAAATTTCATAACTTTCTCAACAATTGTTTCGTCAGTAGACAACTTTAAAATAGGGTCGTTTAATTTCTGTCACCCTGTATATGCGTGTGTGTAAAGTCAAATAACATCATGTGAATGCCACACTAGATTATTATTTTTTTTCAGCATTTATTTTTAATTTAAGTTTCACTAGCTTTGTTTAAATAAAATCATATTTTCAACCTTTGTATTAATTCTGTTTCTATGTAATAACATGCCGAACAATTCAGCATTTTGTTTAATCTTCTCTCAAATAGTCTTTTGTACCATACATTTTAATAAAGGAATTTTAGTGAATGTCAAAGTAATTTTTCATGTACTACATTTTACGTAAGCTTGAAAAGTAAGATGTACATTTAAAAAAAAGAAAGAAAGAAATTTACGCTAAATCATCATCATCTTTTGTACTTTATAGTTCCCTGTTGTATCATTAAAATGTCAGTTTTTTTTTTTTTTAATCTTTCTAATTCCAAGAAGTAACTTAATATTTAATCCGATGAAATGTGTTTTTCAACATCAAGTTTATCATTTTTGTTTTCTGAAAAATTACTGTTATTTCATTGAATACATGAATACTTTATTTACATTAAAAGAAGAATTATATGAACTTATGAAGAATCTATACTAATTTTAACATAAACTATTCCAAATGCCACTGCAGTATTTAAAACCATTATAAATTCAATCTGAAAAAAACAATAAAACCAGATAGATAATATTAATTAACCTAAAGAACATCGAGACTATTATCAGGGAAACCTCCTCAATGCTGGGTGAAAAGAATAGGGTGTTTGAAGCGCTACTAATGAAAACAGAAAATTGTAGCTTGGCTCCGTACATCTTACTAAAAGAAAAAAAATCTACTGCAGCTCTGAGTGCAAAAATGAAAAATTAATCAGGTACAAAGGAAAAATTATAAACTTACACTGTAATATATACAAATATAATATTAATAAATTTTTATAAACTTTTTATATTTGTATATATTATTGTGTAATTTTATATTTTTTTCTTCATATTTAAATATTTTTCAATGTGTGCTCTCGTTTTATATATCCTGGTAACATGAAGGGCACTACTCTAATGCTTTACTTTGTTAATAGCTCTTGAAACATTTTACTGTTTCCCATCCTGAATTGCGGGGGGGGGGGGGGTACCTTGACAATATCCTCATTGTTTTTTAGGCTAATTAATATCATCTGTAAGGTTTCATTGTTGTTTTCACGTTGCATACCTTTTCAAAATATTTTACATTTTACATTATAATTAATTTTGTATATATTCTATTTGCTGCATTTTCATGCGCAATGATTATGCATATTTTGTTTTAATATAGTATATTATATTAATATTTGGTTTTTTAATCTTTCCTATTATTTTTCCCCTTTAATATTGTATAAAGGAAAATAGTATAAAAGGTTTAAAATCCAAAAATTAATAAAATAAAAAATATTAAGACAACATATTCACATATTCTATTCGAAAGAAAATGCAACAGAGGACATGCAAACATAATTTATTGTAAAAATTTTGAAAATTAATGCAGGCAGAAAGCTAAAAAAAATGAAACCAGACAAAAAATATTAATTAACCCGAAAATTAATCGAAAATTTTCTACCTACATTAATATTCGTAAATTTTACGTTATATATATACTTATATGTATTGTAACAACGATTAAGTCTTTTCTCCTGCATCAATTGTTATGTTGTAATGAAAGTAGTTTTACAGGCAAATTAAAAAAAAAAAAAAAAAAAACTTTGGTCTTCAAGTAGACTTTGTGAGGTAAAGGCATGTTAGCGTAATGCTACAAACGAATTTCGCACTTTACGTGTAAAACATGAATGTGAAGAATTTAGGATTCAGTTGAGTAATGGAGTTAGTTCCTATTATAAACGAAATGGTAATGTGCAAATATTTTGGAAAGTAAGATGGATAAAAGGCGATGTATTTCACAGTGAAGGGAGTAAGTTGTTAGTTGAGAGGTAGCCGAGATGAAGTGAAGTTAGTTGTTAGCGGCTTAGGAGGCGGTTTAGAGTAAGAGGGCTGTTGGAGTAGCTGCTTAGGGTAGGATAGTTGAAGATAGTAAGTCGAGTAGTATAGTGGCGTCAGGGAATCCTCCCACATACGAAAGATTACTAAGTCGCGAGTGATAAAGGTGTTAAATAAAGTAGTTGAGATCATTTGTGGTTAATTAAGTAGAGTTAAAGTATTGGAGAAGGCTGCCCATTTAAGTCTACAAAGTTATTAAAAGTGATTATAGTCCAACGCCCGCCTTTTTATTTAAGCTCAAAATAAAAGCTCTTTGATTTATTTTATATATTTGAGTTTGTCGTTACTTCATTAATTAATTAAGCAATCAAGTTTCAGCTTCAATCTAAAATTAAATAGATATGGCGACGACATCTCGTTCGTCACAACTTGACAACCAGATTTGGCGAAAAGTAGTAGTTTGGTTTCCGAAATTTTGGTGTTAATCTGAGTTATTTAATTCACAATTTACTGAAAAATATTCTTGTTATACAAATCAATATTAAGTTGAAGTCCTAATTATTTTGCTTAAATTTTTAGGTCGTTGTGTGCACTTTGCTTTAAATCGATGCATTCATATTTTTTTATTTGCACGGGACCGCGGTAGACTGGTTACTAGAGTGTTGAGTGTGTAATAAAATAATTGCGAACACGAAACTCGAGCCTGCTCAAGAACGTCGTTTACATTAGTAGTGGCTGGTGCAAGTAAAAAATGTCTATAAAATCTGTCTACACGTAAAAGTTTCAATATCTTTTCATGTTCCGTAAAATAATATCTCTGGGGGTTACTGAAGCGGAAGAGACATTTCATGCACAGGAATCAAAACTGTGATGGCACATCACCAAACCATCTCTAGTAGAGTGCCAAGAATACGTAGTGTGGAAAGCGACCAGCAAATCAGTGCCTTAAAAATCAAACCTCTCACCAGAGGTCATTGCGATCGAGTTTATTGCTTGAAAAACTCCCTATTGGTTAATTATGTTCTTAGATCACGTGATTGAGCAGACTAAACTGGGTAAAGCCAATCAGCTCTTCGATTTGAGCAAAAAATTCAATTGCAGCGCAATCTGGAAAGCTTAAAATTTTTAGCAATGTTTTAAGCATTTGATCATATGCGCTTGCCGCACTGTATATTCTAGGCGCTGTACCTCTAGATTTGAATTGCAGACCGTCTTGGCGTCGCCGATTGCCCATTGTGCAGCACTAGTGCGACGTTAAACCCAACCAACCAACAAGATCGTCATCGATCAAACTCCTATAATATGTTTTTTGACTGAGCTTCACGTCATAAAAGATCGGCCGATTGCATCCAATCCGCACCATCTTATATAGATATTATAGGAAGTGCTGATAGGACTTAATTGGCAGATCTTTCATTACGTAAAGCTCAGTTCGGAGGCATTATTATAGGAGGTGTTGCTCGAGCTTTAATGCGACATAAAACTACACAAATTGCAAGCAAATCCTTTTACGACCATACTTTGCTAATTCCATAGTTTGCACTCGCAAGACAATTCAACGATTTCGAAATTTAAAGCAGCTTCTTTTCGCACTGTGCAAAACTTTTTGATGAAACTTGCTCCCGATACGACAGTTGTTTATATTAATTTCTTGAAAACAAGGTGGAAAATCAAGTCTTGAGTTTTTTAAAATTTTTTGACAGCTTTAAAATGACGTTCAGAAAAATAAAGGGCAAGTTTTCATAATGCACAAAACATGACCTGAATGAGGACGTAATTATTAATAACGCACTAGATGAAACAATTTGTAAATTTATGAAAAAAATCTTACATCTTTCTTCTTTCTCTTGACATCTTGTCGTGAATCCGAAACCGTCGTCAATTGCTCTCTGTGTAACCCTGCTGAGGGGTTAAACATATTCAATTATTCTTTTCTTTTACTTAGGAGTTACTGGTTTTTCGATCGTTCGTGTTACCAATTGCTTAATAAGAGGAATGTTATCCTCTAAAAAAAAAAAAAAAAAGTAATTTTTTTTTGTCGATAGAGGGCGTTGCATGGATACGTAACGAGAAATATGCAAATCTGAGTCGTATAAATTGCACGGTTTTACACTTAACGTATCTTATTTCTTAATTTACCTCCTATTTGCGCATACATAAAGTTTTAATTGATATGCTGATTTTGTTGTTAAAGTATTATTCATGAAGATGTTTTAACCCTCATGTATGAACTGTCGAATGACGCTGCAGTTAGCGATGTTGTAACTTATTTGCAAACGTAATTTTTGGTTATGGCGGACACATAGAATAGGTTTTATATGCCTGTAAACATATGCATGCGAATAAATACAGTTTTTCATGAAAATGTATGATTTACTCACGTACAGCGCCCTCTATCAACGGAAATTTTAACTATTTTTTATTAATTTATTTATTTAAATTTAAGGGAGAGAGAATAGCTTTTTAATTCCCCTTTACGAGAATATCTTTTTCGAAAATCGTGTTCAATTCTTTCAATTCCTTCAGTTTTTAGGAATTTTTAAAATGTTTACAGACTTATGAGACATCCGATATATAAGATGAATTTTAAATTGTAACTAAAATATTGGTCTGCATGTCGTATCACTAAAAATCCGCTTTTATGATTTTTTTTTTTTTTTTTTTTTTTGTGATCGGGCGATTTCAGGATTGGAAACTCTATTTTTTGTATCGTAACCAGCGAATAACAGATTTTAAAAGAAAACTTAATTTGTTTTTAAGTATACCTAATTACTTTTATTATTCAAATATTTCTAAGAAAAACTTTTTTCAGAATAAAATAAGAACGTTTTTTTTTCAGCATTTTACAAATGTTGCATATGAAAAGATTTCTTGGAAAACGATATGCCAAGATGTTTACGTAATATGAACTTTACTATAAAAACAAATAAACTTTCTTTAAAGCGTAATAACCGTGGTTTTTTAACTCCTTACAAATATTTAATATGAATAGGACTTCTAAGCGATGAAAAATAAACTTCGTGTAATGTGTTCCTTTATTAGGCTTTTATTATTAAAAAAAAAAAAAAAATTATTAGGAGCTGATGATTATTTCTAGAGAAATATTTTTTTTATTTATTTTTTTTTTTTTTAAACTGAAATAGTTTGAAATGAATGCGTTAATGAAATCTTTCCTAAAAGCTGTGGAAATATGATTTTTTTTTTTAATATTACTATTTCGAAATAAAATCTTACACGCTAGGATTCCTTAAAAGTTTAAAATACATTTAAACATTATCTAAAAATTTTTAAATAAGTAAAGTAAAAATTTATGCTTAAGATGAAGTGGAATGTATTTAAAAATGCAGATTAAATAAGAGATAGTTTGAAATGAATATAAACCTTATAGATGCTGAAAATTGTAAAACTAGAATTTCTAAAAAATAGTGTTTTATAAGATGCATTCATTCTTCAGTAGTATATTTTTAAAAGGAGAAATATAATCTCAAAATAATGTAACAATAGATTCTGGTTAAATTTTTTAAACATTATTCGTAAGCTGCACATTTAATGAAATAAATACTAAACCAACAGTAGTTTACATTGCCTAAATGTAAGCGGTGGTACACGATACCTTGTTATTAATTTCACTGAAGAAAACGTTTTTCTATATTTTTAAATCACAAATATCTTTGACAAAAATGGTTTTTCATAAAAAGAAAAGCATATTTAAAACAAATTAGATGCTTGCTTTTAAAATATAAACTACATCAGAAAAAAAAAAAAGAAAGAAAGAAAGAAACCATGCTTTAAATTTCTTCTTTCGCGAAATAATTTATTGAAGTATAATACTTATCATTCTACTTTTTTATAGAAAATATTATTTTTTAAAATCCTTTTTAAGAGACACCATTCTTTTTACGTTTGACATTCTTTAATTAAAATTATGTATTCTTGAAATATTTTTTTTTTACAATGCTTCTTCTTGACATTTTTTTAAAATGCCAATTTGTGTTAAATCTGTGTTAAATATGTTTAAAAGTTGTTCAAGATAATGATATGTAGAAAAATAGATGATATTTTAAAAAAAAAAGTTAATAAAATCAACCATCATAGGAATTATTTAGGTTTAGTGCAGATTATATACAGTCGGCTGCAAAATTATTCGAGCACTAGCCAATAATTCCTATATTTAAAAAGTACACTTAAGACTGTTTTGCTAAGTAAATCCTTGTCGAATCATGTTCTTAGACTGATTAAGAACATGACTCGACAAGGATTTATTTAACAAAGCTGTATTAAGTGTACTTTTTTTTGGCAAGGATTATTGCTAGTGCTCGAATAATTTTGCAGCCGACTGTACATATATATAAGTTAAATCTTAAAAATTGGAACATATAAAACTTGATTTTTTTAATATAAAACTGGAACGGATTATTTATAAACCCATGCGCATGTGCAGCAAAAGGAAATATAAAACACAATAAATAAATAAATAAGCAAACTGAGGATAAATGAATATTAATCCCAAAACACATGAGAGCCTTCATCAGGGAAGCCCCCTCATTTAGGGAATGTAGTATCTGACGAATCGTGGGCTATGTAGACCCCCCCCCCAAAAAAAAAAAAAACACGTTTCTAGTCCTTGACTTTTCAAAGATGAAAGCAAGACTATATAGCAAACGAATTGAATTAATATCAAGCATTAAGAAGCAAATAAATTCATAAATAAAATACAAAAATAAATACATCAATATAAAAATACAAAAATATAAGTAAATACAAAGACAAATTTAAAAAGCAAGTAGATTTATTGACAAAAAACCTACCTGCATTTTTCAATAGATCTACTTCATTTTTAAGTTTGTCCTTGTATTTACACATATTTTTGTATTTTTATATTATGTATTTATTTTTGTATTTTATTTATGAATTTATTTGCTTTTTAATGCCTGGTATTAATTCAATTCGTTTGCTATATTATCTTGCTTTCATCTTTGAGAAGTCGGGGGCTATAGAAACGTGTTTTTTGGCTAAATAGCCCACGTTTCGTCAGAAACTTCTCATATTCCATTTCCTACATGATCCCCTCAAGAAGACATTCTTGTGTTTTAGGATTAATTTTCATCTAATATATATATATATATAGAGAGAGAGAGAGAGAGTTCCAAGTATATTGGATTGAAAAATGTTTTTCTGAATATGAAAATGGAAATAGTCTGAATTTTTCCGACTTTATAAATTTTGGTATACTTTCCGGAAATACAAATAATTTGCTCGTTATAATAAAATATATTAACAAACAAATTATATGAATTGTCAAGTGTGTTTATCATTTTGTTATCGTATAAATTTATAAAAAGAGAATTATAAATTTATAAAAAATGAATTTATAAGAATTAAAACTTTTTATAAAGCTAATACAACGTACAAACGCCTTTTTTTTTTCTTATTTAAGAAAAACGTATCGAGGTTGAATTGATTATTAACTTAAAATTATGCTGAAATAACATAATATTACTACTAATGAAAGATTATCACATTATGCAAGATAGTGGAAAGATTTACAGGAACAAGCGTTATTTCATGGAAAACTTTAGGGAAAAAATCATTCATTGAAAGGGGTGATTTTTTGAGTAAGGAAAATTAAAAATTTGATTTTCGTTGTTAACCCCTTAACGCGCTCTGTCCTCGCTGCGAGGACGCAAAATTTAAGATCCAGCTGCAAAAATTCATCCCGGAAATTTTTTAGCAAAAATTTACGTTTATAACATATCAGAAGAGGCCGGTTTTTTAAACCTTAAAATTTAAAATTTCTTTTAGTTTAATTTAGTTCATGAATTCCGGTGGCAGTATAATTTAAATGATCCGAATTGTCTTGCGCCGCAAAGGGTTAAAGGGTGCTTCCTAGAGATTTCCTAAAAGAAAAAAAATGTTTATAAGCATATCAGGACATTAGACAATTCTTTTTGGAGTCGCTATCATCACAAATGGTCATTTCACCCCCCCCCCTCCCCTCACCCTTATTTAAAAAGAAAATCTTTTATGTTAATTTTTTTGTGCTTTATTTATCATTAATAACATTGTAAAGAAAAATTTTTGTATGCGATCACGAGTAACGATCATTAACAATTTTTAATTGCACTTCTTTCAATTTAGGACATTTTTTTCTGACTGTTTGATCAAGAGCCCCCTTTTGAAAAAAAAATTAAAGTAATATGATTCTTTATTGAAAACAAATAGCAATTCTTTTTTTTTTTTTTTTTTTTTTTTTTAACCGCATAAAAATATTAAAAATCCTTCACTTTTTATGAAGTTTAAATTTATTTATGGTCTTATGTGTCATCCCGTGTAATTATGAATATTTAAATATTTCAATTTCTTTAAGAATATTTTTACATATTTCACATTTACTTGTATTTTATTATAATTAACAAACCTAAGACTGAAGTTTTTAAATAATAATCTATTAAAATTTTAATATGCAAAAAGTATCCAAAAATTTAAAATTTCTCCATTTGTACTGTTAAATTTCACTTTAATGTAAGATCTAAAATATTTTTTTGATAATTTTAATAAAAAATAAGCCACCAAAGTGAAGTATTGTTTGCATTTATTCAAAAATTATTTTTCCTTTGAAGGATTATTTAAATTTTGGATTTATTTCTTCTAATTTAATTATTTAAAATTATATTTATGTAGGCAGGGGATGAACAAATATTTTGTATATCTATATTAAAAAAGAAGTAATTATACAATGTGTTTTAAAGACATATATATATATATATATATATATATATATATATATATATATATTACAAAGAATATTTATAATTATAATATTAAATATTATATTATATAATTATATATAAATACTTATACTTCATAATTATATATATATATATGTGTGTAGTGGGGAACTTATGTGGGCGTTAAAAATTAACTAATGCATGATTACTATTAATTATTTAATATTTAAATAATGATAACTATATTACATTTATGTACAAGATTATAGTACGAATTAAAATTAAACAGCCGATCAAAGCAGTCACATTTAAAAGTCAAATCAGAAGTTTAACTTTCGTCAAAATAAAATAATGAAGTTCAATTGCCATTTTTGGCCGTCGACAAATCTGCATCCAAGTTACCGTCCAACATCGTCGAAATCAAAACAGTCGTCTCATCGAGGTCCCAACTTCAACTGAACTGTTTCTCGAAAGTGCTCCAAGACTCCATCTATGGGGATGCGTGCGCACGCAGGGGATGATAATGACGACACCTGACATCACAGCTACGTCATTCTGTCACGATTCTACGCTCCTGGCTGCAATGAGATAAATAGATCTGTGCAAGGCTGGTTTCAGAATCAAATGTTAGGAAAAGCAAGGCGTCTCTTCCACAAACTCGGCCATCCTTCCATGACTGGTCCTCCAGGCGCCCACACTGAAAAATACAAAAACAAAAAACAAATACAAGAGCAACACAAAATAATAACAAACTTATGTACAACATATATACAAATTTTGATGTTTTGTCTCTTCTTTTTTTTAAAGTTTTCCATTGTTTGAGAAATTCGGCATGAGTGGATGTGCAAAGGGGGCCTTCATGGCATCCCTCCTTAATTACATCATATGTGTTTCCACTTTTCATTTTTACAGTTTTACAGGGACAAAAGTACTTCGATTTCAGTTTCATGGCAACTTGGTGGCCTACTTCGCAAGTTTTTGGTTGTTGTCTTCGCAAGTTATAATGTTTTCTACTTTTTTCTTTAACTTAAAAAAATTTTCCTTTTGCATGTTTACGCATATCTTTACTCTGGGACCCAAAGTCAGCTTGGGATTCGAACTCGAACACCTCTAATTGGTCATTTCTAATTTTAGTCTCTTTTAAAGCCTCTGCAGCATCTTCTTCGGTCATAAAATTTACAGTAGCACTCTTATGTGTAGGGAAAACTTCTATATGTATTTGCACAGCTTTGGGAAATAATGCAGCTATTTCGTAAATTGTAGTCTCCAATGGAAGTGATGAAATAAACAATTATATCAAATTTATACCGGCAATCTCTTCTTTTGGGACATTCTGTCTTTTACAATCAATGGAATCTATCGTGAAAGGTTGTCTTCTCAGTTTCTTTCTTTTAGGAACTTTGGAATTTTCTTCAACTCTTTCATCTCTTCTGCTAACTGCAAAACCTTTTCATGTAGGATTTGTTTTTCGTCTTTCTTTGAAGGAGTGTTTTCTTGATTTTGCGATTTTATTTGGGAAATGTTCGTCTGACTTTGTTTCTTTCGTCGAGGCTCCTCCTCTTCCTCACTGTCATCATCTTCACTATTATCGTCCTTTAAAAAGCATCTTCTTATCGTCCTCACTTTCATCATTATTTTCGTCATCGTCATTATTTTCACTTACAGCTTTTTTGTACAACATAACAGGTTGAGGGGTTTTGTTTTTACTCTTTTCAACACTATTTAACGATTCATTTATTTCTGGGTACTTCTCAGGAATTTTACTTCCAAAGCCAATGGG
Organism: Salticus scenicus; assembly: GCA_963930645.1. NCBI lineage: Eukaryota > Metazoa > Arthropoda > Arachnida > Araneae > Salticidae > Salticus > Salticus scenicus. The sequence goes on from OZ005649.1 coordinate 186,268,077, forward strand.
AGCGTCAATAGCAATATTTGCGTCAAATTCATTTTGATATGTATTTATTGGAAGAACTGTTACTAAATTTACTTCGAGGGAACTAGATTTGTTTTTCACAAAAATACCGTTTTCATTTATCGTCGTCTCACCCAACATCAGTACATTCAACCCGATGATTACGTCATGTGGTATTACATCATTGTTTACAACATAAATATTAGTTTTACTTTCAAAATTAACAACTTTCAAATCTGCATCAAATGAGCCTAACGGCTTTACGGAACTTTTCCCGATCCCCTTCAAAGTGGTACTCATAAGATTTAATCTATTAACATTCAATTTATTAAAGGCACTTTTACGTAATAGTGTTGCCTCACTCCCTGTATCAATAATACCAGTAAAATTCACGTTGTTTATCTGAATGTTTTTGTTCAGGTTTTGATTTACTGCCATGCATAATGCGTCGACTTCGGGTTTCGAACCCGGACATTCCGAGCTCTTTTGCCCAAAATGTTTACATGAAAAACACCTTAAATCCTTTGCTCTATGGGAGCAGTCTCTAGATAAGTGATTTTTATCACCACAATTATAACACATTTTGTTTTCAATTTTAGGACTAAATTTTTCATTCACATTATGTCTTATGGGTTTCAATTTTGCATTATACTCTACTTTACCAAATCTATGTTTACATTTTTCACTCTCTCTCTTAAACGTTTCATACATTTTAATTTTCTCTTTAAAATCGCGAAGATTTTTAGCACCATATAAAATAACTTTATTTTCGTATTTGTCATTAATTCCTTGGATCACATAGTGCGTAATGGCAGTATCATCAATATGCCCATTTTTACTTAATTCCTTAATTTTAAAGAAGTATTCTGTAGCTGTGTCATCGCTTTTCATTTTTCTTTTACTCAATATCTCATGCAAAGAAGCTGAATTTATTTCTATTTTAAACTCTTCAATGAGCGCTTTTTTTAATTTTTTATATGTAAGCAACGCTTTTTCAGATTTAATAAACAATAAAGTGTTTTCGCTCAAAGATCGTTTACAAGAAATAAATTTTTGCAGCTCATTTAAATTAAACATGGTAGATATTTCTTCAAATTCAGTGAACCACTCAATTATATTTTCGTGCGGCTCACCACTAAATTTTGAAATATTATTCTCAAAGTCATTAAATGAAATTGCTGCACCATGTGTTCCAGAATTCTTAATATTATTACAATAACCAGAACATTTTTCATTATGGCACTTATCATCATTATTATTATGGCATTGCACTGAGGAATCAATTTTCGTGACGTCACTGTCGCTACTTGATTTATTTTTGGATTCAATGTCCGATTCATTTCCAGAATTTTCATCTATTAATGATTCAATATCACATAATTTTGACAATAATCTGTCACGTAACTCTTCTTTAGTTCCATCAAAAGATACATTTAATAAATTACTGATTGTTATCAACTCATTCAAAGAAAAATTATCAATTATAAACTTTTGTTTTTGAATGTAATCGTTATCGCCAACGGCGAAATTGAATCCTGTAAAATTTTTTATTCTGCATCTGTTTTTTCGATCACCTTCATTCTCGAATAGAAACCGATGCAGAATTTTAATTTTATTATATTTTTCTTGTCCTAGTGCTATACCTATTTGAGGAATATCCTTTAAAGACATCATCATACAATAAAAGTAAAAGTTGATGTACCTTTGCAGAACAGAAACAGCAGGTGCCCTGTTATTTTAATTTAAGCAGGTTTAGTAGGCGCTCTGACGTACTTTGCAGAACAGGAACAACAGGTCACACTTTAAACATTTATTCATCCAACGAGAATTTTAGATCAGGCAAAATATTCTGTATTTTAACCACTGTTCATAACATGATTAAGCATGCGAAGAAATGTCGACACAGTTTTTTTTTAAGTCAGTTAAAAGTTAAATTCAGTCAATAAAGTTCAGTTCAGTTAAAAGTTTATGTTTCATCAATAATCAAAATAGTTTTTGTTTTAGTTCAGGCCCAGAATCGTTTATGTTACATCAAAAGTTTACGTTACATCCCACTTCTGGTAATTGTAGTGGGGAACTTATGTGGGCGTTAAAATTTAACTAATGCATGATTACTATTAATTATTTAATATTTAAATAATGATAACTATATTACATTTATGTACAAGATTATAGTATGAATTAAAATTAAACAGCCGACCAAAACAGTCACATTTAAAAGTCAAATCAGAAGCTTAACTTTCGTCAAAATAAAATAATGAAGTTCAATTGCCATTTTCGGCTGTCGACAGATCTGCATCCAAGTTACCGTCTAACATCGCGGAAATCAAAACAGTCGTCTCATCGAGGTCCCAACGTCAACTGAACTGTTTCTCGAAAGTGCTCCAAGATTCCGTCTATAGGGATGCGTGCGCACGCAGGGGATGATAATGACGACTCCTGACATCACAGCTACGTCATTTCGTCACGATTCTACGCTCCTGGCTGCAGTGAGATAAATAGATCTGTGCAAGGCTGGCTTCAGAATCAAATGTTAGGAAAAGCAAGGCGTCTCCTTCACATATATATTATAAAGAGTTTCTATATTACAAGGATTTAATTATTATCATCATTATGTCCAACATGGTTGAAGGCTATAAGCCTGTTCCGGCCTCAATCCATCTTTTACGGGGTCTTCTTCTATCTCTTCTTCCCCTTGGCCTATATTTTAGAGCTGCCCTTGGTATACGGTCATTTGGCATTCGTTCTAAATATTCTCTCCACTTATTTCTATAGTTTATTATAGTATGTATTATTGGCTTAGTTTTTAGTTCCTTCCTGATGTCATCATTTCTTATTTTATTCATTATAGAACAACCTTTCACACTCTTTAGAAATTTCATCTCTGAAGATTGTATCATATTTCTGTTTCATCACTCTTTTTAAGCGTCCATGTCTCGCTTCCATACAGAAGAGTTGATATCGCCATTATCTTGAAAAATTTAATTCTGGTATCTTTTCTTGTATTTCTTAATGTTCTTCTTATATTCCCGCAGATGTATTGGAACTTATTTAGCTTGTTTTGTATATCATTATTGTAATTATAAGATATGTCACATCCTAGATAATTAAAACGTGAAATTTGTTCAATTGGTTTATTTTCTAAGATAATCTTTGTTCTAATAGGTTCTTTATCCCATCACCAAAACCCATCACCTTCGTTTTACGCTTTGAAATCTTTAAGTTATATTCACTTCCAATTTTGTCTAGAGTAAAAATTGCATGTTGCAAATTATCTTCATTGTCTTGAAACAGACATAAGTGGTCTTCAAATAATATATTGTTAAACAAAATTTTTTCGAGACCTATTCCTGTTTTGATTTTGTTTTACCAGATTTTGATGACATAGTCAATATAAATGTTAAATAGGTGTGGCGATATACTGCATCCCTGTCGCACGCCTTGATTTATTATTATTTTATCCGAAATTTTTAAACCTAGGTCTAAAACAATAGAAGTGTCTTTATATAGGCTCTTAATACTTTTAATGAGACGAGGAGGGTATCCCATATACTCCATGAGATTTAATTATGTATATTATATTATTAACTTAATTTCCATTATACGTAAATTGTAATGAAAATTACACTAAAATATCATTTTATATTTTAGTATCATTTCCAGATAATTTAAAAAACTGCGAATAACAAATGCATTAAACTGAATAGGAGTTAAATTCTTTACACTTATTTTTCAAATAGATTTCAAAATATTTTAAAATATGCAGTTGTTAAAATAAATAACCTTATTTACTTAGAATAAAAACTGAATTAACCTATCCTGAAAATGAAACAGATTTCCTAAGTTTCATTGCAACAGAATCTTTCTAAGTGCATGCTTCTTTCTTTACAACTTTCTATTTTTGGCATATATGTCAGGTATTTGCAGCTTTTCAGAACAAGAAAATCGTAAGTTTTTCATGCCTAAAAAAAGTATTTTTTGCATATTTTATTATATCTACTTTACTTTGTACATTATTAGCAAGAAAAAGAAGGCACTTTTTACTTTTTATAAACATTTAAAATAAATAATAAAACATAATGTATTAATATATATAAATTTCATGCAATTACACAATTTATTACTTTCTTCTATAGTCAATAAAAGAAAGTATTGGATTCGTAAAAATTTTCGACCTCGGGTTTTTGATGGATTTACACGTTTTGAGAGCTGTAGAACACGATTTGACCATTTTTAGAAAATGTCTGTCTGTCAGTCAGTCTGTCTGTGTGTGTGTGACAAAATTTTGTAGCAACTGTATCTCAGGAACTACTGCACGGAATTTCATACAAATTGGTATGTAGTTGCACCATGCCATAAATTAGTGCCTATCAACTTTTGGTAAAAATTGTTTTACAGGTTACGTTGCCATCCCGCTTTTTCTAAATTTTTAACATGGTGATATAGGACAAAATTTTGTATAAATGTGCATAAAGAGAATTATTCTTTAGTAATCATTATGAAATTTACAAGAATTATTTATAATAGAGATAGTCAACGGGGAAAAAAATTTGTATGTGTAGGAGCCTCGCCACCCCCCTGGGAGGGGGAAGTTCCCCCTCGAGGGGAGTAAATTTTCAAGATGGGTATCTTTCGAAAGGTCTCTTCAATATCTTTAAAACTAATGGTTGAACTATAAATCTGTGATAATTTAAAACAAAGTTATCGATTTTTTTTACTTTTAACGAAAAATTTTTTTTTACGAAATTTAACCAAATTTGGTATTTTGTTGGCCCCTGACATAAACTGGTGCTGATTAGATTTGGGGATCAATCGCTCAACAGGTGGCGCTGTGATCGTATTTTTTCTAAATTTTTAACATGGCAGTATAGGACGAAATTTCGTATAAAGCTACATAATGATAATTATTCTTAACCTGTGATTGTAAAATTAATATGAATTATTGATAATAGTAGTAGTTAATTTGGAAAAAAAATTGTGCATGTGCATCGCTTCACCCACTAAAAAAAAAATTTGGAAAAAAAAAAAAAAATAGTATTTTTTTTTCCTTTTCTTTTATTGTTACTGAGTGAATTTGTATAGGAAAATATAGAAGAAAGTCTTGTGGTGGCCACAACATACTAGTTTTGAAAATAAACTTGTATTTTTATGATAGATAAAAAATGAAGAAAATAAACTCCCGTAAGCATTTACAATTCATGTGCGTAGTTCTGTAAAATGGTCATTAATGCCAATCAGTCTATTTTATGAAAATACATACATAGGAAATACACTATGTACATCTAAATAATGCACAGGGTGTTTCAGAAATAAAATTTTGAAATGATATAACCAAGAAAAAGTGAAAAATAGACAAGCGAAATTAGCGATATGTTGGACAGACAGGTCTGAAATTTTATGTATGAATAAATTACTGATTCGAAACTCGTCTGGAGTCTTTTAATGTTAGATTTTGTTGACAGATTCGTGTTCTCTTCGTCACATTTTGACCTAATCGGTAGTATTCCAGTAAAATAAAAACACGTTGCTCCAAACAATGCAGCACGATGTTCTTTAATTTATCGTACTGAGTATTCTGATACAACTCCCTTACACCTGCTGATAATGAAACAGACTGACAAATGAACTTTCTCTACTTCTGAGTACTTATTTAAAGCTTTATGCGCTTGTGGCGCCACCTATTACCCAATCTTAGAACTATTTCTTTAAACCTGTGTATAACAAATTTCAAATCTCTTCCTCTAACGTATCATTTGTTCCACTTTTCTGTTTCTCACTGTTTCGCAGTTGCGTCATTTCAATGTTAGGAAGAACTATTTAAAACATTCTGTAAATTACTTTCATTTTGTATCGAGAAATATAAAAAATATTGACATAAATATCTCCCATGCTCTGTTTATATGTATGAAGTATTTTCTTAGTTTCTTTGTCAAACAAGTTCGTTGAATCATTAGCAGCATTTTCAATAAGGAACATGTCGCAGTGAATGGAAAAAAGCATATAAAGTTTCAAAATACTCAAAAATTATTTATGAAAATTACAGCATGGAAAGTGATTAAAAAAAAAAAAAAAAAGAAAAGAAAAGAAAGAAAAGAAAAAAAAAAATCACAATTTTTCTTTTTATCTTTTTTAAAATATGTTATATATTCAAACAATATTTGAAGTTTTTGATAAAGAAAATGGATTATTCTTTATAATTTAGAATTCAAAATGAACAACAGTCTTACCTCCGGCACTACAAATAAAAATTATAATAAAAATGAAACAATATTGAAAATGTTTCCAGAAATGCATGTCGATAACAAAGAATCAAATATGTATTCTTCATTTCAAAAATACACTTGTATTGTACCATTTTTTAAAATAGTACAATTCGCTACTGTATGTCATTGAAGAGATGATTATCACGTTTTCTGCAAATTAAACAGCAACGATAGTATTAATAACAATTTAACGGGCTATTCGATTGCCCAAGATGATATATATATATATATGTATATATATATATATATATATTAATTTTAAATATGGCTAAAATTTATTTTAAAAAAATATTGGGAATAATAATAATAAAATAATAAATAAATAAATAAAAAGTCTGGTGTGAAACAACCACACGACTTTCATTACACGTATTATATGCACTTATTTTTTAGAGATAATGTGATCAGAACACATAAAATTAACCAAACAAATTCGACACATAAAAACTTCCCGGCAGGAGAAAGTGTGTAAAGACGTGTCAAATAGAGTTTCGATAGCGAGTTAAAAAGTAAGGAAAAAAAAAAAAAGGTGGATCCATTTTTTGATACACTAATTTCTGAGATCGAAAACAGACCTACTTAATCAGGATGACTTAATTTCTTTGTAATAACCGCGTAATACGTGAGAAAACATATATAAAATTGGTTTGTGAAATAAATTTCAAGAAAATCGTTAGAACCGTTTTTAAGATACCGACTTTTACCAAAACTTGGAATATTCAATTGTTGTCTAGAAAACAACAATTCCAAACAATTCCATACAAAAGGATATTTAAATGGGAGTTAATATGGCAAGTTTAAAAAATAATAATAAAACGTGCAGCCGTTTTTGAAGGAACGCACATGCGAATCCACAAACTGAGCTATTTATAAAGGACGCCTATTAATTTTCGTGAATTAACCAACTAAGGACATCTAATAGAGTTTTTATATAGCGACTTCGAAGAAAATCGTTAGAGCCGTTTTTTGCGATACGTATTTACAGTAACACTTCTGGTTTTCCAGTTTTCATCAAAATTTGGAAAATGCATCTGCACACCAAACCTGTGTCAATTCTGAAGTTTCGTATTTCTATCTTTAGTAGTTTCGGTCATATGACAGTCAGAATATCCCCCCCCCCACGCACATACACACGTACATATATATACATACATACACACACATACACACACACTGACCAATTGCCAAAAACTACTTTTTTGGACTCAGGAGAAATTAAAATGTGTAAATCAGGTGGAAAATTGATATCGAATTTTCGGACCGAATACAATACTTCTACTATCTACGGTATTGGGTAATGGAAGTAAAAATATATTACTGAGGACGGCTTTATTCTGAAAGATTTAAAAAGGAAATTAATTATGAAGATTTGAATTAACGGGGACGGTAAATTCTGCTTGTACATTTTAGAAAAACATTGCAGTCTAAATACTTTAATGAATTTCCTAAGAAAAAATTAAATCTAACTAACAAAAAAAGTGTAAAATTTCTCCTCAACCTAAAACGTTGTTTATAGATTAGATTTCCTAGAAAAAGTTGTAAAAATGTGCGTAAGACATATACGCGTTTTCAAGAAGAGTTAAAAAACTGGAGATCAATATTTTATCTCATTGAGCATTTTATATAGTGCTTAGAGAAACCCCGTATCTTTAATTTATTGCATAGAATTTTCTATAGAATGTTGAGCTATCCGTAAATCCATATCAATGAATGTATCGATGTAAATGGAATATATATTCATCCGTGTTTTCGTGCTTGTAAACTGTCTTTATGTATAGAAATAAAAAAATGTATTTATATACAGTTTAACAGTAAGTTTTTTTAAGTCTAATAATTTTCAAGGCAATCTTATTCCCTCAAAAAATAATGAGAAAGAAAACAAAAACCCTCTGAAATCATTTTTATATTACTAACTGCCTTAAGAATATGAGATAAAATTTAAATATGAATCACTGATTAGGCTAAATATTTAAATTGTGAGTAAAATGAGGTGAGTTTCTTTCCTCCTTCAAAGCAAAGCATCTAAATCTATTATTAATGTATGTTTGCAGAATTGATTTAATATTTATGCAATATAATCCAATATCTTGTTTCAGTTCATATTTCAAACTAAGTTGTTTTTGCATAGATATAAAAATCTAGGCTTGATATTCATGAGATGATTAACTTTTTTTTTTTTTTTCCAGCAATGGATGCATTGAGAAGATATTTCTATTTGCATGACAAAGAGTTACTGTGAATTGCTGCTTCGTATCTTAATTTAATAAAGAAGAATGCGTTGAAAAAAAAATTATTGATACAGAAAAGAAAACAAAGGAAAGAAAATAAAGAAACAGTATTGGTGGATATTTCTTGCAAAAAGCAGACAAAATTTAAATAGATTCTTTTATTTTTATGTCTTTTTCAAAGTTTAGCCTTGTATTTGTCAATTTCTTTTAAATGCGTGCCTCAGAATAATAAGTTTTTTTTTTTTTTTTTTTTTTTTTTTTTTTTTTTTTAAGCACAAAATTCAAAATATATTTATTTTATTTTTATAATACCATTTACATTTCCCTAAATTATAATTTTGAAATGAAAAGATTAAAATAAATAAATAATTAAAATAAATAATAATAATAAATAACAATAATAATAATTAAAATAAAGAGAGAATTTATAGCTGAACTTTATGTACATTGTAGAGCTGATTTTAAAATATAAAACGAAAAATTTCTATCACGTCACGTTTTCTTCAAAAATTCAATTTTACTTCGATTTTTAACTCATACATAACATTTGCTCCTCTCGGTCAATCATCTATTTTATGTAAGTTACCTTAATAAAAACAAATAAAATAATATGTTGGTTATTTTCTTTTAGAAACTGCACCATAAGCTGATGTAAAAAGCACCAAAGGGAAATTTTCGCTTTTCTCTCAACCAAAGGTGGCTCGTGCGATTTAGCAAAAGTGGTTTTCATCAATTTAAATCTATAAAAAATAAATCGATAGCTTAAAAATCAATTTGCTACACCAAAATCGATCATTTTACATAGATTTAAATGGATGCATGTACCACAGTTGCCAGATAGTACATACAATATTGTTCGAGAAATATATATATATATCGATATCGATTTTACGAAAAATCCTGACGTGATGGGAAAAAATGTAGCTTATTTTAGAAATCAATACACCAAATAACATAAAAATCAGCAATAACTTCTCTTGCATTTTTCAAAAACTTAAATTTCGCAGGCTTGTGTATAATACGTAAAAAAGAAAAGAAAAAAAAAAGAATTGCGTATTTTCAGTATTTTCCTTATTTTACATGCTGAAAATATATATTACATCTTTAATTTCCAAATATCATAATCTTTATTTCGTGAAAGAAGTTTATTGATATTCGGAAGCAAGTTTGTAAAATAACAAGAAGAAATCTCTAGGTTGTGTTTATAACTCAGCAAGTGTAGAAATCCATACTTATTTTTAAAAAAAAAACTTCGATAATATTCTTATATTTAACTTTGTACTTTATTGACATTCCTTTGACTTTATCCATAGATTTCAAAACAGAATAAGACATTAATTTAAAAAAAAATCTGTATAAAAACAATTCTGAAAATAATAATCTAATAAAATAGCAACGAAAATGTTTTTTATTTAGCATAAACTAATGTATAAACTGTAGTGTATGGGACTGAAAGGAGAGATTGATTAGAATATAGGGAAATTTATGAAACAGTCAAAATCTAAGAAATATTACATACCATACAAATTATATAACAGGAATTTTTGTTGAGACTTTAAGAGGAATAAAAGAAAATTACGTGGAAAATGTACAAATAGATAATAATATTATAGTTTTAAAAAATTAAAGAACACGCTTTTATAGAAATGTGAACTAAAAAAGCACAAAAGATCTATCTTAGTATTAAAATACAGGGTAAGAGAAAATCGTTTGAGTGACACACCATAATATTTACATACATTTAAATTTTTAATTAAAATAACTTAGAATTAAACAAAAACAATTTTTAAAAAATCTCCCCTGACTGGGATCGAACGCAGGACCTTTAGGTTCGTAGCGCGGAGCCTTACCTCAACGCCACATCGTTCACGCAGGGAAAGTATTTTCTTACAATATAGATTTTTTGTTTGCTCCCAGAGCGGTTACAAACATACATTCATACAAACATTCATACAAACATACATACAAACATACATGCAGGTGAAGCTAATAAAAGCGTGTTAAAAACGCATAAATATCTATAGGTAATTTTCCAAAATCAAAATCAAATGTTCTATTATCTAGCAGTTAAATATACAAATAAATGTGCATTAGTATTAAAATTCTTATTTTTCTTTTGTAGCATTTTGATTACTATCATCATTATTATTTTATTTGTGAAATAATAATAATAATATTAACAATAATAATTTTCGTTTATAAGAAAGATATTAAAAACATCTATTAATTCAAAATTTATTAAATATTTGATTAAGGACATAATATTTAACTTTAATTGGTAATATATGTAACAACGGATTCAAAAATCAGTGAAATATCTACAGTATTAATCTAGTTTGATTTTATAAATAAATGAAGTAATACATACATTTATTAAGGATACAGGATGATATTTTTTAAATTCCGTTCTTTTAATATTCTTTAAATTTTTGAAATTAGATTTCTTTAATATTTTTTTCATTGCAATAATTGATATGTTTCATCATTAAATAATCGACATCTGCAAGTAAACAAAATAAATATCCCCTATACATATCCCCAGTACATATATGTTTTTTGTACTTGTGTCCAAAGCCTGCAATTTTTCATTGACCTATTATCGATAAATTATTTTTTAATATGATTTTTTTAATTCATTCACTAACTTAACCAACCTTACGTGATAATATATGATTTTGTAATTCGTCCAAAATGGGAAACTTATTTGATAAAAAATTACATAATCAAGTTTTCAAAATCAGGTATTTCTACCTATATGCGGCTCATTCCATGTCAAAAAAAAAAAAAAAACCTACATTTTTAGCCTCACTCCCCCTCCTCCCAGATTTTTATGCAATTGGGCTCTTTTATTTGTCCTATTGAGAACTAAATATATTCCAATTAATAAGTCCCTATCTCTTTTACTTTTTGATATACGGGGCTGTAAAAATGGGTAAAAAATGCAAATTTTCATAATTCTTCTACTGCAAACGTACCCGATATTTTGCTCTCTAATTAACTACTCAAAGAGTACATATTTAATTTTATTTAAAAAATTATACGTTATTTTCACATTTATTATCTATAATTTTTGAAAATTTCAACATGGGATGCCATGGGATGCTGAGTTATAAATTAAAAGGCAACCCTCCATCAGTATTTTCATAATAACATACGTAAGTTTTACCTATATTTTGTTACCTAATTAACTTAGAAATATAAAATTGGTATCATTAGAAAACTTATAATACATGCTTTTAAATGATATATCACATGAATATATTTAAAAAAAAAAAATATATGGTCAAACATTTTGACCTTTGACCTTCAATATCTCAAAAAGTACACATTTAATTTTTATTTAAAATTTATATGTTACTCTTACGTTTATTATTTATAATTACTGTAAGTATCAACATAGAACAGTTGGTTTGTTGGATAGGTTTTACATCGCACTAGTGCTGCGAAATGTCAACATGGCGCGGCCATTTTTGTGAACGGCCATGTTTGTATGGAAATACCGATAGAGTTGCATTTTAATTTATAGCTCAGTATTCCATGACCATCCCATACTGAAACTTACAATAGTTATAGATAATAAACGTAATAATAGCATATAATTTTAAAAAGAAAATAAAATTTGTACATTTTGAAATATTGAAGGTCGAAAGAAAAAAAATGTTTGACCTTAAAAAGAAAATGTTTAAAAATATATACATGTTATATGTCATTTAAAAGCCTGTATTATAAGCTTTCTAATGAAACCAGTCTTATATCTGTAAGCTAATTAGTGATGAAAATATGGGTAAAATTTTTGTTATGTTAGTGTGAAAATACTGCTGGATGGTTGCAAAAGGAATGAATATGCATTTTTTAAATTTAAAATATGAAACTTGCGGAATAAAACTATATATTAAAATAATCAAGCTTGTATCTAGTTTTTCAGAAAGTATATGACTTTAAAAATGAGAAGTAAAATAACTAATAATAGTTAACATGTATGACAGTACATTCATTTATTTTATATTTCGAAATCGATAGGAAATATTTATTCTGGAGTAAATTTTATAATAATATAAGTTTTTGTGCAGAATATATTAAAGGAAAAAATTAAGAGTTAACAATTTTAAATTTTAAATAGTACATGTTAATTCACTTTTACAACATTCATATAAGATTTATTCGCTTTTGGAAAGATTGTAAATCTTTTGTAATCAGTACTTTCTGTTGTTAATCCTATCTAGCTAGCGCTATTACACACTAGATATTATTATAACAGGAATCTTTAATTGGTATATAATTATACTAACATGTGTTACTTTAAAATAAAATTCATTATATTTGTAAATACGGATGAATTAATATACAATTGGAAATTTGGAAATTTTCTATATATAAACATAGAGATCTAGTTCAACATAATTTTCATTTTTTCTCTTGTGATAAAATTTTAGTCAGTAAAAATTTGATTTTAGTTTAATATATATATATATATATATAGAGAGAGAGAGAGAGTAAAATAAAACGTGAAACCTTCTTACATTTTAACTACATAATATGAAATAGTAAAAATATATTTTGTACATTTCCCCCATTGAACTGATAAAACTTCAACAGTAGTAAAAATGTTATAAAAATTCAAAAATAATTAAAGTTATTTAATAACTTTCAAGGCTGTTTACATTGGTATACATAATATTGGTATAATTAATATTGGTTTACAAACAACATATTTAATAATTAATTATATATAAGAATTTCTTTTCAGTATAATAAATTAAGAGTTTTAAAAATATAAATTTATAAAGCAAATTTAATAACTGAATTTTCGAGAAAATGTGGGCGAAAATAATTACTTAAAGCTCTTGGGGAAAAAAACAATTACGCAAAAAATATTTATAAATTAGATATATTTTTCGTTCTTAGTATTATTTTGTTCGTTTTACTTTTATTTTATCCAGGAAACACAAATTACTTTTTCATTTTCTTAATAGACCTTTTTTTTTTTTTTTTTTTCATTGAATATTTAATTCTATATATAAATATACTCTTTCCCGTAAAGTACACAATCGAATGTATTTTAATGAATAAAAGCGTTTGAAAAAAAAGTTATTTTTTGTTTTTAATATATTCTAGTTTTTCAAAATTTCTAATTAAGTATATTTAATACTACTACTACTAATAATAATAATAATAATCAATGTTGTCTTTAAATTTTGTAAAATACAATATTTGAGTAAGAAAGATTTTTTTTTTTTTTTTTTTTTTTTTTTAGGGGGGAAAGGTAATAATATTGAAATATATAGACTAAAATTTTCTCTACGAAACTCTGTTATACACAAATTCAGATGATTAATATAATAATAATAATAAAAAATTGTTATTGAAATAATAAAAAAAGAATCTAACATAGTTTCCACTAAATAAAAATAAGGAACTCATACAGGATGTTTCTAAAATATGTATTACAAGTGTAAAAGAAATTAGAGGGGATCTGTAAGGTAAAGCTAGGAGAGATCGCGCGGCAGGAGAGATTGCGCACATAGGGGATCGGAGGGAAAGTGTAGCGTGGGCGAATTGAGATTTTAGGTGGTTGTACAACACCAATAGTAAAGTGCCGACATGAATTTGCATATTGATTGCCTCAAGTGTTTAAGATAAAACGGGGTTAATATTGTCTCGTTCTCAAAAATAAATGCTTGAATTTTCATAAACCTTCCTAAGAATTTCAATACAATGGTAGTAGTACGAAATATTTTTTAATAAAACAATTTCTCATAACCTACTGACATAGTCTAACGGTACAAGCACCATGATTTCCTCTAAAGGTGAGTAATTATTTAATAAAACATGGCGCAATCTCTCCTATCAAAATGGGAGAGTTTGCGCTTTTGCTGTTTCGGAGTGATTGTGCGTTTAGAGATTTCGCAGCTTATTGGTGATAACGAGACAATGATGATGAGTTTGTTCAATGCCTGAGACTGTACCAAAACTTAACTTTCATAAGTAATTGGACTAGTTCAAATCATTCGAGATGGCGCACTACCTTTTAGGACTATCCACAAAATTTGAAATTGAACATTATTCAGGAGTGGCACAATCGACAAAAGCCACACGTCTGATGGGATTTACCTCTAGAATCTTGTTAACCTTTGAGAAATTTGTCACAAAGGAATAAATGTTATTGTATATCTATTTAGTTTTGCAATACTTTCAAGTATAATGCTCAAGTTTTGTGCAGCTGTCGGTTGCTTAGATACAAGAGATAAAACTAAATGCAAGCAAAAAATATCAGCCTACTTAATCTTCTTTTTAAGGAATGTAATCGTCTAAATTCCAATAAAATAGAATAAATAAAATAAACGTAAAGAACTTTGAAGCGTAAAGGATTTTTTATCGGAAGATTTTGAGGGAAAAAATAATTAATAAATAGTAAATGGTGGGCATATTATGCGCTTAAAAATGGGCCACATATTGCATGCACGGTGTGCTAACTTTTTTTTTTTTGCTCGGAAATGCTTGTTCGAGACGAATACACCGTCTTGAACAGGTTGGTTTGTGGCAGGTGCCTGCACAATAACTTCACATATACAATAATATGTGCAATGATTGTGAGCAACGAGAGATTCGGTCAGCAAACCAGAAACCATCCTAGCTGAAAAGGTAATGCACTAATTTTAAGTTAAACGTGTTAACTAGTAACTTAATATTATTTTCTGGTATTGTTCTTTATCTAATCTTGTTCTTTTTTCTGTTTCTTTAATATATTTTTTTTTAAATAAATTTTTGTAGTTCTTTTTAAATTTCTTTTATTTTTCTGATTTTTTTCAATTATTGAATTGAAACATCCACTCCCAATGCAAAAATATTTGTTCACAAATACCTTACAACAATGTAATTTAAGTGAATTATTATTATTAATAATGTAATTATAGTTATAATTAAACGCAATCTCTCCTACCCATGTACGCAATCACTCCTACCCTATAAGGAGAGATTGCGCAAAATAGCTCTCTTGGTTTTATTATTACTGTTCCTTTAAATTACAAGAGAGCAACAAAATAGCAATGGAAATGCATAGAAGAAGGATCAATTCAAAGTTATACACAAAAAATTTAACAAAAAATTAATATTTCGATTTTTTATATCATTTTGTTGAATAGTGCGCAAACTCTCCTAGCTTTACCTTATATATACGAAATTCGAGAGGAATGCATTTTTTCACCTCCTGTCTTTTCTGGTGCAACATGGAGTATGGTCTGGAAATGTCATAGCGATACTAAAGACTACTATATAGTTTGATTGTGAGCTGTTGCTGCAAATGTGCGAGATGTTAAGACATCTTTGGAAGGTTCAATGCATGCATACAAAGTATGATTTCAAAAAAAAATATTTATCATTCATATATAAAAAATAATCTGGTATGGCACTCACAATACTTTCTTTTACTTATATTTCGATAGACATATTATTACAGTTTATTGTGGAAGAAAAGGGTTCTAAACGTGTTAATACCATAATCTATGTGAAGTTATTACTAAGTTCTCATAATCACAATTAGTGATTGTTTATATTTATTAAGTAAATGAATTTTTCCATGTTATTAAGACCAGCAGACATTTAGCAGCGTGTTTATTTTGTAATCTATTACATAACTTTCTATTACATCTTTTATTTACAAAATGTGTGAGGTATATGCACCGGCTTCTACAGACCCCATCTTAATAAATACTTAAGTTAAAAGATAATCAAGAGACTCTACTTATAAAAGTAATCAAATTTATTCTGGCTTAGAATAAGGATAAGGAAGATGTATAAAGGAACTCACAGACTTGTTAAATAAGTAAATTAAAACTATTATAAATAAACGTGCTCACCACTTGTGGCTTTAATAGATGACTTTCCGAGGCTTACCGGAACTTTTAAGCAATCGAAGAATGAATGCTTCCGTAATCCAATACACTCTTGGTCAGGGTTTAACCTGGCAAAAAAATTACTTTAGCATTTTAGCGAAAATAGGCAAGCACTATTTTAGCTTTTTCGAAAGTTAATTCTTTGGATACCATTGATTTCTTTTAATTAGCTTTATTATCCTCAGTTTTGTTTTCTATTCCTTTTGTTCATTGATGATTTTAACCAAGCATCCATATTTGTGACTTTAAAAATATGAATCAGGGAAACTATGTTTTGATTTTATCAATAGAAAAAGAGGTATTCATATCATATGTGTAAAATGAAAAAGCAATTTAAAAATCAAGTAAAGTGTAGTGGTAGATAATCGTGAAATACTAGTGCTAAAAATGCTTCTATGAAGCAAATTCTGAATTCTAACGTACTTTTAAATATTTTTGCATTTAAATTCAATCATTGAAAATTAAAAATAAATCCAAATTACTACATAAATAAGGATTCCCAAAAATTTCAGTGCTTTCGTAGTTTTTGCCTGCAAATATTACAAAAAAAAAAAAGAAAAAAATCTGAATTATTATATGGAGATATTTTATACAGTTATCCAGTTTTAGCTTTTTAGCGAAATTCTGACCGACTTGTTTTAGCAAAATATGATACCTTTTAGCAAAATGCTAAAAAAACTAATGGCAGTTTAAACCCTGCTCTTGGTAAATAACCTTGCACTAGCAATTATCCTCGTGCAACACTAAACTTCACGACTTTCTTCAACACGACCACTCTCTAAACTACCGTACTTCACAATATAATTCGTTAGCTACTAATCTATCGCTTTAGGGCTCCACAATAACTCCAAGACCAACCAACTTCCACACAAACATCTCACTATTTAAACTCTTTCAAAATCGACAACATCATTCACTATGATTAATTCAATTATTCCTTTAAAACTAATCATACTCAGCCACCTTTCCCAATCTACGTAGGTTCTAATTTCCTTTTAGACATTCCATGCCAACCAAAAACCACCTCTACTCGACATTTTCAATCTAGCGATTTCACCTCTACCGTCGCCAAACTGCGCTGGATCCCGACCTCGACCAACATCTTACCTTCAATACTGATTTCCTACGGCGATCTTTATTTACCTGAACCCGACGCTACATCTACCTTACAAATGAGGTCTGATTTTATCCTGATCTCATAATAAATTTTTATCATTTTATTTATTGAGCAGTCATTCTTATGACTGCAGTCATCTTCTCTTCAATCCCAAATTCTTATGTACAGTCGGGGAAAAAAAACGCAACACTCAACGTAACTTCGTTGCTAATCGATGTAGAAAAATGTAATAGGTATAATTCGACGGGGAATTGTGAGTAGTTTCAGGAAATAAACTGAAATTTTCAATTGGGGGTCGTCTACATATTAAAACGCGCACCAACTTTGATTTTTTCAATGGTAACACCCTATTTTTATTTTATATTTGAATTCCTGGGATCGCGACAACGCGAAAAAGTATATTGGTTGTATATTTTACTTATTTTTTCACAGAGTTATAAGCGTTCAAAGTTTGAAGGTGCTAATGTTAAATTCATATTTCAAACTTTTATTAATATCTTCACAAAAAATAACTTGATCGATATAATTTTTGTTTTACGAGATACAGTGAAGAAACCCAACCATAATCCATCGTTACTTTTGATTCTGAAAAATATTTTTAATTCTGAAAAATATTAATAAATTCATATTCTTAAAAATTATGAATTATGACCTATATTAATTTTTACATAAAATGAATCCTAATGCTGAAAAATATGGGTGTGCAAATTTGCAGCTCATTCCAGTTATTAGTTTTCGAGATATAAATAAATCTTTCTTTTGGAGTGGTTTCGGGGGCCGTCTCTTATAAAGTTTTGCATGAGATAACGAATCAAATCTTAAAAAATAACAAAGAAAATTAAACAAAATATTTTTATTTTTCATTTACGGGTAAAATTATATAACAACAACGTCAAACGCAAAGAAATGAAACAAAAATGATGATTTTTAGACATTAGTGTTAGCATCAAGAATTCCTGTTTTATAAAGAAGACAAGCCACGCCTTCATCGTTCTTCAAAACAAAACAATACAGAAATGGAAAAGTAAATGTCACATTGAGTATTCGTGTTAAACCCCTTACTTTATGTTGACAAAAATATGCACAAGTGGTATTTACTTCATCGATTAATTGATGATAAATTTTGAATCTTTCAAACGAACACTGGAAGAAAAAAAATTATCATTATTCATTATTTTTTTCCTGAAAGATTTCCGGTGTGAAACATTAAAATTTTGACTATTTCTTATAAGATCTTAATTTTATTTTTCTATATTTGCAGATAACCCCCTAACACATTTTTGATTATAACTCTATAAATACTAAAGATAAAATACACAAACAGTATACTTTTCCGCACTGCCAGACTCTCAGAAATTCGAAAATGAAGTCAAAATTGGGTGTTGCTATTGAAAAAATCAAAGTTGACGCTCATTTCAATATGTAGATGACCCCTAATTCAAAATTTGACGACATATTCAGAAAGAGCTTTTAATTTCCTGTTGAATTATGTCTATTAGATGTTCCTGCGTCAATTAATAACGAAATTAAAGAGGGTGTTGCGTTTTTTTTTTTTTTTTTTTTTTTTTTTTTTCTCCGACTGTACTTACTGTCATTCACTACGGTATGTTTGTGTGTTTGTGAATCTCAACTAAATAAAAACTGCGCTTCTATTTTAAAGTAAATACAAGCTTTCTTATTTGTATGTCTGTGGCTCGTTGGTTATGTTTGTAATCCGGTGGTCCCACGTTCGGTACCCTGAAGATCTGGAGTATTAATTTTTGTAGACAATTAGTAGAAAAGATGTCAATTGATAAAAGAAAATTTATTCTAACAGTAGTCTAAAAATTTTTGAAGAGTTTTTTTAAGAAGCCTTTTTCTTATATCTCTTTTTAGAAGCAAAAAAGAGTTTTTTGTGGACTACAAGCGCCCTGTATTGGGCGGAATATTCACTAAAATGTCAATGAAACAGTTAACAATACAAAATAACAATGATTAGGAAAAACACATAAACATTAACCAAATCAATAAAATGTTAAGTTATAATATAAAATAATAATAATAAACTAAAATAATAATAAATATATGCCTCAAACGAATAATTAAATTGCAAATATTGGCCCTTACTCAGAAAATGAAATCACAATTCTTATAGGCAATCGTGTGGTGCTGCCATCTGTTGTGAATTTTAAGAAATAATTTCTCTTTTCTTAACAAAGTTCAAATTTCCCCAATTTTGGTTAATAAACAAAAAAATTACATTTTTTTTTCTTTTGCAAATTACATTTTATACTTCGAAAAGATTTATGTGATACGCTATAATAAGAATTTGGGTTTTAAATTTTTTTTAAAATAGATTATTTTTTAAGTATAACTCGGAAAACGAAAGCGCATTATGTCGTAGCGTATTGTGAAAATGAAAGCACATTTCTATGATCGAGTAGCTGCCGTTTTATAAAGTTTTATGCAGAACAATTTATTCAAAATTTTAGAAGGAATCCTTCAACATTGAAATCAATATTTCAAGAAATATATTTATTGTAGGTATAATTTAATATTTCAACATATAATCAATAAACGATTAGGTCAAACTTCATATCAAATAATCGAAAAAGCTTTTCAAAATAAATGTAACAGGGAATATTCATATTGGACACTAGGATTTTAATCTCTGTATTCAGTAAAATAAAATAATATATATATATAACATTAAATTATATTAAATTAAAAAATGGATTAATGAAAGAAGTAATAGTTTTTGCAAAATTCAAATAATTCATTGCTTCATAATATTTACAATAATTAAAATATTATAATGATACTTTCCTCATAATTACTTTGCTTTATACAAAAGAATATAATGTCAAACAATAATATACGAAATTAAAAAATATTTGTAATTAAAACCATCCAGTTAAAGGTATCAAAACACTGGTGTTCAAATATGAAGAATTAAAAACTTTCTAAGAAACTACCCATTATCCCATTCATGTTTACTTCTTTCCGCCTGATAAAAGATTTTACCATTATTTTGACTCGAAAGAATTATTACGAGGTATTTCAATTTATGTTATTAGCTTACTACACTGATGGAAAAAAAAATCCCAACACCAGGAAGGAGCTGTGCTAGATAAACGAAATTTGGTAGGCGTGTTTATACATCTGAAAGATGACGTTGATTCAAATTTCGAGCTACGCGCATAAGTGTGGCGCTTGTAGCGACACTATGAACATGCAAATGAGGTTTGCTTTAAATAGGCGCTGTAAGGTTCGTGATCGTTATTTACAGTTGAGATTTGACGTAGTGGGTTAATGTTAGTCAATGATGCCTCTAAAAAGACGAAGAAGCCATTATCAACAGCTCACTGAGTTTGAACGAGGTCGTGTAGTAGGGCTACTAGAAGGTGGGTTTTCTTTCCGCGATATTGCAGAAAGACTTGGCAGGAATGTATCCACTGTGCATGAGTAGCCCACGCTCACCGCTCGTAGAGCGGTGTTGAGCGCTTACTGTGCATGAGTGTTGGCAGCACTGGTCGAGGGAAGGTACTGCCTCAAGAAGAGCGGGTTCCGGGCGGCCACGTGGCACTGAGAGGGAAGACCGCCGTGTTCAGCGTATGGCTGTGGCTAATCGTACTGCATCTGCAGCTGGAATTCGAGCTGCAGTTGGCACCACAGTGACACAACGAACTGTTACAAATCGGTTACTTCAAGGACAGCTCCGAGCCAGACGCTCTGTAGCGTGCATTCCACTTACTCCAAACCACTGCCTTTTGCGACGTGAGTGGTGTCAAGCTAGAGCTCATTGGAGGACGGAGTGGAGATCTGTTGTGTTTTCTGATGAAAGCCGGTTCTGCCTTGGTCGCAGTGATAGCCGTGTGTTGGTTAGAAGGACGCCAGGTGAACGCCAGCTAGCGACCTGTCTGCGGCCTAGACACACAGGGCCTACTCCTGGAGTTATGATTTGGGGAGCAATTTCGTATGACAGCAGGAGCACTCTCGTGGTTACCCCACGCACCCTGACTGCAAATTTGTACGTCAGTCTAGTGATACAACCTGTTGTGCTGCCATTCATGAACAGCATTCAAGGGGGTGTTTTCCAACAGGATAACGCTCGCCCTCATACCGCTGTTGTAACCCAACATGCTCTACAGAGTGTCGACATGTTGCCTTGGCCTGCTAGATCGCCAGATCTTTCTCCAATCGAGCACGTATGGGACATCATTGGACGACAACTCCAGCGTCATCCACAACCAGCATTAACCGTCCCTGCATTGACCGCCCAAGTGCAATAGGCATGGAACTCCATCCCACAAACTGATATCCGACACCTGTACGACACAATGCATTCACGTTTGCATGCTTGCATTCAAAATTCTGGCGGTTACACCGGTTACTAATGTACCAACATTTCACATTTGAAATGGCTCTTCTCGCCAATGGCTCTACCTGTGATCTTGAAACTTTAATCAATTAAATATGTTACCTAGACAAATGTATTGCTGAAATTTCATTACTGTACAATAATTTTTTTCTTCGTGTTGGGATTTTTTTTCCCATCAGTGTATTATTATTTATATATTTTTTATTTAATAATTAGATTTATATATTTGCATAATTTATTGATTAGAATGTTTTTTCGGTTTTGTTCGACGATGGTGGGTGATCCTTATTATTGCTAGAGAACTTATCATTTTGTCATCAGGTTATCCGTAATTATATATAATCAGTAAATTTCAGAATATGCATATTAATATTTATTTACAAGATATTTTAATACAAAAGTCAATTTATACAAAAACAATGTTTAAGAAATCGATTTGTATTGTGTTCAGAACTTGTAGGAGATTCAGAAAGAGTGTTTAGAAACATAATTTCTTTAAAAACAGTGCAGCAACGCTTAAGCAAAGCAGGTTTAAAAGACAGAATATCTTCAAAAAAGTTATTATTAACGGAAAAAATAAAGAAAACAAGACCTTAGTGGGCCAAGGTATTTTTTAAATGGTTAGTTAATATTGGGCATCGGTGATTTTCTCTAATGAGTCAAGTTTAACTTAATTGGAGCTAATGGAAACAAACTAGTCCGGCGACAAAAGTGCCACTGACTTAACGGAAATTGCACTCTTAAAATGGTGAAATATTCTCCGGACATCATGGTATGGGGGTGCATAACTTTTCAAGGAATCGGACAAATTTTAAAGTTCAAGAGATCAATTAACTCGAAGTAAAATATGTCCATTATATAAGTGTGTACTTACCCAACTATTTCGGAGGTATCTCAGACTTCTCCACGATCAATATTTCAAGATGATAATACATTATGCCACACGGTCTGTAAGTAATAATTCATTAATTTTTTCACCTTAGGTTCACATTAGATATCGACCTCTTTGAAAGTCATTAGAATGCCCTTGTTTCCATTGTAATATATTTTTCATAAACAAATTTGAAGCAGGAAAAAAAATTTAGATTTTTTGCAATATATATATATATAAGATAAAATTTAAATGTAAAATGGAGTAAAACTTGAATTATTAAATATATAGAACTAGAATAAAAACTCTGTCCTAGTTCTATATACGTAATTAATAATTCAAGTTTTACTCCATCTTATTGCAGCTGAAATCTATCCCTCCGATCTTATCTTAAACCGTACTGACTCTGACGACCAAAATTCTTTCCTGGATTTAAAAAAAAAAAAAAAAAAAAAAAAAAAAAGGTAATAACTGGTTTATTGGGATTTATGATAAAAGGCAAGATTTTAACTTTAAAGTTTGTAATTTAACAAATTGGTTCTCCTGTATTAGTCTTAAAGTTAAAAAAAAATATTATGTTCACCAAAATAAACAGAATTAAAATGATATGCAGTAACAATTTAGACCTGAATCTGGCTATGAAAAATCTCAAAAACATACTAACTGTTAACCGCTATCCTGTTTTTTTACTCAATAAGCATTTCTGTATTCTTGATTACAGTCCTACTTAAGGTTTGTTGTTCCATATTCTGCGATATTTAAGTGCTTTTAAGTGGCCCTACTAGCTGAAGCGGGTTCTATGTTTATAAAGGGGGATGATTTTCAATTTTCCATATTCTAATGAATATTCGAGTTTGTTCTGATATGTATTTATATGTTCTTGTATTATTTATATTCTTGTATTTTATATTGATGTATTATATTTTGTGATTGATTTCTGAATTTAATTGACTTTTATGCTTTGTATTAATTAAATTCTTTTGCTGTATGGTCTTGCTTCCATCTATGAGAAGTTGGGAGCAAGAAACGTGTTTTTTGGTTAAATTACCAGCGTTTCGTCAGAAACTTCTCATATTCCTTTCCCTACATGGGGGAGCTCCCCTGATGAAGGCCCCCGTGTGTTTTGGGATTAATTTTTCATCTGGCTTTTGTTATTTTGCTTATATATATGTATATATTAATACACAGTATATAAAAAATAGAAATATTTAAAAAATCGCACATTTTAAAATTGATAAAAATCGATTGCTTAATTACATACATACATACATATATATCTTTTAATATCTATTTCTCTTCCATGATAGAAAAATAATTAGAAAACAAATAGAATAAAATATGCCACTATCTTTTTAGTTAACCAATAAATGTTTATTTATAACACCAAAGGAAAATCTATGCTGTATGTATTTGTTAAATTATCTAAAATTGAAATAAATCTTCTAAAGCATAATATATAACTGTCACAAACCACACAATTAGTGATATCAATAAGATAATAAGATCAATTTTTAGTCAGTAACTATTGCTTTTTTCCCCTGAAAAGTGTCTTTTAATTAAATTAAAAGTAATCTTACTTTATCTTTTAATCACTTTCCCAATGTTTAATTCCCGTTAATGTGAAAAAGATTAATGACACGGTGATTTCTTCTGGCATTCTTCATGAAAATAATTCTTTTCTAGGTTCGATTTAGAAAATTGTTGATGTACTTAAGGGTATTTGGTAGATATTTGAAAAAAAAAAAATAATAATAAGAATTTTTGTCATGTTAATGTGCACTTAAGTTAAAACTTATTTCTAGTTCTTAGCTAATAGTTTGTGAATATATAAAATATTATTTAAATAATTTTGATGAATTTAAATAAAATTTATTTTAAAGACGGCAAGAGTAACATTAACATTATAAAAAATATAGCTAAAATATATTTAAAAAAATAAATAAATGCAAAGCCATAGCTTTTAACTAAATTACATGACACTATAATAGATATTACAGACACATAATTAAACAATATTTCAGGATTTGTTTTAAATGCATCAAAGGAAATTATTAAAATGGTTGTAAGTTTTTATCCCGATTCAAATAATGAACATCTTAAAAATGAATTGATGGTTAAAGAAAGATAATTTTATGAAAAATAATATTTATTATACATAAAATGTAAGTTGTCAAAGATATATCTTTGAAGTGGAGCTTCAATTAAATATAGGTTTGATTTACAAATAAATTGCTCTGGATTTATTACCTATTTATTTTATCACATATTTGTGAGTTTTGTTATAATTTTTAAAAAGTTTTTGTTAATTATAACATATCCACTTATTTGCGTTTTGTAGAAATCTAGAGTAACACTGTAGCCGAAAAATATGTAACACTCTGAAATTTAGTTTTCTGTATATTAAACATTTAAAGTTTATATACAGTATATATATACAGTGTATATTAAACATTTAAATTTAGTTTTCTGTAGTATAATTAAAATGATTATAGAAATTGTTTCAGGGATTTTCAAATCTTGAAATTAAGTAATATAACTAGGATCCCAGATCGTGACTGTGCATGCCAAAATTATTTTTATACCTGTCAGCAAAGGATATTAACAAAGCATATGCAAATGAATTCGATTATTTGACTTTATTTCTATGTCCTGATAAGAAATTTGAAGCGTTATACATTGCTCTAGCGAAATTAGTTCCGTTATATGTATTTTTGTAAAGAATGGATTTACTACATTTCTTCATATTATTAATTTCTTCAAATGGAAACTATAGTTAATAAAGTTAAAAACAATTAGAATAAGGAAATTTGTTAAAATTGAAAAAGAAAATTTTTTACACTATTTCAGGCTTTTTTTCAACTCAAAACTGTAGGCCGTCCGCATTGGAAATTCATTTGCTTCAGACGGGCCGCATTTGTATGTATGTATATACAGGGTGTCTCAAAAGTATTGAAATGGAGGGGTTTTTTTTCCACCTTTTAGAGATAAGTAAACAATATTAATCGCGCAATTTTTTCAAAATAAAGTCAGAAATTTCTCTTCCTTCATAAATATTTATTTTTCAAAAAGTTTTTTAATTTTTATACGAACCCTCTAGACAAGTTTGGTCAATTAGGAATTTTTATTTTTCATTTAACAAGATCATAAAAGAAACACATATGTATATCTCTAAAACCAACTGAATTATATAGTACAGAGAAAAGGATTTCTTATGCCTCTTTTCCGTATTATTCAAACGTTTATTTCTAGGGTGAAAATGTTATATGCTAACTGATAATAAAAACTTTTAGATGTAAGATAAAATAATAAAAAAATATCAGATGACTCAAATAAAGTATGAATAGTGATCTAACAATGCAAACTGCGGGTTATTTTATAAAATGCATTTTAAAGAGATTCCGCAATTACTTTTATGATATGATACAATAAAAATTTTAAAAATTTAGAACTTAAAAGTCTTTTGAATTTAGCATCTTCTATGAAAAAATACAAATAAATATTGAAACCATTTAAACCAACATTTTAATGAAAATTTAATCATTATGTTATTTTAAATAGTATCTGAAACAGCTAAATAACAGATAATAAAAGAAAATATATGGTGTGGCACTAACACGACTTACCCTGAATTTAAATAGTATAAAAACAGATTGCAGAATAACGCTAAGATAACGAATACTCTATATGAAAGTACTTTAAAAACAAAGTTAAAAACAGCTTTTTTTTTTTTTTTTTTCATTTCTGTGTGTTAGTGGTCTGTGTACTGTGTATCTTCTTCAAACCCCTGTTCGAATATACTACACACATTTTTAAAGAATTTAATGTTGTTATTAAATGCAGCCTCATTCAGCAAAATTAGGTTATTCCAAATTATTCAGAATATTTTCATTCGCACCACCTTTAGAGACTTAGAAATTTTGACCAAACGTTTCAAGCGGGAGTCTTATATGATTTTCAAATTCTTAATAAAAACTTGAAATTCGTTTTCAGGGAACCTCAAAACGCTCAATTAAGACAAGAAATTGGCGTAGAAAATTGGACATCAAACAGTTTCTTTGTCTACTGTGTGGGTATAAACAGTTATTATTAAAACTTATCATCTACACAGTTTTCTCAGACATGGTATAATGTAGTTATGTAGTATAGCACTTCCGTCAATTACGTTCAATAGACAAGAATGTTGAATAGCTATGAATTTTGTCTATAGATTATATACACAACTCATAGATTATATACATGTCTATAGATTATATACACTTTACATAAAAGTATCAAAATTTGATAAATACACAACACAACTTGAATTCACTAACAGCAATTTCCAGTTGTAGGTGTAATATATCCCACTTCTTTTATGCTACTTTGTGTACAAATGCTGAATGATTTTTTTTTTATCATATTCAATACAAAATACGCTTTTATGCATATAAAATGCGCCCATGTATGTAATATATTTGAATTCGCTTAGATGTCCCTGTACACATTTTTTTTTTTTTTTTGTCTCTACAAATAGTTTAGTATAGAAACCTTCTGTGATACAAACTTAGAATACTGAGCTTGGATTTTCTGCTGATATTCGTACCTGGGATATGCTAATAACAGACTAATACACGCATAGGCATACATACAAGCCAATCACACACACACACACACAAAAAAAAATAAAAAATAAAAAAAAAACTTGTTTATTGGGTTCAAGCCGCCTCAATACATGTAAATATAGCAAAAACTCGATTTCAAAAAAATGACATCAAAACAATATTTTCACGATCGTATATGTATACGCGAAAGTAAAAAATCGTCTAAAATTTCATTTGTGAATAATTCATTAAAATAAATAAATAAAAAATTTAAAAATAATTTACAGGCTTGCAATATAGTTATTCTTTTACCTTTTTTTTTTTTTTTTTTCAAATAAGAAATGTCAGTCTAAAGCAGTTATCACACGAATGATCCTACCCTCTGAACTATACGCTAATATCTCTCCGAATAATCGAGCATTAGGCAGTAGGGTTATTATGAAGACTGAAATGAATTCAAAAAGGCGTTAACAATTGGCGACTAATCGCTCGATATTTCATGTTTTAAACACATTCTGATTTTCTCGCACTCCAATTGGTTGAATATGAGCTAACAGCTAGCGTAGGAGATTTAGTCAGTCATAAATTCGTCATTGACAAAGGTAGGAGAGGGAAACTATCATACGATGTGTTTTCGAGCGTTTGTCTCTCGAAAAACCTGTTTCAGGTGGTTTCAGGAGAAAGTATATGGTACTGCTGATCGTATGAGAGTACGTGTGATAGCTGCTTTAATGTATAGTACAATTTAAAATACGTGACTGGATTGCTAATTCACGCTAATATATATATATATATAACATAATATATATAATATATATATATATATATATATATATATATATTATGTTGTAGATTTGTATTTTGATTTTGAAACAAGGACCTCTGTTCAGCATTCAAATTTCAATTAAGTACAACTGACTTAATCCTAATGATAGAGTTATGCGCATTTTTGTAATGATATTGTTGAATTAAAAATAGAACTTTTCTAACAGACCAAATTTGTCTAGACACGTCGCATAAAAATTTTAAAAATGCAACTTTTTCAAAATTAATAAGAAGAGTTTTTATGAACGTGATCTTATTTTCTACCTTTTTTTGAATAGTTTTTCAGTTGTCTACTTATCTGTAAGGCGAAGAATACAAGCGTGTTTTGAACTTTTTGAGACACCCTGCATATAAGATCTAAAACAGAATGCATTAATATTAAATTTATTTTTATTCATAGATTAACATTAGAACAGTCAAAAATTTATGACAAAACATTAATCATAATACGAAACAAAAATCGTTTTCATAATATTTTCTTGACAATACAAGTACAATATTTATTTCTGTAGTTGCCATAACCGGTATATTTACTCAAAAGGAATCAGAACGAATTTATTAGTTTTTTAAGTATTAATCAAAAATATCTAATTACAAGTTGTGTGAATTCCGTCTCGGGCCGCAAATTAATATACGGTGGTCCACGTACGGCCGCGAGCTGCAGCTTGCTTTTCCTGGACTATATAGCAATATAAGTATGTTTATTATGGAAACAGTTAATAGTAATGTTCCTCTATTCTAATTATATAAAATTCGATAGTTCATCAATTTTTAGATTCACTAAAGCAATTCGTTCGTATTTTACTATTTTAATAATATGTTATATGCAATACTCTAGTTAAAAGTTTACATTTATAAAATTATATGAGCAAGAGTAATTTTAAAAGAAATCTAAAGCGGATTAATTTGATATTGTTCATGATTAAATGTTCAACATACACGCAAGAACACACACAAAATCAAAAACTGTTTTATTTAAGAGACAAAAATTTAAGTTAAAATACATTTAAAAAACAAAAAATACATATAAAACAATTAAAATCTAAACGTTTCGAAACCCGTCCGGGTTTCCTCATCAGTAATTACAACACAATATGCAAACATTACATGAACACGCAAGGAATTTAAAGGAGTACCGAATATTGAGGAGCCAGTGCGCATGCTTCATTGATAGTGTGGAGATGCTTAGCAGTGTGCCAGCTCTCAAGTAAAATACGCGATTTATAATTATGAAAACCAGAATTTAGAATTTTTATATTATCGAAGTCAGGAATATGATCGGTTTCTATGGAATGGATTACAATTTTAGAATTTTGGTTGCAATTTTTAAAAGATCGTCTGTGCTCTTGTAGTCTAATTTTTGCTGTACGGCCAGTTTCACCTATATAAACATATTTGCAATTTTTACAAGGAATTAAATATATTACACCAGTTAAATCCAAAGAAGGGGTTATGGGTTTAAAGTTAAAAAGGACGTTCTTTAATTGTTTAATTGGCCGGAAAGCAGTACAAATATTATGTGGTTTAAGTAATTTAGAAATAAATTATGAAGGAAAACCAAGATATGGCATAGAAATATAATTGTTCTTATTAATTAGTGAATTTTTCATTTCCATTGGAGTAGAGGGAGAAATTGCAGGAGGAGAGCTGGCACACTGCCAAGCATCTCCACACTATCAATGAAGCATGCGCACTGGCTCCTCAATATTCGGTATTCCTTTAAATTCCTTGTGTGTTCTTGTAATGTTTGCATATCGTGTTGTAATTACTGATGAGGAAACCCGGACGGGTTTCGAAACATCTAGATTTTAATTGTTTTTATATGTATTTTTTGTTTTTTAAATGTATTTTAACTTAAATTTTTCTCTCTTAAATAAAACAGTTTTTGCTTTTAATATATATAATTGAGACGGTTTGATGTTTGTGTTCGTTAAACACACAAAATCAGTTTACTGGAGTGCTATATGACGTTTAGATTTAAATCCTCATATGGTAATACTAAAAATAAAATATACTATTATAACAAAAAATAAAATAAAATAAACAAACGTAACTGTAAATAATAATCTATGTAATCTTAGAATATATTGTCTAACACCTCTCTTATGATTTATTATATTTAACGGAATGACTTTATAATATTATTATTATTTAAATGGTAGAACAATTTTAAAAAGATTTTTCTATATACAATTATATTAAGAGGTGTTCTACATTTTAACTTCATTAAAAAAATAATTTTAAAAATACGAAAAAATATATTTACTTTAATATTATTGTTTTTGAGTTTTTGAATCTCTTCGCTTATGTGAGGGATGAACAATGACAATGAATAATAAGTAAAAAAATATAAATTAACAAAATAACAATAAATAAATAATTAATGAGTTATTAAAAAACATTTTCGGTTGAAATGATTTTATGATTCTAATGCTGCAATTAATTCAACTCACAGAGTAATGCGATTTTACCGCACAGGAGGGTAATTTATTTTGCCTTACTAATTGTCTACAAAAAATCTTACATTTCGTTAAAGTTTAGTGAATGGGTTTAAACTATTTATGCCCAATATTTCTGTTATTTAATTCATAAAAAAATTAATCTGGTGTGCTACTCACACGACTTTCTCTTACCCTACCTTTCAATACTATAAAGATAGATTCTATATTAAGTCTTAAGATCAATAGCGTAAGATGATAAAGTTCGATGTACTTTTAAAATAATCTGAAATAGGTTTAGAAACAGTTTTATTTGACATTTAATTCTGTGTGAGGGGGTTACGTCCCACTCAACTTCCCGTTCAATTATAGTGTATACAATTATTTAAAAAAAAAAAAACAATTAAAGCTGTTATTAATTTTCCTTCAAACTTGCCAATCTTCATCAAATTTTTAAGTAGCAACCTAATACGGACCTCAAAATACCAAATTTGAATTTCTGCAATTATTTGTTATGCGTATTGTTACATGCAGATCGAATGCTGATAATTAAACTTTCGTAACCACGGCACCTCAAAACGTAATATTATACAAAAAATTCAGATTTGAAAATTCAAAAAATACTTGTTTACAGTATGCGTATGAAAAAATAATTTTGCTTCCTGAGTCCTATATCTTGTCTATAATCAATATGCACTATAAACAATGTTGTGT
The DNA here is from genome assembly GCA_963930645.1 of Salticus scenicus. Taxonomy (NCBI): domain Eukaryota; kingdom Metazoa; phylum Arthropoda; class Arachnida; order Araneae; family Salticidae; genus Salticus; species Salticus scenicus. The sequence continues at coordinate 186,299,362 of OZ005649.1, forward strand.
ACTTAAATTTAGTCTTACTTGAAAAACATCTAACACAAGAGGCATGACAATTCCAGTAATTTCCAAGTATAGCCGCAATATATCCAGTGGCGGCTCGTGCACCGAAAATTGTTCATTTATAGAATATAAAATTACATTTAAATAAGTATTTTTGGTTAATTTTAGTTACAATCATGCTTAATAAAAATTATGATTAGAAATACTTAAATATTATTTTTGAGCTCTTCACCTATTTTCGGTTCACGAGCCGCCACTGAATATATCCAAGTACTTTGGGTAGCCCTGTAAATCAGTTAGGAATGATTTCCATACAACAATCTTCACAAAACGTGCTTTATGCATATAATAAATTTTGTTCAATCCGTTTTGTTTAAGTCAGCCTATAGATGTTACACTGCACTTATCATAAATTTCCCCATAGACATAATGTATTGGAATTTTCTTGGATGTCCCTGTACACGAACCATTTGCTTGATCTGCACGAAAAGTTTAATGTAGCATCCCTGTATGATACACATTTAGAATAGCAAGTTTGGACTTTCTGCTATTATTTATTCTTGAGATATACTGATGAGAGACCGACAGACACGCAGACACACACACACAGACCAACCGCTAAAAATATGTTTTTAGAATTCAGGGGAACCTCAAAGCATGTAAATATAACAAAAACTTCATTTCAAAAATTTAACACAAAAGCAATACTTTTTCTACCATATTTATGGGTAAGAGAAAGTAAAGATGACAGTTTTCGGTTGATTTTATCTCTTGAATTTAGAGTATTCAAAACTGCTTTAGGACGGTAATTTATATCGGTTGGCTGGATTGGTTTAACGTTGCACTAGTACTGTGCAATGGGTAACTGGTGACGGTTTTTATCGATTAAAATACAAAAGTAATGTATTTTACAATTCATCTTATTATGTAACATCTTATTTTTATAGTAAATTGTGGTTCTTCATTTACGTAGTGTTGATTACTTCTTGATGGTTTTGACTAAGCAACCTTATGTTACATTGAAGAGTTTATTATTCTCTAAATTTTAGCACCGGTTTTATCTTTTAATGACTGGTATAAGTAAATCGTTGAAATTCACTCTTTTCTTGAGGCGGTTTACTACTTTTTGATGGTTTTAACAAGTAAAGGGAATCCTATGCCATTTTTACGAGTATAATATTCTCAGCATTGTAGCACCGGTTTAATTTTTTAATGAGTTGGGTAAGTACACTGGTTCTCATAATTATAAGGACAACCGTTTTTTTTTTTTATATTAACTAAACACTGAACACTATTATTTAAACAAATATATTTTTTATTAATGTGAATTTCATTAATAGACGATATTTAAAAAGTTTTATCGTTTTTCTATCTTAAAAAACTTTAAATACGGTCAAAAAGATGATTTTTCAGGTGTTCACAGTTATAAGGACAGCCCGAATCTTAGTAATTTTTTTCAGTTATTCTTTAAATTAATATTTTCTGGGTTCTAGTTTTAGGGTGAAACAGTCAGACATTCTCTCTGATATATATATATATATATACATTTTTTTTTAAATATTCAGTTTCAATACCATTTCATACAGCATATATGATATTCTGAATACATTTAAACTATTTAAAATTGCTTTCCACTTGCATGCACATTTCCAATATCATAAGTTAAGGTTTTTTCAACTTTTAGGCCATGGGAAAGGCAATAATACAGAAGTTTCTTTCTTTAAACTATTTCCTATTGCTCTAGAAGTAGAGCAAAAATGTAAGTCTTTTTGAAAAAAATATTGTTACCCCCCAAAATCTAACAAAAATCTGATAATTCCTCGTTTAAAATTTGCGGATATTCTCTTGATGTTCATAATAATAGAAAAATTACTAAATTCATTCTGCCTTCAGTAGAAACAGCTCCCCAGAGCACAATAGATCCACCTTTAAAATGCCCGATTCATATCTGCCTTTAAAAGATCTGCTCTGTCTTTCGCTATCTTCAGATCGTGCCAGTAACTGTTAAAACCATTTGGTTAATCAAGAATAGAATGTTTTTAATCCGAAAATGCAACATTTTACCATTTAATATTGTCTATATTCAACTTTAACACGGATGTTTTTTCCCCCATTAAATGCTTATTGATTATTACAGGTTTTTTATTTATTTTATCATATTATTAATTATCTTGAACATGTATAAATGTGGAACCCAACCTTTCGTTAAAAAAAACGAGCAAATGCAGCAGCAGTCATTATGAGTAGAACAGTAAGAGGAATTATGAGTCTTCGATCTCTGTAAAACAACTCTGGTTTTGCATCATATATCTCTCCTATCGAACCAGCAGTTCAACGTTTGATCACATTTCCTTCAGCAATTTTAGATCTTCGAATTTCATTAGAAATTCGGCGGATTTAAATTATCCTTCCACTTAAAAAATACATTTATCATACTTCACTACATGAATGTTCTTTTTTTCGAGGAATTATCAGTAATGTCCGTCCAAGAAAAATTGAAGGCTTATATATGAATTAATCTAGCCCAGTAGTCAGCAAATTCGCACGTCAACTGTAATTTATCCTCTAGTAAGTTAAATAAAACGAAAAAAGCTTGATTGTCCCTATAATTATGAACATCTAAAAACGTGGAGAAAAAATATTTTGCATTATTTTTTATTAATTTTGTTTCATATTAAAAAAATTATAGCAGTTTTGGTTTTTAGAATACTATATATATTAAGTGCACTTAATATAATCTTGTTCACAATTAGTTTTACAATAGTTTAATCAAAACATAAAGTGTCCTTATAAATATGAGAAGGAGTGTAATCCTTTGAAATTCGACCCTTATTTTCGAGGGTGACCATTATTTATTGATGTAGTTGATCAGGGAACCCTATGCCATTTTGAAAAGTTTGTTATTTTCCAAATCTTCGCACCGTTATCGTCTTTTAATAAATGAGGTAAGAAAACCATTAAAATTCGCTCCCTACTTTTGAGGTTGACAATTATTCCTTTACGGATCTGACCAAGCAACCATATACCATTTTGAAGAGTTTTTTTTTTTTTTTTTTTTTTTTTTTTTTTTTTTTTGGGTCTATATTTTAGCACTAGTTTTATGTTTTAATTGATGTGATGATGTTTTAATTGATTGTAAAACACGCACTTTTCACCGGAAGTAAAGTTTTTTCTCTCATACTTGACGTCTTTTGCAAGACAAACCTATCAGGTGTTCAATGTAACAATGAAGTATTTATATATATATATATATATATATATATATATATATATATGATATAAACAGCTTTGAAAAAACAATGTTTTTTGGCAGTCGCCGTTTGGATTATTTATGCCATTCTTATTTTTTTTTTTTTTTTAACTTAATTTTATTCTATTTTCTTGTAATATTTCTTTCAAATTTTCAGTAATACGAAAATTTAATTTTCACATATATCTAGATGCCCCATTTTTAAGTTTTATTACATACATCTAAAGTAATCAAGATAGCTATCATTATATCTAGATTTTTTTTCTTTTTATTTTTCTTCTTCTTTTTTGTTTTTCTTTAATTATATGTATAGTTGTCATATGCAATTACTCTTCTATTATCTTATTATATCTAAGAATACTACATTCTTGTATACTTAAAATTTCCATATTTAGAAGTTCTTTTTATTAATATCAAGTTGTTTATTTGTTTACGTGAAAGATAAAGTTTTCTGGTGCCAATAATCTAATATATATATTTTTAATGAAATAGGAATTTAAATTAATTTTAAACGCATTCCAAAAAGGCTTATTAAGATTTAAATATTGCACTCAAAAATATTATTAATTTATAGAAAAGTTTTTTTTTTCCATATGTTGTGTGAATTGCTAATAGCTTTCTTAATATACCAAAATCATCCAAGGTGCTTATTAACTTCAAATACATTTGTCCTTAAAAATTTAAAGATATTTAACTTTATATATATATATATATATACATATACGTTTTTTTTATAATTCAAAATTATCTATAAATTTTAAAAGCAGTTTTTTATTTATTAAAATTATCAAAAAATTTACATTTCTTATAAAATATGATAACAAAAATATTGATTTTGCATTGCATCAATTAAAAAAAAAAAAACTCTATATGAGGAAATATATTAAATAATATCTAAATGCACCCTTAAATAAATAAATAAATTAATATAAATAATGCAATAAAAGCCCTTACATTAAACACTGAATAAACTATTAAATATAATTCTCGGTGTCAGCATCTCACTGCACATAAAATGAAATGCATGCAAAAATTTGCTTAATATTACATTTTATTCATATGATAATTTGTCGAATTTCGCGTTAAATATTTCTGCATATTGAATTACGGCATAGAGAAAAAGTTTAATATTCTTTTGCGTTTTATTGCTTCCATTGCTGCTATCATCTGAAAAATGCATTCGTCTTCTAGAAATGCAATAAAAGAATTTTGTCACATAATGCGAGCTCAAAATTCCATGAATATTTTTAGTACGTAATGGGAATACAAACAAAAAAGAACTACTCCGTGATAAGAATACGGAGAGGCGGCATTGATCATAAATTATGAAGGATGATTTCTGAATAGTCAAATTTTTATTATTTTTATTTTTGTATGCGTGCAGAAATTTGAAGGAATTTAAACAGACAAAATATTAAGTATTTCTCACAATAATAAATTCACAATCGAATATAGTTAAATTATGCCTTTTTATCTTCTATATGTGTCCTCCTTTAAATTTCAAATTAAATATTTTATGAAAAGAGAAAGGGGTATTCTGAATGCACATTTTGTGTACTAAATATATATTTGATATATTTTTTTTAAATAAGTGTAATGAATTTTAATTTTGCGTAAAATCCAAATTTCTGTGATAAAATAAAATGAAGATAACTTTCTGGAAATAGTAGAAGTTCGGCAACACTATCTGCGATTGTAGCCAGTTTGATAAACCACTAAAAAATAAAATAATGTAAATATCAATAGAAAATATTGAATTCATAGGTCGTAGAATATGATAATTTGCTTTTACCCTGTTATAAAATTTGCGGTTTTTGACAATTACTGTCACTAGTACTTGGAATATGTTTTTACAATAAGTATATATTGTAAACTAGAATTGTTATATTAACACTTTCCAACAAGGTTGAAAAGTGTTAATGATTTCGGTCTGTCTGTCTGTTCGCGCTCTAACTCCCGTAAATATTTATGGAATTTCCTGAAACTGATGTTATGTTATTCAAGTTCACTATCGGATGTTCCCTATTGAAAATGAAGTGGTTTATGTACAGTATGTAGGGGTTTATGTACAGTAATATGTAGTAACTTCTACTGGTTTATGCACAGGGACACCCGAAAGTATTCTAAAGCTATGGGAGGTATTTCTATAAAGCATCTTTTAATACCTTTACTGTACACAAATCTTAATGAAATTGAAATATGTTATTAAAGTTCCCTATCGGATGCTTCTTGTGTAAAATGAAGTAAATACCAGCACTGGTTTGTGCACAGGGACACTCGAAAGTATTCCAATGCATTGCATTGTATGAGAGGTATTTCCATAAACCAATTTCTAATAACTTTACTTTGCACAAAGCATAATGAAATTGAAATATGTAATTTATATGCGCATAAGATTGCTTTCTGGAGAATATAGTATGGTTAGCATTAAATTTACAGGGTTACATCAAAATGTTCAGTTACTTTAAGAAATAATAAAAAAAGTTTGCTGGAATTGCACTTTCGTTTATATTAAGTATTTTCAACGCTTTCTAACAAATTTTAAGTGTGAATATTATTTCAATTTGTGTGCGTGCGTTTGTCTGTTCGTCAGCCCGTCTGTCTGTTTGTCTGTCCACGGTCTAACCTTCTTAAATAATTATAGAACTTTTCGAAACTGATATATGTTATTCAAGTTCACTACCGAATGTTCCCTAATGAAAATGGGGTGAAAACCTCTGCCGGTTTGTGTACAGGGTACCCGAAAGTTTTCCAGAGCATTGTGTTCTAAGAAAGGTATTTCTATAAACCATATTTTAATAACTTTACTGCAGATAAAACTTAATAAAATTGAAATATGTCTTTCCAGATCACTATCGAATGTTTCTTAAGTAAAATGGCATAAATACCAGCATTGGTTTGTGTACAAGGACACTCGAAAGTATTCCAAAGCATTGCGTTCTATGTGAAGTATTTCTATAAGCCAAATTTTAATAACTTTACTTTTCACAAAGCTTAATGGAATTGAAATATGTTATTCATATGCACGAAAGAATGCTTGCTATAGAATATTGTATGATGAGCATTAGATTTACAGAGGCACACAAAAATGTTTAGTTTCTTTAAGAGATATTATTAAAAATTTCCTGAATTGCACTTTCGTTTAGATTAAGCGTTTTTAGCGCTTTCAAACAATTTTTAAGTGCGAAAATGATTTCAATTTATGCATTTGTCTGTCCGATTGTTTATTTTTCTATCTGTCTTTCTCCCGTCCCAGCGTCCGTTAATATTTTCAGAATTTTAAAAAAATCTTATATACTAGTGAAGTTCACTATGTTATGTTTCTTATTTAAAATGGCATTAATATGTCCTGTACAACTAGTTTATGTACAGGGACAACCAACACAAAATTCCAATACCTTGCGTTATAAGTGATACACTTTTAAAAATCACATATAAAAATCTTTCTACTGAAAAATCATTAATAAAAAATATGTATTGTTAATATTGTAACATAATATTTTGTAATATGATTAACCTTCAGATTTACAGGACTACACTAAAATATTCAGATTCATTCAGGGCTTTAATTATAATTTAACGGCTGCATTTTCTTTTGTGTTAATAAGCCTTTTTAACACTTTCCAACTATGTCTAAGAGTGATTTTAAATTCAATTAGTCTATCTGTATACTTTTCAGTGCTTCTGTCTGTCTGTTGTGTGATAACGTAGTCAAAGAATATTGAAAGATATATGATACAACAAATACGTGTTGTTGGAAAGTGTTAATAATCAATTCATACTGCAGGATTTTTCGTTCTTGTTTATAAATGATCCAGTTTTGTCCATCAAAATTAATAATGTCTATTCTTGTACATAGTGACTCAATCCCTACTCTCAGAGGATACTAGCCTGACGTTAATATGATGATGTAATGCGTATCACACTTCATTCCTTTCAAAAGACCGTCTGAAAGAAATGCTCGTACAATGGTACGTATATTAACATTCCATTTCATGAAATGGAAAATGTTTATTTTCTAAACGTATTTTTATTTAATCCAATTATATTCTTAAACTCTGGTATCATCCAGAATTTTTTTAATTTAGTAAATCCAATCATTGCAGACTAATCAAATTTATAAAGAAATTTTAATTTATTTTTTAATTTTAAATATACTGAGTTAATAATCAAAATATTAAGAATATGAACTGGTGTTATTTTATTTAATTAAAGAGATGTAAAGAAATGAAATTACAGACAATATAACGAGATGTGTGGAACGTGTGGACATGTAAAGGATGTGTATAATATCTAGATGTGTAAAAACATGTGTACCAAATGTAATAATTTGTTATTTTATAATTTATACAAAAAATTAGTTATATTTTTTCCTAAGGAACATTTACTTTTTTAAAATGATTTTTTTTTTTTTTATGCAATTTATAAAATATGTGTAAATACAACCTGGTTTAGGTTTTACACGAAGAAAAATTTCACATGTACGTAAAATTTCATCCCCCCCCCAAAAAAAAAATAATAATAATATAAAATAAAAATAAAAATAAAATAATATGGTGAAATGTACATTACAGTCTTAGTGAAGTTACTTGTTTCTATTATGTTTATGTTAAAATTATAATTAATCTGTATACATCATGTTTGTATTTAAGTAAAACACATAGTTTCCAAGAAAATGGTTAAGTACAAACACTCTAACCAAGGAGTTTTTTCTTTAGGGGAAACGGGAGCCTTGGCCATAAGGGAGTGTAGGGCCTACCCACACTTCAGTTTTAGTATTTAAAAATATTTTAGCATTTTCTTATTATATTTTAGTCAAAGCTACTGGTGTCAATGGACATCTACCTTAGTTTCATTGCGCTACTTCATAGCAATGTGGAAAAAATCAAAAAAGAAAATTTTTCAACCCTAAAAGTAAGTTTTTTAAACATAATTTGTAAGTTTTTTAGACAAACCAATATAAATACTGTTATATTAAGGTTTTATTTAAGTTATAAAGTTTTCTCTTGATCATTTTGCTTAAAATCACCATGTGCCATTCTTTATAAAATGGCTAGTTAATGAGGCTTGGCCCACTCTCTGTAAGAGAGGAATGGCAACTGGGTCAAGGTTCATTTAGTTAAATAATTTTGAAAATCTATACAGTCGGCAGCAAAATTATTAAAGCACACATGCACATATTTCATATATATATTTTTAAATCTGATAGCTAATTTTTATCATGAACTTACTTTTTTATAAACAACATAAGTTTAAGATCATGACTCAACGAATACTTACTTATCAAAACAGTATTAGGTACCCACCTTTTAAGTAGGAATTTTTGCTAGCACTATATGAAAGCAGCAGTGAAGAAGGTTACTGATGAAGGTTTTAGTGTTATAGCACAAATGTTGATTATGGTGTTGAACAAATAAATAGCTCTTGAGAGGTATGTAAAAAATACAAGTTGAGTAAAAACAGAGATGACATGGATATGCCCCCTAATTATAAAACTAGGCAATTGTTTTCTGAAAAATATAGAATACTTAAAAACTAGGCTATTGTTTAGGGAAGAAAAGTGTTTTCCTGAATGTCTAATAATGCGATCCAAACTGTATTGTAGATTATCTCCAAAGAATACTAGCTAGTTTATATATATGAGTTTGCAGTTGCAAAAAATAAACAAATCTCACGCAAATAGGTTTGAGGTATAATAGCTTTTCATGATTGACGGCATGGGCTTATTTATAGACATCAGGCGTTATCACCGAGAAAACATGAAGGTACAATTTTAAGTAGATCAACTGCATTCAATAAATTCATGGTGAGTGAATTTCGAGATTATTTGAAAAATGTTCTTCAAGAGCTTAAATTTGGTCCAGAGTTTATTTATAATGTGAGTGAAACAAGTATTAGATCATTGCTCTATATATATAATAAAAGGATTTTCATGAACTGATATTCATCCCCTGAAACGTTTACATTTAGTAATGAAGATTACCGTGACCAGATCCTGATATATATTTAGTTTTTGAAAATAATTCTGCAAGAGATTATCCAAGTGCTGTAAACACTGTTCGACTGTACAGTCACTCCATACAGAAATTGTCTGTTACCCTCGTACAGCTGCGCCCCTTCCCAAAAGCTGGACCTAGGGAGACTAGAGGTGGAAGAAGACGCTCCAAAGTCAATTGAAATGAAATATGAAGAAAGAAAAGGGCAGAAAGAAGGTAAAATTCCGAACAGCAGATATCTAAGATTCCAGAAAGTAAAGTAAAGTAAAATAACATTGCTCGAAGTAATGTACAGGAATCTCATATTAATATCTCTTCTAGTTGCCCCGGTGAAGACACGGAATAATTTAAAAAGGAGAGTAAACAGTTTAATAATGGTGACTTTGTAGTAAAATTTGCAACAAAGAAAGATTTGTGCTATTTTGTTGGCTGGATGACACCTGAAATTGTAAATGATGAGTATGATGTCACCTTTTTATGACGATGCGAATAAACATCTAAGTTGATCATAGCCTCCTTAACTAGATGCCTGTCGCGTGGCTCGGAAACTTGGCAACAGTTGAAGCGGTAGACAGCGCAACTTGGTGCAGATTGCGCGATTTTTTTATTCAACAACTACTAAAACATTTTTAAAAGTTGGATATGATATACATAAAAAAGCGAATAGAATCGAAGAAACGTCGATTACATATATCATATATCACGTCATAAAATTACTGGTGATAGTTGAATTAAAAAGTCGCTCAATCTGTACCAGGTGGCGCTGTCTATCTCTTCAACTGTTGTCAAGTTTCCAAGCCACGTGACAAGGCATCCAGTTTAGGAGGCTATGAAGTTGAAGTATTCTGAGAAGGAAGATTTACATGTTGTGCAGTTAACAGATATAATTAAATTGCCATGGCCTATATCTTGAATAGCTGTGAAAGTACGATTTAATTTTGATTTTTTTTCCCAATTTATGCCATTAAGATAAATTTATAAGTTCAAACTAAGGCTGATACATTTGGTAGTACATTTAATGTGTGTACAAACATAGTGAATTATATTTAACATTAATAAAAAGTCCTATTTATTTAATTTGTATGGACAATTTTATAATTAAATTATTTATTTTCTAATTTTTATTGCAGCTAAAATACTATAACTGTATTTCTGAAATATAATAATGGTATATATAATCTTCAAATGATTTCAGAATGTACAGTTATAATATAAAAAAATTTACACTTTATGCTTTAAAAATTAGTATAATATATATGCCAAGCCTCCCATACCAAGGACCAAGTCTCCGTTATAAAGGGAGGCTTGGCCCACTTGACTATGTTTTAAAAATTAATAAATTTAGAGAAGAAAATATGCATTATTTATATTATCAAATTTATATCCTTGTTGCCAATGAAATTCCTTTTAGTATGTACTACCAAACGAATCTTTTAGTGTTAAAATAAAATTTATAAAAATGTTTTCCTAAAAACGTAGCCAAGGTTTCCCCGTTTCCCCTAAGGTATTTAAGCCTTAAGCAAAAACGTACATTGTTAAAATTCTAAAGAGTCGCCCAAACGGTGTGGTGGTTAGCGTCCCTGACCTCTACATGGATGGGCCTGGGTTCGAATCCCGGATAAGGCATGGATGGGGTGTCCCTGTTAGGGGTAGCGATGACCGCCCATTGAGTGCTTCTTCACAAATGATCATCATTTCGGCGACCTCTCGGCCAATGCTTGTGGCATATGCGCCTTGCCATTAGAAAAAAAAAAATAATTCTAAAGAATATTTTATTCCAAATTATTTTAGTAGAAATTTCAATGTTTTTACAGTTAAAATTTAAAATATACAGTATACATTTTTTTTTTTTTTACTTTAGGAAATAGGAAATTTAATAAGATTTTCATAGTAAGAACTATGATTATTCTCATAAAATAAAGCATTTTTTGTCCTTTTTTCAGAAAAAATCGTTCATTATGAAATAAAAAATATTTCTAACTTATGTTACTTTATAAATGTAGATAATAGTATCAATTTACGCTTCGATTCGCTATGGATAAGGAGTAATTCATCTGTAACAGATTGTTACGTTTGGTACATGACAAATGACATCTGTTGTTGTAGATCAGATGGAACATAAAATCGTTTTATTGCTTATATTTCTTGTGATAAAACTAAATATTTAGTTAGCTTCTGGAAAATGAAAATAAAATGTTATGAGCAATCAGCTACAGGCGATTTAATTTTTAGTTAATGAAAAATAAATAAAATCATGACCATTTAATTATTTATTTATTTTTAATATATACAAAATTTTCGTCCAATTATCCTACAGTTTTTTTTTAAATTAATTCACTAGTTTTTTTTTTTTTTTTTTTTTTTTTTTTTTTTTTTAGAAGCTCATAAACATTTCGAGTTTTTGAAAAATTTTAATCTTAATTAGTATATTTACTTTTACAATATAACGTAAAATTGTTGAAAGAAAGTTGTTCCAAAGTAAAATGTTTTAAGAAGAAGAAGAAAAAAAAAAAAAAAAAAAAAAAAAAGTCGTTCATTCCTAAAAATTTCAATATAAAACTAGAAACCTGAAATAATTTAATGTATATTTTAAAACACGCTTGATTTAGAAATATATGTTTTATTTTGTAACAATTAATTTTGTTCTTTTTTTTTTTACGTTTATTTGCATCTTTTAAAATATTTTCGTATTATTTAGAGATAATATTTCTGAAAATATTAAAATAATTTTATTATACATACGACATACTAAAAATTATGGTAGTAAAATGCATATTACAATCAGGGCAGTACAAAAGTGTTACTTGCTGATTAGATAAGTCATAAACATTAATGTCTAACATATTTCATCTTAAAAAATCTTTTACTACTTTATAATCCCTAAAATTTGTGATAAGTCACATTTTCTAAAGTTTTATTTACATGGATTTACATTTTTATATGAAAGCTTTTCCTTTTAAACATGGCAATAAAATCATTATTAGATGAGAGATAAATAAGATTTGTCATTTTTGGTTTTTCGTTTGCGTATCAATGTTGACAGTGGACAAAATAATATCTAAGAATCTAAAACTTTTTTTTTCTTGATTGTTTGGATGAAGAACTTTGTTGATAAGTAAAACTTACTCTAAAAGGAACTCTGTAATTATAATACCATATATTTAAAAGGCCAGTTCTAAATATTAATAATTTTAATTGAATGTGACATGGGCTGATTTTCCTCTCATAAAACAAAAATAAATTGGGATAGAAATCTTAAATTTATTGTATTAAAAAGTTTTTTCTGCAAAGGACTGATTTCTATTTAAACTTGATCAATTTTTTTTTTTTTTTTTTTTTTTTTTTTTTTTTTTGGGGGGGGGGTATCTATGCATGTACAGTAGTCTCGTACAACGCAATGCAAAGATGACAAATACATGAAACAGTTTTTTTTTAAACGACTAAATTTTTAGAATACAAATCTATTGGTTCATACACTCGATTTAGTTTTTGTATAAAGCAGTTGCATTGATATAAAATTAGTGGTGTTAAAGAAATAAAATTGCAATATTCATGAGGCAAACTTGCATCCGCGTTGTACGAGACTTTACTGTATATAGGGGAACGGTGGGGAATAGGGAATAGTAAGGTGAATTCGAATACCATTACATTTCAGCTGTACGAAACTGCAACCTATCAGACGAACGTCAAACGTCTTCACTGGGTGTCAAATTTGAACTGTAGTTCACATTGTTTCAATGAGAAAAACAATTTTTGTGTCATATAACATTTTTAGTTTATCAACTTTCATACTTTTTTGGAGGTACGTATTAGGAATTCTGTAATCTATTTACGAAGCAGTAAAATGAGTAAAACTGTAGTGTCATTTCCAGTAGGGGAGTTGAGTTATTTAATAGTTTGATTCCCATGAACATTTTTCTGACAACAGGTCGTTGAGGTTGATTTATTCTCAAACATGTCGATTCGTTTAATATTGAATACCAACTATTCCATATTATTTGCAAGTTTTTAAAAACTTGAATGTTGATAATATTTTCAATGCTGTTTATTTTCAATAATATTTTCAAAATAAAATGTTTGTATTGCAATTATTTATGCTTTTGTGTATACTATCTTTTGTTTTTTTGTGTATACTATCTTTTTTTATATTATCCTGTCAGGAAATTGTTAGTCCATATTTTTCTTCAAAACTATGCCATATTACAAAAAAAAACTTTTTTTTTTTTTTTACTTAACTAAAAATTTTGCATGTAAACTTTATTTTCTGCAACATAAAACAATCAAAACATATTAATAACACTTGGCTTTTTGCAGTAGTTGAATCCGTCCACAATGATCCAAAATGCTTTAGTTTATTATAGTGAGTTCAGATAGAAATAGTATTCTATATTCACCTACTTTCCCCTATCTATCTATCTATCTATCTATCTATACCTATATATAGAGAGAGGGTAGGGTAAATCGGTGGTAAAATTAAAAAGAAATATATTTAACATATTTTATAATTTATAAAACGGGTTTTAATTATGCCAAATTTTTTGTTTATACCTTTCTTAATAATAAAAAAGTATTTATGTTCAAATAACTATTGCATACAAAAATTGAAAAGTTTGTAATCCGATTTATTATTATTATTGCGAACCTTAAATTCTGTTCGTTTTTATAAAACAAAACATGTTGTAGACCACACAGGTTTTGAAAAAATTGGCAAAATATGTTATTACAAGAAAAAGAATATTCTAAGCTATAATTATCTACATGCAATATTTTTTTTTTTTTATTACTGGATACATGGGGGTTAGGGGAATGAAGATTTTACTTCCAAATTACCCCATGTGGGGAAATTGGTGGAACTTTTTATTTTTTTATTTTAAATTTATTTTTATATAGAATTATTTAAAAATATTATAAGCAACTTGTTTAAGGCATTTTCTTTTATCCCCTACCTTAATTTGGACATTTATAAAATCTGGTTTGAGCACCGCTGTCTCAATGAAGCGAACTACAAAGAAGTTAAGACATTATTGTACAATATATAGGAATAGCTGGGGTATTTGTTTTAGAGAATAAATAGGTTTAAAACATGGCCCACTATTCTATTTTTAACTTATTATTTTCTTCCAAGTACATTTAATAATTTTAAAGTAATAAATTTGCTTAGTTTGCTCAGGTACAAAAACATCGATTTTTGTCACATTTTGTACGCTTGTAATAAATCTTCTGTAAAAGTAAAAAAAAAAAAAAAAAAAAAAAAAAGGATTTGTTTCTCTTAATCTAATTATACTAGCTAGTAACTTATAGCAGTATCAATTATTTACTTTATGTCTTTGATGAGGAGGCCTGCACAAAACAAAAATGGTCAGAATTGGCAATTTTTACTTTTAATCGCATATTTCGATGCCTTATTTTATTTATTTATTTATTTATTATTATTATTATTAAATAAAAGTTTGTTTTCTGTAAAGGTTTTAATTGTTGTTTGAGCACTACTTTACCCAACATTTTAAGCATCAATCTTAATAGGATTTACAGTCATACCTCTAAATTATCCTCTGTGGGATAAACTAGAGGTAACTTTTATTTTTTTTTTTCGGAGGAGGAGAAGATAATTTTTTTTTTATTATTTATAAAATCATTTTCACGTGATACATAATGTACTGTCCTGCTGTACACGTATCACATCGAGATGTCCCATTTTTATAATGGGAAAAGTGTTGAGAGTATGAGAATCATTAAAAAAAAAAAAAAAAAAAAAAAAAAAAAACTGAACTTTCCACGGATTTACCCTATATTCAATTTACTACAACAGTTATGAACATGATAAATTTAAGCGAAATTAAATAGGCATCACTCAGATAAATTAAATCTCATTCATACCCCCCCCCCCCCCCCCCAGATTAATGACAGTGGATAGGTTTAGTCCGACGCGAACTAAATCTACTCAACCCCTTCGTTTTTCACTATTATTAATTAGTTCAATATTTTGTTGTCGATAGAACCTACTATTGCATAATTAATATTTAAAACTTTACAATGGAACTTCATACTCAATTATTGCTAAAAAAGAAAGAAGAGAAATAGGAATGTTCATTAAAAAACTGAAAAGTATTTACATCGGGACCAATAAGTTCTCATACACTTTCAAATTTTTATTACAATAACACAAAATAAATCACACAAAAATTTTTTGCACCAAATTAAAGTAGCAATCATTGAGCATCTTTACATGAAATGCTTTGGAATAATTCCGCGTTTTAGTTTCTTAACCTGCTTAAGTCTCTTTTCAAATCCATCACACGCAGCACGCACAGCTTCCATTGGCATTTCCTGCCATAACATTTGAATTACATTTTTGAATTTGCTCAAATAGGTGATTTTGTAGTTATTCAGTTAGGAGAGCATATATGACCACACAAAATAATCAAGCGGGTTCATATCGGGAGAGTTGGGGGCCATTCCTTCTTTGGCAAAAAGTCAGCTAAATTTTGACTGCAGCAATCCTGAATCACGCATGCGGTATGAGAAGGGGCACCATCTTGTTGAAAGCAGAAATATTTCGCCCCATACATACTCTAGACATTTGAGGGTAAAACGTTTTCCAAAAACTCTGTTTTATAATATTGGGCATTGATTTCTGCCCCCTTATCAATGAAGACTAACGGGAGTTTTCCTCTTTTGGAAATAGCGGCCCAAACCACCAGAGATGAAGCATTTTGATAACGCGGAACGTAATGCTGGTTCTCAAGGATGTTATCAATAGAAACTGGCCATACTCTGTCATTTTGGGGGTTGAAACTTTGCTGTAAAATGAATAGTTTCTCGTCTGAAAAGACATTCATCCCCAGCGTGCCAATCAAGAATTTCTTCCACCCTTTGCTTCCTTTTCATCTTATCAGATTCCGAAACTCCGTGAATTTTGCCGTAACTCCGTAAATCTTGCACCCAAGGTCCTTTTTCAGAGTGTTTAACATTGATGCCCTCGATATTTTGAGCTCTCGTGTTAGTTTTGTAGCAAATCTTTGTTCGCTTCGTCGTATCCTTTCCCTGACTCTTTCCACAGCCTCTTTTGTCTGAACGGACGTCGATCTGCCAGATCTTTTTCAGTCATCGACAGAGGACGTCTTATTATACCTTTTGATAGTTCTGTAAATGAAATCTCTCTTCACCACCAAGGCTTTCAAGTCTCTGAAAAATTCACCCGGCTGCTCTCCTTTCGTCAATTTATTTATTACAATTTCTCTCAATTTCTTCATTCTACCTAGAAAAAGAAAAATTATAATTAGTGCAACATTTACACTTGTAATAGTTTTATGCCTTACACTAAATTGCCTGCAAAATAATTGGGACTAAAGTAACACATATCTACAACTTCTTAACGTGCTTCAAAAGTTGTAGGAGAACTTATTGGTCACGGTGTAAACAAATAATGTTTTAATGCAGCATTTTCCGTTAAAAATGATAAAACAAATCAAGAAAACTCATAAATTATTAGTTGAAAAGTACATTAATTTAAATCCATAAAAGTATATGAAAATCCAACAAAAGGGATTTTTAACTTATTTTAATTTTAAAACAATTAGTTTATTTTATCACTTTTAACTTCTATAATTTTATGTGTGTGTATAAGAAGAAAATAATTGATTAAAAAATCATAATTTATTCCAGTTTGAAATAAATTGATATCAAAAAATGATCTCAATGAAATAATATTCCATTGATTTACGAATAATAACTTCTGAATTGATTAATTATCTCAGTTCCTCATGTTTTCAAATCAGGCGAAATGCGTAAGATAAGTAAGGGAAACAATTTTTATTAATAAGACGTACCAAAACTTTTATAAACAAAGAAATAAGAAATGGAAATATAAAAAAAGATTTTTTTTCCTGTAAAAGAAAAGGGAATAAATCCATAATCAATTGTATCAAAAGTATCTGTTTTTTTATTAGCAATGATAATGCCTTCAAAAGAAAGAACTGTCTGCATTTGCAAAACTATTTTTTCTGGATTATTAATATAATCTTTTTATACTATTTTTCAAGGTATTTTTTCTAATTCTATAATGTTCAGACAATCTGCAATAAATTAGACTTTATGTAATTTTTTATTTTTTAATAATATATACAGACAGGGCTAGATTATTTTTTATACATTCATTTTGATATTTATAATGTATATTATAAAATGTGATTTTAGTGAAGAAAAAAAAATGCTTGATATATTTTTAAAACAATTCATCACTTATTTACTTTGATAGTGACATAAAATTAAAAAAAATAATGATAAGATTAAAAAAAAAAAAACTTTTTATATACCATGTTTTTAAATTTTCTGTTGAATCATAGCTATGGAACTACATTAGCACTTTATCAATGTGTATAAATTTTTTAAAGTGATGATGACGTCACTTTTTGTGAGATGCATAATTTAACTTTTTATAATTTTTTAACATTCACGTTTCATGAAATGTATTTATATTTATGTCGAAAGAAAACGAACTAGTAATTTTTTTTTTTTTTTTTTTTTTTTGCAATAATTAAATTATAGCTAATATTTAATGACAATTTTTTAAGCTATTAAGAGGTTATTATTTTCATACCTTAATTAATTAAAAGAAAACTAATCAGAAATTCGAAAATCGGGATTCGAAGTATTGTGTTGTCATCGGGTTCTGAGCTATTCTGAAAGTTTCAAATGTCTAGCTAGTAGGGAAGTTAGTTAAAAATCTACTGCAAGATTTGCACTGGACAAACAAGCACAAAAAAAAAAAAAAACAAGAATCGAAGTTAATAAAAACATATTAAATAATCTGGTGTGTCACCCACACGACTTTCTCTTACCCTGAAATTTAATACTATAAATACAGGTTGCAGATTAAGAGATAAGATAACGAGTACTGTTATGCAAACCTGTGTTAAACAATTCAAATTAGGCTTCCGAAGAGTTTATATGATAATTAGTTCAGTGTGAGGGGGGATACCGCACCCCTCAACCCTCCGTTTCATTATAGAATTTAATTCGGTTATTAAAAAACAATTCTGTTTTTAAAAAATAATTTATGAAAACTATTATTTAAAAAAAAAAAATTATCTTTTATGATAATGTAGACGATTTCCATATTAGAGAAGTAGTATAACACTAAATATATATATATATATAAAGTTGAATTTATTCTCAATATTACATTACAAATTTTTTATTTATTTTTTTTTTTTTGGTTAAAAATGAAAAACATCGATAACTTTATTTTAAATTATCGCAGATGGATGGTTCAACCATTCGTTTTAAAGGTATTGGCGAGTTCTTTTGAAAGATACCCATCATGAAAATTTATTCCGCTCGAGGGGATTTCCCCCCCACCCCCAGGGGGGAGGCGGAGCTCCTACATACACTAAATTTTTTTCCCAGTTGAATATCTCTATTACAAAAGATATATATTCGTTTCATTTGGTTTAGTGCAGTCTATAGATGTTAAACTCTACTTACCTACAATTTCCCCCATAGACGTAATGTATTTGAATACTTTTGAGTGTCCCTGTACACAAACCATTTGCTTCATCTCAACGAAAAATTTACTGTAGCGTCCCTATATGATACACATTTAGAATACCGAGTTTGGAATTTTTGCTACTATTTGTTCTTGAGATATGCTGATAACAGACACACAGACATCCACACAGACAGACACACAGACACAAAGACCATTCGCTAAAAACATGATTTTCGTATTCAACGGACCTCAGAACATGTAAATATAACAATAACTCACGTTCAAAAATTTGACCCTAAAACAATACTTTCTCAACTCTATAGGTAAGAGAAAGTAAAAACTATACGAAATCGATAGTCCTGATTACAAATATATCCTCAAAATTGCTAAATAAAGAACCGGATAACTATGCACTCCTCAACAATGCTAGAAAGCAACATAAACATTAAAAATGAAGAATTTTCTTTTCATTGTTTCAAAAATAAATAAAATCTGGCACAGAATATTGTTGCTTTTATCTGTTTGTGACAGCGTATGCGTAAATTGAGATCATAGATCTTCGAAAGAGAATATACAACTTTTTTAGAAAAGCATGAGGAATGCTTTTGATAAAAAGTGGAAATAAAATTAAGTGAAAAATATAAGGACTAGCACACTAATGGCCGTGTTCACCATTAACTTTAACTCCCGGTTCAAAGCAAAAACTTGAAAAGCGTCTAAAGGCAGGGTACAGCTTTCCAGCAAAATTTGGCCCACTGTTTCTGCCTTCTAGCGTCGAAGATTTCATATAATCTTTAATTGGTTATTTTCACCTAAAAAATCTGAAAATAACTATACCGCTAGATGGCAGAAACAACACGGCAAAATTTGCTGAAAATTTGCGCCCGTATTTATACGCTTTTCAAATTTTCATGTTCGACTGGGAGTTGAAGTTATTGGTGAATAACAGCCTAAGAGCGCTAATGCTTCTTCCAGAGAAACCGATATTTTTTTTTATAAAATTTACACCCCCCCCCCTTCAAACCATCCCTAAAAAATCTTATGTGATGGAACAATTTAATTATCATAATCGGGATAAGTATTTTTTAATTTGTCAAAAACGCGTATTATCTTTGTCTGAAGAATTACAGTGTTATTAATCGAAACATTCATTTTATTGATATCAATAAATAATTCAGTGCATTTTTTTTTTTTTTTTTTACTTTATTATTCAGTGTTTCAATAGTTTCAGACAACTGTGACAATTTTTTTATATGTTTTTATATGACGAAGGAAAAATAAATACTGATGAACAAAAATTAGATAAAGGTTATACAAGTCGGCGATGACATTTTTTCTTCTTCAAGGTAATGCGTTTTTCTGATGAGTTTTTGGATGCTGATTAAAGCAAAAATATGCATCACCTAAATTTTTTTTTAATTGTTTATATATTTATTTTTGTTGAAATGAGTTTAAATTTTTACTTTCTCAAATGGAATTTCAAGTATTTCCAGGAAAACCTAGGCGAAGTGAATTGAGAACCAGTAGAACAATTTCATCAAAACATCAAAGAAATGAAAAAGAGGTATTAGATGTTAACATGTTTTCAGATTAGTCCTGGAAGCTGCATACAGAGGGCTCTCAAGCCTTGCACAACCGAAAAAACTCTGAACTGAGTTTCAATGTAAAGAAACAGAGACATATAAAAGATAATGTGTAAATAAATAGCCTATTTAATATATTTCATACATAAAGAGTTTGGAATCTGTTTTAGTCTCTGCGTTAATTCTTCAGATCTTCATCCCTACTTTGTAAAATAAACGTTTAGTGATAGAAAGAAAAGAAGAGCATTTTTCAATTCAGCGTACCACAAAACATCAGAAAGTACGATTTTGCAGACCTGTGTTAGAATATAACCAAGTATAAACCTAGCTTTATAAATCCCCTTGAATTTTAATTTAATTAAATATTATTCTTCGGCAACATCTGCAAATTTCAAACAAATTTTAAGATTTTTGATTTTTAATTTATAACCACTATTTAAAGATAATTTTTAATTTTTATTAAAATCGGTTTCATTAAAATTCGCGATTAAAAAATAAATAAATAAATAAAATAAATCTAGAAACTAGATGTTTTATCATCCAAGATATATCAGAAATTTGAATATTTCTAGATTACATATTATAGAATATAATCATATTTCTAAATAGGAATTTAATTACATACTATTTTCTAAAAAATATACAATTTTCACCTTATTTAAAAGATGTTTTGACTGACTCATAATCACTATTCATGTCCAATGTTTAATTTCTATTAAAATCGGTTGAAATTTCAAAATAAGAGTTTCTTTATATTCTGACCGAGAAAAAATTTGTCTTATAAGCTATAATCATTTAAAAGCTGGGAAACTGTCATCACGAAATTTTTAAAATTGCAATATAGAGAATCACAGTTTAAATAATTAAAATATATATATATATATATATCTAAGTCTCATTGACCACAGCTCACAATCATCCTGATTAAACCACCGTCATAATAAATAAATAAATATATATACTGTCCGTTTTCGTAAACCATGTCTACCTCTCGCGGAACGATCCTACTCGGAAAAGGGGTGATGCGTTGAATGAGATGGGCACTTAGCCAAATGCGCTTTTCGTTCTACACGTGTTCGTTTTCTTTTTATGAGTCTTCAATATTTATTTTACCTTTTTACGCGAATTTAAAGTTTATTCAATTAATTTAGTATTTATTCCTCCATGGCTAGTTCAAGTAAACATAAACCATTCAGGAGTGGTATAAAGAAGATTTTATATAATATTATCAAATTTTGTGATCAAGAAGCAGAAAACGGAGATGTAATTATTCCATTAACACATCCTACAAAACGAGCCAGTAAGATTGCTGGTGTGAGTGTTGGCACTATTAAAAATATTCGTCGAGAAGCAGGAGATGACCTTAATCCAGAATTTGTTTCACCTAAAAAAAGAATTAAAAGAGGTGTTTTTGTAAAATAGAGATCCAAAAATATGGTATTTTTATTTTAGCAGTATAATTTAAAAGAAAAAAATATATTACTTTTACTACAGGTAAAGTCTACTGTAAACGTTGTTCTTTTTCTCTTCTTTTATTAATGAATTATGTAAATTTTACCTAATTTAAGTCATTTTTAATTAATTTACTACTATAATCAGTGCATGAAACAAGTGTTCAGGTATGACAGATATAGTACGAATTTAGAGATCAAGTAAGCAAATAAAAATAATTTTAACTGAAAAAAAAAAAAAAAAAAAAGAAGAAGAAGAAAGAAAACAGGCATTTACTTTTAAGTTTACGGATTTTATTTTGCATCGAAGAATAAAACTGATCTTCTACACTTATTTAAAAATTACAAGGGGGAAAAATCAGCATTTTGCCTTTATACGAATATAACGAAGAAGTATCGCCTCAAAATTCAATAATGTCCTGAAAAGAAAAAAAAAGAAAAAAGAAACCGCAACTTATCTCTCACTCGTAAAATGTAAACATTCTCTCATCTTCTACGCTTCTACCCTATTTTAACAAAATCAATGCAGACCTCACGCATGCGCATAGGTGAGCAGGGTCACAGCTAACGAAAACAAACAATATATATATATATTCAAATCAGCGACCATCCGTTTAGGATCTACAATGCTCTAGGCACCACACAGGTAATCAAAGACTTCAAATTTATTACATTTTTCTTTTTTGGTCGAGGGTTAACAATAGTTCGAATTGGTACATCTTTACAAATAGGTAATCTTTTTATAAATTTTTTATGTTACATTATGTAGCACACATGCGATTTTAATGAATAAAATACTGCTAAAAATTGAAAATTTAATTGTAAGAAAGACCTTTAATAATAATATTGAACAAAATAAATTTATTTATTCTCGTGTAATGGAATGTTTTATATAATAATTAAATATTAATTTCTAATTTCTATATCAACAGAACGCAATAAGAAAATGTTCTGGAAAAAGTTGAAACAGCTCAATGAAATAAATGTATCGATAGATATTCAAAGGTATTTTCATTTATGAAAAAATAAAATACAAATATTTTCCTATTTCATTGGGATATAGTATACTCTATTGGTAATTTTTGAGACATTCTATAGTAATTCTATACGATGACATTGCTGCATGCTTCGAGAATATCGTTTTGAAAATCTTTATTATTAAGCTAAATAAACTTGAAACTTATTTTTTTACATAAGTTCACATAAAATTTTTTTATCGACAAACATGTATCAATTTTGTTGGTTGATTTCATTTGTCTTCACAGCTGATGATCCTATCATTAAATATATCTAAGTAAATTTTTTAAATGCAATGATTTATTGTTATAGGTAGTAGGGGACATTTTTAAGTGTAGTAGCACTTTTTTTTTTTTCAACGTTTAGCAATCTCGAATATCCCATGGTTGTTAATTGGGCTGAGATCTCGTCCTATAATCAACCAGTCAAAGACATGCACACCATTGTCCTTAAACCACGCCTTCGTGTCGCATGAGGTATAATAGTGTCATTGCATGGTTCAATTGAATAGTCTCCATTTGTGATAAGGGATGCTTTTGCAGCAGATTATGAGCCAGATTAACTCTACAATCTTATGAAGATTTTTTATTTTACAAATACTATGGGTTTGCTTCCTACCAGCAGCAAAGCCTGCACACATCACAACACTTCCCCCTCCGAACGGACGCTTCGAATACAACATCTGTTCTCGGCGAATATCATGACTATAGTATTGAAGGTTATCTGGCCCATGTATGTTCAATTTTTTTGTCAGAGAATATCACAATTTGCCATTTCTCTCCGAATAGCAAGCATTTTTTTTTTTTTTTTTTTTTTTTGTAAATTCTAGACGGTATCTTTTATTCTTTATCATCAGTGCAGTTATTCCCTTCATTTTCGTGTACTGTAAATGAGAATTCATTACTATTACTCTCCTACTAGATATTGTAATTTCCCTGTCTTTTAAGACATATTTTTGTTGGAAATTCTATGTATAAAGTGTTTCTTTTGTTGAAGAACTTCATCTTCCGTAGATCGCTTCTGGATATAATCTGAAAGATTCTTCATGAAATTATTAATAACAATACCTTTTCATTTTATAAGTAATAATAAAAGGATTTAAGCTAAATTGACTTAATGCAAAAGTCTGTCCTTCTTCACATTCGGACAATGGTTTGTCTCCATCCATCTTTGACAACGATCATAGTAATGAACGTGCTAGAATAATACTTCTAGAATAATACTCTACGTGCTAGAATGATACTTGGGCTTAGCGCCAAGACGAACATCATGGTCTTATACAAATAGTATTTCACCTGGCGTAGAATTTGCATACTGGCCATATCATTTGTTGCAATTATCGCCTTGTTTGAAATTACAAAAAACATTAACATATAGTATACTTAATTACATTTTACAAAATATACACAATAAAAGGCGATTGTTGCTACAATAATACACATAAAAAAAATATAAACTTCCTTTCACAATTCGGTCCAATTATTTTAGTCACATAATTTGAAATGGCCTTATACTTTTGTCAAGACAGTACACTGAGATTAAAATGGTTAAACAGAGACATTTAGCCCAGAGACGCTAAAAGAAATAATTTTATATTTGTCACTGAAATATAGATAAATCTACCTACACATTTGCTGATAATTCGCTTTATGTTTAAAGTATCTCTTTTTTTTTTTGTATTTAGATGATGCCTATGTATATTCTAACTCTCTCTCTCTCTCTCTCTCTCTCTCTCTCTCTCTCTATATATATATATATATATATATATATATATATATATATCATGCATCATCATAATTTTAATTTCTTAGAAAAAACATTTTAAAATTTAATTTTTAGTGACTTATCAAAACTGTTATCGAATAGAGGAATAACATGTCTATTTTATAATATGATTGCAAAACTTTTATTAAAAGTATTTTAACATTCAAGATGTTATTTCGTTTTCAAACAAAAATTCTTTCACTTTTATTCAAAATTATCAAACTATGGTCAACAGTAGTCAAATTTTGATTTTACGTGCGAAGTAATTAATGCCATCATTAGAAAAGAATATATTCAATTTACTATAGATAGACATTTATCGCATGATTCTAGTGTTTGCGATGAAATATTTATGACATTACTGGTAAGTAAATTCGTTATCTGTAAGACTATATATTTATTTTAATGCTTTAAAAATCGATTCATTTAATTAAAAGAAATAAAAAAGACTTTCAAACTTGTTATAATTGATATTTTATGCTTGTTTTAGATATAAAAGTAAAATTAATAAAATTTTATATTTAGAATATGAAACATGTTGAAGAAAATTAAAGTTATATATATATATATATATAGATAGATAGATAATGCAATGCTAAAATGTTTTTTTTTTTTTTTTTTTTTTTTTTTTTTTCAGGATAACAGGTTCGCGCAGAAAAATAAAAGCACCTATAATACACAAAATGATATATATGAAATGCGATGGTGGAAATTGAATTATTTTACAAATATTTGAAATATATAACAAAAATTATAAAATCATTTCATGGTAAGAAAATAAGACAATTAAATGTATTTGAATTAATTTATATAAAATAATCCTTATTACAACAGATTAGAGTAAATATTGATATAAACATTTATTAAAATGATCATGAAAAACGGCAGTTTTTCGAGTGACGCAAGCGGAAGGACAAACGGACGGAAAGCTGCGAACTCATATATACGCCTAGTCTGACATCAAAGAGATTTGTAAAAGCCGACACTTAATATCTCAGCAAATATGCCTTATTTTGTTCTGATATTTTCAAAATAATCTTTTATCGTCGGTCTTAATCTATCCTGAAAATTTTACGTTCCTACATGCAGTATGTTTTAAGATCTGAATCTCAATTTAAAGCCAAAAAGGAAAAACGTGAGGTGTAAGGATGTAATGAACTAAATTCATGAAAAAATATCTCTAAAACCGCACGAACGATTTTAATTTAATTAATATATGTTGTTAATGGGATCTTTCTGAATCGAGTAACGTTTTTGTTTTTTTCAGGAAAACTCTTGTTTTTTGTAAAAGTTGCTTTGAAAATAGAACTATATTACTCCGCCAAAATGCATGCTTTTATTCGGCAAAAATGTCGTAATTCGGTTCTTACTTTCAAGACACGTTGGTTGGCTGACCAACGTGAATGCAGTCAATAAATTTTTGTTATGAAGAATATAATTTTAATTTTAAGATTTCCCATTTCGTCAAAAAAGTATTTAGATAATATTTAAAATAAATGAAGAATTTTTTAATTATAGATATTCTATGTCATCATTATTCATAATGAATTAAAAATATTTTTAAAGCGAAAACGTTTAATAAATCCCTCATGCACACAAATTTATACCATGGTCCATGGTCTTTGGAGCGCATGCGTACATCATACGGATGCGTACATCCTGTAGACGCTAAGCTAATTGCTTTCCCTGTATTCGTCCGCGCCGCGGTGTTTTTGTTTAATTTGTTGATTGGAAATTGGAATTAATACGAAATTTTGCATGATTTAGACAAATATTGGTAGTGCTCGGATACTTTTGCTGTGACCCACCGGTGTACCACGCCGGCGTGAACGTGTTAATCATAATTTTTATTAAATTAAAATAACACTGAGATATGAGAGCGAGAGTGTGAGCAGTGATTTTTACATTATTATTTTCAATGGGGAATTAAAATATTTATTCAAAAATTCCACCTACTTGCATGATTTAGTGGTAAGTGTTTTATAATTTTATATTCTTAAAACTTGCTTATAATTTTACGTATATGTAATTATAGGCTTCGTCTGATTGCACGTAAGTATTGTTATTTGTAAACAAACCATTGTTTACATTTTTTATAGTCGCTTTTTTCGCAAAATGTTACTCAGTTTTCTGTAATATGATAATTAAACAAGTTTTCGAATTCTTTATTATGTTTATTATTACTTTAATTATGTTGTTATTATTCGTAATATGTCACCTTTTAGCTTAGCAATTTTTGGAAAAATAAATTTAAATGTTTTGATTAGAGATCCTAACTAATCGAGATACTAAGAGATACTTCGATTACAGTCCAAAATTTATTTATTGGAATAAAATAGCTGTATTATTCTTTTCAAAAAACAGATTACGAAAAACTTTATTTTTGAATGATACAGCCTTGTAAAACGAAACAACAAAAATCCTATATATATATGATAACATGGGAAGGGAGAAAGGGAGCTATCTGACTGATTTACAGCCTTAATTAGATACATCACAAGTCTAGTGTAATGGGTAATTGGGAAATGTTGTATGTACTGTATTAATACATTATTGTATTAATACTGTATTGATACAATATATACTGTATTAATACAATATTGTTAAATTTTAAATGAATTTGAATGTCTTAGTTGTGTATCATAATAATCATTTATAATGCTTTTGACGGATATAGCTAAGGTAGTATGAAAACTACTTTATATCAACAGGGTTGCCACGCTACCTGGAGAACCTGGAATAGTCAGGGAATTTGAAAATTGACTATAAAAGTCAGTGAAAAGAAAAATCTGCCAATGCACGGTCATTTCCCCTCCCCCCCCCCCTTTTTTTTTTCTCCATTAGCTTCTGCTATTTTTTTTAAACACCCCCACCCTTCTCTTTTGCTCATGTAAGGAATTTCTTATCTCGCTTATAAGCGACAAATGCTATCATTATATGCAACTTTTGTCATATGTAAATTTTGTGTTTACAAGTGGGACGTTAATTATTTTGCCCTCAACACAGTCAATGCTCAATATACGGTTAGACTGAAATTTTTTTAGAATATACCTGGAAAACCTTTTAAAAGTCAGGGAATTTCATTCTCCTGTTTGAGTGGCAACCCTGTATCAAGCTTATACTGTACTCTACTCTAAATATAATAATGCAGCACAAGCAGTATAAAGAAAATAAGGCTAAGCTTTACTATAGGGTACCTGTTGGCGATTCATGATGCTGTGATGAGATTCAGTGTATCGACACTTTTTAATAGTAACTTTTTTGTATCGGTACTTCATTTAACTGTCTTGGAACTTTGTTTTTCTTTTTGTGCCAGCCGCGCGCGTGTGTTTATTGTAATGCGGCCCAGCTGAATGATTTTTCTTTTTAATGCGTTTTTGAGGTATAAAAATTAATTTTTTGAGTGTATTTTATTATTTTATTTTACTTTTTAATAAATGGAATTATTTAGGGGAAAAAAGTGTGTTCTAGTAATTGATGCAGTATAGATTTTCATGCATTTTCTTATTCATGTGCCATGAATTAGGAGTATCCAGTGATGTTTTTTTTTTGTTTTAATATCGGGATAGTGACCACTGTAGTACAGATTTTTTATGCATTTTCTGATTCATGTGCTATGACTTAGGGGTATCCAGTGATATTGTTTTAGTCTTAATATTGGGATACTGACCGCTGTAGCATGAATTTTCAGATTCGTGCATGACAAATTAGCTGCATCCAGTGATTTTATTTATTTTTTGTTTGTTTTGTGATTGCTTCTGTACAGATTTTCATGCATTTTCAGATTCATGCAAGGCTGTAATTTTGAAATTTTGGGGCAAATCTTCAAGTTATTTTAGATTATACATCATTTATAATGCTGAATTTTATGTGTTAAAGCTTGAAAGCTCTCTGAAATTTTTTTTTTTTTGTGTGTGGTGAAATAGCTCAAATTTCTATTACTGTTTTAAATATTTTATTAATCTTTAAAATATGCTTAATTTATTTCAGTGAATTTCAAAACAAGCACCAGAGTGAAACAGTAATTTATTTTCTTGAAATGTATTTTTGATGTTTTGTAATGATTCAGAATATCGATTTGCAGTAATCGACTCATTCAGTGAGATGTACATCAGCAACAGCGATGGGCGCCTTATAGTAAAGCTATTCCAAAAATAAGCTAAATAAAACTTATCAAAAGCTTTCTTACTTAGTTTTCTTTTTCTTCTTCTTTTTTTCCCCCATAGCAGTTAATTGTACAAATGCATCTTAAAAATTAAACCCACTTTCAAGGCCTGCATTATTTATCATTAATAGATTGCTGACACTGTTTAGTGACAGTTTGTTTATAATTTCATTTCTTACCAAATTTATGCAACTGAAAACTATTTTCACAATTTGTCCGAAATCACAATGAAAAAAGTTCATCCTGAATGAGGAATTTGCACACATGGGGGATTTGAACAAAATCCTATTCTTATGGTAGTTTTAGGCCCATAAATTTCAAAAAGTTTATTAAAAATGCAAAAAAAGTTCTCATTAATTTAAAAAATAATTTTAAAATTAACCAAAAATCACGTGACTTCAAAAGGCTGCCTGACGTCACAGTTTATGATGCTTCAATGTTTACATTCTGTTAGCCTGGTTAGTAAGCAGCAATTTGTTTTAACTTTCGTGATTATTAATCGTTTATGTGATTTCTGAGCATTTCTTTTTCATCTTAGAATCATTCAATATCATTATCATCATTTTCAAATGTTTTCTTTTCATGGCGGTTGTCCAATGTTTTCGTTTCATAGGATCCTGTGGAACGCTAAAAAATAACTTTTGAGAAGCGTTAGCTGTTGTGTGTTGTATTAGTGCAAAATGGTACAATACAAATAATACAATATTTATACTACAATTTTTTAATATCAGTCATTATTATATCATAGAAAACCTATTTCACTGATTCAAGAAGCAAAGCAAAGCATGAAATCAAATGTAAACAACGATTACTTTAGTTTGTTGTCATAAAGAGTGACGTCACGATATATTATACTGCGTTTTCTCTGTACAGTAAATAGTGCGATGTTAAAATTGTTATAAATCAGACATTAGATTTCAAATAAAGAAAATGTATGTATTTATTGTGTATTTATTATTATTCATGTAATGAATATGTATGTATTTATTTTCTTACCTTTTCATTTTCTATTAGAATAAAATCCGAAAACCTGCAAATTGTCTATTGTGACTTTTTTGTGAAAGATTTTTTTTATTATTATTATTATAGAATTTAATGTAATTTTTTAGTATAAATGTGTGATCATATTTTGGATAACTGTATAGCATTTTGCATAAAAAGCGACTGTAGTGGAAACACTGGTTTGTTTATATTTGACAACATTTTTGTTCTTCATAACAGACGAAACATGTAATTACATTTTATGAAAAACTAATTGTAAGTTTTAAGAAAATAAAACTATATAGATATACCTTACCGCTAAGTCATGGAAGGAGGTGGAATATCCGTAGACATTAAATATAAACAACTCCTGCTACCAGGGATCACTCTAGAGCGTTTTAGCGGTACAAGTTGCCACAGGGTTGGCATAATACTTACTGTGCAATGGTGTAACGGGTTTTATCAGTTTTTACCGCCTTCATTTATCTCAAACACTTTAAGGATATATTTTAAAGTTTTTAGTTCTCAATTTCCCAATGTATTATTTAATATTTACTATGAAATTCCTACTTCTGCAATTTCTAAAAACATTTAAAAAAGAAAATATTTCCTTATTTATTTAGCTCTTATACCAGTTTATGTCATTTAGCATTGGCTCATATGATATTTAAAAAATAATAGCATTGTTTACATTGTACTGTTTAAAAAGCCCTGCAGGCTCCAAAAAGTTTTTAAAAAATAATAACATTTTAATTTAACTACATATAATCAATTAAATACAATTCGAGGCTGCTGTCACTGCTTGTTTTAATGAATTGTACCCACTAAATGTAAAAAAAAAGATTAAAAAAAAAAAAGTGAAAGTATTAAAATGGTAATGAAAATATGAATATTGTTAATGGGTAAAGTGTGAAAAAATTTTCTTGATTCAAATGATATTTGTTAAACCTAAGTAAAAATTTTTTAGGATATCTTTTTTTTTTTTTTTTTTTTTTATCTTCCCTAATTCCTTATTTTTTTTAAAATTTTGATTAGAAACTATGAGTAAAGATTTTTTTCTCTTAATACATTGCTTCAGTTATATGTCATATTTCCTACTAAATTATCCTTTTCCAAAATTATTTTATGTGTTCAATAGTGTGAGTAAAATTTTGCTTTATTTCAATACATTATTGTAGCTACAAAGTCAAAGTCTGAAGTTGAGTGGCTCATACTACCGCATTTATGATTGTTATACAATTACTTCTTATTATGAAGATATTATGTTGAATAAAAATGTTGGTAATAAATGCCTACATGGATTTTTTCTATAGAAATAGAATATTATTTATATTTTTATAATTTAAGTAAAATGATTGATAGTGTGGATATTGTGCATATATATACACATAATAAAAAACAAATGTTGTACAATAATGTATGAATACATAATAAAAATCAATTAAATCTTGATTTAAATAAAAAAAATCGATTTTTTTGAAAAAAATAAAAAAAATCAACAACCCTGTTTGGAAGTCAGATTTTCGAATAGTGTGCAACGATGTTAAAATTTATATTTCCAACGAATACACAATTTTGACTTTTAGATCCTGGAGAAAATTTTACAACTGGATACTAAATTTGAAGTAATTTAGTCAATATGCTTAGCAATTATACTTATTGGGACTTTTGAGTTTTTTAATGTTTTTTTTTTTTTTCAATCTTAAATCTCTTGGTGATATTAGTTTTTTAGTGTAGCTCAAAATCTACTGACCAAAAGAACTGAAATTTCATAAAAGTATAATTAAAATAATTAGGAGCCAGTGAAATATTTGTTGCAAAATACTTCTAATTTGCAATTTAAGAATTTTTACTTAAATAATTTCTAAATATTTATTTTTTAGATAATTTTATTTAAAAATTTTTAAATTGTAATCTACAATAATATTTTTAAGTTGTTGCAGGCTTTAAATATGTAGATTCCCTAAGAATTTTCCCCCATAAATAATTAAATTACACATTCTATAAGGAATGGTAGGTATCTATTTTTCTCTCTCGATATTTGTTCAATCTGGTACATATAGGTATCATCTTTTTTTTTTTTTTTTTTTTTAAGGTCTATACATTATTATTAAAAAAAAAAAAAACTGCACAGCATGTGCAAAAATAAATGTGAAATTAACAATATTTATACATATAGTCACAACCACTTGTTAAAATATGCTATA
Source organism: Salticus scenicus (assembly GCA_963930645.1). Taxonomy (NCBI): domain Eukaryota; kingdom Metazoa; phylum Arthropoda; class Arachnida; order Araneae; family Salticidae; genus Salticus; species Salticus scenicus. Next base: position 186,331,263 of record OZ005649.1, read on the forward strand.
ATTTCACCAGTTATCGATAAAATTCACATATTTCAAGACTGATTTCCAAAATTCGCGATAATTTTACAATTGATTGCTAAAATGCATAATTTTTTTCATCGCTAATTAATAAAGTTTCTGCGTTTTTTAAGTTAAAAGTCCCAAATACTCAATTATTTCGTCGATAATAGACGTAATTTGCACTTTGTTCTCAAAGCTGAATGCTGAAATACACAATAATTTTGCAGCTGATTTCGAAAATACGGGATTATTTTCACCGCTAACTATGGTGTCAATTTTTATAGTTAAAATTTACATTTAATTCCCAAATACCGCTATTATATCTCTGCTAACTAATAAAATTCACTGTATTATTTTGCGCCTAATCGATGAAATTCGTATTCTTTATAAAGTTTAATCTCCAAATACTCAATTATTTCGCCGCTAATCTATGAAATTTATGCTTTTCTCAAAGCTGAATCCCGAAATATGCAATAATTTTGCAGCCTAATTCGGAAATACGGGATCATTTTACTATTAACTGTCAAAAATTTATGCTTAAGTGCAACTAATTGCTAAAATACGATATTAATTCGGCGTTAATCGATAAAATTTGAAATCTTTTCAAAGGTGATTTCTGAAATTCACGATGTTTTGTGGCTGATTATTGAAACACGCAATCATTTCGCCGTTGCTTAATAAGGTTATTTTAATCCTAATTGTTTGCTGAAATAGGCTTTATCTCTATGTTAATCAATGAAATTCGCCCTTTTTTGCAAAGACAATATCCGATGTATGCAATAAATTTGCTGAAATATGGAATCAATCATTTTACCGCTTATTTTTTAAAATTATGCAAGAGCAACTAATTGCTAATATAGACTATTATTTCACCCAGTGGCAGAAACACCGTGACACGGTGACATAGTCGCGGACACAGAATAAATGCTTGCAGACAGTTTTTGTCTGCACTAATAAAACAATTAGTCCGTAACTTTCGAACACTCTTTGTCTGTCTCTGTACTAATAAAAAAAATTGCCCACAACTTTCAGACAGTCTTTGTCTGCAATTTACGGACATTTTTCGCCTGCGACAATGCGCTACCCATGTATGACGTCTTAGATGCTCTTTGGTAGGAACTCTAGAGCCCCCATATAGGTGCCTTGGTAGGAACACACAAAACAGTACTTAACAACGGCGACCTAAGCAGCCTATATCTCCCTTGATAGACAGCATATGCGTATTCTTTTCCCCTGTTACTAAGATTCTACGGGGACATAGAAAAGTGCTAATTTCTTTTAAAACTGCTCCAAAACTTCTCCTCCACTTCATAATTCACTTATAAAAATTTCTGTATCAAAACTAAAACTAATACTTTTGTTATTTATACTGTGTTGTGTCAAACATTGCTATAAATATTTAATTGAATGAGTTCAACTTATTATTTTATAATTGTTTATTACTATAGTTCTGTAGTAAAATTGTATTTGTGTATTGTTGCACGAGATCACCACTATTGTTAAGCTCTCTCCCCCAAAGATTGCTGCTATCAGCTTCAGGCTTTTTGAGTGTAAGCCGTTCTCATCCCTGATTACAGGCAAATTTCGCAGACAGATTTTGAAATTTTAAAAGCCTGTCGCACACAGCTACAAAACTTTCTGCCACTGGAATTTCACTGCTAATTATTAAATTTTGTATGTTTTTAAAAAATGATTGCTGAGATATGAGATTATTTCACAAAACAATAATGAAATTACTTTTTTTATTATTTATACATTGCAGAAATACGCAACACAAAAGTCTATCTACAATACGGGATCGTTTAACCGATAACATTTACTTTTAATCTTTCAAAGTACGAAATAAGCTGTTAATTCATTACAAAACAACATAATATTTTTGCAGTGAATTATCGAAATCCCCAGTGGCAGAAAGTTTCGTAGCTGTCTGTGACAGGCTTTTAAAATTTCATAATCTGTCTGCAAAATTTGTGTTAATCAGTGGTGAAAATGGCTTACACTCAAAAAGCCTGAAAGGTGATTTGGGGGGGGGGGGTAACATCAGGTGATATCGTGCAACAATACACGAATACAATTTTACTGCAGGACAATATAGTATAAACAATTGTGTGTACTCATTCAATTCATCTCATTCAATTAAATATTTTATAGCAATGTTTGACACAACACAATATAGATAATTATAAATAATAAAAGTATTAGTTTTAGTTTTTATACAGAAGTTTTTTTTAAGTGAATTGTTATTCGAAAGTTGCAGACAAAAACTGTCTGCAAGCCGCTTTTCTGTGTCCGTAACTATGTCGCAGTGTTTCTGCCACTGGGTCGAAATCCATCGTTTCATGTCTTATTAACAAAATTTACCTTTATCATGGCTAATTGCTCAAATAGCGATTGTTTCTCTTTTTCACTAAATAAAGATAGGCAAATATTTTCGCTGCTATAATGGACGAAATTCGTGCTATTTCTGAAAAGTGATATCACAGATGTTAAATACATATATTGAGTCAAAAATCAGCGAGATTTATGCCTTTTTTTGGCGTATGTTTTCTGATTACATAATTTTTGCATCTGATTACCGAAATATATGCAATTTTCTCATCTTTTGAAATACTGAATCAATTTAAGTTGGACATTGAACTTATCACACAAATATCTTGGATGAATTTTGTTCCAACATTTATCTAGTTTCCAAATTGCAGCCACTTGAAATCAGGCTGCTACTTGAAAATATGCCACAACGATAACTTTTAGAATACTAAACTGGTTCAGACAGCAGCGCCGACTTTGAAAAAATTCTGGGGGGGCTCGAACCAAGGCCGTAGCCAAGATTATTTTTTGAGGGTGGGGGGCATCACATTTCTAATACAAGGTCATCAAATATGGTGTAATAATGTACACACGCTTACCCAAGGAAAAGAACATATGCACACACAAACAACGGCCTGATTAACACAGGGGCACGTGCCAGGGGCTCTGAGTAGCAAAGGGCCCCAAAACTGGACCTGAAAATGCCATCATAATCTTTGCCATTTAGTTTATGTAAATCGAATTTATATGGCAGTAACTTTTGTAAAAATAGTTATATTACTTTGCATCGATGTTTCTGAAAACTTTTGCTCCTCATGCACAAACTATAAGTGTAGCACAGTAAAGGGAATCATCTTCCTCTGAACTCACCCCGCGCCCCATACAGAGACTTTCAGCCTCTCTTGTTTTTCTTTCTTTTTTTCTTAGTCGATTTATGTCCATTTTCAATTGCAACAACCTTATTTTACAGGTATGATTTTGGTAAGAAACTAAATAAGAAATAGAGGAAAGAATTTCTTGTTTAATAGAGAATCAGTATTCAAAATTTCTGGGGGGGCTGATCCCTTACAGAAAATTTTCTGGGGGGGCTCAAGCCCCCACATAATCGGCGCCACTGGGTTCAGATCAAAGTTGGGGAGTGAATTTAATACAGTTTAAATATCTTGGAAAAGTTTGCTAGGCAACTTGCTCCACCATTTTGTTTCCAAGTGGCGGCCACTTAAAAATTTTTTATTACAATAACTTTTGTAATATGGAATCAGTTTGAATCGCATTTGCACAGTTGACATATTCAAATATCTTTGATAAGTTCACTGGGCATCTCAGTCACTCTGTCCTTTGTTTCTAAATGGTGGCCACTTGAAAATTATCACAATAACTTTTGAACCGATTTGCTTAAAACTCCATATGTAAATAGACCTCTTTAATAAATCTACCAAGTTCATTAATAAATTGTAGCTGTCATTTTGAAAAAAGATGGTGGCATCTTCATAAGAAAAGATAAATCAACCTAACCTTCCTATGAGCCGGAACGACTCGTTTTAATTTTTTGATCAATAACCTCTAAAAAGTAATGATATCAGTACAAAAACCCTTAACGGGTTAAAAGTTTGTGACGCAGCTACTTTATCACTATAAGAATTTGAAATATGGGTCTTAAAAATAATGATATCAAGTTTTAAGTGACGCTCTTCTATTAGTTAAAATATACATAGATTTTCTTATTTGATCATTCGCTTTTTTCTTTTATTTATATTTACAATGCAAACATAATATTTTTAACTTCAAGATAAGACAAATATATAAAATATACTCACTGATGCTTTTTCATTTTCATTTCAATTTCAAAATAACAGTTTTAAAAGGAATGATATAAAAATTCCAGTCACGCCTCGGTGTCATTTTAAAAGATTTGTTTTTAGATTCCATTAAAATTACCTTTGTTTTGTCTGATAAAGTATATTTACACATTCAAACAGTGCTTTTAATTTTTAAATATGCTGTCAAATAATCACACTTTCACTGAGTTTGCATTATAAATAAAAATTATTTATTTCAATAAATCGATTTGTCTTTTGCGTCACGCTATCCAAAACTGCAAGTAAAATTTGTGCAAATGTTTTCTTTGCATCACACTGTCTCTTTGCAGAAATTCTCACTTAGTTGGATACTATGATACAAAATAACATTTACATATATTTTACTCACAGTTTTGGATAGCGTGACGCAAAAGACAAATCGATTTATTGAAATAAATAATTTTTATTTATAATGCAAACTCAGTGAAAGTGTGATTATTTGACAGCATATTTAAAAATTAAAAGCACTGTTTGAATGTGTAAATATACTTTATCAGACAAAACAAAGGTAATTTTAATGGAATCTAAAAACAAATCTTTTAAAATGACACCGAGGCGTGACTGGAATTTTTATATCATTCCTTTTAAAACTGTTATTTTGAAATTGAAATGAAAATGAAAAAGCATCAGTGAGTATATTTTATATATTTGTCTTATCTTGAAGTTAAAAATATTATGTTTGCATTGTAAATATAAATAAAAGAAAAAAGCGAATGATCAAATAAGAAAATCTATGTATATTTTAACTAATAGAAGAGCGTCACTTAAAACTTGATATCATTATTTTTAAGACCCATATTTCAAATTCTTATAGTGATAAAGTAGCTGCGTCACAAACTTTTAACCCGTTAAGGGTTTTTGTACTGATATATTATACGATATTTGTTAAACACATTAATTGTTGATATTTAGTTGATACTTTAACGATACTCTTATAACTGATATTGATAACTTTAAGGCTTTCAGACGCAGTCTAGACAGCATTACTCCAAAAAAATTGAATTCCATTAAAGAAATTGAAAATATACTGACGAGAGAATTCGAAGAAACAACCTGTTTTTCTGTTTTCTTCTTTCGCATATAACTTTTAAACAAATTAATAGGGAAACATAAAATTTGGATTCAATAACGGCTGTGGAATCAATAATCCAATTTTATAAAATTTTAACATAATCAATAGATTTTAAACTGATATCAATTCATTTTTCTCAAAATTAAACAATTTGAAAAAAAAAAAAAAAAAAAAAGCTAACTAAATAACTAAATTAAAAATTGCCGTTATGGATTCATTAAAAGTATGTGATGAAAGTCATGTCTCCATATGTTAAATTTAAACAAAGGTTTCTTAGTAGTCACCAATTTTTTTTTTTTTTTTTTTTTTTTTTTTTTTCCGAAAAAAATATAATTAATAGCTTATATATTATGAAAATCGCCAGGATAATAAAAATGTATATTTTACAACGGACATCTATCTCTTCGAGTTTTTATATTTGTGTGTATATTTATTTATTTATTTATTTTTTAAGTTATTCATATACCGAAAAAGGAAGAAGGAAAAGAAAAATGAACAGAGGGGAAAAAATGATTTTAGTTTAACATGCAGAGGTATGTGTATATTTTCTTATCTACAATGCATCTTTAACATTCGTTCTCATTTAGCTTTCTTTTCTGGATATTTTCAATTTTTCATTCCTTCCAAATTTTATTTTTGAGAAACTTTAATTAATATCAGTTTAAAAATTTTAACTTTTGTTAAAGTTATTTAAATTCAATTAATGATTTCATAACGAACTTTCCATCCAAATTTTGTGTACCGATGTCCATTCTTTAAAGCATTATGCGTAAAAGGACAAAACGAAAAAACAGGGTGTTCCTTTAATTTTTCTTCCTACTATATCCATGGTTCGTACAGCAACGCCTTTTCTCAAGGACTGCCCCGCCAGTATTTTTATGCAATATATTTCCTTTTAAGTTTAAGGCTTTTTTAATATCAAAATTTTGTAAATAATAATACTGGTGCAGAAAATTAAGAAATTTCAAGGACTGTACGAACTATGATATCATACCTAGTAATATTTATAATTTATTCCGGATAACTAATAATCCCGCCATTTTTTCACACCAGTAAAAGCATTTTTTCTCTTATTTCATCATGGAGAAGGACCAATAGCGACCGAGAGGTTCTGTCCTCCAAGCTGGTAGACGTGAGGTGCTAGGTTCGATCCCAGGTTGCGCTCGTCAGCCTAGCCATTCAGAGTTTTCCATGTTTTCCTCCGAAACTTACGTACATATGCACTAGAGTTCCTTAGAAAGACCCCAGGACAATCCCCCTCAGGCCCAGGACCCTTAGTGCAGTCAATTGGGCTTAATTCCAACACACACACACACACATATAATGGAGAAAATTTCTGTAAAATCATAGTGATGTGAAAAAAGGGCGGGACCAACAGTACTCCTGAATAAATTACAGGTGTTACCAGGTATGGTACATATATAAATTTAACCCTTTGCATCATAATTATCTTATTTTTGGAAAAAAAAGGAAACTTTTTTTATTATATTTCTACAAGCATGAGAAACGTCTCAATGAAATACTATAGGAAATGTAAATAAAATCCTGTAGTAATGTAATCTTATAGGAAATGTAAATGAAATCCTGTAGTTCCAATGAAATTCTGCATTAAATTTAGGCTATATTGTGGAATTTAGGCTATATTGAGGAAGTTCTTTGGTGGGACTTTAAAGTCCCGGTGGGATAATATAATGTTTAATAAATGAATAAATGAAATAATTGTATACACATTACAGTTTATAAGCTTTTATGTTTTCCAGAAATATAGTCATATTTGAAACAACAACTGATTTTTCAACATGAGAATCCTCAAAAATACATTTGAGTGATTTGAAAGAAATCTTATTTGTTTTAGTAAATATTCAAAGAAATTCCAATAATGCCACCCTTTCTATGCTCTAAATATAATCAAAGCCGATCGACACTTATACAAAACTATGCCCGAACGTAGATTATTACTGTTCGCTAAGAATATTACTTTTGGAAGTCTAGATTAGATTGAATTTTTCTTAGACACATCCAGTAAGAGTGCCTTAAAACTACTTCAGGAAATTTAGTAAAATTGTAGCCTGGACCCTCATAGGATACTTTTAGTGTATTCTGGTACTTAAAATGGAGTAAAATGGAGTATTAAAAGGAAGAATTCTAACTGAATAAAATATTGTTGACGGAATAATATGTATACAAAAGATGAAATGGGATTGGATTTTAAAAGTGATAATTTCTTATAGAACAGTAATTAAACATAAAGTGTAAATATATCGAGACTGAATTTGAAAATTAATTTACAGGTAATTTAATTTACAAAATTAATACATATATAGGAAATAAATTAAAAAATACAAATATTTTTACAAAATTATAATTTTGAATTATAAGTTAAAATAAATGTATATACAAAAAAGAGAAGAGAAATGTCAGTGAAATATCTGGTAAAAAGCCTTATTATTATTATTATTATTATTATTATTATTATTTTAATTTATAAGAAATACGTACGTTGAAATAATATTTATTTTTTCAATATTTTATAATTAAAAAAAGGCATTTTTTTGTGCCGTTTAATATGTGCCGTTTAACATGTGCCGTTTAATAAAATGTGGATATATCAAGAGTCACAGCAGGTGAGGTGAAAAATATGGATTTTATTTTCAGTTTTAAAATCTCTATTCAATTACGTCATTTATTTATGAGCAAAGGAATTTAGATGCAAACAAACTAAGTAACAGCATGATATATGATTCCGTAGCTGAGAGGTAACGTCATCGTGAACTCAGCGGTGGACTCTGGTTCGATCCTGACTGGTTGAACCAGAATACCAGGATGGTATTTTGTTTAACGCAAATTATTGTTAATGGTGTTTCCTACGTTAAACAAATTTGTTGTGTACGAATATTTCCTGTATTGTGCTATTTTCGAAAATTTCAGTCAAAGCATTTATTTATTTTTATTTATTTATTTATTTATTTTTTATAACATAAGGACTTTTTTTTTCTGTTATGTTTCTACACGAAATTTTCTGTAATATAACATTCTTTTATAGTATAGAAACAATGAATTTAAAATCTATTTCTTTCCAAAAATAACATAGGAACCATTATATGAATGAATACATTTTTATTTATAATTGTTTAAAACATTATGCAGTTACTTCCCACTCTTAACGTAATATAATTTTAAAATTAATTAAAGTATAAAAAAAAAAAAGTTTACAATTATATTTCGCTAAATTTCTCTTAAGGGGAAAAAATGCCTAAAACACGTCAGAATTAATTACATTTATTTTATAAAACATTCATTAGCGGAATTAAAATTAAAAAACTCTTTAATGAATGTCGTTAGTTTTTGAACTCCAACATCAAAATTTTAATTAAGTCAGACTTTTTTTTTTTTATTAAAAACATCTTTGGATATAAAATATTTTTTTTTTTAATTCAATTAAACATTATATTATTATTATTATTATTTTACCGTTCAACACTACTTTAATTAGTTTATATAAAATTTGTATATGTTCGTGAAACAAATTAAAAGAGAATTCTAGTCTGTATTGTTTATCATTAAAAAGATTACACTTTCCTTAAAGAAGGATCTTGGATGATAATTTTTATTTGATACTATTTACCAGTTGCTGAAATTGATCGCTAATTCACACTGTACAGAATGTAATTGATAAACCTGCATGCATCGAAACTAAATATCCATTAAAAAAAATAGTGATTGCTTAATAAATGATAGAGCATCTGCAGCAAATGGAATATCTGTATAATCAAATATGGAATATCATATATATACCCGAATATGGTATAGTCTTTAATATGGCATACATTACCAATATATCTTATAGAGTAAAAGTCGCACTGGGAAAATATTCAAACGATAGCTTTCTGTGCCTTCTCAACTGGTTACTGCTGAACCAGTTTTAGTTAATATATTATTTTATATAAACTTTAATTATTTATATATAAACTTTAATATATAAATTTTAGTTTATTATTTAGTTTATATATATGTTAAGTCGTACTGGGAAACTATTCAAACGATAGCTTTTTGTGCCTTCTCATCTTGTTACTGTATATTTGTTTCAATTCTATTGAATAATGTACAGACTTTCTCTCATATGTGCCGTTTGATTGAAAGAGTGATGAAGTTTAATTAATCTTTTAAATTTAATAACGACCTTGAATTCTATGCAAATGTAGTACTATATAGAAATGGGGAAATAAGGGTGGTGATATACCCATTTATACAGATTATATGTCAAATAAAACTAAGCCTAGTTTTAATAAGCCTAGTTTTTCCTAAGCCTAGTTTTAATTGTTTTTTAAGCAGGTTTATATACAATAATTGTTGTCTTGCTCTTTAATCTGCAATTTGTCTTTGCATAACTGAAATGCAGGATAAGAGAAAGTCGTATATGAGTGCTACACCAAATTATTTTCAAATTTAAATTCAAAGTATTCATAATTTAATCTTTCATTTAAGACATTATAGATCTATTCTATATCACTGGTTTTTAACACATGAAAAGTGTGGAATTAGGAAATATTTAAAAAAATTTTAAATGTTACTTTCAACGTATTTATATAGTTTATTCATTTTTAATTACATCAAAATATTTAGTTGAACGATAATACTCTGTATAGTATAATGTACTTGAAAATGGTATAGATGAACGTAAATTATATGCGCCACCGCATAAATGAAGTTAAAAGTATTTAATTAATCTCATGGGATGAGCAGCTCTAATATCAGTGAAATAAAGTTTGTAAATTACGTATGGTAATCATAAAATAGTTTAACGGTCGTATTAAATGACGATGGAACCAATAAGACGATAAAATTCGTAATAACATGAAAAGTTGTAAAAAATTATGATTAGTAGAGTGTAGGTTATTAATTAGCTTAATATGTTTGAACATTCCAATAGATACATTTTTAAAGTTAAATAAAGAAATATATTACCTTTGAATTTTTTGTTAAGATAATAGTTATATTTTTAAATTTTCTGAGCTATTTTCCATTCAAATCCTATGCAGATTTTACAATAAAACTTTGCATTAGAAATCATCATTTATATTATATATATATATATATATAAACAGTCTTTATGTAGGTTCCAGATATTTAAGTTAAATTATTTTATGTTATATCATTTATTACCTTATGAATCTTGAATTTGTTTTTCATTCATTTGTTTTTAGCCCCCCCCTTTTTTTTTTTTACAAAATTTTTATATTCGAATACCCATTTGATGAGGTATTGTTAGATTAAGCAACCTGAAATTGGATAATGTTAATTTGCTTAACTAATTACTAACAGTCAGATACAAAGATTCAAATTCAAATCACTCATACTTATTACAATATATGTCAGTTTAAAAAGCCATTTATCTGTAGTATGAATTAAACTAATGTGTATGTACATGTCAAGTGTTTGCGTAGGTGCTTAACGGTGGTGTAGAATTATAAAATATTACCTTCCTGAAGAATGTGAGTTATAGTAATGAGGTAGCTCTAACTACTTCTGACTCCTACTCACATTATTTATTATTACTGAAGAATACGCTTAGAAAACGACAGTAAATTTTACAAAATACGTTCTAATCCAAAGAATCCTCAAAGCTTAGCTGAAAACCACACATTCTCTTAAAATTTATAGAATGCCTAGACAATTTATTCAAAAAGATATTGTATACAAGGAACTAGTTTCTCATTCAGCGATTTTTTTTCAAAATATTCCTTTTGCTACCGAATCTAAATATACAACCTAAATCAAACTTTAAAAAAACCTTTGCAAGCTCCAACATGCGCTGCCAATAATTTAAGACTCAAATATAATAAAAGCTTAATCTTACAAAAGCACTAAATTAAAAATAATAATAATAATTATCATAATTGAAATGGAAGAAAAAATATGTGTCTGACACATTTTCTTTGTTTGTTTTCAGCTATGATAATAATATATCCTATAAAACAAATAATTTTAATTAAAGGTAGATAATCATTGATATATTTTTTTCTCACAAATATACTACAAAAGAAGTTAAATTATTCAAATTTTATTCTTAGTAATTGTTTTTGTAAATGTCACTTGCATATATATATATACACCAGCAGCATATGAAGTGTTAAACGCGAACACGTAAAATCATTTATTTATTTATTTACTTATTTATATTTTAAGTAAAGTATTTTTTAGAGGAAAGCCTGAAGTCGGGACTCATTTTACAGGAAAATCGTAGTCTTACGTAACCCTCAAGCGAGCTGTTAAAAATATTAAAAAAAAAAAAAAAAAATTATAGATTTACTCTGTTTTTCTTTTTTTTTTCAATATTGAACATAATCTAATAATATTAGATGTAATTCAGTAATGTTTAATGTAATTCAGTGACAATAAGTTTAATATTTATTTAGACTATTAAAAAAAGAAGAAAAAATGAAAAAAAAAAAAATCAAAATTTTAAAAATGTTGGAAATATTAAAATTTCTTGACTGCTATTATTTTCGTCTTACGAGGAAATTCAAGAAAATTTTTAAAGTATAAAGTTTTTGAGGAAAAATAATTATTTTTTAAACATTTAAAAAATATTTTTATAAAAAATACTTAGTATAGAAAAATACTTTATTCTATAAAACTGAGTAAATCCGTAATTTTTTATATTTATTTTCTATATAATTATAAAGACTGTAAGAGAAAGGAAAAGCTAGAAGATTCAAGAAAATCTAAATATCCAAATCTAAGAAAATCTAAATATTGTGCTTAACTGTAAAAATAAATCAAAATAGAAAAGTAGAACCAATCACTGATGTATTTCTGAATGTAACAATTTTTGAAAATAATTAGAAATGGCCAGAAGCTAAATCAAAAAGACTAGAAATCTAGGATATTAAACAAGTTCAAAGTGGATTTACTCTCAGAATCAAAATAAGTTTAAGCTTTGACGATTTGTAAAAGTCTTAGTGTCAGTTACAGAAATGGTAAATTAATAAATCTTTTCAGGGATAGAAAAATATCAATCTTTTTTTCAATTCTAAATCTTTTTTCTTTAGCTGTAATTCGTTAAAGAAAAAAATTAAATATTTTATTTTTTTTTAATTTTATGGTAGATCTATGATAAAATGTTAAGAAAAATTGATATGTAAACCTATTAAAATAATTTATTATGTTTTATAAAAAATCACAAGATAATATGTTACGGTGAGAGAATTTGTGGTTTTATATTATTCTATTTAAATGTGTTTGAAATACAAATGTTTACACTTGAAATTACAAATTAAAGATAACGTTGTGTAAGTAGACTCCTAATAATATTAAAGTTTTATTTATATAAATAAAGATAAGATTACAATTTTTATTAAAATCACACAATCAACTGTGGAAGAAAATCATATTTATTGAAATTTTATTTTTCCGACTGAGTGAAATATTCAGTTTCAGCAAAAATAAGATTAGTTTTTTAATAAAAAGATTTTTTTTATACTAACATAATCTGGTGTATCACACATAATACTTTCTCTTACCCTGCATTTGAATGCAATAAACACAAATTATAGATTACGGGGTAAGGTAAAAAATGATATATATAAAAGTACATAAAGTACATTACAACAGTTGAAAATAGTTATACACAAAGAATAGTTACACACAAGTTTTATACACAAAGAATTTTGAAACTTAATCTTGTCCAAAATTTCCAAGTCAATATATATGATTACTCATTTTACCTTTAAAATACCCTATTTGAATTTGGCGTAATTATTTGTTTTTACGCTATGTTTTTACAGATAACAAGTACATATACACAGATAAGTCGCTAAAAACTTAGTTTTCGTGGTTCAAAAAATATATCTTTGCAAAGGGAATGCCGCCTCTTCTTCACTCAGCTCTTCAATTTAGCATACTACATGCATTCATAAAAATTCAAAGCCGTAATTAAATTTAAAGTTTATTCCAAATTATTCACACAAGTTTTATACGCAACGAATCTTGAAATTTAATCTTGGCCAAAATTTTCAAGTCAATATATATGATTCCCCATATTACCTTTAAAATACCCTGTTTGAATTTTGCATAATTATTTGTTTTTACGCTATGTTTTTACAGATAACAAGTACATATACACAGATAAGTCGCTAAAAACTTAGTTTTCTTAGTTAAAAAAATACATCTGTGCAAAGGGAATACCGCCTCTTCTCCACTCAGCTCTTCAATTTAGCATACTACATGCATACATAAAAACTCAAAGCCGTAAATAAATTTAAAGTTTATTCCAAATTACTCACACAAATTTTACCCCCAACAAAACTTGAAACTTATTAATCTGGTCAAACTTTTCAAGTGAATATATGTGATTACCCACATATGACCTTTAAAATACCTAATTTGAATTTTGTGCAATTATTTGTTTTTACGTTATGTTTTTACAGATAACAGGTATATATACACATTAAAGTCGCTAAAAGTTAATTTTCTTAGTTCCGAAAACGCGTAATTACCCTGAAAACGAATGATAAATGTATTTCATATCATATCCTATACAAAACATGGTTTTATGCATATGAAGTACAGGGTGATTATAACTAAAGTTACGATTTCAAAACACTATAATTTTAAAACTACCCATCAGAGTGATTTGCTATTTTAGCAGAGCAATCGTGAGGCAATGAAATTCTGTTTGGCAAAAGAAAAAAAAATAGTTCCAAAATGTGTCGTTAATTATCCGTAAAGTATTTGTTTCATGAAGCTCCTCTTTTTCTCTTTTCACTATGACTGTTTCCGCTGTAAACATGTATTCTTGTCTTTTTGATAAAAAACTAGTATGTTGTGGCCACCACAAGACTTTCTTCTATATTTTCCTATACATATTCAATCAGTAACAATATAAAAAAAAAAAAAAAAAAAAGATTTTTTTTTTTTTTTTTTTTTTTTTTGTGAAAATTAATACATATTAAATCACTAACAATAATTAAAAAAAAAAAAAAAAAAAAAAAAAAAAAAATCGAATTTTTTTCTAAGGTTTTTTTTTTTTTTTTTTTTGTTAAAAGTAAAAAAAAATCGATAACTTTGTTTTAAATTATCACAGATTTATGGTTCAACCATTCGTTTTAAAGGTATTGACGAGATCTTTCGAATGATACCCATCTTCAAAATTTAACCCCCCCGGGGGGTACTTCCCCCCCAGGGGGGGAACCGATGCCCCCCCATGCACAATTTTTTTTTCCTAGTTAACTACTACTATCATCAATAATTCAAATTAATTTTACAATCACAAGTTTAAAATAACTCTCATTATGCCCATTTATACGGAATTTTGTCCTATGCTGCCATGTTAAAAATTTGCATAAAATGCGATTACAGCGCCACCTGTTGAGCTATTGATCCCCAAATCTAATGGGCACCAGTTCATGTCAGGGTGCAACTAAATACCAAGTTTGGTTAAATTTCATTCATATGTTCGTGAGATACAGCGTCCACAAAAAAATGATACAGACACACAGACAGACACACAGACAGACAGACACACAGACAGACATTTTCTAAAAACTATCAATTCGTGTTCAGGACATCCCAAAACGTGTAGATCCGTCAAAAAACGGAGGTCGAAAATTTTCGCGAATCCAATACTTTCTCTATATTACATATAGAAGAAAGTAAAAATTAGTAAACCCTTGAAGTCTATTGTTTCCTTCTATTCCCTTGAGTTGCTTACAACAACATTCCTGTGTTTAATGACTCCATTTAGGCGTTTCTCCTTACATTGCCCACACATTGCCCTGACAGCGCCACCAGGAACATGTTAGAACTACTTTTTTTTCCTCCTCCAGACACAATTTCATTGCATCATGATTGCTCTGGTAAAATATCAATTCGCTTTGTTGAGTAGTTTTAAAATTATAGCGTTTTGAAATTGTAACTTTAATTCTAATCACCCTGTATAAGTTTATTTATTTTTTTTTTTTTTTTGTGTGTGCAATCTAAAGGGGTTAAACTACACCTGCCAGAAATTTTGTCCATAGACGTAATGAATATGAATTCTTTTGTGTGTCCCTGTATACGAACTATTTTCTTGATCTCTATAAAAATTTTAGTATAGCATCCCTGTATGATACAGATATAGAACTTTGAGTTTGAACTTCTTGCTGCTTTTTGCTTAAGATATGGTGATGGCAGACACACAGACCAACAGCTAAAAACGTGATTTTCAAATTCTAGGAACCTCAAAACGTGTAAATATAGCAAAACTTCAATTAAAAAATTTTTACTCTGAAACAATACTTTTTTCTACCATTACATTAGTAAGAAAAAGTAAAAATAGTTAATGATAGAAGTGTGTGAGAGTGTTAAACGAATGAAGATAGATGAAAGATTCCACGTTGCTTTTTTCTTTCTTTAATAGAATATTTACTTTATTTTAAATATTTTAAAAAATTTGACATCAAAAGAGAAATATTTTTCTAAATATTATTATGTAAAATTACATACTGCAGACTTATTTAGTTAAATAAAGAATTTCCATTTCGGTAGAAAGAAATGAATAATAGAAAACTTTTAACGAATAAAGAAAAGACGCAGTTAAAAAGGATATTGTTTCTTAGCGTTAAATTATTATTATAGAAATTCTAAAGCAATAGTTTTTTCAAAGAACCAAATGGCATATATCTACACCTTTCAAAAATGTTTTCTATTTTCGTAATTAGAAGAATTTTTCATGTGACAAAATAATTGTGAGTGTTAAAGGAAACTTTACTTTAGAGTACATTTTAAGTATTTCAAGAAGTATATTTTATACAAATTATTTTTATAAATTGTGCTTGGTATTCATTTCGCAAAATAGACTGCATTACACAGATACCACTAAACAACAACAAAAAAGAAATTGTTATTGTAAATTTATTAAAATTTAGCCAAGAAAATTGAAATTTGGTCTGATTAGTTAAATTTTTGTCAAGTAACCAGAATATCACCTGATTAATTATCTCGATTTGTTAAAAGACGCAAAAGCATGTGCTTTAAAAAGCAAATATCCGTGTACATTACAAAATTTCTTCAAAGACAAACAAAATTTTACAAATGTTTTGTAGAGATATTTTGACAGTTGTATTTTAACATTTCTTAAATATTTAATGTGATATAGCATAATTGTTTGTTAAAAATCAACGTAATATTGCAACATTGAAGATTTTCCCATGTTTTAAGAAACTTTTTTTCTGTCTTAAAAAATCAATTATAAAATAAAAATTATAAATGAAAAAGGCCACAAACTACAATTAGGTGCACCGCAAAGTCCTACAGTTTAGAATTAGTAAAATGACACCGGATATATTACCAAATGCCTTCAAAGTTATCTAAATGTTGACCTGAAAAAGTTTCCAGCGTCATTATTTTAATTCATAGCGACACGACTTTCCAATCCATATAATAAGTTTCATAATACGTAGAAATATAGTGAATTATATAATTTAATTTATATTAAGGTATGTAGTACATAAAAGTTTTTAAAGAAAAAATGCAAAAATAAATTTTTAATCAATTATTATAAAATTCAAATTTATCCAATATAGTAATAAACTCGATCTTATACTATCCATGTAAAGTTTATTCTTATTTGTTCATATTCCTTATATTAATAAACACATAACTTCTGGGAAAATTACATGATTCCCTGTAATATAGTTATTTATTTATTTTTCTGCTTAAATTCTTTTAAAGGAGAATAATATTTTTGAATTTTGTAAGGCAAACTAAATAGCATTTAAAAAGTAAAAGAAAATACACAATAATGTTAATTTTGATTTAAACTTTAATTTAAACTTGACAATTCTATGTATAAATAAATATTTTTTAAAAATTGTTTAGATGAATTGTCTCATCAACTTGAAAGAAAATGATCAAATGCGATAAAGAGAGATAAAAAAATTTTCAAACATTTATTAATTGAATAAAAGTATTAAAAGAATGCATTGTCATCGTGTTCTGATCTTCTCTAAAAGTTTCAAATGTCTAGCTGTCTTTCAAATGTCTAGAAGTTAGTTAAAAATTGATTGCAGGAATTATACTGGACAAACAAACAAACAAGAAAGCGAGTTAATAAAAACATGGCAAAATAGATTCTTGGCAATTTCTTCGAAGCATTCCCATAATGAAGCACCAAAACATTTTGTTTTGAAATTCTTTACAAAAGCAATTTTTAAAACGTATACAACTAAAAATTTGAAAATTATAGAGGATTTTCACATTTTATTTTTACATTGTCCTAATCAGCACAAATCTTTAAATGCACAAAACTTAGAACTTTTAAAGATTAAACTTTTTTTTTTTTTTTTTGCTAAAAAAGAGGTAGAGATATAGTGAACAATATAAATTTGAAAAAAAAAAAATATGCATCTCACAAAAATTGACGTCATTATCACTTTAAAATTTTTATACACATTGATAAAGTGCTAATGTAGTTCTATAACTATAACTTTTTGACTAGCTAGACATTTGAAACTTTTAGAATAGCCCAGAACACGATGACAATGCATTATTTTAATACTTTTATTCAATTAATAAATGTTTGAAAATTTCGGATAATTGCTCTCTTTATTACGGATTTGATCATTTTCTTTCAAGTTGATTGGATAGTTTATGAAAAAAAAAATGTGTTTATTAATACTCAGAATTCTCAATTATTATTTACTCTCAATTTTATATGATTCATCAGAAAATTTAAAAACAAGGTATATAAAATGTTTTTGTTTGTCTTATAATTATTTTAGAGTATATTTCTTCTTATTTAATCGTTATAACGTTTAGAGAAAATTACTCTAAAAATAAAGTGGTGTGGAACAGGGGGCAAGTACTAACAGTACTACGGAATATTAATTAGGATGTTGGCACCTATGTATATTTGAAAAATTAATAATAATTTACTAAACGTTTGCCATCAGTACAGATATTTCGAAATGAATATTATTTTTATTTCCTTTTGGAAAAAAAAAAATTGCCATTTTGAATTTTGTGCTTTATTCAATTTAAATTTATTTTTATATAAAAAAGTATTTCATTTATGTATTTAAATCTAAGCAGAATCAAATGTTTCAATAAGTAAAAAACGAAAAAGTATAATGATAGCATTTATTTGCTTAAGAAAACGATCATGAAAATAAACATCACAGTATCGATTGTTGATGTAATGCTTACTTTTCTTAGTGTTTGAACTGCGTTTAAAATAAACATTATGTTTGCTCATTTCTTTTTATGGAATCAAAAATTGTTTAAAAGCTATTTTACTTTTACATAGATAAGCAATCATTTTGAAATATTTCATAAAAATCTTTCCTGCTTCTGCTTAACATTAAGTAAATGGATTATATTAGTTTCCAAATCTAGCGTAAACGTATATTCAACTGAAATATATTTACTGTAGTTTCGACACTTTACATTTGTATTTACTTTAGTCGAACTTATATTAAATGAAGTAAAATTGAAAAGCAAAATTAATTTATCGTGTAACATTTAGCATAAAATAGCAAAGTTCAAACTGTCGTATTCTTTTTTTTTTTTTTTCTTATCTTGAATATTTGTTTAGTCTTAACTATTATAAAGTAATCAAAAATGCACTTATAAAATTTATACTTATTTTGAATTTACAAAAAAAAAAAAAAAAAAAAAAAAAAAAAAAAAAGAATGTTGAAAAATGAGATTGAATCAATCAAACTAAATAACTGTACAGTAAAACAGAATTAAGTGTAACCTGAACAAGTATAATCAATTTTTAATTTCGGATAAAAATAAAGAAATAGATAGCATTAATAACAAAAACTGCTTGATTTAATGTATATGGAAATTTTTGGTCTGGTTTCGTTTGCTCATAGATATGTTTGTTTTTCTACAGACATTTTTTGTACTCTATAACTTTTATACTCGAACATTTACTGCTTAAACTTCCTAGATGCTTTTTAGTCCTAGATCCGCGAAGCTTGTCCTAAGGGCGCCAGTGCTTTAGGGGCACAAAATTTTTACAAGTTATTAAAATTTGTATAGGGGGAGGAGGGGCGATTAAAATTTTATAAATGATTAAAATTCTAAAAGAAACTGCGATTTAAAACATAATCAAAACTGAAAATTCTTTGTGGTTTTCATTGAGTATAAGAACTCTCTTTGAGCCACTTTGGCCCATTACGGATTTTCCATACTAGTTTGAAGCCCATGGATATAGACGGTATTTGCACGATTGATCAAATAGACCGTACAACGATCATGCATAACTATGAGATGTTACTACTTTCATACAGCGATGGAATGGTCAGGACTGAAATTATTCGTAAGCTTGCAAAGTCCGTGTGGGGCGAGGCAAAATTTAAAACTCTATCGAAATCTGAGAAACGATTTAATTTTAAACACATATTTAAATTTAAAAGCAATTGAAATTCAAAAGCAACTAGATTTTCAATCGACAGTACAAATAAATTTGAAAGATCCTTGCTATAACTCAAACATGTTTTCATTTCATAAGTAGAATTATTTTATTAAAATAACCATGCAACGAATTAAAAATAAAATATCTAACGGAAAGCTGTAAAGATAATATTATGAAGCATTGCAGTTTATCTATTTCTGAAACAAAATAATTTCTCTATTACTTATTAAAAATATAAACGTAATATTTCTCCGTTACTCAGTAATTAAATAAAAGTTTTTATTGTGTCTATTTAATCATGTATTATTACCAAATAAAGTAATTGTTTTCATGATTGCCCTAACCTAGACCAATTTATTTTTTAATCATGAGCTGATTATTAACTGTTATATTGCATATAAATTGATGTATCAAATAATAATGTAGTTTTTCCTGGTTATATTACATTTATCATTATAATATACATTTATAATTATAATACATATACATAGTATTTAATATTATAGGGACAAGACGCCATAGCGAATTGAGCCTAGGGCGCAATATAACTTAAATCAGTCTCTACGGGCCGTATTCACCAAACTTCATTGATCGAGGATTAAACTATGGATCAGAAAATCCGAGAATCAAAGCTAACACTGGATTAAATTCCTATGGTATTCACCATCAGCCGATTACGTGATCCATGGATTAACTGGAAGAGAAATAAAAGCTTCGTTTTGATTGGCCAAGAACGAAGATAGCCTTTATTCATCTTTCGGCTTCAATTAACTAATCAATCGGATTGGAATATTAGAAAGGGTAAAAAGCATTGGCAACATTGACACACGCTTCACTCTTGTTTACTTCGCTTTTGTTTACGCACGGATTAAGAACCAATTTTACTTTAGAGCATTTTTTAAAAGAATAATCCCGCAGACGACAACTGTTTATGCTACGATTTAAAATTTTGATCGTTATGGATAAGAGAATCTTAAACCTATTAAAATTTTTCTTAAAGCTATTAAAATTTTTCTTTTCTGTGGCAGACGACAGCCTATTATCTAACATTCGTATTAGAGATTCCACGGAATCTATATTTAATCGATAGCGATATCGAAATGCCACATAATCCAAAGAATCCAAATCATTTACTCTAATTTAATGCATCATCCTTTTCCTTCTTTCAAATGCTTCCAATAGTTCTAAGCTTTCAATATCATCTAGTGAGAATAGATCGTCAACGTCAGCCATGTTTGTTATTTGTTTACGAAGCTGAGCTGCGGAAAGCGCATGCGTTACGAAAACATCCGAGAATTATCTCTGTTAATCCTCCGATATTCGAGGATCAAAAACGAAGTGTTAAAGTAGCCGGTGAACTGCGGATTTTCATTGGAGGATACCGATTTTCCTATAATCGAGCGATTACCGCTGATCCGAGGTTTAATCCGAGTGTTAAGAAGTTGGTGAATATGGCCCTACTTAAACTTTATTCTGAGCCACTCAGAATATCCATATTTGAACTGGAATTTAAACCAGGCATCCGTTAACTGAAGGATATAGTGCTTATCATTTAATCACCAGATTGACTTATATCGGAAGGAAGGCCAGAGTTATGGCAGCCGTAATCATGTTTTATAAAACACGGCTGTTATCTGTTGCTTTGTAATCTGTTATAAAAATCCATACTATTTTCGTCTATTTTGAAAATTATTTATTTGTGTATGCATAACTCATTCACAGTACACTATTATATATTAAAATAAGGGCCAGAAGTTTTAATTTTGATATTATTATATTTAATTACGCACAATAATTTTCATAGAAACGCTTAAAACATGCTGATAGTTTTGCCAGTAGTAATCATTTAAGCAGGATTCTGCAATTATATGCTGTTTTAAAATATGCTATATAAATCTCAAAAGTTTCTGTTTCCTATCTTTATTATAAACGATATTTCTTTGTTGTGAGCAATATACAGGCTATAGGATATTAGAGAAGCCAATCTTTTTTTTTTTTTTTTTTCGCTTTTTGCTTTGTTTATCACAAGATTTTTCTACATACGGAAACTTAAATTTTTGCAATATCATCTCAGAAGGTAACTGAAAGAATAAAACAATCGAAAGAAATCAGCTTTCCTTAATTTATAAAACGAGATAATTCATCATATACTTTATGATATTAGATTTAAATGATATAAAATAATCAAAAACAATCTCCTTCTAAATAGTTTCTTTCACAATGGATTTACCTGAAAAATATAAAAATAGGTTTCATTAGTTAATAAGTGACACATCATTTTTGCTTCCGGCATGGTCTGCGTACATCAGCGTGTATATGTTGTGTGTGTTCTGCGTGTGCGTTGGCGTGCATGAATGTAGATATATGCGTGCAAGTTTGCGTGCAATTATATTTACAAACCGCAATATTGGAAAGATTTTAATCCTATATTATTCCAAGATGTGGTAACCCAATACATTTATTGAAGCTTAAAGATAAACACTCTTTGTGAGTTAAAATAAAATGTATTTGTACCACATAGTTAAATTACTCATTAAAATTATAAAACAGATCAAAATCTATACCGACGAAAATTAAACAGTATCGAAGAATTTATCAGATTTTTATGATGAAAATTCGGTACCATTGTGCAAAATAGATTTTTTTTAAATGCTGCTACTGAAATAAAATTTCGAAACTAGATCAAATGTACCCACATAACCACCTATATTCATTAGACATCTACATCACTTCCAATAATCCATAAAAGATAGAAAATATCTTAAGAATATCCTTTAAGGGTCGTATTCACCAAACTGATCGAGGATTAAATTATGGATCAGCAAGTCCGTGAATCAAAGCTAACACTGGATTAAATTCCTACGGTATTCACCATCAGCCGATTAAGTGATCCATTGGTTAACTGGAAGAGAAATAAAAGCTTCGTTTTGATTGGATAAGAACGATGATAGCTTTTATTCACCGTTCGGCTTCAATTAACTAATCAATCGGATTAGAAGATTAGAAAGGGAAAAAAACAAATTGGCAACACTGGTACACGGTTCGCTCTTGTTTACTTCGCATTTGTTTACTCACAGATTAAAAATGAATTTTACTTTAGAATATTTTTAAAAAGAATAATGACGCAGACGACAACTATTTACGCTACGATTTAAAATTTTGATTGTTATGGATAAGAGAAAAAATTTCTCCGAACTGGAGGCTAAGGTGAAGTTAATGCATTTTTCTTCTCTGTGGCAGATGACAGCCTATTAACTAACATTTGTATTAGAGATTCCACGGAATCTTTATTTAATCGATAGTGATATCGAAATGCCACATTATCCAAAGAATCCAAATCATTTACTCTAATTTGATGCACCGACCTTTTCCTTCTTTCAAATGTTTCCAATAATTCTAAGCTTTCAATATCATCTAGTAAGAATAGATCGTCAACATCAGCTATGTTTGTTATTTGTTTATGAAGCTGAGCTGCGGAGTGCGCATGCGTTACGAAAAGATTATCTCTGTTAATCCTCCGATATTCGAGGATAAAAAACGAAGTGTTAAAGTAGCTGGTGAACTGCGGATTGTTGGAGAATACCGATTTTCGTATGATCGAACGATTATCACTGATCCGAGGTTTAATCCGAGTGTTAAGAAGTTGGTGAATATGACCCTAAAAGTCCTGGATATCCTGTACTACATATAGATATCTATTAGATGTTTAAATGTCAACAAAATTTAGACGTACCTTTTTCCATGTCTAATAAATGTAACATATTAGATCAAAATAAGGTTTAGATATTTTCAATATATATTAAATGCAATAACTCCAATAATTGCATATTTGGAAATTTAACAGGCATCTAACGGATATAAATAAGAGTGACATTTGTCGTGCAAATAGATATCTGTAGCATGTTTATAGAATTTTAATGGGCAAATTTTTTAACTTTTATAGATGTCTTATGCATATATGTGGCTGTGTGAAGTCGAACAAAAGTTGCAAAATAATAAATCGTTTTTTATGGTTGTAATGCAAATGTTTTTACGAGGCACAATTTCAGTTTACAGAATTGTTATAAACTTAAATTTAAAATTGAAAGGGATAATAGAACACATGGAAACGTGGAATACTCATCATCAAATACATTGCTGCAGCTCAAGTGGTGAACTGCTATGTGGCGTAAAAAGAAAAGCAACACCAAAGTAGGACGTGTGGTGCAAAAAAGAACTTTATTAATAATAAGTGTTGTATCTAAGGCCGCAGTAACAGGAACTTCTGAAACTATTCTGCTGCCAACAGTAATGCAAACTTTATCGTTTCACTGTGACGAATGATGCACTTGACGAAGACACCAGGTTTATTCCGGACTTCATCATCAGCAGCAACCACAGAGCAACAGAGTAAGGAATCAACTAGACTCGACAAGACGGTTCTAAAAGTGAAGCCTCAACTGTAACCGAGGCACCATATTAGAACGAGCAAAACCAGGAATAAATATATACCTGGCAAGACGACTTTCGATATGGGGAGAAAGTGAAGTTACTGTAAGGCGCTTAGAGTGATCGGCGGCCATATTGGGATGAGCAAGAAGCAAGTAACAACGTAAAATCTACTTATAAAACTGCTTATGTATCTGCTTCAAAAGGGGGAGGATTGGCCCCACTCACACAAAAACTGTTTCTAAAACTATTTCGAAGTCATTTTCTTAGCCAGTGTAAGAACGTTATTCGACAAGGATTTATTTAACACAACAGTATTAAGTGTACTTTTTTTTTTTTTTTTTTTTTTTTTTTTTAGGAATTAATAATAATTCTCTAATAATTTTCTTGGCGACTGTAAAGGGATAAGCCTTTATTAATTCTATATACATAAGAATAATGTATTGTTTCGTAAAAGAATTTCGATCTCCAGTTTTCGATGGATTTACATGTTTTGAGATGTCCCGATCATGATTTGACCATTTCTAGAAGATAAATGTCCGTCTGTGTGCCACAGATTTTGTGGATACCATATCTCACAAACCAGTGAACAAAATGTTAACAAACTTGATATTTAGATATTGTCTTAAACTGCTCTTGATTACATTTGGAGAAAAATTTGTTCAACATGGTGGCGTTGTCATCTCATTTTCTAATAATATTTAATATTTTAGAATAGGACAAATTTCGAATAAATGTGCAATATGAGAATTAATTTTTAATTTTGCAATGCGAAATAATATTTATATATATTTAAAAATAGTCAACCAGGAAAAAAAAATTATATTTAGGGCATTGCTTCCCTCTCCCCCAATCAGGGAAAGTGTACTCCAGGTGGTAAATTATTTTAATAGAGTAAATTATTTCAATAGGTAAATTATTTCAATTCTTTTAAAAGAACTCGTCAATACCTTTAAAATGAACGAGTGAAGCATAGAGCTGGGATAATTTGAAGCAATATATATATAAATTGCTGTAACCCTACCAAAATTACTAGTTTTTTTAAACCTGTTGCATCAGGAAACCCCATACATAAAAAAACTGTCTTTTGTTATGAAAATCATGGGGGAAGTGTGTTTTCTAGTCAATCTTCTGTTCATTCATCTCCTAATAATTTAAATTCTTCTTGTAATAACACTCAATTTTACGAAAGTTTCTATCCTAAAATGTTTTGCTTTAAATATAAATTTTGTAATAATATACGTTGTAAATTATGTCCCGTTTCAGATCTTACACAAATCGATAATTCAGATAAAAATAAGATTTTTTGTAAAACTTTCAATTGTATATATAAACTAACTTGTGAAATGTTTAATTTTGTTTATATTGGACAGACTAAAAATACTCTTAACATTCGAATCAGTTTACACCGTAGTCAACTTAATCATGTCAATTCAAAAAATCCCCCCCCCTCTCTAGAAATCAAACACTTTGCTGAACACGGTATTGAAAACATGGTGGTTAGAATTATAGACATTGTCAGTAATGAAAATACACGTAAATGGTGGGAAAGTTTTCATATTAATCAATTTAAAACTTTATTTCCATTTGGGTTAAATACTCAAGTTTTTGATAAAACTGTTTCCATTTCATCTATTATAAACAATAATAATCCATTGATTGTTGAATCTACATCTCTGAATTATCAAGCCAAAGTTAAACGACAACGCAGAGGTGGTCGTAGAACTAAATGTACTTTAGATGTTACAAGAAACACTTTAACAAACATAGTTAAAACGTTAAAACAATTTCAATTGATAAAACCAAATATGATTAAAAACTTTGTATATGGTATAAGAATAAAACATATTAAACATATGTGGCATTATTGCCAAGAAGTTATACAAACCAATACCGATTTGAGTACTACCGTTTATGCTATAGTATCGGAAAACCTTAAAGTTAGAGCAATTAAATACAATTTCGATGTAAAATATAATGAATATGAAAGTACTTCTTATAAAGAATTCTGTATCTTTAATTTTTACAATAAATCTTTTAATTATATTCTATTTGCTTACATTTTTAGAAATATTAAAAATTCTTTTCCGTTAAATAATATAAATATAAGTGCAGCTTTTAAATATAAAACCCCTCTTGGTAGATCCATTTTTAACTATAATCAAATTTCACGCAATTTAAATTGTAATTCTCCACTGCAATGTTGTTGTAAACCGGATTCTATAGGTTTTGACATTAATCATAAACATATAATAACTGGTGATTTAGATATTGTCAAGAATTCAATATTAAAAAACTTTATGAAATTGGGCACAGTTTATAAATCGAAAAAAAAACAGAAACATTAAAACTTCTATAAAAGCTAATCTGGAATTCATATATAAAATGGCTGTAAAATATAGTTTACCATTATGCTCATTTGATGAATGGAAAGAAAAATTTATATTACATTTTTTTAGTTATTATCCACATCAATATACAGGCCAACATTTTAATATGCGTTTATTAAAATGTGCTACTTCTGATCTACAAAATAATTATGTAATTTCCTATTTAGATAAAGTTGCAACTAATTAGGATTTTACTTGTAAAAAATACTATTACGATTTATTAATTCAGTCTTATAATGACATCAATTTATATAAACCTTTAAATGTAAGTGAACGTGAAATTAAAAATTGAATTTCTGCTTTATATAAAAAAACAGGTTTTACAATCAAGAATTTTAAATTTAACTACTTAGCTCTCATTCCTAAATTACATAAAAATCCTATCAAGTTTCGTCGTGTCACAATAACATGTAATACATATCTTACTTTCGCTAATGACAAACTGTTAACAATTTTAAATAAACTAATTGAAAAAATATGGATCGAAGGCTATTTTTTTGTTAAAAATAGTTATAATGTAGTTAAAATAATTTCAAATAACACTGTTAAAAAAGTTGTAAGTTTTGATTTTGCTGATTTATTTAATACAATAGACATTCACATTTTATTTCAGGTTATGTTAAATTACTTTGAACAATATGATTTACAAGAATTCATTACATTTCCCAAATTTAAAGCCCTTTTGACTATCGTTTTAAACGAAATTTTTTTATATAATGCGATTTGTTTTTACCAACAGATCAACGGAATCCCTATGGGGGGAGGATGTTCCTCTACCCTTGCAGATATCTATTTACATCATTATGAATGTGGTACACATATTTTAAATGAAATTTTGTGTATAAGATATGTTGATGATATTCTAATTGGATATGAACAAAATGAATTTAATCTAAATTTTAATTTTTACCCCAATAATCTAATTTTAATTGAAACTGCTCCTAACATATATAGTAGTGTTGATTTTTTAGACGTTAATATTTGTATTAATAGTGAAAGTATCGTAATAAAAATCTATGATAAACGAGATGCTTTTAAATTTGAAATTAATCAAATTTCTCCTTGGTCTTCATGTTTACATAAAAATATATTCAGAAATATTATAATTAACCAACTTATTCGATGCAGTCGAATTTTTACATATAGTAATGACAGTGACTCTTTTGTAGTTAATTTTATTCAAATTGCCTTAGATAATAATTATCCTCTTTATTTTCTGTTAAATATTCTTAAACAATATTACAAATTAGATTATCATACTTGCAAATCCCATTTTTTGAATCGTTTCTCAATTTGATTTTGAAGTGTTAACCTTTCATTAACTGTGAATTTCATTAACTGTAAATTTCTACGTTTGGATTGAGTTGAATGGGTGGCATATGGCTTCATGATTTTTCTTGTATGTTGTTTAAAATTTTTATTTGGTTTTTCTTGTAAAGATTTTTCATGGGTTTCTTTGGGATTTAATCCTTATTTTGCCTCTTTCATGTAAGTTTATTCTGAGTTTTGACACAGTATCTGGTATCCGGGTGTGTTGACCGGTCGTAAAACATGTTTAACCGGAGTAGGGTGGTCACAACTCCCCCCTGCCATTTAGATACTTTTGTCTCCATTTTTCTTTCGCTCCTCTTCAGTTACATTTGTTGATGTTATTTTTTCATTCTATTTAGATATATATATATATATATATATATATATATATATATATTAAGCGTACTTGATAGATCAGTATTGTCTATGAGTACTTTTAGTACCCAAATATTTTTTACGCTAAAAGAAGTAATATAAACATTTCAGATATACACTACTGGCCATTAAAATTGCTACACCAATAAGGAATGATAATAACGGAATGAACTTTGTTGGACACATACATTATAGTAGGAAGAACAATTGATTAAAATTTCAGGATATTTCGAGTTATATGTACTGAGAAAACAGTACATAAAGCAGTGACTTCAGTCAGCAATAATAGCACTTATTTGCCTAGGCATTGAACCGAACAGTAATTGGATGACATGTACAGATAGAGCACTTCATGAAGCTTCAACACGATGCCACAATTCATCGATCGAAGTTACTAGTGAGTGGTGGGGGCCAGTCGCTTTTCAACGATTAAACAGTCATTTTCATTGGTGCGAGATCAGGAGAACGCGCTTGCCAGAGCAACAGTTGATAACATTCTGTATCAAAGAAGGTCGGAACAATACAAACAACTTGCGGTCGTGCATTATCTTGCTTAAATGTTGCACTTCGGAGGCCTTGAATATAGGGCAGAGCGATGGGCATTAACTCTTCAGAAATGTAATGGCTGGTATTTAGAGTGGCCAGAATGAAAACAAGAGGTGATCGGGACGTGTATCCAATGGTACCACATACCATCAATCCAGGTGGTGACCCAGTATGCGGCTACCAAAATTCTGATTACCCTCAAAACTGCATCATTGATATGGGCGCCACTAATGTGTGATCAGCGATGAACCTGGATGCTGGAATGGCGTGAAGTCACCTTTCAGACAAATCATAATCTTTTTTACAGCATCAAGATTGCCTTATCCGTATTTAACGGCATTATGAATAATGCACATTGCCAGCTGGGATTCGACAACATTATACTGTCCATCATTCCCAATGATGTTATGGGTTCCCATTGGATACACGTCTCGATTACTTCATGTTCGTATTCCTGGCACTCTGAACAATGGCCATTAAATTTCTGATGAGTTAAGGACCGCCCCTCTGCCCTGTATTCGAGGCCTACGTAGCGCAAAATTTAAGCAAGATAATGCATGACCGCAAGTTGTTTGTATTGTCCGGACCTTCTTTGATACAGAATGTGTTTAACTGTTGCTCTGGCCAGCGCATTCTCCTGATCTTGCACCAATGAAAATGACTGTTTAATAGTTGAAAAGCGACTGGCCCCCCACCACTCACCAGTAACTTCGATTGATGAATTGTGGCATCGTGTTAAAACTTCATGAAATGCTCTACCCGTAGATGTCATCCAATCCCTGTTCAATTCAATGCCTCGGCAGATATGTGCTGTTATTGCTCACAGATGTCGCTGTTTTATGTACTATTTTCTCAGTACATATTACTCCAAATTTCCTGAAATTTTAATCAATTGTTCTTCCTACTATAATGTATGTGTCAAACAAATTTCATTCCATTATTATCATTCCTTCTTGGTGTAGCAATTTTAATAGCCAGTAGTATATTATAAAGCTCAGGTAATTGAACAAACGTAATGATAATAGATCTATATGTGTATCATTCTATTCAATAAAATAATGGGTAATCTGCAATGCTTGTGAAAGGACTACTACATCTCTTAACGCGAAGATAAATATGGAATTTTTTTATTATTCAAGTATATTTACTGAAACTTACTTTTGAAACATAATTCCCGGAACCTTCTTAGATGGTCTGTTGGTGCAACCATAGGCTGAACATACCATTTTTGAAAATTTATAGTCCCTTCTACAAATAACACAGAATCGTAGCAATTGTAACAACTGTACGAAAAACACCTTAATGTTTTAATCACAGACTGAGGAATCAACTAGATCCGGCAAAACGTTTCTAAAAGTGAAATCTCATTGTTAACTGAGCGTCCATATTAGGGCAAACTTAATCTGTGCTCTAAGCGCCTTAGAGTTACTTCATTTTTTCCCCATACCAGATAATCGTCTTGTCAGGTCTAGTTGATTCTTTAGTCTGTGGCAGCAACTACCCTGGCAAGAATGCTTTGTGTGAGTCGATGGAATTTCGTAAATCAGATTTAATGGTCCTAATCAGATTTAATTCTTAAATGGTCCTACAGGGCAGATTGGACAATTGTGGTGGTGGCCAAGGTAAGGGATTACTCCTGAACAATCCATTCCTTGAGCGCAATTCCGATTCGAAGAATTAAAAGCGACGATGAAATGCCCAGCGACGGTGAAATGCACTTTGAATGAACAAAGAACACATTGTTTGAAGATCTCATTACTCCATACTAATTGTACTGATATGAGAATTGGTACAATTCATACTAGATTAGTTATGAGCAATTTAAAGGTTTAAAAAAAACTTTTACAAATTGATTAGTTTTAGAAATATATGGAATCGCATTTATAATTAATTTTGAAAAAAAAAAATAATAATTGTTAGTCAGCCTCAGTAACTCAGCCACTCTCAGTAAGTCAATTCAAACGTTTTTGTAAAATTTTTTATTAAGTAAAGTAAGTGCATAAAACTTTAATTTATTTTACATATATCTTTTATATAAATGAATGTACAAAGTTTAAAGCAGTAATATGAAGTTTTTAAAACCATGTGGATAGTGGTTAAAAAAGCACTTCCTAGAAAATTATTTTGGTGTGTGTGCCTTTTTACTTTGTCTTACCCATAAGATAGAGAAAGTATTGTTTTTGGGTTAAATTTTCGAAATCGAATTATTGTTATATTTACACGTTTTGGTCCCCTGAATACGAAAATCATGTTTTTAGCAGTAGGTCTGTGTGTCTGTCTGTTATCAGCATATCTCATGCAAAATATGGTAAAGATGGTAAGGATAATATTCACTGTTCGTTTACAGGGCTACTTAAAAGGCCTAGATTATAGTGCGACAATAGTTGAAAATTGGTGGAAGTGTATTTTAGGTTGTGCCGTGTATTATTACTAAAGGATTATGTTTAGGTGCACCATGGGGTTTGTACCTAATCTTCAAAAGATATAAAGGCTGCAGATATTTAAGCGACAACGTTCTTTTTTATTGTTAGTGGAAGTGCTTTACTATAATATTTTACCATGTCCAGGAAAGCTACTTAAAAATTGAAACGAATTCCTCATATACATATGATAAATAATGTTTTTAAGCTAAATATTTGTCACGTGTTTTTTGCATATTTACACATTTTGAGGCTTCCTGATTATTGAAGTCAAGTTTTTTAACGCTTGATCTTTGTTTATGTGTCTTAGAGTAACTTGAAACCGAATAATTTCAGGAGATCCAAAAGTTGCATTTTGAAATTAATATAAATTTTCTGGAAAAGTTAATAAGTTTTAAAGAATGTAGTGTGTGAAAGTTGTCTGAATAAATTTAAGTGAACTTTTAATTTTAATAACAGATTTAAATTCCATATAAATGTAGGTGCAATAACGAAACGGAGGGATGAGGGAACGGTAGCCCCCTCATGCAGAATTAATTATCATATAAAACTCTTACGATGCCTTATTTGAATTTTTTAAACATAGGTTTGCATAACAGTACTCGTTATATTACCTCTTAATCACAAACCTTTATTTATAGTACTAAATATCAGGGTAAGAGAAAATCGCGTGAGTGACATACCAGATTATTTATTTATAACCACGAGTTGAAAGACAGCATGTATTAAATATCACATAATTCCTATTTTTTAAAAAATTGCCTGGTATATATTTTGCACATAAATGAGAAATTCTTTTTTAAAATCTTTTTTTTTTTTTTTTTTTTTTTTTCGTTTGAAATTCACAATATTTATATGGGAAATATACGTATATGAATTTTCAAACCTATGTTATAGATATAAGAATAAACTTTTCTTTCCTTTTTTTTTTTTTTTAAATAAAAATAAATGTATATTAGAAAACATTTTTTTTTTAAATTGTTTTATATGCGATTCTTTCTACTTTGTTAAATTTGTATAAATACATATCTCTAACGCAAAAAACCTTACATGGAATTTTAAACAGCTCTTTCATGTATATATTTACTTTAAAACTAAATTATATTGATGTAATTTTTAAGATGAAACTTTGGCAATTCAAACGTAAACATGGGTCTTAAATTTGTAAATGCAGTTGCAAATACTATTAATGGTGAATAAATCTTCAATTTTATTTTGACATAAAATAAACATGGGGTTTACAATTTCATTCTCCAAAGCATTTTTTCAACTGACAAATATCTATATTTTCAGTTTTTACCTTTTTACTCACACTACTTGTGATTTACTTCTCATCTCAAGTTTGAATTTTTCTGTATAATGATATTTTCCATCTTTTTTATGAAATTTAATGTAAAAATATCTAATTAGTTTTCAAAAATGAATCTTAACCACGAGAGGATTTCCATTAGTTTGGTTTCTTTTCGTAGATATATAGAGTATAATTCGTCTTAATTGAGTACTTATTTCTTACACCTCTTCTTTAATTGGACATTTGGCAAGTAACCAGCATTCAAGAAACATGAAAAGAACTTTTTATTATAGCTTTTTCTCTTTCAGAATTTAATTAACTAAAACAAATAAACTTAATTGAAGAAAAAGTTGGCTGAGGTTTTTTAAACTAATTAGTCAAAACTTTTGTTGTAATTCTTTGTAAAAGAATTTTGTGCTTTTTCGAGAGAGTTATTCACTTGAGAACTCATACCTACCAAACAAAATATAAAAGACTAACGTAATAATGATAAACACTATCTCGACGTCATTAAAAGTAAATTGCCTAAATTGAATGTTGTAATTTTTTAATAAAATTTAAATGTTTATTTATTTATGTTTATATTTTTATTGAAGCATTGAAAATTTAAGAAAAATTATGATTATTAATTATAATAAGTACATAAAACTGTTGTTTTTGTAAATTATTTTCTAGAGACACTATCTGCACACAGAAAAAAAATGGATATGTTAGATTTTAAACAATTCTGCTCTTCCAGGAAAACTTTTGTCTTTCAGTAACATTGATTTAAAAATATTAATAAAAGTAATACTTCTTTCGACTAATATCTTTAGGCAAAAAAAAAAAAAAAAACTTTTCTAATCTGCCACAGACGACAATGTATATATATATATATATTCTTTTCGTACCCCAATTAAAAAAAAAAAAAAAAGATGCTGTATATTAACACAGGTAAATCTGCACTTTTCCTGAATATACTTATTATAAATTGTTATAAAAATAGTGGAACGAAAAAAAAAAAAAAAAAAAAAAAAAAAAAAGTCTGTGGGAGCCTTTTTTTACTTTCTCTTATCCATAAGGTAGAGAAAATATTGTTTTTCGGTCAAATTTTCGGAAGCGAGTTTTTGTTATAATTACACGTTTTGAGGTTCCCTCAATCCAAAAATCATGTTTTTAACGGTTGGTCTGTGTATGTGTTTGTCTGTTATCAATATTTCTCAAGAACAAATGGTAAATGGTAATCAACCAGTCAAAGACATGCACACCATTGTCCTTAAACCATGCCTTCGTGTCGCATGAGGTATAATAGAGCCATTGTGGTTGAATTGAGTAGTCTCCGTTTGTGATAAGGGATCTTTTTGCAGCAGATTATGAGCCAGATTGACTCTATAATCTTATGAAGATTTTTTATTTTACAATTACTTTGAGTTTGCCTCCACTAGCAGCAAAGCCTGCATACATCACAACACTTTCCCTTCCAAACGGACGCTTCGAATACAACATCTGTTCTCGGCGAATATCATGACTATAGTATTGAAGGTTATCTGGCCCATGTATGTTGAATTTTTTCGTCAGAGAATATCACAATTTGCCACTTCTCTCCGAATGGCATGTATTTATTTTTATTTTTATTTTTATTTTCTTTAAATTCTAGACGGCATCTTTTATTCTTTATCATCAGTGGAGTTATTCCCTTCATTTTCGTGTACTGTAAATGAGAATTCATTAATATTACTCTCCTACTTGAAAAAGACATTTTTTTTGTTCGAAATTCTATGTATAAAGTGACACTTTTGTTGAAGAACTTCATCCCCGTAGATCGCTTCTGGAAGTAATCTGAAAAATTCTTCATGAAATTATTAAGAACAATACCTTTTCAATTTATAAGTAATAATAAAAGGATTTAACCTAAATTAACTTACAGCAAAAATCTGTCCTTCTTCACATTCGGGCAATGGTGTGCCTCTATCCATCTTTGACAACGCTCATAGTGATGAACGTGCTAGAATAATACTCTACGTGCTAGAATAATACTTGGGCTTCGCGCCAAGACGAACATCATGGTCGTATACAAATATTTCATTTGGCGTAAAATTTGCATAGTGGCCATATCATTTTGTAAAATTATCGTCTTGTTTGAAATTACAAGTCATATAGCATACGTAATTACATTTTACAGAATACATACGATTGTTGCTACAATAATATACATAATAAAAAGATAAACTTTCTTTCACAATTCGGGCCAATGATTTTGGTCACACAATTTGAAATGGCCTTATACTTTTGTCAAGACTGTAGCACTGAGATTAAAATGGTTAAACAGACACTTATTTACAGATATTTTAGCATTCTAGCCCAGAGACGCTAAAAGAAATAATTTTATATTTGTCACTGAAATATAGATAAATCTACCTACACAAATTTCCTGATAATACGCTTTAAGCTTAAAGTATCTCTTTTTTCTGTATTTAGATGACGCCTATGTATAATCTCTCTCTCTCTCTCTCTCTCTCTCTCTCTCTCTCTCTCTCTCTCTCTCTCTCTCTCTCTATATATATATATATATATATATATATATATATATATATATATATATATATATATATATATATATATATATATCAGGCATCATCATAATTTTAATTTCTTAGGAAAATCATTTTAAAATTTAATTTTTAGTGACTTATCAAAACTGTTATCGAATAGAGGAATAACATATCTATTTATAATATGATTGCAAAACTTTTATTAAAAGTATTTTAACATTCAAGATATTATTTCGTTTTCAAACAAAAATTCTTTCACTTTTATTCAAAATTATCAAGCTATGGTCAACAGTACTCAAATTTTGATTTTACGCGCGAAGTAATTAATGCCATACATTAAAATAGAATATATTCAATTTACTATAAATAGACATTTATCGCATTATTCTAGTGTTTGAGATTAAACATTTATGACATTACTCGTAAGTAAATTCGTTATCTGTAAGACTATATATTTATTTTAATGCTTTAAAAATCGATTCATTTAATTAATGAAATAAAAGAGATCCTCTAACTTGTTATAATTCATATTTTATGCTTGTTTTAGATACAACATTAAATTAGTAAAATTTTATACTTAGAATATCTAGCATGGTGAATAAAATTAAAGTAGTATTTAAGATGCAATGCTAAAATCTTATTATTTTTAGAATAACAAGTTCGTACTGAAATACAAAAGCATGTATGATTTATATGAAATGCGATGGTGGAAATTGAATTATTTTACAAATATTTGAAATATATTACAAAAATTATAAAATCAATTCATGGAAAGAAAATAAGACAATTAAGTGTATTTGAATTAATTTTATATAAAATAATCCTTGTGACAACAGATTAGAGTAAATATTAATATAAACTAGGGCTGTGCCGATTAATCGATTAATCGGTTCGGTTAATCGATCAAGGCTTAGTCCCGATCAATTTTTTTAATCGAGTTAATCGGATCGATTAATTCGATTAAAAATTTTCAAAATCCGATTAAAATTTTCAAACTACAAATTAAAGTAAAAATGTTGTTCTGCCTACAAAATATTTTTTCACATATTTTGCTAACAAACATTCTAAGAAACATCCATCAAATAATGAAAAAGTAAAACAATAATAATCATATTAATAATAAATAAATGAACGAATAAAAATAAAATCTCTCAAAAGAAGTTGTTGCACTTTTGTTGATAGAGAAAAGGGCGAGGACAGTTATTAAACAAAATTCCGCTTAATGTGCATGCTGGAGCAACACCACCTGTCTGTAGCCTTCTACAGAATGTGTTGGCTAGGGTAATAGTATTCTCAGAAACAAGAAGCTTTCAAAAAATAGAAATGCTAAAGAATAAAATAAAAGGGGGGATTGAGATTTCCACTATCCGTCTGATGGGGGAAATGTCAACAGACTTTCATAATATCTTCAAGCGTTTATTGTCTGTTCAGAATTGCTGGTAGTAACTATTGAAGTAGAAACAGAAATTATCATTCTGTGTTCTAGTCCGAAGTGACAAAGAAGAACTAAAATATAAGAATTTGAGATTTTTATGATAAAGATATGAAATTTTGAGAATTCATTTAAAAATAGTGACAAGCGAGATGGACAATGAAATTTAAAAATAAAATATGTGTAAATTTATTTAATGTTTCTTTCAAAATGAATCGAAAAATTAATTCATAAATTAAAAAAA
The DNA here is from genome assembly GCA_963930645.1 of Salticus scenicus. Lineage (NCBI taxonomy): Eukaryota > Metazoa > Arthropoda > Arachnida > Araneae > Salticidae > Salticus > Salticus scenicus. The sequence goes on from OZ005649.1 coordinate 186,367,873, forward strand.
AATGAACAAGTGAAAATATTTATATAAAATTAACGCTTAAAATCACCAATTATTACTCTGAAAATTGATTTAAATTTCAGTTAAGAAACAGATATAAATAATTAGACAAAAATTCTTGAAAAAAAAATTTTTTTTTGTCAAACTTATGAATAATATATATATATATATATATATATACAATATGAGAGTTTTATTTATCATTGAAATAAAATTATATAAAGAAAAATGAAAACCGATTAAAAATCCGATTAATCGACCGATTAATCGATTAATGAACTACGATTAACCCAGTTAAAACTCTTAATCGATTCCCACCCCTAATATAAACATTTATTAAAATGTTATATTTTACTATATTTGTTAATTACATTAATTGTTGATATTTAGTTGATACTTTAAAGATACTCTTATAACCGATATTGATAACTGTAAGGCTTTCAGACGCAGTCTAAACAGGATTATTCCAAATAAATTGAATTCCATTGAAGAAATTGAAAATACACTGACGAGAGGATTCGGGGAAAGAACCTGTCTTTCTGTTTTCTTCTTTCGCACATAACTTGTAAACAAATTAATAAAGGAGCATAAAATTTTGATTCAATAACGGCTGTCGAATAAATAATGCAATTTTATAAAATTTTAACATAATCAATAATTTTTAAACTGATATCCATTCCTTTTTCTCAACAGTAAGCATGCAAAAAAGGAAAAAATTAAACAATAATAATAATAATAATAATAATAATAATAATAATAAAAAAAAAAAAAAAAAAAAAAAAAAAGATAACTAAATTAAAAATTGCTGTTATGGATACATTAAAAGTAGGTGATAAAAATCATGTCTCCATATGTTAAATTTAAACAAGGGTTTCTTAGTATTCACCGATATTTTTTTTTCTGAAAAAATATAATTAATAGCTTATATATTATGAAAATAGACAGGGTAATAAAAATGTATATTTTACAACGGACATCTATCTCTTCGAGTTTTTATATTTGTGTGTATATTTATTTATTTATTTATTTTTTAAGTTATTCATATACCGAAAGAGGAAGAAGGAAAAGAAAAATGAACAGAGGGGAAAAAATGATTTTAGTTTAACATGCAGAGGTATGTGTATATTTTCTTATCTACAATGCATCTTTAACATTCTTTCTCATTTAGCTTTCTTTTCTGGATATTTTCAATTTTTCATTCCTTCCAAATTTTATTTTTGAGAAAATTTAATTAATATCAGTTTAAAAATTTTAACTTTTCTTAAAGTTATTTAAATTCAATTAATGATTTCATAACGAACTTTCCATCCAAATTTTGTGTACAGATGTCCATTCTTTAAAGTATTATGCGTAAAAGAACAAAACGAAAAAACAGGGTGTTCCTTTAATTTTTCTTCCTGCTATACCCATGGTTATTACAGCAACGCCTTTTTTCAACGACTGCCCCGCCAGTATTTTTATGCAATATGTTTCCTTTTAAGTTTAAGGCTTTTTTAAAATCAAAATTTCTAAATAATAATACTCGTGCAGGAATTAAGAAAATTCAAGAACTGTACGACTATCATATCATACCTGATGACATTTATAAATTATTTCCGAGAAATGTTAACCCCGACATTTTTTACACACCAGAAAAAGCATTTTTTTCTCTTATTTCATCGTAATTACATAATGGAGAAGGCTACCAGCGGCCGAGAGGTTCTATTCTCCAAGCTGGTAGACGTGAGGTGCCAGGTTCGATCCCAGGTTGCGCTCGTCGGCCAAGCCATTCAGAATTTTCCGTGTTTTCCTCCGCAACTTTCGTAAATATGCGCTAGAATTCCTAAAAAGACCTCAGGACAATCCCTCTCAGGCCCAGGACCCTTAGTGCTGTCAATTGGCCTTAATTCCAACACACACACACACATAATGAAGAAAATTTCTGTAAAATCATAGTGATATGAAAAAAGGGCGGGGCTAACAGTACTCCTGAATAAATTATAGATGTTACCAGGTATGGTATATATATAACTGTAACCCTTTGCATTCCAAATTATCTTATTTGTGGAAAAATAGCTTGAAACTTCTGTGTATTATATTTCTTTATGCATGAGAAACATCTCAATGAAATACTGTAGGAAATGTAAATGAAATCCTGTACAATTTTTATTAAAATCACACAATCAACTGATTGGAAGAAAATCATAGTTAATGAAATTTTATTTTTTGGACTGAGTGAAAATAATGCCTGGACCAGGAGTCGAACCTCGGATCATTGACTTTCCCGGTCATTTTCATTCATTCGGAAAAATAAAATTTGAATAAATATGATTTTTTTCCAATCAGTTGACTATGTGATTTTAATAAAAATTGTATTTCTTTCTCCCATTGTTTAATGGTGTTTTCCATTACCTGCGGCTTATTTCTGTCGAGCTATCTACATGATAGACCAGATGTTTCTGCCTAAAATTTGTCTGAGTGAGTAATGCCGACCGGTTGTCGGCCTGGATAGCTCAATTGGTAGAGCCTTGACCTTGTAAGTCAATGATCTGGGGTTCGACTCCCGGTCCAGGCATTATTTTCACTCAGTCGGAGAAATCCTGTAGTAATGTAATCTTATACGGAATGTAAATGAAATGCTGTAGTAATATAATCCTGTAGTTCCAATGAAATTCTGTAGAAAATTTACGCTATATTGTGGAATTTAGGCTATATTGTGGAATTTTTTTGATGGGGCTTTATGTATGGGTGGGATACAAAGGGTTAATATAATAATATCATGTTCATTAAATGAATAAATGAAATAATCGTATATATATTAAAATTTATAAGCTTTTATGTTTTCCAGATATATAGCCATATTTCAAACAACAACTGATTTTTCAACATGAGAATAATCAAAAATACATTTGAGTGCTTTGAAAGAAATCTTATTTGTTTTAATAAATATTCAAAGAAATTCCAATAATGCCACCCTTTCTATGTTCTAAATATAATCAATGCCTATCGACGCTTATACGAAACTATGCCCGAACGAAGATTATTTCTGTTCGCAAAGAATATTACTTTTGGAAGTCTAGATTAGATTGAATTTTTCTTAGACACATCCAGTAAGAATGCCTTAAAACTACTTCATGAAATTTAGTAAAATAGTAGCCTGGAGCCTCATAGGATACTTTTAGTGTATTCTGGTACTTGGATTAAAATGAAGAATTCTAACTGAATAAAATATTGTTGACAAAATAATATGGTTACCCCCCCCCCCAAAAAAAAAAAAAAAAAAAAAAAAAACATTTTTAATAGAAATTTTAAAAGTGATATTTTCTTATAGAAAAGTAATTAAACATAAAGTATAAATATATCGAGACAAAATTTGAAAATTAATTTAGAGGTAATTTAATTTACAAAATTAATACATATATAGGAAATAAATTTAAAAAAACAAATATTTTTACAAAATTATAATTTTGAATTATAAGTTAAAATAAATGTATATATAAAAAAGAGAAGTAAAATGTCAGTGAAATATCTAGTAAAAAGCCTTATTATTATTATTATTATTATTATTATTATTATCTTAATTTATAAGAAAATGAAACGCACGCTGAAATAATATTTATTTTTTAAATATTTTATAATTAAAAAAGGCATTTATTTTCACTTTTGTGCCGTTTAATAAAATGTGAATATATCAAGAGTCACAGCAGATGAGGTGGAAAAATAGGGATTTTATTCTCAGTTTTAAAATCTCTATTCAATTACGTCATTGATTTATGAGCAAAGGAATTTAGATGCAAACAAAATAAGTAACAGCATGATAGGTGATTCCGTAGCTGAGAGGTAACGTCATCGTTAACTCAGCGGTGGACTCTAGTTCGATCCTGACTGGTTGAACAGAATACCTGGATGGTATTTTATTTAACGCAAGTTATTGTTAATGGTGTTCCCTACGTAAAAATATCTGTTGTGTACGAATATTTCCTGTATAGAGCAATTTCTGAATATATCTGTCAGCGCATTTATTTATTTATTTATTTATTTATTTTTTAATAGTATAAGGACATTTTTTTTTTGTTATGTTTCTGCACGAAATTTTCTGTAATATAAATTTTTTTTAGAGTGTAGAAACAATGGATTTAAAATCTATTTCTTTCTAAAAATAACATAGGAACCATTATATGAATGAATACATTTTTATTTATAATTGTTTAAAAAATTATGCAGTTACTTCCCACTCTTAAAGTAATATAATTTTTAAATTAATGAAAGTATAAAATATTTTTTAAAAAGTTTAAAATTATATTTCACTAAATTTCTCTTAAGGAAAAAAAATGCCTAAAGCACGTCAGAATTAATTACATTTATTTTATAAAACATTCATTAGCGGAATTAAAATTTAAAAACCCGTTAATGAATGTCGTTAGTTTTTAAACTCAAACATCAAAACTTTAATTAAGTCAGACTTTTTTTTTTAATTAAATCATCTTTGGATACAAAATATTTTTTAAAATTCAATTAAAACATTATATTATTATTATTATTATTATTATTTGACTGTTCAACACTACTTTAATTAGTTTATATAATATTTGTGTATGTTCGTGATACAAATTAAAAGAGAATTCTATTCTGTATTGTTTATCATTAAAAACATTACACTTTTTTTAAAAGAAGAATCGGGGATGATGAATTTTATTTGGTACTGTTTAACAGTTGCTGAAATTGATCGCTAATTCACACTGTACAGACTGTAATTGATAAACCCGAATGCATCGAAAGTGAATAACCATTAAAAAAAAAAAAAAAAAAAGTTATTGCTTAATAAATGATAGAGCATCTGCAGCAAATGGAGCATCTGTATAATAAAACATGGAATATCATATATATACCCGAATATGGTAATCGTTAATATGGCAAACATTACCAATATATCTTATAGAGTAAAAGTCGCACTGGGAAAATATTCAAACGATAGATTTCATGCCTTCTAAACTGGTTACTGCTGAACCAGTTTTAATTTATACAGTATGAAGCAAAAGTTTAGACAATGAAGAAATTCATGCTGATTTCGAAAATTATTTAATCAGTTTTCCTAACATAGCTTGAATGTAATGTGCTGTGCATATAAACAATATTTATAACAATGAAAAGTAGTACTGTACATATTGCAAGTAATTAAATGGTAACAAAAATATAATACTGTCTCAAAAGTTTAGTCACAAATTAAATAAAATCTAAATAAACAATTTTTAAAACCGAATTGTGCATCCGTGCTTCTGTATTATCTTATAAATACGAGATTCCATAGAAGAAACTAAATTTTGCATAGTTTGGGGACCGATGTCGTACTATGCATCCTCAATAGATGTCTTGAGTTCCTGTACAGAAAGGTATTGTCTACCATTTCTATAAACTTTGCGAGACATGATGCCCCAAAGATTCTCTGTAGGGTTGAGATCTGTGTTACATGCTGGCCAGTCGAGAACTCTTATATTATGAGAATTAAACCAAGATTTTGTATTGTTTGCAGTGTGAATCGAAGCATTGTCCTGTTGAAATTGCCACTGAGGGCCACCTAGAAGCTCAGCAAATGACATTAAGTTATTTTCTAATGTCTTTGTATAATGCTGTGATATTTGACGACCACTGGTAAAGGTCAGAGATACTTGTCCATTATAGCAAATGGCTGCCCAAATCATCACCGAGTCCCCTCCTTATCTGCGACTGAAAAAACCTAGAGGTTCCTTCCGCAATCATGCCAATACGATAACCAGACATCTGGACCATCTAGATTCTACTTTTTTTCATCGCTAAATATGACTGATTGTCATTTCTGTCCATATGACATATGCTTTTGAGCCCCCAACGTTCTTTGTAACTTATGATGTGGCTTCAGAGCTGCTTTCTTTTACATTTTGCTATAAATTGTTGTTCCTTTTTCCACAATTCTTCTACGAATCGTATCCTTTGATACAGAGAGTCCCGATGACCTTTGAACTCCACGTACACTCATTTGTTGGGTACTCGCTAGTCTTTGTATCAGGCGATCCTCTTGTATATTTCTTACACGTGGCCTCCCAGATCTACATTTTGCTTTATATTCACAACCACGCGATAAAACTCGATGAATAGATTTTTTAGATCTATTAATAATAGCCAAAATTTCTGAAACGCTCTTCCCTTCAGCTTTCAACTGCCAAATCATTGAAACCTCATTCCCTTGAATTTTTTTACCTCGCAGCATGTCGACTACGAAACATTATCGTTTGCAGAACTTAAGTACTCAAAATCTGTGACATCCCTGATTTTAAATTTTCATATGCCAGCAAATATTCACAGAAACTCATAATCGTGACTAAACTTTTGAGACAAGCAAATTTTTATTTTTATCGGAAAAATTAAAATTATAGCAAATCAAACGCCTGTCTTTTGATTATAGCATTTTAAAACATATTTTAAATATATATACAGGTTTTTGTAATTCTGACGTCATAATTCTAAATTTTAAAGATGAATAACGTCATTGTCTAAACTTTTGCGTCGTACTGTATATTATTTTATATAAACATTAATTATTTATCTATAAACTTTAATATATAAATTTTAGTTTATATATTATTTAGTTTATATATTAAGTCGTACTGGGAAAATATTCAAACGATAGCTTTCTATGCCTTCTCAACTGGTCACTGTATATTTGATTCATTCTATTGAATGATGTATAGATCTTCTCTCATATGTGCCGTTTGATTGAAAGAGTGGTGAAGTTTGATTAATCTTTTAAATTTAATAACGACCTTGACTTTTATGCAAATGTAGTGCTATATAGAGATGGGGAGATAAGGGTAGTGGTATATCCCTTTATACAAAATCATACGTCGAATAAAAATATTCCTAAGCCTAGTTTTAATTGTTTTTTACGTACGTTTATATACAGTATTTGTTATCTTGCTCCTTAATCTGCAGTTTGTCTTTACATAACTGAAATGTAGGATAAGAGAAAGTTGTATATGCGTGCTACACCAGATTATTTTTCAAATATAAATTCAAAGTATTCAAGAATTAACCTTTCATTTAAAACATTATGTATCTATTTTATATCACTGATTTTTAACACATGCAAAAGTATGTAATTAGGGAAATATTTTCAAAAATTTAAAACGTTACTTCCAACGTTTTTTACATAGTCTATTCATTTTTAATTACATCAAAAAATATTTAGTTAAACGATAATATTACTCTGTATATTTTAATGTACTTGAAAATGGTATTGATAAACGTAAATTATATGCGCCACCGCATAAATGAAGTTAAAAATACTTAATTAATCTCATAGGATGAACAGCTCTAATATCAGTGAAATAAAGTTTGTAAATTACATATGGTAATCATAAAATAGTTTAACGGCTGTTTGAAATAGCGATGAAACGAATAAGATGATAAAAATCGTAATAACAGGAAAAGTTGTAAAAATTTATGATTAGTAGAATGTAGGCTATTAATTAGCTTAATATATTTGAACATTCAATAAATACATTTTTAAAGCTAAATAAAGAAATATATTACCTTTGAAATTTTTGTTAAGAAAATAGTTATATTTTTAAATTTTCTAAGTTATTTTCCATTAAATACCTATGCAGATTTTACAATAAAACTTTATATAAGAAAATTTCATTTCTAATATATATATATAAACAATCTTTATGTATGCTCCAGATATTTAAGATATTTTTTTTTATATGTTATTATTATATGAATATTCAATTTGTTTTTCATATCAACTGACAACTGCATGTGTATTTTAAATGCAAAGATTTTCATACAACAAAATCCCCCCCCCCCTTCATTTTTTAAAAAGTTTTTATATCCGAATACCCATTTCATGAGGTATTGCTAGATTAAGTAACATGAAATTAGTCAGAGTTAATTTGTTTAACTAATAGGCGGACACAAAGACTCAAATTTAAATCACTCATATATATTATAATAAATGTCAGGGGAAAAAGCCACTTACCTCTAGTATTAATTAAACTAATGCGCATGTACAGGTGAAATGTTTGCGTTGGTGCTTAACGGTGGCGTAGCATTATAAAATGCTACCTTCCTGAAGATTGGAAGTTATAGTAATGAAGTAGCTCTAACTACTGCTAACTTCTACTCACTCCAAATTTAGTAATCCTTATTATTTAATCATTAACCCGTTAGTAATCGCTATAGATAGCGCCACCTATTACAGACTGCAAACTTTTTATTTAACTGACACCAATAATTTTAAGAAGTGATGTGATCGACGTTTCTTCGATTTTATTCGCGTTTTATGTATATCAGATGCTACTTCCAAAAGTTTTTGGTGGCTATTGATTAAACAAAATCTGGCAACACTGAAGGATGGGCGGCAAATCGACCAACTAGCGACTACTATCGGGTTATTCCTGAAGAATACGCTTAGAATTTCTATTTCCAGTAAACTTTTACAAAATACGTTCTAATATAAAGAATCCTCAAAGCTTAGCTGAAAACAACACATTCTCTTAAAATATATAGAATGCCTAGACAATTTATTCAAAAAGATATTGTATACAAGGACCTAGTTTCTCAGTCAACGATTTTTTGCAAATTACCTCAGATTTTTTCTTTTGCTTCCTAAGCTACCGAATCTAAACATAGAGCCTAAGTCAAACTTCAAAAAACCTTCAAAAGCTCCAACATACGTTGCGAATAATTGAGGGACGCCTCAACACACTATACTAAATACTTAATCTTACAAAAATACTGAATAATAAGAATAATAATTATCATAATTGAAATGAAAGTAAGAAAATATATTTAACCTATTTTCTTTGTTTCTTTTCAATTATGATTATAATGCAGACCTGCCAACCATCTCATTATGAACCGTACAATTTTTAGTACCCGCCTTTTTTTTTCCACCAGTGATTTTTTAGAATAATTTTATTCTTATTTAATCGTAACAACATTTGGAGAGAATTACTCTAAAAATAAAGTGATGTGAAAAAAGTGGCGTTAACAATTGTACGGCTATTAATGAGATAGTTGGGCTAGTATGATAATGCATCCTATAAAACAAATTAACGGTAGATTATCATTGATTTTTTTTCCTCATGAATATACCAACAAGTAAAATAAAGTTACCAAAAAATATATATATATATATATCATTAAAATTTCTCGTGTTTCATATAACCCAAATAAATGATAATTTTTATATCTGACATGAGAAATATTTAGAAATGATCTTTTAGCATTATTAATTAAAAAAAAAAAAAAAAAAAAAAAAAAAAAAAAAAAACGCTTTAATAAAATCCAGAAGAATTGTGTACCATGGATTTTGTTTTATTTGTACAAGAGAAAAATTATATTCATATTTCATAGAATTATCATTTTAATAATTTTTAATTATATCACATCATTGCACAAGAATTTTACAAATATTGGTATTCGATGATGGCTCTATAAATAAAGGATTATTTTAAAAATCAAATAAATATCATTTATTTACTTTTAAAAATACTGAATCTTTTAAAATATGTAAAAATCGTGATTTTGTAAAATAATAAATAAATTTTCAGAAGTTATTATTATAAAAGTTTCGTATAGCTTTAATACACTTAAAACTGGCAATGAATGTTAGTTATATATGCAACCGCAGTAAAACAAATTTAATTAATCTCTTGAGATTAGTAGTTTGAAATCAATGAAATAATTTTCGTGAATTTTATATGATAATCATAAAATCAACTTATGAAATAGAAATATATTATTTTATTCCCCAAATTTTAGGTCGCATCCGCAATGCAAATCTTGTAAATTGTATCAAATAAATTTGTGTTTTTCTCAATGGTTGATTTATACATTAAAACTTATTTTAACACATTGACGTCGGAATATTTTCCTATTTTGAACAGCAGGGATGGAACACGGGCGCAGAATTCATACCACTATCAATGTAAGGAAATTTTCTACCTCTTGAATCAATGATATTATAGGTGGAGAAATTTCTTAAACAGTTTCCGGTATGAATTCTGCGCCCGTGTTCCATCCCTGGAACAGTCTTTTGGCGTTCTTGTATTATTTATTAAAATTATTTTACGTATTCAGGATTAAATTATTCAAATTTTATTCTTAGTAATTGGTTCTGTATATATCACTGGCTTATATACATACCAGCAGCATATGAAGTGTTAAACACAAACATTTTTTTTTTTTTTTTTTTTTTTTTTTTTTAAATAATTAAAGTATGTTTTAAAGAGGAATGTCTGAAGGCGGGGCTTGTTGTTCATGAAAAACGTAATCATATATGACCCGCAACCAAAGTGCTTAAAATATTTATAAAAGAAATTATAGATTTACTTATTTTTTAAATATTGAACATAATCCTTATATCCATATTGAACATAATCCTTTTTAATATTCAACATAATCCAATTATTTTTTTAATATATAATATATGTACTTGAATAATATTGAATGTAATTCAGAAACAATGAATTTAATTTTCATTTAGACTGTAAAAACTAAATAAAAATTTATATAGTAAAATTTTAAAAATATTGGAAATATTAAAATGTTTTACTACTGTTATTTTCGCCTTGCAGGGAAATTCGAGAAATTTTTTAAAGCATAAATGTTTTGAAGGGAAAAAATTATTTTTGAAAAGCTAGAGTTTATAAACATTTAAAAAATATTTTTAGAGAAAATACTTAGTAAAGAAAAATACTTTATTACATAAAACTGAGTAACCGGTAATTTTTTGGAACAGTCTTTTGGCGTTCTTGTATTATTTATTAAAATTATTTTACGTATTCAGGATTAAATTATTCAAATTTTATTCTTAGTAATTGGTTCTGTATATATCACTGGCTTATATACATACCAGCAGCATATGAAGTGTTAAACACAAACATTTTTTTTTTTTTTTTTTTTTTTTTTTTTTTTTTTTTTTTAAATAATTAAAGTATGTTTTAAAGAGGAATGTCTGAAGGCGGGGCTTGTTGTTCATGAAAAACGTAATCATATATGACCCGCAACCAAAGTGCTTAAAATATTTATAAAAGAAATTATAGATTTACTTATTTTTTAAATATTGAACATAATCCTTATATCCATATTGAACATAATCCTTTTTAATATTCAACATAATCCAATTATTTTTTTAATATATAATATATGTACTTGAATAATATTGAATGTAATTCAGAAACAATGAATTTAATTTTCATTTAGACTGTAAAAACTAAATAAAAATTTATATAGTAAAATTTTAAAAATATTGGAAATATTAAAATGTTTTACTACTGTTATTTTCGCCTTGCAGGGAAATTCGAGAAATTTTTTAAAGCATAAATGTTTTGAAGGGAAAAAATTATTTTTGAAAAGCTAGAGTTTATAAACATTTAAAAAATATTTTTAGAGAAAATACTTAGTAAAGAAAAATACTTTATTACATAAAACTGAGTAACCGGTAATTTTTTGGAACAGTCTTTTGGCGTTCTTGTATTATTTATTAAAATTATTTTACGTATTCAGGATTAAATTATTCAAATTTTATTCTTAGTAATTGGTTCTGTATATATCACTGGCTTATATACATACCAGCAGCATATGAAGTGTTAAACACAAACATTTTTTTTTTTTTTTTTTTTTTTTTTTTTTTTTTAAATAATTAAAGTATGTTTTAAAGAGGAATGTCTGAAGGCGGGGCTTGTTGTTCATGAAAAACGTAATCATATATGACCCGCAACCAAAGTGCTTAAAATATTTATAAAAGAAATTATAGATTTACTTATTTTTTAAATATTGAACATAATCCTTATATCCATATTGAACATAATCCTTTTTAATATTCAACATAATCCAATTATTTTTTTAATATATAATATATGTACTTCAATAATATTGAATGTAATTTAGAAACAATGAATTTAATTTTCATTTAGACTGTAAAAACTAAATAAAAATTTATATAGTAAAATTTTAAAAATATTGGAAATATTAAAATGTTTTACTACTGTTATTTTCGCCTTTCAAGGGAAATTCGAGAAATTTTTTAAAGCATAAATGTTTTGAAGGGAAAAAATTATTTTTGAAAAAGCTAGAGTTTATAAACATTTAAAAAATATTTTTAGAGAAAATACTTAGTAAAGAAAAATACTTTATTACATAAAACTGAGTAACCGGTAATTTTTTATATTTATTTTCTATATAATAATAAAAATTGTAAGAGAACGAAAAACCTACAAAATTCGAGAAAATCTAAATATCCAAATATAAGAAAATCTAAACATTGTAATTTACTGTAGAAATAAATCAAATTAGAAAAGGAGAATCAATCACTGATGTATTTTTGAATGTAACAATTTTTTGAGAAAAATTAGAAATGACCGGAAGCTAAGTCAAAAAATAGAAATCTGGGATATTAAACAAGTTCAAAGTGGATTTATTGTCAGAATCAAAATGAGTTTCAGCTTTGACGATTTGTGAAAGGCTTAGTGTCAGTTACAGAAATGGTAAGTTAATAAATCTTTTCAGGGATAGAAAAATATCAATCTTTTTCAATTCTAAATCCTGTTTCTTTAGCTGTAATTCGTAACTTAAAATTAAAAAATAAATAAATGTTTTACTTTTTTTATTTTATGGTAGATCTACGATATAATGACAAGAAAAAAAATAATATATAAACCTATTAAAATAATTAATTATGTTTTATAAAAAATCGTAGATAACATGTTATGGTGAGAGAATTTGTGGTTTTATATTATTCTATTCAAATGTGTTTGAAATACAAATGTTTACACTTGAAATTACAAATCAAAGATAATGTTGTGGAAGTAGACTAATAGTGGATTTACGTAAGTTTTATTTATATAAATAAAGATAAGATTAGTTTTTAATAACATTTTTTTATTATACTAACATAATCTGGTGTTCCCCACACACGAATTTCTGTTACCCTGCATTTGAATGCAATAAACACAAATTATAGATTACGGGGTAAGATGAAAAATAGTATATATAAAAGTACTTTATAACAGTTGAAAATATTTATGGAAATAGTTTTATTGTCGTTAAACATATATATATATATATATATATATATATGTGTGTGTGTGTGTGTGTGTGTGTGTGCGAAAAGATTACTTCCATTTTACCATGCGGTAGAATTTAGACTCTACCCTTCAATTTAGCATACTACATACATTCATAAAAAACCAAAGCCGTAATTTAATTTAAAGTTTATTCCAAATTATTCACACAAATTTTACTCACAACAAATCTTGAAACTTATCAAGCTTGGTCAAATTTTTGAAGTGAATATACATGATTTCCCATGTGAACTTTTAAACACTTAATTGGAATTTTGTCCAATTATTTGTTTTTAAGTTATGTTTTTACAGGTATGAAGTAAATATAGTCGCTAAAAACATAGATTTCTTGGGTCTGAAAACACGTAATTACCCTGAAAATGAATGATAAATGTATTTCATATCACATCCTATACTAAGCATTGTTTTATGCATATAAAAATATATGTTCATTTCATTTTTATTTTTATTTTTTATGTAGTCGAAAGAGTTAAACCTCACCAACCAGAAATTTCGGCCATGGACGTAATGGATTGGAATTTTCTTGGATGTCCCTGTACACGAACTATTTTCTTGATCTCTAAAAAAAATTTAGTTTAATATCTCTCTATGATACTTTTTAAAAAGATAGGTTTACAGAAATAAAATATTATAATAAGGTTTTTTAGTATTTCCCACCTTTATGCAAAATAAGTTCATAAATTCTCTTCAGCATGCTTTTTATAAGTTTTTGCATATAATTTTTGCTTATTTCGGCCCATTTGGACGAAATAGCTTTTTTTTGAGTCTGTCAAAGAATTATAAATTCTTCCACCTCCATAAACTTCTTTAGCGAGTTTATCCCATGCGTTTTCCATCGGGTTCAGGTCCAGGCTACAAGCAGGTCAGTCGAGAACCTGAATACCATTATTCAATAACCACTCAAAAGTAGAATTCGCAGTGTGAGCAGAAGCATTGTCTTGCTGCAATATAAAAAATGTCCTTCAATATCTTCTGCAATTGGTAGAAAATGTTTGTCAGGTACTTCTTGGTACTCTAAAGCAGGGGTGGCCAAGCCACAGCTTGCGGGTCGTAGGCGGCTCGCCGTACAGTTTATTGTGGCCCGCAAGGAGACTAACGGTATTTAAAGTTTGACAGCCTCAATTAACAGACTAAAAAATAATTAATCCATTCTGACTTTTCGAAGCAAAAATACCTTTCAACGAGTACCATAGCTAAAGAATCACACTGTTGTAATGAAGTATTATTAGATCTATGATTCATTCTTTTCATTGTAATGATTTATATATAGTCATATATTTTTCACAATTCTATTGTTAATTTAAGAATGAAAATAATTTAAATTAATGAATTTTGATCCAAATCTTCACCCTGCCCTCCCCTCAAGAAAGTATATACAGAGGGTGATAAGAGGGGGTGAATCGATTGTGAAGGTTTCCACTGTCGGTTTCGTTCAGAGTGCAATTAGGGGACAAACCACAAATTAAAGGAGAGCGGAAATACTTTGGATTACCCTGTATCATAAAAATTAAAAAGCTACAAATGACTTGTAACTTAAATGTATTATTGCACATACTACGTACAATATTTGTATTTTTTAGTGCAAGAATTGCGCAATTATTTAGGTGGATATATATATTTCAAAAATTACTACTTTTTTTTTACAAGTGTTTTGCTTATAACTAGAACGGATTTCCATAAAATTTTATAAAACTTCCTGAAAAATTGAGAAAACATTAGAGAAACATTATTCTGGAACTTAAAATTCACATGTGTAATATTCGTTGAAATATGAGCATTTCTACTAAATATTATTTTACTGCACATACGCGAAAGATAGAAAAAATTATTGCAAAGGATGAAAGCTAGATATATTGAGCAACTTTTGTGAAAAGTTTTTTTGAATAAAGCAAAAATTAAGCAAATTGTCAGCAAAAGAACGAACTAGATTTTATGTATTTTTCAGCGTTGAAATTTCATAAAGGGTTTTACACTTGCCGCATATTTAATTTCAAGATCCAAGTATTTGAATCACGTTGCAAAAGTTCTTTTTTGTAAAAAACCCCTAATGAACTCACAAATCTTAGTAAATAAATACAAATATGTTAAATTTACAAGGCCATAAGGGGTTTTTCACAAAAAAGAGCTTTTTCAATGTGGCTGAAATAATTGAATCTTCAAATTAAATACGCAGCATGTCCAAAACACCTTATGAAGCTCCCCTGATTTCAGCTCTGGAAGATACCTAAAATCTAGCTTATTATTTTGCTAGCAATTTGCTTAAATTTTATTCTATTCAAATGAGCTTTTGACAAAAGTTGCTTAACATATTTAGCTTTCAACTTATGCAATAAAACTTTTTATCTTTCTGGCATGCGCAATCAACTATTTACTAAAAATACTCATATCTCAACGAATATTGCACGTGTAAATTTTGTTTCAGAATAATGTTTTGCCAATGTTTTGTCAATTTTTCAGCAAATTTTGTAAAATTTTACGGAAATCCGGTCTAGTTATAAGCAAGAAACTTGTCAAAAACAATTAGCAATTAAAAAAAAAAAAAAAAAGTAGAAGAAGAATCCGCCTAAATAATTGCGCAATTTCAGCACCAAAGCATACAAATATTGTACAGTCACCCAAAAAAAAAACGCCACCCCCCACCTAATTTTGCCGTAAATTATCGTAGAAACATGCGACTGGTACCAATCAGTTTGTAATAACGTCTAGTTTATGATGTTATAGTTAGATTTTACTTAGGGGTCGTCTACATATTAAAACTGACATCAATTTCATTTTTTTCAATGGTAACCCCCATTTTTTATAATTTATTTGAATTCTTTGGATCAAATCATCACGGAAAATGGTATAGTCTATATATATTTCGCTCAATT
The DNA here is from genome assembly GCA_963930645.1 of Salticus scenicus. Taxonomy (NCBI): domain Eukaryota; kingdom Metazoa; phylum Arthropoda; class Arachnida; order Araneae; family Salticidae; genus Salticus; species Salticus scenicus. The sequence goes on from OZ005649.1 coordinate 186,383,843, forward strand.
TTTCATAGAGTTATAAACTGTCAAAGTTTGGGGGTGCTAATGTTAAATGAATGTGACAAACATTAAATCATATCTTCCGAAATAATTATGATATTTAAATTCTGTTTTTTTTATTCGTGAGAATGAAGTAACCCAAACATATTCCATGCAAATTTTTGCTAAAAAAACATTTTTTGAATTATGAAAATTATTAATAAATTCATATTTGAAAAAATTATGAATTATGACCTATGTTAATTTTTGCACGAATAGAACGGGCATCATCAAAAACATGGGTTTCCAAATTTACAGCTCGTTCCTAACATTATTTTTTGAGTTACAGTGATATTTCACTTTTTATTCCTGTTAGGGGGCCGTCACTTGTTATAATCTGTATCCTCTATAAGTAAATGCTTGTATATAATTTGACGGAAAACTATTTTAATTTACCTTTATGTTATTTTTATTGTTTCCTAAGCAATATTTCGATGTTTATTATACAAATTGGCATATTTTTGTAAAGTTATCACAATGTAGGCGAGGGATTGTGAAAGAATTTCAAAAGAAAAGAAGCCTCGCCTCTGATTCGCTGAAACACTATTTTAAAAAAAAGACAAATTTGCATATTCCTATTTGACTTTATATGTGACGCTGGTATGCATAAATCACAATGGTATTTACTACATCGATTATTGAAGACAAAATTTAAATGATTTAATTACAAATATGCAAAATTATTTTGCTTTATATTATAAAGTTTTAGAAAATTTGTGAAAAGGCGTGGCTATTTACATTAAGCCTTGATATGGAAGCTATGTTGCTGTTTTTCGATGCTGCGAAATTTACAAAATGTATTTGTGTTAATATACTATACAGATAGAAGAATAATTATATAATATCAACAAATCTTCTTTAATCAATATGTTTATATACATTACTGTATGGAAATGTTTATATATGAATATTGTATTTATTTTTAATGAGAGATATAAACACAAAATACTAAAAAAAAAGAAGAAAATGTGTTATAAATTTTTATAAATCAAGCAAAATATATATGCATACTTGCCAACCTAACCCGTAACATTGTTAGTTCCCGCCCCTGTGTGTACACAATTTAATTTTTAGAGTAATTAACTTCAAATACATTTACGATTAACTCATTGAGCGCCACGCGAATTCTTATGGAAATCCCATTCAGGCCACACTTTCTGCTTAGAAGCGTGTTATGTTTATCGAGTTTCAATAAACCCCATTAGGCCTTAACGATATAATCCTATAAAAATCCTATTAAAAAAAAAAAAAAAAACATGAAGTAAATCTTAAATAAATTGTCAGTAATTACTTAAAACTATGTAAGTTCTGTAGTTTTATATCATATTTTACACTGGCGGCTGACTTAGCCTAAATGGAAAGATCAGTGTCAGCCACCGATGGCTGACACGGCTCTAAAAAGACTGATGTGAAAAAAATGTACGGAAAGGGGTGGGACCAGTAATCTTCCGGGATAGGTTGACAAGAATGTATATACATAGAGCAATGCCAGAAAATGTTCTTTATTTTTAATGAACCAGATGAATGGTATTTTTTTTCTGAATAGTTTATGTATTAAATATAAGGCTGCTTTAAATACCCTTTAAATGAAAAGTTTTATTACATAAAGTAATTTTCTGGCACTCTACAGCTCCCAAATGACACACAATACAAAACCCCGCCTTTTTCCAGTGTTTAAAGGGTATTAACGTTTAATATGCTTTATATTCGTTTTGATCTTTCCTTCTCCTCCTTATCTTCTTCTTTTTTCCTTAAAAAAAAAAAAAAAAAAAAAAAAAAAAAAAAGAGTTATGTAACATTTTGACCTTTTCAAGTGAAGATTTAGATTAAGGGTAGTCAGCCTTTCTACACCCACCGTCCACTTCGGTATCTGTGTTAAAGTGTAGAATTTTAGAACATGCCATTAAGTAGTAGGATTTATTATTTTACATATTTATTTGTTACACATTATAAAATATAAAAGCAAAAGAATATCGTGGAGATTTATGTAAAAGTTTTTAATAATGTCATGAAAAAGAAATAATAATAATTAATTAAAAAAATAAATAAATAAAAATAAAAAAATCTGTTTTAATATTTTAAAAAAGTCAATTAAAGAAAATGAAAGTACTGCAGTATCAGAACAAACTCCTATTGTCACTGTGAAACGGCCGTGGGAACCAGGTTGAGTGCCGCCGTTTCAGACAATTATACGGCAACTTGAGTTAAAATAATTTTGAATTTTCAAACAAATTTAAAACCATTCATCTTTTTTTTTCTTTTGATAGATATTTTAATATCTGTTACGAAACCGGATGTTACGAAACCGAACTCTCTCAATCCATAAACTTTATGAACTGAAAGACTTATTCGAACTCTTTATTTTATTATTGTTTATTTCTTTTCTTGTATTGGCAACAGCCACGTTTTTGTTTTTCTTTGGAGGTAGATGCTGAATGGAGTTTGAGAAGAGAGAACGCTGAAATGGCGTATGACAGAATTGAAATATACTTTATAGTCAACCAAATTGTAAATATGTTAATATGTACATAAATTTATTAAATAATCGTGTTTTTTCAAGAGTGATGAATTAATATTGAAGTTACCACAATTCGACAGGAAATTAAACTTAGAAAAATGAAGACATCTGACCCAAAAAGAAGCATTAAGTAAGAAGTTGTTTTATGCATTCTATTATTTTATTTGATGCTATGTTTTATCTGGCGCCCGAACAGACGACCAGATGTTTCTCATTTTAATTTGATAATGCATAATTATGTTTAGAATAAAAATGATAAAGAAATTACGCAAGAATTTCGATTTAAAGAAAGAAAAAAATAATGATCGTTTTAATATAAACAGATAATTTATTTTAAGTGATTTGTTTCTGTTGCTAGTTTGATTATTTACTGCAAAGAAATTTTAATTATAAAATTGAATGTAATAAAGGGTACCGAGTATATTATTACAGAAATTAACATAAGTTATAGAACTTGCTACTCTTTTTACATATTATGGATGCAGTAATTAAAGCTAAACGTTCTACAGTTAGAACGCAGACGACAAAGTTATTTAAGAAAATTGAAACGAAATTACTTGAAAAGAATTATACTGAAGCTGACCTTGAAGAATTACTTGCCGAATTAGATCTTAAAGAAAAAGAAATAAATAATTTAGATTCTCAGATATTTTCGAATATTACTGACGTAAAAGAAGTTGAGTCTGAGGTACTAAAATGTGATGAATACAATACGAGTATTGTCATAAATAAAACCAAAGTTAAAAAAGCACTTTCTAAGTTGGAAAAACCGCTTGTTCCTATTTTAATGCAAAATAATAAGATAGAAGAGAGTGCAATAGTTCGCCCGTTCGAATCCCCTTACGTAACTCTTCCTCGTCTTACTATAGAAAAATACAGCGGCGATCCGTCTGATTGGCAGAGATTTTATGATCAATTTGATTCAGCAATAAATAAAAATTGCGCAATTTCTAATGTTGATAAATTTAATTACCTTCGCAGTTATTTGACAGGTGTGGCGTCCGATGCGATAAAAGGTTTTAGCTTAACGAATAATAACTATCAGGCTGCAATTGAAACTTTAAAAGAAAGATTTGGGAAAAAAACGGTAGTTATAAATTCTCATTTAAATAAGCTTCTGAATTTAACGCCTGTTAAAAAATCAAATGATATAGTTGCTCTTAGGAAATTGTTGGATACTTGTCAGACTGAGATTAGAAATTTGGATGCGTTGGAAATAAAATCTGATAATTATGGTTCATTACTCTGTCCAATACTGATTAAATTATTACCTCAGGATATTGTTTTGGAAATTGCAAAACAATGCGATTTAGATGAAAATTGCGATGTTTCAAGGGTTCTTGATATTTTGAAAACTGAAGTAACTTACAGGGAAAAAGCTCAGTTTTTGACAAAAGATAGTCGCGAAAGAGAATTTAGTTCTCAATCGTATTCTTCCTTCCAAAGTGCAAAAAACGAAAAGCTTCTAAATAATAAGAATATTTCTAAATACCCAACTGCTTCTAATTTGTTAAATGAAACAGATAAAAATTCTAATTTGTGTTTCGCTTGTAATGGGGAAAAACATGTTTTAACTGAATGTAAGGTTTTTTCTAGTTATCCATTACAGAGAAAGAAAGATTTTTTAATGAAACATGGATTTTGTTTTATATGCTTAAAACGGCGGCATACTGCGAAATTTTGTAGAAGTCAGATAAAATGCGAAGTGTGTAATAGAAGACATTTAAAAATTATGTGTTCGGAATCTAAAACAGTTAGCCAAGTTGAGGATAAGAAACCCGTTTCTAAAGAAAGCGAGGTTATTAATAATAAAGTACTGGGGAATAGAACACACATGAAAGATGTTTTGTTACAAACTGTGACTGTTAAATTAAGGAATGGTAAGAAAAAAATACCTTGTAGGGTAATTTTTGATACAGGATCAATGCGTAGTTACGCAACTAAAGAAATTATTTCTAAAATGGGTTACGATGTATTAGGACACGAGAAAATGACACACAGCCTTTTCGGAGGCGTTGAAGAAACTAGGACACATAATAGTTACAGAATACATATAAGTTCTCTCTCTGAAGATTATATGTGTAATTTTGAGGTCTATGACCAGGATGTAATCTGTTCTGATATTCCTAAAATTAGAAATGGCCCATGGGTAAGGGAAGCTGAACAGTATGGGATAATATTTTCAGATGTTGAATGTTTCAATAAAACTCTTGACAGAAATAACAATATTGATATACTAATTGGTGCAGATATTTATGGAAAACTTTTGACGGGTAATCATATAATTTTATCTAGTGGGTTAGCTGCTGTAGAAACTTTACTGGGATGGACCCTAATGGGTAAAATTACTGAAACTAATTGTAATAGCGATAGCTCTATGCTTGTTGTCTCTTTATTTTCTAGAATCAAAAATGAAAAAATCAGTGATTTATGGGAGTTAGATCTTTTGGGCATAAGGGATTCCGTAGAAAGTAAAAAAAGAGATGATCTAAATAAAGAAACTCTAGATTTATTTAATTCAACAGTTAAACGGGATTCGAACGGGAGGTAGGTTGTTTCTCTTCCATGGCTTAAAGATCATCCTCCAATACCCTCAAATCGCAAAATAGCAGAAAAAAGATTATTATCAACATTGAGATCATTGAAAACTTCTGGAAATTTAGAGAAATACCAAAATGTATTTAATGACTGGCTACATGAAGGTATAATCAAGAAAATATCTGATTTAGGCGATAGTGGCCATTTTTTGCCTCACAGAGCTGTAATAAGGCAACATGCCACAACACCTGTGCGCCCTGTCTTCGACGCTTCAGCTAAAGAGAAATTTTCCTATTCGTTAAATGACTGTCTCGCAAAAGGTCCAAATTTAATCGAATTAATACCTGCAATTTTACATAGATTTAGAAAAGGAAGAATAGGAATAAGTGCCGACATCAAAAAAGCATTTTGCCAGATTGGTTTGAACAAGAATGATCAGAACTTTGTCAAATTTTTGTGGTTCGAAAATGGTGATTCTAATAAGTTACAAGTATACCAACACTGTCGCGTTGTCTTTGGACTAAATGCTTCTCCATTCTTATTAGCTGCTACTTTAAATCATTTATTTGACAAAATCGAAGAGCCTTACAAAGAGATAGCCAACAGACTGAAAATGTCATTTTATGTCGATAACTGTATTTCCAGTCTAAACAGTACAGAAGAATTGCGAGAATTCATTAAAATATCAAGACAAATTTTGGCATCAGCTCAGTTTGATCTTCGAGGTTGGCAGTATACACAAATTCATGAACACTTACTAGACGAAGATTTTCTTAATGACATGGAGATAGAATCTGAAGAAAATTCTGATATAGCAATTTTGGGGCTGATCTGGAATAAGAAAGATGACACAATAAGATTGATGAATTCATCTAATGATAAAGAAGAACCTAAATCAATTACAAAGAGATCAGTTCTTTCTGTGGTTAATAAAATATTTGATCCCATCGGTTATACAAGTCCAGCCACTTTGATGCCAAAATTGATTCTGCAAAAATGTTGGAAAGAAAAGTTTAATTGGGATTCTCCATTGACAGAAGAAATGACAAAATCCTTTAGAAAATGGAAAGAACAACTGGAATTGTTAAGAAATATAAAGATCCCTCGTAGATTTTCCGAATTCGACTTAAGTGACAGTGAAAAACAGCTTCATGTTTTTTGCGACAGTAGCAAAGTTGCTTATGCCACATGCATATTCTTAAGAGTACAGAATGGTGAAAATGTGTCTTGTCAGCTAATTCAAGCGAAAACAAGAGTGACTCCCTTAAAAGAAGTTACGATCCCGCGATTAGAGTTACTTGCTTGTTTAATTGGCGCAAGACTAGCCTGTACGATTATCGATGAAATGAAACTAGATAATCTCAAAACCTTCTATTGGTCGGATGCTAAGAATGCTTTATATTGGATAAAAAATGACGGTGGTTGGGCTACTTTTGTACAGAATAGAGTAACAGAAATTAGAAAATTGACGAATGTCAATGATTGGCATCATGTTCCTGGTCATCTTAATCCAGCTGACTTACCCTCCAGAGGATGCTCCCCAGATACCTTAACGAAGTCCCAGTGGTGGAACGGACCTGAGTGGTTAAAGAAGATGCCCGATTTTTGGCCTAAAAGTGACATTCTTCCTGATGATGAAGTTATATACTCAGAAAAAAGAAAAACAGTTGCAACAGCAATTGATGTTTCCTCTCAAGAATTTGATCTTTATGAAAATTGTTCCTCATACCAAAAAATGCTAAAAGTTACAGCTTGGATTCTTAGATTTTATGAAAATGCAAAGAAGTTAAAAGAAAACCGCTTATTATCTAACTTACAGTCGAAGAACTTAATAAAGCGGAATATGCAGTGCTAAAATATGCACAAAAGAAGTGTTTTTCTAATCAAGCTAAGAAAAAATTTAACTTTCCGACATTTATTGACGAGAAAGAATTAATTAGAGTCCGTACCAGAATTTCAATGAGAGAAGACTCACTTAATTTCAGATATCCAATTGTCTTACCAGCAGATCACAATATAACATCCAGAATAATTGAAGAAAAGCACAAAGAAATGGATCATGCAGGAGTTCAGATTCTCATGTCAAGTTTAAGAGAAGAATTCTGGATAATTAGATGCAGAAGAACAATTAGGAAAATTCTACAAAGATGCATTCAGTGCAAAAGATTCTCCTCAAAACCAGCAGAAGTTCTGAGTGCTCCACTTCCAGAAGATAGAGTAAGAGATGCTAGGGTATTTGAAATTGTTGGAATCGATCTATTCGGTCCTTTGTTTTTAAAGGATGGACAGAAATGCTGGATAGTTTTGTATACTTGTGCCATTTACCGATGTGTACATTTAGAATTAGCAACATCCCTATCAACAGAAAACTTCCTTCAAACGTTAAGACGCTTTGTAGCGAGAAGAGGCCGACCACACACTGTATACAGTGACAATGGAACAAATCTAGTTGCAGCTAATAAAGAATTAAGTTCTATAGATTGGAAACAAATAGAAGATTACGCAACTGTTAGAAAAATTAACTGGAAGTTCAACCCCCCATCAGCTCCGTGGTGGGGAGGCTTTTGGGAACGTTTGATTAGAATTATAAAAGCTATTTTGAAGAGAACTCTTGGAAAAGCACAGCTTGACTATGAAGAGCTATATACCTTGATTTGTGATGCAGAAAGTATAGTAAATGCGCGACCTCTCACACACATGTCGGAAGATCCAAATGACTTAATACCTCTCACCCCAGAAATGTTCTTAAAGGACATACGTGAAATAGGAGTTCCAGATTTAGACTTGATTGATAAAGTGAAGTTCAAAAGAGATATGCCTATAGGCAAAAGTTAAGAGAAGATCTTCGACAAAGATTCCGTAATGAATATTTAGGAACACTTCGAGAATTTGCTTCGGTAAAAAAATCTACCACATTTAAAGAAGGTGATTTAGTGCTAATTCAGGATGATAATCTAAAACGTCTTCAGTGGCCTATGGCTAAAGTGTTAAAATTGTATAAAGGTAGAGATGGACAGTTTCGTGTGGCAAGACTGAAAACTAAAAATGGTGAACTGCTACGTCCATGTCAGCGTTTGTGCCCCTTGGAACTCCATGATGAAAGCCGCTCTAAACTTCAACAGCAAACTCGATATGGTCGCTTAGTGCAACCAGTGCAACGCCTTGGTGTGGACAATAACGATCCAGATTGAGCATGTCGTATGTCCTTCCCTGCTCAAGGTGGGGAGGATGTTACGAAACCGGATGTTACGAAACCGAACTCTCTCAATCCATAAACTTTATGAACTGAAAGACTTATTCGAACTCTTTATTTTATTATTGTTTATTTCTTTTCTTGTATTGGCAACAGCCACGTTTTTGTTTTTCTTTGGAGGTAGATGCTGAATGGAGTTTGAGAAGAGAGAACGCTGAAATGGCGTATGACAGAATTGAAATATACTTTATAGTCAACCAAATTGTAAATATGTTAATATGTACATAAATTTATTAAATAATCGTGTTTTTTCAAGAGTGATGAATTAATATTGAAGTTACCACAATTCGACAGGAAATTAAACTTAGAAAAATGAAGACATCTGACCCAAAAAGAAGCATTAAGTAAGAAGTTGTTTTATGCATTCTATTATTTTATTTGATGCTATGTTTTAATATCTATTCAAGCTATTTAATTTTCTTCGTATGAAGTGAACTATCTGATGTTTAATCAATAGAAACCAATAAAAATCTTTTAATTCATAAACTAACTCAGAAAGTTCTGTGAATTAGTCATTTTTTTAATTTTATAATTAACATTTCTGAAATTTTTTTCCGGTGTGAAACTTAATAAATAATGTAAACTGGGTGGTAGATCGTGATTTATATTTTCTAAATGTATAGACGGACCCCTAATACATTTTCATGTGTAACTCTATTTAAAATTGATTTAAGGTATATAAATAGGTATGTTTTTCGAACCGCCTTGATCTCAGAAATCTGAATATGAAGTCAAAATTAGGGGTTGCGATTGAAAAAAATGAAGTTAATGCCAGTTTTAATATGTAGATGACCCGTTAGACACAATTTAACTAAACCGTTATAAACTAGACGTTATTACAAATCGATCGGTACCAGTCAAATGTTTCTACGATAATTTACGGCGAAATTAGGTGGGGGGGGGGGTGGCGTTTTTTTTTTTTGGGGTGACTGTACATAGTAAGTGCAATAATGTATTAAAGTTACAAGTCATTTGTAGCTTTTTATGATATAGGATGATCCAAAGTATTTTCACTTTTCTTCAATTTGTGGTTGGTCCCCTAATTGCATTCTAGTCTAAATTGATAGAGGAAATAATGAGTTTTCAAATGTCCTTTGCTTTGCATGTGTGAAGTTTTAGGCTATTTCGTCTAGTACGTTTTTAGAAAATCCAAAAAAAGTCAAAATAAAGAAAATTCCTAATGGTCTGATCACCCGCTGTACATATATGTTCATAGGTTCTATTGTTAATTTAAAAATTTAAATAATTTAAATTTATGTATTCTATTTCAAATCTTCATCCCTGCCCTCTTCTGGAAGAAGTATATATATATATACAATACATGATTAATACACTCACAAACATTTATATATATATACATATATACATATGGTGCGGCCCGCCTGAATAAAATAGATTTCCAATGCGGCCCACCAAATGTTTTGGGTTGAACAGGCCTGCTCTAAAGCATTCAAACGAGTGCTTATTAATGCTATGTCTGTTTTACCATTTCATCCAAACCCCGCCCATACCATTACAGATCCATCTCCTGCTTGTATTTTAGGAAATATTTCTTTTTCATTGCGTAGGGTCACGCCAATAAAATTGGCAGCTGTCTGGTCATAGCCACATAAACTAGATGCCTCTAGCGTTGCTCGGAAACTTGGCAACAGTTGAAGCGGTAGACAGCGCCACCTGGTACAGAATGCGCAACTTTTTTATTCAACAGCCACCAAAATTTTTTTTAATTGGAATATGATATACGTAAAAGGCGAATAGAATCGAAGAAACGTCGATTATTTATATTATATATTACTTCTTAAATTTATTGATGCAAGTTTAATAAAAAAAAACTCGCAATCCGTACCAGGTGGCGCTGTTTACCGCTTCAACTGTTGTCAAGTTTCCGAGCCACGCGACAGGCATCTAGTTTAGGAGACTATGGTTTGGTCCATCGAAACTGAAATTTTTTCATCACTAAATACTACTCGATTTCATTCATCTTTCCATGTCATAAATTCTTGGAGAAATTTTAAGAGCTTTTCTTTGTTTTTAGATGTTAATTTAGGAGCAGATTTTCTTTTAATATACGCCAAGTTTCCGTAATGTTTTACTGTTCTATGTACTGTAGACTTTGACAAGAGAGGGTCCTGTTGTTGGATAAGGCAGACAAAGTCACATTTTCATTTTTCAACTGCTTAAAAAAATTTCTCTGTGTACGTTTTGTCGTTTTTGATGGCCGTCCGTTAGATTTCTTCTTTCCTAATCTCAAAAATGAATCCACAATATTGCATGATCTCTTTAGTAGTCTAGCAATTTCTCTTCGAGACTTTCCAGATTATTTATAGGCTTCTAGCCAGCAACGAGCTCTTATAAGAATTCCATTTTTAAACAACAACAATTTATAAAGCATAAACTTTCAAAACGTCATTTAACACGCGACTTGCAAAAATTTGCGCAATTCCTTTTAAAAACAAAAACAATTTTGAAAATGAACCTGTCATTTTGAAACGGTTTTTTAACTAAAAATTAAGTTAAATATTAATTAAACAACTATATTTCATTTTATTTTGTGTCATGCGTATTAGAAAGGATATTTTATACACAGTATTGTAAAATATAAAGGTAATACTTATTTTGCTACTTCCAGACTTTGAAATTACGAGTGCACCTATCATTTTCGAAACCACTATTTCTTAGCTTTAACTCTTAAACAATGTTTATTTTTAAAGAAACGTATGCAATTATTTTTTCTTAAAAATTATTATTATTTACAAATTCTAAAAGAATATTTTTTTTTTCAAAGAAACGAATGGCGTACATCTACATCTTTCAGGAAGTTTTCTATTTTAACAATTCGAAAGTTTGTCCATGAGAAAAAACGTTTTTAAAAGTCACACGCATAGTTTCCATAGGCCTATAGACTACCTTTTTGCTACCGAAAAATTGAAACAATTTGTTTTACTTCGTCATTAAATAAATTAAATCTTTCTGTTAAAATTTTCCGGTAGCCAAAAGGTAGCCTATATATACACGTTTCAGGAAAATAACATTTCATTTGCAGAGGAACACCTTAAGGCGTGGCTCGATTTTTTAATGTCCCCTCAGAAGGGACATACGAGCAATAAGGGTTAATTGTTTCAAGCTGAACATTTTATGCAAATTCTTTTTATAACTTATGTTTGGTATTCATTTCTCAAAATAAATTGCAATACACATATACCACTAAGTTACAAAAAAAAAAAAAAAAAAAAAAAAAAAAAAGAAAAAAGAAAAAAGTAATTATCGTGTTAGTGCAAATTTATTAAAATTTAGCCAAGAAAATTGAAATTTGGTCTGATTAATTAAACTTTTGTCAAGTAACCAGAATATCACCGAATTAAATATTTCGATTTTTCAAAAGACGCAGATACATTTGCTTTGAAAAACAAATATATACAGTCCCTCAAAAAAATAAGTGAACACGAAACCTTAGAACGGAGGATTATTAGTATTTTTTCACTTTCAAATTATTCAATTATATTTCGATAAATTTTCGATTTCGATTCATTGTAAAACTGGCGACAATGTTTATATTTAGTGTAGATTCCTTATTGTTTTCTCTATTGGACTTACCCATATTCAAGAATTCTGTTTTCACATTCTGAAAATTCTAAACTGTTAAATTGAGAGGACCTTTTTTTTAAAAAATAATATATTTTTTTAATTGTTATAATTCGTATTTTGAAACTTCAAAATACGAATTTTCAATGTGAAATTTTTAACAATATGCATATTTTTAACAATCTAGATTTAATGATTAAATTGTAGATGCCTGGAAAAACCAACTGCTACATACATTGCGTCACACAAATATTCACACTGCGTCACACAGGGACTGTACATTACAATATAATACATTACAAAATTTCATTAAAGACCAATAAAATTTTACAAATATTTTGTAGAGATATTATGACATTAATATTTTAACAATTCTTAAATATTTATTTTGATACAGCATAATTGTTAATTGAAAATCAACTTAATATTGCAACATTGAAGATTTTTCTATGTTTTAAGAAACTTTCACTTCTGTCTTAAAAAATCAATTATAAATGAAAATTATGAATGAAAAAGACCACAAACTAAATTTAGGTGCACAACAAAGTCCTGTCGTTTAGAATTTCTAAAATGACACGAGAAATATACATACACACACACACACACACACACACACACATATATATATATACTATATATATATCTATATTAATAAAGAGTGTGTGTGTGTGTATATATCTGTCTGCGCTTTGGTGCTCACACTATTGATCGCAGAGCTTCCAAATTTGGCATATAGGTATCTGGGTCCCTACAGGTGTGCACCTCATCGAGAATTTTTTCGAATTTCGATTTTGGATTTTTTAAATTAATGTTTTTTCGATTTAAATATTGGCTTTAATGCTTCATTTTTCATAAATTTAATTCTTTGATTGTAATCGTGTGTGTATCTTAGCAACGGTTATTTCACTATTTATTTTTTATTTAATACATTCATTTAAAGGCGATATTTTTTTTATTTATTATATTTATTGCAAATCAAATGGTAATGCAATATAAATAAATTGTTATGTTTATGTATAATTTTTATAGTATAACAACTTTTTATTTTTCATTTTCAATTAATTCCTTTAAAATAAAAATCTTTTATTTATTTATTTATTTATTTTTTTAATTTATAATATTTATTGGGGGAAAAATGGTAGTATATAGTGGAAAAGGATTAAACTGATTAAAATTTATTTGTTTTTCATGTATTTAATTCCTTTTAAAAGAAATCTACTTTTTATTATATTTTGTTATACAGGTCGGAATCAAATCGTAATACAGTGTAAATAACGGGGGCTATAAAACCCATAGTTCAAAAACAAAAACATATAATAGATGCTGAGATACAGCAGGGATGGAACACGGGCGCAGAATTCATACCACTATCAATGTAAGAAAATTTTCTGCCTCTTAAATCAACGATATTATAGGTAGAGAAATTTCTTAAACGCATTCCGGTATGAATTCTGCGCCCGTGTTCCATCCCTGTATAGTCATCTTTAAAGTCGTAGTTCTTCAATAACAGAAGATCCACATGTCGTCGATAAATAACCAGATTGAAGTGCCCGGGAAAGACCTTTTTGCTGAGAGTGGGAACCTAGTCGTTTGGAGTTCCCTGTGGTTTTCTCTGAAACTTGCGTAAATACGGGCTAGGACCCCTTAGAAAAACCTTTACGGAAGGCACTCCCCTCTCAGGCCTAGGACCCTTGAGCAGTCAATCAACCTTATTAAAAAAAAATCTTAATAATTATTCCGTAGTGTTAATAGTACCCGCCTTTTTTTCTTCTCACCAGTCTTTTTTTTTTTTTTTTTTTTTTTTGTTAAGGTATATTTCATTTATTTAATAGTGATAACATTTACAGGGCGTTACTCTAAAAATAAACTAATTTGGAAAAAAGGGACAGGTACTAATAATACTACAGAATACTAATTAGGATGTTGGCAGCTATGTATATTTGAAAAAGTAATTGTAGTTTACTAAATGTTTGCCATCGGTACAGATACTTCAAAATGAATATTATTTTCTGTTTCTAAAAGGAAAAAAAAAACTACCATTTTGAATTTTTTATACTTATTTTACACTGTCGTAAAAAATTATTGAAGTTTGCTGAGCATAACTTTATGCTTTAAATCTAAACCGAATCAAATGTTTCGATAAATACAAAACGATTCGAAAAAAAAAAAAAAAAAGTATAATGGTTTATTTGTTTAAGGAAACGATCATGAAAATAAACATCACAGCATCGATTGTAGAAGTATAGTTTACTTTCTTTGTGTTTGAACTCCGTTTTCAATAAACATTATTATGTTTGAAGATTTCTTTTTATGAAATCAAAAATTGTTTAAAAGATATTTCACTTTTACATATAAGCAATCATTTTGAAATCTCTCACATCAAAATCTCTCCTGCGTCCAGGGGCGTAGCTTGAGGGGGGGGGGGGGAGGGGGGGAGTCTCCCCCCCCCAATGTTTTAAAAAATAGGGCGGCATATTGAAGTTTCTGGGGGCGCTGTTTTGCGACTTAAGTTCATTTGAAAGTGGATCATAATTTGTTAATTATCGTTATTTAACAAAAACACTTAAGAGTTTTATGTATCACAAGCTGACCAACTGGTTCACCGACCAGCAAAAAAGTTGTGTCTGACTGTAGCAAACTCCCGTTTGGTGGCGCCTGCGGCGCCCTCTAAACTAGTTAGACGCCTAAAACAGCCTGTTTTCCTATCGTACAAACGACCCTTGAAAATTCGCATTGTATTCACGACGCTTAAAAAAATCTGATCATAACGAATTCCTGTTTGGGGGCGCCTATGGCATGAGTTCCAGTTTTGTTCACTTACAATAGCCTGTTCGCTTACCGTACAAAAGACAGTTGAAAATTCTAATCGTATTCGGGACCCTTTAAGAGTAGCAAACTTCAGCTGAACGGCGCCTTTCCCTGTTCAGGCACCTTCAAAGGCATAATGAGGTTTCTAGGGCGCTGTTTTGCGCCTTGAAGTTCATTTGAAAGTGGATCATAATTTTGTTCATTATCGTTAGTGACCAAAAACACTTAAGATTTTTATGCATCAGAAGCTTACTTCGGCAACCAACTGGTTCACCGACCAGCAAAAAAAGTTCGCATTAAAATGTCTGACTGTAGCAAACTCCCTTTAGGTGGCGCCCTCTTAACTAATTAGACGCCTAAAACAGCCTTTTTAAACGTGTATAACAACCAACTTTCCTACTGTGCAAACTATCCTTGAAAATTCTTTTCGTTATCACGACCCTTAAAAAAATCTGATTATAACAAATTCCTGTTTGGGGGCGCCTATGGCATGATTTCCCATTTCAAACACTTACAATAGTCTGTTCGCTTACCATGCAAAAGACTATTGTAAACTTTGATCGTATTCAGGACACTTTAAGAATAAGTTTGCAGCAAACTCCAGCTGAGCAGAGCCCTTCCCTGTTTAGGCACCTACAACAGCATGTTCGCTTACCATGCAACGACCCTTGAAAATTCTGACCTTAGCAAATTCACGCTCTGAGGCGACTGCGGCGCCCTTCTCCCATTTCAGATACTTACAACTGACTCGTAAGTATGCACAATCTACGTTTTTTCAAGACCTTAGCTCGAAAAAAAAAAAAAAAAAAGCAGTTTATTGTACGTTATGGCTATTGTATAAAGACGAAATTAGATAAGGTTTGATTTGGTTATAACGATTTCTCACTAACAATTTTTGATTCTAAGTGATCCTTAAAGCAAATTTTTTATTTTAGTTTCATCGCTTACGGGTTTTGAAATATTTATAAGTCTATAGAATTCAACTTGTTTTTCGTGACATGAAATAGCGCAAGGAAGCTGATTTAACGTCGCATTAATAGGCACATATTGGGCAATTGGCGACGGTTTGGGATTAACGCCCCAGTGGCGATCCGAAGACAAGCCATCACAATTTTTATCTTCTGCGGAAGAGGGTTCTCCCGCTTCAGTATCTTCCAGAGGTATTATTTGCACGGAGCATGAAGGATATTGCAGCTACGACAGAGTTTATGTGCACCAGAGACTGACTTTCATGATAATCTTCAATTGGCTCGATTATTGAATCCACAATCTTTCTGTCAAGCAGGTAGACGTGAGGTGCCGGGTACGATCCCAGATCGCGCGTGTCGGCCTAGCCGTTCGGAATTTTCCGTGGTTTTCTCCGAAACTTGCGTAAATACGGGCTAGGATCCCACAGAAAGACCTCCACAGAAGGCATTCCCCCTCAGGCCTGGGATCCTAGAACAGTCACTCGGAATTTTTCCCAAACACCGACACCAACACCTAAGTAAGATATAAATTTCTGTATAAAAAAGATTTAATTTTGGACAATGGGACTCTTTTTTAGTTTGTTCTTCCACATAAAGGCATGCGGTAATTCTGTCGCGTTCCTTAGCAATGGCTACTACATTTCTTAAAATATTTTTCACACAATATGGGAAAAAAGAAAAACGTTTTTTAATTGGTTTAAATATATAAAATAATAATAATAAATAAATTACTCATTTTCTTTTTCCTTAAGAGTGAACAATACCTAATTTCATAATAAGAAAACACCACAGACCTGGCGTTTAAAAGCAATAATTACAAAACTTTGAATAAACACCATAAAATTCAATAAACTTGCAATAATTGTTTCGGTTCGAAAGAACACACGATCCTTCGTCAGGTGAAAAAAGTAGGCACAAGTCCTGCAGTCAAAGCAGAAACACACAAAATCGCTTTGTTTGGATGGAATGGGTGGGAGGCACCTGTGACATAGTCACGCATCCTCCAGTACATAAGGATGGTATCTAACGGAGAAAACTTCTGAATAAGGCTGGAGAACCAGCCAGTGAAGAAAGAAAAGATTTTAGATTCCTGGTAAATAAGGGAAAGAAAATAAGCTCAAGGAGAAGAATCACCGAGGGCTTGCAATAAGATTAAAATCTTAGTGGCACGATCTTCAGTGCTTTTTTATTAAATTAAGGGCGTTTTTAAGTTTGGTTACTAGATATGATAAATTAGGAATATTAAGTTCAGTATTAATTTCGTTAATAATTTGGTTTAATTCCGTAAAATGAGAAGTTTGAGCTATTTGGTATCTGCTAATTTCGGATTGGTCGGGGGGAGTGGCTAAGTATTGGGCTATGGAAATTTCTGATTGGTTAGTGGGAGCAACTTGGCTAGCGTAGCTTATTTTAGAGTTCACAGGGCGAGTAATGATTGTTTTAGTTTTATTTTCGGGAAAAATGGGGCAACCTCGGAAGAGAGCTAGGTGATTTCCACCGCAGTTACAGCACTTCGGATTTTCAACCTTTTTATTTCCCAAAGGGCACTCTTTAGAATCGTGTTCTTCTGAACATTTAACGCACTTTGGTTTCATATGGCAATTTTTTGCTGTATGAAATAGTTGCTGGCATCTGAAGCACTGTAAAGTACGTGTGGGGGTTTTGTAACTCTCCACGACGATGCGGAAATATAGGAATTTTTCTAAGTGGAAAATTTCTTTACTTTTATCGTTTTTGGGAAGTTGAATTTGAAATAGGGGCAGTTTTTCTTTGGTTTTGAAACTTGTGAATTGAGAAATTTTAATGACATCGAAACTGAGGGATGTAAGGGCATCTTCGATGTCAAGAATACTAATGTCAAGGGGAAGCCCTCGGATGACTGCCTTGAGAGGTGGGACTTTCCTATCACCCATGGTGTAGAATTGAACTTTCATTTCATTAAGTGCAAAGATGATTTGGTCGTGCATTTCATCAGTTTCAGGAAAAATTTTAAGATAATGACCTGCAGGGATGGCAATGAATTTACAATTATGGGGGGGTTTGCTTATATTTTTTAGGAGTTGGGTTTTATTTCCACAACGAACAGTAATAAATCTTCCTTTTGGAAGAGGATTCTTTCTTTGAGATTTTTCAGTTTTAGATCCAGAGGGGGGTTGGGGGATGGAATCATCTAAAAGCATTTTTTCCTCAAGTAGATCAAATTTGTTTTTAGTAGGAATGAGAATTTCGGTTTTAGGATTTTTTGCCGGATCAGAATTTTGGGTTAGTTTTCGTTTAGAACCAGGAACGGTAGTTTCAGTATTAGTAGGGAGGGAGGCTGAGAAATTTACATCAAAGGAAACAGAACTAATATTACTTTCTCCAGCAGGCTGATCCTCCATGACGTCATCAGTTCTAGTCCAATCACTGGACGCTATAGTCCCGAAACCAGGACGGAAGTCAGGAAATTTAGGAATTCTTTTGTGTATTTTGGAAATAGTGAATGACTCCAGAGGTCCTTCTTTAGTAATATTTCCACTCATGTCAATTAGTTTGAATTTGGCTTTGAGGATTTTGCTGTAGGAATCGTCATCCATTTGATAAAAGTATTGAGGATAAATGGAGTCAAAAAGTTTCTTTTACAATAGAAAGGATGATGTTGCTACATAGATTCCTATTGAGCTCCGCGGCAACAGGATGTTGCATCATTTCCTTAAATTCAGGGGTGGTGTAGAATAGAGGATCAATGGTATCCATGGTGAATAAGTGTACCTCGAGTATTAGCCCTGAAAAGGGCTTCAAAGTACACTAAGTAAGACTTCAGAGTAGAGATAATAGCAAATATTATCATCTAGGTCCGCCAGATGGCGACACCTGGCAGCTCAGAAAAAGTGCGACTGTACCCTGCAAGAGCAACAATCGTTCTCCTCGTGTTCGTTAAAATCGTGCGTCGTCGTTCGTTAAAATCTGGTTCACAAAATCGCTTTAAGTGAGCAGCAAAAATATATACAGATGAATGTAAACATAAATACTGGTGTGAGGAGAATAGTGCTGACTCTAAAATAAAAGGGCCGCCTTGGGGAATTCAATAAAAAGGGGCATTATTTGCATAATTTGCGGTGTTCTATGTTATGATTTTTGTACGTAACAAAAGTAAATTACTAATTTTCCTTGTATATATATATATAGGCTGTATGTGTTTGTTATTCCAGGAATGCTGAAGAACTACTGCTAAGAAAGTTTAAAAGCCGGGGGGGGGGGGATGTAAAGGCCTCTAAACATTTAAAATGTTAGAAAAGGCTACTTTATACCAAAATTTCTTTTAAAAGGGCCGCCAGGTGCTAAAATATGTTGAAAAAGGGCCACAGGATGCTAAAAACTGTTTAAAAGGGCACCATGTCAAATTAGCCTAGTGTCAGCCCTACATAATTATGAAATAAAAGAAGAAAACAAATAAATACCTAAGTAAATTAGATTAAAAAAGGGAACAAAATCTAAAAATTCCAAAATTAAAGGAAAATTGAACTAATGCGAGTAATTTCATAGCATCAGACAAGAATGAAGTGGAACAAATATCATTAAGAAGAGTTTTCGAATTTTTAAATATGTAAAAATCTTCATGGATATTCAAATGGGAAGAGAAGACAGGAGATGAAATTATGTTAGTTTTAGAAAAATCAAAACGATGACTATGAGCCCAGCAGTGGGAAGCAATAGATTTAGAGATCTCTTCATTACGAACATTTCGATGATGATAATTTATTCTATATTTCAAACACCTTCTTGTTTGATCAATATAAACTAAATTGCACAACAAACATAAGACTAAATAAATGCCAGAACGGTTTTCAGTAGGAATGGGATCTTTAAGAGAAGATAATTTAATTTTGTTGACGGGTTTCTAAATGACTTTAAAACCAAACGGAGAGAGAATTTTAGAAGTTTTAAAAGAAAGTGATAAATAAAAAGGTAAAACAACTGGAATGAGACTGTGATCGTTCAATTTGGTATCAAAACGTTTAGATTCTTGAATTTATATAAAGCTTTATTAATAATAGAGTGATTATAGCCTCGAGAAAGAGCAAGAGATTTTAAGTAATTAATTTCTTTCGAAAGACTAGACAGATCAGAACAAATGTGTAAGGCTTATGTTTTTCGTACTCATTTTCCAAAAATTGATAAATTTTTAATACTTCATTTTGCGGTTAAAAAAAAAAAAAAAAAAAAAAAAAAAAAAAAAAAGAAAGAAAGAAAGAGAAAAATGCACATATTGAAAATTCAGATTTTTTAACTTAGAATTACATTAAAAATAAATAAACGATTGTAAATTTTCTAAATGTGAAAACAGAATTTAAATATACATTATGTAATGAGTAATCAGGAAATCAAACTTTCCCATAGAGTAACATGGGCCACGGCTGTCGGTGAGATTAGGTATTATCCACTCTAAAAACATAAAGTTGCTTTCCTTAGGAACAGTTACTACTTTCATTTCTTAAAATTTATTTTGAAAGTTTTATGTTTTATCTGAATTATAATGTAATATCTTTAAACTTGTTGGAAAAGGGGGAAAAATCTTTTTCAGTTGTTCTACTTTATCTCAAACCAATACTCTGGTTGTCCTAAGAAAGATGCTTTTGTTTAGTCTCATACGAGAATATATATAAATGTATTTATTTCTGCAAAGCACATTAACCATATCTTTCGAACGATACTACTTGTAAGCCCTTCCTTTTATTGAATAGGCTAAAAATGTAAGAGGAATTTCATGTCTGCGTATTAATACATAGATTCTCTGAAAAAATTTAGAATGCTCCAAAGAATTACTAAACTAAATACATGAAAAAACCTTTACTGACTTCGCTGCTTGCCGATTACTCTTCGTTTTTAATTAATATAGTTTAAATGCTCCAAAGAAGTATAAAAAAAAAAGCTACTAAATGAAGGAAAAAAAAACAGCCTTTTTTTTTTTTTTTTCCTTGGCAGATTTTAGAAATAATGTCCCGAAGGAGAGGGGGACAGGCCCTCTCGTCGGTTGGCAACACTCTTGAAAGCATGTGGGTGGCATTTTCAGATGAGGAATACGAAAGGGCGCCAAACGTCGGGTCTCCCCCCCCCCCCCCCAATCAAATTTTCACGCTACGCCCCTGCCTGCGTCTGCTTAACATAAGGTAAATGGATTGAATTAGTTTCTAAATCTAGCGTAAAAGTATATTCAACTGAAACATATTTACTGTAGTTTCGACATTTTCCATTTTTATTTACTTTAGTCGAACTTATATTAAACAAAGTAAAATTAATTTATCATATAACATTTAGCATAAAATAATAAAGTTCAAACTGTCGTTTTTTATTACTATTATTATTTGTTATTTTGAAAATTTATTTAGTCTTAACTGATTCTAAAGTAATGAAAAGTGCGCTTATAAAATTTATATTTACTTTGAATACCTTTTGAAAACATTAAACTTTAGAGACGAAATCCTTTAAACATTTAACAAAAAAATAAACAAATAAATAAATAAAATGAAATAAAATAAAAATAAAAATAAAAAAATGAAAAATGATATTGGATCAATCAATAAACTAAATAACTGTACAGTAAAACAGAATTAAGCATAGTCTGAACAAATATAATCAGTTTTTAATTTAGGATAAAAATGTTTTAGGGGCGCAAAATTTTTACGATTAAAATTTGAATGGTGGGAGGAAGGTGTGATTATAATTTGAAAAATTACTAAAATTTGAAAAAAAAACTCCGATTTGAAACATAATCAAAACTGAAAATCCTTTGTGATTTTCAATGAATATAAGAACACTTTTTTAGCCACTTTGGCCCATTATGGATTTTACATACTAGTTTGAAACACATGGATATAGACAGTATTTGTGCGATTGATCAAACAGACCGTACAACGAACATATATGACTATGAGATACTTTCATACAGCGATGGTATGGGCAAGGCTGAATTTATGCTTAGGCTTGCAAGGTCCATGTGGAACGAGGCAAAATTTAAAACTCTATTGAAATCTGAAAAACAATTTAATTTTAAATACTTATTTAAATTTAAAAGTAATTGGAATTTAAAAACAAGTAAGTTTTCAATCGACAGTAAAAATAAATTTAGAAGATCCCTGCTATGACTCGAACATGTTTTCCTTTCATAAGTACAAATATTTTGATAAAAAATTATGTAACGAATTAAATATAAATATCGAACGAAAGCTGTAAATATAATATTACGAAGCATAACATTTTATCTATTTCTGATACAAAATAATTTCCATGATATTTATTGAAAATATAAACGTAATATTTATCCGTTTCTCACTAATTAAATAAAAATTTTTATTGTGTCTATTTAATCATGTATTGTTAAAAGAAATCAAATAAAGTAATTGTTTTCATGATTGCCCTAGACTAATTTATTTTTTAATCATGAGATGATTATTAAATGTTATATTGCACAGTAATTGATGCACCGAAGAATAATACAGTTTTTCTTAGGTATATTACATTTGTTATTATAATATAAATTTTTAATCATAATGCATATGCATAGTATTTAAACATATAGGGGCAAGAGACGCAATAGCGAAATGAACCTAGGGCTCAATTTAACATAAATCAATCTCTGCTTAACCTTTTGAAAGGGGCTGGGACAGCATCTGTCACGCTTCACCATAGGATTTTCTAAGAGCCCATCTCAAAAGGTTAAACTTGATTCGGAACCGCTGAGAATATATATGTTAGAACTGGAATTTAAACGCGAGATCTGTCAGCTGAAGTATATAGTGCTTATTATTTTGCCACCAAATGGTCTTAGATCGGAAGGAAAGCCAGAGTTTTGGCAGCAGTAATCATCATTTATAGGCATACTTGCCAACATCCTAATTAATATTCCGTAGTGTTGTTTGTCCCGCCCATTTTTTCCACACCAGTAAATTTTTATAGAACTATTCTCTGAATCCAATTAGGATTAAGTAAAAAGAAAAATACTAAAATGATACTGGTGTGGAAAAGAAGGCGGGGCTACCAATACTACGGAATATTAATTAGTATGGGTGCAAGAATGCAAGAGATTCCGTCTCAAAATGGTAAACTTACACCAGTATATTTTCATCAATAGTGTGTATCACATTAGTGCAGTAATTTATTGCGATTGAATATCATAGAAATTATTGATAAGGAGTATTGGTGAGAGTTCTTTATTTTGAGACGGAAACTCTTGCACCCCTGGACACGGCTGTTATCTGTTGCTTTAATAAAAATTCGTAGTATTTTCGTCATCTATCTACTTTGTAAAATACTTATGTGTGTATGCATAACTCGTTCACAGTATTCTTCGACCACATTTCATAAAACCATGGAAGCCTCTGCGCAAGGGCTAATTCAACGAGTCTACTGTTAAAATAGGGGTGACAGTCATCCGGCTCATAGGAAATGAATGATAACAGAACGCAAATTATTGGATGTTTTCCAAATCACAACCTGCTGGTCAAGCTGGTATCCCTCCAACATTTTGGACGCGTCGTTGCTGGTAGTATTATGAAACGTGGTTGTACTGTACATTATTATATATTATAACAAGGGCCAGAATTTTTAATTTTGATATTGTGATATTTAATTACGCACAATAATTTTCATAAAAATGCATAAAAAAATGCCAGTAGTAATCATTTAAGCTGGATTGTACTGTTGAAAGCTGTTTTAAAATATGCTATTTAAATCTCACAATTTTTTGTTTACTGTCTTTGTTATAAACGATGCTTCTGTATTGAGCAATATACTCGTTGTAGGATATTATAGATGCCAATCTTTTTTTTTTTTTTTTTTTGCTTTATCACAAGATTGTTCTACATACAGGAACTTAAATTTTTGGATTATCATCACAGAAGGTAACTGAAAGAATAAAACAATCAAAATAAATCAGCTTTCCTTAATTTATAAAACGGGATAATTCATCATATACTTTATGATATTAGATTTAAATGATATAAAATAATCAAAAACAATCTCCCTCTGAATAGTTCCTTTCACAATGGATTTACCTTAAAAATATAAAAATAGGTTTCATTAGTTAATAAGTGACACATAATTTTTGCTTCCGGCATGATCTGCGTACATCAGCGTGTATATGTTGCGTGTGTTCTGCGTGTGCGTAGGCGTGCATGAATGTAGATATGTGCGTGCAAGTTTGCGTGCAGTTATATTTATAAACCGCAATATTGGAAAGATTTTAATACTATATCATTCCAGGACGTGGTAACACAATACATTTATTGAAGCTTAAAGGTAAACGCTGTTTGTGAGCTAAACAATGTATTTGTACCACATAGTTAAATTACTTATTAAAATTATAAAACAGATCAAAATCTATACCGACGAAAATTAAACAATATCGAATTTATCAGATTTTTCCGTTGAAAATTCGTTATCATTGAGCAAAATAGATTTTTAAAAAATGCTGCTATTGAAATAAAATTTCGAAACTAGATAAAATGTACCCACACAGCCACCTATATTCATTAGACATCTACATGACTTCCAATAATCCATAAAAGGTACAAAATATCTTAAGAATGTCCAATATCTTAAGAAAGTCTTGGATATCCTGTACTACATATAGATATGTATTAGATGTTTAAATGTCAACGAAATTTAGACGTACCTTTTGTAATAGATGTAAAATGTTAGATCAAAATAAGGTTTAGATATTTTCAATATCTATTAAATGCAATAAGTCCAATTATTGGGTATTTGGAAATTTAACAAGCATCTAACGGATATAAATAAGAGTGACATTTATCGTGCTAATAGATATCTGTAGCATGTTTATAGAATTTTAATGGGTCATTTTTTAACTTTTATAGATGTCTTATGCATGTATGTGGCTGTGTGGGGTAGAACAAAAGTTGCAAAATTATAAATATTTATTATGGTTGCAATGCAAATGTTTTTACGAGGCACAATTTCAGTTTACAGACTCGTTATAAACTTAAATTTAAAAATGAAAGGGATAATAGAACACATGGAAACATGGTATACTCATCATGAAATACATTGTCGCAGCTCAAGTGGTGAACTGCTATGTGGCGTAAAAAGAAAAGCAACACCAAAATTTGACATGCGGTGCAAAAAAGATTTTTATTGATAATAAGTGTTGTGTCTAAGGACGCAGTTACAGGAACTTCTAAAACTATTATGCTGCCATCAGTAATGCAAACCTTATGTCTTCACTGTGACGAATGATGCACTTGCAAAGACACCAGGTTTATCCCGGACCTCAGCAGCAGCAGAAACCACAGAGCAACAGACTAAGGAATTAACTAGACTCGGCAAGACGGTTCTAAAAGTGAAGCCTCAACAGTAACCGAGGAGCCAGCCATATTAGAACAAGCAAAACCAGGAATAAATATAGACCCGACAAGACGACTATCTGTATGGGGAGAAGGTGAAGTTACTGTAAGGCGGTTAGAGCGATCGGCGGCCATATTGGGATTAGCAAGAAACAAGTAAGAACGTAATATCTACTTATAAAACTGCTTATGTATCTTCTTCAAAAGGTGGAGGACTGGCCCCACTTACACAAAAACTGTTTCTAAAACTATTTCGAACTGTTTTTGTTTTTTAATTATCTTCTCACAGTCGGCAGCAAAATTATTCGAGCGCTAGGAATAATTCCTATGTACGAACTGTACACTTAATACTGCTTTGTTAAATAAATTCTTGTCGAGTCATGTTCTTAGTCAGTCTAAGAATATTATTCGACTAGGCTTTATTTAACAAAACAGTATTAAGTGTAATTTTTTTTTTTATATTGGAATTATTGCTAGATCTCTAATAATTTTCTCGCCGACTTTATCTTATCACTTTATTAATTCTATGTACATAAGAATAATGTATTGTTTCGTAAAAAAATTTCGATCTCCAGTTTTCGACGGATTTACATGTTTTCAGATGTCCTGATCATGATTTGATCATTTTTAGAAGTTAAATGTTTGTCTGTGTGCCACAAATTTTGTGGATGCCACATCTCACAAACCAGTGGACAAAATTTGAACAAACTTAATATTTAGTTAGATATTGACTTAAACTGCTGTTGATTACATTTGGAGAACAATTTGCTCAATATGGTGGCGTTGTCAACCCATTTTCTTGTAATTTTTAATATTTTAGAAAAGGACAAATTTCGAATAAATGTAAAAATTCAGAATTACTTTTTAATTTTGCAATGTGAAGTAATATTTATATATAATTAAAAATAGTCAACCAGGAAAAATGTTTTTATATTTAGGGCATTGCTTCCCTCTCCTCCAATCGTGGAAAGTGTATTCTGGGGAGTAAATTATTTCAATAGGGATACTTTTTTAAAAAACTCGTCAATACCTTTAAAACGAATGAACTAAACAGTATAGTATACGGGTACTTTTAGTACCCAAATTTTTTTTACGCTAAAAAAAGTGATTTATACATTTCAGATATGTTATAAAGCTCAAGTAATTGAACACTAACGTAATGATAATAGATCTATATGCGTAACATATTCTATCCAATAAAGTAATGGGTAATATACAATGCTTGTGAAAGGACTACCACATCTCTTAACGCGAAGATAAATATGGAAATTTTTTGTTAATCAAGTATATTTACTGAAACTTACTTTTGAAACATAATTCCCGGAACCTTCTTAGATGGTCTGTTGGTGCAACCATAGGCTGCACATACCATTTTTGAAAATTTATAGCCTTTTCTACAAATAACACAGAATCGTAGTAATACAACTGTATGAAAAACCGTAGATATAGTAATAAGACTTAGATTGATCATTGAGAGGGGAAAAGTGATACCTTTTTTAATCGGGAAAAGACGGCTTTTTTACTCTCTTATGGATGTATTTCCTCGAGTGAATATATACGGGAATACACATAGGTAATTTAGCAAATAAAATTTATGCACTAAAAGAGAATGAAAAACTCCAGATACCCCTTTTGCTTTCTTTCTTTTTATTGTTTTCTTTTCCTTTTCTTTATCTTTTTTTTATACTATATTCCAGCATACTCATGTCTGCACAAAACTCTCATTCTTTCGGCATTTATTATTATTATACTTCTTTGAGATAAAAATCGTCAGCTTTCATCAAGAAAAATAATTTTGACGAATTATGATTTAATAAATTATTTGTATTGCGTAAATTTGTATAGGATTATATATGGAAGAAAGTCTTGTGGTGGCCACAATATACTAGTTATATATTAAAACTTTCGCGGCTTCTAGCAACATTTAAAAGAATTTTGAGCATTCCATATTACTTACTAATATAAAATATTAAAAAATATTAAAATTTTAAAAAAAGTATCCCATTAAATATGAAAAGAGTAATTATCTCAAAAGAATAACAAAGCAACTGATTATAAAAATTATATTTTTCATAAATTACGTGAATATAACTTTTTATGGAACCTACCCCATTTTTTTTCATATATTTATTAGAAAACTTAAAAGCCGCGCAAAATTTCGGCATTTTCAAAATTCATTACCATTCTATTCTATTACTATTTTCGATTTTTAACTCTCCAATGGCTGATGCCAAAAAACATTTTTGGCATCAAACATCTTTGCTCGTTAACATGGGGATGATAGATCTATGTAAATTTCTATATATATGTGAAAAACACCTTAATGTTTTACTCACACACTAAAGAATCAACTAGACCCGGCAAGACGTTTCTAAAAGTGAAGTCTCAATTGTTAACTGAGCGGCCATATTAAGACGATCTTAATCTGTGCTCTAAGCGTCTTACAGTTACTTCACTTTCTCCCTATACCAGATAGTGTCTTGTTGATTCCTTAGTCTGTGACAGCAACTACCCTCGTAAAAATGTCTTTGCGTGAGTAGATGGAATTTCGTAAATGAGATTCCTTGAATGACCCTACAGGGGAGATTGGACAAGGAGGAATTTGCACACATGGGGGATTTAAACAAAATCCTATTTTTCTGATAGTTTTAGACCCATAAATTTCAAAAAGTTTATTAAAAATGCAAAAAAAAAGTTCTCATTAATTTAAAAAATAACTTTAAAATTAACCAAAAATCACGTGACTTCAAAACTCTGCCTGACGTCACACTTTATGATGCTTCAATGTTTACATTTTGTTAGCTTGGTTATTAAGCAGCAATTCGTTTTAACTTTCGTAATTATCCATTGTTTATGTGATTTCTGAGCATTTATTTTTCAACTTATAATCATTTAATATCATCACCATTTTCCATTATCATTATTTTCAATTGTTTTCTTTTCATTCCGGTTGTCCAATGTTTTCGTTTAATAGGATCCTGTGGAACGCTAAAGAATAACTTTTGAGAAGCTTTAGCCGTTGTTTAGTACAAAATGGTACAATACAATATTTTTACTACGATTTTTTATCCGTCATTATTATATCATACAAAATAAAATTTTAATGATTCAAAAAGAAAGCAAGGAACGAAATCGAATATAAGCAATGATTACTTCCTTTTGTTGTCATAAAGAGTGACGTCGCGATATATTATACTGCGTCTTCTCGATAGAGTAAATAGTGCGATGTTAAAATTGTTATAAATCTGTCATTAGATTTCAAATAAAGAAAATGTATATTTTTATTTTCTTACCTTTTCATTTTCTATTATATAAGAATAAAATCAGAAAACGTGCAAATTGTCTATTGTGGTGGTGGCCAAGGTAAGGGATTACGCCTGAATAATAAATTCCAAGAGCGTGATTCCGAAGAATTAAAGGCGCCCAGCCCAGCCACG
Source organism: Salticus scenicus (assembly GCA_963930645.1). Lineage (NCBI taxonomy): Eukaryota > Metazoa > Arthropoda > Arachnida > Araneae > Salticidae > Salticus > Salticus scenicus. The sequence goes on from OZ005649.1 coordinate 186,412,321, forward strand.
GTGAAATGCATTTCTAATGCATTTTGAATGAACAAAGAACATATTGTTTGAAGATCTCATTACTCTATACTAATTGTACAGATATGAGAATTCGTACAATCCATACTAGATTAGTTATGAGCAATTTAAAGATAAAAAAAAAAAAAAGAAACTTTTACAGATTAATTAGTTTTAGAGTTATATGTAATCGCGCGTTTATAATTAATTTTGAAAAAAATAATTAACTTTCAGTAAACCTCAGTAAGTCAGCCACTCTCAGTCAGTCAATTCAAACATTTTTATAAAACGTTTTATTAAATAAAGTAAGTGCATAAAACTTTAATTCATTTTGCATATATCTTTTATATAAATGAATGTACAATGTTTAGAGCAGTAATATGAAGACGTTTTTAAAATCATGTGGATAGTGGTTAAAAAAGCTCTTCCTAGAAAATTGTTTTGGTGTGTGTACCTTTTTAACACTTTCCAACAAGGTTGAAAAGTGTTAATGACTTCGGTTTGTCTGTCTGTCTGTCCGCGCTCTAACTCCCGTAAATATTTATGGAATTTCTTGAAACTGATATATGTTATTCAAGTTCACTATCGGATGTTCCCTATTGAAAATGGAGTTTATACCTCTACAGATTTGTGTACAGGGACACCCGAAAGTATTTCAAAGCATTGTGTTCTATGAGAGTTATTTCTATAAACCATATTTTCATATCTTTACTGTACACATAACTTAATGAAATTGAAATACGTTATTCAAGTTTATTATTGGATGTTTCCTGTATAAAATAGAGTATATATCACCACTGGTTTATGCACAGAGACACTCAAAAATATTCCAAAGCATTGCGTCTATGAGAGATATTTCTGTAAATCAAATTTTAATAACTTTAATTTCTACGAAGTTTTATGAAATTGAAATATATTATTTGTGTGCTCAAAAGAATGCTTTGTATACAATTTAGCATGATTAGCTTTAGATTTACAGGGTGACACAAAAATATTCATTTATATTAAAAGCTATTAATAAAAATTTGCTAGAATTGTACTTTCGTTTACATTAAGCGTTTCTAACACTTTCTAACATTTGTCAAGTATGAATATGATTTCAATTTGTGTATATGTCCGTCTGTTCGTCTGTCTGTCTGTCTGCCCGTGCTTTAATTCCCGTAAAAATTTATGGAATTTTTTGAAACTGATATATGTTTTCAAGTTCACTATCGGATGCTCCGTATTAAAAATGAAGTTTTTACCTCTACTGGTTTGTGTACAGGGGCACCACAAAATATTCGAAAGCTTTGTGTTCTATGAGAGGAGTTTCGATAAACCATATTTTAATACCTTTACTGTATAGAAACTTTAATGAAATTTTAAAAGTTATTCAAGTTCTCTTTCGGATGTTTCTTATGTAAAATCGAGTACATTTATAACATTTTTGTGTACAGGGGCACTTGAAAGTATTCCAAAGCATTGCGTTCTGTGAGAGTTATTTTTATAAACCAAATTTAAATAATTTTGCTTTACACAAAGCTTAATGCGATTGAAATAAATCATTCGTATGCACAAAAGAGTGCCTTCTATATAATATAGTATGATTGGCATTAGATTTATAGGGCCACACAAAAATATTCAGTTACATTAAGAGCTATTAATAAAAATTTGCTATAATTGCACTTTGGTTTACATTAAGCGTTTTAACATTTTCTTATATTTTTAGTGGGAGTATGATTTCAATTTATGTATCTCTCTGTCCGATTGTCTAAATTCTATCTGTTTGTTTCCGGCTCCTAGCATCGGTAAATATTTTTAGAATTTTTTAAAAATGATACAATCAAGTTCACTATGGAATGTTCCCTATTTAGAATGACATTAATAGATCCTGTGCAACTAGTTTGTTTACAGAAACAACAACAACAAACAAACAACAACAACAACAACAAAAAAGTCAATGGATTAAGTTTTAGGACAGAGTTTTTCAAAAGTTATATTTAAAATCTTTCAATTGATAAAATAAGAAAAACATTTACATGCATTTTTAACATTCTAAAATAATGTTTTGTATAGAATATGATATGATTAACTTTTTCAGATTAAAAGTTATTCGATACAACAATTACGTACAGTTGGAAAGTGCTACTAATCAATGCGTCCTTTCTTTCTTGTTTATTTCAAACATCGAGTTCAAAGACAGCATGTATTAAGTATCACATAATTCCTATTTTAAAAAAAATTGCCTGGGTATTTTGCGCATAAATGGGAAATTATTTTCTTTTACCTTTTTTCCCCCTTTCAAATATGAATTTTCAAACCTATATGTTATAGACGTAACAGTAAACTTTTCTTTCCTTTTTTTTCTTTTTTAATAAAAATAAATGTATATTAGAAAAAAAAAATTTTTAATAGTTTTATATGCGATTCTTTCTCTTTTGTTAAATTTGTATAAATACATACCTCTAATGCAAAAAACCATTCATAGAATTTTAAACAGCTATTTCATGTATATATTTACTTTAAAACTAAACTATATTGATGTAATTTTTAAAATGAAACTTCGGCATTTCAAACGTAAACACGGATTTTAAATTTGTATATGCACTTGCAAATACTATTAATGGTGAATAAATCTTCAATTTTATTTTGACACAAAATAAACATAGCTTTTAAAATTTCATTCTCCAAAGAATTTTTTCTACTGACTAGTATCTATATTTTCAGTTTTTACCTCTTTACTTCACATTACTTCTGACTTACTTCTCATCTCAAGTTTGAATTTTTCTGTATAATGATATTGTCCTCTTTTTTTAATGAAATTTAATGTAAAAATATCTAATTAGTTTTCAAAAATGATTCTTAACCACGAGAGGATTTCCATTAGTTTTGTTTCTTTTCTTAGATATATAGAGTATAATTCGTTTTAATTAAGTACTTATTTCTTACACCTCTTCTTTAATTGGGCATTTGGCAAGTAACCAGCATTCAAGAAACATGAAAAGAACTTTTTTATTATAGCTTTTTCTCTTTCAGAATTTAATTAACTAAAACAAATAAACTTAACTGAAGAAAAAGTTGGCTGAGGTTTTTTAAACTAATTAGTCTAAACTTTTGTTGTAATTCTTTGTAAAAGAATTTTGTACTTTTTCGAGAGAGTTATTCACTTGAGAACTCCTACCTACCAAACAAAATAAAAAAAAAGACTAACGTAATATTGATAAACACTTTCTCCACTTCATTAAAAGCAAATAGCCTAAATTGAATGTTGTAAATTTTTAAGAAGATTTAAATGTTTTTTTATTTATTTTTAAATTTTTATTGAAGCAATGAAAATGTAAGACAAATCATGATTATTAATTATGATAAGCACATGAAACTGTTGTTTTTGTAAATTATTTTCTAGCGACACTATCTGCACACAGAAAAAAAAAAAAAAAATGGATATGTTAGATTTTAAATAATTCTGGTCTTCCAGGAAAACTTTTGTCTTTCAGTAACATTGATTTAAAAATATTAATCAAAGTAATGCTTCTTTCGACTAATATCTTTAGGCAAAAAAAAAAAAAAAAAACTTTTCTAATCTGCCACAGACGACAATGTATATATATATATATATATATATATATTCTTTTCGTACCCCAATTAAAAAAAAAAAAAAGATGCTGTATATTAACACAGGTAAATCTGCACTTTTCTTGAATATACTTATTATAAATTTTATGTTATAAAAATAGTGGAACGAAAAAAAAAGAAAAGTCTGTGGCAGCCCTTTTTTACTTTCTCTTAGCCATAAGGTAGAGAAAGTATTGTGTTTGAGTGAGTATTTTCGAAAGCGAGTTTTTGTTATATTTATACGTTTTGAGGTCCTCTGAATCCGTAAATCACGTTTTTAGCGGTTGGCCTGTGTGTGTCTTTTTGTCTGTGTGTGTGTCTTTCTGTTATCAGCAAATCTCAAGAACAAATGGTAGCAGAAAGTCCAAACTTGCTATTCTAAATGTGTATGATACAGGGATGCTACACTAAGCGTTTCGTTGAGGTGAAGCAAGTGGTTCGTGTACAGGGACACCCAAGAGAATTCAAATACATTACGTCTATGGGGGAAATTGCTGGTAAGTACTGTTTAACAGCTACAGACTGCACTAAAACAAATGAAATAAATATGCATATTTTATATGAATAAAAACATGTCTCAAGTAGAATATGGTTGGGAAATCATTCACTGTTCATTTACAGGGGTACACGAAACAACTAGGTGATAGTGCGAGAATAGCTGAAAATTGATGCAAGTATATTTCAGGTTGTGTATAACAATAAAGCATTTTTAAGTTGATTTAAAAAATAATCAGCCATTTAAGGTTTAACAGTATTTTAATTTAGCATCAAATAAACGCTAAATATATAATATTTCTCTTTTGAAGTTTTTTTTACATAAATTTTGAAACAAGAAATTGCTGCTTTAATTTACAAAATTAAAAACCCTTTATTTGAACACTATTCAGCTTCATGAAAATTTTCCAAAGCAGGAAGAATTCGCCAATATAGAAGTAAAAAATAAAATAAATAAAAAATCTGACGCTATGTGATTTAAACTAAAAGATGTAAATTTTGGAATTTTTGCAATGTTTTCTGATTTAAGTTAAACAAAATTTCCTCGTGTGAATAAACTGAAGAGAAATAAATTTTCATTATTTACAAAATGAAATTATAGGAGGTTACCGTGATCCTGTAAGAACTGGTCGCTACATGAATAGTGGTATCTGCTAGTGGATGAAAACAGATTTTAATCTGAGTAATATGAACATTATTTGAGTTCCATAGGATAGTGAAAAACATGAGTAAATATGGGTCCAAAGTTCAATTGGATGTACAGAATACAGACGACATATTTAATCGAAATATATTGAAGATAAGTTTGAATGATAAATACTTTCATAGTTTTACCATAGCTGCTAACATCCTAATGAATATTTTGTAGTATTGTTAGTACCTGCATTTTTTTTTTCTTTTTTTTTTCCACAACAGTTTTTTTTTTTTTTTTTTTTTTTTTAGAGTATAAGTGCTTCTTTTTATTTAATCGTGATAAAATTTAGAGAAAATTACTTCGAAAGTAAAGGGAGGGGGCTAAAATTGGGCAGGTACTAACAAATACTACGGAATGTTAATTAGGATGTTGGCAGCTATGATTTTAGACAGATCACATCATGAGCCTTGAACCGACATAAAGAAATCTAGAGAGAAACACACGTAAAACACAAAAACGTTTCATCTATGCCAGACATGCTACTACTTCACAGCAGTCTCATGTATGTTTCACTTTGCAGGACAGTAAGTTCGTCCTGTCCACCATCACCGTCATCACCCCACACATCAAAAGATGTTGGTAACCCATTCCCTTCGAAAAATCGATTCAGTGTTTGGTCAACGTGACTCAAATGAATCAATGAGGTTGGACAACATTCAACTTGAAAATTCACAGTGATTATCCTTTAATGATATATATATATATATATGTATGATTTTTGTCTCCCTCAAACACTTAGTATTTTGTTGTTGCATACTTGCCAACATCCTAATTATGAACCAAAAGATTTTTAGTACACTTTACACACCAGTGTATTTTTATAGTGTTTTTCTTTTTATATAACGGATATTAAGTTTTGAGAAAATTACTCTAAAAGTATACTGGGGGGAAAAAGGGGCGTGAACTAAAAATCTTCCGGTTCATAATTAGGTCGTTGGCAAGTATGCTGTTGTTATTCGGGAATGTTCTCTCGTATTATCATTTTACAAGACAATCTTGATGGTCTCCTTTTAAAAATAATTAAAGCAGAAATAAAGTTTTTTTTTTTTGGCAAAGGAAAAATTATTTTTACGGCAGAAAATTGTTCGATAAAATCTAATTTAACCTGTTAACTAGGTAAGATGAAAATTTTCATCGTACCAGAAAGTTATTTCTAATAGAAGTAATGGTATTTTCCGTCAGGGAAATTGCGAGAGGAGTCGGGAAAATATATTGTGGTCAGTGTTAGAGGTCTGCACGGGCCGGAATTTCGAGGCCCGGGCCCGGCCCGGCCCGTTTATTTTTTAACGATTTATGGCCCGGCCCGGCCCGGACAAAAAACGATAAAATCAGGCCCAACCCGACCCGGCCCGATTCAAAAATATGTAAAATAACAAAAAAAAAAAAAAAAAATGCCTTTTCATAAAAAAATTTTTAGTGTGTGTTTTGCAGAGGTTTTATATAATCAAACAATAGTACGTTCTTTAACAAAACTGCTGAAATTTTACAAGACAATTATATATAAACAGAAATTCATTATTATAGACAAGACACAAAGACAAACAGAAAGTAAAATCGAAAATATTAGCATTCATCAAACAATATAGGAAGGTATTAAAAATGGTTAATACTACTGAAAATGCACTTTCAACCATTTTCTCTTATATACCATAATGTATCCGAATCTTTCATATGCTTCGGTAAACAAAACTTTAATGTTAATCCAACCATATTCAATAGAAAAGTTGCTTTTGCCCATGATAAAAATGATGCTACTTTCGTCCACTGGAGAAAAGGAAAAGGAGCCTTAGAGAAAAAGTTACAGCGGAAAGACTTTTATAGCCTTTATACCACCTAAACTCAACAGATCATAAGAAACAAAACCTTATACACAGTAATGTACCTAATTTCTTTTGTTATGTACATGTACGCAAACTGGTAGTGACATGCATACTATTTTGAATAGGAAACCATCTAATATTACTTTAAACAAAATATATTAATTTAGAGGCATTATAAAATATTTGCGAAAAATCAGATTTCGGACAGGCAGACTGATAGACAATTAAATTGACGTTACAGACACTTTTTTAACAAAATAGAACTTTATGTGACATACAACGAGGAAACCAGAAAAAGATTCGGGCCGACACGGCCCGGAGAAAATTTCATTCAGGCCCGGCCCGGCCCGAATATACACAAAAAAACTGAGTCCAAGCCCGGCCCGGCCCGAGCTTGAAAAAAATTTTTAAGCCCGAGCCCGGCCCGGCCCGAGATCAAATAAAAAAATTCGGCCTGAACCCGGCCCGAGGGCCGGGCCGGGCTCGGGCTCGGGCCGGAAGCCCGGCCCGTGCAGACCTCTAGTCAGTGTTGCCCAGAGGTGATAATCTCCTTTTATTTATTTTTTTTTTCAGGACGCTCTTAAAGAAAAGAAATGTCTGCCTTTTTTCACCACCACGAATTTCTTTCAGAAATAGTTCTGCTACATTTACTGTAATATACAGTCAGCCAAAAAAAAAAAAAAAAAAAAAAAAAAAAAAAAAGCCACCCCCCACCTAATTTCGCCGTAAATTATCGTAGAAACATTTGATTGGTACCGATCGATTTGTAATAACGTCTAGTTTATAACTGTATAGTTACATTTTGCCTAGGGAGTCGTCTACATATTAAATTTGGCATTAACTGCATTTTCTCCAATGGCAACCCCTATTTTTGACTTCATATTCAGATTTCTGAGATCAAGGCGGTTCGGAAAACATACCTATTTTTATACTTTAAATCAATTCTAAATAGAGTTACACGTGAAAATGTATTAGGGGTCCGTCTATACATTTAGAAAATATAAATCATGATCTACCACCCAGTATACATTATTTATTAAGTTTCACACCGGAAAAAAATTTCAGAAATGTTAATTATAAAATAAAAAATGACTAATTCACGGAACTCTCTGAGTTAGTTTATGAATTAAAAGATTTTTATTGGTTTCTATTGATTTAAACATCAAATAGTTCACTTCATACGAAAAAATTAAATAGCTTGAATAGATATTAAAATATCTATCAAAAAAAAAGAAAGAAAAGGTAAATGGTTTTAAATTTGTTTGAAAATTCAAAATTATTTTAACTCAAGCTGCCTTATAATTGTCTGAAACGGTGGCACTCAACCTGGTTCCCACGGCCGTTTCACAGTGACAGTGGGAGTTTGTTCTGATATTGCAGTACTTTCATTTTCTTTAATTTAATTAACTTTTTAAAAATATTAAAACAGATTTTTTTTTATTTATTTATTTATTTTTTTAATTAATTATTATTTTTTTTCATGTCATTATTAAAAACTTTTACATAAATCTCCACGATATTCTTTTGCTTTTATATTTTAACATGTGTAACAAATTAATATGCAAAATAATAAATACTACTACTTCATGGGATGTTCTAAAATTCTACTCTTAACACAGATACCGAAGTGGACGGTGGGTGTAGAAAGGCAGATTACCCTTAATCTAAATCTTCAGTTGAAAAGGTCAAAATGTTTCATTACTCTATTAAAAAAAAAAAAGGCATAAAAGTGGGCTAAAAATATCCCGGAATAAATTAAAATGTTGTTTATTCTAGTTTTAGTCAGGTGATATCACTTGTGCCAAAGAGCTGGATCCGCCCTCTCTTAAGCTCAGGTTCATCATTAAAATATTGTTTTTAATGTCTGCCGCACCAAAATGTTCAAAACACAAATGCCAATTTTCATATTTTTTGAAATTTTCCCGTTTTAACTTTAAAAACATTTAGATTAATTTATTTTATTTTGAATTTTTAAATTTAGACGATTAAAGTCTTTTAAATGTAATTTCAGGATTCTGAAAGATCAATATCTATATATTTGAAAGTAATAAGACTATTCTTTTGTTTTAAATTTTTATTCCATAATAACTGTGACTTTGATTTCGTGATTAGGAAATTGAAAATAAATACTATTGAGCTATGTTCCAATAATAGATCTTATAAAATTAAAAAAAAAAAAAAAAAAAAAAAAAAGCAATTTTTCACTATTTGATTCTGTATTAAAAACTTTTAATAGAAATTTGATATTTTATTATGTTACATTATGGGATAAATTTTAAGTAACACAAAGCTTACAAACGGTACAGTAAACAAATGCAAATATGTCGCAACAAAATTTAAACAGAAAATTCATGGTAAAAAGTCTTTTTAAAATTATTAAATATTCATTATAATAATAATAAAACGATTGTCGAATGCATAATTGCTGTTTCATGCAATCAGTTTCGCTGTACCGTGTTTTCTAAAACATGATATTTAACTAGAGGTGTACAGTAAACAAACTCATGAATATTGAAATGCGAAAAAAAGTGTAACAGGGTTAAAATAGAATTTTAGCAGCGAAAAACTAGAAAAAGATATTTAATACTTATGAAGAAAGAATTAACATATTAGGATCGGATATATTCCTCTCTTGTACCGTAAGCCACGCCTTTTCACAAATTTTCTAAAACTTTATAATATAAAACAAAATAATTTTGCATATTTGTAATTAAATCATATTTGTAATTTACATTTTTGCATATTTGTAATTTAAGTTTTGTCTTCAATAATCGATGTAGTAAATACCATTGTGATTTATGCATACCAGCGTCACATATAGAGTCAAATAGGAATATGCAAATTAGTCTTTTTTTTAAATAGTGTTTCAGCGAATCAGAGGCGGGGCTTCTTTTCTTTTGAAATTCTTTCACAATCCCTCGCCTACATTGTGATAACTTTAAAAAATAAACCAATTTGTATAATAAACACCGAAATATTGCTTAGGAAACAATAAAAATAACATAAAGATAAATTAAAATAGTTTTCCGTCAAATTATATACAACTATTTACTTATAGAGGATACAGATTATAACAAGTGACGGCCCCCTAACAGGAATAAAAAGTGAAATATCACTGTAACTCAAAAAATAATGTTAGGAACGATCTGTAAATTTGGAAATCCATGATTTTGATGATGCCCGTTCTATTCGTGCAAAAATTAACATAGGTCATAATTCATAATTTTTTCAAATATGAATTTATTAATAATTTTCATAATTCAAAAAATGTTTTTTTAGCAAAAATTTGCACGGAATATGTTTGGGTCACTTCATTCTAACGAATAAAAAAAACAGAATTTAAATATCATAATTATTTCGGAAGATATGATTTAATGTTTGTCACATTAATTTAACATTAGCATCCCCAAACTTTGACAGCTTATAACTCTATGAAAAATTGAGTAAAATATATAAACTATACCATTTTCCGTGATGATTTGATCCAAAGAATTCAAATAAATTATAAAAAAAGAGGGTTACCATTGAAAAAAATGAAGTTGATGTCAGTTTTAATATGTAGACGACCCCTAAGTAAAATCTAACTTTAACATTATATACTAGACGTTATTACAAATTGATCGGTACCAGTCGCATGTTTCTACGATAATTTACGGCGAAATTAGGTGGGGGGGGGCTTTTTTTTTTTTGGCTGACTGTACCATGATTATGCAGGATAGAGATTATTTTTAAAAATTGGTGGCAACAATATATTTTAAAATTTCTCATTCATTAGAGTGTCCTCAGAAAAGGGCGGAGACTACGACCCCTGAGAAAAGGGCGGAGACTACGACCCCTGGTGTTGCCCAATTTAAAAACTTTTTTATTCAATAATACCAAACATTTGGACGAGTGATATTTGATATCCATAATAGACGATTAATCATCGAAGTGATTAGTCAACCGTTACAATTAAAATTTAGTGGTAAATATTGAATAAAAAGTCCCTAAATTTGGAAACATTGGCTGTATTTGTGTGGTTTAAGGCTGATTGAGTATGCTAGGATCCTATGCCTATGGGTGTAAGTCTTTTCTCCGAGGGTGGGAGTGGGGGCTTTCTAAGAGGTTCTAATCAATATTTATGTGAGTTTTGACGGAAACCACGTAAAACTCCGAAGAGATAGGTCGAGGAGCGCCACCTGTGATCGAACCCGGCCCTTTTTTTCTCCGAGCTTTGAGCACAGAACTGCTTAGTTCCTGATGGAACTGGGGAAGTGAGAGAAATTTATTTTGCTGTGGACAGATGAAAGCTTACAAAACGCTTCAATAAATATCATATTGCGAAATAACTGTTGCAATCAGAACTCTGAGGTTTTTTTTTTTTTTCCGGGACACTTTCAGGGTTGGGAAATTTTCGGCTTTTTTCTACTATTATTTTTATACAGTAATCTCTATCATACTTAATCACGATACCTCACCATAAAAATATGACAAAGATTTCTGAATCAGAATAACAGTAGTAAGAAAAGGCGGGAAACGTCTTCCTTGAAAAGGTCTAAAACAAAAGCGGAGACTTCGAGTCCTGAGTACAATTTATTTAATTAATTATCTGTACGTTAAAAACGTTTCATTTATATATTAAGTGTTATAAAAATATCTTTTTTTTCTGAATAGATTCAATCAATAAGTTTGAAAACGGTTTTATTTTATTATTTAAGATGGGACGGCATTATTCATTATCGCGAAGAAATAAAGACTTCATTGTGAAACGAGTTATACAAAAATTTATTCTACGTTTAACAATTTAACATAAACTCAAACACATGAAATTTGTACATGCATATTTCGAAAATATTAAAATGAAATAAAATAATAATTTTACAAATTTTTTAAAAATGAAATTTAGATATTAATGTAAAATTTACTTTTTACCTTTTTTTACTTCCATTACCCTACTACCGTAGGTAATGGAAGTATTGTTTTCGGTCTGATCACATTATCTCCAAAAAATGCATATAATATGTGTAATAGTGGGTAATGAAAGTCGTGAGGTTGTTTCATACCAGGTTTTTTTTTTTTTTTTTTTTTTTTTTTCTTATGCTCTTATTTTAATGTTGCTCTATATGATTGAAACTTGCTTTGAAGATGATAGATTTGAAGAATTTTATTTCAATTTTATTTTTATTTTATTTTATTTTATTCTCCTTTTATTAAAGTTTTTATTTATTTATTTATTTTTAATGCACTGTAACAATTTGTCTTTTTATTTTTTATTAACTCAATGTTAGATAGTTAACTTGATATTTCAAACATTTTCCTCTTTGTGGGAATTTATTAAAATTTTGCTCAAGATACAATATATGTATATACAGTTCCCGCCGCTTATTAAAATCACATTCGTTCTGAGCCAAAGTGATTTTATTAAGCGGCTGATTTTTATACCCGGCGAACGTTCCTGCACTTAAGGAAAAGGTATTACTTCCCTGAATTTCGAAAGAAACTTCGAAAGATAACAAATAATGGAAATAGTAAACAATATTAATTAATTTTTGGTAGATAATTAACTAATTGTTTCTTCGATATAAGTAAATTATACGTATTTTAAGTTCCCGTGTACTTTCGTTAGAGGAAAATCATCATTACTTTACCAAAAGTTCACACAGTTCTTACAAATTTAAAATTTTTCCGTTTAAACCTCATGAATTGTAGTAATTTCAAAATAAGAAATAGAAATTGCCTTTTAATAATTGGAAATTAAAAAAAAAAAAAAAATATTAATTAAAATTTTTATTTGATTACTGCAGTTTGAAGAATACGCTCCTTGAAATTGTTACGGAGGTAAGTTATGGGGCGTGTTTAATTTGTAACTGTGCTGCAAGTGTAAAATCTTCAACAATGAGCGATGACGGAGGGTTTGTTGTGCTTTAATTTTTTTTTCTCTTAAAAAAAAAAATATATATATATATAATAAATAAAAAATCACAATGTAAATAAAAAAAAAAAAATTGAGTGTGCATAAATGATATTTTTGGTTGCTGAGAAGATATTTTTGAGTTATTAACCGGCGATCCTGATTTTATTAAGCGGCGGCTTTAAAAGTAGTTTGTATTGATTTGATTCCGTTCCTGATGATTTGATCAGATTAAGCGGCTGATTTTATTAACCAGTGATTTTAATAAGCGGCGGTTACTGTATATATATATATATATTAAGCAGAATGAGAAAAGGAAATGCATTTTTGTAAAAAAATTAGATGATCTATTTAATAAATTAATAAAAGCTATTAATATAAATTTTAAACATAATAAGAAAAAAAGATTAAGGTCCTAAGTTTGAATACGGGCTTGATAAATTTTTGCTCGTGTAAAAATTAGTTTGGTCAAATCACTAGTGATCTGTAGTATATAGAGAGAAATAACACAATTACTATTCTTATAATTAAAATAAGTATATGTCTACGAAATATGGAATTTTTCTTCAATTTTTTATTATTTATTAAAAAAAAAATATGTAAAAAAGTATTGCTTTAACTTTTAAATTTATTGAATCAAATTTTTTCCGGAATAGCAGCTATAAAAACAGTAATTCCTGCCATTCTATTTTTTTTTTTTTTTTCTGTTATTTTTTAAATGAACTTCTGTCCAAATCTTCTTCATCTAGAAAAAGAAAAAAAAAAAAAAAAGAAATGGATGAAATAAAGGACAGAAAAAAAAAAAAAAAAAAAAAAAAATAGAGATGATGTCACTGAAATTGTTTTTAGATTTAAAAACTGTTCCTTCTGCTGAGATTATATACACGTTATAAGAAAAAAAGAAAAAAAAAGGAATTATATTTAATACAGTAAATATTTAATACTAAAATAATCTTTTTAAAGATATTATTATGATATATTTGTCTTATTTATTTATTTATTTTTAATTAAAAATGTATTGTTACCTAGAGTTAAAGAAATAATACTTAATTTTACATTTATTTTTTCTGGCAATTTCTTTTCTCCCGGATTATGTACACTTTTCATTATAAAAATAGTTTATTTTTATAATATAAAGACTACAGAATACATTTCTTTAAGATGTTAGGTCTTTTCGATATATATATATATGTATATATTTATGAATAATTCGCTGTTTTTAAAATGTGAAGTAGATACATTATACTTATTTTCAACAATTAGAACTGTTCATAAATATTTATCATTATTCTCAAATTTAAATAATTAAACCACATATTTTTGTCTGATATACAATTAACTTTTTAAGCTAATTTTGAAAAGCTTCTTAATTTATTAAATATTTTAACTGTTCTTTATATTTCTGTTTTAATAAAAGAAATAATTAGAGATTACCCCAGTAGGAATTTTGTCAGTTTAATAAAAATATTTTTTTTCTTTCTTTTTTTACAACATATGCAAAATTAAGAGAAAATATATTTAGATTTTTCCTAAAATAAAATAAAATAAATGAAAAAAGATTTGATAGAATAAAGCAGGGGTCGTCCTCTCCGTCCTTTTTTTCAGGACACTCTCGGGAATGAGAAATTTTAAAATACATTGCTACCACTATTGTTATACACTAATCTATATCCTGTATAATCAAGGCAAATTAACTTAGTATAAATATATCCAGAATTTTTCTGAATGAAATTAGTGGCGGCAAAAAAGGCGGAAATTTATTATCTCTAAGAGTGTCCTGAAAAAAAAAAGGTGAACAATACGACCCTTGAATAAAGAAATCTAATATTTATTTAGTGACGCCCAGTGTCCAAATTTATATATTTGTACGGAGTGATAGTTAGACCTGCTAACTATGCTAGTTTATCCGTAATGGTATTAGGCCCCGCTTTTCTTCACACCAGAATAGTTGTAGAGTAATATTCAGCAATATGTTCTCATGATTAAATAAGAAGACTATTGCTCTACAACTATTCTGGTGTGAAAAAAAGGCGGTGCTTAATACCATTACGGATAAACTAGCATAGTTAGCAGGTCTAGATAGTATACTGATATACGCAAGCCAAAAGTAAATAAAGAGTTTCGAAAAAAAAAAAAAAAAGGAGTATATATATATCATGAAAATCAAATAAAGAATGTAAATGCACAACAAATATAGATAAAATAGCTACGCTGCTTAATACCAAGATATACCTTTATCTTGGTACCTCACATTTATACCTTTATATATCTTATCTTATATATCTCTATGTATCTTATCTTATATATCTCTATATATCTTATCCTTTATACGTTTATGCCTTTATTATCTTATACTTATTACCTTTATACCTTTATCTATCCTGCTTAATACTTAAATACAGATTGTTGTACTGGGTGATCTGTTAAATCAGAAAAGCAATTAAAAATATATAATTTGAGGAAAAAAGAAAAAAAAAACTATGATAAAAAGATTCGAACTGAAACAATTATATAAAAAAATGGATTTTTATATTATTATTATTATTATTCTGTAGAATATGAATGTTTGAATATATCTATTTTTAATCCAAATTTCTCGCTATTTGATTACTAATATTCGACTAACTGTGGGCTTACACGTTAAAAGTAAACATAAAAATTTTGGTTTTACCATTCATCATTCATGAAATGAAATGTCTGACAGGTACTCTTCAAAGTTATAAGCAGCTTTTCTTGCTGTGAGATAGAAACAGTTGCTGGGTAGCATATTTTAATATTGGGAATCATAGTTATGTATCTAAATACATATTTCACTCTAGAAAAAATCTCCATTGCCAAAGTATCAGATCATTAGGTTCTGTTATCAAAACTGACAGGCAATAGATACCAGTAGCAAACGGAACTCGCGATTGTCTACGTAGCTTTTCGGATTTTTAAGTTGTTTCTTTCCTAAATTTGCGTAAATATAGGCTAGGACCATTCATAAAGATTCCTTACCCCACGGAGGGCATTCCACCTAAATCTAGGATTCTATTGAAGATAATTAGACTTAGTTCAAATATGTATGGTGTAATGGATATGAATGTAAGAATAGCACTATATCATTGTTCAAGTAATTATTTACTTAATTATAAGTTTTCTCTCGTTATTTATTTACTTGCGACACATTTCATTTATTACTATATTTCTCATGATGATGTATGGTAAAATAATGAGAAAGTCTGTTTGCTGTTTGAAAGAAATAGTTCTCTCTTTGCCACTCGCAGTATTTATTTATTTATTTACTTTATTTTATTTAAAAAAAGAAAAAAACAAAGAAAAATTATTAAATATCCATATGTAGTAATTAAACATAGTTAAAATAATAATTAAATGTCTCCAAATAAATTTGCCTTCAATCCTCTCCTCCCCCACCCCCCTCATAAAAAAATAAATACATGAATAAAAAAAAAAAGTGTAAATTATTGAAATGGTGTTAAAATTACCTTTCAATTAAAATAAAGACATACCTGGTTATTCGTTTTTTTTTTTTTTTTTTTTTTTTTTTAATGGTTAAAGAAAAATATTTGTATTGTTTTAATTTGCTTAACCTGCCCAACTTATTATTTTCCAACCATATACAATAAATATGAAATTGTAATGCACCTATGCATTCTGAGGTTTTCTGAATTTGCGATTTCTTTGGTGATGTATGGATGTGTGAGCAAGTGAACACGAAAGTGTCCGAGCGCCTTACCAAATTCAGTTAAAAGCTGGTAGGTATGTTATAAAGTCATTGTTGCATGACCTGTAACCATTTTAATAAGTCTGGAATTTGTAATATTTTTACAAGAACACATAGAAGAATCTTTATCATTATGCCATATGACGCATTTTAAAATATTTGAAATGCGTAATCATGAAACTCAATAATCGATTAAGGTAAATTTAAATAGGCATGTTACATATCATCGTCGCAAGAACTATATAAATTTTTATGAGTACAGGACTTATATAAATCTATATATATAAAAATGAATGTTTGTCTGTATGTGCTTTATAAAATCATAAACGGCTTGACCGATTTCGATCATTCTTTTTTTTGTTTTTTTTTTTCCTTATAGGTCAAGGATGGTTTAGGAAAAAAAAAATTGAAAAAATCTTTAAAATTAATTAAAATATGAAAATAATAAACTTATTGACTTATATTGACTTAATATAAGCCATTTAAATTTTTAATTGTTGCCAAAAAAAGTTTACGAGATATATTTATTTATTGTTTTCAGCATAAAATGAAATATGCTTTCACGCGAAAAGTAAGAAATTACTAAATGTTAAATTGGTCGATGAGAAAATGACACTTTATAATTTTAAAATGAAATAGTAATATTACAAATCTAACATATTTCTTCTGAATTTTATATCACAGCATTTTTTTATATACCTCAACTTCATACTTTTTTTTTTTTTTTTTTTTTTTAGTATGGCGGATGAAACACGCTTGGCATAAACGTTAATTCAGCAATATATTAAAGGTATTTTCTTATTGATAACAGGGATGGAACACGGGCGCAGAATTCATACCGGAATCCGTTTAAGAAATTTCTCTACTTATAATATCGTTGATTTAAGAAGTAGAAAATTTTCTTACATCGATAGTGGTATGAATTCTGCGCCCGTGTTCCATCCCTGTGATAATTCTTGACAATTTTTTATAATTTTGATGCTGAAGTAGATCGGACATTTTTCGCCAAGGAAAAGATAGAAAGAAATACGCAAGCTAAGTGATGACGTCACTGGCCGTTCGTGGATGCAAGAAAAATATTTCCTATGTTAAACGCCCATTGGATTTTTTGTAAAAAATTATTAAAAATCGAGGAAAAATATTTCCCGATTTTAATCCACATATTTAGGTATAGATATGTATTAGTTATCATGTCCATGCATTAGATTAAGTTATTTTTGTTGTAAAATTGACAAAATTTGAATTTTTAATTTCAAAACTCTAGAAAAAAAAAAAAAAAATGGCAAACTTCCATATTCGATTGAAAACACAAACATTTAATTTCAAAGGATGATATTAACACAATAAATATCCAACTAATATACTGATTAAAAGGGAAATGATAAATATTCTATCATAATTTGAAGTCAAATTTGTTTTCAAATGTCTAAATAAAGTATCTGATATAAGATACTAATATGTTGTAGCGGAATAATTTGATATCGGTCATCCTTGGTAGAAAAATAAAATATCGCCAAATTATTTGGCGAACATAATTTAATTCCTTTCAAAAATCATGGTTATTTTAACAACTTATTTTAAGACAGTAGTGAATAATATGAAACAATATTTCGTACAATGCATATTACGAAAATATACATCTGGCATGTATATTTTCGTATTACGTTTTTGATCACCAAATACAATAAGCGCCAAGAACGACAGAGTTTTGAAATTTAAAATTAAAATTTTGTCAATTTGACAGCAAAATAACTCAATCTAACACATGCACATGATAACTAATACATATGTGTACCCAAATAGGGGGATTAAAATCGGAAAATAATTTTCTTCGATTTTTAATCATTTTTTTTCAAAAAATCCAATGGGCGATTGACATAGGAAATCATTTTCTTGCATCCACGGACGGTCAGTGACGTCACACTTCGCTTGCGTATAGGAACAATAATCGCATAAATTATATTTTGGTCTAAAACGGCAACAAAAATTTAAAAGTCGCGGAGGGCTGTACCATGATCAAGTTTACATACTAATTTATTTATTTTTCTATATACCAACTACTATTAACTAAGCATGAAGTATATATAACCACAAAATAATAATTGTCTCATGCGATGGAAGTTGCCGATCATAGCATATTGTAATATTATATGTGGCTTGAAATTGCTGTCATTCTATGGTTGATTCATTAAATCAAATAATATAGGAAATAACTTGAGAGCAAATATTATGTACATCACATATAATGTTGTTCATATGTAACTGGGATTCAGATATAAAAGAGCTGCTTCAAATTTTTCGATACTGTCCGTATCGAAACTGTTATGTATGATAAGCAACCAAATGGAAGCCCACGGGTAAGCCATTGTCGCAGGCAATAGGGACAGGCACCGGAGATTGCAAGGACGAACAAGGCGCTGCCTAAAGCAGCGGGAACCCAAAGCAAGCTTTTGACCGATTTCAGTTTTTTTTTTTTCATAAAGCATATAGAAAATAGTTTGCCAGCGAAGCGGGCAAAGCCGTCCAAAATTGTTTAAGAACTAAAATATTATTCAACAATTCGCCGGGAAATGAAAAAAAAAAAATCATTTATTTGTAAAAAAAAAAAAAAAAAAAAATATATATATATATATATTAAAAATTTGAAACTTATAAATATTATATGAATTTCACCACATAGTTAAAATTTTAATTAACCAGTCACCAAATTATTATTAGAACCAGATTAATATTGTGCAATAGTGAACTAAAATCATACAAAGAAAGGTTTCGAAATAAAATTCATAATTTACGACCCAGTTTTTATACTTCCACAACGCAGTACTGTTTTAGTACAGAATCCCTATGGACGAATTTAAAATTTTTATCGCCATCTTGGCGATAACTTTTTATTTATTTATTTTGGCTTTCAATGAGTTACAAATTTTTTTAAGTGTACTTTATCAGACTCTGTTTTGCACAGCACCAAAATGGTAAGGTTTCATTTCATTACATATTATGATCAAACCGTCAGTTCCCACACATACATATCAAAATTTCCACGTGAACGAAGTCGCGGGTAACAGCTAGTATATTATAAAGGTAAAAAATATGCATCGAAATTTTATTTTTCCGACTGAGTGAAAATAATGCCTGGACCGGGAGTCGAACCCCGGATCTTTGACTTACAAGGTCAAGGCTCTACCAATTGAGCTATCCAGGCCGACACCCGATCGACATTACTCACTCAGACAACCTTTAGACAGAAACAATCTCGTCTATCATTTAGATAGCTCAACAGAAATAAGCCGCAGGTAATGGAAAACACCATTAAACAATGGGAGAAAGAAATACAATTTATAATAAAATCACACAATCAACTGTGGAAGAAAATTATATTTATTGAAATTTTATTTTTCCGACTGAGTGAAAATAATGCCTGGACCGGGAGTCGAACCCCGGATCTTTGACTTACAAGGTCAAGGTTCTACCAATTGAGCTATCCAGGCCGACACCCGATCGACATTACTCACTCACAGAAACAATCTGGTCTATCATTTAGATAGCTCAACAGAAATAAGCCGCAGGTAATGGAAAACACCATTAAACAATGGGAGAAAGAAATGCAATTTTTAATAAAATCACACAATCAACTCTGGAAGAAAATCATATTTATTGAAATTTTATTTTTCCGACTGAGTGAAAATAATGCCTGGACCGGGTGTCGAACCCCGGATCTTTTACTTACAAGGTCAAGGCTCTACCAATAAATATGATAGAGCCTTGACCTTGTAAGTCAAAGACCCGGGAATCGACTCCCGATCCAGGCATTATTTTCACTCAGTCGGAAAAATAAAATTTCAATAAATATGATTTTCTTCCACAGTTGATTGTGTGATTTTATTAAAAATTGTATTTCTTTCTCCCATTGTTTAATGGTGTTTTCCATTACCTGTGGCTTATTTCTGTTGAGCTATCTAAATGATAGACCAAATTGTTTCTGTCTAAAGGTTGTTTGAGTGAGTAATGTCGATCGGGTGTCGGCCTGGATAGCTCAATTGGTAGAGCCTTCACCTTGTAAGTCAAAGATCCGGGGTTCGACTGCCGGTCCAGGCATTATTTTCACTCAGTCGGAAATATAAAATTTCAATAAATATGATTTTCTTCCACAGTTGATTGTGTGATTTTATTAAAAATCTTATTTCTTTCTCCCATAGTTTAATGGTGTTTTCCATTACCTGCGGCTTATTTCTGTTGAGCTATCTAAATGATAGACCAGATTGTTTCTGTCTAAAGGTTGTCTGAGTGAGTAATGTCGATCGGGTGTCGGCCTGGATAGCTCAATTGGTAGAGCCTTGACCTTGTAAGTCAAAGATCCAGGGTTCGACTCCCGGTCCAGGCATTATTTTCACTCAGTCGGAAAAATAAAATTTCAATACATATTTTTTACCTTTATAATATATTTATATAAGTCCTGTACTCATAAAAATTTATATAGTTCTTGCGACGATGATACGTAACATGCCTATTTAAATTTACCTTAATCGATTATTGAGTTTCATGATTACGCATTTCAAATATTTTAAAATGCGTCATATGGCATAATAATAAAGATTCTTCTATGTGTTCTTGTAAAAATATTACAAATTCCAGACTTATTAAAATGGTTACAGGTCATGCAACAATGACTTTATAACATACCTACCAGCTTTTAACTGAATTTGGTAAGGCGCTCGGACACTATCGTGTTCACTTGCTCACACATCCATACATCACCAAAGAAATTGCAAATTCAGAAACCCTCAGAATGCATAGGTGCATTACAATTTCATATTTATTGTATATGGTTGGAAAATAATAAATTGGGCAGGTTAAGCAAATTAAAACAATAAAAATATTTTTCTTTAACCATTAAAAAAAAAAAAAAAAAAAACGAATAACCAGGGATGTCTTTATTCCAATTGAAAGGTAATTTTAACACCATTTCAATAATTTACACTTTTTTTTTTTTATTTATGTATTTATTTTTTTATGAGGGGTTGGGGGAGGAGAGGATTGAAGGCAAATTTATTTGGAGACATTTAATTATTATTTTAACTATGTTTAATAACTACATATGGATATTTAATAATTTTTCTTTGTTTTTTTCTTTTTTAAAATAAAATAAAGTAAATAAATAAATAAATACTGCGAGAGGCAAAGAGAGAACTATTTCTTTCAAACAGCAAACAGACTTTCTCATCATTTTACCATACATCATCATGAGAAATATAGTAATAAATGAAATGTGTCGCAAGTAAATAAATATCGAGAGAAAACTTATAATTAAGTAAATAATTACTTGAACAATGATATAGTGCTATTCTTACATTCATATCCATTACACCATACATATTTGAACTAAGTCTAATTATCTTCAATAGAATCCTAGATTTAGGTGGAATGCCCTCCGTGGGGTAAGGAATCTTTATTAATGGTCCTAGCCTATATTTACGTAAATTTAGGAAAGAAACAACTTAAAAATCCGAAAAGCTACGTAGACAATCGCGAGTTCCGTTTGCTACTGGTATCTATTGCCTGTCAGTTTTGATAACAGAACCTAATAATCTGATACTTTGGCAATGGAGATGTTTTCTAGAGTGAAATATGTATTTAGATACATAACTATGATTCCCAAATTAAAATATGCTACCCAGCTGAAACCTCTTCGAAACACTAAACACTTAAACACTACAGACCATAGAAAACAAAGCCTTATATACAGTAACTTATCTAATTTCTTTTGTTTGTTACATGTACGCAAACTGGTAATAACATGCATATTATTTTGAAATGGAAATCATCTAATATTACTTTAAGTAAAGTAAATTAATTTCCAGACATGTTTAAAATATTTGGGGAAAATCAGATCACGAACAGACAAGCTGATAGACAATTAAATTGAAGTTACAGACATCTTTTAACAAAATAAAATTTTATGTGACATACCAGACTGTAAAATTATGTAAAATAAATGACTGAAAAAGTATTTTATCATTTTCCTTTTTCGTTGATGAACGAGGAATCTAGAAAAAGATTCGGGCCGGGCCGAGCTCGGGCTTAAAATTTTCTTCAGGCCCGGCCCGGCCCGAGTACACACAAAAATATTGAGCGCGAGCCCGGCCCGGCCCGAGAGCAAATTGAAAATTTCGGCCCGAACCCGGCCCGAAGGCCGGGCTTGGGCTCGGCCTCGGGCCGAAAGCCCAGCCCGTGCAGTCCTCTAGTCTGGACAGCTATGCAGTCCGAAAGAATCGACTGATAAGGCAACTTTCTCAGAATGTTTCCCGTAACGTGAGTTGCCCCGCCATATCCATAAGCAATGATATTCTGTTTTGAATGAAGTTATATCTAGTTGTGTGTAATATCTGTTGAATTTATATTTCTGGAATAGTGTTGTCTTTTAAGAAATTGCATAACGCTCATTAGTAACAGAAATTATTTTTAAGTAAGCGCATGTCACTTTTGCAGAAGAAACCAACACTGAAATCACACAAAGCTGCAACTTCTCCTTGATTCAGGGATTGTTCAATGGCAACTTAAGTTCGGATATTATTGCGCTGTAACAGCAGTGTTTCCAAATTGCAAGAATTTTTTTATTCAATATCCGTCTCTAATTTTTACTTTCTCTTACTCATATATAAAGTATCGTTTTGGGGGTCAAACTTTCCAAATTAAGTTTGTGTTATATTTACACGTTTTAACGTCCCCTGAATCCGAAAAACATGTTTTTAGTCATTGGTCTGTGTGTGTCTGTGAGTGTGTCTGTTATTAGCATATCTCAAGAACAAATAACAGCAAGAAGTTCAAATTCATATTTTAAATCTATATCATATAGGGATCTTTTCGTTGAGATCAAGCAAATACTTCGTGTACAGAGACATCCAAGATAATTCAAATACATTACGACTATGGTGGAAATTACAAGTAAGAAGGGTTTAACATCTATGGGCTGCTCTAAACAAAATGAAATGAATATATATACAGTAACCGCCGCTTAATAAATTCACTGGTTAATAAAATCAGCCGCTTAATCTGATCAAATTGCCAGGACCGGAATCAAGTCAATACAAACTACATTTAAAACGGCCGCTTAATAAAATCAGCATCGCCGGTTAATAAACTCAAAAAAATCTCCTCAGCAACAAAAATATTTCTGCACACTACAAAAAATTTCTTTTTATTTACATTGTGATTTTTTTTTTTTTTTTTTTTTTTTTTTGAAAAAGAAATTAAAGCATTCCGTTATCTCTAATTGTCGAAAACTTTACACATGATGCCTAATTACAAATTAAACACGCTCCATAACTTATCTCCATAATAATTTCAAGGAACGTATTCTTCAAAGCACAGTAATAAGTCACAAACTTGATTTTATTTGCAAATGATATATATATTTTAAATTTTTAATTATTAAAAGATAATTTCTAGTTCTTATTTTGAAATTACTATAAATCAAGAGGTTTAAACGGAAAGATTTTAAATTTATAAGAAAAGCGTGAACATTTGGTAAAATAATGATGATTTTCCTCAAAGGAAAGAGCATAGGAACATAGAATGCGTTTAATTTTTTTTTTAATCGAAGGATTAATTAGTTATCTACCAAATTTAATCAGTATTGTTTATCAGTTCCATTATTCTATACCTTTTGAAATTTCTTTCCAAATTCAGGAAAGTAATACTTTTTCTTTGAGTGCAAGAACGTTCGCGCCGGATGTAAAAATCAGCCGCTTAATAAAATCACTTTGGCTTAGGACGAATGTGATTTCAATAAGCGTCGGGTACTGTATATATTTAAAAGCAGGTTTCATGTAAAATATAGTTTTTTCCACGTTCGTTTACAGGGCTTCACAAAATAACTAGAATATAGTGGGATAATACTTGAAAATGGATGAAAATACATTTCAAGTGGTGCTGTGTATTATTAACATAGGATAATATTCATGTGTGCCATGTAGTGTGTTCATAATTTTTAAAGATATACAGGGTTGCCAATAATTAAGCGAAAACATTCTTTTTTATTGAATGTAATTAGCGGAAGTGTTTTACTAAAATATTTTAACATGTAGAAGCAATTGCTCAGTTATTAAAATTTATTCCTCATACTTATACGGTAAATATAGTATTTTTTAAGCTAAATATTCATTGCTTGTTATATATATATATATATATATATATATATACACATATATATAGATATAAGTTTTGAGGTTTTTTTGAATACCGAAGTCAAGTTTTTAAAGTTTGATTTTGTCTCTGTCTCTTATCAAAACAACTTAAAAACGGGTAATTTCAGGTAATTTCAGGCAATTCAAATGTTATATATTTTTTAAGTTAATATAAGTTTGTTACTTGAAAAGTTTATCAAGATTGATAAGTTTCAAGGAATGATGCGGGTGAAGGATTTCTGAATAATTTGAAATGAACTTTTAAATTTAATGATTAATTAAATTTTCTATAAATGTAAGTTCAATAGTCAAACGGGGAATCGAGAGGATACTCCCCGTTAGTAATTATTTGTTAAATAGAGTTGTTACGAAGCCTAATTTGAATTGTTTTTAACGTAGGTTTATATAACAGTACTCGTTATTTTACCTCTTAATCTCCATGCTGTGCTTTATACTATTAAATTTCCGAACCAAAATTAAAAGAATTTAATTTAAATTTTTTGCAATATATATTATAGTTTTAAATTGATTTGTTAAAAATTGTTTGTTAAAAATTTTAATATGAAATGGAAAACAATGATGACGGTTAAAAGTAAATCATTCAATAGTAAATGTATATATTCAAGCCATTTGTATTTAAACTCGAATTCTTATCATGTATTCTATATCTTTGAATCGGACAATACTTTTTATACTCTCGGTTGATTGACAGAAACATACATAAATTTTTTATCGAAAATGTTCTGCGAAGAAATATTTCGTCTCATATTTCAAGCTGAAAAATACCAGGTATAAGAATTTCTGCTTCTTCATTTTTTGGTTAAACAATGCGTATATATTTATGCGTCAAAATTTCTATGTAAAATCTAGTGAATTTTGCATTTTTCTCGCTTGATATATTTTAGAATATTATTCAATTCTAAAATCTAAAGAAGAAAAATAAGTAAATCAAGATACATGTTTTATCGCAGTTGCCAATATTTTATTTTTTTCCGGAGCATTTTTAGCTCCACCTTTAATCTATACCATTTAATTTTTTAAGAGTGTTTTTTTTTTTTTTTCTTTTAATCGTAACTAGGCATTAGAGAAAAGTATTCTACAAATAAAGTGGTGCGGAATAAAGGTGGGGCTAAAAATGCTCCGGAATAAATTAAAATGGTGGCAACTATGTTTATATAAACCAGCTTTAAATTTGAAACTGGTACTTAAATTTAAAAATTTTATTAATGAAGAAAGGAAAAAAAAATGCTTTTCTTAAAAATGATATATTTAGACTTTGCTTGGAAAACTTTTTCCCCATTTCATTTTAAATTTGCATAGCAGGAGTAGATATCTTAAAAATAATTAAATATATTTTCTATTTAAAAATTTTCACCATTATTATGCGATTTAGTTTAGCGTCAAATACAATTTCTCTCTCTCTCTCTCCTTTTTGTTTTTTTTCTTTTACTATTTCTTTCAATCTGCGATTTTGCGTCATCGGCATTTGTGGTGTTCCGCCTTGAACTTCATATTCTTTTTTATGTCAAAAACAAATTGAACGTGTAGACACTTTTTTTTTTTTTTTTTTTTTTTAATAAAGTTTTGAAAAATAGTGTTAAAAAAATGGAACAACATCAGAATAGTATGATACATGCATATCTACCAAAAGTTTTTAGACACTTTCGAATTTACACGTTTTATCAAATATTTAAACAAAATTCTACAAGAATTATCTTGAAACATTGGGAAGTATAAAGAACATGTTACGCCTCATATATTTCAGCACACGTTTTGTTCTGAAGAGAAAAAAGAGGACCAGTAAAAAATTAAATAAAAGTCAAAATATCTTGGGTCATCCTGTAAAAGTAATGTTTGAACTACTTGTTTATGAAGATTCTTCTAATTATTTGTATAAATTTTTATGAGGCTACTACATATATTCCTTGAGATATAGCGGTTTATTTAGAAATTTTCAAAAAAAAAAAAAAATCCTCTTTTTTAATTATAACACGTAGGGTATTAGGTCCAATACAAAGCAACTTTTAGAAAACATATCACACTGTATTATACACAGCATTCTGCAACCAGAATGCAGAAATATAAAATATCTTACAATATATGAACATTTTTACAAAATAATTTTTAACTACGCATGTACACTCTATTAAAAAATTTCGTTTGTATAATTTAATAGCCAAAAATACTGAGATACTTATATGATAGCTCCAAGCAAATATCGTGTAAATTCAAAAAGTTATGAGAGATAGAATGAACAGAATTTCAGCTCCTCTCAAAATAAAGGCTAAACCATAAGTGATTTTACTCACATTTTTATTTTGATTCAATCAATGCCTAGTGCATAGCTGCCAATAATTTAATTTATTCCGGAGTATTTTTAGCCCCGCCTTTATTCCGTGCCACTTATTTTTTTAAAGCAATTTTGTCTTATTTTATCGAAGTTGTATAGTGAAGACAATTTTTCTATAAATAAACTGGTGCGAAATAAAGGCGGGGCTATAAGTACTCCGGAATAAATTAAAATATTGGCAGTTATGCCAGTGTTAATGCAATGTTCGCTGATTGTAAACAAATATTGATAACCGCCCTATCATCATCATCATCTTCTTCTTCTTCTTTTTTTTTTTTTTCTTTTGAGAGGAGTTGAAATTCTGTTAATTCTATAACTCATAACTTTTTTAATCTACTTGATATTTGTTTGGAGTTTTCATATAAGTAGCTCAATACTTTTGGATATTACATTTTGTAAATATATATATATATATATATATATATATAAGGTAAATTCTTTTACTAATTTAAAACATGTTTACATAAATCTGTATTTGTCAATATTCTTCTTAATTTTAATCTACGGATCAAATATTTAGTGTCTGATAAACATCAACAAGTACAGTTTCGATTCTTTAAAAATTTAGCATTAATTAATGGCTATCCCAAACACTTAATTCAAAAATTCTTTTTATTATTTCAAGATTTATCTCTCTCTCTCTCTATATATATATACACACACATATATATATATATTTATTTCTCTTTTATTTATTTTTTTCCCTTATAATTTTTATTCCATTTTAAATTTAGGACTAAAAATTAGGTATTATTTAATGGTTAGCATGTATCCACAGTAACTTTCAAACTTTGTAGCAATTTACAATCGTAAATAGCAACACTTTTCAATCATATACATTGATTATTTGAATCCTAAGAAATAAAAAGTTTTGGTCTTCTTTTAATGTGTCCCATGCTTCCTGGCTATTTAGTACAGACATTATATATATGTTATTTCTCTTTTTCTTTTATTATTTATTCATTTTATTATATTTTCATATCTTTACTCTAGATGGCAGCACTATTCATGTTACAAAAATTATGAATAATAATCTGATTACTTTTTAGGACTTGTAATCCTTCTCTGAATACTATTGTGAATCCTTTTCTTACTCCATGGTCACTGCAATTTATACTATTGTGAATCCTTTTTCTTACTCCATGGTTACTGCAATTTTGAACTAATTAACTGTGTGGATAACTGATATCTGATTGTTAAATTATTACATGTGTATCGGTTTTTGCGTCAGTTAAATTTACAAATTTCAAAGTAATCTTTATTTTTTTCTACATTTTTAATGGTTTTTATTTTAATTTTTAATGGTTTTTATTTTAATTTTTAATGGTTTTTATTTTAATTTTCAATTTAAATGGTCTTGGATTGTCATATTTAAGTAATGGTTTTATTATGATCTTCGTTTTTTCTGAATCATTTTGTGAGTTTCTTTACATGTGAATTGTTTGAGCTGGGTCAATTTCAAATATATTTTATTAAGTATTTTTGTATTATGGTATTTTTATTTTAATCTTATATGGTTTGTGAATATAATTTTTGGTAATAGTTTTATTTTGATCTTTATTTATATGGATTTTCTATGGGTGTTTCGGGCCTGTGAACAAAGAAAATCTTAGCTTTAGCTTTCTTTGTGACAGAAAAACATCCATTTTTTAGCATATTTGCATTCTACCAGGCCCTTGAAAACGTTAGAATGCAAATTATGCTTTTTTCTTATTCTAATTTCCAATATTCATTTCAATTTCTCATTAATTCTTTTTAAATTTGATACGGGTAGTCTTCGCTTATGATCCAAATAATTGTTTTAATACTGAAGTTAATTCATCTTTAAATTTCAAAAAAAAAATTTGCACTGATATTATTTTATTAATGTATTAATATATATATATGTGTGTGTGTGTGTGTGTGTGTGTGTGTGTGTGTGTGTGTGTGTGACGTATTCACTTACTTTGAGTCACATAATAGCTATGAAGGAAAAAGGCTGGCACTCAGTAATGAATCCAAATTGAGACATAGGCATTTATTAAACCATCTGGAACATATCATAGGATACAGTCCATAATTGAAGGCTGAGCAAGTGGATGCAGCGCAGTGAAGCCAAGACCACTGGAAGCTCGCGAGCAAACATCATGCGATCCCCATGACCCCTTCCTGGCCGTTATTTTGACGTGGTTTTGCTAAGCACGAGAGCCCAAGAAGAGAGAGCTCCTCTACATGCGCTTTCTCTTAAATACCGGCATTTTTGGCGGGAAATCACGCCACTCCTACATCTCATTATTGGATATTAACTCAATGATTGACAGCTTAGCTGAGGTCCAGATAACTGGGATTCATTATTATGCAGCTTCTAACCACAAGAAACTGCAAATTGCGTTTATTCAGCACTTTATTCTCTTAAAATTTGTTCACCTTTATGAGTTTTGCGTTATACTCGCGCCCTGTACTAAAACTTACTTTACAGGGAAAACTTTAGAATTAATTTTAAGTTAAGACTTTCTAATGGGATTTTCTTTAAATTATTGCACACTATTAATTTAAAATAATAAAATAATAATTTAAAAACTTACCTCTCTTTATCCTTTCATATATATATATATATATATATATATGTGTGTGTGTGTGTGTGACGAATTCACTTACTTGAGTCACATAATAACTATGAAGGAAAGAGGCTGGCACTCAGTAATAACTCCAAATTGCAGTACATGATTTTATTAAACCATCTGGAACATATCATAAGATACAGTCCATAATTATAGGCTGAGCAAATGGGTGCCGCGCAGTGTCGCCGAGACCATTGGAGGCCCGCGATCAAACATCATCATGCGATCCCCGTGACTCCTCACGGGCCGTTATTTGACGTGAGTTTACTAAGCAAGAGCGCACAAGAAGAGAGCGCTCCTCTACGCGTGTTTTCACTTAAATACTTGCATTTTTGGCGGGAAATCACACCACTCCTTCCTCTGATTATTGGATATTAACTTAATGATTGACAGCTTAGCTGAGGTCCAGATTGCCGGGATCAATTATTATGCAGATTCCAACCACAAAAAGCTGCAAGTTGCACTTACTCATCACATTCTTATCTTAAAATTGGTTCTTTCTTATGGCTTTTGCGTTATACTCGCGCATTGTACTAAAACTTACTTTACAGGGGAAACTTTAGAATTAATTTTAAGTTAAGACTTTCTAATGGGATTTTCTTTAAATTATTGCTCACTATTAATTTAAAATAATAAAATAATAATTTAAAAACATACCTCTCTTTATTCTTTCATATCCCCCTCCAAGACAACGTTCCCCTGGGCTTGCCTGCAAGTCCATGGGAACTCATTTCGAGGTGGCAGATAGTCCAGGAAAAGATGGTCTGTCTTATTGTGTAGAAGGAGAAGTGCGTATATTTTCCCTTTAATTCTTAATTTAGTCCCGTTTATTGATTTTTTTTTTCTGTAGTCCTGCATATTCCACGTGCTCAACCCTATACATACAATAGTTTCATAGTATTAATATAAAAATATAAAATAAAACATAATGTAGCACTCTTATACAATATTATCTTAAAGCAGAATTTTTTTGTTCCCAACTAGTTGGTGACACCTACAGTCTTATAATAGTTTTTTTTTTTTTTTTTTCATATGTAATGAACTATTATAACAAGGTCCTGTAAATATGTTTTTTAATTGCTCAGTAAGAAAAATAGTTCATTTCTTTGGCGAAGAAGTCCTTTGGGTTTTGCACAGAGTCTTTAAAATTAAATAAAAATATAATGACGTTGAACAAAATATTACACATCTGCAAGGAAGCTATTTAAAAAATATATATATACGGAACTT
Source organism: Salticus scenicus (assembly GCA_963930645.1). Lineage (NCBI taxonomy): Eukaryota > Metazoa > Arthropoda > Arachnida > Araneae > Salticidae > Salticus > Salticus scenicus. The sequence continues at coordinate 186,442,898 of OZ005649.1, forward strand.
GCAGTTTTCTCAAAAGTCCACATCTCTGAAAAAAATGACACTATAAATACTTTTCTATCATTTCAGATCATTGACACTTTTTCCTGTTTAATGTAAAACACATTTCAAACAATTAGATAAAAATACTTACTAAAGATACAAGCAATAATAATATTAATAATAGCAAAAATTTTTACAAATTATTTGCACATAAAACCAAGTTAATTACTTTGTCTGAGTAATTATTTGTTTTCAAAGTATTACAGACTGATATAAACTTCAAGTTTGGCAATCCAAAAAAAATTATATGGTGGGTACATTAACCCTTGAAACTTGAAACTCTGAGAAGGTCAAGCCTTTCCAAAAAAATAATTTGGGATAAAGGTGGAAATCGGCTAGTTTCTACAGAGAGGGAAAACAAATCAGTTTTCCCGTGTTCTCCGAACACATCACAATGGTGAAGATCAGGAGACCATGAGAAAACAGACTGCTTATAGAAAAGGGGCTTTAGGAGCGGAGGATCCTCATTTCACGAAACCATCTACATGATATTTAAGAAAAAAAATCTAAATAAACTGAAAAGGTATATTTGTAAAAAAGAAAAGTTAAGGGCACGCTAGTGCCACTGAGTCAAAGAAAGGAAGATATGTCTCCCGACAGCCCTCCGATTTCTTTAACTCAGCTAGGATCCTCATCCAACGCGTATGGGGAAATAGGAAAGCAAAAAAAAAAAAAAAAAAAAAAAAACATGGGACAGGAAGCTGATACCTAACTAAGTTATTCATTACTTAATTTGAAATTTTGAGGATTATTATAGCATCTTAACTTAGATGAATGGACAATTTCTGAATTTCTCTTAAAATGAGGACTGGGTTTGTCTATCTCAAAATTAACGTTAGATAACTGTCTTAAGATGTTATGTGGGTCTGAATAAGGTGAACTCAATTTACGCGTGTTTGGATATTGAAATTCCTCATAAATCACTTCATCACCAACTTTAAATTCCACTGGGAGAAATCGAGCATCATATCTGACTTTGTTTTTATTATGATATTGTATTATTTTTTCTTTTGCTATTTTTCTAGCTTCATCAACTGAAGGATAGTAATTATTATTTGCCAATAAGGGGTCATATGGTAATTCTCCTAATAATAAATATTTAGGTGGAAACTGAGTTACCGAATGAGGTGTTGAGTTATATTGATTTGAAACTTCTTCAAGTAAATTAGTCCAGTGAATTTTGTTTGAAGAAGAATTAACTTTACACTTTAAACGCGTAACAATAGTCTGACTGAGCCGCTCGACTTTCCTGTTGCACTCGGGATGATGGCTACTTGTTTTGACATATTTTGATAATAATGTAGGAAGTTTTTCTTCTTTAGCAGCCTGAGGAGTTACGTGATTTTCTTCAGTGGCAGGAGTGTACTCTATCTTCTCTACCCTATTATTTGATTGAAGATTAACATTTTCACTTCTAATTGTATTTTCACTTTCAGGAATTAAATGTAAGGTTTGAGAGCAACTAGGTATATTTTTTAACAATGGTAGAATATTGTTATTTTGTTTACACATTTTTTAGCACAATCAAAAGTTAATTCAAATAGTCCACAATGATCTAAGCTAAGGAGAGCATACGGTAAGTTATTATTCAAAATAAACATATCAATATTTTTTGTAATATTACCTACTTGTAATAACAGGGAACATCTTTTGGTAATCTTCAACATCCCTTGTGTTTGTACAACATTTATTGGCGAGATGATTTTTGTGGGCAGTTGATATTTCTGAACAAAATGCTGAGGAAGAATACATAAACTGCTGCCTGTATCGAAAATTAAGGGAATAGGATTAGAGTACGAGTTTGGTTTTTTTCAACACTTTGACTTCTTTGCTGATTCTTTCTTTGGGTACCCTTATTTTGAATTATGCGACCGTTCGCGGCAAACTGTCAATATGTGTTATTTACACCTTCTGTCGTGGACTCTTTTGTGGTGTGAGTCGGTTGTTCCTGTTTGAAAGGGCATTCTCTATGCCAATGAAACGCGTTAGGGATGTTAATTTTAGTACAATATTTACATGGAAAAGTAGGTAAAGGTCCTTGAAAATGTAGTCGTGCATTTGCGTTTGACTGCTGGGGTCTAGGCCCTCGTAAACTGGGTCGGTTATCATGAGTCCTAGTGGGTTGATTTTGATTAGAGTATCCCATATGGGGTCTATTTACATTAGGAAATCGATAACTCCGAGGTTGTGGACGGGGGTTGTATTGTTCAGGGGCCCTATTGAATACTTGCGAATAGTTATATTTTGGATACTGATCAGGCGACTTAGGTGGGAGAAGTCAGCTGATTTTTCCGATAGTTGCAATTTATCTAAGCAATGAACCAAATCCCTCCATTCATTTAGGCTTTTCGGGGAATTAACCACCACAAATTATTTTAACGTTAAAGGCAATCCGTCTGTTAACCCGTCCAACAGGAATTTATGTTCTAGACCTAAAGCTCGTCCCACTTGAAGTTTTTTGTGATGGTAGTCTATAACATTGTCACCCTGTTTGAATACAATACTTGAAAAATCATTTAAAGAGGTCTCTCCAGGTGTAGTAAATTGCTCATTAAAAATTTCTACTACTTCTTCCCAGTGCATCATATTTAAGCTATTATTAACATAAACTGTTAGGGCGCTCCCCTTTAAAAACCTTTGTATGTTCCTAACCTTCCAAAATGCGTCTTTTTTATTCGCCTGACACCACGCGTCAACATACGGCAACCACGCGGTCCATAACATTCCATTTTCAGGGCAAAATTCAATAAGCACATTTTCCTCTTTTACCGGTGTGTTTGTAGAAGAGGAAGAGTTATTTAATTAACTTAAATTACCCTGTTCTGTCTCTGAAATGGCACCTAAATCATCTCCACCTGTATTCTCAGGGACCACTGGATCTGCGGGTGGGTCCTTGGCCATCTTAACTTCTATTTTTTAGCTTCTAATTTAGAAAATTCAAATTTTTTTTTCAACCTCTATTAAATATATTCAAGTTTCAAATAAAAATAAAAATTTAGAAAATAATACCAACTTTGTGAAAATATCAATTTTTAAAAATAATTATGCAGAACATTAAAAACCAAAACTAATTTAGAAAACTCTTAAATATAATAATATGCAAATTTCAAATAAAAATAAAACTTCAGAAAATAATACACTTTAACCTTGAAAATATCAAAAAATTTTAAAATACTTATGCAGAAAATCAACAATCAAAAATAATTTATATACTCCTTAAATATAATAAAAATTCATTATTAAATATGGGAGAACTGCAAAAATACTAATTTTTAATATAGCAAGTAACACACATTAAAAATACTTATTGTATTATTATTATTATAATTATTACTTTTTTTTTTTTTTTTTTTTGATTGTAGAAAATAAACTTAATAGATTTGTCCAGTTTATTGATTTTTTTGTCCATTTTTTTTTCTTTTTTAATTAAAGTTCTTCTTTATTTTAAAATAAATAAATAATTTACTCACTTAACTTCACGTGCGAGGAATAAAAAGAAAAATAAATAAAAAAAATTGCTACTTCCACTCTGACTGCAGCTGTTTATATTCTGTTATCTTTGTTTAATTCTCCGTCCAGTGAATGAGGCCATTGACCTTGATGAATTAACACATTTGATAAAGGAAGAACACCACATTAGCAGCCACTGCATTTGACCTTGATGAATGCAGAGAGAGAAGCCAACTTTGACCCACTTTATTTGAGATGCAAATAATTCTCTGTTGAATGAAAGATAGTAGGAAAGCTCTTTTTGACTGATTGAATAAATATCTTCTCCTTTATTTTCTTTTCTCCATTGCGTATTACAGAAAAGGAACGATATTTTTCTTTTTTTTGAAAAGGGCTGCTTTTATTGATATAGATTTAATTTAATGTCCCTCCGAGAAGGGTCACGATCAAAACATAATTAATTTTCTTGCAGCCATAACTTATACAGCACAATTAGTGTTTACTTTATAGCAGGTGTTCTATCCTGTCGACTAATTTTAATGTGACGAATTAACTTACTTGAGTCACATAATAACTATGAAGGAAAGAGGCTGGCACTCAGTAATAACTCCAAATTGCAGTACATGCTTTTATTAGACCATCTGGAACATATCATAAGATACTGTCCATAATTATAGGCTGAGCAAATGGGTGCCGCGCATTGTCGCCGAGACCATTGGAGGAGACCATTGGAGGAGACCATTGGAGGCCCGCGATCAAACATCATCATGCGATCTCCGTGACCCCCTCGGGCCGTTATTTGACGTGAGTTTACTAAGCAAGAGCGCACAAGAAGAGAACGCTCCTCTACGCGTGTTTTCACTTAAATACTGGCATTTTTGGCGGGAAATCACACCACTCCTTCCTCTGATTATTGGATATTAACTTAATGATTGACAGCTTAGCTGAGGTCCAGATTGCCGGGATTAGTTATTATGCAGGTCCTAACCACAAAAAGCTGCAAGTTGCACTTACTCATCACTTTCTTATCTTAAAATTGGTTCTCTTTTATGACTTTTGCGTTATACTCGCGCATTGTACTAAAACTTACTTTACAGGGGAAACTTAAGAATTAATTTTAAGTTAAGACTTTCTAATGGGATTTTCTTTAAATTATTGCTCACTATTAATTTAAAATAATAAAATAATAATTTAAACTTCTCTTTATCCTTTCATATTATTTTAATGTGACGAATTCACTTACTTGAGTCAAATAATAGCTATGAAGGAAAGAGGCTGGCACTCAGTAATAACTCCGAATTAAACCACATATATTTATTAATCCATCTGGAACATATAAGGTACAATCCATAATTGTGAGTTGAGCAAATGGATGCAGTGCAGTGAAGCCGAATGCGATCCCCGTGACTCCTCTCGGGCCGTTATTTTGACGTAGGTTTATTAAGCAAGAGAGCACAAGAAGAGAGAGCTCCTCTACGCGTGTTTTCACTTAAATACTGGCATTTTTGGCGGGAAATCTCACCACTCCTTCCTCTGATTATTGGATATTAACTTGATGATTGACAGCTTAGCTGAGGTCCAGATTGCCGGGATTAATTACTATGCAGCTCCTAACCACAGAAAGCTGCAAGTTGCACTTACTCAACACTTTGTCTTAAAATTGGTTCTCTTTTATGACTTTTGCGTTATGCTCGCGCTTTGTACTAAAACTTACTTTACAGGGGAAACTTTAGAATTAGTTTTAAGTTAAGACTTTCTAATGGGATTTTCTTTAAATTATTGCTCACTATTAATTTAAAATAATAAAATAATAATTTAAAATCTTACCTCTCTTTATCCTTTCATATCCCCCCCTCCAAGACAACGTTCCCCTGGGCTTGCCTGCAAGCCCACGGGAACTCATTCAGAGGCTGCAGATAGTCCAGGAAAAGATCGTCTGTATTATTGTGTAGAAAGAGAAGTGCGTATATTTTCCCTTAGTCCCGTTTATTAATTTTTTTTTTCTGTAGTTCAACACGTACCATGTGCTTAACCCTATACATACAATAGTTTCATAGTAGTAATATAAAAATATAAAATAAAACATAATGTAGCACTCGTATACAATATTATTGTACAGCAGAAACAGTCTTTCTTGATCCCAACTAGTTGGTGAAGCCTACAGTTGTATAACTGTTTTTTGTTCCTATGTAATGAACTATTATAACAAGGTCCTGTAAATAAGTTTTTGATCAGTAAGAAAAATATTTCATGTTTTTGACGAAGAAGTTCTTTGGGTTTTGCGCAAAGTCCCCAAAATTACATAAAAATATAATGAAGAAGAACAAGATGTTAAACATCTGCAAGGAATCTATTAAAAAAAAAAATACGAAACTTGCAGCTTTCGCAAAAGTCCACATCTCTGAAAAAAATGACACTATAAAAACTTTTCTATCATTTCAGATCATTGACACTTTTTCCTGTTTAATGCAAAACACATTTTCAAACAATTATACAAAAATACTTACTAAAGATACAAACAATAATAACATTAATAATAGCAAAAATTTTTATAAATTATTTACACATAAAACCAAGTTTATTACTTTCTGAGAGTAATTATTTGTTTTCAAAGTATTACAGACTGCTATAAACTTCAAGTTTGGCAATCCAAAAAAAAATTATATGGTGGGTACATTAACCCTTGAAACTCTGAGAATGTCAATGCCTTTTCAAAAAAGTAGTTTGGGATAAAGGTGGAAACAGGCTAGCTTCTATAGAGAGGGAAAACAATTTTTTCCCATGTTCTCCGAACACATCACAATGTTGAAGATCAGGAGACCACGAGAAAACAGACTGCTTATATAAAGGGGCTTTAGAAACGGAGGATCCTCATTTAACGAAACCATCTACATGATATAAGAAAAAAAATTAAATAAACGGAAAAGGTATATTTGTGAAAAAAAGAAAAGTTAAGGGCACGCTAGTGCCACTGAGTCAAAGAAAGGAAGATATGTCTCCCGACATCCCTCCGATTTCTTTAATTCAGCTAGGATCCTCATCCAACGAGTATGGGGAAATAGGAAAGAAAAAAAAAAAAAAAACATGGGGCAGGAAGCTGATACCTAACTAATTTAGTTTTGACTTAATTTGAAATTTTGAGGATTATTATAGTATCTTAACTTAGATGAATGGACAATTTCTGAATTTCTTTTAAAATGAGGACTGGGTTTGTCTATTTCAAAATTATCGTTAGATAATTGTCTTAAGATTTTATATGGGCCTGAATAAAGTGAACTTAATTTACGCGTGTTTGGATATTGAAATTCCTCATAAATCACTTCATCATCAACTTTAATTTCCGCAGGGAGAAATCGAGCATCATATCTGACTTTGTTTTTATTATGATATTGTATTGTTTTTTCTTTTGCTATTTTTCTAGCTTCATCAACTGAAGGGTAGTAATTATTATTTGCCAATAAGGGATCATATGGTAATTATCCTAATAATAAATATCTAGGGGGAAATTGAGTTACAGAATAAGGTGTTAAGTTATATTGCTTTAAAAGTTCTTCAAGTAATTTAGTCCAAGGAATTTTGTTAGAAGAAGAATTAACTTTACACTTTAAACGCGTAACAATAGTCTGATTGCGCTGCTCGACTTTCCCGTTGCACTCGGGATGATGGCTACTTGTTAATAGGTGTTTAACATAATAATTTCGTAGAATTTTTTTAAAACGGGATGAAATGAATGCTGCATTTCTGTCCGTTAACAATTTTTTAGGCACCTGAATTTGAAATATTTGTTTTAAAAAGTTTGTATAAGTTTCCGTGGCAACGCTTTTAGATGGAAATCCCCACACATATCGGGTTGCATGGTCCACGACCAAATGCAAATACTTTTTTGTAGAATTATAATAATTAAGTCCACCAACAGTGTCCAAAGACAAACATTCAAAAGGTTTATCTGTTGGCGGTACTTGTTGCAACAAGCCAAATCTTTTTTGTTTACATTTTTTATTTAATTGACAAATATGACAATGTTTCACAAAACTTTCAATATATTTATTAATATTAGGCCAATAATACTGGGGTGTAATTAAATTTACCATTTTATAAATTCCAGGATGTCCATATTGAGTGTGGGGTTTCTCTAGTAGGGATAATCTTAATGGCATCAAAAACTGCCACTAAAAAGGAAGCAGTGGATTTCGTTCTGGCCCTTCCCCCCTCTTACATCAAAAGATGTCTTAAAGGACGACTAAAGAAAGAATGGCAGCTATACTGGGATACATCTCCTAAAGGTAGATTTACGTTTAACCTTCTCCCAAAAGTGTCAAATTATAACTTTGACCTTTCCCCAGCCATAACAGCCTTCTTAACGGGCCATGGCCCGTTCAAATCACATCTCTTCAAGTTTCATTGCTCGCGCACTCCACAATGTGAGTGCGGCGCTGAGGGTAATGCAAATCATTACTTTTTCTCATGCCCACTAACTCTTGATTGGCGTATCCTTAACCCACCTAATAAACCTAACGACTGGCTTTTTAATATCGTTACCCGGCTTCCCCTACGTCAGAAACTAACCAGAATCTATAACTTCTTAATGCATCTTTCCAATTTGACCAACTAATTTTTCAATCTTCCAAGGCAGTTACCAAGTTTTCTCTTGGAGGACCATACAATTTTTCTTCACAAGCTTTTCCATGCGAGGGATCAAGGCTCCGTTCTTCTTTTCATATTCTTGTTCCTTGTCGCCCTATGTCGTGTGAAAGCTCCGCTTTGGCGACCTCTGTAACCTTTTTTTTTTTTTTTTTTTTTTTTTTTTCTGTTTATGCAATAAACAACGGAAGAGGTTTAACCTTTAGACACGGGCTCTTTTGAATCACCACAGTGCCATCGGAGCCCCTCTCTAAAGGTTGAAATCGCTCAAAACCGCTGCATAGTGGTGAGCGGCCACCTTCCGTCTTAGAATCTTAGAATCTTAATGGCATAGGGACTATTATCTTATACAAACCTTTCTTTTAAATTACAATTACATCATCAATTTCAATAATTTTCTTACCATTAATAATTATGCTTTCTTTTTTCTGATTGTCTTTAATTTCATTTAAATCAAGGAGGTGTACATGGTGTGACACATTTTCTAAAACAGGCAATCGGGATAGCATATCAGCTTCAATATTAGTTGAACCTTTTTGATATTGAATTTGGTAGTCAAACATACTAAGTTTAAGGGACCAGCGGAATAATCTTCCTCTTAAATTTTTAACATTTTTTAGCCAAGTGAGAGCCGCATGATCTGTATGTATGACAAATTTTTGACCGTGCAAATAATGATAAAATTTAACTAAAGCATCAATAATTGCTAAGCATTCTAATTCAGTAATGGAATAATTATTTTCATAATTACGTAAGTTTCTAGAATGATATGCTACTGGATGTAAAGTGCCATTCTCATCTGCCTGCTTAACAACACATCCCACACCATGACTCGAGGCATCAACAAATAAATGACAGGTACTTTTGGGATCATAGAGTCTTAAAATGGGTTTACTTATTAGAGCATTTTTTAATTTTTGGATGGAATCTTCGCATTTCTGGTCCCAAACGTAGGGGACATTTTTCTTTAACAAATTATTTAATGGAGCTCTAGTTTTTGCATATTTTGGAATAAATCTAGCATAGACATTTACGGATCCTAAAACTCTCTGTAATTCCTTGATATTTTTTGGCGGTTTCAAATTTTTTATGACCTCAATATTGGGATTATCGGGCGTAATAAGTCCATTAGTAATCTCATATCCTAGAAAATTAATTTTTGTTTTGACAAAATTACATTTTGATAATTTTAATTTTAAGTTTTCTTTAACACAGATTTCAAAAAGTTGCTCTAAGTGCTTGAAATGTTCTTCTTCTGACTGTGAAAATACAATAATATCATCAAAATAATTACATGCAAAATCTAGTTTGTATTTATTTAAGATTCTTTTAATTGTTCGATTGAAGATAGCGGGGGCATTCTTAAGGCCAAAGGGCAGGTATTTCCATTCATATAATCCAAATTTGTAGCGAAGGCCAATTTTTTTATCCACCCAAGAGATACTGGGTGGATAGAAATGTGCCAATATCCACTTGCCAAGTCGAGGGTGGAAAAGAATTTTGCTTTAGCTAATTTATCTAATAAAGTATCTATTCGGGGAAGTGGTTCAGCATCGGTTTTTGTTATCGAATTAAGTTTACGGAAGTCAACACATAATCGACTCTTTTTTCCTTCTTCCTTCTTATACACCAGGGTTACAGGTGCCGAATAAGGGAACAACTTTCTTTTATTATACCTGCCTCTAATAAATTTTGAATTTGGGTTTTAATTTCTTCTTCTTTCTTAGGGGAAGTTCTATATGCTCTGAGTGAAATAGGTAAATCAGAATTTAAATAAATTCTCTGGGATTCCATAATTTAAAAACTTACCTCTCTTTATGTAGTTAAAAGAGTTATTTAGTAAAATGGCTCATATATCGTAAGATATTTAACATTTTTGCATTCTGATCGTAATATGCTGTACTTATCTAATATAGTATGTCAAGTTTCTTGAAAATGGCTTTGCACTGGGTCTAATACCTTATATAATATAAATAAAAAAGAGGCACTTTTTTTTTTCAATTTTTAAAGAAATTGTCATACCTCCATGAATATATCTGACAGCCTTATAAAACTTTATGCAGGTAATTAGAATAAGTTTCATAATCACATGCTACAGCCAAACGCATTTCAAGCATTACTTTTTACAGGGTGATCCAAAACACTCTTTATTTTTGTTTAATTTTTTACTGGTCCCTTTTTCCTCTTCTAGACAAAACTTCTACTGGAATATATGAGGCATAACATGTTCTTCATATTCCCAAAGCTTCAAAATAATGCCTAAAGAAGTTTTCCAGATATTTGTCAAATTATGGGAAAAAAAAAAAAAAAAAGTTAACTTGAATGTACTTATTGTGATTTTAGAAGGATATAACGTCATAAGTTAATTAAGATTTTTTTTAAATGTTTACATTTTAAAAGTTACTGAAAATAAATTTTCTAAAATAATGATAGCATTTCCTAATAAATTGAAATAAATGGAAAAGGCTTAAATTTCATAAAAGAATTGGAAATTTCTGAAAATAAGCAAAATTTGTGACATAAACTTAACTATTAAAAATTTATTAAAATTAAATAAACTATCTATCGAAAGATTCTATTGTTTATGAGCAAAAATAAGTAAATAAATAAATAAATATCTAATTCTTTCATGTCATTATATATCATTCAATATGTCATTCAATATTCTTTAATGTCAGAAAAAAAAATACATATATATATATATATGTGTGTGTGTGTGTGTGTGTGTGTGTGTGTGTGTGTGTGAAACATTCTTTTTTTTTAATAATTAATATAAAATTGTGAAAAATCGTTCTAATGAAATGTAACAGATTCATTATAGAACCCCTTGGTGAAATTTGAAATTTGGCACCGAAGTAGCTCGGAAATTTCTCGCCAATATCTTTCCTTATGCAATATCATTTTAATATCATTTTAATTCATTACCAAAATGACAACAAATATTTTAAATCCACCAAGGAGCATCTGTGATAAAGCAAGTATGGAAGACGGTGCAAAATTCATACCGGTATTTGTTTAAAAAATTTCTCTAACTATAATATCGCTGATTTAAGAAGTAGAAAATTTTCTTACATTGACAGTGGTATGAATTCTGCCCTCGTGTTCCATCCCTGCTAAAGCTATGCAAAAGAAATTTTAAGAAATAAATACAGTTAGTGATACTAGAGAATGAAACACAGTTACTCCTTGCTTTTATATGGAAGAACAAATATTTTAAATCCACCAAGGAGCTTCTGTGATAAATCAAGTATGGAAGACTGTGCAAAATTCATACCGGTATTTGTTTAAAAAATTTCTCTAACTTTAATATCGTTGATTTTAAAAGTAGAAAATTTTCTTACATTGACAGTGGTATGAATTCTGCCCTCGTGTTCCATCCCTGCTAAAGCTATGCAAAAGAAATTTTAAGAAATAAATACAGTTAGCTAGAGAATGAAACACAGTTACTTCTTGCCTTTATATGGAAGAACAATTTTTTAAAAAATCTTAACGCACTAAATTAAAATCTGTTTTGATGCAAAATTTGATATCTATTACTTGGAAAACAAAAATAGGTTTAGGTTATTTATTTATTTTATTATTATTATTATTATTATTTTTTTTTTTTCGTTATGCATTCCATTTTCATAGCATTTTTAGCCCCACCTCTATTCCATACCCCCCTTTTTTTTTAAGAGTAAATTTTTCTTATTTTATCTTATTTATATATTGGAGAAAAATATTCTAAAAAAGTGGTGCGAAATAAATTCGGGGCTAAAAATGCTCCGGAATAAATTAAAATGTTGGCAACTATGGAGAATCCCTTAATTTCTTTTTCTTTCTTTCTTTTAAGAATGTAAATGTTCTATTTCTATTTTAAATTTTTCATCAAGTAAAACAGTTGCAGTTAAAAATTTAAAGATTTAAAATTTGTTTGAATACATATTTTATAGTGTTTATTTAAAAACAAATATTTATTTTTTAAAAGTCTCATTCTAAAGCTTATATACAAAATATTACTATTAACCTTCCGCGTACGGGGATATTATTTTGTATTTATTGTGTTTATACATACACAGGTTGCAAATAGTCTTATTTTTTTAATACCACTATTTTTGAATAAAAACATCCTTCATCAGTTTTCAGGATTTATGAATATCAAACATTGCACTTTACAGTTAAAGGTGGAAATGTAATTTAGTGGGATAATAATTTTCAATAATTTATTTGGTTAAAATAGTATTTTAGAAATTGTGGTGTAAATAAAATTTAATCAAAAATGTTCTTTTGCCCGTCGAAATCACGGACACCGTACGCGGAAGGTTAAATATGAAAAATATTGCTCTCATATGCAATTTTATGTAAAATTTGAACCAAAAAAAAAAAATAAATAAAATAAATAAATAAATAAATAAATAAAATAAAATAATGCGCATTAAAGCGATGTTGTTACTTCTTTAAGCTATAATCCCACATTCTAAACCATGAATATAAAATAGTAATAGTTAATTTCAAATGTTTGTTTTGAAACCTTACATGTTCTTGCTTTAGTATCATTTTAAAAATTAAAATTTCAATTTATATAATTTTTATTTTGTTGAAATGACGTGTTCATTTTTCTTTCTCTTACTTATACAAATGGTAGAGAAAGTATTGATTTTGGGTCAAGTTTTCGAAACGGAATTTTTATTATATTTACACATTTTGTTCCCCTGAAGTTTAAAGTAAGGTTTTTAACAGTTGGTTTGTGTGTGTACGTGTCTGTGCGTATGTCTGTTATCAGCAAATCTCAAAAACAAACAGTACTAGGAAGTTGAAACTCGTTCAAACTAAATATGTACCAAATAGAAATGTTACAATAAATAATTAGTTTATATTGAAAAAATGAATCGTGCACAGGAACATTCAAGATCATTCAAATGTATTATGTCTATCGACGAATTTTTTTACTAGGTAAACTTTAACATTTATTAGCTTCACTAAGTAACACGAAATGAAATTAACATACATTTTTTATATGTATATAAGCATATTTAATGTAGAATATAGTAGGAAAATTACTCACCATTCGTTTACAGGGCTACAAAAAGAACTAGAATATAGTGGGACAACACCTGGAAATTTCTGGAGCTGCATTTCAGGTTAACAATGGGGTGTGCTTATAATTTTTCGAAGACATACAAGGCTACCAGTAACTAAGCGAAAACATTCTTTTTAATTGAATGTAATTGGCAGAAAATGCTTTACTATATTTTACCATGAGCAAGAAACTGTTCAAAAATGAAAGCTAATTATCCAAACGGTAAATAAAGTATTTTTTAAGTTAAATTTTTAGCATTTGCTTTTGAATATTAACACGTTTTGAGATTCCCTTAACACTAAAGTCAGGTTTTTAACGGTTAATCATGGTGTATGTCTTTTATCATCATAACTAAAAAAAAAAAAAAAAAAAATCAACTAATTAATTCAAATGCTGTATTTTGAAATTCATACGAAGAGGGACTTCCAGTGGTGGATGAGTGCTGGGTTCCCGGGGACCAGTGGTGACCCTACACCTCAGCGGCCAGAGGTAGATATCAGAGTTGAGTCAGGATCGTGATAGCTTAAAATAAATAAATAAATAAATAATGGGGACAGGCCGGGAGTGAATTCAAGAAACATAATTCTGAGTTCAAAGTGAAGAAGGACTAAAATAAGTGAAAATGAAACTTAAGACTAACATAAAAATAAGAAAGTTAACGTAAATAAAAGACAATGAAAAAAGAAAGTTTAAGTATAGCATTACGAACACATGAACAAATATTTTTGATAAATTTTTCAATTTATAATGATTTTTTCTTTTTTTTAAATACATGAAGACAAGAAAACAACAAAAAACTAGAGCAGAAAGTTTAAGATAATATCGACGTTTGGATGTCGTTTATTAGAAGGATCCGTGTGGTCATATGCATCAAGGGTGTATAAAGTTTGGTTCTCGATAAATTCGAATTGAACATGGAAGTTAATATTAAGGTGTTGTATAAAGTTTTGAAGATGCGGAAAATTGATTTCACGATATATCTGTTAGTTATGAACGTAATAAAGTAAGTTATAAATCTGTACTGATAAGTATAAAGGAGTTAAGTCCAAAAATGTCGATTTTGAGTTAAGTACATAGTCAGACTGAGAAAAAAATTCTCCATCGATTGGTAGAAAGGATTTAAGCCCATGTCATTTAGTCTTTGAGAAAATGCATTGGTAAAAAAGATTCAAGTGAGAAATTTAGCATTCATGTTTGGTATAAAAGGTTTAAGTCAATTTGTTCCCTTTATGAAATGAAATTTGATAATCACTTGAATGGTATAAAGGGTATAAGTCAACATAATCCCTTTTTCCTGATCGAATCTTCTGATTAGTTTTTGGTATAAAGGATTTAAGTCCACTTTTCTCTTTTTGCGCTGTGCCACTTGGCGGTCAACAGGCTTTAATCCAATGTAATAATGAGATTATAATTATTCAATTGCTTATTATTGTATTTTATGCTTTAATTTATAAATGTAGAACTGGTATCGATAAAAAAATTACCCACTTTTCAATTGAAATTTAATATATATAAATAATTTACTACATCATTCTTTACCAATAATTTACTACATTTAACATCAGAGAAAAAAAGCAGATTTAGCTTAAGAACAGAAAAGGCTTGGCAAAGCAGAAGCCAAAACTGATACCTCAAAACTGTGTTTAGTTTTTGATTTACAACAGTGTCTAGCAACTCCATTTCTGTCATCATCTGTAGCTTTCAACAAACGCCAACTTTGAACTTTTAATTTGACTATACGTGACAATGCCATAGGTAAGTCATGTCATTACATGTGGCACGATGGTCGTAAAACTAACGAAATTGCTTCATGTCTTTACGACTACCTACGAAATGTACCTGACACTGTTACAAGTGTAACTTTCTATTCTGACACATCAACACAACAAAAACATCCATGTGTCAGCGATGTTTTTGAATGCGATGGCTGACTTCACTCATTTCTCCAGCATCAATCACAAATTTCTAATTTCAGGTCACTCGCACATGGAATGTGACGTAGACCATGCTCTTATTGAGAGAGAAAAGAAAAGTATGGCATTTCAAGTATTCCACCCACATGATTGGTATCAGCTTTTTCGGTCTACAGGGAAGAAAAATAAATTCACTGTTAGAGAGATGACTCAAGATGATTTTTTTGATTTTCCATTACTGTCAATAAATACTCTCGTTGTGCGAAAGAATAATGTTGATGGAGAGCCGTTCAAGTGACAAGAGGTACAATGATTGGTATTGACAGGAAGGGGATCAGATATTTTATAGGGACAGTCTACTTGAAGGCACTTTCAAAACAATTAGTATTCTTCGACGAGGCAAAACAAATCTCCGAATTACCCAGATTCAAAAACGGTATAACAAATCTGTTCCAATCGCAGTGCAGAAGAAGAGAGATCAACTTACTTTGCTTCCTCTTGTGCCTCCAGTATTCCATAACTTTTACAAAACTTTACGAACACCAGCTAGCATAGAAAACATTGACCCTGACTTAGAATTTAGTGATACTGATGAAAATGACTATTAATCACCATGACCCATGATTCAGTGGAAGGAAACACGAATATAATATTGTGATGGTCAATATTCTATTAATCCTAATGCTTTGTAATTTCGTGCACTCTTAAAAATGGTTTCTTAAAAATGAGCTGAATTGTCTCAAAATAGCTCCGAAACAATATAGGGGAGACTGGGGCACAGTGGACCACTTTTACAGTTTTAATTTTTTTTCAACAAAAATAAAAAAGCAAGGTACCTGAAAAAATTAGCAAACATTCTTTAAACCTTGCTTGACATGTTCTAATTTTTTATAACAATACTTTTAATACATTACGAATAAAATAATAAATTGTGTGCACTCACAAAGTGGACCACTGTGCCCCATCACCCGGGCACAGTGGTCCACAACCCGGGGTACAGTGGACCAACCTCTGTTGTTCATGTTTAATTAATATAAATTACTCATTTTTTTCCCTAAAATTAGTTTCTTATGCAATTCTAGTCTAAATAACATAATTCGAATATTTTCATGAAATACAATTACCAAAATTTAAAGGAATAATAAAAAAAAAAAAAAGAAATGAAATTAGAGTAAAAATTCTATATCAGATTTCCTTTGTCTTTTACGTGCCATCACTAAAAACAATAAGATATATTTTTAATTTGTTTATTAATGTTATATAGTTATAAAAATTATGAAATATGTAATTAAACATTATGTTACTATTCAAATATTTTTATTAATTATTTTGAGATATTAGTACTTTACATTATATTTGTGAGATAGGTTTAACTAAAATTATTCTACTTTTATCTTTTACATGTTATTCCTAAAAACAACAACAATAAATTTATATAACCTACTATTTATTGTATCACATATTCATTTTATTTATTTTTTTAATATTAAACAATTCAAATAGTTATTAAATTTAGATATTCATAATTATTATATTACTATTCAACTATTTTCCCTTTTCAGAAATTTATATAATGTTAAGATTATTATTTTTTTATTAATTATTTTGAGTCACATTATATTTGTATATGTAAATTCAACTAAAATAAATAATGTGTTAAATATAATTTGGAGTTTTAGGCACATTGGAAGGTGGCCCACTGTGCCCCATGTCCAAACAAAACAAATAAATACTATATAGACTATAAATATGCTAAACATTTTTATAAATTTAAAAACGACACTATCTTAGCTTTTCTTAACAACTGTCCTATACTTGTAGTCAATAGTTCTGTCCTGATAAAATTAAAAAAACTTCAAACTTGAAAAATTACTTTGAGCAGCTCAAAACATAAAAGGTGTATAAAATGGCTACCATAGCATTTACCATGTTTTTTTTTTTTTTTTTGGATGTGTAGAAGTAGTACCATGCTTCCATCTATGAATCTCAATATAAACTATAAGAGTTAAATTCTAAGAGATTTAAATAGGGGTGGTCCCCTGTGCCCCAGTCTCTCCTATACTTAAATTTGAAAACCCATGTACTCATTTTTGAGTATATTGGCCTGTCAAATATATGGATATTGGGATTCTTATTGTTCAACCCTACTTTTTGAATTTTTCAATATACTCAAAAACGAGTACATGGGTTTTCAAATTTAAGTATATATATTGTTTCGAAGCTATTTTGAGACAATTTAGCTCATTTTTAAGGAACTATTTTTTACAGTGTGTTTTAACTTTAGTGTTTTGCTTGTGGATTATTAATGACGTATTTTGTTGCCATTTAATAGGGTGATACATATTTTTGTTTTTTAATCTATTGTTTTATTTTTTAATCTATTATTATGTTCTTTTTTGTTTATCATCATTATTATTATTATTAACTATTTTCAACTATAGTATATCGTTTATTATGATTTATAATCTTCTAATCTTCAAAAGTCTTATAATAAAAAAGGACAATGAAATTTTATAACAACAGCTTCTAGAGGTAAAATACAAAAATATTTCATCATTTCTCAAACTGATTTATCTCTCAATCAGTTTAGCTTGAGTAGTATTGTACATCAGATATTTTTTTTTTATTTGGTATATATTATCAAGTGCATATTATCTTTATTTAATTACTTCATAGACATTGAAGGTTTTTGAGCATTAATTTTCAATAATTGTGTAATAATTCCTATCTTCAATATGATAGTCTATGATATTGTATTCAATTCCTTGTTTGAGGTAATAAATTCTTTCAATAATGCTGATCGTTCATGTTTCCCGAACCTGGATTTACCATGGACCCTTACCTTATAACATTTCATTAATCTTAGATTTCTAAGATGAAAGCATTTGGTAATCCGGCATAACTTTGTTCATATATCTTATTAAAGTCATGAATCAATATGTTGAGGAAGTTAGAATTGATAAGACCTTATTTCTATTAGGTTCAAATTATTTTGAACATCTACTGAGGTCATAAATCCATTATTTTTTAATGCTGCAGCTAAGTATTTGGACTGTCAGCATAATCATAATGTAAAATGAATGTACAAGTCAAAGTGGTAAAAAGGAGTTAAGTCCTGGGTTGAGTGATACAAAGGATTTAAGTCCTGCAGGCATTTTTTCAAAACTGTATAAATCTGTTAAAAATAAACATACTTCAAAATTAAATGTATGTAGTTTATTCACAAAATTGTATATTATGATAATATCCTGGTTAAAACTGTATTGAACGGATACATTTTTATACAGAATTTTGTAAACTTTATTTTTCGTCTCCTGAAAAATCAAGAATATGGACTTAAATCCCTTATACTTATCAGTACAGAAATTTGCCTGATGGTTGCATTTTGGCTTTTAATAAGCAGATTGATATTTGATTTGGATGCAAAGGACCACACGGGAGATCCGTAAGTTAAAAGAGAACAAAGATGCGAAGAATAAAGGAGCATTTTGTTACTAATGGATAAATCACTATTCCGAGCAATTAGGGGGAATAATTGACTTCTAGCTCTTCGGAACTTAGTATGTGTTTCTGGAATTTGGATGTTTTTGTGTTTTTAGATTTTTTGTGTTTTTGTGTTTTGTTATTTGTGTTTTTGGAACTTAAGATGTATTTTTGGAACGTAAGTCTCTGATCAAGAATAATGCCTAAATACCCATAGTCGTTGGACCATGGAATTCAGTGGTTATTGAATTTAGTTTGATATTTGATCCTGTTGGAATGCCTCGTGGTCGAAAAAAGAATGACCTCCGTTTTAGAATAGTTAATGGCAAGTCTCCATTTCTGAAACCAATTGGTAAAAAATTTAAGATGCTTGGAGATTGCAGTAATAGCGTATTTCCTATTCATGTGTGCCGCAAAGATGCATGTGTCATCTGCATAAATAGCCAAATGAGTATGGGATATCATTAATTCATATGAAAATTCTTCTTGAAATATTTGATCAAGTTTGATATGTCTCCAGTAGTGGTGCGGTTCAAATGTGCACCAATAATTTAGAACAAACTTTTAAATTCCTTAACCCACTGTAAAAACTTTTGTGTAAGAATACACAACATTATTGTGGGAACTTTCTTTATGTAGCCAGTTGTAAGCGCGTAACATTCCACTGTATGCCTCTGCTACACAGCTATAGCTGATAGCATTTCTCAACATGGTTGAGGAAAATAAGTTCCCTCAATTATGTTGTGTATTTTAACACATTTTTTTTTACAATGTAGGTAAATGGATATATTATATTCAAACGGGGATTGAAGGGGACGGTAGCCACCCCTACAGTTACTTGTCAAATAAAACTTTTTTTTTTTTTAATTTCTAGTTTGAATTCACTTTAACGGGTTCATATACAGCACTTGATCTTAATCTCTTAATTTGCAATCTGTTTTTATAGAATTGAAAAGCAGGGTAAGAGAAAATTGTGTAAGGGCACCATTAGACTATTTTGTGCCCCCCCCCTTCCCCCCAGTAGCTAGAACTGGTGGACAGAAAGTGCTGTGTTCGATCCCTGACCGTGCTTCTGGACCTAGCCGTGCGGAATCTCCCGTGGTTTTCTCCGAAATATCTCGCGCAAATACGGGCTAGGACCTCTTAGTCAGACCCTCACGTAGAGCACACTACCCAGGAGTAGGATCCTTTTGCAATCAATCGGCTTTAAGTTAAATACTGACACCGATACCAGACTATTTTCTTTTATTTAAATATATATTTGATAATCAACTATTTGTTGAGTAAAATAATTTCAGTTTGCGAATTGCACATTACGATTTCTTAAAAAATTAAGAACAAAAAATATGTATATTATTCTTAAGAATTTAAATATTTCAATAAATACATATTAATGAAATTTATTCCACTTTGTTTGAAAACATGCAACAGTTCTTTATCACCGAATGAATATTAATAAAAAAATATATTGCCTTGAAAGAAACTACAAAATTTTTATGAAAAGAAAAACAGCACTACATGATTAACTTCTCGGCTTTAAAAATAAAGAGCGTAGCAATTTCTTTGAAATATCACTTAAATAAAAAATATAAATAATAATACAACTGCTTTATTTCATCTTCTTGAATTTTCGTTTTTGAAATAGCTTTAATATTCCTTTTATTCAATTTGTTTAATAATGCTAATGAATAAAAATATGAGTTAAGTAAACAAAGAAAAAAAAAAATGCCGTTAGATACGGAAGTTTATTTTATACCACGAAATAAAAAACTGAATACATTTCCATTTTTATGTATTATTATTATTTATTTTATTTTATTTTTTAATAAAAATGAATCAAAGATTTAAATGGATAATACTGTTGTATTGGTTTTTCTTGAATCAAAACATTTTTATCAGACATTTTATTTGTCAAAAAATGCTGCATAAATAATTATTTTAAATCTTTAAAAGAATGAAAATATTAAAATGGAATAAAAGTCTAAACTTATAAATGAGATAAACATAAATTGAAATATTAGATTCCTAAAATTAAAAAATTTTGTTAAAAATAAATAAATAAATAAATTGACAAGCTAGATAAGTTTATAAATTGTAAAATATTACCAACGTTGTTATGCATACTATCTTATGTAATCTACGTAGCGATTACACTAATTTCTTCACGTTCCTTAGGTCAATATAGTTACATATTACTTACAAAACTTTGAATAAACGCCATAAAATGCCATAAACTCGCAACAATTGTTTCGGGTCGAAAAAGCACACGACCCTACATCAGGCGAACAAAGTAAGCACGAGTGCTGCAGTCAAAGCGGCAACGCACAAATCTTTCTATATGAAAAGCAAAGCCATATAAAATATAATGTAAATTATAACTACTGGTGTCATAGAATTTTTAAATTAAAAATAAGAAAAAATAAATAAAGGACTATGATTAAACATGTAACAAAATCTAAAAATCTAAAAAGTATCAAAATTAAACGAAAATCTAAATTACGTGAGTAATTTCCAAGCATCAGAGAAGAATGGGATGGAAGAAATATCATTAACAAGATTTTTCGAATTTTTAAATATGTAAAATGCTTCATGAATATCCAAATAGGAAGAACAGACTGGATGAAATTATGTTAATTTTTGAAAAATCAAAATGATGACCATGAGTCCAGCAGTGGGAAGCAATAGAAGACTTGGAGATATCTCCATTACGAACATTCCGACGGTGCTCATTTATTCTATACTTCAAACGCCTCTTAATTTGACCAATATAACCTAAATTGCACGACGAACAGGGAATTACAAAAATGCCAGAACGGTTTTCTGTGGGAATGGCATCCTTAAGAGAATATAATTTAATCTCTCTTTTACTTTGCGACATTCATATGCACTATTTTGAAGAAAAACTCTTCAGTGTATATAAATTTCATCACTGGTTCAGGTATGTCGATGACACTTTCGTTATTGTTTCCCCTGATGTTGATTTGTCCAGTTTACATTCTTTGGTCAATTCGATTGACTCATGCATTCAATTCACTTTTGAGGTTGAAAAAGATTGCTCTTTACCCTTCCTTGACGTTCTTGTGAATAAAGAAAACGATCGTTCCTCAACTTCTGTTTTTAGAAAACCATTTGCTGTCTCTTTGCCGCCGTATACTCTCTCTAACCACACTCCTCAACAGAAAATGTCTGTTTTGTAAACTTACGTTTACCGTGCCTTGCACATTTGTTCTGATCCGTCTAATCTTTCTAAAGAAATTAATTATTTAAAATTTCTTGTTCTCTCTCGTGGTTATAACCTATCTATTATCGATCAAGCTCTAAATAAATTTAAAAATCCTAAACGTTCTGCTCCCATATCGAACGATCACAGCCTCATCCCAGTTGTTTTACCTTTTTATTCTTCACTCCTTTTAAAATCTCTAAAATTTTTTCATCGTTTGGTTTCAAAGTCACTTATAATCCCGTCAAAAAAAATTATATTATCTTCTCTTAAGGATGCCATTCCCACAGAAAACCGCTCTGGCATTTATTTAATTCCATGTTCGTCGAGAAACTTAGGTTATACTGGCCAAACTAGGAGGCGTTTGAAGTACAGAATAAATGAGCACCGTCGGAATGTTTGTAATGAAGAGATCTCCAAGTCTTCTATTGCTTCCCACTGCTTGACTCATGGTCACCATTTTGATTTTACCAAAACCAACATAATTTCATCTCTTGTCTGTTCTTCCTATTTGGATATTCATAAAGCATTTTAGATATTTAAAAATTCGAATAATCTTGTTAATGATATTTCTTACACTCCATTCTTCTCTGATGTTTGGAAATTACTTACGTAATTTAGATTTTCGTTTAATTTTGATATTTTTTAAATTTTTAGATTTTATTACATGTTTAATCTTACTCATTTATTTATTTATATTTTTTATTTTACAATTCTACTGACACCAGTGGTTATATTTACATTCTATTTTATATGGGTTTGCTTTTCAGTAAAAACGGTTTTGTGTGTTGCCACTTTGACTGCAGCATTCATGCTTACTTTGTTCGCCTGATGAAGGGTCGTGTGCTTTTCCGACCTAAACAATTGTTGCGAATTTATTGCATTTTATGGTGTTTATTCAATGTTTTGTAAGTAATAATTTACAACGCCAGTTCTGTGGTGCTTTCTTATTAATAGTTACATAGCTTGGGAGAAGTTTTGATGTCCTTGCATATAGTTATTTATTTGTTTACTGCTTAGTTTTATTTAAAGAATAGTAATATATTTTAGAAATTTATATTACAAACTAAGTAGCATTAAAAAAATTGAAACAACATACAATATTTTTTTCTACATTTGTTTATATTTTGAAAAAGTTAAATAATGAAACTCCTGGCAATTTCTCTGAGGGGACAGGAATATTTAAATTGTGGAAATATCTGCAAAAAATGATAATAATTCATTTTTTTTTTTTTTTTTTTTTTATAACTTGAAAAATAACTACTTTAAAAACTTGTCAATTTTAACACAAATGTTTTATCTCTTTATTAACACTGTTAGAATAGTTATACATTTTATGTTTTTTTTTTTGTTAATTAATTGTCAGAGCTAATTTATGGTCGACATGAGTCTTATGAGCAGGATTTGAAAAAAGTGATGTATCATATGAATCTAAAAAATTTTCGGAGTTTGTGAATTGTCTGTGAATGAAAGATGAATCTTGCAGAGGCTTAAAAGTTTATTTACCGAACTTTCAGAAGATTAAAGGACTGTAAACAAAGAATCAATTTCAGTTTCACCAGAAAACACAGCTTAAATAAGAGTTGACAACATTAAATTCACAGAATAAACTGTACCATAACATTAACACATGGCAATAGGATTTAATGAGATATCCAGTTAGCAGCTCTTTACAGTAAGCCAGCTGGCGAGACACTGACCGCAATGTCCGGATCGAAATTCATTTTATAGCCCATTAATAAATGGAGATTTTCTAGTAACTTCTCAACTAATCGAGTTAGAGCTTAGATATTCGGTATATAGATATTAAGGTATTTCTTGATAAAAACGTTGCGAAGGCGCGAAAAAGACACCAAATGTGGCACCAGCCTGACCTGGTGAAGCTTTTTAACGGGTTTCTAAAAGAAAAGAAGCTATTTTAACGCGAAAACAAGCTAGAAATACAGAATATTTTATAACCTGACTGAGTCTTTTTGAATGAATTTACATAATAATAACTACTATTATTTACAAAGTCGTAACATTGCCCTCTTCTCAAGGACTGCACATCCCAGGCAATACAATCCTTGGTCAGGATGTAAAAACTAAACAAACTATACAATCTGGAATAAAAAACTAAGTTGCATATAACAATAAAATAACAACACAGATTTAAAAATTAAGTAATTGAATTATTTTTGTAATTTACAATTAAATACAAACATTTGTATACCAATATTTACATTACACATATACAAATTTAAAAATACCATTAACTGCGATATATGACTAGTCTGTCATTATGTACAATCTTCGGTTTAAATGAAGATGTTTCAGTAATTCTAACAACGATGTCATTCAATTTTTTACGACAGTATAGGGAACGTGAAAGTTACACTGCAGCTTGGGAGAGAATCCTTTACGTCGAACAAAGTTTCACAAAGAAACTTTGTCCGCGTCCATGAATTCGTAATGTGTAGATTTTAGATTATATCTCGTTTTACTCTCTCAGTTGTAATATGAATCCGCTCCCAAGTAAAGTTGGATATGTCTTTAAATCAGGCCTACAGATCTTGGATGTATTCCACTGGAGATGAAGGCGCATCTGATAGACAACCTAACAGGAGATTACTTGGAAAACTTTGATATTAAGAAAGAGAGGTTATTCAGGATGGTGCGATTAAACCTCTCAACTATACCGTCCGACTGGGGGTGTAGGGGAGTTATCTGTCTATGTGGAGTAGCTGACTGTCCTTTGAATACTACAGAGGTGAAGTTCGCACTTGATCGGTATGAAGATGTAGAGGTGTGCTGTACCAAAACACTCACTGCTTCAGTAGAACCTCTGAAACTCTACATGTCTCTTCATCGGAAATTGGATGCGTCTCAGGCGACATGGGAAAATAGACCATCACAACAAGGATGTACTTATTGTCTCTGAAGGTCCGGGACACGAGACACAAGATGTCAAGTGTGATTCGCTAAAATGCCGCGTCCACATTATACCGATGTAATCTTCCTCGGCTTCATTTCTTCGAGTCTTTACATGTCGCTCAAGCATCACAAGATTTGCTACATTTCGCCCCGTTCTTCCTTGTCTTGCACCAGTAGAAGTGTTCTCAAACTTTCTGAAGAGTTTTTACCACTCCAAATTTGGCCTCTGGTAGGACTACTGTGCAATTGCTTAAATCATCTGGAATCTTCGATCTTGGTAGTAAGATCTGCCACTTGAAATTCCTTCCATCATTAGACTCCCATTTTCTGTAAAATACACTTTTTCTAATATGAAGAGAGTCCCAGAGTGCCCAGAAACATTTCCTGATGGGCCTCATTGGGGAAATGTCCTGCCATATAGGTCTGTAGCCTAGACGTCTCCTTGAATTGTAGTATTGACATTATTTCAGGATCTTTTAACTGGGCTTGTCTAACTTCCCTGTCGCGCCCCGGATCTTGTTTCGATGGCTTTGAAACTGTAGCTTTACAAGCAACTAGATTAATAAGCTGATATTACTCTTGAGCTCTAGTGCAGTACTTGCAATTTTCAGAGTAGGGTTCTCGTAACAAGACATCCGTATTCCCATGTAGAGCTTCTTTCTGATAACGTATTTCGAAGAACTTTTGGGTATTTTCTTTAGATTGTCGCAATGGGCAGCTTTATTTGACATGCCCATCTCTTCCACATCCTCAGCTCTTAGTCTTCGGATTCTTCGTTTTTTTTTTTTTTTTTTTTTTTTTTTTTTCATACTCTGGAGGCTGCATAATCACCTAGTGAGATCTAGTAGATTTTTCTTTATTTCTGTAAGTTCAGCTTGAGGATCATCCAAAGAGACGATTGGGACGCTCTGGCGGTCTTTATGGGTGTCTTGTTGGGCTGCCTCAAACTTCAGTTCATACACCAGAGCTGATTCAACATCCTTGACATTGGAGAATCTAAGGACTTTTTGAGTTTCTATCTCGCACTGTATCGATGAAATATTGGAGGGCCAAATCATCACGAGTTTCTACGTGCTAATCCGAGAAAACTAAGTTTGGGATTGTCTATGCATATTTGATGCCATTTCTTGTTAATTTTCAGCTGATCACCGATGATGGGACTTCATTTAAAGACTATATTCTTTTGATCATTATTTTCCAAAATGCAGCTCCAGTGCTCTTGTCAAAGTCTCGAAATTAAACGGCTGTTCTTTCGAAAGAGTTTCCCAGAATATCAGCTGCATAGAGCTGGCAGCCGTAATAAAACTGCTAAATGGAATTTCTTGGCAATAGGATCCTATCCATTAGTTTCATCTACGATGGAAAACTATATACTTGCCAAGATAATCTGCCGTCATAGGTAGAAAGTTTTATTGCTTCTTGTTTCGGTATTCTTCCATGTTTTCTTCCATGTTTTCTTTCACCTTCCGGTGGCATCGATGCTAACTTTTCTTCCAGACTCTCATTTTTTTGTCATTCATTTCCAGATCTCTCTCCAAACTTCTCTAAGTTTTCTATGAATTTTCTGTCGCACTCTTCTTCGGTTTTTCTCTCAGATTCTTCCTCTATTTTCTTAAATTTACTTTTTATTTCAGAATATCTTCCTTTCAGTTTTTGATCGATATTTTCTTTAACTTTCTCTTCGAAGAGCTTTTTTATCTTCATAAAACTCTTTTCTGTTGTCATAACTTTATCTTCCATTCCATCCATTCTGTTTTCCATAACTGATAATTTACTTTGTATTACTTATTTCATGGATACCATTTTTTCTTCAGCAGCTTCCACTTTTCTTGGATTCCTTTTTGTGTTTCTTATATTCTCTCGATCAATCCGGTTTCCATATTTTTCTGTTCTACTGTCATTTCTTTTATTTCTTCACTCAAACTATCTTTCATCCCTTTTTGCCCAGTTTCCAATTTTTCGATCAATCCAGATTTTAAAACTTTCATCTGGGAATTTAGACCTTTCAGAAGTTTTTCATTTCTTGATACTTATTTCTAGTTATGACTATTTAGCAAACAATCTCTCTCCTGATACGAGAATTGTTCTGTACTTCAGGTTCGTGAATTTTTCGAGAATGAATGACAGGTCTCGCAGAGTCTTAATAGTTTATTTACAGAAGATTACAGAAGATTACAGATCTGTCACGCACATATCACTTCAGTTTCACAAGAAAACACAGCTTAAATAATAACTGACAACATAAACAATCCCAGCGTAAACTGTCCAAAAAGCTTAACGCACAGTACATAAGCTGTACTTAATCAATAGCAGAGGCCCAGTGAGTGAGCTCCTAAACATCAAGCAACTTGGCGTGAAACTAACTGAATGGTTGGAATTTAATCTCTTTATATAGCCTCTTATAGTTCCATAATTTTCCAGTTTCTCGCAGAATAATCAATTTAGAGCTTAGATAATCAATATATCGATAATATGATTTCCTCGATGAAATCACCAAAAAAGTCACCAAAGGGCAATATGATGGGTTAAATTCTTCGCCAAGGCCATTAACTGCCCTGGTGGAGCTTTTTAACGAGTTTTTAAAGGAAAATGCACTATTTTATCGCCAAAGTAAACTAGAAATGCAGAAAAATAACAATTAACAAATTGACTAAGCCTCTTCAAATGAAATTACATAAAATAACTACTGTCCCATTCAACCACTGATATCCATTAGACATCTAAATTGCATCCACTGATCCATAAAAGGTACAAAATATCAAAAGAATGTCCATTAAATGTCTTGTATATCCTGTACTAATTATAGATATCTATTAGATGTTTAAATATAGACAAAATTTAGACGTGCCTTTTTCGTTATCTAATAGACGTAATATGGTACCCCAAAACAAGATTTAGATATTTTCAATATCTATTAGATCTAACAAGTCCAATTATTGTATATTTGGAGGTTTATTGGATATGTAACAGACATCTACTGGATGTAAAAAAGAGTGACATTTGTCGTGCTAATAGATATGTATAGGATATTTAGAGAAGTTTAATGGATCATTTTTTAACTATTATACATGTTTATAGATGTCTTAATGGATGTAAGTGGCTGTGTGGGTGTTACTTAAAAATTCGTGACAATATATATGAAATTTTAATTTTTTTTTCGATATTTTTTTTTTTTTCATAATTTTGATTGTACCTGGTAGACGTCAAATAAAACTTTTCGCAGAGATAGACTTATAATTGTAGATTTATCATTGCTATTACACAGTATATTATTTAGAAAATATACTATGAAGTGACTTGTATAAGCTGTGTAAGCTAGTGCTAGTGCTTAGCATACGCTTATTCGAAAGCTTTAAAGAATGGGAAATATTTTGAAGAAAGTGATCGACTGTAGTTGCCAAATTGTTTGCGATATTGCCGATTCGAGATTTTGGCGATAGTTTGATTTTGTATTTTTCATAAATGTCAACGTTTGTACCTCGCAATTAAATCTAGACATTCTAATGAGACTAGCGTCATTTTATAGGATTGTTTCTGTGCTTTCCAATTAATTGTTCACCTTTTGTATAGCGATTTCAGAAACTTCAGAAATCATGTTTTTTTTTTCTTTTTTTTTCTTTTTCTCATAAGTTTTGGCAATTTTTCATTTTATTCGCAGTAAATTCTGAATGTTGGACATAGGATAGGGGTTCTATTGTTAATTACGTTCCCCAAATTTCTATTTTTAATTACGCTCTCCATCTCTTCCTAAGAAGAGTTCTGATACACCTTGTATATTAATTAAGACATAAAGCTAGTGAATTTGGTCTCTATTGAGTTGATGCCATTTTGTCGTATATGGCTTGTTCCGCCCACTCTTAAGCCCAAGTTCTGTCCACCGCTTATTATTTATTAACCATCTGACCGCCACTGGCGAATTATCCGGTCACTGATCTGTTAATTTTACTACAATGCACTTATAATTAATATATATGTATATTATAATTAATTTATATGTATATTATATATACATATAAATTTTTAGATTGTTTTTCAAGTTCAAAGTCTTAAAAAATAGCCATTAGGAATAAAATAATGCGCACAGTTACATTTTAATCCCAAGTTAATATAAAAATGATTTTAGTACACTGAAAAAACTGTGCCGTGAAAACATCATTAGAGTTTTCTCATTTTCAAAGCCGGTCAGAGGGTTTAAAGTTATGTTCTCAATATCTTGAATACTAAAATGTTCAAAACATAAAACCAAATTTTCATTTGGTCTGAAATTTTCTCGTTTGAATTTTAAAAGCCTTAATATTTTTATTTTATTTTTTTCAAATTTAGACTATTACAGTCCTTTAAACATGCTTGCCAACCATCTCATTATGAAGCGTAGTACTTTTAGTCACCGCCTTTTTTTGTACACCAGTCATTTTTTAGAGTAATTTCATTCTTATTTAATCGTAACACTATTTGGAGAGAATTGCTCTAAATATAAAGTGGTGTGGGAAAAGGGGCGTATTTTCAAGGGGCGTTAACAAGTCTGCGCTTATTAATGAGATGGTTGGCAGTCCTGTTTGAGAAGGCTGATTTTTTTTTTATTTGCATTAAGTTTTATCGATTCTGTTTTAGCAGTCTACAAATGTACAAAGCTAGGTCCTACTTGAAAATATTAATAAATTAAACATAATCTCAATAATATTAATTATTTGCAATAAATTTCCCATAGGATAACATTGGCACTCAAGAAGTGAATACCACCAAAGGCGTGGTTTTTGTCCACCATTTCCACTCCTAAATAATGCCAAATGTTAAACATTTAATTTACAAACCTCACTCAAGATTTAATATACTTTTTCCAATAATTAAATTCATTTTAAAATTACAGTATTGACTTTAGCATTACTGCAGTTGATCAAGCATATTTAATAACACGGTTTCAGTTGCGACTGGAATCCACTTTCGTCCCCATAGTTAGTACTGCTGGATAATAGTTATTAAACCTTCTAAATGCTGGCTGTGTATTTCCTTATGCAAACCTGTATATTAAAATGCACTGTGATACATGTAGAATTTTTTATTTATTGCGTTAAAAAGAACAATTGTTTTAAATTACAGATGTTAAATCTAAACTTTAAAAAAAAAACTGAGATCTTACCATACTTGCCAACATCCTAATTAATATTCCGTAGAGTCGTTAGTCCCGCCCATTTTTTCGCACCAGTAAATTTTTAGTGTAATATTCACCAAATGCAATTACGATGATTAAATAAGAAGAAAAATACTCTAAAAGGATACTGGTGTGAAAAAGAAGGCGGGGCTAACAATACTACGGAATTTTAATTAGTGTATTGGCAAGTATGTCTTACACTGTAAAATTGTCGCCATTAATTATTAATCAGACTTAAATAATAATAATAATAATAATAATAAATTGCTGAATTTTCATAAGAATGAAATTAATTTGAATAACTTATCTGATAAAGTAAAGACAACATTGATTCCTGACATATTGTGCGTTGAATTTTTTTTTTTTTTAATCCTTAATAAAATTGTTAAATGTGTATATCTAATATTTAATATCTGTATATTGTACCATTACTATCACATTACTATCACCTTATTATCATATAAAAAATATTATCTCTTTTAAAATACACAGATTGCAGGGGTTTTCTCTTTCTTTTTTCCTCTTTTTATCACTTTCCAACAAGGTTAAAAAATGTTAATGATTTCGGTTTGTCTGTGTGTCTGTCCGCGCTCTAACTCCCGTAAATATTCAAGGAATTTCTTGAAACTGATATATGTCGTTCAAGTTCACTATCGGATGTTCCCTATTGAAGATGGAGCGAATATCTTTACTGGTTTGTGTACGGTACGGGACACCCGAAAGTATTCCAAAGCATTGTGTTCTATGAGAAATATTTCTATAAAACATACACTGCTCGACATTGAAAATGCAACACCAAGAAGGAATGATAATAATGGAATGAAATTTGTTGGACACATACATTATAGTAGGAATAACAATTGATTAAAATTTCAGGAAATTTGGAGTAATATGTTCTGAGAAAACAGTACATAAAACAGTACATTACATTTAACATTGTAAATTAAATATAATTCTCAATATATAAATCAATATGATATGGGGAGAAAAAAAATGACAAATCAATTTTTTGAGCGATTGAATCCGTTATGTAATCAGGAACAATTTAAGTCAAAGTACAATTAAATATCAACTTTGATTAAATTTCGTCCACTGGATCGGTAGATAGTGTCCATAATATTTATGCTATAACAAGTTGATGGATATTTTCTAAAAATGGTTAAATCTTGCTCGGGGCTTTAATAAAACCATAGGGACCAATTTGTACGATTTTACACCACTATTTCTTAATAAAAACATTTATCATTTTTAATCACGGAAAACAGGAATAAATTCATAGCTACCCGCGTAGTATAGATAATTGTTAATACCTGCTCCTTCTTCCGCTCCACTTAATTTGAACAGTAATTCTTTTTAAATTTATTTACCATGGAATAAGAAGGAAAGTACTCTAAAATAATACTGGCGTGAAATAAAAAAAGGAGGGGGGGGGGCTTGTACCAACAATCTTCTATTTTATTAATTAGATTGTTGGCAGCTATGAAAATTTATTAAAAATTTTCGACGGCAAAAACGCAACAAGTTGGCAGCTATGCAAAATGTATAAAACCATCTAAAACCGGAGGTCGAAAATTTTAAGGAATTCAATATTGTCTTCTTACACATGTAGAAGAAGGTAAAAACAGGCAAACATGGGAAATGCGTAAATTTCTCATAATATTAATTTTAATCGTTTATTTATAGTGAGAAGTCTAAAAGTAGAGCTCATATATATAATATTTACTGAATTTAAACGAATGATACAAATCTATATACTACGTATAAAATTTTTAAATAATGGGAGTAATAATTAATTGAAATAATGCTTTGTCAGTGAAAATGATAATTCCAGTCAAATCGTCGAAATAAATGCAAACATTCAAATTATAATATTACGTTAAATTTGAGTTTGTTTAATCTTTGCTTAAAAAAAAAAAGTATTATTTTCAAATGAAATTTTACTACTGCAAATATTTTATACAAAATTACGGGGCGGGGAAAAGGATAAGAAAACAAACAAATACCAAGTAAAATAAAACAGTACTAATTTCAACAAAAACAAAGTGAAGTAGTAAAAGGACTGATTAAAAAAGAAAGCTTATACTTTAGTAATTGAGTAATTTATTCAACTACGAGGAAAAACGTATTGAAGAGAGATTTTTACTTTCTGTTAAACTGTGGAACGGTAACGTCTACACTTTTCAGTCTGCCTTAAGAAAATGGTCAGTGGGCGTGTCTTTACTATGAACAATTCATGCATCAGATCTGCGAGTTGATATTTATCCCACGGTGTCAATTTTCGGTTTATGTACAAATTACAATAAATAAATAAATAATGGAAAATAACTGAATACTTTTATAGCGGAATAATTTTCGATTAATTTTCATCTTGATTCTTGGAAATTTCCTGTTTAAAATCGAGTAACAACAAATAGATTGAAAGTCGTGTTATAAATTTTGTTAATAACTGCGATACTCTGCACCAGAACACACATCATATTGTTTTAGGAAATTAATTTGTTTTATCATATGATGTATTAAAACATTGAAAAACATACAGTTATGTATTAAAACTAATTTGAAGATTATTATTTTTTTTTATATAACAATAATTTTGTTGGTAATATATACATAAATATACATTTATACACAGGGATTGAACGGGTAGAATTCATACCGGAATCTGTTTAAGAAATTTCTCTACCTATAATATCGTTGATTTAAGAAGTAAAAATTTTCGAACAGTCAGCCAAAAAAAAAAAAAAAAAAAAAAAAAAAATCGCCAACCCCCCACCTAATTTCGCCTTAAATTATCGTAGAAACATTTGACTGGTACCCATCGATTTGTAATAACGTCTAGTTTATAACGGTATAGTTACATTTTGCCTAGGGTTCGTCTACATATTAAAACTGGCATTAACTTCATTTTCTTCAATGGGAACCCCTATTTTTCACTTCACATTCAGATTTCTGAGATCAAGGCGATTCGGAAAACATACCTATTTATATACTTTAAATCAATTCTAAATAGAGTTACACGTAAAAATGTATTAGGGGTCCGTCTATACATTTAGAAAATATAAATCATGATCTACCACCCAGTATACGTTATTTATTAAGTTTCACACCGGAAAAAAATTTCAGAAATGTTAATTATAAAATAAAAAAAATGACTAATTTACAGAACTCTCTCAGTTAGTTTATGAATTAAAAGATTTTTATTGGTTTCTATTGATTAAACATCAAAAGTTCACTTCATACGAAGAAAATTAAATAGCTTGAATAGATATTAAAATATCTATCAAAAGAAAAAAGGTAAATGGTTTTAAATTTGTTTGAAAATTCAAAATTATTTTAACTTAAGTTGCCATATAATTGTCTGAAACAGTGGCACTCAACCTGGTTCCCACGGCCGTTTCACAGTGACAATGGGAGTTTGTTCTGATACTGCAGTACTTTCCTTTTCTTTAATTTAATTGACTTTTTAAAAATATTAAAACACATTTTTCAATTTAATTTAATTTTTTTTTTTTAATTAATTTTTTTTTTTTTTCATGACATTATTAAAAACTTTTACATAAATCTCCACGATATTCTTTTGCTTTTATATTTTATAATGTGTAACAAATTAATATGCAAAATAATAAATCCTTCTACTTAATGGGATGTTCTAAATTTCTACTCTTAACACAGATACCGAAGTGGACGGTGGGTGTAGAAAGGCTGACTATCCTTAATCTAAATCTTCAGTTGAAAAGGTCAAAATGTTACATTACTCTATTAAAAAAAAAAAAAGAGAGAGAGAGAGAGAGATGTCATAATGAATATGATCTGCACGCATCGATTATGGGAAAAATATCAAATATTCAAGTTTCCTAAATTCTATGATTTTACAAAATATGCATAAAATTTGCCTAACACACACACACACACACACACACATATATATATATATATATATATATTTTCGTTTTCTTTCTTTTTTTTTTTTTTTTTTTTTTTCCTCTTAATACAATTTACAAGTTAAGTCTTTATTTTATAAACTTTTTATAAAAAGAATACATATTGAAATGTTAATTTATGTATTCAAATTTTAAATAATTAGAAATTAAATAAAAGTTAATTTTTTTGCGTCAGATTAGCCACACGTTTAAATATTAATATTATGTGATTTACACATACATGAAGCTTTTCGAATGCAGAACTTTATAATTTCATTATCGAAGATTTTAAAAATGTGCCTTGACTTAATTAATATTAAGAGAAATGTTCGATATTCTCGCAGATATATATATATATATATATATATATTTCTCAATATATTGAGAACAAAAAACTATATTTTACAAATTAGCAATGTGAAAATGATACGATTTCCTCGTAAACACAAGAAAACAATTAATCGCATGAACACAAATAAAGTAAATACATAAAAATAGAACTTTATTACGAATCATACTTTTAAAATGTTCTCTCCTCTCTGTACCTGTTAAAATTCTCTGCATAATTATCAGTCTAAATTAACAAAATTGTGTCAGATTGCAGTTTTTTTTTTTTTTTTTTTTAAGGAAAAAAGAAGAAGATAAGGAGGAGGAGGAAAGATCGAAACGAATAGAAAGCTTATTAAACGTTCATACCCTTTAAACACCATGTCAGCCATCGGTGGCTGACACTCATCTTTCCATTTAGGCCAAGTCAGCCGGCAGTGTAAAATATGATATAAAACTACAGAATTTACATAGTTTTAAGTAATTACTGACAATTTATTTAAAATTTATTTCCTTTTTTTTTTTTTTTTTAATTATAGGTTTTTTATAAGATTATATCGTTAAGGCCTAATGGGGTTTATTGAAACTCGATAAACATAACACGCTTCTAAGCAGTGCGTGTGGCCTGAATGGGATTTCCATAAGAATTCGCGTGGCGCTCAATGAGTTAATCGTAAATGTATTTGAAGTTCATTACTCTAAAAATTATTGTGTACACAAAGGGGCGGAAACTAACAATGTTACGGGTTAGGTTGGCAAATATGCATATATATTTCGCTTGATTTATAAAAAATTATAACACATTTTCTTCTTCTTTTTTTTTTTTAGTATTTTGTGTTTATATGTCTCATTAAAAATAAATACAATATTCATATATAAACATTTCATACGGCAATGTATATAAACATATTGATTAAAGAAGTTTTGTTGATATTATATAATTATTTTTTTATCTGTATAGTATATAAACACAAATATATTTTGTACATTTCGCAGCACCGAAAAACAGCAACATAGCTTCCATATCAAAGGTTAATGTAAATAGGACGTAAGCGTACTGTAGGTAGTTGTGGAATTTAAAAAGAATATAATAATAATAATAATAATAATAATAATAATAAAATTTAATTTTCTGAGATACATAAGAAAGATGTATTTTAACATACAAACCCCCTGTTACTTCATTATAGTGAAATTGTGAAATTGTTCATTGCAAAATTATCTCATAAAATATTATTTATTTTAAACATTAATTAAATATATGGATACTGAAGATTATAGATTTTATTTTTATTTGACACATGATTTAAAATTATATTTCCGTCTATTTTAGTGGTCATTTCCTGCGAATGGAGCTTTATACTTTCTTTAACATCTTGGTTTTTAATTGAAGTTGACTAACAAAATTAAGTCTGTTTTACAAAATACGTAAAAGTTTTAATTTTTTTCTTCTTTTTTTAATTGACAGTTTTTTAAAACTGTAAAAAAAAAAAAAAAAAAAAAAAAAGAAATAACAGTGGGCTAAAAATACCCCGGAATAAATTAAAATGTTGTTTATTCTGGTTTTAGTCAGGTGATATCACTTGTGCTAAATAGCTGGATCCGCCCTCCCTTAAGCTCAGGTTCAGCTCATCATTAAAATATTGTTTTTAATATCTGCCGCACCAAAATGTTCAAAACACAAATGCCAATTTTCATATATTTTGAAATCTTCCCGTTTCAACTTTAAAAGCATTTAGATTAATTTATTTTATTTTGAATTTTTAAATTTAGACGATTAAAGTCTTTTAAATGAAATTTCAGGATTCTGTAAGATCAATATCTATATATTTGAAAGTAATAAGACTATTCCTTTGTTTAAATTTTTATTCCATAATAACTGTGACTTTGATTTCGTGATTAGGAAATTGAAAATAAATACTATTGAGCTATGTTCCAATAATAGTTCCTCCAATAGATCTTATAAACTTAAAAATAAAAAATAAAAAAAAAAGCAATTTTTCACTATTTGATTCTGTATTAAAAAACTTTTAATAGAAATTTGATATTTTATTAAGTTACATTATGGGATAAATTTTAAATAACAGAAAGCTTACAAACGGTACAGTAACCAAATGCAAATATGTCACAACAAAATTTAAACAGAAAATTCATGGTAAAAAATCTTTTTTAAATTATTAAATATTCAAAATAATAATAATAATAAAACGATTGTCGAATGCATAATTGCTGTTTCATGCAATCAGTTTCGCTGTACCGTGTTTTCTAAAACATGATATTTAACTAGAGGTGTACGTACTCTTGAATATTGAAATGCGAAAAAAAGTATAACAGGGTTGAAATAGAATTTTAGCAGCGAAAAACTAGGAAAAGATATTTAATACTTATGAAGAAAGACTTATTAGGATCGGATATATTCCTCCCTTGTACCGTAAGCCACGCCTTTTCACAAATTTTCTAAAACTTTATAATATAAAACAAAATAATTTTGCATATTTGTAATTAAATCATTTAAGTTTTGTCTTCAATAATCGATGTAGTAAATACCATTGTGATTTATGCATACCAGCGCCACATATAGAGTCAAATAGGAATATGCAAATTAGTCTTTTTTTAAAAATAGTGTTTCAGCGAATCAGAGGAGGGGCTTCTTTTCTTTTGAAATTCTTTCACAATCCCTTGCCTACATTGTGATAACTTTACAAAAATATGCCAATTTGTATAATAAACATCGAAAGATTGCTTAGGAAACAATGAAAATAACATAAAGGTAGATTAAAATAGTTTTCCGTCAAATTATATATAAACATTTACTTATAGAGGATACAGATTATAACAAGTGACGGCCCCCTAACAGGAATAAAAAAAGAAATATCACTGTTACTCAAAAAATAATGTTAGGAACGAGCTATAAATTTGGAAACCCATGTTTTTGATGATGCCCGTTCTATTCGTGCAAAAATTAAGATAGGTCATAATTCATAATTTTTTAAAATAGGAATTTATTAATAATTTTCATAATTCAAAAAATGTTTTTTTAGCAAAAATTTGCATAGAATATGTTTGGGTCACTTCATTCTAACGAATAATAAAAAAAAAAACAGAATTTAAATATCATAATTATTTCGGAAGATATGATTTAATGTTTGTCACATTTATTTAACATTAGCATCCCCAAACTTTGACAGCTTATAACTCTATAAAAAATTCAGCGAAATATATAAACTATACCATTTTCCATGATGATTTGATCCAAAGAATTCAAATAAATTATAAAAAAGGGGGGTTACTATTGAAAAAAAATGAAGTTGATGTCAGTTTTAATATGTAGACGACCCCTAAGTAAAATCTAACTATAACATTATGAACTAGACGTTATTACAAACTGATCGGTACCAGTCGCATGTTTCTACGATAATTTACGGTGAAATTAGGTGGGGGAGGGGCGTTTTTTTTTTTTTTTTTGGCTGACTGTACATTGATAGTGGTATGAATTTTGCGCCCGTCTTCCAGTCCTGATATATATATATATATATATTTATGCAGTGCTTGATTAATCACTTCTAATATAATTTATCTCTGCATTTCGAAATAGTTTCTTAAAACTGTATGGTATCCCCTCTCTCACTCTCTGTATATGCTTACATATATATTTGTATGTATTTCTTTTTTCAAATTGCTATTATTATTATTATTTGTAATACAATAAACAATTATGTGTTTATTGTATATAATTATTTCCGCTTAGCCTTTTGTGTTTCAAAGTTTCCTTCTTCATTCGAAAAGTTAAATAACCCAATTTATAAAATAGTTGGTTCAGTCGTAGTTGCACCTTGCGATTTTTATATATATTTTTTTACAAGACATCACAACGTAATTTAAGCGACAATTGCAGAGGCAAAATTTTCTGTTTGATAAAGAAATATATATATATATATATATATATTGTAAAGTGGTTTTTAATTGATTATATTTCATTAAAAAAAAAAAAAAAAAAAAAAAAAAAATCTGTAAAAAATAGGGAAAATGTAGAATATCCTATCCCCCTAAGGAGAGAGAAACTGCTGGCATTTTTACGTAAATCCTTAAATTTACATGAACTTCCTGACACCAGGTTTTATTTAGATGACCTCTAATAACATCAGCAATCAGTGTTCTCACTCGTAAATTCACAATTTCCCTCCACATTTGCCAACATTTCCCTCTTTTCTCTTTTTCATTTCCATTTCTCCCTCACTTTTTCCCACTTATCTGTTATGAAAGCATATACTATTAAAATTAGTCACCTAATGGAAGAGAACTATACTTTCACATGGCTATGTTATTTTTGTAATAGTTGATTATTTAAAATAACTTTATGTATATATATTTCCAAAATTACGAAGGACAAAGTAAGTTTAAATGTGTTTTCAAAATCTCGGGAACGGCCATGAACTCCTCTCCTATATCTGCCGACACATTCTTAGAAGATTAGCATACTTCTTCGGACAATGTTATCTACAATACTGCAATCGACAGCAAAAGTATCCGTGCACCAGCAGTAATCCATTCCCTTAAAAAAGTACACTTAATGCTGCTCTGCTAAAGAAATCCTTGTCATGGCTCTTAGACAGTCTGAGAACATGATTCGACAAGGATTTATTAAAAAAAAAAAACAGTTTTAAATGCACTTTTTTGATATCAGAATTATTGGTTAGTGCTTAGCAGTGTTGACAGATCTGGGGGATTTTTTATTCAATAATCACCAATAATTTTTAATTGTAACGTTTGCCTAATCACTTCGAAGACTGATACTCTATTATGT
Organism: Salticus scenicus; assembly: GCA_963930645.1. Taxonomy (NCBI): domain Eukaryota; kingdom Metazoa; phylum Arthropoda; class Arachnida; order Araneae; family Salticidae; genus Salticus; species Salticus scenicus. The sequence continues at coordinate 186,481,816 of OZ005649.1, forward strand.
ATATCAAATACTACTTTTTAAAAGTTATTGGTGATTATAGAGAAGTTTCATATGACGTCAGGGTGACGCAGATAAAGGACAATCAACTCCACGTAAAAATAAATAGAAGCCATTTTTAGCACAGTAAGCAAATGACAGTTGGAAACAGCTCATAGCACCATAGCAACGGCGCATGGCAACCAATGTCGGAGGGTAAGCTGTCCACGTTGCCATGCTGTTATCAGCTGTTTGCAACTGCTCTATTGAATAAAAAATCCTCCAAATCTAGCAACACCGGTGCTTGGATACTATTGCTGCAGACTGTAAAGACGTCTTTCCAAAATTTGTAAATATCGTCAAAGTAAATTTTTCTCTATATTCTCATCTATGGCTTATTCTCACCACTCCTGATCCAATGATTTGATGTTGACATCTTGACATAAAGGTAAATATACTTTCTTGGTAAAGGCATGAGTGATTCTGGATTACGATAAAAAATATTTGAAGACTTAAAAAAAAAAAAAAAAGAGAGAGAATACATTTCCTTTAAAGGGAAATACATTTTTAGTCTGCCTGAATGCTTCAACATAAAATGTTAAACATGATCCTCTTATGAATTTTTCACATTTTGCTGAAAGTTTTTCGATGTTCATTATTAAATAAGTCGCATCGAGACAAAGGTAATTTTTTTCACGGACGAGAGGTTTATTTTGGATAACATAATTCCTAAACCCCAATATATTCAGGAACCATAAAATTTAATGTTATGTGCTTTAAAAAATTCAGAAAATTTATGTTTCAGTGTTTTACTTATTCACTTTCGACATTTTATAATTTGTAAAAATATGCTTTTGGTATAAATCTTTGAAACAAGTCCTTCCAGATCAGCCAGAAGAGTGGATTGATTTTTCGTATTTTTGCCACCATCTTGAAATATAACCGATCAAGTTAAATAATAAAGTTGATTGAGACTTTGCTAAGAGTCTACATATCAAGTTTTAAGTAAATCAATTCATAAATGAGTTTTTTATGTGAAATTTTCAAGTGGCTGCAACTTGAAACAAAATACCAGATCAATTTGATTAACGAATTCACCATGATAGTTGTAAAATAAATCCTTTTCCGCTTTGTTCGAACTGACTTATTATTTTAGAAGTTACTGCAATGACAAATTTGCAGATGAACCCGCGATTTCAAAAGACTGCGTTTCTGAAATAAGGTATGTGATCAGATTGACAAATGTACTCTTTTAAGACATTTCTAAGATAAGTCCAGAGTCTAACTTTCTTTCTAACTGATTGAATACTCAGAGCTGCTAGCATTCTAATTAATAATCTGGAGGATTGTTAGAGTTCGCCTTTCTATCATATCGGTCATTTTTTTTTTTTTTTTTTTAATGCACTTTTCTTATTATTCCTACATAAATGCATTTAACAAGGGTGTTTGCGTTCAGGGATTTTTATTTTATTTTCCACCAGCAATTATGAATTTTATTTTTGATTATATTTAATTGCTAAACTTTACTAGAAAACTACCCAATAATATCACTACTTAAAAATACTGGAAGCAGTTTCCAGGAACACAAACACGCTTAATTTAAAGACAATTACTATAAAAAATAAGTGCTGTGGAAAAAGGGGCGAGTACTAAGAATCCTCCGGATTATGTTGGCAGATATGAATAGAATACTTAAAAAGTTATCGGAAAATACATTTTAAAAAGGTTGCATTATTTCAAGTGATCTCATGATTCGTTAAACGATTCGTTTGATAGATTCGTGCAAATCGGTAAAATATTTCGGAAGTTATAGTAATGACACACTTTCCATTATATATATAGATAAATCAGCGTATTGATTGCGATTGTCGATTTCTGAAAGAAAAAGAAGAGAAAAGAAGAACCAGTCTAACAGGAAATTACTTTATTTTCCGACTCACCTTTCAGAAAAACAGGAGTCGTACTTATTCTAAACGAAAGTCTAATTCTAATAGTATCCCTAGCTAAACTACAAAATTAACAAAATCATCATGACTAATTCATTTAATTTACTTTTGAAATGTAAAGATTGATTAAGAATGATATTAAAATTAAGTAACTTTTGAAATTTCGTAGAAGTTGCTGAATGAATACATATGAAATATTTGAAACACTCAGTGCAACTAAATTTTAGCAATAGTTTAATAGAAAAGAACATTAAAATACTTTATGTCTAAAATGATAATAATAATAATAATAATAATACATCATAAAAATACTTACCCATATTGATCAAGTTTCAATAGGAAACCCCCGAATAAATTCAATGAAATTAACAATAATAATAATAATAGTGATTTAATCCCTTGTTCCGTAGTTTGACAGCTTAAGGGCCCTCTTCACTCACCGCCGCCGAAGTCGAAGCTAATGTTATTCTATGGGAAATTTTTCTTTACAATTCACTTATTAACTAATACATATTTTTAAATTCTGTTTTCACATTCTGAAAATTCCCAGCTGTTAAATTGACGGACCTTTTTTAAAAAATTATTATTTATTATTTTTTATATTTTATTTTGAAGCTGCGAAATACGAATTTTCAATATGTGAAATTTTTTCATTTTGCAATTTCAAAATAAAATATTAAAAAATAAAAAAATACATTTTTAAAAAAGCTCCGTCAGTTTAACAGTTGGGAATTTTCTGAATGTGAAAACAGAATTTAAAAATATGTATTAGTTAATAAGTTATTTGTAAAGAAAATTCCCCCATAGAATAACATTGGCTCGGGATTCCGGCGACGGTAAGTGAAGAGGGCCGTTAAATCATGCACATAATCTCGAGTGAAACCCATCACACAATCTTGTGTAAAATTTTTAACAGTTGTTGCATACCTGCCAACATTCTAATTAATATTCCGTAAAATTTTTAGCTCCGCCTTTTTTTCACACCAGCCTTTTTTTTTTTTTTTTTCTTTTTTTAATTACAATTACATTTGAAAAAAAAAAAAAACTCTAAATATTAAGTAGTGCAAGAAAGGGGGTAGTACTAACATTTTTAAGATATATTTATTAGGATGATGACAGGTATGATTGTTGGTACGTAAATTTACTTCTCTTCCACACATTACTGGAAATTGGTGCGATCTGTCATCTGATTAGAAGTGAGTGGAACAAGGAGTTGCGTATTCTACACGAATAAGTTAATGCGTAGCTTTCTGCCATGCTCGATTCGAAATTAATCTGTTCTGTAAAGACTGCTGCCTTTCTGTGTTATTCAACAAGAAGAAATACAGTAACCGCCGCTTTATAAATTCACTGGTTAATAAAATCAGCCGCTTAATCTGATCAAATTGCCAGGACCGGAATCAAATCAATACAAATTACTTTTAAAGCCGCCGCTTAATAAAATCAGCATCGCCGGTTAATAAACTCAAAAATGTCTCCTCAGCAGCCAAAAATATCATTTATGCACACTAATTTTTTTATTTTTTTATTTTTAATAATAAAAGAAATTAAAGCACAACAATCCCTCCGTTATCGCTCATTGTCTAAGATTTTACAATTGCTGCACAGATACAAATTAAACAATCACTTATTTCCGTAACAATATCAAGGAATGTATTCTTCAAAACGCAGTAATAAGTTACAAATTTGATTTCAAATGATATATATATATAGTTAATTCCTAATTATAAAAAGACAGTTTCTAGTTCTTAATTTGAAATGACTATAATTCATGAGGTTTAAACGAAAATATTTTAAATTTATAAGAACAATACGTGAACTTTTGATAAAGTAATGATGATTTTCTTCAAACTAAAGTGCATGGGAACTTGGAATGTTTATAATTTATTTATATCGAAGAAATAATTAATTAATTATCTATCAAAAATTAATTAATATTGTTTACTAATTCCATTATTCGTCACCAATTTGAAGTTTCTTTCCAAATTCAGGGAAGTAATACCTTTTCCTTAAGTGGAGGAACGTTCGCCGGATATAAAAATCAGCCGCTTAATAAACTCACTTTGAATCAGAACGAATGTGATTTTAATAAGCGGCGAGAACTGTATATCACTTTATGTATTCAAAAAACATATTTAGATCTTATTTTTAAAGCAGTTAAAATGGATGTGTGAGATTTTCAGTCTAAAACCATTCTCATATCCCTCTTATGCGAGGGGAATATTTTCCCTCATTACTTAATTTCCCTTTTCTTTAACTGTGAGACCCGGAATTTCCCTAAAATGGGAAAGTTTTCCCCTAAGTGTGAGTGAGAACACTGTGAGCGATATAAAGTCCCACTCCCTACAAATTCACATGCTAACCAGAATTTGGACTGCATGGCGTAATAAGACAGCTTTGACGTCTCTTCACGTTGACACCCTATATAATTTTATATATAACAATAGCTCTGAACATCCTGTCTGGTGGCAGTAGTATTTCTGCCACAGATAGATGCTAATGTAGTGAAATTTCTAAATTTTATTTAACAGACGTAGGAGTAAAATAAAACATATCAACATCAACAATAGAGTTTTTATCTACATACTTGCCAATCATCTCATTATGGACCGCACAATTTTTAGTACCCGCCTTTTTTTTCACACCAATAATTTTTTAGAGTAATTTTAGTCTTATTTAATCGTAACAATATTTGGAGAGAATAACACTAAAAATATAGTGGTGTGAGAAAAGAGGCGTTTTTTCAGGGGGCGTTAACAATTGTACGGTTATTAATGAGATGGTTGGCAAGTATGTATCTACAATAGTAATTTAAATTTTGAAAAAACTGATAATAACAATAAAAATTAATTGTAACAATAACAATAGCAATTATTGATAAAAAATAAATAAATAAATAAATAAATTAATTAAATATTTCCGTGTGGTGACCATTTCAAATATATTTCTCTATATTTTCATATACAAATTGATGCAGTACAAATCGTTTAAAAAGATTGATTTCAGGATAAATGCAGACGGTTTTTATCACACAAGGACATAGGCGTCAATTACACGGGTTTCTCATACAAGTATTTCTTTGGGAAAAAAAAAAAAATCAAGTTTAAGCGCAGAAAACTGCTGAAAAATATATTTAAATTTTCTGTTAAAATTTACCAGAAGCAAAAAAATGTACAGTCAGTAAACCTCCCCCTTCCCCCCCCCTGCCTAATTTCACCGTTAATTATCGTAGAAACATGCGACTTTTACCGTACGATTTGTAATAAAGTCTAGTTTATAATGGTATTGTTAGATTTTGTTTAGAGGTCGTCTACATTTAAAACTGGCATCAACTTCATTTTTTTCAATGGTAATCCACCTTTTTTTATAATTTATTTGAATTCTTTGGATCGAATGATCGCGGGAAATGGTATAGTTTACATATTTTGCTCAATTTTTCATAGAGTTATAAGCTGTCAAAGTATGGGGATGCTAATGTTAAATGAATGTGAAAAGCATTAATTCATATCTTCCCAAATAATTATGATATTTAAATTCTGCTTTTTTTAAGGGTAGAATGAAGTGACCCAAACATATTCCATGCATATTTTTGGTAAAAAAAACATTTTTGAATTATGAAAATTATTAATAAACCATATTCGGAAAAATTATGAATTATGACCTATATTAATTTTTGCGCGAATAGAACAAACACCATCAAAAATGTGGGTTTACAAATTTACAGCTCCTTTCTAACATTATTTTTTGAGTTACAGTGATATTTCAATTTTTATTCCTGTTAGGGGGCCGTCACTTGTTATAATCTGTATCCTCTGTAAGTAAATATCTGTATATAATTTGACTGAAAACTATTTTAATTTACCTTTATGTTATTTTTATTGTTTCCTAAGCATTATTTCGATGTTTATTATACAAAGTTGCTTATTTTTTTTTTAATTATCGCAATGCAGGTGAGTGGTTGTGAAAGAATTCCAAAAGAAAAGAAGCCCCGGGCCTCTGTTTCACTGAAACACTATTTAAGAAAAAAAACTAGTTTGCATATTCGTATTTGACTCTATATGAGATGCTGGTATGCATACATCACAATAGTATTTACTACATCGGTTAATGAAGACAAAACTTAAATGATTTAATTGCAAATATGCAATATTATTTTGTTTAATAATATACTGTTTTAGAAAAATGTGTAAATGTGTGGTTTACATTACAAGATAGGAACTTATCCGATCCTAATATTTTAATTATGGTTAAGTCTTTCTTAAGCATAAAATATCTTTTTCTAGTTTTTCACTGCTAAAATTCTGTTTTCTCTGTTGTCTTTTTTTTTTTTAGCATTTGAATATTCTAGAGTACGTACACCTCAAGTAAAATGTCATGTTTTAGAAAACACGACATAGCGAGACTCAGTGTTTGAAACAGCAATACGCCTTCGACAATCGTTTTATTATTATTATTATTATTACTAGCAGGCTACGCTCGCTTCACTGGTCACTATATTTAAATGAATTTTCAAAAGAATTGGATCAGTATTTATTTTTTACATCACATTATAAATAAAAACTTAATAAAAAAAAATATATATATATAATAATAATAATAATGTATACATAAATAAATAAACATTGAAATTGCTCTAGACCTTGCTTCGAGTACCCGCTGCCTACGGCAGTTCTTTTTTCCGCCTGTGCTGCATCGGGGGTTCCAGGCTCCCACTGTCTGCAAAAAGATCTTTCCGGGGCACTTCAACCTGGGTATTTATCGACGACATGTGGATCTTCTGTTATTTAAAAACTAAGATTTTAAAGATGGTTGTATCTCAGCATATATTATATGTTTTTGTTTTTGAACCATGTGTTTTATAGCCCCCGTTACTTACAGTGTATTACGATTTAATTCCGACCAGTATAACAAAATAAAATAAAAGTAGATTTTTTTTAAAAGGAATTAAATACATGAAAAACAAATAAATTTTAATCAGTTTAATCCTTTTCCACTATATACTATCACCCCCCCCCAATAAATATTATAAAAAAAAGGGGGGGGGGGGTTATTTTAAAGGAATTAATTTGAAATGAAAAATAAAGATTTGTTATACTATAAAAATTATAATTAAATATAACAATTTATTTATATTGCATTACCACTTGATTTTCAATAAATATAATAAATTAAAAAAAAAAAAAAATCGCCTTCAAATGAATGTATTAAATAAAAAATAAATAGTGAAATAACAGTCGCTAAGTTACGCAGACGATTACAATCCAAGAATTAAATTTATGAAAAATGAAGCCCTAAAGTCAATATTTAAAATAAAAAAAAACAATTTTAAAAATTCAAATTCGAAATTCGAAAAAAATCTTGATGAGGTGCATACCTGCAGGGTCCCAGCTACCTATATGCCAAATTTGAAAGCTCTGCGATCAATAGTGGGAGCACCAGAGCGCAGACAGACACACACACATACTTCTCTTTATTTATATAGATTATTTAATAATTTTCATAAGATTTTTTACCCTGTTTACATTTTGTTGTGACATATTAGCATTTTTTTACTGTACCGTTTGTGAGCTTCTTCTTATTTAAAATTTATCGCATGATGTAACATCTATACAAATAAAGAGAAGTGTCTGTGTGTGTGTCTGTCTGCGCTGTGGTGCTCACACTATTGATCGCAGAGCTTCCAAATTTGGCATATAGGTACCTGGGACCCTGCAGGTGTGCACCTCATCGAGATTTTTTCGAATTTTTTAAATAAATGTTTTTTCGATTTTAAATATTGGCTTTAATGCTTCATTTTTCATAAATTTAATTCTTTGATTGTTATCGTCTGCGTATCTTATAGTACAGTGAAATTAGACCAAAAAACACCAAATAAGGAAAAATTTTTATAAAGTTTTGAAACTTTGGAATAACATTCCTGTTGGCTCTAGTAATGCAAAACAAAAATGTTCCTCCTTCCTCAGGGGGAGCTTTCCCCCCATTCCCCTCTAGACCATATAGTTCTTTCATATTAAGAATAATCTGGTGTGTTACCCACACGACTTTCTCTTACACTGAAATTTAATACTATAAATACAGGTTGCAGATTAAAAGGTAAGATAACGAGTACTGTTATGTAAACCTGCGTTAAACAATTCAGATTAGGCTTCTGAAGAGTTTTATATGATAATTAAATCTGTGTGAGGGGGGCTACCGCCCCCCTCAACCCCCCGTTTCATTAATGCACCTACATTTATATAGAATTTAATTCGGTTATTAAAAAATAATTCTGTTTTTAAAAAATAATTTATTAATATTATAATTAAAAAAAATATATCTTTTATGATAATACAGACGATTCCATATTAGAGAAGTAGTATAACACCAAGTATCTAAAAAAAAGCCCATTTTATTCTCAATATTAAAAAAAAAAAATGCGATTTTTTTTCTAAGTTTTTTTTCGTTAAAAGTAAAAAATATCGATAACTTTGTTTTAAATTATCGCATATCGATGGTTCAACCATTCGTTTTAAAGGTATTGGCGAGCTCTTTTGAAAGATACCCATCATGAAAATTTACTCCCCTCGAGGGGGGACTTCCCCCCCAGGGGGGGAGGCGAGGCTCCTACATACACAAATTTTTTTTCCGCAGTTAACTATCTCTATTACAAAAAATATATATTCGTTTCATTTGGTTTAGTGCAGTCTATAGACGTTAAACTCTACTTACCTGCAATTTCCCCCATAGACGTAATGTATTAGAATTCTCTTGATTGTCCCTGTACACGAACCCTTTGCTTGATCTTACCGAAAAGCTTACTGTAGCATCCCTATATGATACACATTTAGAATGCCAAGTTTGAACTTTCTGCGATAATTTGTTTTTGAGATATGCTGATAACAGACACACACACACAGACACACACACAGACACACAGACACACACACACACACACACACACAGACACACAGACACACACACACACACACACACACACACACACACACACACACACACACACACACAGAGACACACACACACACACACACACACACAGACATACACACAGACCATTTGCTAAAAACATGATTTTCGTATTCAGGGGACCTCAAAACGTGTAAATATAACAAAATCTCGCATTCAAAAATTTGACCCAAAAACAATACTTTCTCTACCTTATGGGTAAGAGAAAGTAAAAACAGATATAATAATGTATAAACGCTTGAAATTTTAGGATAACATTCATGAAAAATCTAGTATTGGACAAGAAATTTTTTTTCCTCCCTGTGGGTATGCTACACCCCCCCCCCCTTTTCCCTCAAAATTGTTTAGCTCCTTCAACTTTTTTTTTTTTTTTTTTTTTTTTTTTAAATGAGGGACTATAGAAGGATGATATTATAGGAATATATATTTATAAAGTTATAAAATTTTGAATTAATACTCTTGAGAGTTTCCCTCCCCCCCCCCCCCAAAAAAAAAAAAAAACAGAGGAAATAATTTATGAACATTTGAAACTTTGAAACATTGAGATAACACTCATGAATGTACTATTATTAAAAAAGAAGACATACCCCTTCCCTGAATAAGCACCTCCCCCCCCCTTTTCTCCCTAAAACATACAATTCCTTTAAATTATGAAAAATACGAGACTCTAAAGGATTAAAGGAATTTATTACAGAGGTATATATTTATAATGTTCTGAAATTTTGAAATAGTGCTTGCTCTCGAGAGCTCTAGCAATGGAAAAACGAAAATTCCACACCCTTCTTCATCTGTGGACGAAGCATACCTCTTTTCCTCCCGAATTTGTACAACTTTTTCATATTGAGAAAAACCGAGAAAATAATTTACAATGTTTTAAAATTTTAGGATAGCACTTATGAATTGACTAGCAATGGAAAATAGAATAGATCTCCCTGCTTGCGGGGGGAGCTCCCTTCCCCTTTTCGATCTAAGGAAATCCAACCGTGACTTTTCAGTTTTTCATTTTTTACACAAAATCGTTAAGTTTACTATTACAAAAAATACCGTAAAAGTCGGTGTATGGGCCGCGGTCAGTACTGCCAAACTGCGGGAATTTCTTACTCAATAGTCACGAATAATTTTTAGGTGCGACATTTGTTATACGTAATAGACGATTACTCTTCGAAGTGATTAGACAAACGTTATAATCAAATTTTAGTGGTGGCTATTGAATAAAGCACCGAGTGCGGTTCATATACGCCTGTTTTTATAGTAATTCTTTTTCAAGACCTCATATATTATACATATATATATATAGATATATATCATATATATAAATACGATAAACCTTTTCGGAGTAATTGGCAACGGAGAAAAAAAAATTGTGTTCCTGATTTGGTAAGTTTTATATATTTTTTACAGCTGAGAATAATGTACGCTTTCCTTTCAACTTGGTCAGATACAAAGAACAGGTTTTAAATATTTTAAATTGGCTCAACGCTTAGAAATTTCTGATATCAAAGCAAGCATAGCAAAAGATGACGCAGATGCTTTGATAGTTAGGAAAGCAATTGATGCATCTGATTTAAACAAGCAAGTCATTATTGTTGGACAAGATGTGGACCTTATAGTTTTACTGATAACACTTGCCCCAGAAGATATAAGGACATTCTATTCATGAAAGAAGGAAAGGGGAATCTCAAAGCAAGATTTTATAGTTCCAAGGATTTGCAAAGTTCATCTGTTATTAAAAATGTCGAGGATTCTATTCTATTTCTTCACGCAATGAGTGATTGCGACACCACTTCGGCCATGTTTGGAAAAGGGAAAGTGCAAGTCGTTCCATCGTTTAACCGATCTCGCCATCTCCATGATATACCCAAAGTGTTCAACGATCCAAGATCGACTCGTGTCTCAATTGAAAAAGCTGGTAAAAAATTTATTAGTGAGATGTACAGTAAAGTTAAAAAAAAAAAAAAAAAAAAAAAAGAAAGAAAGAAAAAAAAAGAAAGAAAGAAAGAAAACGCATCTACAACTTCTGAAATTAAAAAATTGAACGATCTCAGAATTCAATGTTTTAATGAATTAGTAGGACAGGCAAGCAATACTGTCATCCTATCGTGCTTGCCACCTACTAATGATGCTGCATTTTCATCAGGTTTACCTACAAGTACAGATGTGGTTGGGGAATAGCTTGGATCCAAAGACCTGGGGCTGGAAAGTATCTAATTCATACTTGTTTCCTGTATATCTAAGACAAGCGCCTGCTTCAGAAAAAATACTAAATTTGATTTCATGTGGCTGAATGCAAGGTTGTGGAAGGAAGTGCAAAAGTGTAAAAGCAAATTTATTGTGTACAGGAATTTATAAAAATTGTCACAGGCAAACCTGCACCAATAAAGAACCCATTGACATGACAGAGGAGTTTGAAAATGACTTTCATGATGAACTTGATTACTTTTTATTCGATGTTCAGACGATTTTGTAAGTAATAAATTGTTGACTTACATTAAAATTATTTTATCTACGTTTTACTTAATTATTGTTATACTTATTTTACTTAGTTATTACCTGAATTTCATTATTATCATTTCAATTTTTTTTTTTTTACAATTTAGTAGCTTTTAAAAACTTAAAATAATTTTTCGTTTATGCATAATGAAGAGGACATTTTCTGCAGAGTTTTTCAAGTCATATTTTTTATTTTTATTTTTATTATTATTATAGTAGCTGTCTTTGAAAACCAAATAATTTTGTGTCAATTAAAAAAAAAAAAAAAAAAAAAGGGGGGGGGGAGGAAAACCTACGGAACATTTTGAAGTAATTTTTATGGGGGGAAAGGGGGAGTTGGAAGCCCCTCTCAATGAGGGGACTTTTCTGTTTCCCATTGAGATACCCCATATGATTAATGTCCCAAAGTTTTAAATCTGTATGCTTCTTTCTAACTATTTTTTTATTGAAGGAACTGCAGTATTTTTGAGGGGGGGGGTATTGGGCTTAGAAAGCAGAGCACGCAGATTATAATGCATATTGATGAGTCCATATTAAAACGAAAGACTTTTAATTAGACGAACACTCACATCACATAGTTACATATAGAGAAAACAAATATTCAACAAAGGTACAGGTAAAAGATGCGCCGTACGAACAGTCCAAGTGGTGGCGCGCCAGTCGTTATTGGAATGATCTATTATACAGTGAAGGACGGTAAATACAAGAGGCATTGGTAATGGAAAAATAAATGTAACCTAACACCCCCCCCACAATGTCGACGTATTTACCCAAATAACAATGTTACATCTTCCAATCCCATAATTTTACAACAGTTGTAATGTTTTGATGATGTTAATGCTTTTGTAAGAATATCAGCCCCCATATTTTCAGTAGACACAAAATTTAAATCAATAATTCCATTTTTCAGTGCATCCCTTATGAAATGATGCCTAATGTCTATATGTTTAGTGCGCTTATGAAAGATCGGATTTTCAGCTAATTTAATAGATCCTAAGTTATCTGTAAATATACTCACTTTTTCAATTTTGCCATCAGATAACTCATTTAGTAATTTACATAAATATATCCCTTCCTTAGTGGCATCGGATAAAGCCATATATTCGGCTTCCGTTGATGAGAGAGCTACGGTACACTGTTTACGGCTTTCCCATGTAATTGCACTTCCGCAAAATATAAAACAGTAACCTGTATATGATCTACGGTCATCGAGACAATTCCCCCAATCCGCGTCAGTGTAACCGAACAAAGGCTCATTACTTTTTCTAAATACAAGTCCAAAATTTATTGTTTTCTTTAAGTATCGTAAAACTCGTTTAGCGGCAGTCCAATGAGTTTTATCAAAGCAAGTTAGAAATTGACTTAATTGACTGACAGAATTTGCAATGTCCGGCCTGGTGGAAGTTGCAAGATACATCAAACTTCCAACTAATTCACGGTAGGGATATTCGTTTTCACAACATTTTTCGGCCTTTTTTAATCGAATGCTTGTATCCATAGGACAAGCTACGGGCTTGGCTTCTGTCATGCCAAAACGTTCTAACAGCTCTCTAATATAACTATGTTGACTCATTGTTATAAGGCCATTTTCTAACTGAAAATTTATCCCTAGACAATATTTAACTATGCCTGAATATTTAACATCTAGCTTTTCATTAAGATGAATTTTGAAGTTTTCTAACATATCAGGGTCCTGTGACATAAACAATATGTCATCAACGTAAATCATTATAAGAGTCAACCCTTTATCACTTTTAATATAATATAAACATGGATCTGCATTTGTTTGTTTTGCTCCGAAATCATTCAAAATTTTATTTAACTTAGTGTTCCAACACCTCCTGGCCTGCTTGAGCCCATACAGCGATTTTTTTAACAAAAGAACTTTATTCCCTACATTTATATATTTAAGAATCTCGGCTGCTTTATCAGATATGTCCCTATCGCAATTTTCATTTATAATTATTTGAAGTATTTCTTTAAAGTAATCGGGAACTTCCATAAAAATTTCCTCATCTAATTTTCCATTCAAATATGCTGACGTTATGTCAAATTGATGTATTTTTATTCCTAATTTAGCAGCATAACCTGCTAAGATTCTAATAGATCCCATTTTTGCTACCGAAGAAAAAGTTTCACGAAAATCTATACCAAATTTTTGACTAAATCCGCGAGCTACTAATCTCGCTTTATATTTCAAAAGAGATCCATTTTGATCATATTTATTTGTAAGGACAAATCTACCTTTTATGCATTGTTTCTGGGGCCTTTCTACCACTTCGAATGTATCATTTTTTAATATTACTTTTATTTCGTCAGTCATTGCTTTATACCAATTCGAAGCTTCCGGACCTTTCAAGGCATTATTTATTTCTATTTCCGAATTAAAACTATAAACAACATTTGCAATTGATTCCGGCTCCCTAATTATTTCGCGATTACGCAATGACAATATGTTTTTCTCTTCTGAATCCGATGGCGCAGAAACAAGGTCACGTGACAGTTCATCTTTTTCATTTTTTATTTTCTAAGGAGAAATTTTTTCTGACTGCATGTGTGACTCAGGTTGCGATTCGCTTAATTGTATTTCTCTTTCAAAAACATCTGGATACAATTGACCTACTTTTGAAACATCATTAGATTTCGCTTCAAAAAATTTTACGCTACGGGATATTAGTGTATTTGATTCAGGAAGATAAATACGAAATGCTTTAGAATTTTCTGAATAACCGACAAATATTCCCTTTTTAGACCTTAGGGAAAATTTATGTTTAGGGTGGTTATTGAAATAATAAGAAGTGCAAGTAAAAGATTTAAAAAAACTAACGTTAGGTATTATATTATTCCATAATTCATATGGGGTTTTTCCATTTAAAGCTTTTGTTGGGCATCTATTTCTTATATAATTAGAAGTATTAATACCTTCTGCCCATAAATTTAAGGGTAATTTTGATTGTGATAATAGACAACGGGCCATTTCGACGAGAGTTCTATTTTTCCTTTCACAAACACCTGATTGCTCCGGGCAATAAGTGGTTGTTAATCTATGCTGAATACCATTTTCTTTCAAGAAATTTTCAAATTCAGTCCCAATAAATTCGCCCCCATTATCACGCATGAATTTTTTAATTTTTATAGATTTTTCATTTTCCCAAAGAAGTTTGATTTCTTTAAAAGCATTCAATGCCTCATCTTTAGTTTTTAAGAATTTTACTGCACAATAACGAGAATAATCATCAATAAATGTAATAAAATAAAGGGACTTACCTATTGAGGGAATCCTAATGGGCCCACAAAGATCCGAATGAACTATTTCTAACATTTTTGTAACACGATCTGAGTGCTTAGGAAAAGGAGCACGGGTCATTTTATTTAACGCACAAACTTCACAATTGAAGTCGGATACCTTTTTAATATTTAACCCCCTAATATGACCATTTAAATTTGAATCAATCAAATCTTTTACATTTAGATGACCCATTCTACAATGCCATTTTTCCACATCGGCAAAAATATTTTTAGAACTATCGATTGATTCACTAGAAAAATTAGCTGCATTATTTATATTTGCATTATTATCCCGCAGATAATAAAGTTCATTTTTTCTGTCCGCAATTAGAGTCACATTTTTTTGTCTGTTATTTATAATAGCACATTTGTCTTTAAAAGTTACAGTGAAACCTTTGTCGCACATTTGTGACACGGACAATAAGTTCGTTTTCAATTCAGAGAACTTTCCCCAAAACTGAAAACTCTTTTATAACTTATTTTCGTATTTTTCTTAATTTCAGCAAAATTGAACTATTTTTTTATTGTTGGGGGGGGGGGGGGGTGAAGGAGGAGAGTCCCCACTGCATGGTGGAATTTTTAAAAATTTTGTATCCCATTATTAAGCACCTCAAGAATATGTTATACCAAAAGTTCAAAACTCTATTTAACCATTTTTCTTATTTTCAATAAATTATATATATCTGTATATATATATAAATTACGTGCCACGATGTTTGTCCGGGGTAAACTCCTAAACTAAGGAACCGATTTTAATGAAATTTTGCACACTGTGTGCAGTTTGGTCCAACTTGAGAGATAGGATAGTTTTTATCTCAATTTATTGTCACAATATTGTTTTATTGCAATTATTTGTTAATTATAGACCTTTATTAAAGTTGCTCCAAAATATCTGTGAGTTCCATTAATTTAATTGTTGCCAAAAAAAAAAAAAAATACGAGTTCATTTTCTTTCGACATAAAAATAAATACATTTAATCAAACGTGAACGTTAAAAATTATAAAAAGCTAAGTTATGCATCTCACGAAAATTGACGTCATAATCAATTTAAAGATTTTATACACATTCATAAAGTGTTAATGTAGTTCTATCATAGATATAGTAATATATATAGATCTTTCATCCTCATGTTATCGTACAAAGATTTTTAATGCCGAAAAAAAATAAATAAAAGCTTTGGAAATAGCCATTAAGTGGTATTAAAAAAAAAAAAAAAAAGAAAAGAAAAGAAAGAAAGAAATATGAATTTGGAACTGTATCTGGAGTTTTTCATTCACCTTTAGCAAATAAATTATTCATAAATTTTATTTGCTAAAATATTAGTATGTATTCCCGTGTGTAGTCACTCGGGGAAAGACGGCCATATTTTGGTAAAAACGTCGTCTTTAACCAAGTGAAAATGAATAACTTTTTTCTCCCCAATGATCGCTCTATTCTATATATGCTATACTATATCTATGAGTTCTATACGCAAGCGAAGTGTGACTCACTGACCGTCTGGGCAGCCAAGAAAAAGATTTCCTATGTTAATCGCCCATTGGATTTTTTGTAAAAAATTATTAAAAATCGAGGAAATTTATTTCCCGATTTTAATCCTTATATTTGAGTATAGATATGTATTAGTTATCGCGTGCGTTAGATTGAGTTATTTTGCTGTCAAATTGACAAAATTTTTATTTTAAATTTCAAAACTCTGTCACCCTTGGCTTTTTTTTTTTTTTTTTTTTTATTTGGCGATCAAAAGCGTAACACGAAAATATACATGCCAGATATATGTATTGTACGAAATGTAATATGTATTATTCATTGTACGTATGTATGACATGTAATATGTATTGTACGAAATATTGTTTCATATTATTCATTACTCTTTTAATATAAGTTGTTAAAATAACCATGATTTTTGAAAGGAATTAAATATTTTCGCCTGATAATTTGGCGATATTCTTTTTTTTTCGCCAAGGATGACAGAAATGAAATCTATTCCGCTGCAGCATATTAGTATCTTACATCAGATATTTTATTTAGACATTTGAAAACAAATTTGACTTCAAACTATGATAGGATATTTATCATTTTCCTTTTAATTAGTATATTATTAGTATATTAAAATTTAAAAGCATGGCATATAAAAAGGTTTTTTTTTTAATCTTATAATTATTCTTATATTAATCCTCAATGTTTCCCATCTTTATTAACTTGAATTAACTATAAAAATTTTAACATACTCAAAGCCTTCTGATCACTTCGTTAAAATACACTAAACTTTTCCAAAATCTTTTTCTATTTAAAATGATACATGTATTTACTTTAAATGTCCAATATTTCATAAGATGTCCTATTTTAAAGTTTTAAAATATTTATCAAATTTACTTATTTTTCTGGTTTAGCCATATTGTTTTCCTTTCTATAACTACAGCTGTTGCTCTCTTTAAAACAGTTAAAATGATGAGGTCATTTTATAGTAAAATTATCCATTATAGCATATATTATATTTCACACCTCCATAAAAATTTATTTTAAAATCGTCTGCTTCTTTTATACTTTTATTTTAATCCGCGTTTGTAATGATCGATAGATGGCGCTTTTTCAGCTTTTGTTGTTAGTAAATATAATAGCCATGTGTATTTATTATTGTTCTAATTGTGTTACTATTTAATGTTCGTGCTATAATTTCTCCGCCATTACATCATGGAAAATTGATTGCTTTTGGGAAAAAATATTTCAGTTTATTCAAAGTTCGATCGCAAGTAGATTTTTAACTGAAGCTGAACAAATATTAGTTTCAAATCATCTGGTTAATTCTTTACTTCCATTAGCCGAAGCAACTGAAATTTTATATTTGTCATTTGGAAATAAATGGAAGCTTAATTCTGGATTTCTTGATTCTTTGGAGTGACACTGTGGCACACAACAGTATGTGTTATCTTTTTTACCGGATTTATTCATTTTTATTCAATAAATATATGTGAAACTAAACATCGGCAAGCAATGGCGTCTCGATGGAAGCCGAAAGCTATGCATGTTAAATGTAATTTCACCTTAGACCACCAGAGGGCGAGCATTTCATTACAATCGCGGATAGAATTTTAATAAAAATAAAATTACATATTAGTCTTTTTAGCATTTTAATCCATAATAGCTTTAGACATTATATTTCCCTCATCCATAAAAATTGATTTTTGAAATCGTCTGCTTCTTTTATACTTTTATTTTAATAGAATTTTAATAGAATTTAATTTACATATTAGTCATTTTAGCAATTTTATCCTAAGTAGCATTAGAAATATTATATATCACTTCTCCATTAAAACTTATAGGACCCTACAATAAAATTAATTTGTACTTAATATCAACACTACGAAAATTTTTATCAATCGTTTCCAAATTTTGACCTAAGGTTCAAATCTCAATCCTGTGGGTTTTTACATCGGCTACAACGTTTTCGTCTTTATTCGTAAATAATAATTTGACAGTATTAAATAGTTTACTGCCATATAATTCAAAGTATAACTTAGTCACGGCAACGCGTGGCCGGGTCTGCTAGTATATATATATATATATATATATATATATATATATATATATATTGAGGGGAGGGGGAGAAAGTAGCTCTTAC
This sequence comes from Salticus scenicus, assembly GCA_963930645.1. Taxonomy (NCBI): domain Eukaryota; kingdom Metazoa; phylum Arthropoda; class Arachnida; order Araneae; family Salticidae; genus Salticus; species Salticus scenicus. The sequence goes on from OZ005649.1 coordinate 186,500,099, forward strand.
CCCAGGGTGGGAATTTTTTTGTTTTCAATTATTAAATTACTTAGGAATGTTGTACCAAAATTTCAATACTCTATAAATTAATTTTCTATTTTTTTTTCTTTTCTTTATTTAAATGAATTACACTTTTTTTTTTGGGAGGGGGGGAAGTTACCCCATGGTGGGGAACTTTTTAGATTTAAATTATTAGACCCCTCAGGAATATGATGCCATAATTCTAATACTCGATAAATTAATTCCCTACTTTTTTCTTCATTTTAACGAATTATACGTTTTTTTTTTGGGGGGGGGGGGGTAGGGGGAAGCTCCCCCCTCAGAGTGGGGAACTTTTTTGTTTTGAATTATTAGACCCTTCATAAGTATAATCCCAAAGTTTGAAAACTTTATAATTTTTTCCCCTTATCTTTCCTAATTTGACTGTACTATTAGCAATGGTTATTTCACTATTTATTTTTATTTAATACATTCATTTGAAGGCAATTTTTTTTTTTTTTTTTTTTTTTTTTTTATTATTATATTTATTGAAAATCAAATGATAATGCATTGTAAATAAATTGATATTTTTATGTATAATTTTTATAGTATAACAACTTTTTATTTTTCATTTTAAATTAATTCCTTTAAAATAAAAATCCATTTATTTTTTTATTTTTTTTATTTATAATATTTATTGGGGGAAGCGATGGTAGTATATAAAGGAAAAGGATTAAATTGATTGAAATTTATTTGTTTTTCATATATTTGATTCTTTTTAAAAGAAAATCTACTTTTATTAGTGCTAGAGGCCTATTTCAGTCGGTACAGTTGTCGAATTTTTATACGTCACTCTTAATTAGTGCTAAGAGCCTATTTCAGTCGGTTTATTGAATGGGGATTTATTGAATGAAGTCCCCCCAAAGCACAACTTTGACATGAGTCCCCCCCAGGCCCAACTTTGACATGAGTCCCCCCCAAGGTACAAATTTGACATGAGTCCCCCCCAGGCCCAACTTTGACATGAGTCCCCCCCAAGGTACCCCTATTTCAGTCGGTACAGCATTGTCGAATTTTTATAATACACTCTTAATATTGCTAAGGGCCTATTTCAGTCGGTTTATTGAATGGGGATTTATTGAATGAAATCCCCCCAAGGCACAACTTTGACATGAGTCCCTCCCCAGGCCCAACTTTGACATGAGTCCTCCCCAAGGTAAAACTTTGACATGTGGCCCCCCCAGGCCCAACTTTGACATGAGTCCCCCCCAAGGTACCCCTATTTCAGTCGGTACAGCGTTGTCGAATTTTTATAATACACTCTTAATAGTGCTAAGGGCCTATTTCAGTCGGTTTATTGAATGGGGATTTATTGAATGAAGTCCCCCCAAGGCACAACTTTGACATGAGTCCCCCCCAGGCCCAACTTTGACATGAGTCCCCCCCAAGGTACAACTTTGACATGAGTCCCCCCCAGGCCCAACTTTGACATGAGTCCCCCCCAAGGTACCCCTATTTCAGTCGGTACAGCATTGTCGAATTTTTATAATACACTCTTAATACTGCTAAGGGCCTATTTCAGTCGGTTTATTGAATGGGGATTTATTGAATGAAGTCCCCCCAAGGCACAACTTTGACATGAGTCCCCCCCAGACCCAACTTTGACATGAGTCCCCCCCAAGGCCCAACTTTGACATGAGTTCCCCCAAGGTACAACTTTGACATGAGTCCCCCCCCAAGGCACACCTTTGACATGAGTCCCCCCCAAGGCCCAACTTTGACATGAGTCCCCCCCAGGCCCAACTTTGACATGAGGCCCCCCCAAGGTACAACTTTGACATGAGTCCTCCCCTAAGGCCCAACTTTGACATGAGTCCCCCCAGGCCCAACTTTGACATGAGTTCCCCCCAAGGTACAACTTTGACATGAGTCCCCCCCAATGCACACCTGTGACATGAGTCCCCCCAAGGCACAACTTTGACATGAGTCCTCCCCCAGACCCAACTTTGACATGAGTCCCCCCCAAGGCCCAACTTTGACATGAGTCCCCCCCAAGGTACAACTTTGACATGAGTCCCCCCCCAAGGCACACCTTTGACATGAGTCCCCCCCAAGGCACACCTCCCCCTCATTGGGAAAAAGAGAAAAAACGTTGTTTTGCGGCTATAAGACAGTTTGGACTTCCAACGTTATTTGTTACAGTATCTGCAGCTGAAACACATTGGTTTGATTTAATGAAAACTTTATCATGGAATTTAGATCGTCACGAATTAACTAAAGAAGAATTTGTCGATATTAACAAGTTTAGCAGTAGGCCTCTGGCACTAAATTAAAATCTGTCAATGTCAGATTTTCATGTTTTAAATAATGAAATAATGTCGTGTCTGTATATTTATATATATATATTTTTTATTTTGTTATACTGGTCGGAACCAGATCGTAATGCAGTGTACATAACTGGGGCTATAAAACGCATGGTTCAAAAACAAAAACATGTAATAGATGCTGAGATACAGTAATCTTTAAAAATCACAGTTCTTAAATAACAGAAGATCCACCTGTCGTCGATAAGTACCCAGATTAAAGCAAGGTCTAGAGCAATTTCAGTGTTTATTTATTTATTTTTTTATGTATAAATTATTATTATTTTTTTATTATTAAGGATATATTTATAATGTGATGTAAATATACTGATGATAATACTGATCCAGTTCTTTTGAAAATCCATTTAAATATAGTGACCAACCAAGCGGGCGTAGCCTGCTAGTAATGAAATATTAAATTTCTGTTAAATGTTTTTTAACAGAATCAAATAGTAGAAAAAAGTTTTTTTTTTTTTTTTTTTTTTTGTTCATAAAATCTATTATTGAAACATAGCTCAATAGTATTTATTTTCAATTAATCCTAATCACGGAGTAAAATTTACAGTTATTATGGAATAAATATTTAAAACAAAGGAATATGGCTTATTACTTTCAAATATATAGATATTGATCTTACAACCTACTGAAATTTCTTTTAAAGGACTTTAATAGTCTAAATTTAATAATCCAAAATAAAATAAATTAATCTAAAGGTTTTAAAGTTGAAACATGAAGATTTCAAAATATATGAAAATTGGCATTTGTGTTTTGAACATTTGTTTGCGGAAGATTTTAAAAACATTATTTTAATGAATAATAAATGGTGAGTGGAACCTGAGCTTAAGAGAGGGCGGATCCAATTATATAGCACAAGTGATATCACCTATGACTAAAACCAGAAAAGACAACATTTTAATTTATTACGGAGCATTTTTAGCCCACTGTTATTCTATATCCTCTCCCCCCCCCCTTTTTTTTAAAGAGAAATTTATCTTACTTTAACACAGCTTTTTTCTTTATTCCACTTTCCACATGTGACCTCCAGCATTATCATTTAAATGAGGAGTCATCATCTTTCGCCAAAGCAAATTTTAAATAAACTTAAAATGATATATATTTGTGAAAATCCAAACAGATTTTTCCTACTAAGAAAGCCATTCTACACTGTAAAACATGCTTAATCGGTCACTTATACGCCAGTTCACAACGCTATATATTGGTAGGTAGGTAGGTTGGGTTTAATGTCGCACTAATACTGTGCTATGGGTAATAGAGTATTTGCACGTTTCCTAATTTTGTTCTTATCTAATAGAATATGAAAAGATAAGAAAATAAATACAAACATTTTTTTATAAGAAATTTAGCTACTGATTTATAACAATTGTAACATCGCACGATTTACTCTATCGAGAAAACGCAGTATAAAATATCGTGACGTCACTCTTTATGACAACAAATGGGAGTAATCGTTGTTTACATTTAATTTTGTGCTTTGCTTTGCTTCTTGAATCAGTGAAATAGGTTTTGTATTTTATAATAATGACGGATATTAAAAAATCCTAGTATAAATATTGTATTGTACCACTTTGCACAAATACAACGACAAAATGCTTCTCAAAAGCTATTCTTTAGCGTTCCACAGGATCCTATTAAACGAAAACATTGGACAACCGCCATGAAAAGGAAACAATTGGAAATAATAATAATGAAAAATGATGACAATGGTATTAAATGATTATAAGATGAAAAAGAAATGCTCAGAAATCACATAAATGGTCAAAAATTACGAAAGTTAAAACGAATTGCTGTTTGCTAACTAGGCTAACAAAATGTAAACATTGAAGCATCATAAAGTGTGACGTCAGACAGCGCTTTGAAGTCACGTGTTTTTTGGTTAATTTTAAAGTTATTTTTGAAATTAATGAGACCTTTTTTTGCATTTTTAATAAACTTTTTGAAATTTATGAGCCAAAAACTACCAGAAAAATAGGATTTTGTTCAAATCGTTTGTGCAAATTGTCCATTGGCAACGGTTTCGGACGCACCCTAGGGATGGACCGGAGACATGCCATCATAATTTTCACCATTCATGGATGCAACGACTCCTCTGCTCCAGTCCCCATAGTTTATTTTTCAGATTTCCGTTTCCTTTTCCTTTTTTTTTTTTTTAAATTTCATACACTAGCGACAGTACGCTTACGTCCTCTTCATGTTAAGCTTTGATATTGAATCTATATTGCTGTTTTTCGATGCTGCGAAAACAAAATATGTTTGTGTTAATATACTATACGGATAGAGAAATAATTATATAATAGCAACAAAACTTCTTTAATCAATATATTTATATACATAATCATATCAAATGCTTATACATGAATAATATATTTGTTTTTAATGAAATATACAAACACAAAAAACTAAAAAGACGGAGAAAATATTTCATGAAATTTTATAAATCAAGCAAAATATATATGCATACATGTCAGCCTAACCGGATGACTGTTAATTCTAGCCCCTTTGTGTAGATTAGAACCCTCGATTTACAGAGTAGCGACACGGGAGAAACGGGCACCATTTTGGAGATAAGCTCGCTCCAATATCCCCGTATTTCAATAGGAAAAAGAAAGGGATTAAAAGTCTGAAATCTATAAGGACTTCTGTAAATCGCATATATTTAAATGTATGTTATTTTTAAGTACTCTTCAAAATTTTTAAGCATAAATTGTGAAATACATGAATGAATTAATTGATAAAATAAATTTTTTTCTCCTTTAATCATTCCTACTTTATTGCTGGTCAAATTTTCACAACTTCCTTTAAAAGACAAAAATATCTATTTTATTAAGCTACTGATACTGAAAGATCGACTTTAGTAAAAAAAAAAAAAAAACAGCTTCAAGAACAAATACACTGGTTTATTATATATATAAACAATATTTTTATTGTGCTTGTGTAACACTAAAACGGAATATTAATATTGTATTTTTACAATTAATTGCAATAGTAACATTTGTTTATACACAGAAAATAACGCTTTTATTCAGTATAGCCATGTTGTATAGAAAAAGGGTAAAATTAACATTACAAAAAATATAACCAGTTTATATTACATAAGTAATAATAATCAAAAACAAAGTATTTAAATTTATAAATAAAATTTGATTAAAATTTGATAAGCATATGATGGTTTTCTTAATTAATATAAAACATAAATTTAGTTACACATTTACAATGAGATGTCTTTTGAATATTTTTTTTCAAATAAATAAAAAAATAATAATAAAAACCGAAGCCTATTTTTGTTTTCTGTGTAATAGATAAAAAAAATTCTGTACAAAACCAAATTTAATTTAGTGTGACAGGACTTTTATTAGTCTATTCTTCCATATAAAGTCATGCGGTAACTGTGTTGCATTCTTTAGCAACGGTTACTGCATTCATTTCTTAATCTTTTAACGCGAGTTTTCTTAATTTAATTATATATATATATGTATACATTGGATTAAAATAATCTAAGTCTGAAGAGAATAATTTCAATTTGTTTAACTGATAAAGACAAATAAATTAACTGTTTAATTAATTACTCTTGTAGTTTTTAGGGTTTTTCTTTCCTTTGAATAATTCCATTCGGATATTTGAAATTTTTGTGGCACTGGATCGTCTGTTATTCTTTATTTTACTGCATTTTAAATTTAATATATATATATATATATATATATATATTTACTATCATTATATATACATACATATATTCCTTGATGCGATTAAAAAACATTTTCTAATTGGTCTAAATATACAAAAAGTGTAAAAATAAGTAAATAAATAATAAATAACTGATTTATTTATTCATTTTTCCTTTTAATCTTAAAATATAATGTTTCGTTCTTTAGCAGTGATTACTATCAAAATTTCTATTGCAGGTACTATATCAATTTAAATTTAATACTTTTTTAACTTGTCGCTAAAAGAAAAAACACCTTTACATATTAAAAAAAAAAAAAAAGTAAATGATGACGAAGCGAAATGTTATATTAAAAGCATTAATCCTGTCGTACTAAAAAAAGACAAAAATACAGATTTTATTAAATATCAGAAGCTACAAGCCTAAGCTTTTGCTGTTGCTCTTTTTGGAATGATTATGTTAATAATAGTTGTTTTTCATTTTAATCAAAATATATACACGATGTTTAATAAAACTAAAAATAATTTAATTAAAAATGGAACAACAAGTTGGAACGAAAAAATAAATAAAAATAAAAATTCTTGCACATATTTACACAGTGTTGTTATGTTCAGCGTTGATTCAGTTTTGAGGATCACCGATTCTCTTCTTTTCTTTACCTTGAAAAATATTTTAAAGTTCGAGAAATAATTTAAATATATATATATATATATATTTATATATATATATATATATATATATATATATATATATATTGAAAAACATTAATATAATCAGTGCAAAAATGTTTTTATGAAATTTAAAGATGACTCAACTTCAGTATCAAAACAATTCCTCGGATCACAAGCTGAGACTACCCATATCAAATCAAAGAATAATTATAGAAAAATCGAAATAAATATTGGAAATTGGAATTAGAAAAAAAGCATTATTTGCATTCTAACGTTTTCAAGGGCCTGGTAGAATGCAAATATGCTAAAATATGGATGTTTTTCTGTAACAAAGAAAGCAAAAGCTAAGAATTTCTTTGTTCGCAGGCCCGAAACACCCATAGACAATCCATTAAAGAAGAAGATAAAAATAAAACTATAACCTAATATGACAAACCATAACCATATAAAATTAAGATTAAAATAAAAATACAAAGATACAAAAATTCATCTTACTGAATAAAATATTTGATATGAACACAACTCAAAAAAGAAATATACATAGTCAAAACAGAAAAACGAAGATCATAATAAAACGATAATCATAATAAAACCTTTACCTAAATATGAAAAACCATAACCATTTAAATGTAAGATTAAAAAAAAAAAAAAAAAAAATAAATAAATAAAAAACCCATGAAATTGTAGAAGAATAAGATTACCTTAACCTTTCAAAAATGAAATTGAAGCAATAAACGTCGCACATGTAAAAATGTAACAATCAGTTAGCAGTTAGATTCACAGTTAATTAGTTCAAAATAGCATGGACCATAGAGTAATTTTTAGGATTCACAGTGGAATTCATGTAGGGTAAGGATTCAAATCCTGAAATAAACAGATGATGATTCCTAATATTGAATCATGAATAGTGCTGCCATCTGGAGTAATAAGATGAAAATAATGGAAAAATACAATCAAATAAATTTAGGATTCAAATAATCAATGTATTTGATTGAAAACCAAAAAATAATACCTAATATTTAGACGTAAATTTAAATTTGAATAAAATGTATGCGGAGAAAAAAATAAATAAATAAATAAATAAATAAATAAAAAAAAAATAAATAAATAAATAAAAAAAAATAATTAAATAAATAAATAATTAAAAGAATTTTTTTATTAAGTGTTTGGGATAGCCATTAATTAATGCTAAATTTTTAAAGAATCGAAATTGTAATTTTTGATGTTTGTCAGACACTAAATATTTGATCCTTAGATTAAAATTAAGAAGAATATTGACAAATACAGATTTATGCAAGCATGTTTTAAAATTAGTGAAAAAATTTACCTTAAAGGGGAAATCTTTCTTTTTATCGTACAAGTCAAATTCTAATTGGCCATTACTATTAAGAATAATTTTTAAATCTAAGAAATTAATGACACTAGAATCCAAATCAGTACTACTTAGAGACAGATTTTCAGGATATTTGACAGGTAAGTCTAGTTTGGTGCGATTTTTATCCAAATATAATATAATTATATCATCAATGTATCGTAGTAATTTAAAGTTAGTACACTCAATGTCACGCTCATAATAATATAAGTATAGATCAGCTAATATGCTAGAAGCAATTCCACCTTGTGGCAATCCTAAACGTTGTTTATATAAATAATTATTGAATAAAATATAGTTATGGAAAAGGATAAACCTAGTCAGAGTTTTAAAGGCTGAAGGAGTTATGCTAACATTTAGATTTAAATACTGCAAATTTTCTACAAAGAGTTTATTTATAATATCAAACATATCTTTAATATCAATATTATTAAAAAGATCATTGAAATCAAAAGTTTTTATACCAGTAATATCAGTAAGATTTTTAATTTTATTTTTGAGTTGAAAACTATTTTTTAGAAAAAAATTACACTTGTTAGAAACAATATAACTATGTAATTTTTTAAGGATATTCAATAACATAATATTAGCATTAGAAGTATAGGCATTGCAGGCAACAGAAACAGTACGAAATTTAATAGGATCTTTATGAAATTTTGGAATTACAACTAAATAAGGATAATTGTAGTTATTACATTTAGTTTTTATCAACTTATAATAATTAAAGATATGCCTATTTTTAATATCGATACTGTCATTAATCCTAAGAAAAATATTACTAGTATCCATAGTATCAAAAAGAAGTTGTTTATAATACTTTATATATATATATATATTTGATGCATACATAAAAATTATTTTTGAAACTTTTCAAATATGTTAACATTGCAATTTCATGGTGCTTTCTTATTATTTTGGTTCATCAGTAATCAGATAATTTGTAATTTGAAAAACAAATTTTGTGTTTTTTCGCAAATTTATGAATTATACATCCAGCAAGGTTATATGAAACATTTTTTTAGCTTTTTCTCATTTTCAAGTCTCTATGATTTAATATGTCTCCAGATATTAATTATTTGTATAAAATGTTTTTCAAAACTGATTTCAATACACGGTTTTTCTAAAAAATATTTTCTGAAATATCATTTACTCCTATAGTATTGGAGAAAATTTCTATACTTGATTTTCTGAAACTTTTATGAAAGAAAGGTTTTCTTTCCAAAGTATTTTCTTTTTCCATATTTTCTTTATTTTCCTTCTCTGATTTAAATTCAATAAAATATGAACATAATCCTTTTCAGAATTTTCATCAAACTTGTAACTTCCCTTCACACCACCATAAAAAAACTGAGCCAAAATAATAATTCTTAAGCATCTTTTAAACTATTTACAATCAGGAACTTAATTTCTCATCATTATTATAGAAAAAAAGGTTTTCAATGTCATCTTTTAAATTGTAATTATCTAAAACGAAAGTGATCTCTTCAATACACATGCAATGGCTAGGAATCAGTTTCATCCACAAAATGGCGCCCGTGACGTCACTTACCCTTCTTGACCAATACGAGAGCGAGCGGCAAAGAGAAAAGCGTGTCGCTACTCTGTAAATCGAGGGCTCTAGTGTAGACAACTTAATTTTTAGAGTAATTAACTTGAAATATAATTACGATTAAATAAAAAGAAAAATGTTCTAAAAAAAGACAGATGTGAAAAAAATGGGCGGGACTAGTAATCTTTAGGGTTAGGTTGGCAAGAATGTTGGCATACATTCGTTGTTGTATGTTTCGGGCATATCGCAATGCCATACAATGTTCTTTATTTTTCACGAACAGGATCAATGGTACTTTTTTTCTGAATAGTCTATGTATATAATGCAATGCTGCTCAGAGCCTGATTAAGGGGGAAGCACACATTATCTCCGCTCTCACCGGAATATTTTTACAATTATTTTTTACTTCATGTCACAGAAATTCCACGCTTTGACGAGGAAATAATTTTTAAAAAAAATGAACGGTGTAAAACAATCCAATTTACTCACCGTTATTAGACCAGAATTCTTTTAAAATAACTTTTAATGAGAATTTTCTGTTTATTATAGGAGGAAAGTATTTGTTAAAAAATAACGGTGTAAGTATAAATAATGTGTGCTTCCCCCATAATCAGGCTCTGATGCTGCTTTAAATACCTTTTAAATGAAAAGTTTTATTACATAAAGTAATTTTCTGGCACTCTACAACTCCCAAATGACACATAATACGAAACCCCGCCCTTTTCCAGTGTTTAAAGGGTATTAACGCTTAATATGCTTTCTATTCGTTTTGATCTTTCCTATCATCATCATCTTCTTTTTTTTCTTAAAAATAAATAAATAAATATATAAATAAATAAATAATAAAATAAAAAAGGCTGGAAAGTAACAAATTTTTATTAACTTAGAATGAAAATTATACAGAGGATTACATTTTAAATGTATGATTGGTAATAAAATTCTATTTTTATATATTTATTTTATTTGTTTTTATACGATTAATTGATTTCTTGTGTTTACGAGGAAATCTTATCATGTTAACATTGCTAATTTATAAAATATAGTCTTTTGTTCTCAATATATATATATATTGTTGCGTACTTGGGGGTTCGTGAGTTGTCTGAGAATGAAAGGCCAAACGTACAAAAATTCAGTAATTTATTCACAGAAGGTTCCAGAAAAATACAGGTCTATAAACCAAGTATCAGCTCCAATTCAAACAGTAAACACAGCTTAAACAACAGCTGTCAATAGCAAATCCACAGTACAAACTGTATACCAATAACACTTGAAGCAAGTCTCTCTCAAAGAGGCTTAAGAGCCATGCAAGCACTAGCGAAGCTAGCGGAGATCTGAACTGAACTGAACTGCCCTTGGCGAGGAAGCGCTCCTTATATGCTGTTCCATGGAGCCCAGATTTTTCGAGAAAACTCTAGAAAGTGGTCAACCAATCAACTTACAGCTTCCATATTTGGTATATCCCATATAAGGATTTTCTCGCCAAGGTCGCCAAAAAAATCGCCAAGGTGGGAAAAAGTCGCCAAATTTGGCGCCAAATCCATTACGTGCATTACTGGGGCTTTCTAATGCGTTTTTAAGGGAAAATAAGGCTATTTCAACGCTAAAACGACTAGAAATGCACAAAATTAGCACTTTATGAACTTACTAAGCCTCTTTGAAAGAATTTATACAAAAATAAACACAATTATTTACAATTTCGTAACACTGCCCCCCTCCCAAGGACTGCACGTCCCGGGCAGTGCAACCCTTGGTCAAGAGGCGAAACTAAACAAATTTACACAATCTAAAACACAAAAACTAAGTTGCACATAAAGATAACATAGAAATATAAATTAAGTGGGAAATATTTACAAAATTCACAAATATGTACAAATATTTATATACAAATATTTACAGTGCGCATGCGCAAATTTTACAAGTATTTACATTTTAAATTTTAATTTTACCGTTACTTGTGGTACTTGGCTAGCCTATTATAGTGCACCACCTTCGGTTTTGATGAAGGTGTTTTAGTGATCCGCACCACTACATCATTCAGCCTTTTTAAGACTGTGTATGGTCCGTCCCAGTTGCACTGTAACTTGGGAGAGAGTCCTTTGCGTCGAACAGGATTCCACAACCAGACCTTCTCTCCTTCCTGAAACTCATGTTGCGTAGCCTTTAGATCGTACCTTGTCTTCATTTTCTCCGTTGCCATGTTAATCCGCTCCCGAGCAAAGTTGTGTACGTCCTCAAATCGTGCCTGGAGATCTTGGATGTACTCCTCGGGCGATGAAGGCGCATCGGGTGGACAACCAAACAGGAGATCACAAGGGAGACGAAGTTCACGTCCGAACAGCATCTGGGCTGGAGTATAGCCGGTGGTTTCATGGACAGCACTTCGATAAGCCAGCAGGAACAATGGCAACTTCAAGTCCCAATCTTGCTGGTTCCTTGATACTAGAAGGGAGAGGTTATTCAGGATGGTACGATTGAACCTCTCGACCATGCCGTCCGACTGGGGATGTAAGGGTGTTGTCCGGGTTTTGTCTATGCCGAGTAGTTGACACAGTCCTTTGAAAACATCAGAGGTAAAGTTCCTACCTTGGTCGGTATGAAGTTGTAGGGGCGTGCCGTACCTTGACACCCATTGCTGCACTACGACCTCTGCGACTGTGCATGCCTCTTGATTGGGAATGGGATATGCCTCAGGCCACTTGGTGAAATAGTCCATCACGACGAGGATGTATTTATTTCCACTGGAGGTCCGTGGCAAAGGACCCAAGATGTCGATTGCAATTCGTTCAAATGGTGCTCCCACGTTATACCGTTGCAGTCTCCCTCGACTTCGTTTCTGCGGGCCTTTACGTGCCGCACAAGCATCACAGGATTTACACCATTTCTCCACATCCTCCTTTGCCTTGCACCAGTAGAAGCGCTCCCGAACTTTCTGCAGAGTCTTCATTACCCCAAAATGGCCTCCGGTAGAGCTACTATGCAGTTGTTCTAAAACAGCTGGAATTTTTGATCTTGGTAATAAAATCTGCCATCTGAAGCTTTTCCCATCATCAGATTCCCACTTTCTGCATAATACGCCGTTTCTGATATGAAGAGAGTCCCAAAGTGCCCAATAACTTTTCGTAATGGGACTAAATCTGGAAATGCCCTGCCAGGTAGGTCTGTTGCTGGTCGTCTCCTTCAGCTGTAATATTGGCTTTATGTCAGGATCTTCCAACTGGGATTTTCTAAGTTCTTCGTCACTCCATGGATCGGGATCTTGATCTGATGGTGTTGAGACAGTAACTTGGCAGGCAACCGGATTTATCGGCAGGTATTTCTGTTCGGCTCTAGAGCAATACTTGCAGCTTTCCGAGCAGGGCTTCCGTGACAAGGCATCTGCATTACCATGTAGAGTCCCTTTACGATGACGTATCTCGAAGTCATATTCCTGGAGGCGTTGTATCCACCTGGCAATCTGTCCTTCCGGGTTCTTGAACTGGAGCAACCACGTTAAAGATGCATGGTCAGTCCGGAGCAGGAATCTTCTGCCATAGAGGTAATGATGGAAATGTTCTATGGCTTTTACGATGGCGAGTAGCTCTTTCCTGGTGGTACAGTAATTTCGCTCCGGTTTAGACAGGCATTTACTCCAATAGGCAATGACATGTTCTTGACCATCAATTTCCTGCGACAGAACAGCACCGACACTCTCATGGCTGGCATCTGTATCAAGTATGAACTGTCTGTCGGGCTGTGGATATGTCAAGATAGGCGATGATGTTAAGGCCTCTTTAAGTCGCTTGAACGCTTTTTCACATTCATCTGTCCACAGGAACTTCTGTTTGGCTTCCGTCAGCTTGTGCAGTGGTCTGGCAATATTTGAGAAACCCTTGACAAACTTCCTGTAGTAAGTGCATAACCCCAGGAAACTTCGTAGTTGGTGTACATTTTCAGGGCGACTCCAGTTCTCGACTGCAGAGATCTTCTCAGGATCAGTTCTCACACCTTCGGCAGAGATGATATGGCCGAGGTAGCTCACTTCACGACGGAACAAGTTACACTTGCCTGGATTCAATTTGAGGTTAGCCATTCTGAGTTTCTCCAGCACCTTTCGGATGTTTCGTAGATGGTCTTCAAAGGTGCGCCCCACAATGATAATATCATCCAAATACACCAGACAGGCTTCATAGGAAAGTCCTTTTAGCACTGTCTCCATCAGGCGTTCGAAGGTGGCAGGTGCATTACATAATCCGAATGGCATAACTTTAAATTGCCACAGTCCTTGTCCCGTGGTGAATGCAGTCTTCTCACGATCATCAGGATGTAATTCTACTTGCCAGTAACCGCTCTTCAGATCCAACGTCGAGAACCATTTATTGCCAGCAAGTGTGTCTAATGTGTCGTCAATTCTGGGAAGAGGGTAACTGTCTTTCTTCGTGATGTCATTCAAACGACGATAATCCACACAAAATCTTGTTGAACCATCCTTTTTTCGCACCAGTACTATGGGAGAGGCCCAAGGACTCGTTGATGGCTCGATGACGTCATTGTGCTGCATTTCATTTAGAAGTTCAGTGACCTCTTCCCGTTTAGCAAAAGGAAGTCTTCTTGGATGTTGTTTGATTGGAGGATGATTTCCTGTATCAATTCTGTGCTGGGTGATGTTCGTTCGCCCGACGTCTTCAGGTGTTCGAGAAAAAAGGTCTTTAAATTCTTGGAGTAGCTTCTCCGCAGCGCATCTCTGTTCCTTTCCTAACTCTGCATTCTTGAGTAGTTCCGTTGTTAATTGCTCAGAAGACTTGGATTCGGTTGATTGCATGGGGCGGTTTATGCATGTTACAGGAGTGCAGGCTGCTAACACTTCATCCTTCTTCACTGTTCGGACCTTATCGCTGATGTTTGCGACTCTCACAGGTATAGTACTCTTTGAGAGATCAACTAGAGATGAAGCTACCAGAACTCCTCTTGGGCTATTGTCGGTATTCGGGTATTCAATCAGTCCATAGCGGAAGTATTGCTTTGTAGGTGGTGTTCCTGAAACTATTGTCTCTGTGTGTGGGGGGATGGAGATTTCAGACTTGGCTGTTATCTGGCAGATTGTCTGAATGTCTTGATTTTCAGTGTTGAACACAGCGATGTCTTCCGAACTCGAATGCAGTTCATTATTCTTGAAGTCCAACTGAAAATTAAATTTTCTCAGGAAATCAATTCCAATGATTAAAGGATCTCTTATATCAGCCACATATGCCATATGATGGTAACTGGCATTCCCAAAAGTGATGGCCAAGTTCATTTTTCCATATATTTTGATTTCGTCTCCGGTCACAGTCTGGAGTTTAACACAGGGCGGCGTCCAGATGATCTTCTCTTTTAGTTCTTGAGCCAAATCCGTTTTAATGATGGTCACGTTGGCCCCTGTGTCCAGAATCATCCGGCAGGTGGCGTTGTTGACTTGGCCATAGACGTAAAGTCCATTATCACCGCCACTCATCGATGAAACATGAAATACTGTAAATTGGGGCTCTTTAATTTTAGGCAACCTCCGCCCCGCGAGATGGCCTCCTCTTAGTTTCCCTGCAGTGATGGTGAAGCCGGGTGATTTCCTATAGTTGGTCGTACGGGGCAGTTCCTCTTCACATGACCATCCCCTCCACAGCCCCAGCACTTTATCTTCCGATCCTTTTTTTCCATATTATTTTCCAGGCTGCGCAATCTCTTTAAGATCTCTGCGAAACTTCTCTTCATTTCATTCTCATCAGTAGGCGTATCATTTAATGAGACTGCTCTTATGGTATGGCGGTCTTTACGGGAGGCTTGTTGGGCTGCCTCTATCCTAAGTGCATAGCCTAAAGCTGATTCTACGTCTCTGATGTTGGAGAGTCTCAGCGTTTTTTGAATTTCTGGATCCCGAACAGCATCGATAAAGTACTGAAGAGCTAAGTCGTTTCGAGTGTCAGCTTGACAGTCTGAGAATGCTAGGTGTGACAATCTCTGAATGTCCGCTGCCAGCTCTTGCAAACTTTCGCCCGTTTTCTGGTAACGGGACTTTAGCTGGAGGCGACTATAGTCCTTAGAACACTTCTCTCCGAACCGTAGCTCCAGTGCTCTAGTCAAGGCCTCGAAGTCGTTCCTTTCTTCTTTAGAAACATTTCTCAGGATCTCGGCTGCATCTCCCCGTAATGCTGCTGCTAAGTGGACCGACTTGGCGGTAGAGTCCCAGCCGTTAGCTTCAGCTACGATGGAAAACTGCGTCTTATATACATGCCAGGAGGAACTGCCGTCGTAGGTAGATAGCTTAATAAATTCGTGATTCTGGTTTCTTCTCTCTTTCCTTTCAGTTTCCTGGGGCTTGGATTCTAACTTTTCTTCGAGATTCCGAATTTTGCTCTGCAGTTCATTCCCTATTACCTCTCCGCTCCACTCTTCTCTCATTTTCCTCTCAAGATCTTCCTCCATTCTCTTAAACTTGCTTTCTATCTCTGAAACCTTTCCTTTCAGCTCCTGATCAAAGTTTTCTTTAAATTTCTCCTCAAAATTCTCTTCTATCTTCATAAATCTCTCTTCAAAATTCTTTTCCACTTTCAAAACTTTCTCTTCAAAATTTTCTTCTATCTTTATAACTTTCTCTTCAAAACTTTCTTCTATCTTTATAACTTTATCTTCTATTCCATCCATTCTATTTTCCATCACCGTTAATTTACTCTCTATTGATTCTTTCGCCGTTGAAAGCTCTCTCTTCATCTCATCTTGATTAGCTTTAATTTCTTCGGTCAAACTGGCTTCCATCTTTTCCTGAACTGCTTTCATTTCCTCTTGTGCTACCTTCATTTCTTTCATCTCTTGACTCAGGCTATCTTTCATCTCTCTCTGCGATGCTTCCATACTTTCTTTCATCTCTCTTTGCGATGCTTCCATCTTTTCCTGTCCTGTTTCCATTTTCTCTATCAATCCGGTTTCCATCTTTTCCTGTCCGGCTTTCATTTCATTTATCTGGGTAGCTAAGGCTTCTAGAAGTTTTTTCATCTCTTGCTCCATAGCCCTCGTTATCACCATTCACAGACAATCCCACTTCTGACACCAGAAATGTTGCGTACTTGGGGGTTCGTGAGTTGTCTGAGAATGAAAGGCCAAACGTACAAAAATTCAGTAATTTATTCACAGAAGGTTCCAGAAAAATACAGGTCTATAAACCAAGTATCAGCTCCAATTCAAACAGTAAACACAGCTTAAACAACAGCTGTCAATAGCAAATCCACAGTACAAACTGTATACCAATAACACTTGAAGCAAGTCTCTCTCAAAGAGGCTTAAGAGCCATGCAAGCACTAGCGAAGCTAGCGGAGATCTGAACTGAACTGAACTGCCCTTGGCGAGGAAGCGCTCCTTATATGCTGTTCCATGGAGCCCAGATTTTTCGAGAAAACTCTAGAAAGTGGTCAACCAATCAACTTACAGCTTCCATATTTGGTATATCCCATATAAGGATTTTCTCGCCAAGGTCGCCAAAAAAATCGCCAAGGTGGGAAAAAGTCGCCAAATTTGGCGCCAAATCCATTACGTGCATTACTGGGGCTTTCTAATGCGTTTTTAAGGGAAAATAAGGCTATTTCAACGCTAAAACGACTAGAAATGCACAAAATTAGCACTTTATGAACTTACTAAGCCTCTTTGAAAGAATTTATACAAAAATAAACACAATTATTTACAATTTCGTAACAATATATATAAACATACTTGCCAACCATCTCATTAATAACCATACAATTGTTAACGCCCCTTGAAAAAATGCCTTTTTTTTCAAACCACTTTATTTTTAGAGTAATTCTCTCCAAATGTTGTTACGACTAATAAGAACAAAATTACTCTAAAAAATGACTAGTGTGAAAAAAAGGCGGGTACTAAAAATTGTACTGTTCATAATGATATGGTTGGCAAATATGTATGTATGTATATATATATTGATAATCAGACAGTTGAAATTTAAGGATTATTAAATATTATCAGTATTCAAACAATTAATATGATAAGAAACAAAGAACACCAAATAAAAAAAAAAATGGAATAAATAGGAATTAAATAACTGCATATTTGCATTCTAACGTTATCAAGAGCCGGGTAGAACAGAAATATGAAAAAAGAATGTTTTTTCTGTCTCAAAGATAGCAAAAACTAATAATTTCTTTGAGCCTGCCCCAAAACATTATTTGGAGACAAAACAAGAAAAAAACTAATTTAAAAATAAACTCATCAAAAAAAGGGAAACATATAAAAATTACGAAACCCAAAATACCAATAAATATAGTAAAATTTCCATCAAAAATTACTTATAAAATAGTCAAGAAATATGCAATTAAAAGATGCATGAAATAAGTGTCACATGTAAGATTCAAGAACCAGATAGCCGTTAAAAGTACAGTTAATCTCAGTACAGTAATGACAAGAAATCTTGGAGTAAATAAAGGAAAGTCATAATCCAAATCAAAATAAGAATCCCTATTCTAGGATTCAGAGATTTACAGATTACCGCAATATGAATTGAATAGTGCTGCCATCTACAATTGTAACAACAATAATAAAAATAATAATAAAAAACAAAAAACAATTAGAATATTTTTTAAAAAAATTAGGAAGGCATTATAAATTTATTTATGATGAAAGACCATTTGTATAATCAAACTTACAATATACCATAGTTTGATTTAAAATCAAGTAATTTAATTTCTAGACAAAAAAGACAAAAAAAAAAAAAAAAAAAAAAAAAAAAGAAGAAAGGTATAAAAATTCATTTATTTATTTACTTTTTTTCAATTAAATGCTTGCGATAACCATTTATCATTGCTAAAGTTTTATAAAATCGGAATTGCCTGTTTTTATAATTATCAGACACTAAATGTTTTGTTCGTAGATTAAAATTAAGAAGAATATTAACAAAAACAGATTTATATAAACATGTTTTAAAATTGTAAAAAAATAAAAAAATTACTGTAAAGGGAAAATGTTTCCGTTTATCATACAACTCAAATTCCAATTGGCTATTATGGTTAGGAATAATTTTAAATGCAAGAAATTAATTACATTAGATTCCAAATTAATGTTACTGAGAGATACATCATAAGGATAATCAACAGGTAAAGCTTGATTTGTGTTATCGAAATATAATATAATTATAGCATCAATATATCTTAGTGATCTAAAATTAGTACATTCAATGTTGCGTTCATAATAATATAAGTATAAATCAGCTAACACACACGATGCAATTTTACCTTGTGGCAACCCTAAACGTTATTTATATAAAGAATTTTTTAATAAAATATAGTTATGATATAGGCTAAATCTAGTCAGAGTTTTAAAAGCTGAAGTATTTAGATTTAGATTCTGCAGATTTATTTCAACAAAAAAATTTCTTATAATTTCAAACATATCTTTAATAACTATATTATTAAATAGGTCATTGAAATCAAAAGTTTTAATACCAATAATATTAGTAAGATTTTTAAGTTTATTCTTAAATTGAAAACTATTTCTTATACAAACATTATTCTTATTGATCACAATATAACTATATAATTTTTTAAGTATATTTAGCAATTAGCAACATAATATTTGCATTTGATGTGTAGGAATTACAGGCAACGGTAACTGTACGAAATTCAACAGGATATTTTTGGAATTACAACTAAATAAGGATAATTACAGTTATTATTCTTAGTATTTATTAATTTGTAATAATTAAAAATATGTCTATTTTTAATTTCTATATTATCAGTAAACATAACAAAAATATTACTAATACCCATAGATTCAAAAAGAAGTTGCTTATAATACTTTTTGCAAATAATTGCATAGTTATTAGTCGTTTTGTCAACTTATGTAATAATGAATTTAGATTATAAATCTAGAATTGCTGAATTGATTTCTTTGAAATTATAGTATAGTACTTGATATTTGAAAGATAGTACATATTATAGACTAAATCAAGTTTAAATTTATCAAGTAACTTAAATTTTCACTCATTAAAAAATTCCACTGGTTTATTATAATCAATAGCTATTTCGTATATAAAGAGATCCAAGTCCACATTAAATTGAGTAATGATATTAATAAATTAGTATTGTGAAGGCATACGAAATTTAGTATCAAACTTCGTCAAAGATCTTAAAGTAAGATTTTTCACAATCTCCAGTAATAATATTATCATGATATTGATCGACAAATGATTTATATTTGGAATCAGAACAATAGCACGGAGGCTGTTCATTAGAAGTAAGGAATTTAGCAAATTTTTATAGTTAAAAATTTTTCTACATGAAGTAGTATTGTATTTAAAAGTTTTTTGAATGACAAAATTTTTTATAGGAAAAGGATTGGAAGGATCATTGAAGATATTGTGAAAATGAAGTTTATTAAAAACTGAATGAGAAACATTTATCACCAAGATAGAGTTATTTATTTTTTGACAAGATTTTAATTCAAGTTTAATTTTAAAAGACTCAGCCCTATAGTGTAAAATATAAAAAATATACATCACTAAAAGGGTAATCAAAGGAATGAGATTGAAAAACTTTAAAATATTTAAGAAGATGCTTCTTTTTCATTCCAAATATAAAATTTATCTTTCCGATTATAACTCTGAAGAAAAAGATGTTCTAAAGATTTTATATTACGTAAGATAGATGAATTGTCAAGAATTTGGGACCTTGAAGAACCCCTAGCAGTTCTAGTAGTCTTTTTAAATAAAGAGTGATTTAATGCTGCATATTTTTTTTTTTTTTTTGTAAAAATCAATTTTTGAAACCTTGGAATAAAATACATATTGTTTATTATAGACATGAGAATTGAGACCAAAAGGATAAATTGTAGTCAAAGATTGAATATATTGTGATTCAAGTAAGAGACGTTCATACATATATATCTGCGAGAGCATCGAAAATTTCTCTTAATATTAATTAAGTCAAAGCACATCTTTAAAATCATCGATAATGAAATTATAAAATTCTGCATTCGAAAAGCTTCATTTATGCGTAAATCACAAAATATTATTATTTAAAATGTGTGGCTAATCTGACGCAATAAAATTATCTTTTATTTAATTTCAAACTATTGAAATTTTGAATACATTAATATTATAATGTATGTTCTTTTTATAAAAAGTTTATAAAATAAAGACTGTTAGGCAAATTTTATGCATATTTTAAGAGATCATAGAATTTAAGAAACTTAAATATTTGATATTTTTTTCCCTAAAGTAATGATAGTCATGTGTATTTAACTTAATTCGGATGAAAAAATGACTTGTTTTATTATTATTCTAATTATTGGAATCGAATCATCTTAGCAATCTTATTCTTATAAATTTTATGAATTCAAAATTGGATTCATCTGTTAGGCATAGGTGGGAGCTCAATCTATTAAATACGCAAACTATTCCCGATTTGAACTCGTTTCGTACATTCATTGAAAGGGAGGCGTCGAGTCAAACAAAACTTGAAAATAAACCAGGGATGTTTAAGAAACTAGTAGAAGGTAGTAGTGAAAAAAAATCTAGTGTAAATAATTCAATAATAGTCAAAGAAAATAAATGCGTCGCATGTTCTCAAGTACATCAATTATTCAAATGTCCAAAATTCAATGAAAGTAATGTTCAAGAACGATGGGACTTAGTTAAATCTAAATCATTATGTGAAAATTGTTTGCGAGTTAACCATCATGTGCGACAGTGTAGAATTAATATTAAATGTAAGGTATGTGCAGGTTCACATCACACTCTTCTGCACATTTATACGCAGAATTCTGCAGATCGTGGAGGTGACCTTGTTACTACATCTGTGTCAAATAGTGCATAGTGCACAGTCGAATTTTAATTTCAATCATCAAAACGTTTTGTTGTCTACTGCCCTTATGAAGATTAGGTGACCTAACGGTAAAATTATTCAGTGTCGGGCGTTAGTTGATAGTGCCTCACAAAATAGTCTCATAACAAAAGAGTGCGTTGAGAAGCTAAATTTGCCTTTGTTTGGCACTTTTCATCGACTTGTAAGGATAAACGGTATGTCAGCAGAAACTGTTTTAAATTTCACGGAGTTTTATTCTCGCCATATTTCGCTAACGAGTATAAAAATTTGAAGGCACTAGTAGTAAATAGGGTTACTGTCACTCTGCCGAATTTCCGAGTGAGGACGACGTCTTGGCCTCACACAAAAAACCTAAAACTAGCCGACTATAATTTCACCAAGCCGCAACCTATAGGTGTGTTGTTAGGCGCAGATATTTTCTCATCATTAATTAGTGGAAAGCCAGTACACGAGAAACCAGGTGATCCCTCTGTTATTCCAAGTTCACTCGGATATTTTTATGTGGCTCCATCTCAAAGGCTGGAATTCAGCCAGAAGCCACTTGTAGCCATACTCTACATTGTTTAAACATGAATTCATTTTTGATAACGAGCCACTAATCTCTACTACGAGGTATGAAGACGAAGCCGACCAGGCCGAAGTATTATTTAAAACTTCGACCAAGCGCAACCCCGAAGGTCGCTATATTGTGAAATTACCCCTCTATGATGAGATAGATTTGGGTGAAAGTGCAAACTGCGCTCTACAAATGTTTAAAAAACTTGAAGCTCGATTTGTTCAGAACCCTAACCTAAAAAAAAATAATATTGTCAGTTTATGTGTGAATATTCAGATCTGGGTCATATGACCCTACTTCCTGCTGAGGAACGTAACCGTAAACCAAATTATTATATGCCTCATCATGGAGTTATAAATGAAAACAGTAGCACTACCAAGTTACGGGTAGTGTTCAACGCTTCGGCCTTGACAACAAGTGGCCAGTCATTTAACTCTAACATGCATAAAGGGCCAAAACTTCAAACGAGTATATTTAGCAATCTGATTAGATTTAGATTAAATAAAATCGCCCTCTCTAGTGATATAGAAAAAATGTTTAGACAAATTCTAGTCGCAGAGCCTGATAGAAACTTTCAAAGAATTTTTTGGAGGGCCAATGTGTCAGATCCACTCCGCGTTTATCAGTTGAATACGGTTACTTATGGCACAGCCTGTGCACCATTTTTGGCCCTGCGTACCACACAACAATTACTTATTGATGAGAAAACCAATTTTCCCGTTGCTGTGCCGGCTGCCCGTAATAACCTTTACATGGATGATCTCCTTGGAGGGGCTGAATCAATCGAGGCCGCTCAAAACTTGGTAACCGACCTTCTTATCTAATGCTGGGGGATTCAAGTTGCGAAAGTGGGTTCAAATTGTGTGGAACCTCTAGTGCATTTCCAAGAACCTTTAAAATCAACAACGCGGGAATTATCCTTGAATCCTGATCAATCCCAACGTATTTTATAAATAAACTAGAATTTGACTTCGAATACATTGCAGGTTAAAATTAGCACCGAAGAAATTGTAACAACAAAAAGACAATTACTGTCAGTAATTGCAAGAATATTCGATCCCTTGGGCTTGTTATCCCCTGCCACTATTCATTTAAAATTGTTGTTACAAGATGTTTGGAAGCAAAATCTTGGGTGGGATGATTCTCTACCACCAGACATTCAAAACAGGTGGAATGAATTTTATGAAAAAATTGCTTCCTTTGAGGTTATGTCAGTACCTAGATTTTTAAATTTGAAATCCAAGTATATTACCCAGATACAGGGATTTTGTGACGCTTCAACAAAGGCATATGCTGCCTTAATTTATATACGTCCTAGACAGTACTCATCTTTAAAATTGATTGCAGCTAAAACGCGAGTAGCACTTTAAAAACCCATAACCTTGCCCAGATTAGAGCTATGCGCAGCTGTATTGTTATCGGAACTTGTGTCAGTCCTCAAGAGCTCGTTAAATTATCCTATTGGTGAAATTCTCCTATGGACAGACTCGACCATCGCTCGTAGTTGGATCTTAAATCCACCCTTAAAGGGTAACACATATGTCCTACATAGAGTCAACAAAATCAAACCTTTGACAGACCCAACTACATGGTATAACTTACCAAGCAAACAAAACCCAGCGGACTGTGCAATCCGTGGGCTGTTTCCAGACAAATTAAAAGACTTTGACCTGTGGTGGTCTGGGCCTAGTTGGCAAAAGATCCCAGTCTCAGATCACGATTCAAAGATTTCGACATCAGCCCAATATCCAGTTGTGAGCACCTCTGGACTAATAGAGTCAAACCAAATGAATGAATCCGTGATAGAGGATTTAGTTTCAAAATTTTCTTCGAGTACAAAACTTTTTCGCGTAATGGTATTTATTAAGCGATTCATAACCAATACTCGAAACACTACAAAGTTGAAAGGACCAGTCTCAGTTCAAGAAATTTCAGAGGCTAAAAAAACTATTATTAAAATCGTCCAACAAAGGTCCTTTGACTCAGAAATCGCCCTTTTGCAGCGCGGACAACCCGTTGCAAACAATAGTAAATTAAAATCTCTTAATGTTTTTATTGATTCAGAAAATTTATTGCGAGTGGGAGGCAGAATTTACAAAAAACATAACCCTGCCATATGACACAAAACACCCAGTTCTAATACTTAAAATTCACCCTTTTACTTCATTTATAATAAGACATTACCATCTTTATATTCTTCATGGAGGTGTAGACTTAGTGTTAAGTTTAATACGGCAGTCTTACTGGGTTCCTGATGGTAGATCAACCGTTAAAAAGGAGCTTCGAAAATGTATCACCTGTGCTAAAGTCCAACCTTCCCCAATTCAGCAAATGATGGGTGACCTACCCAGTGACAGAATCAACCCTTGTAGACCTTTTCAACATGTCGGAATTGATTACGCAGGCCCTATTCAAACTAAGTGTGATCATAAAAGAAAGGGTATAAAATTTAAATCTTATATATGTGTCTTTATTTGCATGTGCACCAAGGCAACACATATTGAATTAGTGACTAATTTATCCACGGAATATTTTTTACATTCCCTACAAAGATTTATCAGTCGTCGAGGATGTCCTACAGACATCTACTCCTATAACGGTCGCAACTTTGTTGGTGCCCATGCCTAGTTAAAGAAACTGATCACACTTTCAAAAGAAACCCCAGTTCACGATTATATAAGTAACGAACGAATTCATTGGCATTTCATGCCTCCTTACGGGGCCCAACTCTGGCGGCCTATGGGAATCTTCAGTGAAATTGGTTAAACGCCATCTGATTAAGACTTGTAAAGGCAGTTGTCTGTCTTTTGAAGAGCTCAATACTATTCTCACAAGTATCGAAGCGTGCTTAAATTCACGCCCTTTATTCCCACTTTCTACAGAGCCCAATAACTATCTGGTTCTTACCCCAGGACACTTACTAATAGGAGCTCCGCTTCTTCAGCTTCCTGAACAATCTAACAATCATACTAATAAATCTTGTACAAGTTTCTCTTCCAGATGGACACGCCTCCAGCAACTAAAGACCAATTTTTGGAGCACCTGGCAAAGGTCCTATCTTACTTCTCTACAGTCAAGAGTAAAATGGAAAAGCGGTGTTAACCATCTGCATCCCGGAGAGCTAGTCCTAGTCTTGGAGCCCTCTACTCAGCCAGCCCAGTGGAACATGGCCAGAATTCTGGACCTACATCCTGGTGATGAGGGAATCGTTGGAGTTGTAACTCTGAAGACGCCATCGGGAATAATCAAGAGACCAGTGAACCGAATCGCCAGTCTGCTATGCTCACCCCCCTCGCCGGAGGATGGAGGGGAATATTGATTTGCAAAGTAACTGCTAACTGTTATCATTGAACAGAGATGGCAGCACCAAACAATGACTTGAACTTTCTTCGGAATACTATCCTGCGCAGGACAAAAAACTCTTTTGGACTTCTCTGCGCAGGTGCGTTTTGTTTAGGGTTCTCAAAAAATCTCTAATGTGAGGTGCTTGGCACCTTAAACGTTTTAATTCAGTTATTCGAAATGATAAAAATGTGATTCGTATTACTTAAATCTATTCATATCACCTAAAGTCATGTATAAATAAAATGAGTCGCAAAAGCTATATTCGAATTCCAAGTTCGTCTGTGAGCTATTGCCCTTAACTCGTCCCGGATCTGGCAGAGGGTGAGTAGATTAAATTTATTCTCATTGAATCTAATGCATGCTTTATTGATATTATCTAAATGAAAATTCAAATAAATTCAGATTTAGAATTTTAAATCGTTAATCTTATTTGAAATTCTTGAATACAGATATTCTAATTTTAATGTAAATTCAACTTCGAGATTTCTATAAAATGGAACATAGTCATATATTCTTCTTTGGCTTTAAAGCCACTTTTTTTAAAAATTAATATAATTGAATTTAAATTAATATAATTGAATATTTATTAATTTTTATAAGATTTTTTAAAACGAATTTTCTGTTTTAATCTTGTTGTGACATTTTCGCATCCATTTACTGCACCGTTTGTAAACTAATGTTATTTAAATTTTATCGCATGACGTAACATAGTATAATATTAAATTTTTATTAAATGTTTTTTAAACACTTTCGCGACCGCTAACGTTGATTCACGTCATTTGAAAACTGTAACTCCGCTAGTACGCGTTCCTTTCGCAATTTGCATGTTATTTATTTCTTAAGTATATATCCAATATTTTTATTTTTATAATCAAATATTCTATGGATGCAAATAATTTGGTTAGAAAGGATATAATTAAACCGTATATCCATTTGTAATATAAATGTGAATACGGAAAATTTTGTTCTGAAATGCCTTAACTTAAGAAAATAACGCCCGCAGGACCTTACTGTGAAAAAAAAAAAAAAGTGTTTATACAAAATAAAATAGTGGAATTCTTCTTTTTTTTTTTTTAGTTTACAAAATTTGCTATTGAAATAAAGCGCAATATTATTTTATTTCGATTATTCTAATCACTGCGTAAAATTCACATTTATTATGGAAAAAGAATTTAAAACAAAGTAATATGTCTTATTACTTTTAAAGATATAGATCTTACTCATTTAAAATTAAGAATTCATGTACAGTAGATGACTGTATAACCATAGATATTCGTTTTGGGCAATAGGAAATCGTTTTATTTGGGACATACTTTATCAGACCAATTTATGCAAATTTTGTCCAATACTGAAAATTTTTATTTTATTTTATTTTGTTGCTTTGTTTTGTTTTTTATTGTTTCCTAAATAAGGTTTCGATGTTTATAACTTAACCTATTTTTGTGAAATTAACGCATTACAGGCGAGAAATTTTGATGGCATTCCAAAAGAATAATAAACCCCACCCTCTGGCTTTTTCTGAAACAATACTTTACTTTAAAAAATGTTTCTTGTTTTCTTAATTTTATTTTGTTTGTCTCTTAGAACTCTAGCATATATAAACGACTGAAATTTACCGTTTCAACTGTTAATGAAAAAATTTCAGTTATTTAATCATGAATTTGTGAAATAATTTGAAGTTTTAGAGAAAAGTATAAAGGCGTGGCCTATTGCTCAAAATAGGAATGATTTTGAACAGTATCTCTTTTCTATTGAATATTAAACATCCTTTCTCAGATTTTAGTTTAAATCTTGTTATCTATACTTTTGTATATTTTATATTGCTTGTTTGTACGTCTCAAGTTAAATGTAACACTTTATAGCAACACTTTCATTCGGGGCTTACTCTATAAATTAGCAAAATATCCAACAAAAGTAGATAATTTAATTTTTTTTTCTTAAATATTAAATGCTTTTTTTTTTTTTTTTTTTTCTTTTGGCAGCTAAATATTATTATCATTATTATTTTATCTTGCTATCTACATTTTTGTAATACAACATTGGAGGATTCATATGACTCGAGCTATTTAAATTTTTTCGTATGAAGTGACATATTTAACTATTTCACGCAGGGTTGCCAACTCCAAAAACTGAACTCCCTAAATTCAAGTTGAAAGTCCCTTAAAAGTTCCTAAATCTTTTGTGAAAATCCCCTAAAAAAAGTCCCCAAATTTTCAGCTCAAAAACTCAAGAAAACTTCTTTTCTGTTTTTGTGAATCTGCCACCAAAAATCTAATGCAAGTCTTGATCTGATGTATATGTTGTCAGTAAACAAACAAACAAACAATGCAAGTTTTTTTTTTTTTTTTAATAATCCAAACTTTGATTGAGAAACCTCTGGTGATATGAAACATGTGATATTGTATTAATATTTTATGGCGAGCTTTTGTTTTAAACATGCGAAATACGTTTGTAGAGGCGTAAAAAACCTCTCTGTATGTATGGAAAATCTAAAGACATACTAATAACTCTGCTTAATTAAAAAAAAAAAAAAAAAAAAAATAAAAAATAAAAATGCAGAAATAGTTTATTAACTTATTCGTTTTAGTTAGATAGTAGAAAATTTTAAATTAAGACATTTTAATTAGATATTAGAAAAGTAGTCCAACATTTAAATTTTAAGTGAAATGGATTAAAACCATTATTGAAAAAAATTGCACACACTAGACATTACATTAAAAATCATTAAGCATATAATTTCAAACATTATCGATCGGCCTTCACTACCTATAGTTTGAAAAATTTTGTCCCTCCCCCAATGAAAGAAGTCAAGTTACGCGTATGACACAGTATCTTAAATACTTAATTTCAAGTAACCGAAGCATGTATATTGGATGCATTCATATAATCTTAACAAATGTAAGAAAAAAAAAATACATATATTTATGCTTATACGTATAATATAGTTGAGCTGAAAACGAGAATGTGGGTGCGAAAGGGAAGTAAAACACACGAACTCAGAACTAAAAATATACACAGTGAAGTGAATCAAAGTAAATACCGAACAAGTGATATTTATATATGAATACATTTAATTATGGCAATTAATTATGTAGATTTAATTATGCAGATTTAATTTTTTATAGCTACAAATTGAAAACAGAGACCTATCCTTATCATTTATCAAAACACATCGACAAGAATTACAAAATACTTTTATTTATTTTTATTATTTTTTATCTCTCTTTGAAGCACTGGAAAAAAAAAAAAAAAAAAAACATTAAAACCCTAAGCCTATTTTTGTTTAAGTAATAGATATAAAATTCTGCGCAAAACAGAATTTAATTTAGTACAACAGGACTTATTTTAAACTATTCTTCCATATAAATGTATGCAACAACTGTGCTTCATTCAATAGCATCGATTATTATATTCATTTCTTAAAATTTCTTTGGTATAGCTTTAGTATAGAAGTCCCTTGGTGGATCTTAAATTTTTGTTATTATTATATTATATTTTGGCGATGAACTACACTGGCCATCGTAATTGCATTTGTAAAAATCTTGACGAGAAACGTGTGAGGTACTTTGGTGAGAAATTTAAATTCCGTCCAGGAATGCTATATTAAAGCTATTCTATTAATTTAGCGCCATAAATATCTACCAACCAACCATCCAACCAACCAACTATTACTTTAGCACGATTTTTCTCAATTTTATTCTAATTAAATATATATATATATATATTTCCACATTTATATTTTTCTGACTTAAAAAGAAATATATCTATATTAATTCATTTCTTTTTGCAATTTTTTATTTTTATTTTTATTTTTATTTTTTAATATTTTGAAAGTTATTATTATTTTTTTAATATCTTAAGAACCAATCATCGGATTGAACTAAAAAATATATGTTAGTTTGATTTTGTCCTGATTAATAAGTGTAGCAATCCGCGTTTGTAATGATCGATAGATGGTGCTTTTTCAGCTCTTGTTGTTAGTAAATATAATAGCCACGTGTATTTATTATTGTTCTTTTCGTTATTCTACTTAATATTCGTACTATAATTTCTCCGCCATTACATCATGGAAAATTTATTGCTTTTGGAAAAATTATTTCAGTTTATTCAAAGTTCGATCGGAAGTACATTTTTAACTGAAATTGAACAAATATTAGTTTCAAATCATCTGATTAATTCTTTACTTCCATTAGCCGAAGCAACTGAAATTTTTAATTTGTCATTTGGAAATAAATGGAAGCTTAATTCTGGATTTCTTGATCCTTTGGAGTTACACTGTAGCACAAAACAGTGTGTTATCTTTTTTACCGGATTTATTCATTTTTATTCAATAAATATATGTGAAACTAAACATCGGCCAGCAATGGCGGCTTGATGAACGCCGAATTAAAGCATGTTAATTGTAATTTCACCTTAGCCCACCAGAGGGCGAGCATTTCATTACAATCGCGGGTTTCTGACAAAATCTAATAATCCGGACTAAATATCCTGACAGATACAATGAAAAACAATCAGCTTTATATATTTAGATGAAAACAAAACTGTTTGTACATTCATTCAAAGTGATAGATAAAAACTGGTAACGAAGCTGTCTTAAAGAAATAGTACGATATGTCGTTATGGAAAAAGAAAAAAAAAAAAAAAAAATCTAGAAATCCTTAAAATGAGACTTGTCCGAGAAATCTCACTTAACATTTAACACCTTTTGTCATCGTTCCTGCTGCTGCAGAATACACTGGTGATAAAAATCGGTGGTTCTCAAGGCAAAGAAGTCCACGAGTGCGTTCCGCAGGTCACCCTTATTGCCGAAGGATCTCCAACGGGGGTGATTGTTGAGAGAAAGAAACATAGATAATCTATTGCCTCAAGGTCTGGGGAATACCATACATCGCACAGTGCTTCCTAAGCAAGCTGCTGAAAGATTTCCCGGGTCTTCTTTGGCACACTAAGAAAAAGAATATACCACTTTCATCTAGAATAAATAAGTGGTCATTTTCTAAATCCCTTAACTAGAAATATAGATTTCCGAGCTATGCGCATAAGGCTCGTCAATAAACTGAATAGACGAAATGATCGAGAATTTCTAATCTACACATTTCTAGATGGTGAAACAATATTCTGAATATTCTAAATATTCTGAATCTTTTGTATTACGAGAAATTATCGCTTGATTTTCTAGAATTGGGTAATAAATCAAGATTATAATTGCTGAAACCCGCCTCTTGTATTCGTATTTATTTGCAAAGATTTTTAAATAACTTTGCCCTCGAGAATATAGGCAAACGCTCTAGAATTCTAATAGGGTTTCTAAAACTCGCTTTCAAAGGAGACTTGAATTTATAAGGATGACATGGAACTATTTTTTCTAGAGCCACAATTTACATTCTAGATGTCAGTTACAGAATGTTTTCTCAGCGTACACGTGACTTGGAATTGTCGTGCAGGAGCAGCACACCCTTGCGATTAACCAATGCCGGATTTTTCTATAGTAATGCACAATGTACAATCTGCAACTCCTGTGAATGGAGATCAGCAGAGAGGGCCTAAAATAAATGACCAGGTGGAGAAAACCAGGAAAAAATAACCAGGTGGAAAGTGTTCGTGATGCACTACTTGACGACGTGTTTACCCGAAAGAATGCATAATATTTTGTGATCGCAGGGGTGGTCTTTGGTGTTCGGAATAGGGTCACGGGGCGATAACTAAAATCTGGTGCGACTGGATATCTCATAGAGATTCCACTTTTCGTCACCAGTAAGCAAGCGGTCAAATATGGGTGTGTTCAAGTGCTGAGTGAGCAAGGATAAACAGGTTGTCACTTGTTCTTTGTCAGCTGCCGACAATGTATGAGGTATCCATTTGCATAACCTTTCTCAATTTCCTACCCCATGCAGGCGCAGTCTGCCTACTTCAGAGGAAACAAGGAACCTTTCTGCAAGTTCACGACGAGTTACTCGACTATACTTCTCGATAGCTGTTTTCAAGGCCTCGTCATCCATATTGTCATGCACTGTAGCCATCCATTTCGGGGTTTGTCAAGCACTTACGTAATTTCGTTTCTTGTTTGTGAGTACACGAATAACAAAACGGCAGAAACGGCAACAACGTTTTTAGTTACCTTATAATTTTCTCATTAACATAGATTTTGTAAACAATGAATGAAATAATTTAATATTTCGAATTATTCTAAAATAATCGTTTTGTAAAAAAAAAAATCTTTGACGAAATCAAGAATAGAAATAGAAATCAAGAAATAGGTTAGAAGAAAACACTTTTTTTTAAATGATAGCTTTGATTACTTATTTATTTTATTTTTTTTTTGAAAAACAAGTGAAAATTTATTTTATTGCATTTTTTCTATTATTTATGAATAGGGGTTGTTTCAAATACAGATTTCATCAATGAAAGTAAGTGCAGTAAATGATTTTTTTTTTTTTTCTTAAATATTAGGCTTTTTTTTTTTTTTTTAACAGAACACATAAAATGTCGATGAAATCAAAATACCTATTCTTTGTTCTATTTTAAAAATCCTGAATATATATGTTGATTTAATAAAATTAAGTAACGCTATAAAAGTGATTTCTTAGTTAAATATGAATAATATAAAAAATTATCTATTTTTTTTTTTTTTTTTCATTTTTCTTAGATTTATTAATGATGAATATTTTTGATAATAATTACAAATGTAAATCTTAGTTATTAAATGTCAGCTATTCTTATGAATTTTAGTATCCATCAGGAAATGAACTTTTAATACAACACATTCCATGGAATTTTTAAAAGGAAATATTATTAAAGGTTCGTTTTACATTACGTTATTAAATCAAAATATGCAAAAAAATATGTCATAATTATAAAATCTTTTTATAATTAATGAAACATGCATATAGAAAATGTATAGAGAGATATAAAAGAAAAATTAAATCTTATATTAGAGAAACGATGAAACAAATGATGCATGAAATATCATTAAAGAGAAAAGAATCAGTAATGAAACCCATTCATTGAAATTCTTTAGTTAAGACAGTAGTAATTAATTTGAGATTTTTCTTGTTCAAAATCTGACAATATAGTAAATATATATATATTTTTAATTTCTCATTTAAGAAAATTATTCGAAAGGAACTATATTTAAGTTAAAAACTAATCTAAAAGCCAAAAAATTGTGAAACAGTCTGTACGCTTTAAAATTAAATGTTTTCTACTTTTTTTTTTTTTTTTTTTTGAAAGTTTAAACATACAATTTCAAAAACTAGTATATTGTGGCAATCACACACACACACACACACAAAAAAAAAAAAAAAAAATCTTTAATACTCTTCTTATTTAACACCACCACCTATCGATTTTCGTAAATTTTATTTCATAATTGCTATTAACAATAAAGTTTCTACATATCCAGTTTGGTACAATTTCAACAAACATACGCTGAAAAGCAGCCTCATGGAAAATCACAGATGGTAAATAACAGCCGTCCGCTGATATACACCAAAAGTAAATCAGCCTTATTTAATTATTTTTTATAATACTCACGCCAGATACCATCTTTGGTGCATTTATTCGCTACACAAGCTGAGATATAGCATTCCCGTCAACAACGAAACAGCATCGCAGTGCCAGCTGTCAATACGTGTGAATTGAATGATCGTACGGTGCCCTAAAGATTTTTTCATATGGCGAGTTTTGTTAAATTATACTCAGTTGAAGCAGAGAATAACCAACCTAAAAATTGAAGAAATCTCAGCATAGTAGTTCATTTGCGGGGAGATTTGCTCATTTCCTCAAAAAATTACCAGCTCACTATTTTACATTAAAGAGCAATTAAATTTAAATATTTATGAAATTTTGAGCCTTTATTCTCGAGGTAGACCTGCCACAAAATTCTAGTCATATATAGAAGGACATTTCCTAAGAATTGTCAGATAATATACAGTACATATTAAAATGTGTAAATCCATTGAAAATCTAGAGTCAAAAATTTGCAGGAATTAATTTTTTTTTTCTTTTTGAAATATGACATTTTAATTAAGGAAGAAAGTAATATTTTTCACATAATTAGATGAGTTTCATTTTATCTAAAACGTTTCTTATAAAAAAAAAAAAAAAAAAAAAAAAAAAAAAAATCCAAGAAAAATACTTTAAATATTCTTGTTTTATGAATTTATTATAATATATCAGTTTTTAATTTGTAAAGTATGAAAGAAATTAAAAAACTTATAAAATGAAGAAAATAAAATGAGGCTTTTGATTTTGCATTATAGATTGAATACTATGCATTCATGAAAGTAATAACTTAAGTTTATATTTTCAAAAACCTATGTTGATTATCTTGATAGAAAGAAATATTTTTACACAGGCATTGGCTTTCATCGAATGCCGGATTTCTAGGCATTTCGATTTCAAATTATACTTTATGGCACA
Organism: Salticus scenicus; assembly: GCA_963930645.1. NCBI lineage: Eukaryota > Metazoa > Arthropoda > Arachnida > Araneae > Salticidae > Salticus > Salticus scenicus. Next base: position 186,533,862 of record OZ005649.1, read on the forward strand.
GAATAAATATAAAACCAGGTATGTTACTAATGCCAGATGATACGTTAGCTTAAGTTAATGAGTAACTGCAATTTAGATTACAGGTGTAATAAAACGGGACTAATAAAAAGTAAAATTTTATCCAGTATATTTAAAGGAAGATGAAATTAATAATGAGCAACATTTACCTGCGTTTCTTGTTTATTTGGGAAAAGAGAAATTTGTACAGAGATTGCTATTAAAGTTTTTATAGTATAAAACTTGCTTTATTGATAACTGCATTTCTTTATCGTTGAATAAAAAAAGTATTAAATAATAAAAGTTTCAGTTATTCTAATATTGCGTTTTTATTTTATTTTATGAGAAATTTCAACAAAAAGTTATTTTCAACGTATTGAAGCATCGGGAAATTATACTAAATCTGTTGAAATCAAAACAGAACTAAAAGATGCTTTTCGTTGAAACATAGTATATGCGCTATTTCGACCACGGGGAAAGAAATCTGCATAAAAGTTGATAGTTCAAATTTCAACCAGTAAATGACGCTTTTTATGCTGCAACTGATTTTAAATGATAAATTGCGGAAGAAGTCATATTGTTGTGTGTGAAAGTGTGTCCGGTGGCTAATAGACGAAAGATCCAAATTTATAGAATGATGATTCGTGGATAGCAACCAAACCCGATTCCGCCTAGAAAAGACTAGTTTTATTTTTTTATACTAAAAGAATACGAAATAAAGCATTAATTTAATGAGAAAAGTGGAATAGACTGGAAAGTTGGATATGTTGCATGGAAGAAGTTGGCAACTGATTTTAAATGAAAAATTGCGGAAGAAGTCATATTGTCATGCGTGAAAGTGTGTCCGGTGGCTAATAGCCGAAAGATTCAAATTTACAGAATGAAGAATCGTGGCTAGCAGCTAAAACCGATTCCGCCTAGGAAGGACTAGTTTTATTTTTTTATACTAAAAGAATACGAAATAAAGCATTAATTTAATAAGAAAAATGAAATAATTGATGGGTACTTACCCATTCCTCGAACTACCTCGGACCCAGAAATGAAAGTAGACGGCCACATCATTCATCAGACTAGGTTTTGAGATTTTCACTTATTTAATTTGGGCATAAAATTACATTCGTAAAATATTCATTTTAATATAGCCCTTGTCATAACAAGGATACTTTCTGTAAACTTTTTTCTCACAAAAGTATCGATAAATTTCGTTTTAAAGTTTACGAGTCCATACCGAATATGATTAGACGAAGATCACAAAACTAAACATCTCTTTTCTCCGGCAGAAGAAGCGACAGTTCGTAAACTGTCAACTAGCGCCATCTGGTAGCGACCGAGGGTCAACGTCGCCCGTCCGCAACGTGCATTCTCCATCCTCCGGGGGGGATGGACCAGGAAGGAGCATCAGGTGATTGACGAGTCTGTTGGAAGTACCCCGGACGTAGAGTAACAACTCGGTCGATGCCATCGGGACCAGGATGAGTCACCTGCATGTGTGCGAGGTTCCAGGTGGCTGGTTGAGAGGTGGGCTCCTGTAAAAGTACCAGGGCTCCCGGCTGCAAGTCAGCACTACCGGTCCTCCATTTACGCGTTGGTTCAATGAGGAAAGGTATTCCTTTTGCCAGTGGACCCAGAAGATTTTCATCATCTGTTGCAAATTAGACCACCTGCAAGAGAACTTAACACACTGATTAGAATGGAGATGACCCGAATGGTCAGGCAATTGGAGGAGTGAACCTCCAATCAGAAAGTGATCTGGTGTAAGAACACTCAAATAGGGTGGTTCAGTGGCTAGAGGAAGTAACGGGCAAGAATTGAAGCAGCTTTCAATACGTGTTAAAACAGTTTGCATTTCCTCAAAGGTTAAGGCTCTACCTCTGCAAATCTTTACGAAGTGGCGTTTGGTTAACTTTATATATGACTCCCAAAAGCCACAGAAATTTGGTCCATACGGAAGCATTAAAGGCCCATTTATTTATCGAGTTTCTGAATAGTCTTGAACAGCACTGCTTTTCGACAGGTGAGTTAGGTTTTTTAAATAAACTTGAGCACCCACAGAATTTTTAGCATTGCCGGAATAAAAGTCGGAGGGATATCCACGTCGGGCAATGAAACACTGTTGCGAATGAATAAATGCTTTAGTAGTTAGAGTGGATACGAGTTCAATATGTACAGCTCTGGTGCACATGCAAATAAACAGGCATACATATGACTTAAAGAAAGACGCTTTCCAACTCACTCATGAGTTGTTGAATGGGATTCGGATGAATTTTCAAACATACTGTGCAAAGCCGCAGTTCTGTTTTCACAGTGGACCGACCATCGGGAATCCACAAATTCTGACGAATCAATGACAGAATCAGGACCACCCTGCATAGAATAAAGTTGAAAATACCGGATAATCGCCGAAGTGACTGGGTGGTTCTTGGGTATGATTATAGGATATATAGCGTCATAAGGCAAGGTGCAATTTTTTCCGATTCTACCACCAACCCGCAATATATTGGTTTTGTTTAAAAAGGGATTTAATGACTTCAGTTTACTAGTATTTTGAATTGGTTTGCTACGTTTCAATAATGCGATTTCTGGGGAGAATTTGCAGGTTTGAATATGTTGAACAACTGTGTGGCGAGCTTCTGATATTTCACAAGCAGTTAGTGTGTCCTTTAATTTTGATTGGGAGAGTGCATTTGTTATGAATCTTTTAATCCAGGCCATGACATGCAATAACTTGGTATAGGAAGAAAATTTAGTTAGCAGATTCTATGTGCTTGGTGTTTGGAGGGCCGTTGGCTGACTGTGATCGGACATGATGTCAAGAGATGAATTAGTGATGGGTAAAGAAATCTGATTAGGTAATGAGAACTGATTTAGCCCTTCAGGCCCTGACCACCAAAGGTCGAATATAGCTAATTTACTGGGATACAGACCACGAGTGGTACAATCGAAAGGATTGCACTTGCCTGGAAGATGGTGCCAATTTTTTGGAGTAGTTATAGCTTGGATCTTGTTGGCTCGGAGAAGAACGAACTGATTGCCTTTTGTTGGAGGATTTAAAATCCATCTAAAAGTAATAGTGGAATCTGTACAAAGAAAGGTTTCAGCAATCTGAACTTCAAGACTCTCTCCAACAACTGTAACTAGCTTGGCTAGAAGTAACGCAGGAGACAGTTCAAGTTGAGGCAAATATACTGGGTTAAGAGGAGCTATGCGGGTTTTGATGGCAATTAATTTTAACTGAGAATTTGAAAGGTTACTAATGTGTACTACCGCTGCATACGCCCTGTTAGAGGAGTCACAAAAGCCATGGCGGTTAACTCCTCTGAAAATATGTGGAAAAATCTGGGTATTGACAGTTTTTGGAAAACAGGAATTTCCTCATGGAATTTAGTCCAGGTTTGTAAAATGACTAAAGGTAATGAGTCATCCCAGGAAAGCTCAGCCTTCCACACTTCTTGTAGGAGAAGCTTTAGGATTACTGTGGATGGTGACAAGAAAAACAGAGGGTCAAAAATACGTGCAATAACTGACAGAAGCTCACATTTGGTTGTGACTGTTTTTCACTCATGGACTTGGACACGTAATGTATCTGCAGCAAAATTCCAGACCAATCCCAGAATTCGTTGGGCCCCATCTGGGTTCAAGGAATGTGCGGATGACTGATTTAAAATTGTCGGGCAGATGAGCAATTGTATCAAAATTGTTAGAAGCCGATTTTCTTAATTGAAAACCTCCTGCACTGAATAATGTCTGGAGATCTGTAACAAGAGTTTTAGCGGATTCAACCGAATCCGTACCCCCAAGGAAGTCATCAACGTACATATGATCATGAGCAGCTTTGCCTGCTTTGGGATATGTGTCGCGCTCATCATAGAGGAGTTGCTGGATGATCCTCAATGCTATAAACGGAGTACAGGCCTCCCATACGTGACTGTGTTTAATTTATATACACGTAGAGGGTCTGATGGGTTTGACCTCCAGAAGATGCGCTGCATTTGTTTATCATTTTCAGCAACTAATATCAGCCTAGACGTTATTTTCTACGTCACTACATAGTGAGATTTTGTCACTTATGAATTTTATAAGATTAGAAAAGATGCAAGATTGACGCTTCGGGCTTTTGTACATTATAGAATTTAATGACTGCCCGTTAGAGGTGAGTGAGGAGGCATTAAAAAAACCCTCAATTTTTGTGGTTGTACTATGGTCATTTATTACTCCATGATGAGGGAGGAAATAGTGAGGTTGAATATTGAGTTCTTCAGGAGTTACTAAGGACATGTAGCCCAAGGCTGAATACTAGCCATAAACGCCGTGTATTCTTTTTTGAATATGGGCTCACGATTGAATCGGTTTTCAAGATGTTTGAAGATTTTAAGGGTCCGATTGGCGTTTTCGCCTAAATGTTTATTCGGTTGAAGAAATAGTTTAACTACATATCGCCCACTCTTATCATGATGGGTAGTGTCTCTGAATATGATTTCGGCAGGTTCCAAGTAGGAGGATTTTGTTGGTGGAGATATCTCATCCGTATTGAAGAAGTGAATGAAGTTTACATGGATGTGAGAAGTTTTATTTTCGGATTTTTCACTTCGATGATTTTGGACAGCACCACTTAGTAAGAAACCCAATGTGCTCGGGATGAAACTGAGTTCGCCCTTTTTTCCAAGGATAGGTGGGCCAGTTATGAGAAAATGTTGGCCCCAAGGAGATCATCGACCTCGCTGGAGACGGAAAAATTGAAATCAGCCAGTTGAAGCTGCTTGGTTTGTGGCTACGATGATGTTCCCAGATGAAAATTCGGGAGAGAGGCAGTAACCCGACTTACGGTTAAGGGTTTTAAAGACTGATATTGGTCAGCAAACCAAGGCGAGAATTCAATTTTGGTAACATTTAGGCAGGTTTCTGCCGACATGCCGTTAATTCCGAGCAAGCGACGTGAGGTGTTGAATAAAGGCAAATTTAATTCATTTACAACCGTATGCGTAAGAAGAGAATTTTGAGACGCGTTGTCAATTAGGACCTTGCACTGCATAACTTGATTGGTGGGAGATCTAATTTTTGCTGTAGCAATGGATAACAAAATGTGACTGTGTTTACTCCCCGATTTGGATTGAGAATTATTGGAGATGGTGTCGGTGGGAATGCTGACCACCTGTTCTGCAGAATTTGAAGTATAGATATGAAGTGAAGTATGGTGCGTCAAAGAACACACTCTACATTTGATATTAATATTGATTAACCGGATGATTACTTCGTAAACAATTCTCACACAACGATTTTGATTTAACGATTTCGATTTTTCCATTTTTCCTGCACATTCATACGATTAAATTTAGGACATTTGAAAAGCTGGTGAATTTGAAGGTATGCAATACATTTATTGTCTTTAACCAGACTCGAGTTACTAACACTGGTTTTTGGTTTTGTAGTAATTGCGTCCACTGGTTTCCTCTGGGCCGATTTAGCTTTGATTTTAGCCTGACTGACAGCTTCTTTGTCTAAGAATGTGAGGAATGAATTGAGATCTAGGATCGTTTGGGTATTTTCCAAACTAAGTTCCCATCGATGTTGCACCGAATTGTCGAGCTTGGATAACATGAAATTTACAAGAATTAAACCACTTAATGAATTTGACTCTAACCAGAGAGTAGAAAAATTACGAATAGTTTTATTACTCGTATCTATAAGGTTTAAGAATAATTTTGGATTATCGGCTATGTTTATTTTGATTGCAAAGATTTTATTGATTTGAGCCAAATCCAACTGCCGTTTATTTTTTAATCGTTTACACAATATCTCCCAACAATGCTTGAGATTATCGGGCTGCAAGAAAAACCCTCGAATTAATTTTTCAGCATTTCCCTTAACACAAGCTTGGTGGTATTGCAACTTTTCCACATCTGAAATACTGTCATTGTTTAAAATTGACGATTGGGATGTTCCTTGAATGAGATCCACTGATCAGAATCTCTGGAAAAAGAAGGGAGATGTAAACGCGGTAAATTAATGTGAGAATTGTTGAAAGTTGTTTCCCTTTCAACATGTTCTGAATGAGTAGTTTCGGTTTTTCTTAAGAGAGATTTATTTTCCAAAGTTACGAAAGCTTCTAATAAAATATCTCTATATTTCAGCAATGTTTCAAAATTGTCCTCCTGTTCCTGTTCAGAAAAATTCGCAACCGATTCACCAAGTTTCGTTTCTAACAAATTTACCTTTTACTTAAGTACTTTAATCCTATTTGAACCCTTCTCATCGCAATTTTTTAGTTTTTCAACTTTGAAATTGATTTCCCTACACATTTGTTCGAATTGGATTAGCGTTTTTGATTTTGGAAAACCACACTATTTTCTGAGTCATTAGTTTCTGATTTAGATTTATGATTAATACACTGGTTAATATTTATATCAGTTTTTGTAAGGATTGGACAAAGAATAAACTTTCATGGAGCATTATAAGTATAACTAGTGATTCCTAAAATTTAGAAAACAAAGAAACATATTTTAATGTTGAAAATTTTGTAAAAGCTTTCAAATAATACATGAAGAACTGTAGAATGATATTATTTTAAAAGTATTACATAGCTTCATACATTTTATAATAACTTTCTAGATATTTTGTTTGAATCGATTTTGACAAATTTCATTCTCCTGTCTCCCGTTAATACAGGGCTACCACAGACGACTTATTATTATTATTTTTTTCTTCGTACCAATATTCCATAACATAAAATTTATTAGAAATTTATGTAGGCAAATCACACATTGACACGTGTAAATACTTTATTTATTTATTTATTTTTTTCGAAATAGTGGTACAATAATAATAATAATAATAATAATAATAATAAAGTCGCCTGTGGTAGGCCTGTTAATAGTATGGTTAGTGTTTTAAATAATTAATAAATTAAAATGAATATATGAAACCTCGCTTATTTTTTTTAAGTTTTTTACCATATACAGTAAGTACCTCTTAATAAATTCACTGGTTAGTAAAATAAGCTGCTTAATCTGATCAAATTGCCAGGACCAGAATCAAATAAATACAAACTACTTTTATAACCGCTGTTTAATAAAATTAGCATCGCCGGTAAAAAAAAAAAAAAAAAAAAAAAAAAAAAAATCTCCAAGCAGCAAAAATATCATTTATGCATGTGAAACATTTTTTTAATTTGTTTTGTGATTTTTTTATTTTTCGAAATAAGAAAGAAAATGAAACACAACAATCTTTCCATTATCTCTGTCGAAAATTTTACATTTGCACCATAGTTACAAATTAAACACGCCCCATCACTTGTCTCAGTAACAATTTCAAGGAATGTATTCTTCAAACCCCCATGATAAATTACAAATTTGATTTGATTCGCAATTGATAAATCTTTTACTATTATTTTTAATTATTAAAAGACAATTTTTAGTTCTTATTTTTTAATAACTATGAAACAAGAGGTTTAAACGGAAAAGCGTGAACTTTCGGCAAAGTAATGATGATTTTCCTCATAGGAAACTTGACTGTGTTTAATTTACTTATTTTGAAAGAACAATTGATTAATTATCTGTTAAAAGTTAATTAATTTTGTTTGTTAATTCCATTATTCGTTATCTTCTGAAATTACCTTCGAAATTCAGGGAAGTAATATATTTTTCTTGAGTACCGAAACATTCGCCGGATATAAAAACCAGCCTTTTGATAAAATCACTTTGGCTCAGGACGAATGTTATTTCAATAAACGGTGGCTACTGTATTGGCATACAAATAATAATTAAATAAATTACTGTATCTTCATTAATTTATTCATAATAAATATTTTTCTATTTATAGATTTTATCAACAGAAAATACACGACATGAATATATATATTTGAATATTAATTTCTTTAGTGTGATGTTTCGTTATACTTTTTCTTCTTGAAATAAAACAACATCTTGTACATTTGTTTATTGAAATGAATAAGGCAAAATAATTGGATTGAAAAAGGAAGATTAAAGGATATGTAAACATGTCAGTATCAGACAGTGCAGTATAACTAACGCTTTACTCTAATTCCTAAAACGCTAAGCTAACATTTTAAATCTTAATCTTATTACAAGAAAAATATTTTAGAAGCGTCTAAATTTGAAATTTCCAAAAAATAAAAATGCGAGAAAGGAAGATTTTTAGAATTAGATTTGTTCCGGCTTATACGCTTCAATTTTAATAAATTTGCATTTATCTTCAGATGAAATGCAGTCACAAATACATTTAAATTAAATGAATGTTTTTGTTTTAAAGAAACATATTTTTATTTGAAATAAAATGGAGTAAATATGTTTGTTTATCTAAAAGAAGGACAAATAGTAATGGAAACTTTAATGAACGAAGTATTTATGGAGTTAATTAAAAACCCCTTTTTTTTAAAGAATTGCTGTAATATAAGATTAAAACGCAAATATTTTTGAAAAAAGTGTATTAAAAAGTAAATTATCTATTTTAAATTTATTAAATTATATATTTAATATCTATTTTAAATATCTATTTAATATCTATTTTAAATTTATTTCTATATTAAATTTATCTATAGTAAATTATCTATCTGTAAATTATCTATTTTCTATGAATTTGCATGTTTACAAAAAAAGTAAAAAAAAAAAACATACAAAATAAAATATTAAATGTATTAAATAAAATATTATGAAAAAAAAAATTAAAGTATACAAAATATACTATTAAAAGTATTCAAAATAAAATATTATATAAAATATTTCTTTTAATTTTTAGGAAAGGGGATTTGGTGAAACAGAAAGTAATAAAAAATAATGATTCCTTGTTGTAGTGGAAATAATGTTTCTTTTCTTGGAAATGAGATCTGACTTATGACAGATTCTAGATTGTGCATTACAGTTACTGCATCTATTATAACAGGTATGGTGGTGAAACGGGCGATTTTGAAACTCTGGAAATAGTAAGTTACGTTAGGAGTCAGAAAACGAGAGTAGTGTTATCTGGGCAACAAACCTTTGACATTGACCCTGATATAGGTGTTCAGTTGAGATGGCGTCGTGGACCGGTGTACAACGTGCTTTTGCTGTGAAGGCGTTTTACAAAAACAACGACAGCTACGTAGCCGCGCAGCGTGTATTTCGTTCTCTTTACAATCTCCCAAGTCATTATTCCCCAGTTCCGTCGACGCACGCTATCAAATTATGGAACTCTGAGGAAACGGGTAATGTGATGAGAAAGAGGGGTGGAAGGGCGAAACGCGTGTACACACCAGAGAATGTTGTGATTTCAAGTAACTGACATTTTGTGTCGTGACACGTCTGTGCAAGATGTGCAAGTTGTTCAGAAAAATTCTTCACAAATTACAAGCATTGTAAATTCATGTTGTAGTTCTTTATATCGCTGTGAATAAATTTGTATCGCTGGTGGAGGTTTCAAAATCGACCGTTTCACTGCCGCCCCTGTTATACTTAAACCGCATATACATATATACTTTACAATAAAAAAAGATTTTACACATTCCTCTTTAAATAACCGTGAGTTGTTGGTGTATATGTACCCCAATAGCATTTACGGAATTGTTTGCTGATGATAAAGTTTAAATAATTTAATGATGTACCTGTAAAATCATTTGTTAAATCACGTAACGTTTTAGAGGCACATAAAAAGGTGGACTTACAGTTAGAAATAGAAAAATACTTTAGCGACAATGTGTTAATTTACTTCAGTTGGTATTAAATTAAAGAACATTGCCTATATAAGTGCCAAACTTCACTCATTTTATGTTTGAATTGTTTATTCAGAGAAATGTCTAAAATTTGTAGCGTCTAAATTTAGTCTCCCGGTTAGGAGCGAAAATGCTTCGTCTTTCGATGGAACTCTTCCTCACTATCTTTTTTAAAATACAGTGTCTCGTACAACACGGTAGCAGAGATGACAAATAAATAAAAAAGTTTTATTTTTTGACACCACTAAATTTTTAGAGTACCAATCTATTGGTTCATGCACTCGATTTAGTTTTTCTATAAAGCAGTTGCTTTGATACAAAATTAGTGGTGTTAAAAAATAAAATTGTACTATTCATGAGGCAAACTTGCACCTGGATTGCAGGGTTGCCAGATTTGGCCTTTTTTTTATTCAATAGTCACCAATAATTTTTATTTGTAACGTTTGGTTAATTACTTCGAAGACTGGTAGTCTATTATGTATATCAAATGTCACTTGTCAAAATTATTGGTGAAAATTGAACAAAAAAAAAAAAAAAAAAAAAAAAAAAAAAAAGGCCAGATCTATCAACGCTGCTGCATTGTACGAGACTTTACTGTAGTCTCTACAATTCAACCACAAAATATTAATGTAAAAATATTCGAATATTTCAAAGTAAAGATAGGGGTACTGAAAACGCGAAATACTGTCACCCCTTCACTCGTTATGAAATCTTAGTATTTAACAGGGAGCAGCCCCCGCTAATCACTATTAGAGCGATGTTGAGCGATTCAATGTGGAGACAAAGGGGACCACTCCGAGGTTTATTAAAAAAAATATATATATACAAAGTTTCGCCAGGCTTGTATCCCAAGACCGACAAAGGGCGAGAGAGGTTAAAATAATAATTGAGCGAAAAGTTCTTGGTTTGAATTGATTCTGGTCGATAAAGTTCATTTAGTGTTCATGAGGTAAACAGATGAAACATATTAAGATAAGTGTTGTGGTGCAATCACCTGTTGCTGGGCGTGCGCTCCTCGCAAGGGGCAACAGGTTACTGATCGTTGAATCTATTTCTACAGCAGAGCATGTTCATGATACTCTTGTATACGTTGCTCTTGAGGAGGTCTAGGTTCCTGTCTGAGCCAGTAGGCAGTGTTATTGATAACAACATTAATCAGTGGCATTTTATATATCCATTAGTAGGGTGATCGCGCTTGTGATCGAATGCTTAAAATACTGATAAAAATTTTAAGCTTACCGGATGGCGCTGCGATCGAATTTTTTGTTCAAATCAAAGAGTTGATTGGCTTTTCCCAATTTCGTCTGCTTAGTCACGTGATCTAATCACATAATTAATCGATAGGTAGTGTTTCAAGCAATAAAATCGATCGCACTGTCCTCTGGTGAGAGGCTTAATTTTTAAGGCACTGATTTGCCGGTCGTTTTCCCCACTATGTATTCCAGGCGCTGTGGTATTGGTACGTACTAAGAGATTTTCAGTGCTTTGAGTTACGTGATTGGGAATCATATTTCCCACCAACAAACTTTGTTGGTTTCGTTGATTTTGTGATGGTCGTTTCAGTCACACATTTTTCATTCAAAAATTTACTCTATTCGTCCATCCTTCAATTTTCGTAAAAATGTACAGTGAAAATTTAATTTTAAAAGTAGTTTTCCTCTTGAAATTGTTCATGGTGTGAGCAGGTTTGCACGCTTATTATTTAAGCACATATAATTAATTTAAAATTAATAAATATCTAATCATAAATTAAAATAAATAACCTTTATTATTAATCGTAAAGTTTTCATTAATAAACTTAGTAATCTCATTTTAAAATAATGCAACTCATTAATGCCACAGAACTGGCGTTTTAAAGTAATAAGTACAAAACTTTTAATAAACGCCATAAAATGCAATAATCTCGCAAGAGCTTTATCGATGATGGAGCGATTATAGCCTCGAGAAAGAGCAAGTGCTTTTAAATAATTAATTTCTTTCGAGAACTCTAGACGGATCAGAACAAATGTGTAAGGCACGAAAAACATAAGTATAGAAAGCAAACATTTTCTGTTTAAAGGCGTGGTTGGCGAGAGCATGCGGCAGAAGAGAGACAAAGAATGGCTTTCTAACGACAGTGGTTGAGAACAGATCCTTGTCTTTAGACACACAAATGTCAAGGAAAGGCAAAAAGCAATCCTTTTTAATCTTGAAAGTGAATTGAATGCATAGGTCAGTCGAATTGACAAAAGAAAATAAACTGGAAAAATCGATATTAGAGGGAACAAGAACGGAAGTGTCATCAACATACCTAAACCAATGAGGAAATTTATATTCACTGAAGAATTTTTTTCAAAATAGTGCATATAAATGTCGCAAAGCAAAGGAAAGGGAGAACTGCACATTGCCGTAACTTCATTTTGGGAATAATAAGTACCATTAAAGATGAAGGTAGTTTGCCTGATAGATAAATGAACTAAATTCACAAACTCCCCGATTTCAATAGAAGAAAAATGGAATTCCCGTAAGCTCCTCTCTAAACAAACCAGAGCATCCTGAATTGCATTTTATGGCGTTTATTCAAAATTTTGTATTTATTAATGCAACTCATATATAAAGCATCTTAAATTTAGTTTAATTTGCAATGTTCCCCGTAAAGAATACTATCTTCTTCATTTGCAATTTAGACCAAACTGTTTATATTTAAAAGTGATTATAAATATAATTCGATTTATATTTTTCCTTATAAAAACATAAAAATTATTATCATTCGTAATTTATTTCGGTTTTGTTTATCGTTAAAAGGCTATTGACTTTATTTCACGCCTTATATGGATTCATTTGTGGACCAAAATCAGAGCCTGATTAAGGGGGAAGCATACATTATTTATACTTACACCGTTATTTTTTAACAAGTACTTTCCTCCTATAATAAACAGAAAATTCTCATTAAAAATTATTTTAAAAGAATTCTGGTGTCTAATAACGGTGAGTAAATTGGATTGTTTTACACCATTCATTTTTTATAAAAAATATTTTCTCGTCAAAGCGTGGAATTTCTATGACATGAAATAAAAAATAATTGTAAAAATATTTTGGTGACAGCGGAGATAATGTGTGCTTCCCCCTTAATCAGGCTCTCACCAAAATAAATCTTAATGAATTTATTCTCAGTCTAAATGGCGCTTGACAAATATAATCATTTTTCGTCTGGCATCTGCTAACGGATTTATGTTGTCGACTCAAGTTTAAGTTTGCTATTTTCCAACCGTGTGTCGTTTCATTTTCAAATTTTCCCATACTGTTCACGTGGAAACAAAACAAAACAAAACCGTGACAGATCACTGATTACACAAAATAAATATTTCTGTTAATTTTTCCGGTAGTCAAAAGGTGTTGAGTTGGCAATTACAGTTCTGGCGCATAAATTTTATATTGCTATCATTTTTGGCATCTTTTAGATTTGTGATTTCGCAATCGCCACGTGAGCATTCGTCTACTGACTGAAGTTAGACAACATCTAAAAATTTTTTCCGTCTCTCTCTCCCTCAGTCCTCTATCTTAGCTACAGCAGTCTGAATAACGTTTTATGTTACAAACTTTGATTATACTCAACTATTAAGAGAATATACCTTTTATATCCTATTCTTGTTTAAAAAAGTCTTAAAATAAAATTAAGTTCTTTCCTTTAATTTCAAATTATTTATTTTTAAAATAGTATTCCAAATTAGGAGTCATGTGGTTGTTGCATCACGATTACAATCTATGGCATTCTTTGGAGAAATACATAATAAAAACCTTTAAATACATGGCTAATTTAAAGACTTTATGCTTCCGAAGATCTATTTTCTATTATGTAGTGTTGCATTCCTATTTAAATATTAGATGATGCAAAGTTGTATAGATGACAATATTTCAATTTATTCCGGAGTATTTTAACTCCGCCTTTATTCCATACCACTTATTTTTTAAGAGCAATTTTTTTCATCTTTTATCAAAGTTGTATATTGGAGGAAACGTTTCTATAAATAAAGTGGTACAAAATAAAGGCGGGGCTAAAAATACTCCAGAATAAATTAAAATGTTGACATCTATGAAGTTGCATTCTGTCCTCATTCCAGTAAAAAAACTGTGAAAACTCGCGATTTTATTATTAAGATTTCTTTTCTTTTTCGAGTAATGCTATTGCACAATTTGGATGATGTCTTTGGCCAGGTATATGCTAAAAACAAGAGTTGCCAACTTAACCTGGAAGATTGTTAGTACCGCCTCCTTTTCCACACCACTTAAGTTTTAGAGTAATTCTTTTCAATTGTATTTACGATGAAAAATACTCAAAAAAGAGACTGATGTGGAAAAAGGGGCGGTGCTAAAAATCCTGCGGAATGGTTGGCAGTTCCGTAAAACTGTAAAACTTCGACGAAAATTTATACCTCGTCTTATATGGCGACGTATAAATTCTTGCAGGGAAGGTTTTAATTCGAAATAAAATGTTTTAATTAGAAAATTGCATTTTAATTCCAAAAGACATTCTTTTGGAATTAAAATGCAAATAAATAATTGCATTTTCTCTTCATGTTTTTTCTCTGATTATAGAAAAGAAAAAGTTTTAAGATATCTGTGAATGAACTATATTAGTCAGTAAAAATGAAAAATTTCTGGAAAATGTATTATAAAATTTTCAAGAAAAGTTTAAAGCGTACGCTAGTTCACTTAATCTATTTATGTAAGCAATGATTAACTACTTACACATTTAATAACTCCAGGAAATTATACTTAATTGAATTTATAGAAATAAGGAAGCTATTCGATTATCTATTTGCTAATGAAGATTAATGATTCTGAACGGCGAAAATTAACAATAGATCAATTTAAATGAGTGTTTTCAACATAACAGTTTACATGTAAGTTAACTTAACGTGAAATTTAAACCCCAATATTTAATTTTAAAAGCAGCAGTTATAATTTGGTTAAAGAATAGACAATTTTTCTTATGTTGCCGAATTTATCGAATAACTATAAAATAAATTCGACTAATGCAATAGCTTTATTATAATATTTCAGTTAAAAATTTGAAGATTGTAATTATTTAAAAAAATGCTTTCTAATATTGTTTTTCATAAAATGTAATTTAGAATTTAGGCTTCCAATTTCCAGAATTTAAACTCTCAAGGTAATTCAATTGTCAAAAGATAATTCACTGTATTATCGTATGATAAATACAAACCTGGCAACAATTTAATTAGTATTCCTTAAAAATGTTAGTATCCGCCCCTTTTTTCGTAACTTTTTTTTTTTTTAAGTATATTTTGTTTCCTTATTCAGTTGCATACTTTCCAAACATCTCATTAATAACCGTACAATTGTTAACGCCTCCTGAAAAAACGCCCCTTTTCTCACACCAATATATTTTTAGAATAATTCTCTCCAAATGTTGTTATGATTAAATAAGAAAAAAATTACTCTAAAAAATTATTGGTGTGTAAAAAAAGGCGGGTACTAAAAATTGTACGGTTCATAATGAGATGGTTGGCAAGTATGCAGTTGTAATTACATTGGAGCATAGATGCCAACATTTTAATTTATTCCGGAGTATTTTTAGCCCCGACTCCATTTCACACCACTTTATTTATAGAATTTTTTTCTCCAATGTATAACTTCGATAAAATAAGGAAAATCTTCTTTAAAATTATAAGTGGTATGGAATAGAGGCGGGATAAAAATACTCCGGAATAAATTAAAATGTTGGCATCAGTGTTGGAGAATATTACTCTAAAAATACAGTGGTGTGAAAAAAAAGGTCGGGTACTAATTACATACGGACTGCTGTATAGATTAGTAAACTAATCTATACTATATCTATACAGAAGTAAATACTACTGTACGGACAGTGTAATGTTACGGACTACTAATTAGATAGTTTTCAGGTATGTAAATATATTTTTCCTAATTTTAAAAGAAAATACTTTCTTTCAATTTAAAAAAAACACGATAAAAGTAAATTTTAAATCAAAGTGAAGCAAGATTTTTTATTTTATTAATTTATTAACAAATAAATTTCTAAATATTTTTGTAAGTATAAAAAAATTTTAAAAGAAAACATTTTTTTTTTTTTTTTTTTTTTTCTGCAAAATTACATTGTATATTTTTGTTATAAAATAGAACTATTGTAGTCTCTTCTATTATTTAAAGAATTTTAATTAGTGTACAATATTGAACTATACAAAATACGTTAAATTTTTTTCTCATATACTGATAAATATTTCGCAATAATCTATTTATATAAAGTTGAAAGTTTGCTGTGGTATCTGTCCGGATTTTTAGATCGCTATACAAATCTACAACTTTCAACAGAACGCTACGAAAATTAGTACACTTAGTAATATGGACAAAATCTAGCTAATGCCATATTTTTTCAGTTCAATCAAATATTTGGTTAAAAAGATACTCTATAAAATATCCATCTGAACTTTTAAATTATTTTTTAAAAAATGACAAAAATTGATAAATAATTAAATAAATTACAAATTCGCGGCACGTGAATAAATAAATAAAGTTTTATTTTTTACTTTTTATTTTATTATTTTCATGTAAGTAAATATATCTTTATATATATATATATATATATATATATATATATATATATATATAATAAACTTTTTTTTTTAAATTAACTGTTTAGTTGTGGTTTTATTCGCTTAAGCTATGTCAATGAGTTGAAATTGATCTCATTAAGATTTTAATCAGGTAGTACATGCAGTGATTCATTTTACTTCTTTCTTTTAATTCCATTAAATTATACTCTCAGTTTTAAAGTTTAAATAATTTTGATTCTAAAATTCAACGTTCATATAAATAATTAATTTATGTTTATTCTCACGTTTAGTATACATAAACAAACAAACAAAAAATAATAATTAATGCCTCCAAAAGTGCGCCTTTCTTATGTAAAAGTTTATTGCTTACACAGAAGTTATGTAGATCTGTCAACTTACTTCAATGACCTCCTGGGTTGAGTTTTGAATCCATTTATTTAAAAAGTTCAGTTGCAATATCATAAAACTGGAAGATTTTAATTTTAATTCCATCTCATATTTTCTTAATTTGTTTTTTCTTTAATTCAAAAATTTTATTAGCACTACTTCAACCAGAGCAGCGCTGGTTAGACCTACTAGTTAATATATATAAATGATTCTGTTATAGCATGCATATTAATAATTATGAATACTTTTATTTCAATTTTAAAGTGATTACGACTACTATTTAGTTCAAAAACAATTTATAAAAAAGAAAAAGAGAGAAGAAATAACAGAATCACATTTTGATTTATTTCGCTTTTAAGTTTCATAACATTGAATCGTAATTACTATTGATACAAAGTAATCAGGACTTATGATATGCATTGTTTATTGAGCAACTATTTATTAATTTATCGTAGACAGTTATAACTAGAAAAATAAATGTCTTTTTGCTATGTGCTTTTCTTTCATAGTGTTATTAGAATATATATTCCTAGAAAATATATTTCCCTAGAAATGAAGTACCTTATTAAAGCTGAATTGTAGAAACTAGTTTAAAAGTTCCTTCCCGAGAAAAATAAAAGTTTTCAGATTCTTTCAACGAAAGATTAGGAAAAACGAAATGATGTTAAGCATGCGAAGAAAATGAGAATATATACTGTTTAACTCTTTTATTCATGGAAGAAAAATTATTAGGATAGCTTTTACTTTTATTTTTTTTCTCAATGTTTTTTTAAGGAGAGGTAGAACTAAGAAAGAAAATATGAATTTTAAAATGCAATATTGAAAATCAGATAAATTAAATCTTTAGACAGACATTTTGTAATTATAATATATATGAATGATTTCACTAGAGTATGCATATTAATAATTATGAATGTTTTATTTTTATTTAAATTTAGAAATGGTTATGAGTACCATCTAATTCCCACCAAATACATTCTAGTATCTAGGAAATACATTCTAGTTTATCTTTCGTTTAAATTTCCTTACAGTGAATCGTAATCACATCGATGCAAAGAAATTATGATTTATGATATACATTGTTTATTGAGTAAATATTTATTAACCTCTTATCTGTCGAGGAAAATTTACGAGTTCTGCTTCCCGTTGCCACAGTTTTTCACACAAGCGCGCGTTCCACTGTACCAGAAACATTCCATTTTAGATTCCTCCGGCTTCCCTCTTCTCTGAAATAAGTAAATCCGTCGTAAACACCATCAAGGTCACATTTAAGATCATTTTATTGCATTCCAAAATCATGGAACTAGTTTCACTGGTAGCAGCGCAACACAAAGTATCGTACTTCCGAAAAGCGTATATATACGCCCGGGGCAGTTAACGCATCGGCTTAGTGAGACAGATATGCACGCCCGGGGCAATTAAGGAGTTAACTTAACGCGAAGAGTTATAACAAGTAACATAAATATCTTTTTTGCTAAGCTCTTTTTTCTCATAGTATTATTAGAATATATTTCCCTAAAAAATGGAACACCTTATTGAGTCTGAATAGAAGAAGCTATTTAAAAGTTCTCTCTAGAGAAAAATAAATTTTTTTTTGATTCTTTCAACGAAACATTAGGAAAAATGAAATGATGTTATGTATGTGAAGAAAATGAGAATATATAACTGTTTAACTCTTACCTTTACGGAAGAAATATAATTAGGAGAGCTTTTACTTTTATTTTTTTCTGAATACTGTTTAAGGAGAGATAGAACTAAGAATTAGAAAATATGAATTTTATAATACAATATGATGAAAATCAGATATTTTATTATTTAATCCAAATTTTTAGATAGATATTTCGAAATTATAATATATATGAATGTTTTCACTATAGTATGTATATTAATAATTAATTTTTTTTTTTTTTTTTTTTTTTTTTTTTTATTTAAAAATGGTTGATAAAACCGTATAAAGTGAAAATAAAATATTACATTTTTAATCAAAATCTTTAGATAAATTAGAAATAGTAATTATCCTTTAAAATATTTAGAAATTCTCAATTTTATTTTCCTTTTAAAATGATAATTTAATTTCTTAAAAAAAAAAAAAAAAAAATCCTGTTGTTTATTTTAACTGTTATTTTTTTATTTCATTTTTAAGAATAAATATTTATTTAAAAAAATGTATTTTATATCATCACATTTTAAGAACAGTAAAAATTTTAGTTGCAAATGAAAACCGTACATATTACATAAAATTATTAATTTTTTACTATATTTAGTTTTTTAGTTTGTGTTAAATGTCATTTTCTTTTACATACTTAAAAAATTATATACATTGATTAAATTTATATAATTATATACGTTGTATTTCTTATAAAATTTGTAAATTTTTAAGTTCTAACTAAAGGTAAAGATTAAAAGAAAATTTCATAGATTTCTTTTCTTTTCTTTTTTTATTTTCTCTTACCCATAAGGTAGAGAAAGTATTGTTTTTGGGTCAAATTTTCGAACACGAGATTTCGTTATATTTACACGTTTTGAGGTCCCCTGAATACGAAAATCATGTTTTTAGCAAATGGTCTGTGTGTGTGTCTGTCTGTGTGTCTGTGTGTGTGTCTGTCTGTTATCAGCATAGCTCAAAAACAAATTATGGCAGAAAGATCAAACTGAGTATTCTAAATGTTTATCATATAAGGATGCTACACTAAACTTTTCGTTAAGATCAAGCAAATGGTTCGTGTACAGGGAAAATCAAGAGAATTCTAATACATTACGTCTATGAAATTGCATATAAGTAGAGTTTAACGTCTATAGACTACACTAAAACAAATGAAACGAATACATATTTTTTGCAATAGAGATAGTTATCTGGGAAATTTTTTTTTTGTGTATGTAGGAGCCTCGCCTTCCCTCCTCGAGGGGAGTAAATTTTCATGATGGGTATCTTTCAAAAGAGCTCTCCAATACTTTTAAAACGAATGGTTGAACCATCGATCTGCGATAATTTAAAACAAAGTTATCATTTTTTTTTTTTTACCTTTAACGAAAAAAAAACTTAAAAAAAATCGTTTTTTTTTTTTTTTTTTTTTTTTTTTTTTTATAATATTGAGAATAAAATGGACTTTTTTGGATATTTGGTGTTATACTACTTCTCTAATATGGAAATCGTCTGCATTATCATAAAAGATAATTTTTTAAAATAATAATTTTAATAAATTATTTTTAAAAAACAGAATTATTTTTTAAGAACCGACTTAAATTCTATATAAATGTAGGTGCATTAATGAAACGGGGGTTGATGGGGGCGGTAGCCCCCCTCACACAGAACTAATTATCATATAAAACTCTTCAGAAGCCTAATATGAATTGTTTAACAGAGGTTTACATAACAGTACTCGTTATCTTACCTTTTAGTCTGCAACCTGTATTTATAGTAATAAATTTCAGGATAAGAGAAAGTCGTGTGAGTGACACACCAGATTATTTAAACTGTATAATAGCAACTTCCTTTTTTTATTTATAGAAATGAATACTCGATTGTTGCCATTAAAATTTAAAAAGAAAAACTATTTTTTACTACAAATTTACACACACACCCACAAAAGAAAAAAAAAAAGAAAGAAAGTAAGAAAAAGAAAAAAGTGTATGAATTTGAAAATACAAATTTTAAATTCAGTAAAGTGAGATCCATCTTACATTATCAACATTTCTCGTTAAAGAAAAAAAAAAGAGTGTACCATCGTCTCTTTTTACGTATAAAAAATGTCACCTATAGAAATCGCGCTGGGATATGAGTAATGAGAGATTTTCTTGTTATTCAAAGGAATTCCATTCAGTTTATTAATGCTAGACAAGAATATAGAAGGCTACATATAAATATTATAGTACTTGGTCATGAATCAAAGAATGATAGATCATACAGTATATTTAACATGTTTTTGATAGAAAATGTTTTCTTATATAATTTTTTCGCTCACACCTTTATTCACTAAGGTTTTACCCCAATTTAAGATTTTCTGTGTTCATATTCCAAACTATACGTACATATTTGTTTTATTTATATAATTTTATTTCAATAAACGTTTTCCCACATACGGATTAATTATATTAAAAAAAAAAAAAAAAAAAAAAAAACTTTGTGTATACATTTGCTAGTGTTTATTTGTATAATTGATACTCTTCATTGTACAATCTTCATTGTACTCTTCATTGTACAAAGTTTAAAATATTCAAAACATTTTCAAGGCATAATTTGAATACTTGCAAGCAAAGTATTTGGTTTTCTGTGCCATTGTGAACACTATCCTAAGAAAATCTCAACTAGTTATGTCCAAATCGCAAATGAAAGAATAAAAGTGAGATGAAAATACGTAAAAGATTTTTTGAAAAAACAACTCTTTCATTCTTAAAATCCAAGTATGTGGTGAAATCAGTAGTGTTAAGTGTATCAGTGGTATTAAGTAATTAATAATAATTAATAACCACAGTTAACGTTTAATGATGGAGGATAGTGATTACAAAAACAATAGTTATTTGTATAGCTATATATAGCATATATATGTGAGATCTTCGTTTGGTGTCTAGAGGTGGGGTCAATGATGAGATGGAGATTAAACTACGGCACATTTATCAGAAGATACACAAAACACACATTGCACATAAATATTATTATAACAACAGATGTTCACTATTAACCAACTACTAATTCCTTGGCTTAACGCACAAATCAAGAAGCCCACTTCATCAGAATATCACAATAAAGTACTTAAGTCAATAAAAAGCACCTACGCGTGCTATAGCACATATTGGGAATAGAGTATTGAGACTTCCATGGCACTACCAAACTACTAAGAACGTTTCACGCGCTAATTAAAAGAAGATGACCACATCAGCCATCACGCTGACGGTCTAAACAGCTCTCTCCACGATTAGCCGGATACTAACGAAATTTTCTGCTTGTCACCTCGTTCCTGGTTACATCAGAGACAGCGCCATCTGTTGATCGGTTGATGAGATACTTCCTACATATATATATTAAACACTTTACATAAATATATATGTATATATATTTAACTCTTTGCCGGCCCTAACGCTCTAACGCGCTCTAAACAATGTTGTCAAATTTAGGGATTCTTTTGTTCATCTACTATCAGTAATTTTGGGGAGTGATATTTGGATAAATGAATATTTCGAGGTGTGACAGGGTGATATAATTAAAGTTACGATTTCAAAACGCTATAATTTTAAAACCGCCCATCAGAGCGATTTAATATCTTACCAGAGCAATCTTGAGGCAATGAAAATTTTTTGGGGGAAGGAAAAAAGTAGTTCCAACATGTTCCTATAGATGGTGCTGTCAGGGTATTGTCATGAAAAACGTCTAAATGGACTCATTAAACACAAGAATGTTGTTAGCAACACAATGGAATACCAGGAAACAATAGACTTCAAGGGTTTACTGCAATATTTTTAGCAAAAAGACAAGAATACGTGTTTACAGCGGAAACTGTCATAGTGAAAAGAGAAAAAGAGGAGTTTCATGAATTAAGTTCATTTTGGAACTATTTTTTTTTTTCTTTTGCCAAACAAAATTTCATTGCCTCACGATTGCTGTGGTAAAATATCAAATCGTTCTGATGGGTAGTTTTAAAATTGTAGCGTTTTGAAATCATAACTTTAGTTATAATCACCCTGTACATAATGAACGAATAACCATCAAAGTGATTAGACAACCGTTACAGTTAAAATTTAGTGGTGGATATTCAGTAAAAAGTCCTAAAATTTGGTAACAAGCGAAATTAAGTAGGACCAGCAAAGGGTCAATACGTAATAATAATAAAATGCACTAATGAAAATAGACTTTTTCTTGACGTATCGGCTACTAATTATGGTCTAAAACCGTGGGTTTATTGAATTTTTATGTAAACAAAATGTGTGTATGTAAACAAATGAGTACACCATAAATTTTTTTACAAATGAATAGAAAACTTGTCTGTGCATAAATTGAATAGTAATAATAATATTAATAATAATAAGTACATACAAAGATTCCTTTAAAATATATATATATATTATTTCGCTTTTTTTTTTTTTTTTTTTTTTTTTTTTTTTTTTTTTTAAGGACTGAGGACTAAATCTGGGATTTTTACGGCGTCATTTTTCGATAATTGGATATTTATCGAAATCATTTTTTGATAGTTGGACATTTGTTGAAATCTAAAATTTATCGAAAATATAATTGAATAATTTGAAAATGATGTTATAATTTGAAAAAAAAAAAAAAAAACTAATAGTCCTCCATCCTAAACTAAATTCTACTTTTGCCAGAATTTCTTTTTTTGAAAGAAAAATAATAGAAAAGAAAATTAATTATATTTAGTATCGAAACAAACGATATCGAAAAAGTTTTTTAAAGTTTGGAGTGCATCATTTCATGCTAAATTTTTGAAATAGTATGAAAATATAACTTATGGCATATTTGAAATAAGAAATGTTAAGCTGTATCTTTTAAACATGTGTTTAGTGTTCATGTATTTAGTGTTTGAATTATATATATATATATATATATATATATATATTGGAAAGAAAAAGAAAAGAAAAGAAAATTAATAATAATGAGTATCGAAGCAAATTATATCGAATAGAAACTTTCGCAATAGCTGACGAGCCGATAACAACATAATACTTCGAAGTCCGATTTTCTTTTTTTTTAATAATTTATAGTACTTATTTGGAAAAATGTTAGTATATAGTAGAAAGCATTAAAATAATGAAAATTTAATGAAAACATTTTGTTTTTTTATTTTTTTACATTTGTACATTTTTGCATTTAGAAAATTCCCAGCTATTAAAATTGTTTTGTTAATATATATATATATATATATATATATATATATTATTTTTTTTTAACATTCGGTTTGTAATAGGCTTTTTTACTCTTTATTTTAGTTATTGTTTATTTATTTATATTAGTTTCACCCAGTGTTTGAAACGGGACCACTTTTTTTGCAAAGCATCTCGTAAACGGAATTAAATTGCAACAGAGTAGCGTCAATTGTTTGTTGATATGAATACAACGGGAATTAGCAGAGTTTTACTTAAAATACTTAATATACTTAATAATTTTACTCTAATTTCGGTACACTGTAGAGGCTGAACCTTTCCGGAAATGAGAGGAAATCACAACGTGGAAGCGCCCCCTGTTTGGTGATGTAGCCCAAAAGCTAATCGGTGCCAGTTCAAACCAGGGTCGAACAAAATATCAAGTTCGGTTAAAGTAAGTCCACTAGTTCATAAAGTACAGTGTTCGCGCCCAAAAAGACAGATATTTTTCTAAAAATGGTCGAATTGAGTTCAGGAAATCTCAAAATGTGTAATTCGATCAAAAATTGAAAATTGAAAAATTTTCTTAATCTCATACTTTCTTCTTATATATGCAGAAGCTAGAATAAAAATAAACTTTTTTAAAAATAAAAAGTCTATTTCAGTTAATTCAAATGCAAGAAAATCTCAAAACGTCTAAATTCATGAAAAACCGGAAATCGTAATTTTTTCCGTATCTTCTACTTTCTTCTTATATATGCAGAAGCTAGTAAAAAATCCACTTTTTTTAGAAATAAGTAGTCATTTTCAGTTAAATGAAATGCAAGGAAATCTCAAAATGTGTAAATTCATCGAAAACCGGAAATCAAAAGTTTTTCAAAATCTTAAAATTTCTTCTTATATATGTAAAGATTTACGCAAGCGAAGTATGACGTCACTGACCGTCGTTGTTACTTGTCCATTGGATTTTTTGAAAAAAATTATTAAAAATTGAGGAAAATAATTTCCCAATTTTATTCCCCATGTTTTGGTGTAATTAAAAATTAGCCATCGTGCACATGTATTACATTAAGTTATTTTGCTGTCAAATTCGCAAAATTTTAATTTTAAATTTCAAAACTCTACAAACAAAATGTGTATAGATTTGATATCTGTTCGTCTTTGGTGTTTTGTGTATTTGGCGATCAAAAATATAATAAGAAAACATAGATGCCAGATGTATATTTTTGTAATACATCTGTATTCTACGAAATATTGTTTCATATTACTGACTTATCATTATTAAAATAACTATGATTTTTTAAAGGAATTAAATACATTCTCTAAGTAATTTGGCGATCTTTTATTATTATTATTATTATTTTCCACTGAGGACGGCAGATATCAAACCTTCTCCTTTGAAATGAGTCTCATTCCATTGAAATTAAATATTTATGTTTATATTCGAAAATTGTCTGTCATTTTATTATTACAGAGTTTTGAAATACAAAATTGAAATTTTATGAATTTTACAGAAAGAGTAACACTCAATTTAACACACACAGACAGTAACTTATATATAACTATACCCAAATACGGGAACTGAAATCGAGAGATAATTTTTCTTAATGATAAAAAAAAAAAAAAAAAAAAAATCCAATGGATACATAGGAAACCTTTTGCTTCGCTCCACGGAGGTCAATGACGTTATCACTTTGCTGGTGTATAGTAATAAATATATTTTTTTAAAAATAAGTAGACCATTTCAGTTAATTGGAATGCATTATGTTTTTGCTTAAAAATATGTCTCAAGTAAGAGTTGATATAAATCACAAAACAGAAGAAGAAAAAAAAAAGAAAGAAAAGAAAAAGAAATTATATCTTCAAAAAAAATTAGAACTCTCATAAATCAAATCCTTTTTTAACATGCGTATGTCTTCAACAGTATAAACTTTCGATCTGTCATTCATTCACTCAAATTTCTACCATCTAATGGATGTTTTCTCTTAGAATAAAAAATTTATAGTCGAGAGTTAGTGATGCTACATTATACAAATCACTGTGTCTATGATTTTAATTGAGTTTTCAGAAATTGCCACACTTAACAACTTTCTATTTTAGGTATTTTTTCAATATAAGAGAATATGTGTATAAAATGGAAAAATGCATAAAAATTAAAAGTATTTTTAAATACCTTTCTGACATAGTGAGAAAATATTTTTTGTATTCTGCACATCTAGTTTATCATACCTTTCGAATGATACCATTTCAGTCCTCTTCTCCCATAATTAATATATTAAAAGTGTACCTCAAATTTCATGCTTGCCTATTAATACATAGAGTATTCATTTCATAAATCTATGTCAAAAATTATATTTTAAAACTGATGTGAATAAAATAAGATGTTATACGGTAATGAAATCGTACAAAACATTTATCAGATATGAATTAATTTTTATTTTAGCCCTAAAAAGACATCGAGTTCAAAAAAATATAACTTTGAACATTTATAATAAGAAGCAGTGTTAAAAAAAAAAAAAAAAAAAAAAAAATTTTTACAAGATTTAAAATTTAGAGATCTGTGGGAAGCTATAATTAACGTTGTACTAATTGAGCTTACTTGGTTAACATCTGACGTATTTGAATTATTTACATGAAAATTAGAAAGAAATTGTACATTTGATCATTTATACTACAGAAGTTTGATGAATTAGTGAGATTCATTTTTAAAGGAATTAATCTGGATTCGAACTTGGTACCTTTGGTGTAAGTTGTTTGGCTCATTCCTCGTAGGTGTCGAGTTGAAATCCCAACAGAACAATCTTAATATTTTTTTCTTTTTAATTTAATAAATATTTCCAATGACTTTTTCAAGGTTCAGCAAATTTGTAACAAAATGAATATCGTGATTATTTTTCTTTCTTAAGCACTACACATTTTGGAACTTTGTTATGGTTTGCTCATGTTCCTTCTAAACATGGTAGTTAGGAACTAGAAACAAAATTTGTAATTTTAAACTTTCTTTTAAGTAAATAAATAATTATGTTCTTTTTAATATAATTTTTATTAAATACATTTACGCATTTTTTAAATAGTTAATAAATTACTTTACAAAGTTAGGAATTAATTTATCGAATTTGAATTTTTTGTATACAGGGTCACGTTAAAAATTATTTTTTTGTTTATTCTTTTAATATAAGGTCTATTGTAAATTATATGGCATAAAATGTAACTAATTGTAATTAGAAACACTTTTCTATTTGCAATATGGTTACCAGTACCAATGTATTATAAAATAGTTTTCTGATCAATCAGCAGAGTATATTTCTGTTTTTTTTTTTTTTTTTATTATTATTATCATAATCATTATTTTTATTGTTTTTTGCGTTTATGTAATTTGTGATTCCTATAATCAAACAACTGAAAAAAAAAATGCTTAATATTTTATTAAAGTAATATTAATTTTTTTCTAGTAGTACAATAAAGATAGTACTATAAACTTATAGTCTATGAATTACATTAGATATTTTCAATCTAGTTAAATGTGTACACGTTTATAAAATTATAAAACAAAACATATACGATGAAAAAATTTTTTTAGTTTCATTTCTTTAGAAATCGAAGTACTCCATTTAGTTTAACTTTTGATGTTTGTAGTCGTATTTTTACATTTTTATTGAATGTTTATTTATCATATTGATCCGCCATATTGTTTCAAAGCGACGGCCATTGAAAACTTGTCCTTGCCATAATTATTAAAATACTTTATCACTACAAACTAAAGTTTGAGAAAACTTATTTTTGTTAGAAATAGTCTGGAGGATTTCTTTGGCTATCCGGCAGTTTCCAAGTGGCGCCACTTAAAAATTTCTAATTCACACACTCACACACACACACACACACAAAAAAAAAAAACGTTTAAAGCTTAATATGAACTTAACCATATCAAAAAAAAAAAAAAAATAAAAAATAAAAAAAGAAGTAAACTTACACAAATGGAAAGAATTTATAATTCAATTTTCTTAAAATTTGAGTTGTATATTGTCCTCATTAAGTTCCCAAAGAAATTTATTAATCAACTTGACCTAATACCTAATTCCAAAATGGTGGTCACTTAAAATGAAATGGCCACTGTGGTGTTTTAAGTGAATTGTAATATAGAGTATTTAAAAAACCAGCTTTAAGTTCCATAGAACATTTTAAATAAATGCTACTTGACAAATAGGATAGCAGACGTTTCAAATATACAAGTTTTTATTTTGAAGCAATTAAATGAACATGGGTTACCAATTAAGACACATAAATGGTCCTTGTTGGATCTATAGATAAGAGAGAGGGAAAGTAAACTAGGAGACATCTTTCTTAAATCAGTATCCAAGCGAGAGTGATGTTTTAAAAACGCTAAATGTACTAAATTGTATTCGCCAATTCAGACACAAAAATTACAAATTTATGCCAAATTTAACCCGTTAGTAGTTGCTATAGGCAGCGCCACCTATTACAGATTGCGCACTTTTTATTTAACTGTCACCAATAATTTTAAAAAGTGATGTGATCGACGTTTCTTCGAGTTTATTCGCGTTTTATGTATGTCAAATGCCACTTCTAAAAATTTTTGGTGGCTATCGAATAAAAAAATCTGGCAACACTTAAGGATGGGCGGCAAATCGACCAACTAGCGACTACTAACGGGTTAACGACAAAAGAATCTTTTAATTGATTAAAAAAAAAATAATTTGTTACCAAAAGACAAAGAAGATTTGGCTAAATAAAACATGCTAAAAATAATTACTTTACTGACGCATGTGATATGTCATTAAGAATTTATTTATTTATTATTACTATTATTATTGAAGGAAATTGCAATGTAACGATAAACAAATAGTGCTAGGCACCTAGCATAGTGGAAAATAAAATCATTTAAAAGGACAAGGGACTTTCTGATTGAGAAAAATATGTCCCCAAAACATTTTTTTTTTCCTTTCAAAAAACGATTCCAAAATTTTAATAGATAAAAAAAAAAAAAAAAAAAAAAAAAAAAAAACATACAATTTTCCTGGTAAATTTTGGAGCTCCTGTGAAATTAAAACTTTAAACGCTTTTTTGTTTCAGAAAGGCTTTTGTCATACTTTGGTTAGTTCAAAATGTTCCAGGCGTCATAACATTTTTCGAATTACCCTAAAATTTTGCGCAATAGTTAGTTAAATATGTTAGCATATAAGTTATAACAATTTCATTATTTTTATTCTAAAAAACTAAAATTATATTAAATTAAACTATACTTTTGATGAAAATTCGCAAAAAAAAAAAAAAAAAAAAAAAAAAAAAATCACCTACATTTATCGAAAATATTTTTTTCTCCTAATGACTAGGTCATAAATAAGAAATGGCTAGCAACTTTTATTGTAATTGTATAAAGATAGTTTAAGAAAAAAAAAATAGCTATCGGAGGCAAAAATTAATGCGCCTGGAGCCTTTTTAAATATAGTGATTAATTAACAGATTTTAATTAACATCTTAATTAATTATATTCTGGAA
Source organism: Salticus scenicus (assembly GCA_963930645.1). Classification (NCBI taxonomy): domain Eukaryota; kingdom Metazoa; phylum Arthropoda; class Arachnida; order Araneae; family Salticidae; genus Salticus; species Salticus scenicus. Next base: position 186,562,845 of record OZ005649.1, read on the forward strand.
ATTATTTTTTATTTAATATTTTTCGCCTATAAACAACACTATCGATGCACAGAATTTAATAACAATTGAATCATAATTAAAAATAAACTTTTTATTGTCCCTTGTCGCCTTAAGAGAAAATAGAACTAAATGTTATTAACCACGGAAGTGTAATAATTTTGCAGTTTCTGTTTATATTAAAAAGTAATTTAGGCAAATTAATTATTTTATTTATATGATTAAATGAAATTTTGAAACAAAATGTTGTTTAAAAAGGGAAAACGTATTTGTCTCCCAATAATTGATTTTATAAGAGATTGAATTAATTTTTATAGAAAAAAAATATTTTTTTAAATGTAATATATGAAATTTAAAACTCGATTTTATTTGTTAAATGAGTTATTTTTTATAATTATTCTTAATAAATTGATTTGTCTCTCCTTTTATACATATATATATATATATATATGTGCGTGTGTGTGTAAAAATTATATTATTTAGAAATAAATAAAATATTTAATGACAATATGTGTGAAACTTGCTCATAGCCACTTGAAAATTTCTCATCAGGATACTGTACCAAATATTTAATGCTTTCCAACCAATATGTTGTACACTGTACTTTTCTTAGAAATATTCTAGATAAGTTCGTTGTTTAACTTGATTTTTCAAGTGGTGGCTACTCTTTTATTCAACTACCTTCAATAATTTGTGGAGCGATATTTGGCATACATAATGGACGATTAACCTTTGAAGTGGTAAGGCAATCGCTACCGTTTCAGAACTGCAAACCTAAACCGGAGGATTGTTAGTAACACCCATTTTTCAAAACCACTTAATTTTTAGAGTAATTCTTTTCAAATGCATTTACGGGGAATTAAAAAAAAAAAAAAAAAAACTGCTGTGGAAAAAAGGCGTTACTAACAATCTCTGAATTAGGTTGGCAGCTCTGCAGTTAAAATTTAGAAGCGGATATTGAATAAAAAAGTCTTTAAATTTGATAACACTGACCAGAAAGGGAAATTAAATTGGAACGGCAAAGGGTTAATTAACACGTTCAGCCATCTTGTTTGAAAACTTGTGATACTTTTAAATTTTCAATCTCGCCTAAAAAACGAATTTATGAACCAATTTGAAGGAAATTCGGGATGTGATTATCTCATATCAAGGTTTCTACCAGGTATATTAATCAACTCCTCGATAGGTTTTAGTGTTTCATAATTGCAACCACTTGAAAAATTGCAACCAACTTACAAATCAAACTTCGACCGGAAAGAAATTTTAATCATGCAAACATAAAATATAATGTAATATAAGTGTGCGGGGACTCCCATGTCACATGTTATTTATAAAATTTTAGTGATGTAAAGTTAGAATTTTATTAATTTTTAAATCTTATTCTTCTTTGGACACCCAAATTAAATTTGTTGGGTTACTTTCTGACATAACATTTTTTAAATAAATTGTACCCTTTTATTTCTATTCAATCACAAAATAATATGATTTTCTGAATCCTTATCTTTTACATTTGTACTGAATATTGGTGAAGCTGTATTTTACCTTATATATATATATAAATATAAATTTTAATTTTTGATAAGAATCCAACTGATTTTTAAAGTTAGAATATTTTTCTTAAATATTTAAATCTTTTACATTTAAAAAATACATGTTGACCCTTTCTTTTCTTTCACTTATAGAAGTTTTCTCGAAATACATATTTCGTCTAGAAAGCCGGACAACAAAAATATTTATTTATGTTTAAACATGTACACATTTTATATGAAAAAATCATTTGAATTTTTTCCCCACGAATCCATAGCTCTTCTTTTTATGCATGTTTATGCAGTTCGAAATTCTTTAGATGTTTCTGAAAAATGCTCTACCTATTTCTACGTACATATAAAACTATAATTTTTGTGAAACAAGTTACGTATTTAAAGTTCTTGCGCAAGTTAAAATTTAAATACATAGACTATTTTATTTATTTATTGTAATTTTTTTTTCTTTTATATATGCTATAGGTTTCATTCACTTTCATATATTGTAAATAATTTGAAAATGGCGCAATAATATTTTTTAAAGCATTCAATCTATTGTTTGTTATTTCATTTTGTATTATTTTACATAAAAAAAAAAAAAAATGCTTCTTATTTATTAACACTAAAATAAAAGTTAAATTTATAGTTGTATGAATACTTATTATACATGCGTAAATATTTGTACAAGAAACACTTTATTTAAATTACATATCATATACAAATATTAATTTGAATAACAATCCAAGAAGGTTTTTAAAGTGATTTTTTTTTTAAATATTTACATATTTTACAGTTAATAAAATCTGGATTGACTCCACTCGACTTTTCGAAAATTGAGTAATTAACGGTTTTGTAGATAAAATAAAGTAATAGGAATTGTGAAATAAACAAAAGACAAAATTATAATAGGGTGTTTAAGTAATTTTTTTTATATATATATAGTACACGATGTTTAATTTACCGCTATTTTACAGAACGCGTAGATCATAATGATAAAGAATATTTCGTTGTGTCCCTGTAAAAACCTACAAATCCTAGATTCACCAAAATGCTCATAATTAGTGCAACAGTGACTAATAATATTTATATAAATTTTCAGCTTCATCGGATAAGGTATTTAGACGCTATTGCACTTTAAAGTTTGAGTCCATATGCCACAATGATAAAGAAATTTGCCTTTTGTCCCTGTAAAAAGAACCATAAGTAGCAGATTCTCTAAAGTTCATAAAGGTCGTGTGATGGTGACTTATAACATGTAAATAAATTTTCAGTTCATTTGAATATGGCGCTTAGTCGCTGTCGCAATTTAAATAATTTGATCCTATAGGTCTTAATGGTGAACAATTTTTATTTGTGTCCCTGTAAAACTCGTTAAGTGCTAGAGTCACCAAAATCAATAGAGTTTGTGTGATGATGACCTATAACTTGAATATAAATTTTCCACTGAACCGGATGAGGCATTTAAATGCTATCGCACTTTAATAATCGCACTACATAATTTCACCCCCATAGGGGGGGCCATAATGATACAGAATTATTTGTTGTGTCCCTGTAAAAAAACTAGAAGTGCTAGACTCACCAAAACCTGTACAGATCGTGAAGCTGTGACCTATAATATGTGTATAATTTTTTTTGTTCAATTGAATAGGGCGTTTAGAAGCTATCGCACTTTTTAAAATTTGGTCCCATAGACCATAATGATAAATAATTTTTCTTTGTGTCCCTGTAAAAAACAATAAATGCCAGATTCACCAAATTCAATAGGTTTCGTGCTATGGTGACTTGCAGGATGCGTACCAATTTACAGCTTATTCGAACAAAGCGTTTAGACGCTATCGTGTTCACTCACACACATACACACACACCCATACACACATACATATACACATACATATACACACACATACATACATCATCGTAAAAATAGTGAAAACGGACTCAGGGGACATCAACAGGCGACATCAAAACGTATAGAAACACCAAAATCTCGAATGTGGATTTTTGACATGATTACAATACTTTCATTACATATGTATGTTCGGAAAGTAAAAAGCACGTTGACCTTTTTCTTTCCTTTCTGTTACTGAAGATTTCACGATAGGAATATTTTGTCTAAAAACCGGACAGCGAAAAAGTTTTTCTGTTCAAATGTAAATATTTTATATTTTTACGAAAAAAAAACTCATCCGGCTTTTTTTTTTTTTTTTTATATATAAATCCCTTGTTCTTTTCCTATACATTTTTATACAGTTAGAAATTCCTTAGATATTTTTTTTTGTGCTGTACTTGGTTGCATGCACATCTGGAACTAGAATTTTTGTAAAGCAATATGCTTATTTAAAGTTCTTTCACAAGATAAAATTTGAATAAATATTTTATTTCTTTTGTAAGCTTTTATTTTTAATATGCTGTAATTGTTATCCAGATTCATACATTGTATATAAATTGTAAATTGTGTAATAATATATTTTTACTTTCTCTTACCCATTAGGTAGATAAAGTATTGTTTTTGGGTCAAATTTTCGAACGCGAGATTTTGTTATATTTACACGTTTTGAAGTCCCCTGAATACGAAAATCATGTTTTTAGGAAATGGTCTGTGTGTATGTCTGTGTGTTTGTGTGTGTGTCTCTGTGTGTGTCTGTATGTCAGACTGTTATCAGCATACCTCAAAAACAAATTATGGCAGAAAGTTCAAACTTGGTATTCTAAATGTGTATCATATAGGGATACTACAGTAAGCTTTTCGTTAAGAGCAAGCAAATGGTTCGTGTACAGGGACAATCAAGAGAATTCTAATACATTACGTCTATGGGGGAAATTGCAGGTAAGTAGAGTTTAACGTCTATAGACTGCACTAAACCAAATGAAACAAATATATATTTTTTGTAATAGAGATAGTCAACAGGGAAAAATGATTGTGTATTTAGGAGCCTCGACTCCCCCCTGGGGGAGAAGTCCCCCCTCGAGAGTAGTAAATTTTCATGAGGGGTATCTTTCAAAAGAGCTCGCCAATTCCTTTAAAACGAATGGTTGAACCATCGATCTGCGATAATTTAAAACAAAGTTATCGATTTTTTTTTTTTACTTTTAACAAAAGAAAAAAACAAAAAAAAAAAACAGTTATATATATATATATATATATTGAGAATAAAATGGACATTTTTGGATATTTGGTGTTATACTATTTCTCTAATATGGAAATCGTCTGCATTATCATAAAAGATAATTTTTTAAAATAATAATTTTAATAAATTATTTTTTAAAAACCGAATTAAATTCTATATAATTGTAGGTGCATTAATGAAACGGGGGTTTGAGGGGGGCGGTAGCCCCCCTCACACAGAACTAATTATCATATAAAACTCTCCCAAAGCCTAATTTGAATTGTTTAACATAGGTTTACATAACATCTTTATCTTACCTCTTAATCTCCAACCTGTATTTATAGTATTAAATTTCAGGGTAAGAGAATGTCGTGTGAGTGACACACCAGATTATTTAAACGTACCCAATTATTGTTTATTATTTTACTGTACATGACTTCTATAAAAACAAATACTTTTTATTTATTAATCTATTGTTTATTATTTTACAGTACATTATTTTTATAAAAACAAACATTATTTATTAATGTAACAATTAAAATTAAATTACAATTGTTAGAATATTCATTATACACTAAGGGATTAAAAAAAAAAAAAAAAAAAAAAAAAGAAGAAGCAGAAGCCGCACTGCAGAAAAATTGACTTCTTTTTTTATTTGTAATAAAATAACTTGAAAACTAATGCTTTAAAACAAACAAAACTGACATATTTGCATAATACCAAAGTGATGAAATGATATCTATATACATTTTTGATTTAGTAATTAGCTTTATTACACTGAAGAAGTACTTAATAAAAATCTACATAAAATTTGCTTTTTAAACGTAATATGATAAACATTTACTTTGCATTCTATTATGATTTATTTTATGAATTAAACAATTTATATTTTAAAGTATGGACTAAAACTATTTATTTTTTATATCTAAATAATCATTTAATAAAAATATGTATTCTATTTTAAATTATGGAATAAAACTACTTATTTGTTTGAACTAAACCCTTATTTAATAAAAATAAGTATTCTGCATTGGGTTAATTCCACCTTTATATGGAATTCCTGCTTTAATGCGCAATGGCATAGTATTATACAGTGTTTTAATATAAATCTCAGAAATTTCAAAGTGGCAAATATCATAAATTATTTTTTTCCAGTTCTTTTGCAGATTTGTAAGCTGCAACTTTCGAATCTTCTCCACACTCCCCCCGCTGTTTTATTGACTAAACATTTTCGAGCGTATTGAGATTAGGACTCTTTCGAGGTCTGGTAAAGAAGAAATTCTGCGATATCCTTTATATGATTTCACATAAACTGAAAAAAGATATGATTACTTACAGAATTATAGGTATACACGGTAATGGATTGGTAATTTTAACAAATTGAATCAAATAAACGTACAGCAGACGTCCTTTAGCAAGGTGCAATATCATCTTGATATTCTGTTTGCGGAAAAGTCTGAGATACCTACGAGTTAATTGATCCCTTCAGGATGAAAATTTGCCTGACTCTTTTAAAAGTTATGCACCTCCGTATAAAAATATAGGGAGAATGAGTCACTGTTTAAAAAGTGAATTTTTCATTAAATAGGTCACATTATCCTCGTCCTATTAGTTCTATTCATTAGCTTGAACTAAATTAAACTTAACTCATCAGAGCAAACGCGTTCAGACCAATAATTAACTGATAATTTTTTTAAATATTTGGTCATTTGAAGTCTTTTGAAAAAAAAAAAAAAAAAAAAAAAAAAAAAAAAACTCTTTTTCCTAATAATGTATTTTGTTTAGAGATCTTCTAATTTTTAATCTGCTTTTTTCAATTGCTTCCGCACTGTTTTTGAAGAAAGTATTTTGCTATATACTTTTTTCCATCTTTTTAAAGTATTGAACATGATACAAATCGACTTTTTAAACATTTGTTTTTTAACTTTCGGTCATCTCGCCTAGATGAGCAAAATGGCCGCCTAAAGCCAAATTTCCTATGTAAATAAACAAAAATTTTTATATCTTGCTAAAAACCATGTCATCAATATTTTGTTAATGTTTAATTATTTTGACATCTCACTTATTATTATTATTATTATTATTTTTATTCTAAAATTAATACTTTTAGTGGCATCTTTAATTGCCTTATCCTTACCATTTTTGAAATACTTTCTGAAATTACAATTTTTCTGACAATTACATTTTGTTTTCAACACTGGGCTGAATACTGAAATGTACGTGGAGGACGACGTAATAAAATCTGTTCGAAAATTTGCTTTTCCAACGATAAAACGAGCTGTTGCAGAAAACGAAAATATCGAAGTGCGGCTCTTTTTTTTTTTTCTTTTTTTTGGTCCCTTAGTGTATTTTATTTAAAAATCTGCATCTATTTGTTTTTATCTCCTGCGTATATTTTTACTGTATTATGAGTCTTTTCTATATTTTTTCTTAATTTTTCATGGCCTTTCTCTTCGTTAACTTTTGAGCGGTATTCGAGGAAATAAACTTTTTGATTGCAGATGCATAAAGCAAATCTCATAGCACACGTGGACATATTGATGTTAATTAAAAATTAAAAATTATAAAATACTTGAGCAAATAAAGCAATTCATTTACTAATTAATTAAAAAATATAAAATAGGTAAACATTGAACATGTTCTCGATTGATACTCACTTTATCCATAGGTTTATCTTACTGCTCAATAATGATTTGTAAATTCACAATACTCATATAATCACCTTAATAAATAATTCAAAGCACAAATCATAAATTACTAAGGCAATACTATAAATTCTATTTTTATTACTTCTCACTCATTCTCAGACCTCCTCTCTTGGAAGCCGACAGAAGTGGACTGACAACTGAGCATGCGCTCTGTTACACATATTACAATACCCTCGTAAACACACGCAGGTATTTGAACATACCGGCCGGCGTTGGATGGTACATTCAACATAAAGACAATATCATTAATCACTCTAGAATTATACCAAGGATTTTACATTTAAATACAAAGAATATTACAAGTCTAAGTATAAAACATCATTTTAACTATTCCGGAAATATTCTTTCAAATATCAATATTTACAACAAATTATTTACATATAATGTCCATTTAAAGTAATTAGGATTATGTTTCTGTCATTGGCAATATAGAGATCTTAGTAGTAGGTCTTTTAAAGATTCCCCTTTATGTCTTTACCAACACAACCTTAACTTTATTATCGTTTCCTGGAAATGATTTCACTATACGACCTAATGCCCAATGACAGACTGATACGCAGAGAAAAAAAATATACCGCCTTCATCTAGAATGAATAATTGGCCACTTCCTAAATCTCTTAACCAGAGCTATAGATTTCCGAGCTATGCGCATAAGGCACGCCAATAAACTGAATAGACGAAATTATCGAGAATTTCTAGTGTACACATTTCTAGGTGTTGAAACAATATTCTGAATACTCTAAATATTCTGAATCATTTATATTGCGAGAAATTCTCACTTGATTTTCTAGAATTTGGTCATAAACCAAGATTATGGTTGCAGAAACCCGCCTCTTGTAGTCTCATTTATTTGCAGAGATTTTTAAGTAACTTTGCCCTCGAGAATATAGGCAAACGCTCTAGAATTCTAATAGGGGCTTACAGAACTCGCTTTCCAAGGGGATTGGAGTTTATAAGGATGACATGGAACTATTTTTTCTAGAGCCACAATTTAGATTCTAGATGTCAGTTACAGAATTTTTTCTCATTGTAGGTTGTCTTCTTTTAGAACAACCATAGTACCTATTGTAACATTTTCTTTTTCCCAACAGCATTTTGTCCTTTCTTATAGGGTGCTAAGATAATTATTTTATTTTTGCTATTCTATGTCGCATTTTTAACCTATTGTCATTAACTTGTAACAAGTTAGGTTTTGCAATGGTAGTAAGAGGCCTTCCAATCAAGAAGTGGGCAGGTGACAAGACGTAAAAATTATCTGAATCAGACGACAAAGGCTGCAGTGGCCTCGAATTTAGTATAGATTCTATCTGAACAATTACCGTCCAGAATTCTTCTTAAGTTAGTTTAGTGTTGCCAACTACTCTTTTAAGATGGTATTTAACCAACTTGACTCCTGCCTCCCAAAGACCTCCATGATTGGGAGCCCTAGGAGGAATAAAATTTCAACTAATTTGCTCCTTTGCGAAAAAATTGGCTAAATTTTCATCAGGCTTATTCACTAATTTTCTTACCCTTTTCAACTCTGTATTGCTGCCTATAAAATTTGTGGCATTGTTTCAAAGTATATTAGAGCATTTGCCACGAATGCTAATAAATTTCTTTAGGGCTGCTATAAAAGCATCACTCGACAAGTTGGTGACTAATTCTAGATGGCATGCTTTTGTTACAAAACATATAAATAAATATACACGAACTTTACTTAGTTTCCTTTTTCTATGATTAGGATATTTTATCATAAATGGTCCGAAGAAATCTACCCCGTACGCAATTAAATAGAAAATTTGGAGTAACTGTTTCTGTTGGTAAATTGCCCATAAGTTGTTTATATGACAGTGGTTTCATCTTGAAACAAATTATGCAGTTCAGTTCCAATTTTCAGCTCAAATTACGACTACTCAATGGCCAAAAATTTTATTTGAGCATAAATAATAACCCTTGAGGACCAATGTGTAAATATTTTTTATGATAAGTGTCTCCAATTAAATAAGTTAATTTGTGGTTTAAGGGCAATTAGCTGGAAACTTTCTATTAAATTCCAGCTGACTATTTTTCAATCTTCCCCCTACTCTTAAAATTCCTTTATCATTTAAAAAATGATACAAATTTTTTTAACTTACTTTTGGGAGGTACCTTGCTCTAACTTTGTAAACTTTTAATTTCCTAGGAAAATTCCGCATTCTTTACTAGTCTTATTATCTTCAATTCGTCTTCTGCTAATTCCTTACCTTTTAATGGACCATTATTCTTTTCTTTATTTCTGCTGTTTTTATGAAATCTGTAAATAAAACTAACAATACGTACAAGTTTAGTAAAATATTTGTCAAATGTAATACGCTACCAGTAAAAGAGTTTTTAAGAATATTCAAGGACAAGCAAATGTTCATGTTTTTTAGTTCAGTAGAATAGTCCTTTTCTGATATGTCAGCAGGAACACGTGTAACAGGATAAGCACTAGGTTGTAAGAAATTAGGTCCTTTGCTCCAAAAGTCATTTTGAAGGATAGCACATGTAAAGACCCCCTAGAGACAAGATCAGCAGGATTCTCAGTCGAAGGAACATGATGCCACTACTTTACATCAGTCAGCTCTTGTATGGTTGCAACCCTGTTTCCAACAAAAGTCTTTAGATCACAGGGCTATTTTTGAAGCCAAGAAAGCACTATCATAGAATCACACCAGAAAGTTGTGTTTTTGACATCAAGTTTCAGCGCCGTTACAACACGCGGCCATTAATTTGGCTAACAAAACTGCTGAGCACAATTCTCGACTTAGTATTGTTAATCGCTTTATCGGAGAGACCTTTGATTTACTAGTGATCAAGTTTATCTTGTATTCACCATTTCTGTTTTGAGATTTACAATAGATAACTGCTCCGTGTGCTGCCTCTAAAGCATATCTGAAAACCCATGTAATTCAATTAAATCTGGATCATGAAGGAGGATGCATCGTTCGATTTGAAATCCATTTAGTAGTTGTAATTCAGTAGTGAAGTGTTTCCAGTTTTCTGCTTCCTTTCTCGGCAACACATCATCCCAATTTAATTTTAGTAGCCATAGTGTTTGAAGAAAAATTTTTGCTTTTGTAATTACTGGACACACTAGACATAATGGATCAAACAATTTAGCTATAGTTGACAGTACATGTTTTTTTAGTAATGAACTCCTCTTCTTTTAATTTCAACTTAAAGCTAAAACAATCCTTTTTTGATATCCATAGAACTCCAAGTGTAGTAGTCCCTTCTTCATTAGCAATCTGATAATCACTGGCATCAATGTGCAGATCTGAATTATTGCTACGCCATTTGTATAATGACATGCCTGCGCTCTTTAATATTTCCACTAATTCATTTTGAAGCTGCTTAGCTGAATGCAAGGAGTCCACTCCGGTAAGTATGTCGTCCATATAGGTATCTTGACGTAGCACAGATTCAGCAATGGGACAATTTATACCCTCATCATTTGCAAGTTGTTGAAGCGTTCTTGTAGTCAAATACGGAGCACATACCGTAATATAAGTTACTGTAGTTAACTCATAAATCCTGACTGGCTCATCGCTGAAGAGGTCTTTGGCTTGGATGTATTTTTATCATCCTATACATCTTTTAAACATCTGCAGTAAACGCATACTGGTGCTTGCGAAATCTTAGTAATAAATGAAAGAGATCATCTTGGATCACTCCAACATTATATAAAATGGAATTTAGTGAATTACCCTTTGTTGTTAGCGTAGAAGCATTGAACACGGTTCTTAGCTTGGTTGTTGACTTGTGAGGCCGGTATATGCCATGATGTGGCATATAATATACAGGATTTGGCTCTTCATTTTCTTTTATTTCAATCGTATGTCCCATTAACTTCTTTTAAGAAATTTTTGCATAGTTCCAAATAAGGAGGATCTTTCTTCAATTTAAGCCATAATGAATTAAGTCTCTTTAACATAAAAGTTTTTGAATTGCCATATGATGCAGGATCTTCCTTAAAGGGCATACTGACTATGTATCTGCCAGTATGATCTCTCATATGGGTTTGCTTATAATGTTCCTCACAAATTTTAGATTCTTTACCTTTAGAAATCTCAGATTCTCTCTCTATATTTTCTGTCTCCCAGAACCTTTTTATTGCACTTTGTAACTAATAATTGTCTGTTATAACCCCACAATGCATGCGACTTTCTCCCTTAGTTGGAAGGCTACCACTAGCAATGCACCCAAACACACTATTTTGTAGTACTAATTTAGTATTCTCATGATAAATATGACCTGGTCTAAAAAGTTCATAGAATTTTTCAGCTCCTGTAAGTAAATCTACAGGTCCAGTAAGGTTAAAAGTTTCATCGGCTAGTTTTACATTTTCTAACGATGTATTATTCACTTCAAATGACCGCAAATGGGGTTAAATCCGTAATTCGCGGAACTACTGAAAGTTCTAACTTCATCTGAAAATTTTTATCCTTATTAAAAACTACCGTATTTACTTTAGATCAAACATTTAACGATATATCATTCACTCCCGAAACCGAAATGTTTACTTTTTCTTTTTTCAAATTTAACTTACCTGCCAATTGTTTACTTAGAAAATTAGAATTAGCCCCAGGGTCCAGGATCCATCGTATTGGGTATATATTTCCGAATTCATCACTAATAAAACAAACAAATGTGCTTAATAATACTTTTTTAAAATCATTAACTAGATTACACGTAGTTGAAAATATATTACGATCATTACTTTGAATACTCATCTGAAACTCTGGAGCCGACAGATTAAGTTTGGAATTACTAGCATTATCCCCCCTTCACTTCCTCCCCCAACGTGAGAAGAATTTATTGTTTGATCTGTGTTTATTTTTTGATCGCGAGGAAAATGCAAGGTCACGTGATGCCGCTTCCGACAAATTTTACGTGAAAATTTACTTTTGCATGATGATACTTTATGAGCCATTAAACAATTAAAACAGAGATTTTTTGGTTTTACTAAATGCACTCTTTCTTCAATTGACATTTTTGTATAAACAGGACACTTATATAAAGGATGATTTTCACTACACGCAAGAATACATTTTGTACCTTTTACATACGTTAGAAAAAATCTAAACACATTTTTTGAATGGATATTTTTATTCACTACAGAATTATCCCCTAATGGTTTTCCGCGAGATGTAAAATACAAACCTATCTCTTTGGCTAATTCCGTGGGTTTAAACCAAGAATCAGCTTGTCTCACATTAATAAATCACGCTACGTCTTTATCAAGTGTCTGGCAAATTTTATCAGAAGCAATTAATTCCTTTGAAGTTTGAAAATCTGACACATTTCTCAATTTTAAATAATAATCCCAACTCGTAATTAATCTGGACGCGAACTGCATATATGTTTCATTAGGCTGCCTCTGTGTTTTTCTAAAGTTTTCCAAACAAGTCTGGAGAGTTGGCGCAAACTCTCTGATTACTATTGTTTTAACCTTTGACTAATCATTTATCTCATCGTCTTTAATGTACGTAATAATATTAGTGGCTCTTTCCCAATAAATTGAGAAGAATTTCTGCTTTAAATTTGTCAGGATAATTTTTTGAAATAAAGGCCCTCTCTAAAGGCGAGAAAAAATATTCCCACCCTTACGGTCTACTAGGTATTTTTATCGTTAAGGTCTGTATACTCTTAATGAGAGAGTCTAAAGATTCAAAAGGTTCCTTTTTTTTCTAAATCTTCAACATTTTCAGTTTTATTTTCTACACGAACACGAGCTAATTCTAGTTCTAATTTTGTTCTTTCTAATCGTAATTTCTCAATATAGATTAATTTAACTCCTCATTTTTCCTCTCTTCTATGATATTAATAGGTATTTCTTCCACTAAATTTGGATCTGCTTTAAAATTCTCGTTTTCGAGAATTAATTTACTTAATTCAATAGTTAATAAAACTTACTTAATAAAATAGTTAATTTTTCATCAATACTGATACTTAGTTCTATGGCAATTTTCTGACAATCATCATTTTCGCGCTCATGAACATTTTGTAAATTCTATTTTAATTATTCACAATTAGCATCATTTATTATATATTTCATTAAAAATGTTACTTGTTCATTAAATGATAAACATTTCAAATTTGCTAATATTTATATAAATTCAAACCACTTTTATTTTTTATTCAAATGCACTATTTATCTATATTTACTTTATTCACTATGTAACACAATATTTATAATATTTACTCAAAATATCTAATTTTTCATCACACAATATATTAAATTTTCGCGTACCTTATTATTATTATTATTATTATTATTTTTTTTTTTTTTTATCACTAATTTAAAGAAATAACTTTAACACTATGAATCCTCAGCACTTCTGTTTCGAAACCAAAACTAAGAATACGTGAAGAACACTTTTGTTCTTTTCTGGGCTTCTCAATTATTCGCTATTTCTAACTCCGTTCGACGGATACCAAAAATATGTTCTCGATTGATACGCAATTTATCCACAGGTTTATCTTACTGCTCAATAATGATTTGTAAATTCATAATACTCATATAATCACCTTAATAAATAATTCCAAACGCAAAATCATAAATTACTAAGGTGATACTATAATTTCTATTTTTAATTACTTCTCACTCATTCTCAGACCTCCTCTCTTGGAGGCCGACAGATGTGGTCTGACAACTGAGCATACGCTCAGTTACACATATTACAACAGCCTCACAAACACACGCAAGTGTTTGAACGGAACATTTTTATGACTTTTTTTGTGAAAAATGACCGTTTTTTACTTTTTACTTTTTACTTATTTACTTTTTTTTCTGAGGATTTTTCTAATTATTAATGTTTAATTTTTCAAACAACAATATAATTAATTGAATTTTCATTATTTCAAGTGATTTAATTATGCCTGTCAAATTATTGCTACCAAGATCGGATGAAATGCGCTTTTGAAGTAGTTGTTACTTCAGTAAATTGATTTAATAAATCTGTTGATTTCACTATATTTCTGGTTTTTTCTTTCTCTTTCTTGCCTTTTCTTGTCAGTATTTTTGGCTACACGAATGGGACTTTACAAAGGATTTTCTTTTTTTCACCAAGTAATCAACTTAATATATCTGTTGAATTCTGATTGTCTGTTTTCTTTTTCTTTCTTTTTCTTTTTTATAATTATTGTTTACTTTACATTGCCTTTATTACAGGCAGAATAATGTCCTGTTAACACTTTGATAAGGCGCTTCAGATGGTTCTTCTGCCGCATGAATTTAGCGTCTTATAAATACAGGGTGGTTATATTTTCCCTTGTTTTCTCGCCAATACTTTTCTTTCGGAATTTTTGATAGTATATTTGCATCAGTAATTAAGTACAACTTATCATATAAATATTGTGTTGAAGGAATCGGGGGGAAAAAGGCGGGTCTGTAACCACCCTGAAATAGTAATTTTCGGCAAAATAACTCACGATGCATACGACATTCCCTAAAAAATAAATCTTGCTGCACTTCGAATTTTTTCCTTGGGTTCTAAGCTCTGCAGATTTCTCCCCGATCGAGCATACTTTGGACTTGAATTTCTGTCGTTTGACTGACCTTAATGAGTCGATGAATTATCAATAGGGATAAAAAGAAGATAAAAAGACTTTCAATCATTAAGACAGTATTGTCACGCTAATAGAACCTGTTCCAAGTGCTTTATTGCTATAAGAATTTTCGTATTCCATACTAATCTTCCTATATTCATCGCTATATAAAAATTATTTTCGTAAAAAAATGTTCTTATGAATTTCTTTCAATACATAACAAGAAAATATGTAATTTAAATATTTTAAGCTTTTGGTTTTCAACGAATTCCCATATTTTAAGAAACAGTACCATTTGACTACTTTCAGAATGTGTCTTTGTGTATGACAAAAAAAAAAATTATGACAAATCGAAATCAAAAACTAATACACAGAATTTTTTAACGATTATATTTGGTAATGATTTGACATAAATTGGTATCTATCAATTTTTGGTACATGTCGCACAGCCGATGGTACTGTCGTGCCATTTCTCATACTATTTCATATTGCAGCGTAGGACAATCCTTATTCAGAATAAAATTCTTGTATATAAAGAGCACCGCTTATTTCCAAGTGTATAAATTTTCAGTATCAGTATTTTGTAATCGGAAACGTCAGTACCTATAAAACAAATATTTGAATCCCTTATCTGTGTAGTTTAAAATAAAGTTATCTGTATTTTATTATTAAAAATTCTTAAATAAAATCATTTCTTAACATGTCATCTGTAGGGCTCTAAACTGACTTTCTTCCCACATTTAGATTTTTTTTTTCTGATATTAAAACATCTACATACTCAACAAAATTATTTTCATAAACAATAAATTTAATAAATATGTTTTTATGTTTGTATATATATATATATATATAGAAGGAAAATTTGCGATGATCTGAATATTACAATTTTCATATTCATTCTCTGTCTATGCATCAATTTGCATCACATTGTATCCATTACCTTTCAGGGTAATTAATTGTCTTTGTATTACAGTGTATTTTATTAATAATACCTCCATAGTGAAATATTCTCAAATTATTTCAGTTAATGTAGAGCGAGATTTAAAAGAACCAATTGACGTAAATAGTGACTAATAAACACTGAATATATATATATATATATGTTATATATACATATATATATATATATATATATATATATATAAAACTTATATATATACATATATATATATATATATATATATATGTATATATATATATATATATGTATATATGTATATATATATATGTATATATACATATATATATACACACATATATATATATATATATATATATATATATATATATATATATTGTGATAACACAGTGATGATTATCCTTAAATTGCATCAAATAGAATAGATTCAAACATGACATAACTTATAACATGCGATGAATTACTGATAACTTACGATGGTCACTTATAACATGCTTATGAATTTTCAGATTAATCACATGAGACATTTAGGCGCAATTGTACTATTTTAAATAATTTGAGCCCATAAGCCACAATGATAAAGTGTTTATCTTTGTGCCCCTGTACAAAAAAAAAAAAAAAAAAAACCCCTACAAAAATTAGATTTACTAAAATGTAAATGGTGTCTGCGACTGTGGCCTATAACATATGCATGAATTTTCAATTCATTCTAATAAGGAGTTTGGACGGAATTGCACTTTAAATAATTTGAGCCCATAGGACGTAATTATAATGAATTTTTCTTTGTGTCTTTGTGTCCTATAAATGCTAGATTCACCAGAATATTTATGCTTCATGTGCGACGGTGACCTAAGTATATAAACTGTCAACTCAATTGGATAAGGCATTTAGACGCGAATGATTTCATAAATAAATAAAATAAAACTTAAAATTTCATTTTGATATCAAATGAAAACTGGTCTATAAAAATGTAACGATGTGTTCAAATTTAAAAATACAAAAATGACGCATTTTGTGTGTTTTATTTTAATCTATTTTATATTTCACTAAAAGTTTTGCCTATTAATAATTAACGATGTTGTTATTGGACCATTTCAATGTATGCATAAACCTTCTATTATTAGAAATAAAGAGTTCATTAAAATAAAGATTTTTCCTCATTAACTGCGATTGTATAGGTTTATTGTTTCCCAAAGACAAAGAATGGAGCGATGTAATCAGAAAAGTCTTTACAAGAATAGCTTGAATATAATTGCTTCGTTAAAAACATTTCTCTTAGAAATGCAAAATTCTTTTCTTGCCTGCTACATTAAAAGAAGAAAAATAATAATATATTTATCTTTAACATTTCCATAGATGATCTTTATGTTCTAATGATTCTAAAACAGGAAGATTTTCACATAAATATAATCTTAAAAGAAAATATATATATATATATATATTATAATCTATTTGTTACAAAATTTGCATTTCTGCAATAATTATATACAGAGTAAGTGCACCAGTGATTGACACTTTTAGAGAAATCTCTGATGTTTTTTATGTTCTAGTCATCAGAAAATATTTTTAGAAATCTTAAGTTAGTACATATGGTATGAAAGATATTCAGAACCACATATATGTTAAAATATATATATTTGATAACAATTATTTTTTTATGAATTTTTATTGGACACCCACCCAATGTTCCAGTAATTGACACTGCAAGTTTTTTATTTTATCAGTAATTTACACCCTATGTTCCAGTGTTTGACACTGCTAGTTATTCATTTTACCAGTTATTAGCACCCTATGCTCCAGTGTTTGAAGTAAAATGTTAAAATTTTTATATGTAAAATACGATTTTATGATTTTTCTTATTCACTAATTATTTTGGGATAGATGCCAATTACTGGAGCATACCAATCACTGGAGCACCTACCTTATATATATATAGGCTCAAATTAATTGTAACTATGACTTGGAGTAAACATTTTAAATGCTTTTCCCTCAATAATTTTTAATGTTGTGTTTATCATTATTTATTTTGGGTGTGAAATGCCTTGAATTGATAAATAGCAATAAATATTTTAACTAAGCATTTATGATATTTTAAAAATATCCTAAAATTATAAAATAATTAAACGAAAATTATCTGAAAATTTAAAGATGATATTAATTTAATTTTAACTATGCAACATTTTTAATTAATAAAATGTTAATTAATAATAATGTTAATTAATAATAATCTTATGAGCCAAGACTTTTTATTATTTTATTATTTCTATTCGTATTGTTGTTTAACTTCATTATTTTTTGTCATTTCTCTACTGGCAGACAATACAATTAATGATATCGTCATCGCGTTATTTACTCATGCTAGTATGCAGTGGGAGATGCGTAGCATTGATCACAGGTGTTTCCAAACTCCAAACTGTTCGAAGCCAAGCCAGAAATATCTCTTACAAATATATCTTTGTCCGTTAATTAAAATTTCTGGCACAAAATTAATTTATCTGAAGTGAATATTATACACTGGAAATTAAGTCATTTCAATAACCTAATCAAATATTTATTCTTTCATTCGTTTTACAATTATATTTTTTATATTTTCATTCATTTTATATTTACGTTTTTTATTAGCCCTTTCACTCATTTTGTAAACATATTTTTTTATTAACCCTTTCATTCATTTTAGAATTTTATTTTTTATTAACACTTTCATTCATTTTATAAATATAATTTTTTACCAACCCTTTCACTTTCACCAATTATTTTCTTTGAAAATTTCTGTCAGACAGCAGGTCTCGCATCGTTTCAAAAAATTTACCTTCGTTTTATTCTATTGTCAACAGTTTGATTAAGAAGGAATTCTTCATGAATACTTATGGCCGTTTTATTGCTAAAATATTTTGTTAGAAAGTGCTGTTTCAAAAATGTGGTGATAATATAATAAAATGTGCGTAAAATTCGAGGAACGATGCGAGACCTGAGATAATCAGTAGATCATATATATATAAAAAAGTATAATTTTTAATTAAAAAAAAAAAAAAAAAAAAAAAAAAAAAAAACTATTGGTTTGAAACATCTTTAAGTTGACCTGATTAAATTCAAATAATATTTAATTTTATAAACAAATAATTTTATAAGGAATTATTGTGAGCTAAAAAAAACTCGCAAGAGCTGTTTAAAACAAGCAATAGCACGACACTTTATACGGTGGAAAAAATAGACACGAGTGCATCATCAAATCGTAAAGGTGCACTGTCCCCTGTTAACAAAATCCAAGCGACTTCTGCATTTGGTTTCCTCTGAAACTTCATTTATTAAATTTTGGAGTAGTGTTGATATCTATTGAAAAGAAACTAAACAAAAGTTTGGAAATCGGTTAAAACAAGTAGAAAAAATTGAAAAATTAGTTCATGAATGATGTTAAATGTTAGTTTTTACTGGAAACCGAAGGAATGTTAAATGATTAACATGTATTGTTGAATTTGTGAAGTTATTACCGAACCACTTTACAGAATTCCCCTCACAAAAAAGTCATAAAATAAGAATAAAATTAAAATTAAAAAAATTATTTAACAAATGATTCTTTCCAACACACACACACATAAAAAATCTTATAATTTATTTTAGAATTTATGAATGTGCTTTCCGAAATTGCAAAGAAGTTTAACCCTCTAATAAATGTCAAGTAAGGTAAATTAAAATACTTTACCTTGTAATTCGGCATATAACTTTAGGTTATTTTTATATTAAAAATAGTTTTAAAAATTTATGCTGAAATAAAAAGTAAATTTAAAACATTTATTAGTATGCGTGCAAAACTCTCATTTTATCTAGTAATAAATTTACATTTATACTCTCTTTCTGAGAAAAAAAATGTTTATCGTTTTCTCAAATGATTGAAAAATGTAATTATCTCTGCTAATTGTAATAAAGTCTCACGTAAAGGGAAATATAAAATTTAATCTCGCCTGATAAGGAAAGGGGGGGGGGTGATAAAAGCAACAAATTATCACTTCTGATCAATTATTTGATAGTTTTCGGTAATTTCTGCATCAGTTTAAAAGTTTCAATTACTCATTTTTTGAATATATATACATATAAAGTTTGACTATTGATTCATAAAAATTAGATAAAAGTTGAAAATTGATTCATGAAAATTTCATAGCACTCCTAAACGTAATCCATTAACTATACAATTTTGTATTTATTAATTCTTTCTTAAATTAAGATGTGTAAATTTCAACTTTTATCAAATCTAATTTATCTCGTATTTCTCAAGAAACATAATAAACAAAATTGCTTCTCTAATGGATTTATTAAATTTACTCGACAAAATTTTATTTAAAATTTATTGCTGCGATATAAATTTGATAATTATATAACATTATATGTAAACCAAGGATGTGAATACGCTACGAAAGTAGTTCACATTATATGTAAGGGTAACATTTTAATATTTCTGTAAAATCGTATTTGCCATATTATAGTATCATTGTTAAATGTTTAAATTATTGCGTTTTATTCTTCCTTAAATAACCCCAAATAAATATTTCTGCAAGCTGGAATTAGCATTTTATAGTGAAGATAAATTAATAATTTTACATTATGAAAAAAAAAAAAAAATGAAAAATTATATATTTATACATAAATTTCTAAAATTAATCTGATTGTGATCTGAATTTTTTTAATTTAACATTTCTTTTGAGGCTATATAGGGTAAGTGCACCAGTGATTGACACTTTTAGAGCAATCTCTGATGTTCTTAACATTCTAGTCATCAGAAAATATTTTTAGAAATCTTAAGTTAGTACATATGGTATGAAAGATATTCAGAACCACATTCTATATGTTAAAATATATACATTTGATAAAAAATATATTTTTTTTAATGAAATTTTACTTGACACCCACTCAATGTTCCAGTAACTGGCACTGCCAGTTTTTCATTTTATCAGTAATTATCACCCTGTGTTCCAGTGTTTGACATAAAATGTTAAAATTCTTATATGTAAAATATATGATTTTATTATTTTTCTTATTTATTAATTATTTCGCGATAGCTGTCAATTACTGGAGCACCTACCCTACTTGTGAAACATTTACATAAAAAAAAAAAAAAAAAAAGGTACAGGAAAAAAGGCAAATAGTAAAAATTTTACGGAATATACTAAAACGGTTTAGAAATCTGTAAGCATAATCATCATGGTTTCCTTCTTTTTATTATTTAGGCCTGTGCTATTGACACAGAACATAAATGCAATGATTAAATTTATATGTTAACATCTTCATTTTATATTAAGGTACAATGTTTTCTAATATAAGTAAAATATACATGAATGTTCTACCGATCTGTCTTTACATAAAAAATATCAAAAGAAAATAATTAATATCAAATGAAACGAAAAAATAAACAAAACAATTTATTTTATTGCGATGTATTTAATATTATATTACGTAATAACATTTTCTGGCATTTACATTTTCCTTCATCTTTATTTTTATTTATTTATTTATTTATTATTATTTTTATTATTATTATTATTATTTTTTTTTTTTTGGAATGTAAAAGAATGTGAACACGTAAGGATTATTGTAGTTAACTTACAGGTTCTCCTTGATAAACGCAGACTACACAAATAAACACCATAGTATAAATAAACAATATTAACCATAGACTACACAAACCTTTACCTTTAAAATTTACAGATCCTTCTCTAGAAATCAATCCCAGACTGTCACCAATTGTCCACTACGTAGCTCTAGTGTGACATTAAACCAGCTGAAGCTGAACCCAAACTCTCTAACTATTATATTAAACAAGATTAATTGTTAAATTTTACAAATAAAATTCTCCAGTGTTTCTGAATAATTCATCAGTATATATATAAAAAAAATGAATTGAGTTTTATTTTCTTCGTTTTCTGTTGGAAAATATGTGAAATTTTAATGCCATTAAATTATACTATTTCATACGGTACATTTTTCCCGAATTGAAATAGAACAGAAAATAATTTACATATTTGGTCTTTATGAAATTTCTATATATTTTAGAGAACTTTAATAAACATCAGTTTCTGCAAATGACACAAGGAATTGAGATCAAACTATGAAACATTCTTTTTTAAATTTCAGACAAGTAAAGAAATAAACAACTTGAATGAAATTATGTCGTTGTTTCCAGTAACTTTTTAGTAATTTAATTAAAAAATATGCTTTGTAGAAAGAGTTTTAAAACATTTCCATGCCTAATTTTAAAAGAAACAAAGAAATTCCAAAGAAATTTTATGCAAATAAGTATTTTATTCGACAAAATTTGTTTTGTATTCTGGACATATATATATTTTTTATTTTCATTCAGTAAAACTTATTCTACTCAATTTCAACTGTCAAATGTTACTAATAAAATTTCGTATACTTCAGAAAAAGAAAAATATAAGAAAATTTGCGTTTCTGTCAGTGATGAGGGAAGTAAAAATTTATTTATAGTGCTTCACAAAAGAATTCCGAAGCGATATGTACAATGCACAGTAATTATTAGATTTATGTTTACGTTACACTCTTATTAAGCAGCAAAAGTAAATGTTCAACTTCCTTCGTATACGGATGACAACCTTATTATTAAACAAGTTAATCATACATGTATAGAATGAAAGTAAATGCAATATATATATATATATATATATATATATATAAAATAAAATAAAATAAAAAAATATAAATATAAATATAAATAAATAAATAAATAAAATAAAATAAATAAATAAAAATAAAATAAATAAATAAAAATAAAAATTAATAAATAATAAAAATAAATAAATAAAATAAAATAAAAGAAAATAATGAATGAAAGAAAGATGAAGAAAGAAAAGAAAAGAAAAGAAAGAAAAAATAATAAAAATAAAAATAAATAAATAAATAAAATAATAATAATAAAAAGAAACAGTTTAGTAATGAATAGTAGAAATAAGATGTTGAGCCACTTTACCTATAGATCACTAGTAGGTTGACTAATATAAAATTGTGTTCGTGCCATTTTAGACAACATACCTGAAATCGAAGTTCTTTCACATTTTATATTTCAACGAAGGTATTAATTATTGACTGTTAAATTTTTGATGTTATATTTATGTTGTATATTATAGTTGACAATGTTATTTATTTATTTATTTTATTTATTAGTGCTAGAGGCCTATTTCAGTCGGTACAGCGTTGTCGAATTTTTATACGTCACTCTTAATAGTGCTAAGACCTATTTCAGTCGGTTTATTGAATGGGGATTTATTGAATAAAGTCCCCCCAAGGCACAACTTTGACATGAGTCCCCCCAAGATACCCCTATTTCAGTCGGTACAGCGTTGTCGAATTTTTATACGTCACTCTTAATAGTGCTAAGGGCCTATTTCAGTCGGTTTATTGAATGGGGATTTATTGAATGAAGATTTTGTAGATAATTTGATTACTCATAACGAAGGTTACAAGTTTTTAAAAAATATAAAAAATTCTCCCAAGGTACAACTTTGACATGAGTCCCCCAAGGAACAACTTTGACATGAGTCCCCCCCAAGGTACAACTTTGACATGAGTCCCCCCAAGGCACAACTTTGACATGAGTCCCCCCCAGGCACAACTTTGACATGAGTCCCCCCCAAGGTACAACTTTGACATGAGTCCCCCCAAGGTACAACTTTGACATGAGTCCCCCCAAGGCCCAACTTTGACATGAGTCCCCCCCCAAGGTACAACTTTGACATGAGTCCCCCCCAAGGCACACCTTTGACATGAGTCCCCCCCAAGGCACACCTTTGACATGAGTCCCCCCCAAGGCACACCTCCCCCTCATTGGGAAAAAGAGAAAAAACGTTGTTTTGTGGCTATAAGACAGTTTGGACTTCCAACGTTATTTGTTACAGTATCTGCAGCTGAAACACATTGGTTTGATTTAATGAAAACTTTATCATGGAATTTAGATCGTCACGAATTAACTAAAGAAGAATTTGTCGATATTAACAAGTTTAGCAGTAGGCCTCTGGCACTAAATTAAAATCTGTCAATGTCAGATTTTCATGTTTTAAATAATGAAATAATGTCGTGTCTGTATAATTTTTTTATTTTATTGTAGTGTGAAAAAAAAAAGGGGGGGGTAGGCAGCTGAATGTTGATAAGTAATTAAATATATAAATGGAACTACTATGTAATAAAATGTGTAAATTATGTGTTAAAAAAAAAATCTTTTTCGATGCTGTCCGTTTCGATGCTGATTATTATTAATTTTCTTTCCTTTTTCTTTCAAAAAAAAAAAAAAAAAAAAAAAAAAGATAACAATTATTTGCTGTATTGAACTAAATACATAGTAGAATATTTTAGTTATATGATGCAGCAGAATAATAAAATGAAAATTACCTCTTTAAAAGCAAACGTGGATGGCAAATCAGAAATGTAAGTGAAGAAACATGCAGCAAATGTAATAAAATGAAACCATGGTACGATATATTTAAGCAGTATGTTTTCACATTTGAACGGTGGAAAAATGTCAGCAAATAGTGATTATGTTTCTTTTTAAAATAACTTGAAAAGTAATTATTTTTAAAATTTGTAATTTTTGAAAAGTATTAAGAAAGGTTTTGTCTCTTTATGTTACAGCAGTTGAAATACTTTTACGTTTTTGTTTTATTTATTTTTTTCGTGTAAGTGTCAAAGATAATTTTTTATCGATAAAAGCCTTGCAAGTAGGATCACATGAATATATATATATATATATATATATATATATATATATATATAAATTGCGCACACGGAAAAATACCCTTTGCAATTAAAATGACGAAAAATAATTTTGCTTGAATGCCCCATTCTTTTGGAATATATATATATATATATAATTATTGTCAAAAATATTATCATTTTTTTTATGTAGATATGCATATAATTCCAAAACTTTCAATGTTCAAAATCTAATTTTTCGTCTTTCAAATATTTACACGTCACGTAAAACTGTTAAACTTTGATTAAATTCTGGCTGACCATAACGAAGTTAATGTGCGTGCAAGACTTCATACATCCACAAAAAATTCACCCTGACAATTTTATAAAAATTGGTTTAAATAAAAAAATGTAGAATTATTTTAATGACTGTCATAGAGAAATAAAAACTTTCTAAAAATCTGTTAAAATTTACAAGTTTTAGAAACAATCATTTCTTGAATTAGTTTTTAAAAAGTTCTGTCATTTTTTTTTCTTTCAAAGGTACCTGACTCCTGAAATTGATAATAAACAAAAAAAAAAAAAAAAAAAAAAAATTATTTCACTGATCTGAGCGATTTTAGTGATACGGAAAAAACAAAATTTAGAAAAAAAAAAGTTTTTCAAGATTAACTTGAAGAAATGCATCGTACGATCTCATTTAGCAGATTATTATATCGCGTATTTCTGGATGCTTGTTTGTAAGAAAGATAATAAAAGTTAATAAAGGCAGACCAAAAACTTTTCGCATTTACTCTTTCTTTATGTGTAACTATTTTCAACTTATTGAATAATAACCCGAAGCTATTTCTCATTACGACTTATGTTTTGCAGTGTACGCAGGAGAATATGAAGATAGTGTAATGGGATAAAATTCTTACATACACAGGCTATAACGTCGGTTATTTTAAACGTATTTTTAAAGAGCTTTTAATGTTGAAAATCTACATTGCTGTTGTTGTTACATATGACAAAGGAACTTAATCCATTACATCAGATACTCGCCATAGAAACTATAATCAAAAAGTAATAATCGGAACATAACCTTAATCATAATTTGAAAATACCAAAACACCAATTGAGAAGATGCTGTTTATTCATGGTGTCTATATTACAAACAACTCAGAGAATATTAGCCAATATGCCTATTCTGTTGAATTGTTCGGCTAAATAGTCATGCCCTGTATTCAGTCTGAAATTAGCCACTGACACTTTACGTGGCTTACAACTGAACTCTAGAGTCTAGATAATCATATTTAAATTTTCTCACAGATTTTATCCTTAGATTTAATTGATAGTTCTGTGTTATATGACAACATAATTTTTTTCCGTATACTTCTCCTAATGATATCCAATGTAATAGAATACTATTCAATAAATATCTTTGTACCCTTCTTTGTCAGTTGTTTTTTTTCATTACCATCAATATTATTATGGGATGATACTAATCGGAATTCCACTATTTTATCGTTTTTATTTAGTTCTCTGATAATATATTTTATTTTCGTCACAGACAGAAATTCAGAATAATATGGAAGTGCTATAGCCTCTATGGCTGATCTAGAATCAACATAAATGATTGCCTTTTAAAAAGACTCAATTCTAGTTTTCAAATTAGACACAGTGAAAGAAATCGCACGTATCTCTGCATCAAAGTTTGAAAAATGTTAACACACTGGAGCATACACCCAGAACAAATTACAGTACACCTGTACCTGCCGCATTGTTTATTCGGGAGCCATCTGTAAGCATATGAATCCATTCTGGTTCAAGATTAATTTTTATTCATTAGTAATAAGATACTTATTTTCAGAATAATATCTACTGAGCAAAACTGTCACTGATAAGAACAACTGCTTTCCTTTTCTCAATTTTCACTATTTTTCACTTTTGGAAAGTTCTAGCAATCAGTCTAAAATTTTTGTAACTGAGTCTGTAGATCATATGATTTGTGTAATTAATATTAAATATATTGTGATTATAAAGTTCACATTTAAAATTAGCTTAATTTTTTTATAGTAATATTTCGTTATAAGACATGAAACTTCAGGAAAAATATTAAGTTTGGTGCAAATCTGAAAACTGTATGAAATACAAAGGGCTTTTACAATAGTTGTTTGAACTATTGCTATTTCGATGCAAGACGAAATACTCTATAAATAAACAGAAGAATACAATTAATATTCCATGCGCTTTTTTTTTTTTTTTTTAACTTAATTATCTTATTTCCAAAAATAATTACCTATATCATAAAATATCAAATATTACTTATAGCAAATACATTTTAAATTAGTAAAGTTCAATCCGATTAGAAATGTTATACATCACCATGTCCATATATAACCACATTTTTACTTTCCGAACACTATAGTGAGGAAAGTATTGTAATCATGTCAAAAATCCGAATTTGAGATTTTGATGTTTCTATACGTGTCGAGGTCCCCTGAGTCCGTTTTCGATATTTTTACGATGATGTATGCATGTGTGTGTGTATGTATGTGTGTATGTATGTGTGTGTGTGTATGTGTGTGAATGAACACGTTAGCGTCTAAACGCTTCGCTCGAATGCGCTGTAAGTTGGTACGCATGTTGCAAGTCACCGTAGCACGAACCCTTTCGATTTTGATGAATCTAGCACTTATAGTTTTTTTACAGGGACACAAAGAAAAATTCTTTATCATTATGACCTATGGGACCAAATTTTTAAAAGTGCGATAGCATCTAAACGCTTTATTCAATTGAGCTGAAAATTTATACGAAGATTATAAATCACTGTTGCACTAACTATAAGCATTTTGGTGAATCTAGTATTTATAGGTTTGTACAGGGACACAACGAAAAATTCTTTATCATTATGATCTATGGGCTCAAAGTTCAGTAGCGTTAAATAAAACATCGTGTAATATATGGAGAAAAATACTCAAACACTCTATTATGGTTTTCTCTCTTTTGTTTGTTTAACAAGTCCTCTTTCTTTACTTTATCCACAAAACTGTTAACTACTGAATATTCCGAAAGTCGAGTGGACTCACTCCAGATTTTTTTAATACTAACGTTTTCTGATTTGATAACAAAACTAAATAATCAAATAATTGTACTTTAAAATTCTGTTTCAAAGTATATAAATATATAAAATATATATTGGGATATAATGAAAAGGTACTCACACACACACACATATTAAATATTAAAAATAACTTTATTTGTTTTGACAAAGATGTTCACTGAAAGAAGAAAATACTTTTTTTCTCCTAACAATGCAGATGTAGTTATTTAGGCAATCGGTTTTTGTCAAATTATTTCATTTTTAAGATTTTATAAATTGTTTGTAATATATCCACAATTACATATGTTTAATTTAAAATTTAATTATGTTTTGATATCAAAATATCCCCAAAGATACGTTTATAGAAAATAAGTAAATAATGTTTTGGTTTTCTTTCACCAATCAAATTTTTAATTCAATAATATCACGTAAACTTTAAAAATATTTGAGTTACAATAAATAAATTACAATAAATATATTTATAAACCAGAAGATGAGAAAGTGTACTACTGCATAAATGATATCCTTAGTTATGTATTGCTTATCATAAGAATGCGCATAAATTTATCAATAATTCTCTTAACCATTTTATACAATGTATGGGAAACTTTAATGATGCTAAATACTTAATCTTTAGAAAATAATTTGATTCATTCAATACCATTAATGTACCATTTGAGCTAACTTATAGCTCTGCATTCATTACAAATTGATTGAAACTACAGGAATTACCATTTAACTCTTAAGTAATTTAAAATTATAAGTATATATGAACTTACTACCCTTATAAATTACGGCCCATACTTCCAGAATTTCATTAAATTTCAATATATATGTATATATAAAGAATTCTGCCGCATAAAAAAAAATTATGAAAAAAAAAAAAAAATCTGGAAATGACAAATGAAAATGAGAGACATTCTTTTGTTAATTTTGAAAAAAAGAATTCTAATCATATTTTAATTATCAAATGAAATTAAGTTCATATAGAAGCATGCAGACAAATTTATATTTAATTTCAATATTTTAAAAATAATTAAAAAAATTTCAATAATTTATACAATGCAATAAAATTAAAAAACATAATATAAAAACAGTTACTATTATTTTGTATTTTGCATGCATTTGTAAATTTTTCAATTCTTCATAACAATTTTGATCCTATTTTTGTTTGTATTAAATAAAGTATTGTTAATAAAGTAAAATTACTGCCAAAATTAAAATATTATAGCACAATTTTTTTATTGATGTGATGCGTCGATATTTGATATTGCATTGTATCATGTTGTTTCTGATATGAGGGTTAGGCTTTTATTGATATATTAAAAAATATTGTTTTATTTTATTTCGTGTTTTAATATTTTATTGATCATGATTTATATTTTAGGTTAAGTTCTTGCTATTTGGCTATAAAGTTATACTTTTAACACCTCTACATATAATAAAAGAAGATGTATGTGTGTTCATGGCTTTGTAGAAAAATGGCTGATCATGACAGCTACAGAATTTGTTTTGACTTCATCTGATGGAGCTAGAAGGTCGATTTTTCGAATTTTTTATTATTTTATTATTATTATTATTATTTTTATTAATTAAAATACATAAATTTCTGAAATGATGGACTCTAAAAATGGAAAGGTGAAAATAAAAGATCTTTCCGTGGCCGATTGGCTTACTTGGTTTGAATGTCATGCTAATAACACGAAGGTCGTGAATTCGATCATAGTGTAAATGTGCAGATAATTAATAAAAAAGGTTTCAACAGATTAAAAAAAAAAAAAAAAAAAAAAAAAATCACTGTGTTCAGAGTATTCTACAGGCCTTACCAGACAGCGATTTTTGAAACAACCAATTTTTGAGTCAACTTCAGCACCGATTTTTCCTCAGCGAAAACACCGTAAAGGGGTGCAAAGTTGGATGAAAGAAGTCTATCTTTTGACGCTTATTACTTTTCTTGGCGCAAATAAAATACGCAATGATTAGTGTTAAAATTTCGTTTAATTTGTGTAAAATATCGCATTATTATTTCTATTTTGATCTTTGTTACAACTATTATCATACCCCATATGAAAACAAAATCGATTAATTCGAAATTCTTATCATTTAATGGTAAAATAAATGTGCTTGTTCAAATCTACACTTTAAGCGATTCCCGTGATTCGGCATCTTGGAAATATGACGTATCAAAATAGCGCATCCTGATTGGATGACTATGTGGAAAAATTGTGCAGAGACAATTTTATCAAGACAGCTCTGAAAAAGTTGATCAAAATCGGTGTGCGCTATCACACTGGGAGTAGAGACAATTTTCCCCGAAAAATCGGCGTGCATCAGTCGTTGGCTCTATAATCACCTGTAAAGTCGTCGTATCTGATACGTGCTTAAGCCGTATTAATAACTAGAAAGTGACAAAAAACAAAGTTAAACTTAGAGGTGTGTTGGTCGCCTAGCAGGTAAACGGTTGATCGCAGAGCTATAGAAATTTGCTTGGAAGTTCGTTTTGATCTCTTCTGATGCACTTTAAAGCGCAATTTACGAATTTTGTATTAGTTTGTTTATTAATTAAAATTTTTGTATCTGGAGTCCAGTTACTTTTATCTGGTGCTGCCATCTGTTGTCACAGAGTGAAGATGATAATCTGTCTAAGAAATGTCTGTCCAAAAAACGTAGTTCTTAAATATTAGCAGCGCCACTTATCGCCCAGTTAGCCCCTAAATTGAAACTTTCGATTAAGACGCAAATGCAAGCAACGAGGACTTGAAACCAACAGAGTGCAGGAGGAAAAGACGTTGTCAAAGGCAGCAGGAACCCGAAGCGAAATTTTAAGCTATTTAAGTGGAATTTTATTTTAGTTTTTATTTCTACAATAGATTTAAAATTTAATGATCATCATTATTATTATTATTTTAAATTTCTTTAAATATAGTGATTAGCGAAGCAGGTAAACCTAGCTAGTTATGATATAATTTTAGATAAAATTGTATTAGTGTAAAACGCATCAATGAGTAAGCTATGTATTGCGTCTATTTGCCAAACACTATATGCTTAAGAAACTTACAGTTGGAAAGATTGGTAATTCAGTTCCCCAATATTATAACTTATAAGATAATTTCAGACTGTTTAATTTTTTGTATTATTATACCGTTGTAATATAATTAACATATAAAAGAAAATTTTCTCAAATTCCATTATTTTTGCTTATGCCTTTAATACTGAATTATGAAATTTTTCTTTTTATGTTATAAAATATATAAAGTCACATATTAGGATATCAAAACATTCAATCATGACCAAAGCTAAAATTCAATTTTTTGGAGAGGATGGGGAGGGTAGGGGTTTTTTCATAACTGGACAAATACTACCTAAAATACTTGGTTCACCACCTTCGAAACAGGCCAAAGGACCGACTTATAGAAGAAGGACATTTATAATCCTAAATACGTAGACAACTGGAATAGGTATATACATGTTAATTGAATCAACGAAGTTGGGTTATTCAAATTATAAACATATAATTTTGCAAGAATGTTTACTATTAGATTTGTTTAATGGTTAATTATCTTTTACAGGATGTATTTTGATTCTTTGATCTATATTTAAAACTTTATATTTATGCCAATACTACAACTGTAATGAATGGAATATATGAAAAGTCTCCTGAGTGAATCTGCTAGTCATACTGTACCCCTACCATATGTAGAGATAAGTAATTAAATCTATATTTGAGTAGCCGTTCAGTTCCATATTACTTTTGTTTATGTGAAAGTTATAGTATGTTTATATAAACTCTATAACAAAAAAAAAAAAAAAGAAAAGAAAAAGAAAAAGACGCACCAAGAAGGAGTTATCCGAATGGGTCAAAAATTTGTAGATGTGATGTACATGTGGGGAAAAACAAATGATTGCAGTTTCAGAAAATTTGTACGATTTAATCAAGTGAAAGGGCCTCACAAAGTAAACAAATCAATGTTAGTCCACTTCTAGCCCTTATCTAAGTAATTATTCGGCTTGGTATTAATTGATAGAGTTGACAGATGTGCTCCTACGAGATATCGTGCCAAATTATGTCCAATTGGTGCGTTAGATTGACAAAATCCCGAGGAGGTTGTAGGACCCTTTTTATGATGCTCCAAACGTCCTCCGTGGGAGAGACATCCGGCGACTTTGATGGCCAAAATATTGTTGGACAGGCAAGAAAACAAGCAGTAGAAACTATCTCTGTGCGCGGGCGGGCATTATCATGCTGAAATATACTATCAGGATGGCGTGATATGAAAGGAAACACAACGGGTTGTAGAATGTCTTTGATGTATCTCTGTTCTGTAAAAATGCTACGGATGACAAGCAAAGTGGCCCTGTTATGAAGTGAAATGACACCCCAGACTATCACTCATTCTGAATATCGTGCCGTATGGCTAGCAACGGTCTGGTTGGAATCCCCCGTTTTTCGGGGAATCTCCAGACGCGCCTTCGCTGGTCATTGGGGTTCAAATTGGAGTGGGACTCATCACTGAAGACAATTCTATTTCATTCAGTGAAATTTCAGTTCGAACGATCCCGATATCACTACAAACGTGTTTGTTGGTATACAAAGTTTAACAGTAGTCTGTACAAGGGGCTCCGTGAGCTCAATCCCCTTTCTCTGAGCCGCCTATTGATGGTCTTTAAAGTCACTGAAGTACCAGTTGCACGTAGGATCGACAATAATGATGAATTTGGGTTTTTGTATAACGCTCTGAGGATTTATCGGTTCTCACGTTCTGTCCTCTCTGTGGTCTGATCGCTTCCTCTCTGACGCTGTGTTTGGCCATTATTCACTAATTCCTGCCATTGTCGTCTGATAGGGTCATCGCTCCTATCCAGCTGACAGACAATTCGCAGATTAGACCAACCGGCTTCTTTAAGTAAAACTACATACTTCTGTCAAATGCTAAGATCTAAACATGCTCTCTGTATGTGAGGCATAGTTACTGTCTGTATGAGTAGGCGGAATAAAATTCTCAAAGAATTTATAACTAGGAATGAAAATTTTTCTTCTGTAATATTCTGCAAGTTGCGCAGTGGGGATGCGTTGGCGCGTCACATACTCATATCATGACGGCCAACTTTTAAATTTTTGCATTTTACATTGAAACCTGTATGTATGTCATTTTGTGCCCAGTTTGAATTACTCTTTGGTGCGTCAATTTTTTTGTTATAGAGTATATTTATAGCGTTTTATTTCAATGCTGTGATATACTTAAATTCCAATATTTCAATACTCTAATATAAAGAGTAGTAAATTATGGTAAAAAGAAAGTCTCTGAATGAAAGTAAATAATTTGTGGTGATTGTATTATTTAAACATCTTATATATAGGGAAGTATTTACATGAACTAGTGGATCTGCAGATCAGGAGCCTCAACGTCCTATTTGCATCAGACATTATTCAATAAGTCATTTTCTTTTAATTCCTTATTATATAATAGTATATATTGATTCGATAGACTTGTTACCTTAATCAGATACATTTCTGAGGGGGGCTGCCGCCCCCTCAACCCCATGCTCTATCTCTCTTTGTATACTTATTTGTATATCATATAAAGTGATACGGAATTGCGAATCATTGTATTTACTTTTGCATAAATTCTTTCAACGAGGCTTAGAAAGTTGATAAAATGCTAATGTTCTGCATTTCTAGTCATTTTAGTGTTAAAATAGCCTAATTTTCCCTTAAAAACGCATTAAAAAGCTCCAAGAAGGGAAGAAATGAATTTGTCGCCAAATTTGGCGACAGTTTCTCTCCTTTGGGATTTTTTTGGCGACCTTGGCGAGAAAATCCTTATTAGGGATATACCAAATATGGACGCTCTAATCTCATTGGCTGATGAGATACGAGAAATTTCCAGGAGAGCCTGGGTTCGATAGAAAAGTATAAAAGGAGCATTTTTTTCGCCGAGGCGGTCAGTCTCTGATCTGTGTCAGTTTCGTGAAATGCTTGCTTTGCTTTGAGTCTTTTTGAATGAGACTTGCTTTATGTGTTATTGTTAAACAGTTTGTGCTGTTATTGTGCTGTTAACGGCTGTTGTTTAAGCTGTGTTTACTGGTTGAATTGAAGCTGATACTTGGATTATAGACTTGAATTTTTCTGGAACTTTCTTTGAATAAATCACTGAATTATTACAAGTTTCGCCTTTCATTCTCGGACAACTTACGAAACCCCAAACACGCAACAACATGTATTCTTAATAAACGACAGTCTTGTATTATTTCCCTGAAATTCATAAATACCAAATTTCATAACTACCAAATTTCATACAAAAAAAAAAAAAAAAAAAAAAAAAAAAAAAAAAGAAGGAAAAAAAAAAAAAAAAAAAAAAAAGAAAATACATAGCATATGGGAAATATTTTGCGTAACCTTTAAATTAATTACCAGTTCTATACCCACAATTTTCAACAGGAAAAAATGCTTTTAAAATTCTAATAAAATTTCATTATATTTGATGGCGTGTAGTGTAACCATGTTAAAATACACTTAAGAAATACTGACTATAGACCGTAATAGTACGAAATTCTTTTATGTATCCCGGAAAAGTAGCCACAGTCATTATAAACGCCAATAATAAGAATAAACCTAATTAATTATAATTCATTAATTTTTCAAATTAATTTGACATTATTTGGATGATTACAGTACATACTCGTAATTATTTTGTGTGGTCCCATTAATTATTTAGTCGATACATACGCTTTTTTAAGAGTAAACATGATTTTAAGCATCTTTATTTTATAATGTATGTTAATTTTATTAATTTGAATTCAGCATAAACGCATTAAAGTGCACGCTTAAATAAAAATTTGTCCATAGGCTCCAATGTTACGAAATTTTTTGTGTGTCTCTGTAAACGAACCATAAACATTGTATACACCAGTAAAAACTATTCAGCTTATTTTGCATTTAAAATTAATAATTGTTACAAATTTAACATCGTTTGGATGACTACGTGACATTGTCAGAACACTTTTGTATGGTCCTGTACATTAATTGGAAAGCTTAAGAGCACATATTTTCTTCAAACAACATAAGTTTAAGCATCTTACTTACGTACGCTAGTTTCTTTTTCTTGATTGTAAAGTAATGATATTAAAATACGTTTAAACGAAATTCACCCCATACGCCGTAATGACAAGAATTTTGGCGTGTCCCTGTACACAGTTTATAAACAATATAGCAATAAAAATCATACAGCTACTTTTATGCAAAGCTGGAAAGTGTGCGCCAATTTGCAAGTCAATCGAAGGATTTTTGCGGCCGCTATTGGGGTACATACAAATTCTTCCCATAGACCGTAATGATAAGAATCACTTTGGCCTGTCCCTGTACACGAACGACAAATGGAATACACGCCTAACACTATACAGTTATTTCTGTTGAGCTCATGAACATGTGTACCAAATTTGCAGTGAATAGTGTGATTTTTGGGGCCGCTATCGCGGTACATACAAATTCCTCCCTTAGGCATAATTAATAAGAAAAACCTTGGCGTGTCTCTGTACACGAACTACAAATGGAATGCATACTCAAAACTATACAGCTAATTTCGTGGGGATCATGAACATGTGTACCAAATTTGAAGTCAATAGCTTGATTTTTGCGGCCGCTATCACACGACAGACAGACAGACGGCATCCAAAATCCTTTTGAGTCTCAACAGAGGGCCTCCACTGACGTTTCGGCAAAATTGAAAGTCAATAGCTTGATTTTTGTGGCCGCCATCGCGCTACATACAGATTCGTCCCATAAGCCGTAATGATAGAAACACTTTGGCGTGTCCCTGTACACGAACTACAAATGGAATACACACCTAAAACTATACAGCTGATTCCGTTGGGCTCATGAACATGTGTACCAAATTGCAAGTCAATAGCGTGATTTTTGTGGCCGCTATCGCGATACATACAAATTCCTCCCATAGGCCGTAATGATAAGAAAAACTTTGGCGTGTCCCTGTATACGAACTACAAATGGAATACATACCAAAAACTATACAGCTTATTTCGTGGGGCTCATGAACATGTGTACCAAATTTCAAGTCAATAACGCTATTTTTGCGGCCGCTATCGCACGACAGACAGACAGACACAGCCCAAAACCGTTTTGAGTCTCAACAGAGGGCCTCCACTGACGTTTTGGCAATTATGAAGGTTCAGCTTTACAACACTCTTAACAAATATGTAAGATATTGGAATATTAAAAATATTTTTTATTGTTATAGTAATATAGGTTATATAATATTTATTAAAAATATATTGAAAATACTACTTTATTTAATTTTATTCTATATAAACCATAAGTATGTTCCTGAATAATTTGACATGCAAATGTAACATACATATATATGTATATATTTAATTATTGACTTAAATTGTTTTATTTATAAGAATATTCGGATATCGTAGAATTTAAATTGACAATAAATTCGCATATATTAAAATTTGATACAAATAGTGTGAACATATTCTATAAAAACTTTAAAACTTTTCTTTTTGTGACTCGTTAAAGTTACTAATAATAAACAAAAATGTTTATGGTTAACTTTATCTTTCTACTAGAATCTTAAAAACTATGCTTCTTTTTTAAAAAAATGAAGAAGCGTAGGAATGTATG
The DNA here is from genome assembly GCA_963930645.1 of Salticus scenicus. Classification (NCBI taxonomy): domain Eukaryota; kingdom Metazoa; phylum Arthropoda; class Arachnida; order Araneae; family Salticidae; genus Salticus; species Salticus scenicus. The sequence continues at coordinate 186,599,076 of OZ005649.1, forward strand.
GAACTTTACTTGAAAAAGAAAGTTTTCAAAAGTAACTGAGGCGTAAAAGAATAATGTATTTCCAGTAATGTGAAACGTAGATGATCTTCCTTACAAAAAGTCATCTACTCTAAAAGACAAAAGTTTTTAAAGTTCTTCCATAGAAAAAAGAAAATCTGCTTGGAATAACAAAAGATTTAAAATTCGTTAAAGATTTTTTAAAAAGTTAAATCATATACTTTTCCAGCATGTTAAAATATTTTTTTTTTTTTAAATGTTCACACATATTAAACATTTTGTTCGTATTCCCAACCCTAGAATGTTTTCTAGCATGTAAATAATAGTAATAAGAATATTATTAATACCTTTTGAAGATTTAAAAGAGTAACTTGTTTCAAAATATCAGATATTTCATGATAAATTTTGCTAATAGTTCCAAATTCTTATTAGTAGATACAAGTTACACAGATAAGTTTTGTATGAATTCAATTTCTTTCTTTTTTTTTTTTTTTTTAAGTTTTAAATAATTGATGAAATAACAAGAATTGATAAAATTAGTCTCAAGTATGACACCATATATATATATCAGTGCATGCTTTTATTGTTATTTAAGTAAAGATATGAGTATGAGTAAGATTCCACGTTGAATAATATGCTGTGTCACATTGTTCTCCTATATGAAGATGCCGTAGGAGGAGGTACCCCAGACACTCGTAGGAGAAGTACATCGGTAGCGTGACATGTGCTACTTTTTTTGCGAATTTTTAGGGACATCTTAGATTAGTTTAAATCGATAATCCATCTCTCTTCATCTGGTACATGTTAAACAATTTGACTTATCCCTATCTAGCTAGTTATGTAAACTCAAGTTTACACAAGAAAAAACATAATTAAGTAACTTTTAAAATACAGTGTCTGGTCTTTTCAAAAACCTATAAAAGGGGCTAGTTCCCTTTCTTGTTAGATAATATGTATACTTACGTCTTGTTCAACGTTTTGGGGGTAAAATGGTAAGAATTTTACGTTGAGGATAAAAGCCAGGTTTTCTTCTTTGATGTTTTAAGTTACATTTGAGCATTATTTTTATAAAGTATAAAATATGACAAAAGATAACATTTTACTTTAGTTTTGTCTATAGTATTCATGTGTTTTAAAATAAATATTTAACATATGATGAAAATGTGTATTTTACTTTGAAATCCCATACATAGACAGTCTTCACATTGCATTGAAAACTACCCTACCCACACTGAAGAAAAAAAAAAAATATATATATATATATATACTGTCTTCCTCTAGAATGAATAAGTGGCCATTTTCTAAATCCCTTAACTAGAAATATAGATTTACGAGCTATGCGCATAAGGCACGAAAATAAACTGATTAGACGAAATGATCGAGAGTTTCTAGTTTACACATTTCTAGATGGTGAAACAATATTCTGAATATTCCGAATATTCTGAATCTTTTGTATTGCGAGAAATTCTTGTTTGATTTTCTAGAATTAGGTAATAAACCAAGATTAAAGCTGTTTAAACCCGCCTGATGTAGTCTCATTTATTTGCAGAGATTTTTAAATAACTTTGCACTCGATAATATAAGCAAACGCTCTAGAATTCTAGAAGGTGATTCTAGGATTCGCTTTCCAAGGGGACAAGAATTTATAAGGATGACATGAAACTATTTTTTCTAGAGCCGCAATTTTGATTCTAGATGTCAGTTACAGAATTTTTTCTCAGTGCACAAAATGAGGTGAGATATCAAAACGAAAGAGGTGAGAAGAAAAACTTTTAATTCAACAATTTTATAATATTTTTCTAGATAAATATATTTTTAATGTGCACTCAAAAGTATAAATTTTAGCGGGAGATGATTTTCGTGCCTACTTTTTTCGTAAAGACGAAGCGTGACGTTTTATTTCTACTCTAAACACTCATCTCGAGTTTTTCGTATTTTATGGTATTTTTGCAATGTTATTTTAATTAATACTACATTTCTTAGTTTCCCTATTCAGAAAGTTAGTTCGAATGTGCTTCTTAAAATTTCTTTTTCATTTGGAAAATATGACAATCGACTTCAACGAAAAAATATACATCCCTATCTCATTAATGTTAAACGCCAGACTGTGATGATGGACGAGTTTGTTCATGGGACAGCGTTCAAAAAACAGCGTTCAAAAATAAACAGCGTTCAAAACTACTGTATCAGTCAGTGAGCTACATGTCACCACTTACCCCTGCCACAACTAATCCCTCTTTCCCGTAATCTACTTATTTATTCAATTACTTTAATTTTGAAATTTATGTTATTCTAGAAGACATCGAGCAATTTTGACTATTGAAATAAATAATAAATATTTCTGAATTGACTTATGATAAACGGACCCCCCCCCTCCTTCTCACACACACACAGCATTTTTAAAAATGTTTTAATGAAAAGTAATTGTATTAAAATTAGAAATAAAGTATTTTTTTTATATTTAAATTTTCGAGCTAGAAATTCTCCTAAAATAATATAAATAATAGGAATATAATATATATATATATATATATATATTTTTTTTTTTTTTTTTTTTGCTGATTTTTTTTTATTTAAGTACTGTTATTCAAAACAATTTCAATTGGTTTTTCTATGGAGATTAATGTCAAACTGCCACATTTACATTTCAAAGAGGAAAAGCTTTTTCAATAAATTTTTATCTAATGCTTAATATTAAAATATCCTATTCAGTAAATATTTTTGAAATTTTCTGATGCATGACAGTTTCTGGGGAAAACAAGCATTTAAATTTCTTTTGATTTTATATCTATATTTATATTTTTCATATGATGTAGGGTGGTTTTTTTTATATGGTTATTGTTATATACGATACATTGGTAAAAATAATACTAGGAGTTATAATATAAGAAATGTCTGAAATCTTATAATCCTGAAACATATAATAGAATGCATTTACAAAAAAAAAAAAAAAAAAAAAAAAACAGAAATTTCCTTGTGCTTGTGTAAAACCGCATAAATAATAATTTATCCTGTGACACGATGGACGGTTATCAAATAATCGAACTAAATTAAGACCTATATGAAACTCTCTAGTTGTTTCAATTTATGAAAATAATGAAAATTAAAAGTAACTTTATAATTATTTTAAAGTAATTCCGTTTTGTTACTTTTTAAATTTTTCTTTGACGCATTTTTATAAACAAAATGGGGCTATGTTTTTAATTCTTGTTCTAAACAAGCCAATGCTGAAACACAAAGAAATTTCAAAAAAAAAAAAAAAAAAAAACGTAATTCTAAACAACATTTTTTTTTAATTAGAGACATAATTTTTAGTATAATAAAAAATAATAAAGTAATATGTTACTATTATTATTATTACTATTTGTTAAATAACTACCCTTGGTTAGTTTATCGTTCAGTAAATTACACAAATGAATCTAAATATTTGTTTTTGTTGTTCTTGCAGAAGAACGTAAATTTTAGTTTGAACGAAATTTTTGAATTAGTCTTATATTTGGAATTTTAAATTTCTTCTGAAAAAATATTTTATATAAATAATCAAATTTCGCTCAATTTGGAAGTTATAGCTAAAACAAGCTAATATACAGGGTGACAAGAAACAACTTGGACGAAGTTTCAGACCAAATATCTGTAACTACCACTATCACAAACTCATTTTGGAAGATGTTGTCTTATCTTGGTCGCAAAAGTTCTTTGGAAACAAATGATGGACCTTCCAACAGGATTCCGCACCTGCACACAGAGCTAAAGGCACTCAACATTGGTGCAAGACAAATTTTCCTGACTTCATTGGAGCTCAAGATAGGCCATCGTATTCCCTAGATTTGAACACGATGGATTATTCTGTTTGGTCCATCTTGGAGACAAGGGTCTGTGCTAAAACTCATAAAACTTTGGCATCACTAAAGGAATTCTTATGCAAGGAATGGGATAAAATATCAGTAAGTGAGTTGCGGGCCCATAGCCGAAAATTTTGTGACACGTTTAAAGCTCTGTATTAAGGATAAAGGTAGCCACCTTGAAAATTTGTAAATATAATAGACAAAATAATGTATTCCTATTTATTGAAGTTTGGTCGTAATATTTTAATTAGCATTAAAGTTATAATGCATCATGTGTGTCCAAGTTACTTCTTGTCACCCTGTAAATAACCTGATGTGTCACTCACATGACTTTCTTTTATCCTGCATTTCAATACTATGAAGATAAATTGCAGATTAAGTCGTCAGATCAATAAGGTAAGACGATAAAGTTCGATCTCTACTTTAAAAATAACATAAAATAGGTATACGAAAAGCTTTATTTGACATGTAATTATGAAACCTATTAATTATTAATGAGGTTAATCCCCTATTCTCTTACACAGCCTATATTTACGTTAAACCTTTATAAGGCCGTGGGAAGTATACTTCCCACTAACTTTATTATTTTTTAAATGTCGAATCCTATACTTCCTAATTGATCTAGCAATTGTAAATGCCTTCATTCTCTGGAAAGTAAGCAGAAGTGATTCGGGACCTAGAGACCAATTAAATTTTCTACTTCGGCTAGCACGACGACTGATTTCTGGATTTTCAAGTCGTAAACGCAAAGGACGACCTGTAAGTTTCCTGAGCAGCAAGAAAACTGTTCCAGATGACGTACGATTGACTAAAGTTGGTGACCATATGCCAACTTTACAAAAAATATATAATGCAATGCGAAAAATAAATTCAAAATAATTTATGATGTCTTACCTTTGAATAGCTTCCAGTGGGCGGTGGAAAACATAATTCCCACAAAAAAAAAAAAAAAAAAAAAAAAAAAAAATCCTAAAAATCAAATTAATTTTAGGTAACAAGCTACATAATTTTTTTTTATAAATCAATCTCAATCCCAAGAATATTTTAACATGTCATTGCTAGAAAAAAATGGCCCTATACTAATGGGTTAAAAAACAAAAGTGTTATTAATTTGACTTTAAACATGCCAATCTTAATCAAATGTTTTGAAGTGGCAACCTGATACGAACTTCAGAATTCTAAATTAAAACTTTCTGATGTTATTTCTTTTTAAGATATACTGATGCCAGATATACATACCGGCCAATCGTTATTGGATTTTCGTATTCAGGGGACCGTAAAATGTAATATTATTCAAAACCCAGAGTTGAAAATAGAACTTGAAAGGGTACTTTGTTTTCAGTAAGGATAAGAAAAATGAATTTTACTTCCTGATAAGTGTTTATCGGCATAATAAAATGTAGCAAATATGTTCTATCAATTGCATTTTGTGGAAGAACGTTTAGATCAATTTTGGATACCCTTGTATATTTTCTATAACGAAATACACTTCTAGCAATATCCAAGTACAGCACCAATATATCCAAATACTTTGGGTTGCTCTTTAAACGAACGATGAGTTGTTTCTATGCCACAATCTGGAGAAAGCATGCTTTTATGCATATAAATAATCTGGTGTGTCACTCACACGACTTTCTCTCACCCTGAAATTTAATACTATAAATACAGATTGGAGATTAAGTGGTGAGATAACAAATACTGTTATGCAAACCTATGTTAAATCAATTCAAATAAGGCTTCAGAACAGCTTTATTTGGCAAATAATTCTACGTGAGGGGGGGGGGGGCTGCTTTTCCTCTAACCCTCCCGTTTCATTGCTGTACCTACATTTATATAGACTTCTTATCTGTTATTTCATTCAAAAGTTCATTTAAATTATTCAAACAACTTTCTCAAGACCATTCCTTGAAACTTACCAACCTTGATCAAATGTTTCTAGTAACATATAAACTTCAAAATACAACGTTTGGATTGATTGAAATTATCTGTTTTTAATTTACTCTAACAAACACAGACAAAGATTAAATGTTAAAAACTTGACTTCGGTATTCAGGAAGCCTCAAAACGTTTAAATATACAAAAAAAAAAAAAAAAAAAAAACAAGCGATGAATATTTAGCTTAAAAACTACATTATTTACCATATGACTATGGGGAACTAATTCCAATTCCTGAACAACTTTCCTGGACATGGTAAAATACTACAGTATAGTACTTCCACTAACAATAAAAAACAACCTCATAGCTTAAACATTGTCAGCTCTGTAAATCTTCTGAAAGTTATGTACACATCACATGGTGGACATAGATATAGTTAGTAGATATGTTAATAGCACACGGCGCAACCTGAAGTAAAATTCCAATCAATTTTTAAGAATTGTCGTACTATAATCTAGTTATTTTGTGTAGCCCTGTATACGAGCAGTGAATGATCTCCATACCATATTCTACATAAAACATTTTTTTATGTATATAATATATATATATATTCGTTTCATTTGGTTTAGTGCAATCTGTAGGCGTTAAACTCTACTTACCAGCACTTTCCTCAATAGACGTAATGTATTTGAACTCTCTTGGGTGTCCCTGTACACGAACGATTTGCTTGATCTCCACGAAAAGTTTAGTGTAGCATCCCTATATTATATACATTCAGAATGCCAAGTTTGGAATTTCTGCCATAATTTGTTTTTGAGATATGCTGATAATAGACAGACACACAGACAGACAAACTGACAAACAGACACACAGTCACACAGACACACACACACACACACACAGACAGACCGCTAAAAACACGATTTTTGGATTCAGGGGACCTCAAAACTTGTAAATATAACAAAAACTCAATTTTGAAAATTTGGCCCAAAAACATTGCTTTCTCTACCTTATGGGTAACAGAAAGTAAAAATATGTTCATTCTATTTTGTTTAGTGCAACCTATAGATGTTACACTGTACTTAAAAGAAATTTCCTCGATAGACGTAATGTATTTGAATTCTGTTAGAAGTCCCTGTTCACGAATCATTTGCTTGAGCTCAAAGAAAAATTTAGCGTAGCATCACTATATGATACAGACTTAGAATACCAAGTTTGAACTTGCTGCTACTATTTGTTCGTGTTGATAATAGACATAGACAAGCACACGGACAGACACACATGGAGACCAATCACAAAAACATGTTTTTCGTATTCAGGGGATTATAAAACGTGGAAATACAGCAAATACACACTTTCGAAAACTTTACTTAAAAAGAATACTTTCTCTACGATATAGTAAAGAGTGTAAAGGGAAACTAAGAGAAAGTAAAAATGATGAAAAAATAATAATTATCTGCCTTTTTTTTTTTCAAAAAATTTCTAACATTATACTATACAAAATACCTAATCCATATATTGAACACAAAACTAACTTTTAAGAATTAATGACTATATTTAAATTATTTTTCCATGTATTGTTTGTTTGAAAACAGTTGTAATAAATAAAATTAGAAATTCTAACTTCTGAACTTTCATTAAATTATTTATTTTAATTTATAATTGTTGCCAAGAAATTTAAACTTTAAATTTTACATCTACTTTTTAAGATAGCACGCGATCGTGTTTTATATAAAAATCAAATCATTAAATTCATATTTTTATTTATTTTTATCTCATTTTACTGCATGCGCACTATTTATTTCCCAATTCAAAATTATTTAAAAAGAACTTTTTCGATATCTCTTGTAACGATACTGATTATTATTAATTTTCTTTTCTTTTTCTTTCAAAAAAAAAAAAAAAAAAAAAAAAGATTTTGATGAAATTCTGGCAAAAGCAGAATTTAGTTTAGGGTGGAGGACTATTAGTTTTTTTTTTTCTTCCCAATTATAACATCGCTTTCAAATTATTCAATTATATTTTCGATAAATTTTAGATTTCCATAAATGTCCAACTATCGAAAAATGATTTCGACAAATGTCCAACTATCGAAAACGACAACGCAAAAATTCCAGATTGAGACTAATAGGCCCTCAGTCCTAATAATAATAAAAAAAAAATCTCTGTTTTTACGTTTTTATAGAAATTTTATATTTAGCACATCTAAAATAACATAAATATATATAATGAAGATAAAAAAGATAATTATAATTATATATTTTTATATTTTTGTCCATAAATTTAGGGCTTAATTGGTTTTAATTGATGACATATAGTATAGCGTGCTTGAGATTTTTATAAATGATAAAATGTGAAAATTTACATTTAAGTTAAAATCTTATTACCTTGTAATTTGAAATATTATAATAAATAAGAATATAAATATTTTATCTTAAATTTTAACCGATTTTTTATATTTTCTTTTATAATCAAAGTTACCAAATAGATAGATGAGGTAGTTTTTCTCAATCCACAGCATCTGTAAATGTATTTTAATAACTTCACATTACTAAAATAAATATCAAATACAACTTCCATATTTAGTTTACGTAACATCTAGAATCCATTTCTAATTGTTTAAAAGATGGATTATTTGGAAGGTTTTAAAAATATTTGAGAAAGATCTATTATTCGCTCATAATAAATATAAAAGCAATGATAGATCATAGTATGTCAGCTATTTTTGTTTCATTTTTTATTAAAATAAGAAAACGTTTCATATGCTTTTCTTAAATAAACAGAGGTTTTAACCGTGAGTGGCAAAAAGCCAAAATTTACTCGATTTAAAGCTGAAGGATACAACTTCTATTTACACAAATGATGCTGTCGTATGCATTTTAAAGTTTACATGTCGAGAATGTTAAATCTGTAAAAAATGCATTTAATTCAAATCCTTCAAGCTTATTATGTACTAAATTTTATTTAGGATAAAAATATCAGCTTTTTGTTAAAAGTTAGATCATTAGGAATTTCAATTTAATGTTGTATAGAACGCACTGAACTTCAAATTATATAATAAGAGAATAATTTTTATTTAATTAAAAATATCGCAGGTCTGTGATAAAAGTGTTTTACTTTAATGTGATGTGTTTTTCTGATGAATTTTCATATGTTGATTAAGGAAAATATATTCAAAAATTTCCATCACGAACACTTTTGACAGAAAATAGAAAATATTGACAAAAATGAGCTTAAAGCTACACTTTTTAACTCTCATATCAGTTATTTTCCGTAGAATCTAGGTGCTGTGAGTGAAGAACAAAGAGAGCTTTTTTCGAGACATAAAAGAAATATAAAGGTGGTATCAGAGCCGATGGAATGTTAACATGTTAACATGTTAGCAAATTGTTGTTGGATACTATATAGATAATTCCCCACCATCCTCAAGACTTTCAATACGTGCACAAGAGAAAAAGCTCTAAATGGAGCTTTGAAGCAAAGAAACTCATTTAGAAGATAATAACCTATTTCAATGTACAGGGTGTTTATAAAGTCCAGGACACATTGTGATGTTTAATAACTCATAAAATAATAAAGATAGATTAAAATTAATAACATAAATGGTTAGATAGACTCAAAAAGTTTCATGACCCTTGTCAATGAACTTCCACGTATGCCCCCTTCACCGCACGGACAATATCAAGTCGATAGTCAATTTCACGCCAGGTAGCGGCAAGCATGTCGGCATCCACAGAGGCTATTGCGGTTGTAATTCTGACTTTTAGGTCATCAATGTTCGACACTCTCCTCGTGTAAACAGTGTCCTTTACAAATCCCCAAAGGAAAAAGTCCAGCGGCGTTATATCAGGTGATCTGGGTGGCCAAGGAATTGGACCTCCTCGCCCAATCCATCTTCCTGGAAAATGGTCATTCAAAGAACTACGAACGATGGTACCCAATGAGGTGGTGCACCATCTTGTTGCAAAAAGACATGTGGCTGAAGCTCTTCTAGTTGTAGAAATACGAAGTTTTCCAACATGTCTAAGTATACGACTGATGAGACCGTGGAGGCCTCTGTGGATGCCGACATGCTTGCCGCTACCTGGCGTGAAATTGACTATCGAATTGATATTCTCCGTGCGACGAAGGGGGCACACGTGGAAGTTCATTGACAAGGGTCATGAAACTTTTTGAGTCTATCTAACCATTTATGTTACTAATTTTAATCTATCTTTATTATTTTATGAGTTATTAAACATCAAAATGGGTCCGGGACTTGAAACACCCTGTATTTTATGCATAAATATTTTCGATTCTGTTGTAACATGTGTGTGAAATCTTCCGATCTCGATCCTTACTTTGTGAAAAACCCTTACCTGGTAGGAAGAAAAGACAGGCATTCCTGAATTCAGCGTAAGAAAAACACATTTGAAACATCCAAAGTAGTGATAAAAATAAATAAATAAAATAAAAATAAAAAATAAATAAATAGAGTATAATTTCGCAGACGTGTATTTGTTACCTAAAACAACTGTATAATAGAGATTTTTTTTTTTTTAAATACAGAATATTGTTGTTTCTGTCTTTTACAGTAAACAAATAAATACTAGTTCATTTAGTTTATTTTAATCAGTGTTACTGCACTGCAAATAAAGGGGTCTTAATGTAAGACGTAAAACAATTGAAAAGTCATTTAAGATACGTAAATGTCTTAATATGCGCCTTAGACATTATAGATATCTTAATGTAAGACAGAATTGTGTCTGAAATAGAAATTCAGACACAAAAAATGTCCGAAACACATAAATAAGAGAAATTTCAGACAGCAAACGCGTCTTAATTTTTAGACACTTTGAAAATTCAGACACTTGCATTACTTAGTAAATTTTTCATATGGAATCTACATTAAGCAACATACTTATCCTATTTAAACTTCTTTCCACATTCGATAAATATAATATCATTTTACATAATAATTTGTTAAGCGTAAGCTATTTAAACAATATTAGTTTATGAAAATAAATTTTCGAGGAATAATACTCCAGATATGTGTATATTTGCGTGGAATTATGTTTAATATAACTCACAAAGCAACATATTATAACGCGAAAATTATTCGGTTTTAAAAAAGAAAAATATCTTTGTATTTAAAGCTTTTTCATATTTAAAGAAAAAGTATTAAGATGAAAGTAACAAGTAACGTTTATTTATTATTATTAATTTCGATTTAAAAACTGTTTTCTTCCACATATTTACTTTGCACTTAAGCGTAAGACAACAAATTTTCTGGTATTCATGTTCATATTTTGTTTTCTTTTAAATATCAGTTTAAAGAAAGATATCGTTATCCAAAAATATCGAGGGCTAGATAAGGATAATTTTTCACATACTTCATAAGCATTTTTAAAAAATTCTAAACCTCCAGATATGAAATTTAATATAATAATGTATATTAACTGTTAGATACTGTATTATCAATAGTTTTATAGCAAAAAAATGCGAATTATAACATAAAACTACATGTGTTACGCTAATATTGACATACATATAATTATAAAAAGGATCTCTGTTGAGTTACTTGGTGGCTTGCTTGATAAGGTTCCAGACGATAGCTGTGCTTTCCCATTGTATAGTTTCGTATTCCACGGCTAATATAAGTTCGATTCCCGGGCCTGGTAAAAGGCTTGTCTTTTAAGAATTATTCTTTTTTTTTATGCTTTAGAAAATTTTAAAATCTATTTTTAACAGAAAAGCAGTATCGCAGGCCACATTTATTTATTATTTATTAAAAAGCCTAAAAATAGCGGTGTTTTTAAGCCTATAAAACATGGCGGTGTTTTAAGACATTTGCAATGTCTTAATTTTAGTGTCAAAAAGGTGTCTTATAAAGTGGCGCATTTATTTATTTTTTTTTTTTTTCGTTTAAAAAATGACGATTGGTTTAAGACAAATTTGAACGGAATTTAAGACGTCTACGTTTACAATGAATTCATTTATTCTTTATTTAGATTGTGAAAATGTAATTCATAAGGTAGTCTGTAGCAAAGAATCAAAATAATGTCTTAACATAATAAATTCTCTTGTAAATGTCTTAATATAGAGCTTAGACGTTATTGATATCTTAATTTAAAACAGAAATGTTGTATGGTTAGGAGAAGATTTCGTAAGAAGTTGTCAAATCGAAGTTACGAAGAATCCTAGTTTGGTTAAGAATCATTACTCTACTTAAAAAGTACGAGTTCAAAGTAAACGAAATGTAACTACGTTTAAAGTAAAAGCGTTCAAAGTAACTGTGAGTTTAAAGTAAAAACTTGGGATTTTGCAAAATGTAGCAGGCAAGACGCAATTGAATAAGTTTGTCAGAAGGCAGGTTACGTACGAAATGCAAATTAATGTCACAAAGTATAAAAGACAGGTTAAAACGATACTCGAGGTTTTTTAGTGAGGTGAGGAGAGATTTTGACTTTTGTGAGTATTTGAAATTCATTACGGGATTTACTGTTCGAGGGGATAGAGTCAAGTGCCACTCCGATTTAGATGTCTTATCGAGTTTACGTATAAGGAAGTATAGTAAAAAGCATTACACCGTTTTCGTCGTTGAAACTATATATTGGTAATATTAAGTTATTTATTGTACAGTAAAGTCTCTAAAACGCGGGTGTAAGTTTGCTTCATGAATACTACATTTTTTTTTTTTTTTTTTTTTTTTTTTTTTTTTTTTTACACCACTAATTTTTTATCAAAGCAACTGATTTATACAAAAACTAAATCGAGTGTATGAACCAATAGATTGGTACTCTAAAAATTTAGTTTTGTTAAAAGAGAAAACTGTTTTATTTGTTTGTCATCTCTACCACCGCGTTGTGCGAGACTTTACTGTATTTGTATTGCAGTTATAGATAATTTATATTTTATTATACGTTTAAGAAGTCCCATTTTTCCCTCGTTGAAGAGTTTTAAATAAATATTTGTTAAGTTTAAACAATTACATTTCAATGTTTATTTCTTATACATGTAACATATGAATTATAACGGCTTCAGCCCATCACAGTGGCGCCCAACAGATTTTGATACCCCTCCGTGGAGAGTATTTTAGTGGCTCAGATAACATAAATAAATTCCTTGATAAATACGAAGTGTACTCCATTATTAATGAAATTAAAGATGAGGAAAAATTTTCCTTATTGAAGTATAGCTTAAAGGGGGATGAAAAATTTGGTTTGACACCGTAGCATCTAGATGTTTAAATCAAAATCCTACTTATGAGGAACTGGAAAGAAAAATTAAAGATACATTTTTGTATGTTGTATACAAAGCAGAATTACTCCAGGAATTTAATTTAACAGGGAAGAGGTGCCGCTCACCGCTCTAAGAGCAGTGTCGAGCGATTCCAGCTATGCTAGGCCCCTCTTCCGGAGTTTATTTAAACTCTAAAAAAAAAATACAAAAGCCGCTAGAGACAGGTCTCCCACGCGACAAGGAGCGGCATGTTCTATGCTGGTAGATAAAGTGACAAGTGGCTTAAAGATATTTGGTAGCAAGGTATTGTTGAGAGTTCATGAGAAAAAATTGGTGCTCGGAAAGTCTTTATAAATTTTTGTGCTGTGAAAGTCTTTATGAAATCCTTCTCGAGAATGGGCAACGTTGTTGTTAATTTAAGCAGGAAAACTAAGTGTTATATGTGCCGGGCTGTGCCCCACGCGACAAGTGGTACCATAATAACTATTAAGCTGGGGTCAATTAACTGGGAGGTTCTTTTATGTTGATTTTGAGAAACAAGACAATAGGCTGCAGTTGTTGATGGCGATATTTTATGTTGTTTTGAAATGTCCCACAGCACAAGATTGATGAAAAGATAATTTTGTGAGTACAGCCACTCTATGACAAGCCAACATGGTTTTTATTAAGAAAATTAGAGATTATCAAGCAGTTTGACAGGATTTTTTAGAAACGCATACCCTAAACTCTTATGATTTAATCTTTCAAATTTTGTACAATTAAAAACGAGGCATTTTGTGCAGCGCAGAGGGGAAATCAAAGAAAGCATCAGCATGAGCAAAATTGTTCCCTCCTCCTTCAAAATACTGCTCGTAATTACGTTGAGAGAAATGAAACTGTGCAGCGTCCTAGAAATTTTCAGCTTAATTTTCTCGAAATGGTTTTCAGCGTAAGAACGCATATAAACTTTCGCTGCCTAGGAACACATACTATCAAATTAGACGGGAACAGCCAAAACAATCTAGAAATCGCGCAGTTAAGCTTGGCAGTATTTCTGTTAATGCTATAAACTGGTCATCTGCATCAATGCGAACCGTTCATTTTAGAAAAGCTAAGGGTGTGGAATTACCCTCGTCAAAGTAACCCGTTATCAAACAAAACGAAATTCTTCCAAGTTGCTCTTGTAAGGCGTACCTGGTAGATAAAATTAACAGTTGAAAATTTTTCTGAAATTTGTAATGGTGATTTTAATATTAGAAATTTTGTAGATGACACTTTAGTAATATTTTGGGAGAAAATTCTAGCATTAAGAAATATAACAATGCTAAAACTTCTGAAATTTATAAATGCTATTTTGAAAGTGTGAGTTATTTAGATGATGCAAAAGATGATGCAAGTAATTTGTAGAGAAGAAAGCGAATTTGAAAGTGAACAATCATTAATAATAAGTGCATAACTGTTTTTTTTTTATTTATTATTATTATTATTATTGCTATTATTGATTTAAAAACTATTTTCTTCCACGTATTTATCTGCACTAAAATGTAAAACAACAAATTTTCTGGTATTCATTATTAGTTTGTTTTCTTTCAAATATCAGTTTAAGAAAAAATATCTTTATAAAAGCGTCGAGGGTGATTTTCACATACTTGTTATGCATTAAAAAAAATTCTAAATGTCTAGATATGAAATTTAAGATAACAATATTTATTAACAGTTTTATGGCACAAATTTCAGAATAAAACTTTCGACGATTTTTTTCGCGAATACTAGAGTATATTTTATCATTCAAATGAATTTCGCTGAGTTCCGTGGGGGCATGATTGATAAGATACTTGACTCTGATACCAGATTTTGGATTTCCTAGACGATATGACTCCAGCTCCGGGAAATAGGATTATTGTTATTATTATTTTTTAATTATTAATATTTCATTTATGCTCTAGGAAATTTTAAAATCTATTTTTAACGGAAAAACAGAATCAAACGCCATCTTTGTTTATTTATTTAATAAAAAGTCTTAAAAATTGTAGTATTTTAAAGCCTAACATAGCGGTGATTTTAAGCCTAAAAATGTCGGCGTTTTAAGACATTTACAATGTCTTAATTTCAGATGCAAAAATGTGTCTTAAAAAGTAAGACTCTTATTTCGCTTAATATGTGACCATCCTTATAAGACACTTTTTAAACTGAATTTAAGAAGTTTACGTTTACAATACATATACTGAGTGCTTTAACCATTTTATTTTATATTTTAAATTATATAAACTTATTCAAATAAATAGCAATATATGCCATTCCTTTTTTAAGATTCCAAACATATTTAATAAATCTATTTTTATCTGATAATGTCTTGAATGATACTATCAGAATAAAACTTCTTTTTTATTTGTGTCATCTTCTAAGTTTTAAAAAGAATTTATTCAAACATTGTATCTATGATTCCATAACATTATTTGCTCTTTTGAATCACTGACTGTCCTTCAGTTTAAGCTAAGCATAAAGGAATGTAACAAAAGCTGAAACAAATATCCCTTAGGCTATAATCACAATGGAAGTCAGGAAACTCTTATAAATCATTTTTACTGCGTATATCTTCGAAAAATTCAATCAAAACTAAGCTCCCAGAGGGAATGTCACTCTTGAACAGAAAATTTTATGCACAATTTCATATGTTCCTATATAATCATAGATATATTGATTGTTTCCTTAATTTGTATTCATATTATTATTTTTGGATTAATTTTAAATTATTCAAGTAAATAAATATCTTTTATTTTATTTATTTATTTTTTTGCCTGTGCTGATATTCGTTTGAATTGTAATTTGAAAACCTCGTGTTTAATTCAAGATCCCTTTTTTGAAAATATAGGGAATAATATTTCTTGCATTTGACTAAATTATTACATGTAATTATTGGTTTTTATTATAGCGATTCTTTGAAATCATATATACAACATATACTTTTTTTTCATACTCTCATAGCTATCTATAAGGATAGATAATAATATTACAAATCCCATTTTATCCTTTTGATCTTATTTCCTTAAAGGAATGCATTCCGGAGATTCATTAGTTCAGCTAGCTCTTCAATTAGATTAATTTAAAAATCACATCGAAAAATAAATAAATAAATAAATAAATAAAGGAGCAATGATACTCAAAAATGAATAAAATAGTGTCAAATTTGAGTATGTCACATACTGAAAATAACTCCAAAGCAAATATATTCGAATTTAAAAATCCCCTATATTTATTATTGAGTATATTATAATGCTCAAAAACTGGCATCGGCCATCGTGAATTCCAATATCCCAAACATAGATTCTCATTCATGTATTCTTTCACAAACCAGTATGGAACCACCAGTTCCGGAGATTAATGGGTATAAATTTTGTATTGGAACTTTTTCTGTAAAAGTTCAACTAAAGAACTACTTTTGGTTCAGCATAGAGTATTTTCAGTCACGTGACCAAACCCTTCGCAACGACCTTAGTAACGCTATCAAAGGGCAAACATTAGTCTTTTAATACGGCGAAATATATCGAAACTCTTAATGATCAAACAAAAACAGATATACTCAGAAAATAAACTAATTGATAATGTAGATCCATATTCATTAGTAATTGTTAACAGCGATCAAATGTTTCCTCCACACTGTTAAAAATTTCTGTAAAAATACAGAAAAAGTATTGAGAATCTCCGTAAATGTACATGAGTTCACTGTTAAAAGCAGTGAATCAAGAAACTCTGTTCACTGTCAAAAATTTCTGTAAAAGTACAGAAAATATATTGAGACTCTCCGTAAATTTACATGAGTTCTCTGTTAAAAGCATTGAACCAAGAAACTCAGTTCTTAATTTACAGATATTTCCCTTTTCAAAACAACGTTTTCCCTGTAGGGATTTTGACTGATACATTAAATAAAAAACTATGTAAATGCATAACCTTAAATTATTTTTATATTAAAGTAAATACCTATACATATATATATATATACATATATATATATATATATATATATATATCTAGAAGATTGAAGGCAAAAATATACTGAATAGTTTGTTTCATTGCAGTGTACTATTACGTAAAAAAGGGAGAAAAAGGGAAAGTTAGGAAAATTAGATTGTTTCTGCGGAATGTTTATCTTCGTATCTACACATTAAAAGTTTGTTGTTGTTGTCTGTATTGAAGAACTTAAAGCAATTCATGTTTTCATTTGGAATTCATAATTAGGTAAGTTAAATTTTATATAATCTTTTATCCTATTTTAATAATCAACAAAAACAATGACTGTTTATGTTAGTAATATTAGCGGTTATTTTTTTTTAATATTTAAATCCAGAAACTTATAAACAGAGTTATTCAATTTAAAGATACTTAGAATCTAATATGTAGTGTCTAGCTTCGTATTTCTGTTACATAATACTTTATGTATTTACGGCGGAGGGCAAAATTATAGAAATTATTTCTTATAATCTGAGCCGCTTTTTCTTCTAGAGTTTAGAATAAAATTGCTTTAGCAGAAGATATACAAAATAAACATAGATATATTAATTTGTTAGAAAGCAGTTATTGTAAAGGGTGAAAAAAGTGTGTGTGTGTGGGGGGGGGGGGGTTAAACACAGTTTAGCACATCCTTAAAAACAATTTAGCACATCCATAAAAACAGAGAAACATCATTACAAATTATATATGAGTATTTGATGTTAAACACTATTTTTTCGGGGGAGGGGAGTTGTACATCAACCCAGCAATGTTTTTTTTTTTTTTTTTTTTTTTTTTTTTTTTTGTGTGAGTGTTAACATTTAATATATAAATTAAGAAACAATGTAAGAAAAACGACAAAATTATTATTTTTTTTCCACAGCGATAATACTGGAAGGGGGGAGGGGAGGAAGATTAGATTAAATTTTCAAACTAGTAGCACACTCTACTCACAAATTGATGTTTAAAGATTAAATGTATAGTTTATGAATCAAGCTGAGTAGAGAAATGTTTAATACTAAATTTTACACTGGCTACATTTTGTGAATAAATTCAAATCGAAGTTTAAAAAAGCTCAATTTAATTCGGAATTATTTTGAAGCACAAAAACAACTGGATTGTCGAATTACACTAGATAAATGTTTCCTAACCATACGTTGCCGAAACTACACCTACACGCTTTTACAGCGGGGCGGAGACGTTGATTACAGGTTAACTGCAATTAAAAAAATACTTTTTTGTTGAAATAAGTCAAACTTACACTGTCCTATCAACACAAAGTCCGAAAACTTTCCGACAAGATTTTGGTATGAATTAAAACATTGTT
The DNA here is from genome assembly GCA_963930645.1 of Salticus scenicus. Classification (NCBI taxonomy): domain Eukaryota; kingdom Metazoa; phylum Arthropoda; class Arachnida; order Araneae; family Salticidae; genus Salticus; species Salticus scenicus. The sequence continues at coordinate 186,617,308 of OZ005649.1, forward strand.
TCTTAAGCGTTTCTTTTCTTTTCTTTATTTTTTGAGAAGAGCATATGTCTAATGGCCAGAAAAGTTTATTAAATGAGCAATGTTTTTCTCCGAAAGGAATAAGGTTAAATTTGAATCAGAACCATAAAGACCAAAAATATTATTGCGAATTATATAGATCTTTGATGCTAAACATGTTTTAGTGTGCGTATGGGAATGATTTGTATGGATAACACAATATTTTCAGTTTTGTTTTCTGAGATGTTTGAAAATCTGTTTGTGTGTACAATATTCATATATTTGATGTAACAAATCAGAAACAACAAACATAGAAAAACTAATAAAATTGTTTCTTTACCCGCAGCGGAAATGAATGGGGAAGGAGTTAAATTACACTTTCAAACTTGTTAATTTTCTGTGTACAAACTGATATTCAAAGATTGAAAACACAACATTAAGTTGTACGAAGAAACGTTTAAATGAATGCGAAATTTTATCAAGGTTACATTTTTCGAACCAATTCAAAACTACAACTTTCAAAAGTATAACTAATGCACATATGTTTTTTGTACTTCTGTGCCGTGACTACAGTCATGACAATATTTCGTCCACAAATTTATTTTGTAAGGCAGAGATAGCTGAAATGACAATTGGCTGTAATTTAAAACCACTTTTTCGCTAAAATAGATCTAATTGATATTGCCCTATCAAAACTGGGCAAGAAAATATACAATCAATTTTTTACATACACACACACACAAAAAAAAATAAAAATAAGAATATTTTTTTTTTCTTTGTGAGGTGTGTGTGTGTGGGGGGGGGGGGGGATTTTAAAGAACCAGAAAATTTTGTTCTGAGGATTAGACAGTTTAGACTGTTTTTAGAAAATGTCTGTCTCTGTGTGTGTGTATCACAAAATTTGTGGACGCTGTATCTCACGAACCAATGAACGAAATTTAACCAAACTTGGTGTGGACCCTGACATTAACTAGTGCTGATTAGATTTATGGAACAATGGCTCAACAGGTGGTGCTGTGATCGTATTTTTCTAAATTTTCAACATGACAATATAGGACAAAATTTCGTATAAATGTACATAATGAGAATTATTTTAATCGTGTGATTGTAAAATTAATATGAATTACTGATAATAGTAGTAGTTAACAAGGGGAAAAAATTTGCATGGGGGGCATCGCTCCCCCCCTGGGGGTTAAGTACCCCCGGGGGGAGTAAATTTTCAATATGGGTATCTTTCGAAAGATATCGTCAATACCTTTAAAACTAATGGTTGAACTATAGATCTGTGATAATTTAAAACAAAGTTATCCATTTTTTCCTTTTTTTTTTCTTTTAACGAAAAAAAACTTGGAAAGAAGTCATTTCTTTTGATTTGGAAAAAGCTGACATCTTTCGGCATTTAGTGATAGTTCTATCAGATAAAAATCTTCTGCATTTATAATTGAAAAGAATTTGATAATTTAATAAGTAATTTTTATTGTATAAGTTTTGTGTAATATTATATAGAAGAAAGTCATGTGGTGGCCACATCCTACTAGTTTTTAGTTTAATATCGTCTGAAACTTCTATATATTTTCTTATATATTCTTTTTACAGCCTCCTCCTGTCATTAAAAGTGTTTGCTGGCATTTGCTGAAAGACTAAAAAAAATTATAGATTACCTTAAATCAAAATAGTAGGAATTGTGGAAAAAGTAAGTCATTTCCACATTATATAATTAATAGTTTAAATAATAAAAAAATAAGTAAATTTAAAAATCGAAATAAAAAATAAAGATTTTATTGATGGGAGTTTTATCCGACAATTTTTTTTATTATTTTTTAAGGAAGGGGAGGACGGTTTGTATTCTAAACCGTCCAATGTTATTAATATTTCTTTCTGAAAATTTTGAAAATCTGCTTGCGTGTGTATATGTATGCATATATATGCACAAGTTAAAAAACCACAATGTAAGAAAAAGAAAACTATTGTTGCAGTTGCTGAGCAATGGTAATAGAGGGATGAGTTGGGGGACAAATTAAATTTTCTGACAAGTTAATATTTTTCAGAATACAGTTTGATATTTAAGAATTCAAAGTACAGAGTGTATGCTGTTATATGTTGCGGACTAATTTATATCTCAAAATAACCGATCCACATAAAACGTTACTTTTAAGTACAAAATCCAACTGTATTTTTGAATTTTCCTGGATGAATATACCATAATCATAAGCATGCCAAGACTGCGGTTACATGTTTATGTAGGGAGGCGGACGCAGACGATTGTGGAGCAACTGCAATTTAAAAATACAGTTTCACTGAAATATAGCTAATAGACAGTGTTGCCAGACTTGGGGACTTTTTTATTCAACTATCACCAATAATTTTGAGAAGGGGAATTGGACATACATAATAGTCGATTATTCTTCGAAGTGATTAAGCAACTGTTACAATAAAAATTTAGAGGTGAATGTTGAATAAAAAAGTCCCCACATCTGGCAGCGCTGCTAATAGATTCTGCTTAATAATACATTGTCAAAAAACTTTCAGACAAGTTTTTGCATTGACAGAAATAATTTTTCTTAAACATGTTTTTTCTTTTCCTTCTTTGTAAGGGGAAGATTTTAATAACTGGACAGTTTTTAATTCGGAGTATTATAAAGTTAAGAGAGTGCTTGGAACTAAGGCCGAGTCCCTCAGTTTCTAACATTTGTTAAAAAAAAGGAAGAAAAAAAAAAGGGGGGGGGGACATAGGGGCAAACTTTAAAATTTCATATTGGAAGGGGGGGGGGTCTTTTAAAAGCTCGGGGATAAAGTCTTTTCAAAGTAGGCCTAAGACCTACAGCAGCTAATCTGCCTTATTCCCAAATCCAATCCAATTCATACTTGATTTTAATATAAAATACTTCAAAAATATTCCTGTTACACTGGCGTTCATAAAATGGTGCTTAAATATCGTATGATTTCATTATATAAGTGATTTTTTTCCTGTATTAATGGTTTAAAATACCATGTATATCTACTTTTATTTTCTTTAGATGATTTTTTATTAGATTCTATTTAGATGGAGTATATAAGATACACTTTAAAATTCGCTTATGTATACTTATTTTTTTTTTTAGTGCAATGGAATTACAATCCTTTCTTTTCATTATTTGCTTAAAATGTCATAGGATGCAAATTTTGTTTTAAAAATTTATAGTTAAAGTGTTTTCCTACAATAGTAATTTTTCATCATTTTTCTTTTTTCTAGTTATAATGGTAATTGATCCTGATATAAGAAACGAAACAAGTTTTCTAAGAAATATGAAAATAGAAATGCCGTAAAATACCCTCATCAAAGACATTTACAAATACCATATATTTATCCTGTTAAAGAATTTTTCACCATTTATCTTTTAGTAATCTCATTTAGAAAAACAAGATACATTCAGTGTTATGTTAGTAAAATAAAGTTTAATTTAAATCTAATTCCGTATCTTTTATTTTTTAATTATTTTTAATTGTATGTTTTCTTTGCAGCAAAGATGTTTTTCTTCTTAGTGAGCTTTTTGCAATGATTCTAGTAAATTACCAGGATGCTGCTTTCATGTGTAAAAGCGTAGAATTTGTTTCTTCTTTAGATCCTATTTTGTAGAAGAAAAATGTTTTAAAATTTGTTTTTGTAAAGAAACAAACAAAAAGAAAAAGTCAAAAAAATATTTTTAATTCAAAATAATCTAAAGGTTTCTTTAAGAAAAAGTTATACATTTTAAAAATTTGAATTTATGGAACTGTGACGAAAACCAAAAGAGTACCCGATTTTCATCTGCATTGAACTCTAAATTAATATTTAAAAATATTAAAAGCTCTATATTTCTTTATATACTATTTAATAGGTACGGACATTTTCTCTCCACTTGCCGTCTATTTAAAAATATTTATATCCCAGAAACTGAAGTAATGAAGGAAATTATTCTACACATTGCAATGAATTAATTATTTTATTCAGGTATCGAACCTTTAATATGTTCCTATACTTCTACGATTACCTATTAGAAATCTGATCTGAAATGAGAATTTTTATTTTCTAATAAAATAACTTTTAGAAACGAATTTTATTGAAAACAGAATATTGAAAATTGTTCAAAATTTGTTACAGTTTGAAATAAAATTTGCATCAAATTTGTTAGTCTTGATTTAAGTGACAAGTTATACATTGCATTAATATGTTGCACAAATTTACTTTTTTAATAAACTACCAAAATTGTATGCATAGTTTTTAGAGAGACCTTTATATGGAAATGAATTAGTATTTTTTTTTTCTTCCGCCAATATAAAAATCAATGTGAGTGTTTAAAAATTCAAATTCATTTACTACACTACCTTTCCATAAATGACCGGACACTTTCGATTTCAGATGCGTTTTGAAATAACTCAAAAGGTACTATACAAATCATCTTGAAACTTCAGGATTGTAAAAAACATGTTGTACCTCATGTACTTCAGTTATTTATTTGTGCCAAAAGTGAAAAGAAGACCAGTAAAAAATTAAAGAAAAATAAGATTATTTGGCATCACCCACTATAAAGTAATGCTCGAAATACAATCTGGTTGTAGCACATGATTATGGGACTCATCCTCATTTTCTGTATAACTTTTTAAGTCTCTACCGCATGTAATCAGGGAGATATAAAGATTTCTTTAAAAAATTACTGAACTTTTTTTTTTTTTTTTTTGCTATAACATGTAAGGTATTAAATCCAGTACAAAACTATATTCGGGAAACCCAATATACAACATTAGACACAACATACTGTAATCAGAATGAAAAAAATATTAAATATCTAATGAAATGTGAGCATTTTTACTAAATAATTTTAACTGCGTATGACTAAGTTTTAGTTAAATTTCAATTGTATAATTTAGTAGCCAAATGCATTAAACTATAAAAACTCCAAACAAGTATTGTAAACTTGTATTGTAAACTCAAAAAGTTCTACGCCAAAGAATGAACTGGTCTTCAGTTTCTCTCGAAGAAACGCTAAACTATAAGGAGTTTTATTCACGTTTTTATTTTAATTCGATGAACGGTGATGCAATTTTCTGTGATTGTAAATAAATTTTGGGAAAGCCCTCTTAACAATTTCTTTGTTGGGGAACAACTGAAATTCAGTTTATTCTATGACGTAGAACTTTTTGAGTTTACACGATTTTTGTTTGGGGTTTTTACATAAGTAGCTCAATAAATTTGACTGTTAAATTTTGAAAAGGAAATGTCACTGAACATTTACGCATGCGCAGTTAGAAATTTAGTAAAAATACTCATATTTCATTAGATATTTAATATTTTTTTCATTGTGATTGCAGTATGCAGTGTTTATTATTCTATGTCGAGTTTCCTGAAAATAACTTTGCACTGTCTTTTTATACTTTGCGTGTTATAGCTAAAAAAAAAAAAAAAAAAAAATGGAAAATCTTTTTGCAATTTTTTAAAGAAACCTTTATCTCCCTGATTATATGAGGTAGCGACATATAAACTTAGAGTTAATGAGAAAGAGTCCTATAATCACATGCTACTACCAGATCGTATTTCAAGCATTAATTATTACAGGGTGAAGCCAAATACTTTCATTTTACTTTAATTTTTTTTACCGGTCCTCCTTTCACACCTCTGAAGTTTGAAAATGATTTGTTTAACATTTTTTGAAATACTTTTAAAAATGTCTGAAATCGAAAGTGTACGGTCATTACGGAAAGGTAGTGTACCTAACAAATTTTTAGTACTTCTTCCTTTCCCCCCCCCTCCCCCAATTTAGAAAGTTTACACCTTTTTAAGAGCATAATGCATTTTAAACGGTTAGTGTTTTAATTACATTCTTAATTGTTTTAAGTTAATATCTAATCAAAATGTAATATATATATACATATACTTGTTAAAATATATTTTTTAAAGTGTATTTACAAAGTGGATGTATGTTTTGAATGAAAGAAACTTAGGTTGTTAACACAGATCTACAAATATAATGTTGTCAAAATTTAATTTATTTAGTTGATACCTATATTTTTAATGTGCTAAAGCCGAAAAAGAAGCCAATTTTCCTCTGTTACACATAGCCTTTGCCAATACAGGGTGTCTACCGACACAATTCCTTCTCTTTCGGTAGTTTCTAGTATGATTCCATGATTAATTGTAATCAGTCATGGAATCATACTATAAAAGTAACCGTATAATTATATTGGTGGAAGAGTCATGAAAAAAAAAAAAAAAAAACAGCGCACCCTGTATTCATAAAAATATGTGATGGAGTAAAATCTAGTTTCGGTTTCAGCCGAGCAAAAACCATCAATATCAGTCATAATTATCAAATCAATATTTTAGATTTAGACCTGTGAGATCTTTCACTATTGAGTCATATTCTACATATTGAGTCATATTCTACATAAATGAGGGAATTAAGTTTTTATTTTGGTATGGACTAAATATAACCGAGCAATATTAAGCAAACATATGACATATTTTGCAATTATTTCTGATAATTTTATTAGAAGTACCATAATATAAATCAGCTTCTTTTTTAAATTTTTTATTAAAAGTTTAATGTATGCAAAATGTACCCCAACATTAATAAAAATTGTAGTTAAAAACCTGTTAAAGCGCATCATTACAAATCCTACCAAAGGTAATAAAGCTTAACCAACTTTATACCTCTGAATTTGAATGTAGTTTTGATAAAAAATATATAGCATGTCTATATATATACTAAAGTCTGGTCTTCTTGTCCCATCAATTTCCGAGGAGTTATTATCTCAAAGTTTAAAGGTGGGAGGTGCGAAGTTCGATCTCAGGTTGAGATTTTCAGCCTACCCATTCGAAATTTCCCAAGGTTTTCTTAAAAAACTTTTGTAAATAAGGGATAGAACACCTTAGAATGACCTACACATAAGGCATTCTATACAGGCCTAGAACTCTGGAGTAACCAATGTGATTTTACCACCACAATAATATTATAATATTAATATATTTAGAAGCCTATTCAAAACACTCTAAACTGACGCGCATTTAAAATAAATCCTAAGGCTATTTACATGTGCAAAAACATCCAACTTTAAGTTTCTTTTTCTTAAGTTGAATAAGAATCTGTACTTATGTAACGTATTTACTAGATTATTACCTATATTCATGAAGATAAACTTACTGTTGGATATTTTTGTACTTGTAAATTGATAATAATGGAATTTATTTTAAGTATATGCCAATTTAGAGTGTCTTCGATACGCTTGTAAACATACTAATATTTAATCGGCGTTAGTTAAAGCCGATTGGATGTGCTAGGTTTCTAGACCTGTGAGGATAGCCGTAAGTGTAGGTCTTTCTAAAATGTATCATTTCATATTTATACAAGTTTTGGAGAAATCCGCGAAAAATTCCGAATGGGTAGGTCGAAAATCGCAACCTGGGATCGAACTATGCACCTTCCGCCTTCAAACGTTGTGAACAGAGCTTCTCAGCCAGTGGTGGGGCCTTCAAATATTAGGTATTTTTACATGGATAAATTTACTGAGATTTTCATAATATTATATGCGAAATTTACGGAGACTTGGATGTTCTTACGTATGTAATTTTACAGAGACTTGGATGTTCTTCCATATGTAATTTTACAGAGATTTGGATGATTTTACATATGTAACCTTACAGGGACGTGGTTATTTTTACAATGGTAAATTTACAGAGACTTATATGCTTTTACATGCTCGAATTTACGGAGACTTGCATATTTTTACATATGTAGATTTACAGAGACTATGATGTTTCACAGATTTAAATTTACAGAGACTTGAATATTTTGATCTATGTAAATTTACAGAGACTATGATTGATTTACAGAATAGTTTCTCTGCATTTTGACAGAATCTCTTTTTTTAATTCTCTGTAAATTTACGTAAGACTTAATATAATTAATTACCAATAGATTCTCTGTAAATTTACAGAAAATTTTTTAACAGTGCAGTCAATTTGTGATCTGTTGAAAAATATTTTGTCTATACGACATCTGCTTACACTAGTAGTTATTTCAATGCATATAAAAGTTTACAAGCGTACAACCAATTCCAGTGCGGTTGATTGAAAGAAGTGTTTGGTATAGAGATAAAAGAAAAGTATCTACACGTACTATTGTGTGCCCCACAGTTACGATTTGAGCAGACGACACTTGGGGCTTTGACGTCATCTGAAAAAGCTATATATTCCCAAATTATGAAGTGAAATATTATGAAGGGCAATAAATTGTGAATAAATTATGAATTTCAAAGCACTAGATATTCCATAAAGGAGACGAGCATGTTTTTCTGTTTGAAATAAAATTACTCATTTCGAAATGAACCATTTACTAATTTTTTTCGCACTTTATTTTTAAACTGTGTAATTTTACTAAAACTATGATTATTTGAAATCGATTTATTAAAAAAAGTCCTTGAAAAAGTAAATTTATTCGGGCATTTTACTGACATTTGATATATTTAATGGGAGTTTCAATCTAACATGATTCTTTTTTATTGAGATTATAATTTGAAATAAAAATAATGCATTGTTATATACTTATAATTACTGTCACATATTGCAAAATTATTCTTAAATATGTTTTATTAATCAATCATGTAATACATATATTAATACTAATATTGCATAGTTTTCTGCATAGTTTTTAGATATCCTGATTTAAACGTAAGGGAGCTACGGCTTAGTTGTAACAGTTTTTTTTTTTTTTTTTTTAAGTAAATATATTTTTAAATGTAATTATATTTTCTTGTTTATAATTTCTGTTTTCCTTAGCATATATATTCATTTATCATATTCATAAAAGAAATATGCATTAATTTTGTTTATTTTAGTACAAAAGGCATTGCTTTTCAAAATTATGTGCCCGTTATAATTTGTACCGGATTTGGGGAAAATTATAACACTCTTGGGTCAAATTATAATGGGTAATACTAACAATAAGACATGAGGGAAATACTAACAATAGAAACGACAATTTTTCGAAATGTTTTTTGTTATCAATCATTTATTAATTCAATAACAAAAGGCAAATAATAACTAGTATTAAGTTATACTTTTATTGAATAGTGACAATGAATTATATCAAGTGAAGTATAGTATGATAAAGAGAAAATTAAATAACTCAACATAAAAGTCTGTCTTAGTCAGAACTGTGGTTAATACAAAAAATGGTATATTGTTCCCTCTCACACATTTAACGTATGCACGAAAATTAAGCGTTGTAACCATTCATCTGCCTCAGAGAGGCTGTCGGCATCTCCGTAAGCTAATCTACTCTTCTGATTCAGAATCTGTATCTGGAATCAAAATAATTTTCTTTATATTTTTATCCTTTTGTTTTCTTTTCGAGTTTCTTCCTTTAACCATTTCTTTTCTCTTTTCCTCCCCTTCATGTTCATGTTTCTTTTTAATTATCTGTTCAAAATCTTTTCCCAATATCTTTTTTCGGGTGTGTCAGTTAAGACGGCAAATTTTCTTTTGAGTTGGCCATTGTAAGATTGTTTTCGAGATGAAGCCTTAGGAAGAAGCTTAATGTTTGATGTTCAAAATAAATTTTTCTATTTTGAGTGCCTGATGGTCCTGGAATATTCAGATTAGTATGTATATCCCTGTTCGTCTGATTTATAACCTAAATAACGCTTGTATTCAATTTCGGCAGTGATTGTAGCAGTATATACCTCAATGACCTACCATCATCAAATTGAGTTGAATTCGTTTTTTTTTCTGTTTTCTCTACATCAGAATTTGGTGCAGAAGGTTTAAAGCGAGACTGTTGAAACAATATCAGCATTTACAGGCCACAAACCGTTTCCATTGGATCCGTTTATGATATTTCAAGGTTTGCTGCTAGTGGTAAACATTCTTTCACTGTTCTTGGAAAATCATGAATGGTCGTGGCTTTACCTGAATTCTCGCTTATCCAGGTTTTCTGTAATTTGTTCAAGTAATTTTTTCATTGGACTGTTAAACTCCGACATCCAGTAGCTGAAAGTGGTGGGAGCAATGCCAAAAAAGAGAGATGCAGTGGTTAAATACGTAAAAAAGCAATTATAATGTACGTAAGTGGTTGTATCAAATAGGATAAATTAATTCTCCTATTTACTTAATTATTATGGATAAATTTTTATTTATTTTATTATTTCTGTTTTATTTGTTAAATTTTGCCCTTGTCACACTTAGTTTTCAGTTCTTATAAATACATAATTTAAAAAACAACCAAAATTCATTTTTAATTAATTTATAACTAATTTTTCCTCTCAAAAGTTTCTAAATACAAGATAAATTCATTTTAATGGCTTAAAATATAAATACAAAAATTAAGAAAAGAATTTGCTTACTAATATTCTATGCGACAAAATTGTCGTACATGTTTGGGTAATTGACAACATTTACCGATGTTTTGTCGACAATTGTCGCTATCTATTTCCGCTGGGGTAAAACCTACATACAATTGACAAACTGAAATTATTTTAAGCTTACAGCAAGCACGAAGAAAAACATCTGTCATTATTAACAGCAAATTAATGAAGAATGTTTTTATTTTTTTATTAACACTTTCGCGACCGCTGACGTGAATTCACGTCATTGGATACATATACTTTGATTAGAAAGAGTATAATTGTATCTTCATTTACATTGTAAATAGGAATTCAGAAAACACTGACTTAAAATAATGTAACATAAAAGAGTAACACCCATAGGCGGAGCTTACTGGGGAAAAGACAAAAACATGTAGTCGAAAGTGTTAATATTTTTTAATTTACCTAACAGTTTTTAAAAGTATCAAACTCTTTATGTAACGTAAAAGAAAACTTTGGATATTAAATACAAATTATTATAAGTAATTTTAATAAAAATTAAATTTTCTCTTATTTTGCTTTAATACAGAATAAAATAAAAACATGTATAATCTAAATAAAAAGTCTAAGCTCTAAAAGTAAAAAAAAAAAAAAAAAAAAAAAAAAACTATTTTCTTTTCAGATTTTATAAAGTAAAATATGGCATCACACTCACGAGAGATTGATTAAATACAATAAGTTTCAAGACATAACTTCGAAGCAAAAGTAAAAAGATTTCGCTCTGTCTTCAGAAATTGGACATGAAAAATCTTTGCAAATATAGGTAATTTATCTTTCTTTTGAGGGCATTATCTTTCCTTGATAAAAAATGGATACTTTTACTTCAATTGATTTCTTTTCATCCTTTTCATACTCAGTATCGATTTTATATTAAAGAAAAAAGTTAGTTATCACTTTTACCATTGTTTTCACACATTGCTTACCAAGTTTATGAAAAGTCATAAGCTATAGAGTTAAAGAATAAATTTAACATTGAAAGAAAAAAAAAAAAAAATGATTCCTAAATTTTCTATTTATAGTACAGTGAAGAGTCATTCAATTAATATTAAATACGTTATAACTTAATTACATTATATTTACTTATAAAATTTGCTATTATTTAATTATTATGTAATCGTAAAGTTTGATGCTCAAAATTCATCTTATGCTTCCCTGTTTTCGTAACCTATTTTTTATAATTATCTGTCATGTTATTCAGCTAAGATTCTTTACCATATCAATAATTCTTTATTAAACCTCAATCGAAGTGAAACCTTTATAGATGGTTGGATTCTCCCATTTTACTTCTCATTGCAGAGCTAGTTGATTTATCTAAAGTTCCAAATTAGTACCTAAAATAGTCTAAAGTTTGAACATTTTTAGAGATTTTTCTTTTTCTGCTGAATTTAAACTATAATCATACTTCATTATTAGTGATATAAGTAACAACGAGTGGGAGTTAAAAAATACATAATTTTTTTTCGCAGTTACAATTTTTTTTTTTCATGTGGGAAATAAATTAATTAAAATAATTCATTTAATAATATTGCGATTATTTAAAAATAAAATAAATAAATAGGAAATATTTGTATCACCACATCTTTTTTATTTATTTATTTATTTATTTATTTATTTATTTTATAGAGAAATAAATGCAAAAACCAATCCTCAAATCAACTTTTATTTTCGGCGTTTCCAAAATTCGCACTACACTATTTGTTTGTTCAATAGAGGAAGATGTAGGTTCAATTTTGTGATTAACTAATTTATTACAATTTTTATGTGTAAAAATAAAATAAAAATAACAAGAAAATCAAATTTTTAAAACAAAAATATTTTCCTATACATAATTGTTATAAAAAATAAAATAAAATAAAACTAAACTATTTTCCAATGAAGAATCTTTGCAATTAATGGGCGCATTCGAAAGTATTTCCCGGTCACTTCCCGAGTTGGGAAATGACGTCACGCGGGAAGTTCGGGAAATTAGAACTACCATATAGGAGCCATGTTTGTTTATATATTTGTTTCCCGGGAAGATGAGATGTGTACGGAAGTAGTTATATCTCGGTCATTTTTCTTAAGGCTCCTATATGATAGTTCTAATTTCCCGAACTTCCCGTCTGACGTAATTTCCCAACTCGGGAAGTGACCGGGAAATACTTTCGAATGCGCCCAATGTTAATTTACATTTAAAATTATCCATATATGTACCATGATATAATAAGCAACTTAATAAAATCCATATAAATACTATCATTCAATTTCAGTGACACCAAATTTCTTAAAAAAGCAAGTTGACAAAAAAAAAAAAAAAAAAAAAAAAAAAAAAAAAAAATGCAGAAATAATAAAACTGTAGTCATTCGGAAAACCTAGAAGGAAAATAATAAGAAAAATGTAACATTGCTAGCAATTGAGAAAAAGGAAAATTTGATTAGATTGGTATTTCACATACAAGCATCAGTTCATTTCCAAATACATTTTAACAGACACATACAGAGACAGACACATGATTTTCAAATTCAGGGCAATTCAAAACGTGTAAATATAACAAAAACTCAAGCTCGAAAATTTTTTAGATTGAGTTTTTGTTATATTTACACGTTTTGAATTGCTCTGAATTTGAAAATCTTGTGTATAGCGGTTGGTCTCTGTGTGTGTCTGTTCTCAGCATATCTCAATAAATAAATAAATAAATAAATAAATAATAATAATGAAGGAAGTCAAAATTCGGTATTATAAATTAATCGCATAAGAATTCTACACTAGACATTTCGTTGAGATCAAGCAAATAGTTCGTGTACAGCGCTATCCAGAACAATTCAAGTGTCATACATTACGTTTATAGGTGAAATGTTTGGTAGGTACAGTTTAACATTAAATCAAATGAAATGAACATACATTTTTTGTGCACATAAAAGCATGTTTTGTGTAGAAAATGGTACAAAAACCATTCACCATTCATTACGTCTACCCGAAAGAACTAGAATACAGTGGAAGTATGCTTGGAAATTGCTAGACGTGCATTTCATTTTGTGTTGTGTGTTATTCATATAATACTATATTTAAGTATTCCATACAATACTTAAATATTATTATATAATATTATTAAGTATTATATTATTACTTAATAAAACTATTATTTAATATTAATATAATATTATTATTTAATATAAGATTATATATAAAAATTAAGTATACAATGTGAACTGTATTTAAATTATAGATGACAAATAAATCTACCAATACTTAAACAAAAACGCTTTTTTTCCCTATTGAATCTAATTCGCGATAGATTTTACCATCTCGATGAAAAGTGTTCCTAAATGAAAATGAATTTTTCTTAATTATACTGCAAATAATGTATTTTTCAGTGTTCGGTTTTGTATAATTATGCTTTTTTTGAGATTACTTGATTACAAAAGTTAAGTTTTTAACGGTTGCTCTCTGTTATAAGTCTCTGTTTCTCTGTTATAAGCATAAATTAAAAGCAAATAATTACAAGCAATTTAAATACTGTATTTTAAAATCCATATGAGGCTGCGGCTTCGAAAAGTTTGATAACTTTCAAGGAGTGGTTTGGGTGAAAGTTGTCTTAATATTTGGATTAGACTTTTAAATTTAATCCGATCTTTGAATTCTATATTAATGTACGCATTATACTGAAACGAGTGTACAAATGGTACCCTCATACAGAATTATGTGTCAAAGAAAGCTGTTCCTATATCTAGTTTAAATTCTTTTCAACATAGGTTTATATACAGTACTTGCTATGCTATTTCTTAATCTGTAATTTGCGTTTATATTATTGAAATGCAAGGTAGGTAAAGCCCTGTGAGTGCCACACCCATTATTTCAAATAGAAAAGTAATATACTAGAAAAATTCTTAGACAAAAATTTAGAAAGAGGACATTTTTTTTAAAAAATAAAACTAATCATTTATGTCTGCAATATTAGCTGATAACAAGGTATCGATTTTAGATCTTCACAAGTCTTTAAAAACTGATACTGTTTGACATATCACGAATCGGACAATCTGTTACAGATGAGTTCCTCTAAATCCGTAACGTATCGAACCGTTAAACTTTGATAAAGATGTCTATATTTATAACAAAACTTGAGCTGACAAAGTTTTTAATTTTTCTTTATAAGCTTTCTAGACAAAATGTATAACTTTTTTCTTATTAAAAAAAAAAAAAAAAAGTAATGTCTTGAGAGGTATTTTCTGATTTTAATGTAGTAAAAATGATATTTTTAGCTTATATATTCTGTATTGAATCTTCAATAAGTCAAAAAATTGTTTTAATCATATAAAATGTTTTAAATCTCTCGTTCTAAAACATTTTTCTCAAAAAAAAAGAGAGAGAGAGAGAGAGAGATTTTTTTTATAAGATTTATTATTTACATTAGAATTATATATAATAAAATATAATACATTTCATTATTATTGATAGCTAGTTATTGAAATAAAGCATCAAGACTGTTGAAGAAAACAAATGTTTTAGTATTTTTAAAAATAAGAAATTTACTGATTGGTAATTAACATGTAATGTAAAGCTAAGAGAAATTGTGCGGTAGGAGAGATTACGCATATAGAGGATCGAAAGGAAGAATTGGAGTGAGCATGCTGTCATTCCAGGCAGTTATACAACAGAAATAGTGGAGTTCCGAATTAAATGTTGTGATGTGGAAAACATTGCATATCCCTAAAAAATAATAATAATAATAATAATAATAATAATAATCTAAATAACATTTTATTTATTTAAAATGCAAGCAAACATTATATTTCCTATTCTAAAAGAATCTAATATATTTTAGTTCAATTCGCTTTTTCTATTTTATTTTATTTCTTTTTTATTAATCTGTAATTTCGTATAATTTATTGTTTCCATAGTTACAAACCACAATTCTTTCTCCCTGCTCTAATCTCATCAAGTAATCTATATAAATAAAGAGAAGTGTCTGTGTGTGTGTGTCTCCGTGTGTGTGTGTGTGTGTGACTGTCTGCGCTCTGGTGCTCACACTATTGATCGCAGAGCTTCAAAATTTGGCATACAGGTACCTGGGACGCTGCAGATGTGCACCTCATCGATATTTTTTCGAATTTCGAATTTGAAGTTTTTAAATTAATGTTTTTTCGATTTTAAATATTGGCTTTAATGCTTCATTTTTCATAAATTTAATTCTTTGATTGTAATCGTCTGCGTATCTTAGCAACGGTTATTTCATTATTTATTTTTTATTTAATACATTCATTTGAAGGCGAAATTCTTTCTTTTTTTTAATTTATTATATTTATTGAAAATCAGATGGTAATGCAATATAAATAAATTGTTATGTTTATGTATAATATTTATAGTATAATAACTTTTTATTTTTCGTTTTAAACTAATTCCTTTAAAATAAAAATCGTTTTTTTTTTTTTTTTTTTTTTTTAATTTAGAATATTTATTGGGGGAAAAATGATAGTATATAGTGGAAAAGTATTAAACTGATTAAAATTTATTTGTTTTTCATGTATTTAATTCCGTTTAAAAGAAAATCTACTTTATATTTTATTTTGTTATACTGGTCGAAATTAAATCGTAATACAGTGTAAATAACGGGGGCTATGAAACACATGGTTCAAAAACAAAAACATATAATAGATGCTGAGATACAGTCATCTTTAAAATCTTAGTTCTTAAATAACAGAATATCCTCATGTCGTCGATAAATACCCAGATTGAAGTGCTCGGGAAAGACCTTTTTGCAGACACTGGGCACCTGGACCCCCCCCCATGCAGCACGGGCGGAGAAAAGAGCTGCCGTGGGCAGCGGGTACTCGAAGCAAGGTCTGGAACAATTTCAATGTTTATTTATATATTTATTTATTTACTTATTTATGTATAAATTATTATTTTTTATTTATTAAGTTTTTATTTATAATGTGATGTAAAAAATAAATACTGATCCAATTCTTTTGAAAATTTATTTAAATATAGTGACCAGCGAAGCGGGCGTAGCCTGCTAGTCATTAAATAAAATATCAAAGAAAGAAAATCCCATTTATTTTTATTAATTGCTGTAAAATCGTCTGTGGGTTTAAACATCCGGTTTCCAATCAGACGAAAAAAAAAAAAAAGAAAAGAAAATTCCGTTGTATTCTGAAATAGCTGAAAATTATTTTTAATGTTTTTATCATTAGATTTCGCGAGGTAAGCCTAGTTCTGGGGTTTATAATACGAAAAATTTAAAAATGTGTTCAGCCAAATTAGTTTTTGAAGCATAACAGATTTGGCGAAAGACGTTCAGTTTAATGCTTTTTTCCCCGCTAACAGCACGTTAAAACAAAATTCTTAAAATAATTAGCTCGATGTCTGTCATTCTGTAGAGATGTTATTCTTTTTATCATGGTCTCAAAAATGTGTTCCTTTAAAAGGATATCAGGAATAGCTTCTTCCGTGCTTATTTTTATGTTTATCTCGAAACAATAAATTAGAATTATTCATCATGAATTATGTCGAATCTACTCATTCCACTTTGTCCAAAAAATGCTTATTGACATGTGTTTGGTTGAAAATCAAAATCTTCAAAATGGATATTAATTCTCTGCACCTTATTCTTAATGCGGTTACTTAAAATAAAGACTAATGGATTTTCTCAATAAGAAAAGAGATCGTTTCTTATTCATCACATTGACAATCGAACCTGGATCACTATATGTACATGTCCACTTCTAACTTCAGATATGTGCATCCTATTTCTTCATTATAAATGTACTTGTTAATTTTTTTGAGCGTCTAAGATAAAACTTTATTACTTCGTCTTGATTTCAAAAATAAATGCTTGAATTTTCATAACTCTTCTCAGGAATTTATATAAAATGGCAGCCGTACAAAACATTTTTAAATTAATCGATTTTCTAGAGGCTAATATTCTAGACTAACGACAAGAACACCAACGTCTCTCCATAAAAGCGAATAATTATTGAATAAAAGTAAGCGCAATCTCTCCTACCAAAATGTGTGCATTTTCGCTTTTACTACTCAGAAGTGATATCGCATTGATTCAATTAAATCCTACACTAGGGCGATTACGCAGCTTATTAATGACGAAAAGACAATGAGGATGAGTTTATTAAATGTCTGGAACTGTACCAGGAGACAAGTGACTGGGCTAGTTTAAATAAGTTAATTGTAGCATGTGGTTACAAGAAAGATGCACCATTTACAACAATACCATTACAACAACGATATTGGGCAACTACAAAGTAGGTCAGAAATAAAAAAAAACATTCAAATTGAAAAGGAAAAGTACTAATTTTAACCCTTTGTATCCCACCAGGACTTTAAAGTTCCATAAAAATAATTCTTCAATATAGCGTAAATTTACTACAGAATTTCATTGGAACTTCAAAGTCCCTATATTTTAAGCTTTCTCTATAGTTAAGCTATAGTTTAAGCTAAATTTAAAACGAGATGTTTCTCATTCAGCAAAGAAATATAATAAAAAATTTCAAACTATTTTTCCAAAAAGAAGGTAATTTGTGATATAACTGTTTGAAATATTTTTTATTTTATTTTTTAAGGTTTATAATTTGTATTTTAATTAATTACAATATGTATTTCTTCCAAAATTTTGATATTTTTATTTATTGAAAAGTTATGATTTTTAATGGCATCAGTGGTTACATTAAACATAAATAAACACCTCTCAGTTGCTTTGTTAGCCATATTAATTCGTACTCTGCTATTACTCCTATTTCAAAAAATATTTATATATATTACCTTTGAAATAAATTTATGACTAAATATAAGATTTATTGTTTTATGGAAGGAAAGATTGGGAATGAAAGTGTTAAGTGTTCTTTTTTTTTTTCTGATTCTTCAATAAATAAATATATATTTTTAAATTATTTTTGATTTTCTTTTTCTTTCTTTCTTTTTCTTTCTTTTTTTATTATAATTTGAAATATCTACTCCTAATACTAAAATATTTGTTTATAAAAACCTTACAACGGTGTCATATAGGTGCAATTGTTAATGCTAACGTAGTTTTTATTAGAAACAATCACACCTACCCAAGTGCGCAATCAGATTTACTCAGTAAGGATAGATTGCGCAAAATTGCTCTCTAGTTTTATTACAATTGTTTCTTTAAACTATAGTATATTAGCAAAATAGTTATGAAAAAGCATAGAAATCGATTCAATTTAAAATTATTCAGCGACAGTTAAAAAAAAAAAAAAAATATATTAATTTCATTTTTTTTTTTTTATATTAGTCTGTTGGGTTATGCTCTGACCTATCTTTACCTTACACATATTAATCAAACAAATTTTAAATACGTTTACAAGATAAGTACAAAAAATTCTGGGATTACCACAGTGTTCTTGAATAGATATCTAACATAATGTTAATAATAATAACCTCTTTTTTTTTATTGTTGTATTATAAACACATATTATTTTACTGATATTCTGTATTTATACTTAAAAAAGTGCATGGAAATTTGAAGTAGTCATACATGGAGACTAATGTTTGGATACTATGTAAAGTATAATGATTTAATTATATGTATATATATATATATATATATATATATATTATTTCGTTACATGTGTTAATTACTATATTTTAAATATTATCATTACTCTAAAATATCTTGTGCATTATTAATACGTAATATGAAAATCGCATCTTCAACAGCTTAATATGTATAAAACGTCGTATATTAAGTGACAATTTATAAGTCACAAATTAAAACGTTTTATCACGAACAATTTATTCCTTGATTTTTCTTAAACTAGTAAGAAAGAAAGGTGGAATACTTTCAAGAATATTCGGAATGTTTAGAATATTTAATTTGATCAAGTATATGATGGTAATTTAATCAAGTAATTTGATCAAGTAATTTGATCAAGTAAAGATGGTGGGTAAAATGTGCATGCATTACTAGATCATACATAGTTAAAACATATATCGCTCATATATAGCTCCTAATGCACTTTAAACTTCATACAGATTGAATCTAAGTTTGAATTTTTTTCATTCCTATTTTAATTTCTTCCCGAAGAACCGAAGATTCGTGGATAATATGTCCATTAATGAAATATATAAACATAAGTGAGTTCTATTTATAAATATATTTAGACTGCTGCTGAACTACCGCTAATTGCAGTATAAGGACAAGCAAAGTATATGCAATAAATAAACAAATAAGTAAATTAAAGACATATGCTTTGTATTTAAAATTACAATAAGAAATATTTTGTTATTTAATGTGCAATTTGGACTATGTAATATATATATATATATATATATATATGTATATATATATATATATATATATATATATATATATATATATATATATATATAAATTTATACATATAATAAAAAGTTTCAATAAATTATATTCTTTTGCATACGTAAGTTAAATAGGTCATCATTAATTTTATTCTTTCATTTTCTTACTTTAAATAGTATAGCTACTGATTTAGCAACATTCAAATTTTCTGAATTTTTACGGTCATTGGCTAATTTGTCTTGTTTAAATTTTTGACAATTTTCATTCGAATGTTTAACTATTCATAATGAGACCGATCACACTGAAACCTGTTTGGTTCCGTATTTATGATACCTAACAGCTTTTGTTCCCATTTAACTACATTTTGTGTATCTCTATGTTTCCTACACTTGAGACACATCTTTGAATTATAGGAAATTTGGACACCTGAAATTATGGTACATTATTAAAAGTTCTTGTTATGTACTATATTAAATCTTATAAGGATATGTTTCCAAAAAACTAATGCTTATGTAAGAAGATTGAAAATTTCCAGTAAAAAAAAAAAAAAAAAAAAAAAGTACAAGTTGACAACTATGCAAATGGAGTTGTTTTGTCATCATCGTGACATATTTATTAGGTATTTTACACTTAAATCTTCAGTAAAACAAATGATTTTTTAAAAAGCTATTTACGCTGTCATGCCTTTCACTTCTTGTGCCACCATTTTAATATAAGAAATTATACAATAATTTCTTGAGCATAATTTTTAGTATAATTCTTAATATATATATATATATATATATATATATAATTCTTATTAATCATAATTCTTATATATATATATATATATATATATATATATAAGAAATTATACATAAATAAAATACCACTTGCTTAGTTTATTTTATTATTTAATAAATTTTTTAATAGAATGTAAGATATTTTTGTGATGTTAATGAAAATTCCTCCAGGTCATACAACAATGAAAAACTCCAGTTCTCCAATTTTATTTCTAAAGTTCTAACATGGTTGCTACAGAAGTTTTAGATAATAGATAAAAAATAACTTTGCTGAAACAAAACTTTAAGGTTATAAAAGGTAGTAGAGCATCCAAAAGTCCGTAATAAAAGTAATGGATAATTTTTTAATTAATTATTATTATTATTATTATTTAAATAATATGTTTCAAATGTTCAAAAAACTATTTTATAGCATTTTGGATGACACACCTGATTATGCAAATATTTAAAAGTAACCAGTTTATTTTGAACAAAATTTGAAACAACAATTTCCTGTGTATTATTTGAGCTTACATGCAATTAAATTTATAGTAAATTTAAAACTATGAAATAACAAATTCAGTTCATTTATTCATATTTATTGAAAATATGGCGTAAAAATACAGCAACATCAAAAATACATTAATAAATATGCAATTTTACATCATTCCTTGATAGTTCAGTCAAAAGTTTTAAAAAACATGATTCGATGTTTAAAGAAATATGAAATTTAAAATTCAAAAAGTGGTTTCTTAGATAGATGCAATTCTCGTTTTGCACTCTGTTCTACGATAAAACATGATTTGGAATCAATTTTAATACATATTTACATATAGAAGTTAAGGGGATTGTGAGTCGATCTTTGAAATTATCGTCTTAGAGTTGTAATGGTTAGCATAAAAGAGCATTGAAATAAATCAGTATTAATTATATTAAAATTTCTTGAAAACTATAGAAAATAAATAAATAAATAAAATAAATAAACAAATTCTAAATTGCTTTTTTTTTTTTTTTTTTTTTTTTTTTTGAAAAATTTTAAAATGTACAACGCGTCTTTATTTTTTTTAATTTCACCTTTATTTTACATTAGTGTAGTTTATATATTTCTTCATTAGTTTGTAGATTAATTCATAAAATATTAAAAGAAAAAAGAAAAGAAAAGAGAAGATAAAGAATACATTTATGTTTGAGTGCAGAATTGTCATATAAAATTTTAACATTTAAACATAAAAATATTAAAATAATAATAATAATAATAATAATAATAATTTACGAACCAACTCACAAGTAATGCATAAATATGTTTAGAATATATTGGTAAACTATAATAATGTAAAATCGAGGGAAGAGAATAAATTAAAAAATAAGTTGCATGAAGCATTTTAAGTTATTAAAAAAAATAATAAAAATTTAATTATAATAGTTTTTAATAAGCTATAATATGCTTAAATTTGATACTTTCGAATACATATATGTACAGACTTTCATAACTTTTAGAAAGTATCTTGAATATAGTGTAACCACGTTTCTGGAAACTAGCTTTGAGGATGAGTCCAAGGGTTTGGCGGGGTGTAAAATTGACAGACAGGTTGAGATTTGGCACACACCCAGTCATTCGGCGTTCCCTTAATGCTGTTTATATGAACCAAAAGAGTTATCACTCCTATCTTAACAGTGGATTCGTTGAGTCAACACTTGCGCAGAAGCTTCCATGACCACAGGAAAAGTGGTTAAATAATAAACAATTTTCAACGACCCCCATCTACTAAATTATTAATTGTTTATAAAATTCTTCTAACTGCAGGGTTCGCGGCAGTCATTTTTTTGAATATCACTTTTTGAAAATTGTAAGATTTATATATCTTTATATTACATATCTTCGAAAGAATAATAAAAAGACTGTTTTATATAAAATGTGGTATTGAAGGTAGCGACTGCTGAAAATCCGGCTAAGCGAGGTATGGAAACCGGCGCTTGCGCCGCACCACCAACCGACCCAGGCTCGCTTTGTAGCCCATGCGGTCCAAAATATTTATTGTACCTGAAGGAGAAATCCTGCCATCACGACAGTAGAAGCCAATCACTTGACAGCAAGTACCAGCCCAGATATGGACAGCATACAGACTTGCGAAACTTACGTCAGCCCTTCGGACCAACCTGGGTTGGTCGACAGCAGGCCCGTCTGCATCGGGTCCTGGCTGTTCCACGGTTTGACGGCCAGAAGGGCTAGTTTATCTTCTGAGGGCGGCGCTCGGCCATCCACAAAGCCGTGCTCCCGACGACGTACACTGCACTAGCCGAGCCCAACAGTATCGACTAGGCAGCTATACACTCGCTTCTCCTTTAGATAAGATGGCCTCCACTGCCCCGTGACCCGCCCCACTTCGATCACCCAAACATGCCCCTGTTGCCCGGGCAGATTTCATCACATGAGCACCAAGTGCGAAGTGCCAAGAGACGCAAGGCAAATAGTCATGCACCACCAGTCTTCAAAGACAGACCAGCACCCACCACAGCAGCTAATAGCTACAATAGACGCCACAACACACGCTCATGCGTTGTCTGCTTTCGTTCTAGCGAACGAATATCACCAGAAATGGATACTTGGAAGGAAGGATTAGCGCTTGTTTGGTATCAGCTAGGGAGTAGACCTCAAGGGTCTACTCCCATGAGGGAGTCTACTCCCATGAAGTCTACTCCCATGGGTCTACTCCCATGAAGGGTCTACAAGGGTCTACAACACACGCTCATGCGTTGTCTGCTTTCGTTCTAGCGAACGAATATCACCAAAAATGGATACTTGGAAGGAAGGATTAGCGCTTGTTTGGTATCAGCTAGGGAGTAGACCTCAAGGGGGTGAGGAAAAAATCCTAATTCAAAAACGGCGTCCATTAGTGTTGCATCTATCACCGCTATTGCGGGATGCTTCTACACTAGCAGAGAACACATAACTCAAGTTGACGGAGGGAATACCTCCGACACAACCAAGTAGGAGCTAGCTCCTTCAGCTCACTGTCGATACCTTGCGTTAAGGATTTGCGTTCGAACCCAACTCTTTAGACAGTTGGAACGGGAACCAAAGTTCCCTGCCTGCTTGAAGTCCTCCTAGGAGGTTGAGGAGTGAGCTCAGATTCTTCGACTATTCTGACCCCACCACCAAGCGGGTCTGTAACCCAGTGCAGTAGGTCGGACATGATTATCGCGAATCCTTTTCTGCAATAGTGATCCAGGCACAGATCCCGACGTGTTCGAGTCTGAAAGTCCGAGGGGAAGTACTTCTTCCTTACTGAACTCCAGCGAGCGCACTCATACAGCACATGACTGATTGAGCTCGCGCTTGCCCCACAAAAACATGCTGGGTTCTTCTTGAAGAAGCGATGTTGGTGTGGTCCGAACGAGCCGTGTCCCGTCAGCACTTGATTTACAAAGAAGTCTCCCTGAATTCGTTTCGTACCGACATTCGGGAAGACCTCATGCGTGGATCGCATCACAGTAGTTTTATCCCACAGCTCTTGCCATGCTGCTAATGTTCTGCTTTTGACTATCTTACGGATTTGAGGTTTAGTACACTTGAAGTCGACATCCACACTGTCTCTCCAGACAGCGGTCTTAGCAGAGGCATCAGCCATCTCATTGTAAAGATGACCTACATGTGCTTTGATCCAATGCATGAAAACTTTGACTCCTGTTTGCTTTATCAAGTCCTTGATTTCAGCCACTAACTTATGCTTAGGCACGAGTCCGTGAAGCGCTTGGAGCGCTGATCTGGAGTCTGAGTAGATGTCCATCTCGCTGATGCCCATGTTCACCGCCTCCGCAATTGCTTTCTTGATCGCTAGGACCTCGGCCGCAAACACGGTGCTGTGATCTGTGAGCCGGAACTGGAACTGCGTCAATAAAATATGCCAGTCTTCTAAACTTCACATAATTTAATTAACATATTTCAAATTTATAGATGTTTAGTTTAGCATAACATTATTAATAATCATGTAAAACTTACTTCAAATACGTTTATTGCAAATAAATGTTTAAAACTCACTTATATATGAATGAATATTTAAATTTTACCTTTATATATTTATTCCTCTATGCAGTTAAAAAATAAATAAATAAATAAGTGTTATTATCACTTTTCGATTTTATTTGTCGGTGTAAATATTTAAATATTAAACATATGACGAAAACAGGAAAACTGAATTCAGTTTTATTACTAATTTTTCCCTTTTCTATTAAAACCGAAAAATTAAAAAAAAAAACATATATATATAAACATTTGTGTGTCAAAATGGACATCATTTTTCTTGATATATTAACTCATTATTCTCTTAAATACAATAATTTTTGCTTCATAAAATATTTTCCTTTGTCAGGTAGTCATTAAAGTATTGATTACAAATTCTTTAGACTTAACGCATTTGTAGCTTTTAACATATGTTATGCTAACAGAATATTCACGTAAAAAATAGAAACTAATCAATCATCTTGAAATAATCAATCTTCACTATATTCACCTTTTGAGAAATACCGGAAAATACTTAAAATGTTTCAATATTTTGAATAATGTACTTTTTACTTAAGTAATTTGTAACGGAAATGTTAATGTTCACATAGCATATGTCATTAAAAGAATGCTAAAATAATGAATCACGCAGGAAATTTTTTAACGGATTACAAAGGCAACTGATTTTAATAATTCTATGGAAATTTTAATTTAAAAATATTTATTCCTTAGCAATCTAAGTTTAAATGATAATGATTTTTTAAAACGGATTTTATTAAGTAAGACTTTCTTGCTTATATGTTATTTAAACAATACATGTAGAAAAAAAGAACAAAAATTAAATAACATGAAAAAATTTCGGTTATCGTATGAATGATTCATATATAAAAATGAATATATGAACTTATGAATATATTAATTTAGTGTTTAGTATTTCTTTTAAAGGAACATCAACATGTGTAAAATATAAATATTTTAGAAATGTCAACATTTTAATTTACATTATTTGTATTGGATGTTTTTTCCCATGTAAAATTAAATTTAAGTACACAATGTGATGTGCATGTAGTTTTTGGACAATATACAGGACTTCATAAAATTAGACAAAACTTCCTTTTCTATTGATTGTAATTGATGGAAGTATTTTGTTGCATTTTATTATGTCAACGAAAACTATTCTTGGAAAGGAAAATTAAGTTTTTATACCCATACTATAAACAAAGTACATTTTGAAGTAATTTTTAACTCTGTTTTTTTTGTATAATATCACTTGTTCTGTATGTATATCTGTTATCAGCATAACTTAAAAACAAATAACTGCAAGAAATTCAAATTCGATTTTTGACGTTCATATTTGGTTGCTACTTGAAAAATTTGATAAAAATTGGCAAGTCTGTAAGCTTATTAATAAAATATTTTTCTTAAAAATAAATGTAGGCAATAAAATTGAACGAGAAATTGAAAGGGGAGGTACCCCCCCCCCCCATACAGAATTATATATCAAAGAAAACTGCTCCTAAACCTATTTTAGATTACCTTTAAAGTGGATTGAACTGTATTATCTTACTTTATAGATCTTATGACTTAACTTGCTATCTATCTTTATAGTATTGAAATGCAGAATAAGAGAAAATCGTTTGAATGAAACACCATATTATTTTTATTTTCCAGAAACAATGAATCGGCAATCTTTATTTGATCTATGATGCAGATTTTAAAATATTGAACAGAAAAAAAAATATGATTTATGAGCACACAGGCTTCAATCTGGCTTTTACTTTGTAAATACATTCAAAAGTAAACGTTTGTATTAAATATTTTTTATAAAAAGGGAAACGTTTAACATTACTCTATTCTTTCTAAGCAGAATAAATAAAACGCATTTTTTGCTCATTTGTCACTCATTCACCGCAGTTACAGGAAACTACTCATGCTGAGTGAATTGCAATTAATTATTATGTTGCTGTGATCAGCTCAGGTTTGAGTTATTTGAAATAATTTATTTTTTGAGTGGAATCGAATGATTTTTCTATGACATAATTTCTTGTTAAAATAATAATTATAATAATATTTGAATGAATATTGTGTCAACACTGGGACTGACTTGCATTACCCGAGTAGTTGGTAAACACGCCAACACAAAGATACATTTTTTACTTTTAAAAAAGTTAGTTATCGTTTCCAATAACTCTACACCGTGACCAATAAGTTCTCATACAACTTTTGAAGTACGTTAAAAAGTTGTACACATGTGTTACTGTAGTCCCAGTTATTTTGCAGGCAATTTAGTGTAAGGTATAAAGCTATTGCAAGTATAAATGTTGCACTAATTATAATTTTACTTTACCTATGTAGAATGAAGAAATTGAGAGAAATTGTAATAAATAAATTGATCAAAGGAGAGCAGCCGGGTGAAATTTTCAGAGACATGAATACCCTAGTGGTGAAGAGAGATTTCATTTACAGAACTATCAAAAGGTATAATGAGACGTCTTCTGTCAATGACAGAAAAAGATCTGGCAGACCGAGGTACATTCGGACCTAAGAGGCTGTGGAAAAGGTCAGGGAAAAGATACGACGAAGCGAACAAAGATCTGCTAGAAAACTAGCACGAGAGCTCAAAATATCAAGGGGACCAATGTTAAACATTCTAAAAAAGGACCTTGGGTGCAAGGCTTATAGAAAACCTGAAATTCACGGAGTTTCGGAGTTTGATAAGATGATAAGGGAGCAGAGGGAGGAAGAAATTCTGCTTGGCACGCTGGGGATGAATTTGTCTTTTCAGACGAGAAACTATTCATTTTACAGAAATGTCTCAAACCCCAAAATGACAGAGTATGTCAGTTTCTATTGATAACATTCCTGAGAGCCAGCATTATGTTCCGCGTTATCAAAATGCTTCGTCTCTAATGGTTTGGGCTGCTATTTCCAAAAGAGGAAAACTCTCGTTAGTCTTCATTGATAAAGAGGCAAAAATCAATGCCCAATATGACAATGCTCAGTATTCCAAACTTAGTTTTTGGAAAACGTTTTACTCCCAAATGTCTAGAGTATGCATGGGGCGGAATACTTCTGCTTCCAACAAGATGGTGCCCCTTCTCACATACCGCAACTGTTGTGCAAGAGTGCTGCAGTCAAAATGTTGTTGACATTTTGCCAAGGAACGAATGGCCCCCAACTCCCCCGATCTGAACCCACTTGATTATTTTGTATAATCATGTATGCTCTCCCAACTGAATAACTATAAAATCACCTATTTGAACAAATTCAAAAATGTAATTCAAAAGATATGGCAGGAAACGTCAATGGAAGCTGTGCGTGCCGCATGTGAAAAGAGACTTAAGATCGTTAAGAAACTAAAACGTGGAATTATTCCAAAGCATTTAATGCAAAGATACTCAATGATTGCTACTTTAATTTGAAGCAAAAAGTTTTTGTATGATTTATTTTGTGTTATTATAATAAAAATTTGAACGTGTATGAGAACTTATTGGTCACGGTGTAAAATGAGGCAAATTATATTCTTTATCAATTTTGAAATTTTAATTAGTTACAGTGTATGTACAATTCTCCGAAATTCAGCCAAAGTATGTCTGAAATAGAGTGTCAGAAGAATCTTCTGACATTTGAAGAATTTGAAAGGACACACCTTTTAACACATTTGAAATATCCGAAATTTCGTCTTATTTGATCACGTAGGTTTTTGAATAGCAGTCGTTATTGTCCAAAGTGAATATTTTTTCATAAATAATAATAATAATAAAATGGTATGTAGTTCTGTTTTACTGTTAAAAAAAGTTTTTAGAATCGCTTAGTGCATACAAAGTATCAATAATTTTTACGCGAAAAATTTTATTTGTGGATTTGGTTTAGAATCGTTTACAAATGGGTTTACAAGGAAACATCTACGCAATCAAACCTGCATAAAAAACAACTGTTACTTTTTTTTTTTTTTTTTTTTTTTTTTTTTTAATGCGAAACAAATTGCAGTTTTATGCTTCCACTGGGCATTTTTTGCTATAAAAACATCGATAATATATCTAAAGCTTAATATTTATTAGTATGTCATAGTTGCCAATTTTTACGTTTATTTGTTAATATATATACATATATAATAAAAAAATTATTTTCTTTATTTAGCGAAAATTGTTACAGAAGTATATAAAATACTTGTATTAAAAATTTTCAAGCACTCTGTAGTTCTAACTGAAATGAACATCGAGTCGAAAATTCGTATATAGACATTTCAAAGTATGCGTTCTAGGGATAAAAAAAATAAATAAATTAAAAAAAAAAATTCCCTCCAAGGGTACATGCACCAAAATAGCTACAATTTTTAACACAAACAACTTTATTTATTACAAATTTTATTGTTATTTGTTACAAGTTGTAAATTGTTTATCGATGTAGATCATATTGTTCAATGTGAGCCCCATCATTAAGTTGTAAAATCTGCAGCCGCTAAATATTGTGCTCAGCAGCAGGTTGCTAGTGATCCTATGAACATGCAACGTTATACGGTTCTTCAAATTAACCAAAATTACAACCTTTCTTCTAAAAACCAAACTCTATAAATAACTAAAATGTCACTTATTAAGATCGGCCATGGAGTAGAAAATGAACGGGTAATCACTCTGTCAACTGTAAAATTTTTCAACATAAATATTTGTAAAATGTAAGACTAACAGTTTTAAATGTCTATATTGCTTGAATTATACCCCATTTATTTATTACAAAACATTTCAAACATTTTGACTTTAATTCTATTTCATTTTTCGATGTATGTCCCCTGGGAGGGGAAATTTAATTATTATTATTATTATTATTATTTTCTTTTTTTTTGCAGATCCCTAGAACGCATCCTTTGGTAATGTCTATATGCAAATTTTCGACTCAATATTCATTTTAGTTAGAGCTACGGAGTGCTCTGAACAGACCAAGTTTAAATATGGTCACCCTGTGAATGAATTGTTTCGAATTTGTTATAACTTCTGGGTGAATTCTTCCAATCTTCATCCGTACTTTGTGAAATTCACTTACGTGATAGGAAGAAAAGACAATTATATCTGAACTCAGCGTATCAAAACACATTAGAGTCACTCAATGCAGTAAAAAAAAAAAAAAAAAAAAGATTATTTCGAAGATTTGTGTTATTTTAACATCTAATAATGGCGAAATCGATATATCTATAGCAGTACTTAATTTACTCCTTAAGGTCTTCAAAAATTGTTTTTTTAATTAATCTAAGTTTTATCCCTGCGATAATTGCTGATATTTGGGATTTCACTGGGGACTCCTTCTCCTTATATTGTTTGCAAAACCTATTGTTTAACCGGAAGTTATTATCTGCAAGTATTAGATTATTGTAGCTATTAGAGTTACACTTATTTCATTATCACTGTAATGTTCTATAATTTTTCTTTTTTTATTTATTTTATTTCGTCAATGTCTACGCGGATGTCCTAAATTCCCTGAAAATAGAAATTCCACTAAATTTATTAAATACGACTTCCCTAAGCTCCCTTCTAAGACTCCGCCCTTAGTCCAATCCGAAATCTCCTACGCTCAGGTAGCCACTCCCTTCTATGTATACTCTCAGCAGAACGCTCCTAGCCAACTCTCTGAGTTAAATAACATCTTAAATGGTATCGCTAACGAAATTAATGTTCCAAATTTTACTGAATTAATCAATAAATTCAAATCCGTACTAAATAGAATGAAAAATTCTAATAACTTAATAACCAAAATTGAAATTATCTGGGAAGTTTTCGGGAGAGCAGGCTCTTCCTTAATTGGAAGACTGTTTTTTCTTTTTCCTAGTCAATTGCAATGGCCTATTTTACTTCCTGTTGTCCTTCCTAGCCCTCTTTTTCTTGTATTTCTTTAATTATTAAATTTTAAAACTTTTCTTTATTTTTTTTTCTTCATCTGGTACCTGTATTTCAATATGTTAATTAACGTTCCGAATGGTGACCTATAAACAGTTTTTTTTTTTTTTTTAACCTTCTGGTATCTTCTATTTTATTCTGTTTTCTACTTTTCTGGTCGCTGAGGTTGTGGGGTCATGTTATTTAGACCCCGGGTACTCGGCACGCATGCATCTCTCTCGAAGTTCAATGTCTACTGAGGAGAAGATTTACCACATCAAAGAAGAAAAGCTGTAATTCTTTTCATTATTTTCTTATAAAATATTCGGTAGATGATAGACTATTTTCCTGAAGAAGAGAACGAAGAGAAATAAATCTGAATGAAACAAAGGAAAAACTAAAGCTCAAATTTCCCAGGATGCATGTTTAAAAACGCATAGGATTCCAGTCGAAAAACTTTTCGCCGTATAACTTCAAGAAAGGTCTGTTCAATGAATTAGTTTTAATGTAAACTACTACGACATAAAAATTCACTCAACTTAACTTTATTGAGTAGTTAGTTCGTCAAAGGTTCGTGTCTTCGTATTGTTCAACGACTAATAAGAGGAGAGTAGTCATCTGGGATTGGCTCAAAGATTGCGCATTGTCAGAAAATGGCATTTTGGTCTTAGGGAAAATTTTGTGTTTTAATATGTATAAGATATAATGAAGTTGTAAAGCTTTAATGTTTCAAACAGCGATTTTCCTTCGTGTCCCTGAATCATTTCATTGTTAGATACAACTTTCTTAATGCCTGAAAATATAGAATTGAATGATTTAAATTAACGTGAAAAGACTGATGAAGTATTCTGCTTATTTAATTTGATTATATCGTAAATATTCAGATAAAAACTTAAAATACAGTAAATTGGGCAAAATTTACAACATATATTTTTAACAAATTTCCGGATACGTTCATATGTTATTAAATATTTACCGTTTTAACTTTCCTAAGTGTTTTTAAAATATGAATAAAATATTATTTTAAGACCCAATATAATTTAGATTTAGGGCATAAATAAATCTGAAAAATTACTCTTAATTCAAATAAAAGCTTTAGCTAATTAAGCAGATTCTTTTTCAAATATTAAATAAGACAAATGCTAAATGGGTTGGAATATTTTTATTATATATAATAACTTGAAAGCTTCAGAAGGCTGGAAATAACTAGAATTACTTGATAAACCACAGCATAAAATTAACTGTTATTTGAGGGTTCTCTAATTGATAGCTATTTTTAATATAATTAAGTACTGAATAACTCATTTAAATGTTATTTAAATCCTAGCATTATAAAATACGCATTTTTGTTGAATTAAAATGTTAAATCATATATTTGGTTTAAATATTCTATTATTTGACCCTGTATTGAAACTGATAAAAGGTAATTATAAATATAAAAAATAATTTTACAGATAGCAATAAGTTATATAAGGTATTTTTAAATTTATTTTCAAGAGGGAAATTTCACAATATTTTTAGACTAAATAGGAAAAATTTCCTTTAATTAGCTATTTACACTCATGTCCATAAATTAAGGATAATGCTAGCTGAGGCAAATAAAGGTTCAGAAGCAAAACAAACATGACTTATTCATAAAGTCCATTTATTAAACAAAAGATCAAGAACAAAAAAAGGTGGTTTATGTAGGATACCATTTATAAAAACTACGATTTTTGCTCCCTGAAGCAATTACAAAAAATATCTCCCTTACAAAAACTTAACATTACATGGTTGGTATGATGGTTAATACATTGTATATCTCTCAGATGAGGAAATACAGTCCTTACAACGCCTAGGAATGCTGAGTATTAAATTATTGATCTGATCTTGGGGAAGATTACTCTACTCAGTAAGCAATGCTCTCCGAAGTTCCGGTACACATGTAGGAGGTGGTTGACGGACTACAGCTCATCGGAAAAGCATGACCTACACATGCTCTATCGGATTCTAGTCAGGTGAGAATGCTGGCCATTCCATGCGGGTTATATCTTCAGATTGTAGGCATCCCTGTACAACGTTTGCACGGTGAGGACGCGCATTGTCATCCATAAAAACAAATTCTGGGCTCATGGCACCCCTAAACAAACACACATGTTGTTCACGAATGATGTCCTGATAAATGTGGCCTATCATTCTTCCGATTTGAACATACAGATCTGTTTTGGTGCCCAATATGACCCCCCCCCCCCAAACGAGCACTCCTGCCCCAAACGGTGTCGTTCAATGACTTTGTTTTGGTGGTAACGGGTACCTGACGTTCTACATATGAAAGTCTGGCGTGAATCACACTGCAAGCTAAACTTGGACTCGTCGGAAAACATCACACAAGCTCACCGTGCCACTGTCTACATTGCATGTTCTCTACTCCAAGTTAACCGCTGGCACAGTGCATTGCAGTGAGTGGAACACATCTAACAGGCCTGCGAGCATATAGTCCAATATCTCCCAAACGTCTATCCACGGTTTGTCTTGAAACTATGGCAGTCGTGGCTGCAGACAGCTGACGAGACAGGCCTGATGCTGTGCTTTATATGCTTATTTTGGCAGGTACTACCAAATACCAGTGGTCATTCAGAAGAGTAACTCGTCGCCAACCAGTACTGTAACGTCGACTGGCATTTCCATCATTTTGGAATCGTTGCCAAAGCCTAGAGATGACACTTTGTGCGATTCTAAGTTCCCCCGATACTTCTATCTGAATACGCCCACATTATAGTCGGCCGCTAATTCTACCACGTAAAAAAATATCTGCATGCATCCTCTGTGTCGTAACTATTCGGTTGTGGCACTGAGCGACACACAAAACGCTTGTGAAGAATTTTCCTTCTTTGCTTCCATTCGTTATCTACCCCCTTCTTACATTTTCGTCATTGTAACATCATATCGGCGTCATCTGATGGCTTCCTATAATTTGCATATTATTTTTAAAGATGTGTGTGGTATTGCCACAGGTGAAATTTTTGCATTAATGTTCGATTTCAGTGTGAATCTGAATTATCCTTAATTTCTGGACATGAGTGTAGTAAGTTATTTTTAAGAAATCTTTGGAAATATTGATATCAAATTAAAAGCGTACAGATTATGCACTAAGAAAAGCATCCTAAATATTATATATATATTTCGCACTAATTTTTACTTAGTTAAAATTCAAAACAACACAGAACGAAAGAAGTCTAAAAATCCAAACTTTATAACCTTCATCTCTTATACTTACACATTTCCTATATATATATATATATACATATTCACATAAATTTACCAACTATTAAAAAGTATAAAGTATATAAAGTGTAATGTAAAAATTAGGACTTTAACCAATATGAGCATTTCTATTAATAAGTTCATCAAAATTATGTATGAAAAAAAAAATAATTAATTAATAAAATATACAACAGAGAAACTTTAATGAAAAGTAAGATAAGAAAGAAAAATCGGGCGGTTTGCCTAGATTATAAAAACTTTTTTTCTCATTTGTGCGGGGCATCGTTTAACATTTAAATGAATCTTAACTCATTATAACACTGAAATGTTTTGGTAATGGTACCTTAAAATATGATTTACTATGTCAAAAAATAGTTTTAAGGCTTTTGTTTTTAAGAAAAAATTGTCCAATAGCTTGCTTTGGCGTATTCCTGTATAGTAACGAAAAACAGTAAGTCTACAAAAAATATTTTGTTTTTACCTATGGTGGAAAAAATTTAAAAGTATCATTATAATTTTATTTATAAAGAAAAAAGCATATGAAAATAATATGAAAATATCCATTTCAAAAACGAAAACAATGGTATTTAAGGGCAAAGAACAAGTAAGAACGAAAATCGTTATTTATAATAAAATTATCGAACAGATACAACACTTCACCTACGTGGGATATGATATCACCTTTGACTATGATAACGATTTCACAGAAAAAAAAAAAAAAAAAAAAAAAAAAAACTACACAAATTCTAACACAATTGTGGCACTCTCATATGAACACTAAAGAGAAAAACAAAAAAATAACGATAGCTGAAGTTTTATAGAGATATGGTAGTGCCCACTTTGCTGTATAGCTCAGAGACATGGACCATGAGCGTCCAGCAGAGAAGCAGAATCCAGGCAGCAGATATGCGGTACGTACGATCTCTAAAGGTCTGCACAATTATGGACAAAATCAGAAATGATGATATTAGAAGAGAATTAAAAGTTTTATACTGTAAAAAATAATTGTAAAATCACGGTATTTGAACGTATAATTTTAGGGGAAATGACCGTTTTGCTACCTAAATGGTCATAATCCGTAAATTAATGTTTTGGAAGCATAATTTAGGAAATAACCGTATAGTTTTACGGGAAATGACCGTTTTGCTAGCTAAACGGTCGTAGCCCGTAAATTGATGTTTTGGAAGTATAATTTTTTGAATTTGTACGAGAAAAAGCCGTTAATCTGCGCAAATTGCTCTTATCTTTCATCAAACCATTTTCTTATGAGAAAATCTCTTCAAATGCTATCATTTCAGTGACATCAAGAGAGAATTCCATTTTCTTCCATTTTCAAACTGAAACTATGATTGTTATTTATACTAATTGAATGTGTTTAATTATGCACGCATGACGCATAGAAACATCCATTGGTTTTAATAAGCTGTAGTTTTGTTAATTTAATACAAGAAATTTCCAACTGACTGAAACTGAGTAGTTGATATTGATGAAATTGATTTTCTTTGTCTATTAACACGAAAACATTAAAAAAGAAAGCTAAAATGGTTTCTTGATTTGAAGCCAGATTTCTAAAACACAAATAGCCTAATAGTTGTTTTATCCACTAAAAGCATTTTTTAATTCTATTTTTTTTTTTAATTTTTTTTTTAAGCATACAGCATTCTAAATGCTCTTAACCCTTTAGTTAAGCCTTAGAAAACGGAAAATTTTAATGCTGTTTCCACAATGCATTTTTTACAATATGCTAAAATAAAGTTTATTTCAATATGAAATTAATATGTAATTAACCATTTGAAGGTAAGTCTTATGATTATTATGTGTGATCTTCACTGTTAAAAAAACAAAGCTGTTTTATCTGAATATGACCATCAGATATGTACATTACATCATATAGACCAGGTTCTGCTCTCGAAATACGTCAGTCCTTTCTTCATTTAATGGATTTGGATTTAGGAAATAAGGCCGATTGACTGCTATAGGTCCTAGGCCACAGGGGGAGTGTCCTCCGTGGGGGTCTTTCTAAAGGGTCCTAGCCAGTATTTACCAAAATTTCGAAGAAAACCACGAAAGACTCCAAACGGCTAGGCCGACGAGCGCGACCTGGGATCGAACCTGTCACCTTATGTCTACCAGATTTGAGCGCAGAACCGCTCGGCCGCTGGTGGGCTCTCTTCAATGGAATACAGCTTTGAAAAAAAAAAAAAAAAACTCATCTGCTATTCTAAAAAGTGCAAATACGCCTAACACTTCATAAACACAGTTTGAAATCGGCCTTATAATGAAAACCTGTTTGGATGAATAAGAATTAGGCTCTAGTTATTTCTTCTTTGCACCCACTACTTAAGTCATAAAGATCGAAAACCATGAAACAAATCGTATTAATTGAAGATACAAATTCTCTGTATTTATGTAAAATATTTATTATTATTGTACAAAGTTTATTCTGCGTCTCGGTTAATTTTCAGAGATCTCACACAGTTTTCAAAAGTTTCCTTTTGTTTTTGAAAAAGGTTGAGAAATTCTCGCCCATTATTTACCTCTAATGAGAACCTTGAAATAAGACTACCTAATTAGTGCTAGTGTTTACAAATAAAAAAAGCCCACCAGCGACCAAGTGGTTCTGCGCTCAAAGCTGGTAGACGTGAGGTGCCGGGCTCGATCACAGGTTGCGCTCGTCGGCTTAGCCTTTCGGAGTTTTCCGTGGTTTCCTCCGAAATTTGTGTAAATACGGGCTAGGACCTCTCAGAAAAACCCTCGGAGGGCACTCCCCCTCAGACCTAGGACCTACAGCAGTCAATAGGCCTTATTCCCAAATCCAATCCAGTCCGTTTACAAATAAAAATGATTTCGAAAAATAGTTAGATTTTCTTTCACAAAATTCAATATCGTAGTCTTTAAGGGAAAAAGAAAAGCTTTTGTCTTTTCAATATGAGAATTGACTGACTTCTTAATTTTTGTCAGAAATAGCAAATTTAGATTTTAAAATAGTCTTAAAATAAAATGATTTTTATGCATAGTTTGAACGTTAACAATTTAATCACTGTAAAAAATTTCTGTAAAAATAAAGCACTTTTTTTTAATACAAATACAGCATAGGTTGTTGTAAATTTGTATAGCTAGTTCTGTAAAAAATAATTGAAGATTTGTTACTTCACATTGTGCTGTAAATCAGTTAAAAAAATTTTGGTGCGTATGACAAGATTTGACAAATAGTCAGTTCTGATGTTGACTTAATCTGTTTTTGTAAAGAAATGTTTCTGTGATCCCAACGGTGCGTTTGGCAAAGCGCTGACCTCTGACACAGGTGATTGTGAGTTCGAATCCCGGGCTACCCAAGGCTGTTTGATTCGCATGAAAATTAATAAATTAGCGTTTGCGTGTAAAAAAATAAATAAGTTTTTTAGTGTTATGGATTTCTCCCTGCAGGCATGTGTAATAATTGCAAGAAACTTTTTTAAAGCATTCGAGAAACTCAAACTTTAACTTTTAATTTTACATTTAATGCTACTTTTTTGCAGGTTGGTTGTGTGTTTCCTCACAACGTAAAATTACTGACGATACATCATTCATCGTCTAAATGTTTTTTTACGGGCTTTGACTAGAATCTCTGTTGCCGGGCTTTGCCCGTAATTTTACTGCAGCATTTTTTACAGTGTAGCCTCCTAGACAAGATCAATGAATGACGCATTAATTGGAAATTCACGTCCAACGTATGACATGCGGAATAATACCGAGAGCTGCCTTCTACTACTTTCCAAGGAGCAAGCGAGACCGCGACAGACCCAGCAAACGGTGGTTAGACCAAGAAGCTGGAACCTCCCAGCCTAATCCTTGAAGAAGAAGTAGAAGATGATTATGAAAGAAAAAAAAAAACGTTAATAGGATTGCATTTATGACGCTCTGTATATCGTCTAAAATATGTTTACTCACTATACCATGTACAAAAAAATGTTCATACCATTAAAAATTTACATTGGATAATTTCCGTATATCACATAGAGTATATGAATATGTTTATAGCATCGTGCAAATAAATAAATACACAAATAATATTTTATTTTGCATGAAATAGATGTATCTTAACGATGCATATTGATTTTCTTATATTGTGTTCAGTATAAACAATTTATCGTATACGTTAAATAAATGATTGGCAAAGACTATAAAGTGCTTTGGATATCGGTTGTGAGTACTCGTAAAACGCATATCTAAAGTTCCGTTTTTATTAAATTTACACATGACTTATAATTTTACATGTAATTTAAATGATAAATAAATAAATGAAAATAAAGTAAAAGTTACCTTTATTTATTTTATTTTTTTTAATCAGGTTTTCTTTTTTAAATTATGAATATTAATTTTCAAAATGGTATGAACTGATTATTTAACAGTAGAGTAATTCAATTTTAAACTACGAAAATTAAAATAATTTTGTATTTCGAATTAAAGAATATTCCATAATAATAATGATAATAATAATAATAATAATATTAGAAAAAAAAAATCTTTAAAAAATAATTTTATCAAATTTGCATTTGATGAATACAACTTTCTAAACTATATATTACACACGCATGGAAATATAGTATATAAGTAAATAATTGCGATAATTTTGAAATATATGATTAATCCATTAAAAAATATATTATTTTTTTTTTAAATATATATATATATAAATTTCATACCATCCATTGTATTACTAATTCAAATTCTGAAAAAAAAAAAAAAAAAAAAAAAGCTGTTTTAGTTTTTAAATTTTTGTCGCCATGCCTGCGATGCATAATTTTTTGTTAAAAAAATTTAGTACCTATTTTAATTATACTTTTTATTATTGCGCTTTTTAGTTAACTTATCACAATAGTTCCTATTCTGTTTGTATTTTTAAAGTATTGCTATGTTTAAAACGACTCTAGTGAAAATTGTAAATATGTAAATTTTAACAATATACAGTCGGTAAAAAAAGTGTCCAAACACTAGCAAAAATTCCTATGTAAAAAAAAAAAAAAAAAAAAAAAAAAAAAAGTACACTTTATACAGTTTTGTTAAGTAAATCCTTGTAGAATCCTGTTATTAGTCAGTCTAAGAACATGATTCGATAAGGATTTAAGTATCTAAACCGTATGAAGTGCACTTTTTTGACATAGAATTTTTGCTAGTGTTCGGACACTTTTTTTTCCGACTGTATATTTCTATATAATAATATAATCAGACAAATGACGAATAAACTGAGTCCACATGGATAAATAATGTCCAGTTATAAGAATTATCATTATTTTCCATGCGTATTTTACTTTTTAGGAAGTTGGCAATTCTAAAAAAATATTGAGCTATATTTTGGCCAAAATCTAACATGAACTACTAAATAATAAAGAAAAATATTCGAATTTCAGTTTATTTCTTTATTTCTTTATTTCTTTTTTGATGACAGCAAACATTTGACACAACCATTCACTACGTTGCATGTAGTGCATTCACTATGTTACATATAGTGATGATCCGCCCAATTTTACATGCATAAATATATCTTAACTTTTAAATTTACTTTTAAATTTACTTTTCATTTATTTACATTCAATTTTTGGGTCACCTACGTTTCGATAAATTATAATCGTAAGTGATCTACGTCAGATAAAAATTTATATAGAAATTTTTAGGAACTTTCATTTGAAGGCGGTAACAAAGTGTAAATTTGTGTGGGAAAAAAGAATATGTTTTATATTTTATCATTAATATATGTAGAATAATTGTAACAGCAATTCATAGAAAATAGCAATTACAGGATGTTTACAGATACGCTTTTTTCTCTGATTCTACCACCAAAATATTTATATGATAATTTTTACTTAATTAATGGTGCAAACATACTACTGAAAATTCCGTCGGAAAAATATTGACGGAAAATCAGGAGAAAAATGTGGTCTGTGACCACCCTGAATTAATAAGAAATAAATCTAATCATAAAAAATAAATGATTTATTATCGCATGAAATGAATTATCAAAAAATTAATAAAAAAGTAGTTTAAAAAATATTAATAAATGCTGTAATTTGATGCAAAAGTTTAATGTTTAAATTAAAGTACCTTAAAAAGTATATTTTTTTCCTGATTTAAATATATTCGTTATTGTGCTTTCGTTTGAAGTAGTAAATTACTAAGAAAATATCATTAAAAGTTTGCTTTGAGAGATAAATTTTACTTTATCTACTCAAGAAACCTTTATTCGCTTTATACTTTCTACATTTAGCTAGAATACAGTATTATAAAGTATTTCAATAGTCCCTAAATTTAATTAAATAGAAGAACATAGATATGCCAGGGAAATATCTCCAATTCCTCTTAAATTGGAAATTAATACACATTCTTAAAAAAACGATAACTAATTACCCACTTAATGTATCATTTCAAAACTTAAAAGGAAGTAATAAAATATAATTAGCTGTATGTTTTTTTGGGTTTACAAATGTACTTTTTTTTGTTTTTAGAAGAAACGAGGGAAGATACTTCACTTTTAATAATTTTCTTTAAAAGTGCTGTTAAATGTAATGTTAAGCCTTAATAACTCAAATACATTTTAGCAGTCCAGAAAAGAAAAAAAAAAAAAAATAAGGTTTAACTTTTTTTATTATTAACCGTTTAAAAGTTCTAAAAAGGCGTTTTTTACATAAAGAAGTAAATAAACATTGCTTCATAAGTAATTGTTATTTTACTGTTCGATAAGTTTGCTTTCTTTTTTATGTGAAATCCCAAAATATTCATTGTTAAATACATTTTAAAGTTATTTTCAATAAATCGTAAAAATTACACTCGTTCATTATTATTATTTTTTTCCGAACCATATCTATATATACTCTGTAACAAAAAAAGGGACGCACCAAGAACGAGTAATGCAGACGGAACACAAATTGACATACATACAGGTTTTGATAGAATCAAGTACCAATTCATCATTATTATCGATCCTACGTGCAACTGGTACTTCAGTGACTTCAAATACACTTAATAGGCGGCTCAGTGGGGTTGAGCTCAGTCCCCGGATCTCTCTTCCACTGAGGACGTTTGAAGCATCATAAAAAGGGTCCTACAACCAACTCGGGATTTTACCATCTAACGCAACAATTGGACAGAATTTGGCACGATACTTCACAGGAGCACATCTGCTAAATCTATCAATTAATACCAAGCCGAATAACTGCGTACATAAGGGCCAGAAATGGATCAACGCGTTATTGACTTGTTTACTTTGTGAGGTCCTTTCTCTTGATTAAATCATTCAAATTTTTTGAAACTGTAATAAATTGTTTTTCTTCACATGTACATTACATCTACCAATTTTTGTCCCATTCGGACCACCCGTTCCAACCCCATCTACCAATTTTTGTCCCCACTTCCTCTTGGTGCGTCGTTTTTTTTTTTTTTTTTTTTTTTTTTTTTTTGGTTATAGAGTATATATACATATATATGTATGTATATATTGTCACTGCTGTTTTAACAAAGATAATTACCTTGAAAGTTTTACTGCTATAATATTATTTAAAAATGGTTGTTCTGAAATATTGGTGACAATAAAATAAAATAAATTGCAAGTAAAACTTTAGAAATCTAATGAGTCCTGAGTATTCTGAAATAGGAATCGCTAGTCTGAGACCAAGTCTGACGCAATTAAAATTTTAGTGGTTGTCTACACTTTCCATTTTAAATATTTGATTTTCATTTATAGTCTGCAAACTAATAAAAATGTGTATTTACATTTATTTATTTTATAAAAATTTAACAGTATTTTGGATTAAAATAATGAAACTGAAATAATTAAATGCCGTTTATATTATATCACAGTTGAATATCATGACATTTCTGCTCCGTCAAATGTGCTTGTCAGGATAATGCGTAAATACCGGTGACTTTAATAATTTTAATGATATTTTTAAATTTATGATTATTGAAATAGGGGTATAAAATCGAATTTTGCACAAAATATATTTTAGTGAATATAACCTTCTTCGAAAATAATAATAACAATAATAATAATAATAAAAATAATAATGAAAATATTACTTGGAATTTAACTCTCAGGCCACTTTCAAAAAAGTCATAATTGTAATGTTATTTTAACTGCAAAATGCTTTTTATTGTAGAAAAATACGACTTAATTCAACTCTAGATTAAAAATCTAACTGTACACAAAATAATAATCTTCACGACTATTATAAAATATCTTCAAATTTGAAGAACAAGCTAAAAATTCGTAATTATATAATTTTGAATTATAAGTGTATTGAGGAAAACAGAACAGCTTAGTGATAGGATGTAACCTGTCACATGTTAAAATAAATAAATATATAAAATATATAAATAAATAAATAAAATAAAAATAAAATAAAAATTGCACCTACTTCAATAAATCTGTATTTAAGACTAAATATATAATGTTAGTAAGCAGAAATTAAACATAGAATTTATTTTATCAGTATATCTATTGAATATTTTGTCTCTCTCTCATAACTACTAACCTATAATTTCCATACTCGGGAAAAGTTCATTATTTTTTTAATAACATTGCATTACCAGTTAAGATAATATCACTTTGTGACCAATAATAAATATTCTTAAAGTATCTTTGAATGTCAAGATTCATACCAATCGTAAATAAATGATGCATTTTTAATAAATAATAAAAATCCAGTCGAACCTCATTAACGTGAATGCTGCGTACTTGCCAACATCCTAATTAATATTCCGTAGTGTTGTTAGTCCCATCCTTTTTTTCACACCAGTAAATGTTTAAAGTAATATTCTCCAAATGCAATTATGATTAAATAAGAAGAAATATACTCTTAAAAGATACTGGTGTGAAAAAGAAGGCGGGGCTAACTATACTACGGAATATTAATTAGTATGTTGGCAAGTATGACACTGTTAACATGAACTGTTTCCACAATCCTCATCAAAATGAAGATTAGTTACTGATAACACGAACTACTGATAACATGAACAAATTTTTTATCCCTCTTGAGATTCATATTAACGAGGTTCGATTGTACTGTAAATAGTTTCTATTTAAATACATCAAATTCTTAGTAGTCGTTTCATAATTTATTGATTTAATAGAACAATATACTTTTATTTTTTGTTAAATGTATCTTGCACTCAAAAATTTAAGAAAATTTTTCAAGTATATTTCTTTTAATTACTAAATTAAGCTTACTGTAAACATGAAAAAAATAATTTAAACTTTTTGTTTTCAATTCAATTTAATGAATCATATAAAAAGAAATCGTAAAAGAATTTCGGTTAATAAATATAAAACAATTTAATTAAGTGAAAAGAGTAACAACCGCGTCCGTACAGGAATAGACAGTGTAGAATTTTAAAAGAATGTTGTAAAAAACATGAAAATATATAAAACAAAATCAACTGACATAATAAATAACTGTGGTAAAGAAAAAAAATTACATGGCACTAGTCAAAAAAAAAGAAGAAATTAGAATAAGTCGAATGCATTGATGGTAATTTTCACAGCTGAATATGCTGGCAGAAATAGGTACCATTGCATTCCGCTGGTTAATCGAATGACTTACAGCAAAAACGAAACATCTGTAAAGACAGGTAATTTTACAGGTACTTCTGCTGTAAATTATTCTCTTTAGCAGAAAAATGTGCTGGAACCCACGTTTGCTAGCATATTCTATTGTAAAAATACTAGCTTTTTACATATCTGAACGCTGAAGTGGTAAGACTCGTCTTACGGCTCTCCAATCAGTACACTGTAAACGTAAACGTCTTAAATTCAGTTAAAAAAGTGTCTTAAACGTATGGTTATTTTTTAAGCGAAAAAAAAAATGTCTTACTTTTTAAGACACTTTTTTGCAACTGAAATTAAGACATTAAAATGTCTTAAAACACCGCCATGTTTTTTAGGCTTAGAAATACCGCCATGTTAGGCTTAAAAACACCGCTATTTTTAAGGTTTTTTAATAAATAAATAAATAAATAAAGGTGGCCTGTGATTCTTTTTTTCTTGTTAAAAATAGATTTTAAAATTCTCTGGAGCATTAAAAAAAAAAAAAAAAAAAAAAAAGGAAAAAAAAACATTTTTAAAAAGATGCCTTTCACCCAGCACTGGAATCGAACTCACATCATTCGCGGAATACGAAACCAAGCATCTGAAGTCACAGTTAATGCCATGTACCTTGCCAATCAAGCCACCATTTCACACACAAGATGTCTTTTTTATAATTATATGTAAGTCAGTATTAGCAAAACGCAGGTAATTATATGTTACAATTCGTATTTATTGTTATAAAACTATTAATAATATACTATCTAATAGTTAATACGCATTATTATATTAAATTTTGTATCTAGAGGTTTAGAATTTTTAAAAAATGCATATAAAATATGTGAAAAACTATCCTTATTTCGCCCTCAATATTTTTGGATAACGATATCCTCCTTTAAAATGTTTTTTAAAAGAAAACAAATTAGGAACATGAATATTTGAAAATTTCTTGTTTTACGCTTAAGAACAAGTAAATATGTGGAAGAAAACAGATTTTAAATTGAAATTATGAACAATAAATAAAAAACAGTGATGCACAAATTATTCAAGATTCGCTTTCTTAGCTGTAAGTTACTTGCTTTCATATTAATACTTTTTCTTTAAATATCAAATATTA
Organism: Salticus scenicus; assembly: GCA_963930645.1. NCBI lineage: Eukaryota > Metazoa > Arthropoda > Arachnida > Araneae > Salticidae > Salticus > Salticus scenicus. The sequence continues at coordinate 186,661,501 of OZ005649.1, forward strand.
GCTTTAAATACATAGTTTTTTTTTTTTTTTTTTTTTTTTTACTGAATAATTTTTGCGTTATAATTATAATATATTGCTTTAATATTAACATAATTTCATGCAAATATACACATATCTAGAGTAATATTCATTAAAAATTTAATTTCATACATTAATATTGTTTAAATTGCTTACATTTTACAACTTAATATGTAAAATGTATTATATTTATTGAATGAGGAAAGAAATTTAAATAGGCTAAGTATGTTGCTTAAAGTAGATTTCATATAAGAAAAAATGCCAAGAAATGCAAGTGTTTTAATTGCCAAAATGGACGAAAATTTAGACGCATTTGCTGTCTGAAATTTCTCATTGTTATGTATTTTAGATATTTTTTGTGTCTGAATTGGTATTTTAGACACATATCTGTCTTAAATTAAGATATCTATAATGTCTTAGGTGTATATTAAGGCATTTACGTATCTTAAGTGATATTTCAGTTGTTTTTATGTCTTAAATTAAGACACCTTTATTTGCAGTGTAAACGCATTATTCAGATTCTTTTTAACTGAATAGTTTATTTACAGGTAAAAAAGAAATTTAAAAATTAAAAAGTGATTTTTTATGACTTTTTTTTTTTTTAAATGATGTCGACAGAAAATAACAAAAGGGACATGGAATACAACAATCTTATTTTTTACATCATTAATTTTCTAAACTATAGATGGATTGTTTTAATTGCAAATTTTCTGTTTTATAGATAAATAATCGATAAATAATATTTTTTTAATAATAAATAAATAATGGTTTTGTTATATATAACTGATGTACAAAATGAAACTTGTAACTTAATTATATACTTTTTTTAATGCATGTGTCACTGCAGCATTCGCCTAAAAATACGATATAATGACCCTTCGAACTGTGATCAATCTTTATTATTTGTGACTTTGGAAATATATGAGAATATTTCCAAAGCGTCACACTTTTCGATTACCACCACGTTAGATTTATAACACTAAAAATCATTAATAATGCTACGATTAATAAACAGTGAGTAACTTTTTTCATTACTTAATGTGAAATGAAGGGGAAATCAAGGGAAAGATAATTAATAACAAAGCAGAAATTTTATATTTAGTCGTTCTGAAAGGACTGTATATATATTTTTTATAAATTTAACGGCGTGTTTAACAACTAAAGGAAATTATTGAAGTTATTGTTAAAAAAAAACATATCTTCAAACGACTTATTTGATACAAAATATTTTAATTCGATGTCATAAAATATGTGAAAGTAAATTAATTCAATTTCCTCTTTATAGTGCTTTTTTTTTTTTTTTTTTTAGTGAAATATATGCAAAAGTGACAAGTCGCTGAGGAGTTATTTCGCTCTAAGTCCGTCCACTGTTTAGAGTCGCAGAAGTTTATTTGCATAAAATTGGAGTTCACAAATGAACTTTATTCCTTAAAAGGTCACGGAGTTAGGTATGCGACAAAAATAGCACCGCATATTGTTGAAAATCTTTTTATGAAATTCCATGTGGCGGGACAATAATTATGGAGAAAATGTCTACAATACATAATTTGATTGCTTACGATCGTGGACAAGCAGTTTGACTGCTCGTAGAAGGCCAGGATGTCACTACTGTGGACATAGTAATGGGACTTTTAAAAAGTATCATGTTGCGATTAAAGAAAGCCGCTAAAAATGGGAAGGCTCTTCGAAAGCAAGGCCTTTCGTCGTAAAAGAAACACTACATCTCAAGAGGTTCGATATGGATTGTCATTAGTGAAACGGAACAGAAATCTCACTTCTAGTCAAGTAGCGGCAGACCTTGCAGCTACTTCCATTACACGTATATCTAGCAGAACCATTTCTAGGCGATTAAATCAGATTGCTTTGAAAACTTGTTAATGCGTCCCACTTAAACTATGTTATCGCCGAGAAATATTGTGTTGGTTTAAGGAAAATACTGGTTGAGATCAGCAACAGGGGTCCAGAGTGATGTTCTCCAACAAATACGCGTCACTGGGACAAGCGATTTTGTTCACCAGTTAGTGTAGATAGAGAGGAGAACACGTTATGCATATAAAGAGGGGAACATCTGTTATGAGTGTTCCTGAACGTAATCGATATGGTCAAGGCGTGAAAAGGGAAATACATTATTAACAATGGCAAAGCGAGATAACGTCGCATTATAATGGTATTCAAGAGATATTATTAAATATCATGTTCATCATTTTAGGAAAGGTAGTAGTTTCGGACTTGGGTGTGCATGGCTATGCGCATCCTACACTCCATATCGGATACACTAGAAAATGAAAATGCGGAACGTATGGAATGGACTACTTATTCTTTGGAATTTGGTTTTATATAGACCATGCCTGAGATGCTCTTGACATTTCCCAAAGAAGTTATCCTCCATAAACCGTGCAAAAACTCAAGAAAAGCCTTGAGGGAGGTGTGTGACAATATCCCTAAAATCCAACAGAATAATTTAATAGACAGCATGAATAACATATGCAAATTGTGCATTAATGTTTAAGGAGAGCATATTCTTTACTGAGAGGCTGATATCTATCATTCTCCTACCTGGAAAGAATTGCTTTTGTGACTCTGAAAATTTTCGAATGTGATCTGTATTTACCATTTTTTTTAACCTTTTTTCCACCTAATTAAACCTGTATCATTTTAAATAATAAATTATAAAATTCTATCTTCATTACATATGTACTTGATTTCAGGTCTTCAACCATTACATGTGGTTATTTATTAAAAAAAAAAAAAAAAAAAAAAAAAAAAGAAAAAAAAGTCTCTGTTCCTTATCATTTGTCAAGCAGTGTATGTATATACGTATATATTTTTAAGTATACCTTAATTTATTTTTAATAAATAAGGATTATTTAAATGCACGCATATTGCTATATATCTTATCTTTAACTTATTTTTATATATTTTCATTGTAGTTATGGTGCAATGCAATATAGAGCTGAAAATGTAATTTTTATGTTACTTGTCAGTGGTCGGTACTCCATTTAAATTTACGCGCTAGTTTTTTGCAAACTTTTCGTCTGATAATAGGAATAAATATACACTTTTATTTGAATTCCTTTTAACGTGGCTGTTTACGTAAGTGTTTTGCTTTTCAATAAATAAGTAAACAAAATATAATAAAACCTACATGATAATTATTGTTTTTTGTATTTTAGTATTTTTCTTTCAAAATTAAAAAAATCGTGTATTTAAGAGTTAATAACTTTCTACAAAAAATTAAATGATTTATTTTTCGTGCAAAATAAATTTTAAAATATCTTAGTGCAATCGAATTACATGTTGAAAATTCTGAGTATTTCGTTACAGATTATGTGCAATATATATATATATATATATGAACAGGATTTTATTAATACTATACTAATTTCTATTCTTACTATGTTGACTATTTATGCGTTAGATAAATCAAAAACTCTAGCTTTTACCCGTGTTTTGTAAAGATGGTTTCATTTAGTAATTAACGAAAAAATATATATTGATAAATTCACATGATGTGTCGATTTTCGAAATTTTTAAATGAAGCATATAATAAAAACAAGTCAGAAAATATCCTGAAACGGTTTATTTATTTCCATTTTATTTATCTCCATATTTAATAAAATGCACGTTGATAAATAAGAATATGCATTTTGTTCTGTGTTACAGTTAAAGCCAAGTACCTGCTCTAGGTCCTAGGCCTGGGATAGGTGTCCTCTGTGGGGGTATTTATAAGGTTACATAATCCGCATTTATGCAGGTTTTGGAAAAAATAAAACCTACGAAAGACTCCTAAGGACGAGGTCGACGAGTGCGATCTGGGATCGAACCTGGCAATTCAAGTCTACCAGCTTCTTTCAGCTTCTTGTGGGCCATTGCATTGTGACACACGTATTGTGATAATATTTTCCTTTTATACCTTTTTTAGTTACTGTATTTTTAGGAGTGGATAATCAAGAATTTTTTTAATGTATCAGAACAATTTCATATTCTTTGTAAAATGCAAGTGTTGTCAGGTCAAATATGCAATGTATTTTGAAAAGTGATATATAGAAATGTAGAATTTATTTAAAATCAGTCTGCGTTATTCTTGGAAGGCAGAACATGATTTTTTTTTTTAATGATTGAGAAAGAAACACTGAATGTAAACTTTGAAGATAAACGAGAACTTTCCTGAAACAAAACTATAAATAAAACTCTTGGTAATACATGGATTTCACAAAGTTTAATTGAGAGGATGAGTAATATGAATTCTCAGCATAGTAAAACATTTGCTTAGCATATGTAATATTATAAGTACTGAATATTAAAAAAAAAAGAGTGTGTACTTACGAGCTTATGTAACATTATTGATGATCAACGCAGTAATAGTAATAAGGAAAATAACATCAGTGCGACATTAAATTTTTGAATAATTTCAGGTAAAAAAAAAAAAAAGAAAAAAGTGTTTGTACTTATGAGCTTATGTAACATTATTAATGATCAACTAAGTAATAGTAATAAGGAAAATAACATCACTACGACACTAAATTTTTGAATATCTTCAGGTTAAAAAAAAAAAAAAAAAAAACTTTTTAATTTCTCAAAATCACGTATAAAAAATTTATATTGTTTCTTATATGAGCAATTTCGGTTAAATTATCAAAATAATAAATAAATAAACTAAAAAATAAAGTTATTTGTCAGTCAAAAATTTCACATAAAAATTAGAGGATCTAGACAAAATTAAGTTCACTAATTCCCTAAAGCAAAAATATTTAACAAACAGAAATGTATAGAAAGCATTATTTATTCAGCTTTATTTTTATGTTTTAAAATAACTTTTGAAAGATGAGCAACATGAAAAATAAAAAATATATATATTTTTAAACATAAAATGCGCCTTTTTTATATTTATTCTTGAAAAAATAGTTAAAATAATTTTCATTCTTTATTGATAACAATTGTTAATTTTAATGTTCTAATCTTATTTTTACTTTAGGCTTAAAAATGTATATTTCTTTTAAAATACACCTGTATATGTAGTTTTAATTCATCACTAGAAAAATAATCTTTGTATTTAAATTGGATATATTTATCAGCATTTTCATATGTAATATTATTTCATTTCATTTCATTTTATTTTTTTCTACTTACATTATCTGGTATGTTACTCACACGATTTTCTTTTACACTATAAATACAGGTTGGAGATTAACAGGTAAGATAACGAGTACAGTTATGTAAACCTATGTTAAACAATTTAAATTAGGCTTCGTAAGAGTTTTTAATGATTCAACTCCCGTTTCGTTAATGCACCTACATTTATATAGAATTTAATTCGGTTATTAAAATTAAAAGTTTACTTAAAATTATACAGACAATTTTCACACGCAATATTCATTGAAACTTATAAATCTTGATCAAACTTTTCCAGCAACAAACTTATATTAACTTCAAAATACTACATTTGGATCTCTTAAAATTATTTGTTTTTAAGTTATTCTAAGAGAAGTATAACACTAAATATCCAAAAAAGTTTAATTTGTTCTCAATATTACTTTTTTTTTGTTAAAAATGAAAAAATATCGATAACTTTATTTTAAATTATCGCAGATCGATGGTTCAACCATTCGTTTTAAAAGTATTGGCGAGCTCTTTTGAAAAATACTCATCATGAATATTTACTCCCATCGAGGTGGGCTTTCCCCCCCAGGGGGTAAGGCGAGGCCCCTACATACACATTTTTTTCCCAGTTGACTATCTCTATTACAAAAAAAATATATATTCTTTTCATTTGGTTTAGTGCATTCTATAGATGTTAAACTCTACTTATCTGCAACTTGCCCCATAGACGTAATGTATTTGAATACTTTTGAGTATCCCTGTTCACAAACCGTTTGCTTCATCTCAACGAACATGTGTAGGATCTCTATATGATTAGTGTAGGATCTCTATATGATTAGTGTAGGATCTCTATATGATACACATTTAGAATACGGAGTTTGGAATTTCTGCTACTATTTGTTCTTGAGATATGCTGATAACAGACACACAGACAGACACACACACTCACACCATTCGCTAAAAGCACGATTTCCGTTTTCAGGGGACTTCAGAACATGTAAATATAACAAAAACTCACTTTCGAAAATTTGACCCTAAAACAATACTTTCTCTAGCGTAAGGGTAAAAAAAAGTAAGAAATTTTTCCCTTTTTATAAAAGTTGGAAATGTAACGTTTTATGAAAATATGTTTGTTATTAGAATTGTCGAACGTTTATTTTACTTTTATTTTGATTTACTTTAATTTAATTTTACAGAATTATAAATCTTTAGTTTCTTCAGAGTAATAGATTCAAAATGATGTTAAATTTTGTATTTGAATAAAAACAATAAGAGAATATTTTAAATAGGTGTGAGAGTCTATGAAAATATTGAATAAAGAGTTATATATATATATATGCATTCTAATTCTCTTTTATGATTTTATCAGTTTACCATTTATACTATTATTAAATTTTATAAAGTCTACAACAGTTCATACATTAATCATCAAGGAAATGTTATGCCCTTAAAAAATTCAATCTGAACAATATGTCAGGTAATTTTACACTTGAGAAAATCTCTCTAATTTGACTTTTTAGGGACATTTTGTTTTGTCCACATTGCTTTCTATTACTTCATTCAAACTGTTAATTGTCAATATTTTTATTTTAAAATAATTACTGTTTTGATTTACATATATATATATATATATATATATATATATATATATATATATATATTCTATTTAAAAATAAACGAGCGATAATTACATTAATAATATTATTCTATAGATTTTACTTCTTTAGAAATTTTAAAGAGGAATGGAAATAATAATATAAATGGAAATTTTACTGAAATAAAGTAATCGCTAAATCGTTATATCTCAATACTTTCTTCTCTTTAGCAAAAATTTTTTGTAGAATGAAAAGAAATATCACGTAAGTAACAAACTGAATCGAATGGAAAATGCTATATTAAAAGGAAAATGAACATTGATTAACAAAATATGATTTAGATTTTGAAATCAAATTTTGCATTCAACATAAATTATAGCCATAAATTTTACAGTTAGCATTCTCTTAATACGAATTCGATTCCTAAATAAATGTATTAATGGAATTAACGTAAGCTTCACAATGAACAAAACACTAAATTTATTTTTTGGATTTCCTTTATAATAATCTACTTATAATATATTTCTATCTTAATTTATGTCAGGAAAAGAAAACTTGAACCAATTAGTCCGCAATTGTATTTCTGAGTTAAGTAAGAATTCTCCTTTTTTCTTACTTCAATATGTTTAAATAATATTTTGAAAGTTGCTAGATTTTATTCAAGAATTTGTGTAACCGAAAGGAGTTTTTTTTTAATTGAGAGTCAGCGGTTTTCATTTAAATATAAATTTAACTATACACAAGAAAAAACAAGTTTCTTTTTAATAATAATTTAAAAACAAAATGTATAAAATTCGAGAACAAACGAATCATTTAATATAACGGAACAGTTTATTTTAAAACTTTTAAATTTGAAGATATATACTCTAATGAATCATATAAATGTTTTCTTTGAAATAAAAATTAAAAGTGCTCTTCTATCACTTTAGAAAGTAAATCCTAAAGTAATAGTTGTCGGATGACATGTTAGGAAATGAAAATGAAACACTTAATCTCTGTTTATGTCCACTGTAAAATATCAGCATTTCAAACAGACATCTACAATATAAAGAAAGTTTAAGGTTATATTTGTTTTTAAAGAAAGACGTTTCTAGAAGATAAGATTTTTTTTAAGTGATTGTTTAATATCATAATTCAAAGACAAAATGAACTTTTTTTAGTTAAAGAGTTTGACACAATCTACAATCAGAATAAGTCCTGCTATTTGATAGTATATCGCTATTTTGTTCAGACATTTTGTTTAAAATCACCTTTTATTTATTTTTTTTTTTTTTTAAAGAAACTGCTATTTTAAATAAAACTTAAAGCAGAGTTTCCAAGTTCCTTAATTTATTCTGAAGCATTTTTTAGACCGTCTTCCTTTCATACCACTTTAATTATAAACATATTTTTTTTATGTTACCGTAGTCATATATTATAGAAATTTATTTTATAAATTAAAAATGTGTGAAATAATGACGAAGCAAAAAAGCGTTGCAGAATAAATAAAAGAATTTGGCAATTCTGCTTAAAGTATCTATTACTTTGTATTGATGCATATTTCCAGGGTCCTTTGACTAATCATTTTTCATTGATAGAACCGTATGAAAGAATAGCAGGCCGCTGATCCCTATTTTTAAATGAATAACTATAATTACTGAATTCTCAAAATTGCATTAATTTTGATCACGTGAAAAAAAAAAAAAAAAGAGAGAAACAAAATCTGATTAGGAAAAATGGTGCACCGGGTTCTCACTGCCTTCGAAAAAAATTCTCAAAATGTTCTAACTCTTATTTCTATTATTTTCCCCCTTCGCCCCCCTCCCGTCTATTCTAATAATTTTACAAATTCGAAAATATCCGCAATCGATTTGTAAGTATCGAAAACCTCTATGCACAAGTTTTGAACGATCTATCTCTATTTTTATTTTTTTGCCCCTCCGCCCCCCCCCCCTTTCCGCCCCTCCCAACATTTTTAAAAATTCGAAAATATCCGCAATCGATTTGTAGGCATGGAAAACCTCTATGTATCAAGTTTGAATGATAAAATTCTATTTTATTTTCTTTTGTCCCTCCGCCACCTTTCCCGGCCTTCCTAATAACTTTACATTTTCGAAAATATCCCCATTCGACTTGCAGGCCTCTAAAACCTATCTGTACCAATTTTGAACGGCCTAACTGTATTTCTATTTGTTTTTGCCCATAGCCCCCCTTACCGCCCCACCCCCTTCCCGCCCCTCCTAATAACTCTACAAATTCGAAAATATCCTCAATCGATTTGCAAGTATCGAAAACCTCTATATACCAATTTTGAACGATCTAACTCTATTTTTATTTTTTTGCCCCCTCTCCCCTCCCCCTTCCCGGCCCTCCTAATAACTTTACACTTTCGAAAATATACCCATTCGACTTGTAGGCCTCTAAAACCTATCTGTACCAATTTTGAACGGCCTAACTGTATTTCTATTTGTTTTCGCCCATAGCCTCCCCTTCCCGCCCCTCCTAATAATTTTACAAATTTGAAAATATTCGCAATCGATTTGTAAGTATCGAAAACCTCTATATACCAATTTTGAACGATCTAACTCTATTTTTATTTCCCCCCTCTCCCCTCCCCCTTCTCGCTCCTCCTAATAACTTTACACTTTAGAAAATATCCCCATTCGACTTGCAGGCCTTTAAAACCTATCTGTACCAATTTTGAACGGTCTAACTGTATTTCTGTTTGTTTTTGCCCCATAGCCCTCCCCCCCCTTGCTGCCCCATCTGGGGGCTGAATTTCGAAAATACCAGAAATTGGTTTTTAGATATTTTCATTAGCTGTATTTTAGAGCAAAAATTTCACGTATATCTGTTTTCTGGTTTGAGATATATAGGATTATGTGAAATCACGTTTCGCCCCCCCCTCTCCCCCCTTGGGGACCGAATTTCTAAAATTCCAGAAATCGATTTTTAGACATTTGTATTAGCTATATTTTAAAGCAAAAATTTTACGGATATCTGTTTTTTACTTTCCGAACACTATAGTGAGGAAAGTATTGTAATCATGTCAAAAATCCGAATTCGAGATTTTGATGTTTCTATACGTTTTGAGGTCCCCTGAGTTCGTTTTCACTATTTTTACGATGATGTATGTATGTGTGTGTGTATGTGTGTATGTGTGTATGTGTGTATGTTTGTGAACACGCTAGCGTCTAAAGGCTTTGTTCGATTAACCTGAAAGTTGGTACGTATATTGTAAGTCACCATAGTACGAACCCTATAGATTTTGGTGAATCTAGCACTTATAGTTTTTTTACAGGGACACAAAGAAAAATTCTTTATCATTATGGCCTATGGGACCAAAATCTTAAAAGTGCGATAGCATCTAAACGCCTTATTCAATTGAGCAAAAATTTTATACCCATATTATAGGTCACAGATACTCAATCTGTATAGATTTTGGAGAATCTAGCACTTATAGTTTTTTTACAGGGACACAAAGAAAAATTCTTTATCATTAAGGCCAATGGGGCCAAATTTTTAAAAGTGTGATAGCGTCTAAACGCCTTATTAATCTGAGCAAAAAAATTGTACACATGTTATAGGTCGCATTTGCACCAACTGTATAGATTTTGGTGAATCTAGCACTACAGTTTTTTTACAGGGACACAAAGAAAAATTCTTTATCATTATGGCCTATGAGACCAAATTTTTAAAAGTGCGATAGCATCTAAACGCCTTATTCAATTGAGCTGAAAATTTGTATGAATATTATAAATCACTGTTGCACTAACTATAAGCATTTTGGTGAATCTAGCATCTATAGATTTTTACAGGGACAAAACGAAAAATTCTTTATCATTATGATCTAAGGGCTCAAAGTTCAGTAGCGTTAAATAAAACCTCGTGTGATATATGGAGAAAAAAACACTCTATTATGGTTTTCTCTCTTTTGTTTGTTTAGCAATTCCTCTTTCTTTATTTTATCTACAAAACTGTTAGTTACTCAATGTTCGGAAAGTCGAGTGGAGTCACTCCAGATTTTTTTTTTTTTTTGTTTGAGATATGAAGGATTTCGTGAAATCACGTTTTGTTCCCTCCCCCCTTGGGTGCGAATTTTGTAAAATCGCTTCTTAGTGGATGTCTACGTCATGGAAGGAACATTTTCACAAAATTTCATGCTTCTAGGTCCAGGGGTTTGGTCTAGCTGATGATGAATCATCCCCTCACTCAGGAAGAACGATTTTATAGATATAGATAAGATAAGAACCAAGACGTCATATTTAGGGTGCCTAGAATGGAGTAGAGCTCCTACAATACAGGCTGGCTCATCAGGCATTTTGTTTCCCACTCAGCGATTGTTGCCCACGCGGTCCGAATTTCAAGTGTTATCAAATCACATAAAATGGAGGTTTTGCAGCCGAAAATTGCTCAAATCATACCAGAACTGCTTTTACAACGTTTAGATTTCCAACATATGAAGAAATGCGAAAAAATGGGCTATTAATTGTCCAAAAGAAAATTGTACGCTTAGCTTTCAATCACAAATATGAAGTCTAATTATGATATGTTTTCTTGCAATTTTTGTATCAATTATTTGTTTTTATTGCTGTCTGATTATCTAACTGTTGTATTTTACAACCTACACTACTTTTCAACGTGTATAAATATCTAAAATTAACTAATTTAACAGCAACAGTGATGGCTACTTTTTACAAGGGTTATAAGAAAATTTCGCCAAATATTACCGCCAAACTTATCAAGTACAAATAATAACAACGCTCTTCTCTTTAGGCAAACTCGCCATTTTAGGCGATAAAGACGCCGAGTAATACGTCTGCAACTAAACATCGCCAAACTATATTTCCGCTGGGCAACAATGATCAGCTGTGAGCCAGCTCGTGTTATAGGAGTCTTAGAATGGAGAGTGACGACAATTTGTCACAGCATCCGATTGGTCAAGCGGGGAAGACATCCGCCGGAGGCAATTTTGGATTTCTTTCCCTTAGAGATTACATTGGGATTTTTGCGGTCTTTAATTAAAGTGTTACATGTAATTGGATAAAAGATAAATTTAATTTTACGTTTTCATAAATATATTAAGGAAGGTTAACTGTAAAACCTGAAAGCATATTTAGCTGAATAATGCTAATTATTAATCTGTTATATTAAAATTAATCGTGATCTTTACATGTAGATTCAGGGTCGAACTTGTTTTTTAGCTTTAATTTTAATATAGAAATTATATATGAATCGTATTTTTTGTTATAACTAAACTGTATAGACTCTACACAGTTAAAAATTTCGCTTTGACTTAAACTTGTGTGATTTTTCAGTAAAAAAAAAAGTTTTTATCAGCAAATGTAATTAGAAGCTTTTGGCGATATTCTACGTAGTATTTGGCATGAATTTCTTCGCCAATGTCTTCTCCGTATTTCGTGGTTATTTTAAAAGGAAATTATAAACTTTCAAATGAATATCTGTTTGTAAAGACTCTTTTGGGCTCTCCTTTACCTATCTGTTAACTGCAATATTTATTGCACATATAAAAATTTTAATACATTTTGAACTATGAATCAAATACGTAAATTATGGATATTTAATGCTCTAAATCGAAATCGTAACAATTTATTATAAAATTTTTATATTATTATGTATACTTTCTAATTTACATTTAACCTTCTAAAAATATTTTGTTATTTTTATTTTTCCTTATCTAATAAAAATTTTATAATTATCAGTTATAATTTTATATTTTGAATGAAAGAAATAAATTTCTGATTTAAAATAAGTTGATTATTTGTAAAATATTATGTTAAAAAAGGAATTTCTTAAAAACGCACCTGTGTTATGCAAATAAATGTTGTAATATTATTAATTAACAAAATTACTTTGAAACTTTCACATACTATTTTAGATTTAGAATAAAATGATGTAAAAAAATTTCACAGAATAATTTACTACTTTTTTCTACATACATGAAAGAAGTAATTCTTTATGATTATAGATAATTATATAAAAGTTTAGAATTAGTTGGACCATGGCATAAACGGGCGCATATCAGCTTATGGTGCATATTGCCCAACAAGTGGCGCTTTTCGAAAATTAATAGACGGATATATTTTTTTCTTTTTCTTATTTTCTTTTTTTTATCTAGTCTTTTTTTTCTAATAAGTACAAAACTTTGAATAAACACAATAAAAAGTAAGCGTTGTTGTTTTGTTTGCAGCACTCGTGCCTGTGCCTACTTTTTTCGCCTGACGAAGGGTCGTGTCTTCATTCGATCCGAAACAATTGTTGAGAATTCTTGCCTTTTATGGTGTTTATTCAAAGTTTCGTACTTATTATTTTTAAATACCGCATTACAATCTTTTTAGGATATGCAGTACATTTTTTAAACCTTTCTGTTTTTAGCCGATATACAGGCTACTAAAAAAGCAATCTTGCATGGTTTTTCTTTAATAAAGAGACTTTTTTGTTAACGCATAAATCATTATTTTAATTATTTGTTATGTAGTATATATAAATAAATGTATATATAATATTAATGAATTTCAGAAATGTTGTATCCATGTTCTATTTATTTATTTATTATATCGCTTAATTGCACTTAATAAAGTGTTTTTAAATTAGAAAAATTTCATTCATATTTTTTCTTCTGATTATAATTGTAGTCTCCAGAAGTTTAGATTTTTTTCTTTAGTGTAAAACCAAATATTATAATCAAAAACTCACAAATTTAAATGTATTATTAAGATAATACATTTAATTCCTTCAGTTGTTATATTTTATTTATTTTCATATTAGCTATCGCTCCATCAGTAGCCGAGAGGTTCTGCTTTCTCAGCTTGAAGGTGGAAGGTGCTGGGTTCGAGCCTTGTCGCACTAGTCGACATAGACATTCAGAGTTTTCCATAGTTTTCTTTGAAACTAACATAGATACGGTTTAAAACTCCTTAGAAAGACCCCCAAGAAGGGTATTTTACTGTAGACCTAGGACCCTAGTTATTCATTCGGCTTTAACCCACACAACCAAACATCATAACAGCTATCACAGATAACATTTCGTGCACTTATACGTTATAGTTGTTGAAATATAACAAGAAAAATTTAAAACTTAACGAGAAGGCCAGGAATGATTTAATTAATTTACAAAGTATTTATATAACTATACTGTAGAGAAATTGTTATTTGGTTTAAAATAAAAATTAATAATATATAATTTCTTACTCTATTTTTTAAATCAACTTCCATTTAAATCAGATCTTCCTTTGATATGTTTTTTTTTCCCTCTTTTTTTTTTTCCATATTTTTATTAAAACTATATTACTGCTCATTTTTTTTTCTTTAATTAATTAATTATTTTTATTTTTGGTTTATGCCGGTTCATCGTTTGTTTACTCTGATTTTACAATCATTGTTATGATACATATAATAATAATTTGTCATTACAATGATTAAACACCGGAAAGGAAGACTTGGATTAATCAATAAACAATTATACACAGAAATGAAGCTTTGAACAAAGCAAAAGATATTGACAAACTAAAAATGTAGAAAAATAATTTTGATAATCCTCCCCAAAATAACTTATATCTTTATTAGGTGCATGTGGAGTAAGGTGCCTAGAATGGTATACCGAGTATTACTGCAAGTAAATACATTATTAATTGAAATCATATTTTTAAAATAATGCTTGTCAATACTATATAATAGTATTTAGGGTATTCGACTACATTAAATTATTTGTTTTTATACTACATATTAGGTGGGCGCATGGGTTCCCCATGCGCTTAATTAATTTTAAATTCTCTATTATTATTCCATTCTTTTCTTTATTATTCGTCATATTTCTATTATTATTTGTATTTTGTCCTATGATATATATATATATATATTTTTTTTTTTTTTTTTTTTTTTTTTTCCTGTCTGAAAAAATCAGTCCTCTTTAAAATATTTTTTTTTTCCTTTAATTAAATAATGCTAAATTAATTTGAAAAATAATCAATCTATTTATATATTAAAATATTAAAACTTCATATTGCATTTGATAATGTTTATAGAAATTGTTTTACATATGAATGTGATTTTATAGTAAGGATAAATAATTTAGCCTGTTTCAATGAATGGAAGAATCTCGACGAAAAATGAATATTTTAAAAATGTCAAACGGGCAATTTTTCGCCAAAGTGGATTACGTCGCCCTAAGAGAGCCTCTCTAAGCAACCCTGGATGGGTTCGGAGACATCCACAGAGCATGCGCAGTAGGTATTGTCGCCACTCTAATAATCCAGACACTCTAGTCATAGTGAAATGTATGCCTGCTCTAGTGTGAGTAGCGTCGGGTTAAGCGGATAAACACCTCATACTAAAAGACAACTCCAACAATGTTCTTGTAATGATAATCTCTTAAGAAAACATCTAAGATAAGTGTTAGAATCTCTCTCATAAACACATTGAAGCATTCAAAGCGTGATGCTTAAATTGTTTAGACTGGATAATTAATTCTCAATATTTACCTTAAACCATCTTTAAAAAAATGCCAGTAACACTGCTCGGCATGAAAATTGCCTCTGACACCATTTCAGCATCTTCTTATGTAAAATGACCTCTTGAATCCGAATATGACCACCATTTTGCCCAATAACCCACCGTTTTCTAGATACACACCCTCCCTCATTTTTATCATTATTTGGTAATTTTATACCCATCAGTTTGATTTGGAGAAGAACGAGGATTTTTTTAACCGCTAAATGTCTTCTGACCTGAGGAGCTACAGAGGTAGAAAGTTCTAAAACACGAACATTTGTAGTAAGGAGGAAATTTTAGGGTTTTTGTGCCCAGAAAACAAAAGAAAATCAATAAAAACAACCAGTTTCAGTTTTTTTTCCGCAATATTTCTTCTATTTTTTACATTTTTCAGCTTCCAGTTTGCCAAAACACCCAAAGTAATAAAAATTATAAAGCGAAATTTTTTTCAAAATGTTGGTGAAGTCTCAAAGTCCTCGCAAGAAAGTTTGACTGATTCACTGTACGACGTTTGCTTTCAAAATACTTTCAAACACCCGCGTTTAACGTTTTGGGCAGAAAAACATGAACAGTAAAATATCCTCCTTTGACACGTGATAAAGATCACAACATAAGATCATCATCGTCAAGAACACCATAAAGTTCACTCTCTTATCACAAAACGTGTACTGAAGGTAGATAACGACTGACGACTGCAATGATAAAAGCAATGATCTTTAACACGTCTCAAAGCAGGAGATTTTACTGTTAATGTTTTACTGCCCAAAACATTTAACGTGGAAGTTATTGAAAGCAAACGTGTGTCGTACAGTGAATCATTCAAACTTTCTTGTGAGACTTTACCAGCACTTTGAAAAAAAATTTTCACTGTATAATTTTTATTATTTTGGGTGTTTTGGTAAGAAAAGTGCACACTGGAAGCTGGAATATGTAAAAAATAAGAGAAATATTGCGAAAGAAACAGAAACTGTTTGTTTTTATTGATTTTGTTTTTGTTTTATGGCCACAAATCCTCTCAAATTTCCTCCTTACTAAAAATGTTCGTGTTTTAGAACTTTTTACCTCTGTAGTTCCTCAGGTTAACGGTTAAAATAATCATCCTTGCTCTCGAAATCAAACTGGTGGGTATACAATTACCAAAGAATGATAAAAATGAGGGAGGGTGTGTATCTAAAAAACGGTGGGCGAATGGGCAAAATGGTGGTCATATCCGGATTCAGGAGCTCATTTTACATAGAATCTGCAAGAATGGTATCCGATCTCGATTTTTTTTTTTTTTTTTTTCAGAGCAGTGTAATCAACTGAGACCTCCGAACTTCCCAGTTATTAATTTTAGAGAAAAATTTCTTTCTTTTTTTTCTTTTTTCTTTTTAACAAGCGCACCAATCAATAAGGCAGTAACCAGGTATTTTAAAATATACGTAAAATATATGTTTGTTTATCTATATATATAAAACAGTAAACTCACTGATTCACTGATTCACTGATTCACTGACTCAACACGGTTGTGACGATCCTAATGGAGATAGAGTCGCAATTTTTGGTGAGCAGGTTGATTTTAGGACCCTGACGCTCACTAAGACGGGATTTTGCGAAATATTCCCCCGTCCCCCCCCCCGGGGGGGAGAAGGCAAAAATCACCTTTATAAGCATATCTCGGCTCCAAATTGCATCACGGTGAAGAAACTGCAGAAGTTGAGACTAGACTTGAATACAAAAAAATCATTTTCTGCGATTTTGGAATTTTGGATTTTTAAGGCGGGTAGGGGGAAAATGAGATTTTCGGGGGCGCATAAGGCAAAAACACATTTATAAGTACTACTCGGCACCATATTACTTCACACGGAAGAAATTGCAGATGGCGAGACTAGGCTTGAATACGAAAAAATCACTTTCAGCGATTTTGGAATTTTTGATTTTTAAGGGGGGAAGAGGTGAAAATGATTTTCGGAGTTGCTGAAGACAAAAACACCTTTATAAGCATAACTCGGCTCCAAATTGCTTCACGAGGAAGATATTGCAGATGGGGAGACTAGACTTAAATACAAAAAAATCATTTTCTGCGATTTTGGATTTTTGTATTTTTAAGGGGGGAAAGGGGTGAAAATGATTTTCGGAGGCGCAGGAGGCAAAAACACCTCTATAAGCATAACTCGGCTCCAAATTGCTTCACGATGAAAAAATTGCAGATGGGGAGACTAGACTTAAGTACAAAAAAATCATTTTCTGCGATTTTGGAATTTTGGATTTTTAAGGGGGGAGAGGGGTTGAAAATGATTTTCGAAGGTGCAGAAGGCAAAAACCACCTTTATTAGCACAACTCGGCTCCAAATTGCTTCACGGTGAAGAAATTGCAGAGGGAGAGACTAGACATGAAAAAAAAATCATTTTCTGCGATTTTGGAATTTTGGATTTTTAAAGGGGGGAAGGGGGTATAAATGATTTTTGGAAGCGCATTAGGCAAAAACACATTTATAAGTATAACTCGGCTCCAAATAACTTCACAGTGAAGAAATTGCAGATGGGGAGACTAGACTTGAATACGAAAAAATCATTTCTTGCGATTTTGGAATTTTGGATTTTTAAAGGGAGAAGGGGGTATAAATGATTTTCGGAGGCAAATTTAGAAAAATACGGATTTTCGAGTAAAAGTAATAGTTCAAAGATGTAAAAAAAAAAAAAAAAAAAAGAAAAAAAAACCCGCCAAGCGTCTTCTTGAAAATATTTGCAAAAACTTATTTTTTGATTTTTTCCGATTTTTTTTTTTTTTTAGGGGGGGGGGGAGAATAAAAATAGTATCAGATCGTTCAAAATTGGTACATAGATATTTTTGATACTTACAAATCGATTGCGGATATTTTCGAATTTGTAAACTTATTAGAAGGGGTGGAAAGGCGGGGCAGTATGGGGACGCTATGGGCAAAAACAAATAGAAATACAGTTAGGCCGTTCAAAATTGGTACAGATAGGTTTTAAAGGCCTGCAAGTCGAATGGGGATATTTTCGAAAGTGTAAAGTTATTAGGAGGGGCGAGAAGGGGGGAGGGGAGAGGGGGGGCAAAAAAAATAAAAATAGAGTTAGATCGTTCAAAATTGGTATATAGAGGTTCTCGATACTTGCAAATCGATTGCGGATATTTTCGAATTTGTAAAATTATTAGGAGGGGCGGGAAGGGGGGTGTGGGCAAACACAAATAGAAATACAGTTAGGCCGTTCAAAATTGGTACAGATAGGTTTTAGAGGCCAGCAAGTCGAATGGGGATATTTTCGAAAGTGTAAAGTTATTAAGAGGGCCGGGAAATGGGGGCGGAGGGGCAAAAAAAATAGAATAGAGTTAGAGCATTCAAAATTGGTATATAGAGGTTTTCGATACCTACAAATCGATTGTGGATATTTTCGAATTTTTAAAATTATTAGGATAGACGGGAGGGTGGGCGAAGGGGGAAAATAATAGAAATAAGAGTTAGAGCATTTTGGGAATTTTTTCCGAAGGCAGTGAGAACCCGGTGCGACATTTTTCCTAATAAGATTTTTTTTCTGTTTTTTTTTCACGTGATAAAAATTAATGCAATTTTGAGAATTCAGTAATTATAGCGATTCATTTAAAAATAGGGACCAGCGAAGCCTGCGTTACCTGCTAGTTTATTTATAGAGAAGAAAACCATGTTTAAATTTACAAATTTTGTTTACAAATTTTAGTGACTATGATTAGAGGTCGAAATTTAATGAAAGTATAAGCATTTTTCACCAAGAGCACTAGATAGAAAACAAAATTGATCAGAATTATTTAATTGTATTGCTATCCTGTTCACCATCAAATGTTGGTATATTTTGAAAGATATTTGGCTTTTCATCGATATGTCTGGATTTGTAAAATAATTATTTGCCTAGATTTCGATATTTTTTAGATGTAAACCTATTATAAATTAGAAAAATCATTTTGTCGATTGCTCCTAAAGTACGAAATTTTAAAGTTGTTCAATTAAATATTTGAACTAAAAGTTAAATTTAAAGTCCAAGAGTTGAACAACAGTTATTATCCATTTAGAATTTTTTATGCTAAAAATTTTATGAAAAATAACACAATTGAGAGCAGAAATTAACACCACTTGTCAGTGGCATCGATAAAAAATACTAAATAAAAGTTTTCATAAAATACTAACACAAATTATTAACGAAATTTTCTCTAAATGAAATATGACATTATTTCCCCCATAATTATTCATTTATTTTAATTTAATAAATTAAAAGTTTTTTTTCAGTTGTTAAAAAAGGGGGATCGAACTAAAGACCTTTTTTTCTAAAGTGAAATACTGAGTGTGGCACTGAGCTGCGTTTTCTTACTCTCCGAGACTGTTTCGTTGTTTCTGAGAGAATCAGCTAAAACTTCTAGGGTCCTGTCTTGCCCCACAGGGGGTTGTTGCACAAAGTTACACTCCACCCTATGTTTTCGACCATGCTCTTTAATTTAAGATTGGTTTGGTTTCAATAGGAATTTTACATATAATACTAGAATGTACTATAATAATATATACTACTACACTATTTACTATACTATACTATACTATAATAATATTATACTATCTATAATAATATATACTGTATATATACTAGGATGTACATATATACTATACTATAATAATATTATACTATCTATAATAATATATACTGTATATATACTAGGATGTACATATAACAAATATGCGTCGAATAAATCGAAACACGTTATTTTGTCTAAAAATATCAAAATTTGCATTGTAAATTGTAATCTGTCAATACACAGAAAAATTAGATTGAACTTAAAAAACATCTTCATACACACAAATACTTTATAAAGTATATACTAGAATAAATGATTGTAAAAAGGAAAAAAAAAAAATATATATATATATATATATATAAAATAGAAATCTGTTTCATAAATAAAAATGTTAATATTTTAATTCAAAAAATTATAAATAAAATAAAATAAATATGTAAAATATATTCTTTTATCAAGATTGTAAAAAAAGTTCTTTTACAATTCATACCTTGATATGAAAACAAATTAAACGTAATGTTTCTTTTAATTTTAAGTCTTCTGCTGATTATGTTTTTATGTCAAATGTTTTCGTTATATAAAATATTTTTATAAAATTTATTGTCATAATTCATAAATAAATAATCTGACAGACGCTCATTTCAAAATAAGCAGTTTTGTTTAAAAAAGAACAACGTGCTTGCCTCATTTATGAAATAACTCATGTTTTCAAATTAATATGGTTCCACATCATAATTTATTATGAAAATGTTGAACTAAAATAAGTTTTTTAACAATCTGACCTGAGAGATATATCCGGTCACTAAGCTGTTCTTTTTCGACTTACAATTCGAAATTATACAAGTATTGGAGTTTAGCTAACTTTTCAAGTTTTAAGTTCGTAAATAGTAATTATAAAGATTATAATCATGCACACTGTTACATTTTTAATAGAAACAAATATTAATTTAGTACATTGAATAAACTATGCTGCGAAAACAACATTACAATTTTTCTCTTTTCAAAGGCGGTCTAAGGGTTTTAATAAAATTTCTACAAATTTAAACAGAAAAAGTTCAAACGCAAAATGTATTCTCTCAAACCTTCAGAACTATATTTTGTAGCTATTTCATATTGGTTTGCGGATGAATACATCGATGAGAATCTATGTTTGGGATACTGGGGTCCACGACATTCAAAGCCAATTTTTGAGCATGTGAATATACTATCACGGCGTTTATTATGCTTTAGTAATTTTATGTGCCGTGATTAACGATTTTTCCCTGAATCAAGTAAACTTTTGTCAATTAAATAAATAAATAAATAGGTAAAGAAATAATTAAGTGTGTACATGTGTAACGAATGGAATATGTAAAATTCTAGAATGAATACTAAAAATATTTCTTTTTGTATATAATCCCTAGTTTGAATGCACCCTTTGTGGGTGGAATTTGGTATATTTATTCCTTTGTATATTTCTGTAAATAGGATTTAAACTTGTATTATTCTGTAAAGTATGAGAAGTATTTCTCGGAAGATTTCACGAGAATTTATGCTTGACGAGCATTAAGCTGGGTTTAGTCTGATATCATTGTTTTCCAATTGTGAGGCATTCATTACTCGTAGTATTCTGTCATTTAACGAGTAACAAATTTTAGTCCCATTGTATTGAATTGTAAACCCCTTTTTACACAAAGAAATATTATGTGGATTAACGTTCAATAATTTCATTGGGAAAGCAGCTTAAAAGTTATCAGTATCTTGGGAATTTCTAATTCCACTGAGCTGTGTAGTAAAACTCATAGTCAAGTGAACTTCTTTTTCACTATTGGAATGCTAAGCGAATATCTTTGAACAGCTGTCCTTGCTCTAACAGCTAATCGGTTGCAGGTGTGTCTTAGTCTTCCCTCTCTGTGACGTCCGAACGTAAGTGGCGTATGGGAGTTTTGTTGGGTGCGTAGGTAATTTTGTCCCACGTGGTATCGGGAAAAGGCGATGGCTTGGCGCGCTCTCTTGTGATTCTCTGGAAGAAAAAAAATGGGTGGCGGCCGTCCCCCCCCCCCGGCTTGATAAATAGGTAGAGCTGCTTCGCGCTCGAGACCTTGTGTTAGAATTTTCTTCTACTTTTGTTGTTCTGGTTTGCAAATAGTTCGGGATTTTTCGGAACTCTTCGGGACTCGTCGACAGATGTCGGCTGGCAGTCGTAGGCTTTTCAAAATGCGGAATATAGTCGACTGAATTAGATTTTTGGATAGATAAAAATATGTATATTTTGTTGTTCAATATGTCGTTATCGGAGAATTACTCAGCTGTAAAGGAATATCAGTTGTGTCAAAGGGTAACCAGATTTGACAATTTAATTTATTTGGTTGGTTGGTTGTTTTTTTTTTACGTCGCATTAGTGCTGCGTAGATGGGCAACTCGCGAAGATCTGGGACACACCCCTAGAGGTGGTCCGGAGACATGCCATCACAATTTTGATCCTCCACGGAAGGGATGGCTCTCCCGTTTCGTTAATTTCTTTGATTAAATCTGATATTTTTATGTACACAACGCGACTTTAACTTTTTGTTTGTAGGGTTTAAAATACTATACGATCAAATCTTAATTCTTAATTTAAATCTTTTTTTTTATTAAGGAAGTAAATTCAATTTATTTTATTTTGTAATTATATAAAACCTAGTAGATAAATGTTATTTTATTTTAGATTGAAGTTTAAATATTAATAACTGTTAAAACATAATAATAATCAATAATAAGTACATGAATTTTTTAAATTGGAGTATATTTGCTTCGGAGCTATTTTGAGTGTATGACCACAGCCTCCTAAACTAGATGCCTTCCGCGTGGCTTGGAAACTTGGCAACAGTTCAAGCGGTAGACAGCGCCACCTGGTAAAGATTGCGCGACTTTTTTATTTAACAGCCACCAAGAATTTTTAAAAGTTGGGATTTGCTATACATAAAAGTTGAATAGAATCAAAGAAACGTTGATTATATATATCATATATCATTTCTTAAAATTATCGGTTTCATTTGAATAAAAAAGTCGCGCAATCTGTACCAGGTGGCACTGTCTACCGCTTGAACTGTTGCCAAGTTTCCGAGCCACGCGGAGGGCATCTAGTTTAGGAGGCTAAGATATGACATACTCAAATCTGACACAATTTTACTCAGTTTTGAGTATTTTAGCTCCTTTATTCTTTACAGTGTTGAAGAAATTAAATTGAAAATGTTAAAAAAAAAGTAAAATTTTATAAGAAAATACTGAAATATGATAATTCTTATAAGAAAATACGGAAATATGACTCCTACATTTTCTGAACGTTTTATGACTTTCGACTAATTTAACAGAAAAGTTTTCGTAATAAATGCTGTCCCCGAAAAGAGAACGATTTGTTTTAAAAATATATCTATGTGACGAAAATTAGTATTTCAGGTATAGAAAAAAAGTGTACCGGTGTGATACAAACTTCTTCCAAAGTGACAATCAAAAGAAACGTTTTTAATTTGATGAAAATGAGATAAAAACACGAGTTTCGTGTTCGTTTGTTTTTCAACTATTAATAAGTGTACTTTTTCTTGTTTTCAAAAGTTAGAAATATCAAGGTGGCCTAAAATAGGACGTATTAATCGAACGTATCTGTTGTATAATAACATTGTTCGATTGGGCCCCAATATCGGCCGAGCGGTTCTGCACTCGAAGCTGGTAGATGGGACATGCCAGATTTGATCCTAGGTCTCGCTTGTTGGTGTAGCCGTTAGAAGTTTTCTGTAGTTTTCTCCGAAACTCTCGTAAATACGGGTTAGGACCCCCTAGACACCCCACGGAGGGCACACCACCTCAAGCCTAGGACCCTTGTGTAGTCAATTGGCCTACCAATACACATCGTTCAATTGATCCGTCAAACGAATCTGTTGTATACCAACAGATACGTTATCTGTTGTATAGTCAGTTATGTGCTGTACACCAACTGCTGCGACGATTTTAAAACGAAACGTTATTTTAATTACTGTTACATTTATTATATTTTTAGCTGGGGGTTGTGAAGTTTTACACTTCATCTGTATTTAAGTTCACAAGTTTTATTCAGGATTGGACAGTTCTCTTTTAGGTTGTTTGTTTGTTTAAATTGTATTTCATATTGCTTTTGAGAAAATTATGTTTATACAATAGAATTTGCTTTTGAAAGTTGTTTGAAATATACCGTTGGGTTTTTACGCACGAAAGAATTTAATTGAGAAATATAAGTAGTTATGACTTCACACTTTTCTTTTTCTAGTTTCTTGCATTATAGTCCAATGACAGGAAAAGACTGAAACGAGTATTCCGAATTGTCTCACAGATTTTGGCGTATGTTTAAATTGCCGCATTTTGATCTTAAGAAATCAGCATTTTGTTTTAAAGTATAAAATTTTAGAGAGACTCTTGTATAGTTTCCAAGTTCAATGGCATTTTCTTTCCCAGCAATTTATTTAAGGAGGTGATTATTGAATATCTTCAAAAACTTAAGTAAGAATTATATAAAGGAATGTATAACAAAGCTTTATTTATTAAGAATGCAAAAATTCTACGAAAATATAATTTAATACAAACTTGTGATTTCTCTTTACGAGTGTATATCTGCTCTTTTTCTCTGTTTATAAAATAATTGTAATGATTTCATGAGGGAAACAGCCGAAAATATTATTCGTTATTTGAAAGAATCAATGTCTAAATACAAAGGCCGCGGGTAATTTTCTTTCTAGAAGTAAATCATTAAACTATTTTTATTTTTTTATATCAAATAATAATAATAAAAAATAATAAATGTAACAATGAATAAGATAAATCTTATTTCAAAAAGCAATATTTGAAACAGGATGCCTTTCATTCAGTGAATGAATAATGCGAATAATTTCAATAAATCATTTTTTTCAACCAGTTTAAAATAAAAATGAATAACCGTAGGGCGATTGCAATACCATAGCAGGAAGAAAACTAAAAAAGAATTGTTTTTTAATATTTTATTCACTAAATTACATAACGCAAATTTTTAATTTAAAAATGAAATAAAATAATAAAAATTGTTTAATATATATTTAAAAAGAAGTTTGTGTGCCTGTAAATTTTCAAATGTGCATTCCTCAAATTATGACGTTAAAGTGCACCTAAATACTTTTCCAAAAGGTGATGGAAGGCAATTGAAAAAAAATCTTTGTATACAAATCTCTTAAAATTTAACATTCACATTTATTTCATGTCGTAATAATTGAGTGCAGCACTTCTAAGTGACAAATGTAGGTTCCATTGTGGTTTGAAAGCGTCAGCGATGCAGCTCGTTGCCATTTTTCAAGCATCATTCGTGCCATTCGCTGTTGAAGGTAATTGAAATTGAATTTTGATTTGTCTCCGACTTTATTCGTCCAAATATTTCTTTCCACGTTCATTTTAAACATAAAACACAGTTTTTACTTTATAGTAATCTGCTTAATAATAAAAGCCAAAGATATCTACAGGGTAACGGTAACAACATAGTTACCATAATGTGTAACTAGCATCATAGTTAAAATAATGCATTGATATGCATACATATATATACATTGGTGGACAATTGCTAAGGACGGATGACAATAGCTTAGTTATTGTCATCCGTCCTTAGCAATTGTCCACCAGCATATATATATATATAATAAGATTGATTCGAAAGAAAGAAATAAAATAAAATAAAATAAAAATAAAGGAAAAGGTGATTTAACAGAGGAAAATGTCGTTAGAATTGCAACAGTGTACTGAGAAAAAAATACTTTATCCGTAATAATAATAATAAAAAAGTTTATACGATAATCTACGATGAAATGAGTATGAATACTGATTTTTCTTCCTTTTTTTTTTTTTTTTTTTTTTTTTTTTTTTTTTGTCGATTGTGTAAAAGAAATTACTATATGCATACAGTATTGCCAGACTGCACGACTTTTTTATTCAATAGTCAGGAATAATTTTAAGAAGTGATGCAACTAATAGACTAATGAACAAACATAATAGACGATTAATCGTCGATTACGTACATTAAATATCACTTTTCAAAACTATTGGTGACTGTTGAATAAAAAAGTCGTGCAATCTGGCAACACTGTATGCATAACATATTTCTGTCAGTTCAATTATGTCATTTATTCAATAATTAATAGGTATTCATGCAACAATTCGTAATTATACATTTAAATAATGATAATAGCAATCTGTGAACATATCATAAAAAGTAATTTTATTCAATAACTGAAAAAGTATTTTCGCATGTAATAACTGAAATTTCAAGGTATTTAAGAGGATTTTCAGATTATGAAGAAAAAAAAAGGATTTTATTATTATTATTATTATTATTTATGTAATCCACAGCTAAAACAATATTCCCATGAACGCCCATATTTGATGAGATAACTGAATTATAAGTTCTCCTTTTCCAATAATAAATTAATACTCCTTAATTTAAATATTTTTTATGCTGCATTAAAATAACAAAAAAAAAAAAAAAAAAAAAAAACTTTTATAATGACTAGTAACGCCCAGTGGTCGAAACTCGACCATTTTTTTTTTTTTTTGCAAAGCGAGGCAAAGCAAAGTTATTGCCTTGTCCTAAACCGAATGCAATTGCAACACAGCTGCGGAAATTGTTTGCCGATATTCACTCTAACTGAATCAGTTTTACTTAATATAACTATTTCTCTCTGTAGATGTTAGCCTTTCCTGAAATGAGAGAAAATCGCAACGCGAAATCGCCCCTTGTTGTGTGATACAGCCCAGAAGCTAATAGGTACCATGTCAAACCAAGGCCCAACCATGTATCAAATTCTGTTAAATTAATTCGATTGTTTCATAAAGTACAGTGTTTGAACAAAAAAAAAAAAAAAAAAAGATATTTTTCAAAAATGGTCGAATTGAGTTCGGGAAATTTCAAGACGTGTAACTTTATCGAAAACCGAAAATCTAAAACTTTTCTGAATCTTATATTTTCTACTTATATATGCAGAGGAAAGAATAATAAATCCACTTTTTAAAAAATAAAAATAAGTAGTCAATTTCACTTAATTAAAATGCAAGGAAATCTCAAAACGTGTAAATTCATCGAAAACCGGAAATCAAAAGTTTTTATGTATCTTCTACTTGCTTCTTCTACCCACAAAATCTAGCAATAAAGACACTTTTTTAAAAAAATAGGTAGCCAATTTCAGTTAATTGAAACGTAAAGAAAGCTCAAAACATGTAAATTCAGCAAAAAACGGAAATCGGAATTTTTTCCGTATCGTCTACTTACACATGCAGCAGTTAGTAACAAATCCATTTTCCTTTTATTTAGTATATTAGTTGACTATTTATTGTTTAAATATAACCCTTTGAAATGAAATGTTTATGTTTACATTCGAAACTGGAAGTTTGCCATTTTTTTTCTGGGGTTTTGTGATTTTAAATTAAAATTTTATCAATTTTACAGAAAAAATAACTCAATCAAACACATGTAGACAGTAACTTATATATAACTATACCCAAATATCGGAATTAAAATCGGTAGATAATTTCCGTTATTTATTAATAATTTTTTACAAAAAATTAACATAGAAAATCTTTTTCATGGCTCCATGGACAGACAGTGACGTCATCACTTCGCTTGCGTATAGTTATGCTACATTATACAAATTACTGTGTCTATGGTTTTATTTGAGCTTTATAAAATTGCCAGATTTAACAACTTTCTACTCTTAGGTATTTTTTAATGTAAAGGAATACGTGTATAAAAGGGAAAAATGGGGGAAAATGCATAAAAAATAAATGTATTTTTAAATACCTTCTTGACATCGTAAGAAAATAATATTTGTATTCGCACCTTCCGGCTAACCATACCTTTCGAATGATACCATTTTCAATCCTCTACTCCCATAATTAATATGTTAAAAAGGGACTACAAATTTTATGCTTGCCTATTAATATATATAGATAAAAATATTAGTAATAAAAATAAATAATAAAAACTTTTAAAGAAATCCTATTGACATTATTTGAAACACAACTTTTTTTTTTTTTTTTTAATCTGTTTTCAATTCACAGAAAAAGACTTAAGTTGCAAAAGGTAATAAATCCATAAATAAATTTCTTCGAATGTATTAAATATAAAATATTACGATCTTATTGTTAAGTTGAATAATTCATTTACGAATCAGTTTTTATTTATTCATAGCAAGTACCATTTCTGCCCTTAAATAACTTATGGAAAATCATTTCTAAAAACTTATTTTGCAGTATATTTATAGTAAGGTACAATTGAAATATGTTTTTTACTCCTATTTTACTTCATAAATGAAATATATTTAATTTTCTTACGTTATAGTTAACTTTATTAACAAACATAATTTAGGCTTCAAGTGTCGCAAAATTTCCGTTTTTTATTTAATTATAGTATATTTATAAATACTTTAATTTAAGGTAATTATTTTATATTCATCAATTATTCTAACTATTGATTACACAATGAAAGACAATTAAAGCTAAATTATTAATTTCAGATCAAAGCGCTTGTTTTACCGAAATTTGTTAGATATTTTCTTTCTGTTAAATGTCTATGTATTACTTTGATATTTAATATTATCTACTTACTTATAGAAAACTGTTTCAGTTATAATGCTATGATACTTTTTTTTTTTTTTTTTTTTTTTTTAAGGTTAAAAATTTTAATATGTTTTCTATATTTTAAATCTATATAAGTTAGATTAGTATAATTGATGAGAGCTTAAGTATTCTACTATTATGTACAACAGAAAATTTACCGACCTTCCTGGGTAAGTTTAAAGGCGCTAATCAGAACAACTGTTTCTTACTCATCGGCAATAGATGTAAATAACCTGAGTATTGTAACCTGATAGCCAAGTCAAAGCGTGTCGATTAAGTGTATAATTATTGCTAAGTATTAACCTGCGACGTATGGGATAAGGTGATAAAGATATGGATTTAATTCTCTTTTAAGTGGTGCAATATATCTCACTCTGTTGCACCAGATTATATTTTCTAAAATATTATATTTTTTAAATATTCGTAAAACAAGAAGCAAAATTATAACTCAATTAAAAGAAGAACCCTTACATACTTCTTGAGATAAGCCTTAGTACTCGCGGGAAGGGGGCCCCTCCCATCGTCACAGGCATCACTACATAGGCAGCACTACATAGGCATGACTAAACGCAAAATCAAAAACCATATTAAAGAATATTCACAGAAGATATCAAATTTGGGAAAATAACCACCGCACTCACCAAAGTAAATGCTACCGAACCTTTCAATATAAATTTTAACGAAACTCGCAAACTAGCCGAATACAACAACGCAATATACGCCGCAAATCGCGAAACGGTCGAAATTTTATTTAATCCTCTTACCTGTAATGGCAACGACCCAGCGCAGGAAATCAACCGTAACTGGTGTAGAATAATGAACACTGCAAAAGATCAAGTCAACACATCTAAGCAAGCCGCCGCTGCCTCTGACGATGGGAGGGGCCCCTTCCCGCAAGTACTAAGGCTTATCTCAAGAAGTATGTAAGGCTTCTTTACTTAATTGAAATATATTTTTTATTATTTTATATTATAGAAATAAAAATGTTTAGGTTAAAACGAATTGATTACACGAGAGTTCTAAGGTTGAGTGATGTGCTCCATGTGGGGGTCTTCATAAGGGATCTTAGCCATCATTTACTCGAATTTCAAAGAAAATCACGGAAAACTCCGAACGGCTAGATTGATTAAGACGACCTAAGATGGAACCCGGCATTTCCCGTTTGCCAGCTTTAGGCACGGAACCACTCCACCACTTGTTGGGCTGGAAAAATAGGAATCTACAAAAATCTCATCCTGATTGAAAAAGTTTTCGAAAGATAAAATACCATTTCCTAGATAAGCATATTTTGTAATGAACTATGCAAACTAATCTATATTTCGAGTAAATACAGAACCTGGACCGGGACTCGAACCCCGGATCATTGACTTACAAGGTCAAGGCTCTAGCAATTGAGCTATCCAGGCCGACATACCGGTCAGCATTACTCACTCAGACAACCTTTTTTTTTTTTTTAGGCAGAAACAATCTGGTCTATCATTTAAATAGCTCAACAGAAATAAGCCGCAGGAAATGGAAAACACCATTAAACAATGGGAGAAAGAAATACAATTTTTAATAAAATCACACAATCACTGTGGAAGAAAATCATATTTATTGAAATTTTTTATTTTTCCGACTGAGTGAAAATAATGCCTGGACCGGGACTCGAACCCCGGATCATTGACTTACAAGGTCAAGGCTCTAGCAATTGAGCTATCCAGGCCGACATCCCGGTCAGCATTACTCACTCAGACAACCATTTTTAGGCAGAAACAATCTGGTCTATCATTTAGATAGCTCAACAGAAATAAGCCGCAGGAAATGGAAAACACCATTAAACAATGGGAGAAAGAAATACAATTTTTAATAAAATCACACAATCACTGTGGAAGAAAATCATATTTATTGAAATTTTTTATTTTTCCGACTGAGTGAAAATAATGCCTGGACCGGGACTCGAACCCCGGATCATTGACTTACAAGGTCAAGGCTCTAGCAATTGAGCTATCCAGGCCGACATCCCGGTCAGCATTCCTCACTCAGACAACCTTTTTTTAGGCAGAAACAATCTGGTCTATCATTTAGATAGCTCAACAGAAATAAGCCGCAGGAAATGGAAAACACCATTAAACAATGGGAGAAAGAAATACAATTTTTAATAAAATCACACAATCACTGTGGAAGAAAATCGTATTTATTGAATTTTTTTATTTTTCCGACTGAGTGAAAATAATGCCTGGACCGGGACTCGAACCCCGGATCATTGACTTACAAGGTCAAGGCTCTAGCAATTGAGCTATCCAGGCCGACATCCCGGTCAGCATTACTCACTCAGACAACCTTTAGGCAGAAACACCTGGTCTATCATGTAGGTAGCTCGACAGAAATAAGCCACAGGAAATGGAAAACACCATTAAACAATGGGAGAAAGAAGTACAATTTTTATTTACAATTTTATACAATTTTTATTAACAAAATTGTATTTCTTTCTCCCATTGTTTAATGGTGTTTTCCATTTCCTGCGGCTTATTTCTGTTGAGCTATCTAAATGATAGACCAGATTGTTTCTGCCTAAAAAAAGGTTGTCTGAGTGAGTAATGCTGACCGGGATGTCGGCCTGGATAGCTCAATTGCTAGAGCCTTGACCTTGTAAGTCAATTATCCGGGGTTCGAGTCCCGGTCCAGGCATTATTTTCACTCAGTCGGAAAAATAAAAAATTTCAATAAATAGGATTTTCTTCCACAGTGATTGTGTGATTTTATTAAAAATAAATACAGAACATTCGCATGTAGACAGTGTTTATAACCGGAGGTATTGTCGTCTGGTCTCATACTAAATAGGGAAAAGCAAAAATGTGAAATAGCGGAAAATTAAAACACGTAAATGCTCTCTATATATTTTTTAAGTACAACGGCAAAGGAGGTTTAACAATAGATTACAAATTAAACTATGTTTGAATTTTGAAATTTAAAATGTCTTGCTTTTAAGGGATAACAAATTTGGAGAATTAAGTTAAACTCTAGATTAAAGAAAAAAAAGAAAAAAGCAACATAATGCGAAACCGTCATTATAAACAGACCTAAATACTGGTAACGAAAGTTAATTAAAAAATAATAATGAACACAATATTTGTTTAGGGACAAAATAATTGAGTACAATCATTCATTAAGCAAACAATAAGCATGGATGGATGCAGAATAAAAGTTGTAAGAGTGAATTGCAAGGAAAAGTTATGAAAGCAGTATGATTCAGCAACGACGCTTACATATTTTCTCCGAGTCGTGCTCAATTGTTTTGTACGAAACAATCAATATGTATTTTCAAAGATATTTTTGATTTTTATTTCCCCATAGGTATGGGAAACTTAGATAATCGTGAAAAATTTCGACCTCGGTTTTTAGATTTTTTACACATTTTTAGGTGTGAGGAATCCGAAAATGGCAAAATTTGTATGGTGTGCATCTGCAGGGTGTCTGTTTGATTGTTAGTCCGTTAGTATGTTAGTCTGTGTACACGATATCTCACGAATAAATGGTCTCAGGGTGGTCAGACCAGTTTTAAAATATTATTTATGACACTGGCAAAAACCCTATTCATTTGCAACATTCAAATTAAAAAACTTCGTAAGTTATTAGAAATTTACGATTTTCTTAACATGGGAGAATAAGGCAAAATTTCACTTAAACGTGCATTAAATGGAAAATTTTTACTGTAAAAATGTAAGACTAGTTTAAAAATATCAATTTTGATGCTGTAATGAACATCACTAACTATAAATATGTAAATTTGAAAATTTCACAAGTTCTTAGAAATTTACGAATTTCTTAACATGGCAGAATATGGCAAAAATTCACATAAACGTCAATTTTGAGGGATGTTTTCATCGTAAAGATGTCAGAACACTTTGGAAATATTATTTAGAATACTGGCATGAATAAAATTGACTACGAATTTTCCAATATAAAAATTTCGTAAGTTATTGGAAATTTACGAATATCATAACGTGGCAGAGAATAGGACAAAATTTCACATAAACGCTCAACTTAAGGGATATTTTAATAGTAAAGATTCAGACCACTTTTGAAATATTATTTAGGATACTGGCATGAAAATCGTAGACTATGAATTTTCTAATTTAAATAATTCGTAAGTTATTAGGAATTTACGATTTACTTAATATAGCAGAATAGGACAAAATTGAGCATAAACGTCTATTTTGAGGGTCATAAATATATCAGGCAATTTCAAAATAACATTTATGATACTTGTTTGAACATGATTGACTACAAATATTCTAAAAGGAAAATTTCGTTAGTTATTCGTAATTTAAGATTTTATCAACATAGCAAAATTGAAAGATTTACATATAAATATGCATTTTGAGGATTGTTACATTGGAAATAGTAAATGAAAACTAAACTACGTAACTGAATCCCAGTAAAATAAATTAATAGATTAGAGTAAGATAAATATATCGTAGTGTACGGTTTATAGCCTATTAGGCGGGAATTTCATTGTGTCACTGTGTCAGGCGTTTGGTCAAATTCATTTCTCTTAACATGACTATTAAGGTAAAATACCCAGTAGATGACACCTTAATGATCTATTAGTATGTTTATTGACATAGTTTGGTACGAAATCATCTTAGAGGGAACTTCTAATTGGTAATAGTTGCGCAAATTATTCCCCTTCCAGAATGTGAGAAGAATTGTAGCAATAAAACTAATGTGTATTTTTATGCTATTTTTTAATAAAATAAAGGTACTATGCTAGTAGTTGACACCTAGTGAAAACAAATATATTTAATAGCTGTCACTTTTTATTTTCAGTAGTTGACATAGGTATGCTTAGATTAAGATGTATACAAAAAAGAAATGTAATGAAAGTAAATACACAAATCACTGGAATAAGTACAGCTAAGAGTACTTCACCGCTCTTCCCTGTGCCTAATCCAGCATTTTGTATCAAGACTTCTTTTAATACTAAATTGATTTGACGTCTTGAGTTTGTTAACCGACTTTTGTATATATTTTGTATACTAGTTGTCTGTACTATATCTCAGACACCATCTCGATCTTTGGCTTCCTTTTCTTTTCTTAATATTTAATTTTCTTCGCCAAAGTGTCAACTATTGGTGCAGTGTCAATTACTGGTGGTTTTACCTTATATGTCCTTCTCTAGAAATTTATGAGAATATATATATGATGGAACAGAGTCGATATATGCCACCTAGTTTAGAAAGTTTTTATACATTGCTGCAATGCATTTTTTAAACCCTCAATAAGTATACTTGTCTTGTATCGAATGATTCCAACTTTTCAACAAATAATACATTAATAAAGTAATGCAAAAATGCTCAAAATTTTTTTATATATTATTTTTGAATTCTGAATATAAAAAGAAACTATTAAAGTTCTAAAACTCAAGAAGTGCTTAATTTATTCAGCAAACTTTGCCGGCAATTTACATTTTTCTATTTTTTCTACAGTTAAATGTTTTTTTTTTTTTTTTTTTTTTTTTTTTAAATTTCAAATACCTAAATTCCTTAATTCCCTAAACGTTTCATTTTTAATTAATATTATTATTATTTACAAATCAACTTTCCGAATTTTATACGTAAAATTTTCCTATCTTAAAGTGTCTTTTTTAAAACTTGCGTGTATAACAAAAATACATTTATTACGATAAACACAAAGTTTAATCTTAATTTTATCGTTAAGTAATGTAACTCACATTGTAATTTTAATTCATTATTTTTTGTAATTTAAATTACTTTATAGTAAAGCATCGCAAAATATGTAAATAAAAATAACACATTAATGCAACAGAGTGTAAAAGCATAAATGAATAATTATATTTAATCTACAAAAAGTAACCAGATAGAAACCACTCACACAGTAAAAAAAAAAAAAAAAAAAAAAGAAAGAAAGGAAGAAAAAAGTTAATCCCGTTAAAAATGCTGACTATATCAATATTACATGTATGGTTTCATTTTATCAATAAGATTTTTTTTCTTTTAATTTTAAATAATGGAAGAAATATAAGAAAGAAAAAAAAACAACATAAAATTAAAACATACGATCTTTTTTTCATTAATTAAACAACAGTTTAAAATAAATAAATAAAAATAAAAATAAAATGATTTACAAAGGAAAAAAAAAGAAACAAAGAACGAAAAAAAAAAAAAAAATTTCTATCTTTATTTATTTATTTATTTTTTTTTTTTGTGTGTGTGTGTGTGTGAGTGTGTTTGTACAAATAAAAAAAGTTTGATTCAACGATTTTTTTTTTTTTTTTTTTTTTTTTTGTCATCTTGTAACATGTGAAAAAATAATGCTTTTTCTTTTTTCGTGAAATGTTCATACAATCTCATGTTGCAAATTTTTACATAAAATAAGTATATAGTGCACAATGATATTTTTTTTTCAATGCATTTTAATGGCTTACTTTATTATTAATACTTTTTTTTTGTATCTATATATGATAGAGAAAACACTGTTTTAGGGAAAATTTTAAAAACTGAGTTTTTATTATAATTATACATTTTTAGATTACCGAATAAGAAAATAATTTTCTAATGGATTTTTTGTGTTTCGGTTGGTGTGTCTCTATGTGTGTTTGTTCGGCGGTTTGTCAGTGTATGTAGGAATAAAAATAAATATATTTACGGCTATGGCTTAAATTTTTATTTAATATATTGTGACTACATGAAGCAGTTTCTTTAGACTGCATTAACAGTATAAAATGAACACACACACACACAAACATATATATGCGTGTGTGTGTGGTTGTTTTGAGCACAAAAATATGCTTCATATAGTAAGTGATATGAAAAACATTCACCATTCGCTTGCAGGGAAACAAAAAATGAACTGGGAAACATTAGACATATGGCTTAAAAAGTGCATGAAATTTTAAGTTGTATTATATGTTTCGATAGCGTTTAAACTTAATTACACTATGTGATGCGTATGCGATTTAAAACCAATATGCAGAATCAAATTAGTCCAATAAGTTTCAGTACGAAAATACTCTAGATGATGTGAAATAAATTTTAATTTAAATATAACATTGGATGTTTTATTAATGTAACTACAATATTTAAAAGTGTGCCACACTTTAATGAATACTAAATAAGCATGTTTATGGAACAGTATTCAACTGTTGTTTATATGATTGAGGAAATATTCAAACACAGTACCTTTCATCATACAGAGTTAACTGTAAGAATATTTTTACTTTCCGAACATACATATATAAAAGAAGTATTGTGATCATTGCAAAAAATTCAACGTTTAAATGTTTGAGTATCTATGCATTTTGAGGTCCCTTGAGTTCCTTTTTTCATATTTTTAAGGTGTTGTATGAGTGTATACATGTGAATGAACCCGATAGTGTCTAAACGTTTTGTTCGAATGAGTTGAAAGTTGTACGTGTGCTATAGGTCATTATAGCATGAACTGTATAAATTCTGGCGAATCTAGAACTTATATATATATATATATATATAGGGACACAACGAAAAATTCTTTATCATTATGAACTATGGGCTCAAACTATTTAAAATGTGATAAATTCTAATTACCATATTCCAGTAAATTGAAAATTTTCATACATATTATAAGTCACCATTGTACGACCTGAATTGATTTTGGTGAATATATTAATACTTATATAATACTTATATAATACTTATAGTTCTTTTAAAAGGATACAAAAAGAGCTTATTTATCATTATTGCTTATACGCTCAAACAATTTTAAGTGTGATAACGTCTAAAAGCTTTATTTGAATGAACAAAAAAATTTATATACATGTTATAGGTCATCTGTGCATGAATTGTATAAAATTTAGTGAATATTGTGATTGTAGATGTTTGCTGGGACGCAACAAAAAATTCTTCATCATTATGATCTATAGATTAAGGTTATTTGAAAAGTAATAGTGTTGAATTAAATAACAAAATATTTTGGGGGAAAATAATTAAACACCCTAATATAAATTTCTCTTTTGTTTATTTAACTACTCTTCTTACTTTATTTTATTTAAACAATTGTTACTTACTTAATGTTTACAAAGTCAAATGGAGTCTTGTGAGAATTTTTATCAAAATGCAAAGCAAGTAAAAAGAGTATGAGTATTAAAACAGATTTATTTTATTTATTTATTTATTTATTTTTTAATCTGAAATATATTTTACACACATGTTAAAAAATACGTAACATATATCCATGCATAATTTAATTTTAATATTTATACCCTTAATTTATAAACTTTTGTTTAATATTTATACTCCTAATACAGACATTGTATAGCTCCATATTTATTCTCTGACTCTCCAACCACTATACGTATATAGAATGTTTCATTTGATGTATCATGGAAACATACTAAATAATCTGGTGTGTCACTCACACAACTTTCTCTTACCCTGAAATTTATTACTATAAATACAGGTTGCTGATTAAAAGGTAAGATAACGAGTACTGTTATATAAACCTGTGTTAAACAATTCATATTAGGCTTCTGAAGAGTTTTATATTATAGTTAGTTTTGTGTGAGAGGGGCTACCGCCCCCCTCAACCCCCCGTTTCATTAATGCACCTACATTTATGTAGAATTTAATTCGGTTATTAAAAAATAATTCTGTTTTTAAAAAATTATTTATTAAAATTATTATTTAAAAAAATTATCTTTTATGATATTGCAGACGACTTCCATCTTAGAGAAGCAGTATAACGCCAAATATAAAAAAAAAAATTCCATTTTATTCTCAATATTAAAAAAAAAAAAAAAAAAAAAAACGATTTTTTTTAAAAGTTTTTTTTTCGTTAAAAGAAAAAAAAATCGATAACTTTGTTTTAAATTATCGCAGATCTATGGTTCAACCATTCGTTTTAAAGGTATTAGCGAGCTCTTTTGAACGATACCCATCATGAAAATTTACTCCCCTCGAGGGGGGACTTCCCCCCTCAGGGGGGGGGGGAGGCGAGGCTCCTACATAAACAAAAAAAAAATCCCAGTTAACTATCTATATTACAAAAATATATATTCGTTTCATTTGGTTTAGTGCAGTCTATAGACGTTAAACTCTACTTACCTGCAGTTTCCCCCATAGACGTAATGTATTAGAATTCTCTTGATTGTCCCTGTACACGAACCATTTGCTTGATCTTAACGAAAAGCTTAGTGTAGCATCCGTATATGATACACATTTAGAATACCAAGTTTGAACTTTCTGCCATAATTTGTTTTTGAGATATGCTGATAACAGACAGACATACACACAGACACACAGACACACACACAGACATACAGACATACACACAGACACACAGACATACACACAGACCATTTGCTAAAAATATGATTTTCGTATTCAGGGGACCTCAAAACGTGTAAATATAACAAAATCTCGCGTTCGAAAATTTGACCCAAAAACAATACTTTCTCTACCTTATGGGTAAGAGAAAGTAAAAAGTTTAGAGCATAAATATAGTGTTGGAAGAGTTAAGAAAATATCGGAACTGCATGATGTGTGTTAATACTAATGTCTAACAATACTTAAATGAGTATGTCTGCAATATTTTTATCTGATATATAAATATAAAAGCACAGACGAATTTAAATAGAAGTTCAAAATAATAATAACTAAAATTGCATGTAATGTTATAATTAGTTTGAGTATATTACATTTATCAAGAGTTTAAATATCAGACATATTCTATATCTTTCCGGATAAAAATATGCACCAATCTTTCACTATGAATAAATCATAGTTTAACTCAGTAAAAATCTGAAAATAAATCATGCACCGAATTAATATTTAAGGTTTTTGAAATTTAAAACTGAGTATTTTACATCAAATATCGTGAAATTTTTAGACGTTAGAAATAGCTCTTAAGTAAGAGTAATATAAATAAATAATGTTAAACATAATTTATTAGCAGTATTTCCATTAAAACGATTATACATATTTTCTGTGGGGAATTTACGTGATTTTTAGTCACACGTCATTTATAGTCATAAATTATGCGGAATCTATTTTAAAGACTGAAAAACAAACCCATAAACATTCGAACTATTTTTTTTTGGACATTTATTACCTATGATTAGTTTGTTTATCATTATTATTACGTTACCAGCTAAAATTATATATAAATATCCTATATTAATTTACCTTTTTTGTTTTTCTATTTTGTTTTTCTTGTGTTTTCTGTAATTCAAGATTTTCTGTTATTTACAATGTAAGATTCTTTCCCTTAGCACGCGTCCTTTTTTTCGCATAAAATAAAATTTGTTTGTACTGATACATAGAGTACTTTCTCTTTCGAAAATCTGATCACTCGGCCCAAATGTTATTAAATTTAAATCATCGAATTAATTAGGAATATAGGATAGTAAACAGAAGAAAATAAAATTAGTCAAGCAGAAGGAATAAATCTAAGCTATGGAGAGAATGGTGAATTCCTTAGCAGAATGCAAGGTAAGTGATAATTCCTTATTTCACTTACCTGATTGATCTTTCCCAATTGCAAGTAAATAAATATAAGATAATATAAGCAGCTTATAATATATATATATATATATAAGTCTAAATGTGCTTCTGAGTGCAATAATCTAAATTGAAATAAATTCGTGCTGCATTTTATATTTAATTATGTCCTAACTGTGAAAATTTATAAAATTACTTTTAAAAATACTTGCTTAATAATACTTAACAAATGTTATTGAAAATATTGTAATATTTAAGAATGTAAAAATGTGCATGATTATTCTGTATAAAATTAATGTATGCTTCATAAATCGCATTAATAAAATAACATTCCCCAGACAACTAATTGTCTGAAGTAAATTTCCCGTTATATTTCTAAATAAAACATCATTAAACATTTATTTGGATTGAATAATTGTATTACTATTTAGTATTCAGTAAATAAAAAATAATTTTCATTAGTTAAAAAAAAAAAATATAATTTAGAAATTACAAAGACATAAAATACACTATCGTTTTTAAATAATAATGCATCCACACAATTTTGTTTATAATACTTGTATATTTTATTAAAAAAAATTGCGTGAATTTCTTTTATGTTATTCAACAGATTTAACACATGTTAATCAGATTGACGATCTTCTAAAGAAAGAAACACGTAGATGTTTTAAATATTTTTCTGCGTTTGTAGGAAATGTAATTAAACAATAACTATTTTTGTCTCTTATATGTAATGGTATTGGGATTATCAGAGACATATAATAAACTCTTTCTCTTTGAAATATAAAATATAAAACACATACATACAAATACTAATAATCAAGAGATTTGATTACCTCCAATATATTTTAAATAATTATTATTAAAAAATATATCGATACACATACAATTTCCAATACAAAATACAGTGATGTATATCGTGAATTTTTAAGCAATTTTTAAGTAATATAATGAATTAAATCCTACTAAAACCTAACATAGTTTTAGCAAAAGGAATAATTACACATAAAAAGTATATATTTAACTTTAAGATTAACTTATTTTTATAATATTGTGTATAAATAAATAAATAAATAAATAAAATAATAATAATAATCTATATAAATAAAGAGAAGTGTCTGTGTGTCTGTGTGTGTGTCTGCGCTCTGGTGCTCACACTACTGATCGCAGAGCTTCCAGATTTGGCATACAGGTTCCTGGGACCCTGCAGGTATGCACCTCATCGAGATTTTTTCGAATTTCGAATTTGAATTTTTTAAATTAATGTTTTTTCGATTTTAAATATTGGCTTCAATGTTTCATTTTTCAGAAATTTCTTTCGTTTCAAAAGTCTGCGTATCTTAGCAACGGCTATTAAACTATTTATTTATTTAAATTCATTTGACGAAGAAAACTTTTTTATCTTATACTATTAAGTGAGCAATATGTGTATATTTCACTGATCTCGAAAACGGTGGCTCGGACTGTCACGAGATTTAACACAAAGGTGCCCCCCGAAGGGTCATTGTGCACATCGAAGTCAGATTTTCGAATTTTTGATTATTTTTTTCTTAATTAATTAAAATGTAAAAATAATAACCTTCTAATTTCTGATAAAAAAGCCATTTAAATTTTAACATTTTATCCATAATTTAATTGTTGCAATTTTTTTTTTTTTTTTTTTGACAAAATAATAATAATTAAAAAACACAAAAAAAAAACGTACATTTATTTAAAACTAGCTGACCCGTCCGGCTTCGCACTGATGAACAAATTTTAGTTAAAGATGGATTGATATGTAAAAAATCAAGAAATATATCAGTTTATATGTTATAGTCAGGCAATATTATTAACTGGAAAGTCAAAATATAATTTTACAATTTTTTTTTTTTAATTAGTTGTTAAATGTTGGCAATTTTTACTTAATGCTATTTATTTATTTATTTCATAAAAAGAAACATTTCTTTACTCATGAATAAAAAATATTGAAAAATAAACCTATGACATGAAAATGTTTTTGATAAAATTGACGTCATAATAGCTTTAATTATTATTTATTTTTTCATTTCGCAAATATATTTAATTTTTTCCATAATTGATTATTATTTTAATAATGTATATTAAAGGAGAAATCAATAATATGAAACAATATTCGTACAATATATACTATTACAGAATCTGGTGTGAAACAACCACACGACTTCCATTACCCACTATCACACGTAATATATACAATTTTTTGGAGATATTACTTGCATTTTTTGAGATTTTCGAGTAAGAGAAACTTGATACACGTATAAAGACACATACAACAGAGTTTGCATAGCGAGTTAAAAAAAAAGGGGAAAAAAATAGATAGTTATTTTTTTAAACACGAATTTCCGAGATCTAAAACTGAACTACCTAATCAGGATGACCTTAATATTCCTGTAATAAGCACGTAATACTTGAGAAAGGTTATCTAAATTGGATTAAAGAAAAAATTTTCAAGAATACGTTAGAGCCGTTTTTGAGATACCAACTTTTACCAAATCTTAGCATACTCAATTATTGACCTAAAAACAATAATTACATACAAAAGGATATTTAATAGGAAGTTAACATGGCGAGTTTGAAAAAAATCCGTACAGGCGTTTTTAAAGGAACGCACTTGCGAAGTCTGAAATTGAGCTGTTTATAGAGGACGCCTATTAATTTTCCTGAACTAAGCAACTTTTCAATCGAAAGGGCATCTAATATATTATTTATATAGCAACTTTGAAGAAAATCATTAGAGGTGTTTTTGAATATGGGCTTAGGGTCCCATTTCTGGTTTTCGATGACCCAATTCCGGTTTTTCAATTTTCACGAAAATTTGGAAAATTTATCTGTACACCAGACCTGAATCACTTGTGAAGTTTAGTAGTTCTATTTTTATTAGTTTTGGAGATATGACAGCCAGAAGATTACACACACACGTGCACATATACACACACACTGACCAATTGCCAAAACCTATACAATACTTCCACTACCTACGGTAGTAGGGTAATTGAAGTAAACACATACATCTCGTATTTACTACGATAATATACAGATTTTCGTATTACGTTTTCGATCGCCAAATACAAAAATCGCCAATGACGATAGATATCAAATCTATGCTTTGTTTTCAATTAAAATATTGAAAATTTTAATTAAAAATTTATTTTACCAAAATTTATTATGGCTTCTAGCACTTAGAGAGAGACAGTGTAACTTTTGATTATTGAAAGAAAAAAAAAAAAAAAAAAAAAAAAAAAGCAATCGGCTTTTTAGTTCTAGCGATCGTTCTCTACATATGCATATAAACCTTTCTTTTTTTTTATATTAGTATAGCTATAGAGCATAGGTATATTAAATAGGTTTCCAGTCAACATAATGTAACTCAAATAATTAAATGCTATTTACATTTCAGTAATGGCTGTATGCGCTATGTATATTGAGCTACTTGCCATAACTGTTAGTTGCTAAAAATAGTCGCCAAATAAATTTAAACATCTCAATACGCAAGCGAAGTATGACATCACTGACCGCCCGTGGATGCAAGAAAAAGATTTTCCATGTTAATCGCTCATTGGATTTTTTTTTTTTTTTTTTTTTTTTTTTAATTATTAAAATTCTAGAAGAATTATTTCCCGATTTTAATCCTCATATTTGGGTATAGATATGTATTAGTTATTGTATGCATGCGTTAGATTGAGTTATTTTGCTGTCAAATTGACAAAATTTTAATTTTAAATTTCAAAACTGTCACCCTTGGCGTTTTTGTATTTGGCGATCAAAAACGTAATACGAAAATATACATGCCAGATGTATATTTTCGTAATATGTATTGTACGAAATATTGTTTCATATTATTCGTTATACTCTTAATGTAAGTTTTTAAAATAACCATGATTTTTGAAAGGAATTAAATTATATTCGCCAGATAATTTGGCGATATTTTTTTTTTCTGCCAAGGATGACGGATATCAAATCTATTCCGCTGCAACATATTAGTATATTATATCAGATACTTTATTTAGACATTTGAAAACAAATTTGACTTCAAATTATGATAGAATATTTATCCTTTCCCTTTTAATTAGTTTATTAGTTGGATGTTTATTGTGTAAATATCATCCTTTGAAATGAAATGTTTATGTTTTCAATCGAATATGGAAATTTGCTATTTTTTTTTCTAGAGTTTTGAAATTTAAAATTCCAATTTTATCAATTTTACAACAAAAACAATTTAATCTAACGGATGCACATGATAACTAATACATATCTATATCCAAATATGGGAATTAAAATGGGGAAATAATTTTCCTCGATCTTTATTATTTTTTTACAAAAAATCCAGTTCACTTTTTATATTATTGTTCGCGTGAAAATATATTTTATTATATGTCTAAAAATAAATTAATTCGTAAATCTTTTTGGCAACAATTATAAATTAAAATAAATAATACAACGAGATATATAAAGTAGAGTGATAAATGGTAACCCTTGAGAAGGTCCAAGATGAGTCATGTGACATGCTTTCCTTGCACATGCGTATTCGGTGGTTTCCTTGGTAACAGTTCATTTTCAGTACATTTCTATGGCAACGGTTTCAATGTTTT
The DNA here is from genome assembly GCA_963930645.1 of Salticus scenicus. Classification (NCBI taxonomy): domain Eukaryota; kingdom Metazoa; phylum Arthropoda; class Arachnida; order Araneae; family Salticidae; genus Salticus; species Salticus scenicus. The sequence continues at coordinate 186,704,948 of OZ005649.1, forward strand.
TGTTTACTTTACGTAGTTTAATATTCTTTTGTTCTAAACCATTTTGATTTTGATTTTACTTCTTTTTTATTTCGTGTAGTTGAACTTTAACCGACAAAATGCTTAAAAATAGTTGAAAAATTATTATTTGTTGTTAAATTTAGCTCTTTAAAAGTTTAAATTTTCTTTTATAAACACTTTTAAAGTTTGTTGAGAAACGACGAAAAGAAAGGTATTTTATTATTTATTAAAATGTGAAATATGTGTAAAATTATTTTAAAAGCAATTTATTTCGGTCATAGGACTGTCATGTTACCTAATAATAATGATAATTTGTTGAACTTGATATTTTAAATGCCAAAATAGCGATAAAGGGCCAAACACAGCAATCTATTCAAGCATGTCACGTGATTCATCTTGAACCACGGAAAGCTAATCCTTCATCCATTGAATCAGCACTCTAATTTATATATCTCGTTGAAATAATATTATAAAATAGAATTTCTTATTTTATTTTATTTTATTTATTTATTTATTTTTAAATTCCAATTTCGTTTTTAACACATCAGTTTAAACCAACGAGATATATAAAGTAGAGTGATAAATGGTAACCCTTGGGAAGGTCCAAGATGAGTCATGTGACATGCTCTCCTTGCACCTGCGTATTCGGTGGTTCCCTTGGTAACAGCTTATTTTCAGTAAATTTCTATGGCAACGGTTTGGAGATCGTGCTAATGTTTTTGTTTACTTACGTAGTTTAATATTCTTTTGTTCTAAATCATTTTGATTTTGATTTTACTTCTCTTTTATTTTGTGTAGTTGAACTTTAACCGACAAAATGCTTAAAAATAGTTGAAAAATTATTATTTGTTGTTAAATTTAGCTCTTTAAAAGTTTAAATTTTCTTTTATAAACACTTTTAAACTTTGTTGGGAAACGATGAAAAAAAAAGGTATTTTATTATTTATTAAAATGTGAAATATGTGTAAAATTATTTTAAAAACAATTTATTTCGATCATAGGACTGTCATGTTACCTAATAATAATGATAATTTGTCGAACTGATATTTTAAATGCCAAAATAGCGATAAAGGGCCAAATACAGCAACCTATTCGAGCATGTCACGTGATTCATCTTGAACCACGGAAAGTTAATCCTTCATCCATTGAATCAGCACTCTAATTTATATATTTCGTTGGTTTAAACCACGGAGTAATAAGGACTCCGTGGTTTAAACATTGATGCTTAGATATTATATCATATCATATCAAATTAAATTATTAGAAAAATAAACACTTTTAATTCTATAATGACGTCAGATTTAACGTGTAAGTTTAACAATTAAAAAAGCTTTATATGAATTCCAATTTAATGCACGTGCAAATATATTTCTTTTCTTTTCACGTCAAGATATTTTAAAAACGAAATGAATATGTAAATGTTTCTTTTATGTTGGCAGCAGCTAATTTTTTTAATATTTCATTATTTCCATTTCTATTACGGCTTCTATGGGGATTTTAATTAAAATGCTCAGATTTTAAACTAAAATTTATTTTATCAAAATTAAATATAGCCTATAACAATATGGCATACTGTAGCTTTCGGTCAGTGAAAGAAGTTTTTAAATCGGTTCAGTAGTTTCAGAGATTACCCTCCACAAACAAACAATTTTTTGCGCTTTATATAATGATATAGATGAGGAAAATAAATAAGAAAGATTAGAAAATAAATTAGAAATATCAGTCGCATCGTTACAAATAAGATAGCAAATGAAAGGGAAAATTTTTGTAAATCCGATGCATTAAACAGCTTATCAATCGGATGATTAGTTTTTTCTTAATTAATTAAAATGTGAAAATAATAAGTCATTTAAATTTTAAAATTTTATCCATAATTTAATTGTTGCCAATTTTTTTTTCGACAAAATAATAATAATTAAAAAAAAAAAAAAAAAAAAAAAAAAAAAAAAAAAAAAATAACGTACATTTATTGAAAATGAGGAAAATAAGTCATAAAGATAAGAAAATAAATTAGAAATATCAGTCGCATCGTTACAAATAAGATAGCAAATGAAAGGGAAAATTTTTGGAAATCCGATGCATTAAACAGCTTATCAATCGGACAATTAGATTTTTTAAAATTAACTAAAGTATGAATTTTAGGTGGCAACAGCAGAAGATTGTATGGAAACCGTTAGGAGAAAAAAAATGAAAAATCTGCTTCACAATAAGTCACATCTTATACTATTAAGTGAGCAATATGTGTATATTTCACTGATCTCAAAAACGGTAGCTCGGACAGTCACGAGATTTAACACAAAGGTGCCCCCCGAAGGGTCATTGTGCACATCGAAGTCAGATTTTCGAATTTTTGATTAGTTTTTTCTTAATTAATTAAAATGTAAAAATAATAACCTTCTAATTTCTGATAAAAAAGCCATTTAAATTTTAACATTTTTTTTCTTTTAAATTTTCTCTCACGAACACAAAAATATAATATACAGCCTGTACCGCACAAGACCAACTTGCATTTCAAATTTCATCAATTATTTTGGTTAATAAACAAAAGTTATTATTATTTTTATTTTTTCAAATTAAGTTTTATTCTATCTTCGAAAAGAATTATGTGATCATAGATATAATAATATATATAGATCTATCATCCCCATATTATCGTGCAAAGATTTTTGATGCCGAAAAAAAAGCTTTGGAATCAGCCATTAAGTGGTATTGAAGGAAAAAAGGAAAAAAAGAAGAATGAATTTGAAACTATATCTGGAGCTTTTCATTCACCTTTAGTAAATAAATTATTCATGAATTTTATTTACTAAAACATTCGTGTGTATTCCCGTGTGTATTCACTCAGGGAAAGACTGCCATATTTTGGTAGAATCGCCGTCTTTTCCCGACTGAACAGGAATCACTTTTTTCTCCCCAATGATCAATCTATATATTATTACTATATCTATGTATGTGATACGATACATTAATAATTTGGGTTTTAAAAATTTTTTAAATAGATTATTTAAACTCTATGAACCATATTTTTATTTTATCAGTTTCATTAACAGATCGTGCTGGGCGATTTTTTAAATTTTGGTGTTGAAGTACACCGAACGTTTTTCGACAAGAAATTTAATATAGCAACAGCCATTTTAATCTAAGTAGCGCATCGAATATATAAAAACATAAATGATTTATTTTTACACAAAATTTACAGAACAAATGCAGTTTTAAAGATAGGAAATTTATTTCAACAAGCACTATTTTAAACCTAAAAACCATTAAAAATATAAGCAGAATATAAAGGATTCTTATGTATAAACAAAAAAGTGTCTGGTAAAATTATTAGCAAAATAGTCTTCCCCTTTTCATACAAAAAAAAAAAAAAAAAAAAAAAAAAATCCATCGCTAATATGGCGACAAAAATTCAAAAGCCGCTAGTGGAGCAACATAATAAAGTTGTGCAACGCGATACTGTTTACCTATTTATTTATTTTTTTATATAATAATCATTATGCTAATTTATCATACAAATAAATGAGCCTCTGTGTGTTACTGCACTTGCACGCTGTCGAACAGAAATATTTGAAAAATTCAAATTAATATTTAAATAAATAAATAAACTAGTTGGCATAGGTGGACTCTGCTCAGTTCTCCATCATATTTATGTTCTCATAAATTTCTAGTTTGAGAGATATAATCATGTTAAAAGAAATTAATTTGACAAAAGCTTGATACAGTGACAGAATGAAAACCTCGCCTAATAGGCTATCTACCGTTCACTTCGATATATTTATCTTATTCTAATCTATAAATTTATTTTATCAGGGTCAATTCCGTTGTTTAGTTTTCATGCTACTATTTCCAATGCAATAATCCTCAAAAATCATATTTATATGAAAAATTTGCAATTTCGCTATGTTGGTAAAATCGTAAATTACGAATAATTTACGAAATTTTCCTATTAGAATATTTGTATTCAATCATGTTCAAACAAATATCATAAATGTAATTTTGAAGTTGTTTCATGTATTTATGAGCCTCAAAATAAAAGTTTATGCTCAATTTTACCTTATTCTGGCATGTTAAGTAAATCGTAAATTCCAAATAACTTACGAATTTTTTTAAATTGGAAAAATCATAGTCTATGATATTCATGCCAGTATACTAAATAAAATTTCGAAAGTGGTTTGACATCTTTACGATGAAACTATCCCTCAACATTGACGTTTATGTGAAATTTTGCTCTATGTTGGCATGTTAAGAAATTCGTAAATTTCCAATAACTTACGAAATTTTTATATTGGAAAATTCACAGTCATTAATATTCATACCAGTGTCCTAAGTAATATTTCAAAAGTAGTCTGACATCTTAACGATGAAAATATCTCTAAAAATTGACGTTTATGTGAAATTTTGCCCTATACTGCCATGTTAAGAAATTCGTAAATTTCCAATAACTTGCGAATTTTTCAAAGTAGCACATTTATAGTTAGTGATGTTCCTTCCGGCATCAAAACTGATATTTTAAAACTGGTCTGACATTTTTACAGTAAAAAGTTTTCATTTAATGCACGTTTAAGTGAATTTTTGTCCTATTCTCCCATGTTAAGAAAATCGTAAATTTCTAATAACTTACGAAGTTTTTAAATTCGAATGTTGCAAATAAATAGGGTTCTTGCCAGTGTCGAAAGTAATATTTTAAAACTGATCTGACTTCTCTGCGACAATGTGTTCTTGAGATATCGTGTACACAGACTAACAAACTAACGGACTTACACACTAACAGACTAACAGACTAACAGACACCCTACAGACAGACACCATAGAAATTTTGTCATTTTCGGATTCCTCACACCTGAAAACGTGTAAAAAAGTAAAAAAAACCGAGGTCGGAAATTTTCACGATTACCTAAGTTCCCCATACCTATAGTATGATGGGGAACTAAAATATGTTTAATGGAAAATATATATAACCATAAAAAGATTAGTTGTCTAAAATATGGCAGAAATAGCGCTCATAGCATATTGTTACAAGGTATTAAGTCTTATTGTTACAATGGATTAAGTCTAAAATGGTGACAAAAATTCAAAAGCCGCCAAAGAGAACTATATTAAGGCTGTACTATCAGGTTTACAACCCATGAATTATATATAAACACAAAAAATTAATTGTCTCATGCGACAGACGTAGCCGGTCACAGCATATTGTAATATTTGGTAATATTTGTAATATTTGTAATATTATTAATACATTCATTTGAAGGAGAGTTTTTTTTTTTTTTTATTTGTTATATTTATAGCAAACAAAATTGTAATGCAGTAGAAAAAATTAATTATAATAAGTTTTAAATTTAAAAACGTATTTATAACAGTTATGTTTAATTTTTTATAGTAGAACAACTTCTTATTTTTCATTTTTTAATTAATTCCTTTAAAAGAAAAAACTTTTATTAATTATTTTTTTTATTTACAGTATTTATCGGGGAAAATGTTAGTATATACATAGTAAAAAGGATTAAATTGATTAAAATTAATTTGTTTATATATATATATATTAATCTACTTTTAATTTAATTTAATTTTATTACATTGGTTGGAATCAAATCGTAATATAGTGTAAATAGCATGGGCGAAATGCATGGTTCAAAACTAAAATATTTAATAGATGCTGAGATACAGTCATCTTTAAAATCGTAGTTCTTAAATAGTAGCAGATCCCCCCTGTCGTCGATAAATATCCAGATTGAAGTGTCCGGGAAAGATCGTTTTGCAGGCATGGGAAACCTAGACCTGATGCAGTGCGGGCGGGAAAAAAGCTGCCGTAGACAGCGGGTATCCGAAGCGAGGTTTGAAGCAATTTTAGTTACTTTTTTTTAGTTTTTGTCTATATTGTGTTGTAAAAACATAAATATTAATTCAATTCTTTCGGAAATTCATTTAAATATAGTGACCAGCGAAGCGGGCGTAGCCTGCTAGTAATAATAATAATAAAAACTATTAAAAAAGTAAAATAAAATAACCCTTTTTAAACTAAAAGAACAAAGTCTCCTCAATAAAAGTATAAAATTAGCGTTTTCAGTTTATGAAATTAAAAATTAGTCAATAATTAAACAACATAATTTTAACACATCTTTTTTAAGAAAAAGGATAAATCAGTAATGAATAAGCAGTCTACATGTTAATTACAGTTAAACTTCTGATATAAATGGAGCACTATTATTAGCCGAGAGGTTTAACTATCGGAGCTCGTAAACAGGAGGTTCTGGGTTGATCCCAATTCGCATACGTCATCTAGCTATTTGAAATTTTCTGTATTTTTCTCCGAGTTCCACAAGAATACGGTCTAAGCCCCCTTAAAATGACATCTATATAGAGCACATGGCTGAGACTTGGGACTCCCATGTAGTCAATAGTATGCTTTAACACAAACCCTACCACAGATGCTAATATAATCGGCCACGAGATGCTAAATCAAGCGGGCCCATTGCAGCCAATATTGGTGTTTACATGTTTCAGGAATGTATTCAAAATATAACAAAAAGATAGTTCAAAAAATGTTTGCGTACAGGGACACCCGAAAGCATTTCAAAGCATTGTGTTCGATGAGAGGAATTTCTATAAACCATATTTTCATACCTTTACTGTACACATATCTGAATGAAATTGAAACATGTTATTCAAGTTCACTATTGGATGTTTCCTGTATAAAATGGAGGAAATACCACCGTCGGTTCATGTACAGGGACACTCAAAAGTATTCCAAAGCATTGCGTTCTATGAGAGATATTTCTATAAACCAAATTTTAAAAACTTTACTTTCCACGAAGTTTTTGGAAATTGAAATATGTTATTTATATGTAAAAGAATGCTTTGCCCAGAATATAGCATGATTTGCATTAGATTTACAGGGTGGCACAAAAATATCCAGTTACATTAAGAGCTATTAATACAAAATTGCTAGAATTGTACTTTCGTTTATGTTAAGCGTTTTTAACACTTTCTAACATTTTTTAAGGGTGAATATGATTTCAGTTTTGTGTATCTGTCTATCCGTCTGTCTGTCTGCCTGTCTGTCTGTCCGAGCTCTAACACCCGTAAATATTTATGGAATTTCTTGAAATTGATATATGTTTTTCAAGTTCACTATCGGACGTTCCCTATTAAAAATGGAATTTATACCTCTACTGGTTTGTGTACAGGGACACCCGAAAGTATTTCAAGCATTGTGTTCTATGAGAGGTATTTCAATAAACCATATTTTCATACCTTTACTGTAGACATATCTGAATGAAATTGAAATATGTTATTCAAGTTCACTATTGGATATTTTCTGTATAAAATTGAGGAAATACCACCATCGGTTTATGTACAGGGACACTCAAAGGTATTCCAAAGCATTGCGTTCAATGAGAGATATTTCTATAAATCAAATTTTAATAACTTTACTTTCCACGAAGTTTTTGGAAATTGAAATATGTTATTTATAGGCACAAAAGAATGCTTTGGACAGAATATAGCATGGTTAGCATTAAATTTACAGGGTGGCACAAAAATATCCAGTTACATTAAGAGCTATTAATAATAAAATGCTAGCAGTTTATCTTCGTTTACCTTAAGCGTTTTTAACACTTTCTAACATTTTTTAAGTGTGAATATGATTTCAGTTTTGTGTATCTACCTGTCTGCCTGTCAGTCTGCCCGAGCTCTAACTCCCGTAAATATTTATGGAATTTCTTGAAACTGATATATGTTACTGATGTTCACTATCGGATGTTCCCTATTGAAAATGGAGCTTATACCTTTACTGGTTTGTGTACAGGGACACCCGGAAGTATTTCAAAGCATTGTGTTCTATGAGAGGTATTTCTATTGGTTTTACTGTAGACATATCTCAATTAAATTGAAATATGTTATTCAAGTTCACTATTGGATGTTTCCTGTATAAAATGGAGGAAATATCACCACCGATTTACGTACAGGGACACTTAAAAGTATTCCATAGCTTTGCGTTCTATGAGAGATATTTCTATAAATCAAATTTTAATAACTTTACTTTCCACGAAGTTTTAGGAAATATTATATATGCACAAGTTATTTATATGCACAAAAAATGCTTTGCATTGAATATAGCATGATTAGCATTACGTTTATAGGGTGGTACAAAAATATCCATTTATATTAAGAGCTATTAAAAAAAAATTGCTAGAAATTTACTTTCGTTTACATTTAGCGTTTTTAACACTTTCTAACATTTTTAAGTGTGAATATGATTTCAGTTTGTGTATCTGTTTGTCTGCCCGCGCTCTAACTCCTGTAAATACTTATAGAATTTCTCGAAACTGATATATTTTATTGAAGTTCACTATCGGATGTTCCATATTGAAAATGGAGTGAATATCGCTTCTAGTTTGTGTACAGGGACACCCAAAAGCATTCGAAAGCATTGTGTTCTATGAGTGTTATTTTTATAAATAATTTCTCTATAGTATGTTCCCCATTTAAAATGACATTATTAGGTCCTGTATAACTATTTTGTTAGCAGGACAAAAAAAAAAAAAAAAAAAAAAAAAAAAAAGAAAAGAAAAGAAAAAAAAGGCACTGCATTACGTTTTAGGACAGAATTTTTTGAAAGTTATATTTAAATTCTTACTACTGTAAAAATCATAAAAATATTGAAATGTATTGTTAATATTCTAAAAGAATGTTTTGTATAGAATATGATATGATTAACTCTCTTATTTACAGGGCTACGCTAAAATATTCAGAGAGATCAAAAGCTGCAATTATAATCTAATGACTGCATTTGCTTTTGCGTTAAGCTTTAACTCTTTCCAAAATGCCTAAGAGTAATTTTTAGACCAATTAGACTATCTGTACATTTTTCAGTCCTTCTGTCTGTTGTGTGATAACGTAGGCAAATAATATCAAAAGTTATTCTACACAACAATTACGTACAGTTGGAAAGTGTTACTAATCAATGCCTACTGCATGATTTTTCTTTATTGTTTTCCCCTTTAATTAACTTTTACACCATTTAATTACAGATCTATTTTAAATAAATATATCAAGTGTGTTAATGTTATATTTTACTTTCTTTCTTCGTTTTTTAAGGAGAAAAATATTTATGCTGCTCATCAAAAACATCTTCTGAATAAAAATTCTAGCATTTATTAAAAATGTAATATGCGTCATATTTTATATTTGTTTCTAATTTAAGCAAATTCTTCAGAAAAACATAAAAGTACAGTTACTGTCAGACTTCAGACTGTTTTTGTCACTATATGTGCATATATAAAGAGTTTATATTTATTTATTTATTTATTTATTTATTTTTACTAATTTTTTTTTTTTTTTTTTTTTTTTTTTTAAGTATGATAAATGAAAAATAAATCTCTTTTGAAAGTTCCATGTTTTTTGCATATGTGTACACGAAATATGCTAATTTTGCACAAACATACTTTATATTCACTTTAGAAGGTTCATATACAAATATTACTTAAGTTATGTTCATCTGACATTTGTATTAACATTAAATTATAAATTCAGTTTTGTTATTTTCATTAATATGCTTGTCAAAATTTTTTGAATATCGTTAGAGATTTTTATTATATGTATTATATCTCTGTGTGTATAGAAAATCTTACTTTAAGAAATATTTTTCATTACAAAACAGACAAAAATATTTTTTTCCATTCACATTGTACACCTATTTAATTTAATATTAAATATTATTTTAGAAAAGTAGAAAAGTAGTTTTTATAGCTATTTCATTGCTATATAATTTGTATTTTATTCGAATTTTATGTTAACTATCTTTTTCGAATGTTATTTTGTGCAAATATTTAAGGAACAAGGATTTACCCGCAATTTATATATTATTTTAATCTAATTTTTTACATTATATAATACACACACACCCACACACATATATATATATATATTATTCTCAATTTATACATGAATTTAATTTAATCTCATGTTTAACTGTTAACTGCATCAGTTCACACATCTACTTGTGCTCCATGCTTGGGATTTTCTAAGCACTGTATTAATTTTAAATTTTCTTATTTTTTCCTCTATTCCATTTCTTTCTTTTTTTTTAAATGTTATTGTCATGGTTCTTATGATTTAGGACTCTAATCATACAAAACATAATTTGATTGCCCAATTCCTTCAATGCTTTTAATGAATGAGGAATTCAACATGTTTTCATTCTTTTGATTTGCTTATTGATCTTTGATTCTTTGCATCTTATTTTGATATTTTGATATTTTTCATTCTGCTCATTGATTACATTGAGTTTGACCCATCTCTATATGTTAACTTTGGTCATTTTCTATAAGTTTTAATATATGTATATATTCTTGTACTTATTGTAAACATGTAAATTCATTTAAAGGGGACTTGATTCTTTTGATGGAACTGCTTAAATAGGTCTCATATAAAATCTTATATTTCCATTTAATATTTATAAATTGAACTATAATAGAATGTTCAATAAAATATATAATTAGGTAACAGTTCGTATGGTTTTTGAATATAATTTTACAGATTTGGAACCTTTAAATTTAGTTTTCTCAGTTTACATTTTTTTCAGGAATTCGTAAACTTCTACAGATATTAAGGAAGGTATTGAATAAAATTTTTGGACGTTAAAAAATACCTACTTAAAAGAATTAGGGATAGGTTTTGAAGTTTATTAACCCCTTAACGGTCGCATATTTTTCAAAGACACGACCATAAAGCCCACATTTTTGTGTAATAATAATTAAAAAAAAAAAAAAAAAAAAAAAAGATTGAAAATGAATATATGAATAATATATAAATTTATTCTGTACATATTTTCTAATACATTGTATATAGTTTGGTACTGGCTGGTGCTTTCCTGTACCCTAAAATGTTAAAGGAATAATACACGTGGGGCGTGGTCACTGCCCGTGAATATCACAGGAGCGAGAAGGAAGGGGTTAATTAGTTTTTTAGAAAAATAAATAAATAAATAGAAAGTGCATGTCTATGTAAAAATTTGTAAGAAAAATAAAAATAAAAAATAAAAGCATGATTTTTGTTATTTTTTTATTTTTAATAATTCTTCTTTTAAAGTTACTGCAAAATCACCCCTAATAGATTTAGGTAGGTTCGATTAGACATTCCAACAAAATATTGAGTCTCTTCTTAAATATTTGCAGAAGTTTAAGCATTTTAAAGATCACGAATTCACTAAACAATGCAAACTGGGTAAATGTAATTTAAAGATTTCAAATCTATAAAAAATGTATCGAAAAGCATCAGAAATGTTGCCTGAATATATATTTTATTGAAAAAATCTAATATCGTCCAATTTATAAGTATTAAATGGAAATATAAGCATTTATATGAAACCTTCTTCAGTAGTGCCACAAACGCGGTAATTCCCATTAATATTGCTAAACATATTAGTTTTGGTGGTGCAGGGAATATTCAATGTAATTTTATATGAAACAAAACTAATTACTGGTTACACTGCTCTGAAAAGGAAAAAAAAATCGAGTTCTGATGCCATTTTTTCTGATTCCTATATAAAATGACCTCCTGAATCTGAATATATCTCCCATTTTGCCCAGTCACCCAAAGTTTTTTAGTAATAATACCCCCTCCCACGAAATTTTCCCTGTTCGATAATTTTACAACCATGAATTTAATTTCAAGAATGAAAAAGAATTAATTTAACACCTAAAAACAAAAACATATAAAGTTTAAAAAATAACATTAATAACAGATTAAAAAAATATAAGATATGCAATACATAATTTCAGTGGCAAATCCCCCCCCCCCCAATTTTTTCCTTGTCCCAAATGCCCAAGTTTTAGAATTTTCCATCTCTGTAGCCCCATCAGGAGATATTTAACGGTTAAAATAATCCTCCCTCCGGTCCTAAAAATCAAATTTATAGCCACAAAATCACCGAAAATGATAACAGTAGGAGGATCGTTCCTAAAATACGGTGGGTGATAGGGCAAAATGAGCGTTGTATTCTGATTCAGGAGGTCAATTTACATAATAATATGCTGAAATAGTGTCAGAAGCAAATTCCATGCCGAGCAGTGTTATCAGAGACAAAATCAAATCAAACTGAAATGTAAATAACCGTCCTTGATTCTGGATAGATACGTACTTGAAAATTTTCTGTTTGGTATAAAATTTGAATAAAAATCTTATATTTAAAACAATTTAAAACAATTTAAAAAAGGTAAAATACATTAAAACTTTAAAAACATTAAAACCCGTTTAAAAGATTACCTCGCTAGCGCTTTCGGCTGCATCACGCAGCCTTCTTCTGGCGTTTTCGCTCCCGTGAACTATCGTACACTCGGCCATGTATTCTTCTCTCTTCCTCTCTCTCTAAAATACTGCGCCATCTCGTGTCGATTTCTGATTGGTCGGTGTTGCATGAGCCCTCATTAGCTAAAATTTCGACAGTTTCCCGTTTTGTGGCATAGAAATAATTATTGTAGTTTGCTAGTTTTTTGTAATTTTTAAAATCTATTTCTATTTTTTCTGTTTGGTTTATTTTAGTTAAAGCTGTGGTTGTATGGTTATATTTTATATCATTTTGGTGTTCTTTGATTCGCGTTTTTATTTTTCGTTTTGTCATTCCAATGTAGCAACCGGTTTTTTGGACATCCTTGTTAAAGTTTATTTTATATATACCTGCAGTTTCAGAGAAGTCTATTTTATCTTTATCGTTCCTAATTCTTTGGAAAATATTTTGGTTTGGTTTTATTGGTATATTAATATTTAATTTAGCGGCTTCGTTTTTTATTTTATTAGATGTACCTTTATTGTATGGAATTGGGGGGATGTATTTTTGTTTTGGTTTCTGTGCATTGTCTATGTTATTAAGTTTTTTTTATTCTATTTCTATAAAGTTTGTTTACTAAGTTTTTCTTATAACCTGCGTTTTGAGCTATTTCAGTGATTTTTTGGAGTTCCTGTTTAAGTAAATTTTCATTTGAGCATATGTTTATTGCGCGGTTTATATAATATTGTATTGCTGCTATTTTGTATTTATATGGAGTCTTGCATTTTGCATCTATAATTTCGTTGCTATTACTTTGTTTCCGGTATACGGTAGTTTCGAAGTTTAAGTTTCGAGTTTTTATTATTGTGACATCTAGGAAGTTAATGAGGTTGTTATTTTCTATTTCAAGTGTGAATTTGATGTTTGGGTCAATTTTATTTAATTTTTCTAGTGTGCTTTCTAATGAGGAGTAGTTACTGTTTATTACTGCAAATGTGTCGTCTACATACCTGAACCAATATTTTATTTCTTTGAAATTCGTTAGTATATTTTCGTTTTCAAGTAATCTTAGTTTAAAGTCTGCTACTATGCCTGAGATAGGAGATCCCATTGGGACGCCTTGATTCTGTTTATAAAATTTATTGTTGAATCTGAAATAGTTTTCATTTAAAATTAGGTTATTAGCTGCAATTAATGTTTGGCTTATGTCTTTATCTTTATATTTTTGTTTTATTTTTTCATTTATAATTTCATTAATTTCTTTTATATTAATTGATGGGTATAGGTTTATTACATCGAAGCTAACTATAATATCATTAGGTTCTATTTTTACGTCTTTCAGTTTTTTTTATAAAATCTTCAGTTGAGTTTAAATTGGTGTTTGAAGGGGGGAGTATTTCGTTATATATGTTTTTCATGTAATTTTCAAGTTCGTATGATGGGCTTTCTCTTTTATTCACTATGGGTCTGAATTTAGGTGGGTTTTTATGGTCTTTGAATTTTCCAAACATTCTGGCTGTGTTGGGTGCAAAGTTAGTTATTTTTGGTTTATTATTGTTTGGCTATTTTCCTTCCTTTATAATTTTATTTATTTTTTCTATAAGTTTTTTATTGGGATCTTTTTCAATGGGGGTAACTCCTATGTCATTAATTGCATTTTCCATTTTTTCATTATATTCAGTACGATTAAAGATGGTTATTTTATTGGTTTTATCTGTGAGTACACACGCGATGTTATTGTTTTCTTTAAGTGCTTTTAGGGCTTTTCTATCTTCACAGTCGGTACTATTGTGTTTAATTTTTTCAACAATGTTGTTTTGCGCGATATTTCGTATATTATTTTGATGGTTTTTAGGGATGTATTGTAAAGTGGATTCTATTTTTGCTATGGTATCTTTTATATCTATTGGTTCATCTAAAATGTATTTATGTCCTAGTTTTAGTAATTGATCCTGGTGTGTGGTAAGTTTTACATTTGAGAAATTTAAGTATGGGATTTCTATTGTTTTTCTACAGTTTTCTTGTGATTTATTTTTATTTTTAAGCCATGATTTAAGTTTTTTGTTTTGTTTTTTGGTATAAGTTTCGTTTATTTGATTACTATAAATTTCAATTTTTGCTTTTAAGTTGTTAAATTCTTCTTGTTTACAAAGTTCTTTCATTTGTTTTTCTATTATTTCTATTTGGTTTTTTAGTTTGTAGTAGGTTGCTTTTTTATTTTTAATAGCTTTATTAAGGATTTGTCTTTCAACGGGGGTAGGGGGTAAAAATGAGATTTTCGGAGGCGCATAAGGCAAAAACACATTTTTAAGTATAACTCGGCTTTCAGATGGGGAGACTAGACTTGAATACAATGCGATTTTGTAATTTTGGATTTTTTAGGAGGGAGAGGTGGTAAAAAGGATTTTCGGGAGGAAATTTAGCCATGTATGGATTTTCGAGTAATATTCTAGCATTAATAGCTCAAAGATGCTCAAAAAAAATGCCAAACGTGTTCTTGAAGGTATTTGCAAAAGCACATTTTTGATTTTTTCCGATTTTCGATTGTTGGGAGGAATTACGAGGGGGCTAATTCGACCCCCCCCCGCCCTTTTACCGCTAAATTCCTCCGTGGAAATCTATCGGAGCTGAGGTCACAAATTTTAGTGTGTGGCTTATTTACGTGTGTCCAACACCCTTTGTAACGGGATTTTGTGAAAGTCCCTCCTTTTTACTCCTTTGCGGGTGGGGTGGGGAACAAATCACTGATTCAATGACTCAACACAGCCGTGGCGATTCTATAGGAGATAGACTCGCAAATTTTGGTGAGCACGTTGGTTTTAGGACACTGACGCCCATTAAGGCGGGATTTTGGGAAATATCTCCCGCTCCCCCCCTGGGGGGGGAAGAAGTCAAAACCCCCTTATAAGCATAATTCGGCTCCGAATTGCTTCACGGTGAAGAAATTGCAGAGAGAGAGACTAGACTTGAGTGAAAAAAAAAAAAAAACATTTTCTGCGATTTGAGTTTTGGATTTTTAAGGGGCAGGGAGGGGAGAGGTTTAAAAACTATTTTCGGAGGCAAATTTAGTAAATTACGGGTTTTCGAGTAAAACTGTACCAATAACAGCAGAAAGATATAGAAAATCGCCAAGAGTCTTCTTGAAGATATTTCCAAAACCTCATGTTTGGTATTTTGCTATTTTCGATTTTGGGGAGGAATTACAAGGGGGCAAAATCGAGCCCCCCCCCTTTTTATCGCTAAATTCATCTGGGGATATCTATAGGAGCTGAGTTTACAAATTTTAGTGAGTGGCTTACTTACGTGTGTCTAACACCCATTGTAATGGGGTTTTGCGAAAATCCCCCCTCCTTTTCCCCTTGGGGGTGGGGGGGGGCAATATAAACCCGTTTCCAAGTATAACTTTGCTTCAAATTATCTCAGTACGATTAATTTTTACATGTGAGTTGTTTATGCATTTCCAACACGCATTATAAAGGGATCTTACAAAAATTCTCCCTCCCCTCCTTCAAAGTCGGAGAAGGGGGCAAAAAACTCTTTTAAGAGTAACTCTGCTCCAAATTATCTCAGAATAGCGATTTTTTGATATGTCGATTGCTTATGCGTACTCAAGACACACACTAGTAAGGAATTTTGTAAAATTCCACCTTATCCCCTTTTGGGGTAGGGGTGGGGCAAAATCATGTTTCCATGTGTAACTCTGCTCCAAATTATCTTAGACGATTTTTTATGTGCGGGCTGGTTATGCGTTCCCAACACGCACTATAAAGGAATTTTGCATACATTTCCTTTTCCTCCTTTTAAGGGGGTGGGGGTGGGGGGGTCAAAAACACGTTTTAAAGAGTAACTCTGCTCCAAATTATCTCAGGAAAGCGATTTTTTGATAAGTTGTTTGGTTATGCGTACTCAACACGAACAAACTGGAAAGAGATTATTTGGAATTCCGTGGTGAGCCATTGCATGTTTCCATGAGCCAAACAGGTTTCCATGCGTAACTCTGTTCCAAACTATCTTAGAATTGCAAAGTTTTATGCGTGGGCTGCTTATGCGTATTCAACACACACTACAAAGTGATTTCGTGAAACTCCACCTTACCTCCCTTTTGGGGGCGGGGGATGGAAGTATTCATGTGTAACTCTGCAGTAAATTATCTTATGAAGGAGATTTTCGATGTGTGAGTCATTCATATGTATTTAACTCATAATATAAAGATATTTTGCAAAATCTCCCCCTCCTTTCCTTTAAGAGCGGGCCGGAGAGGGGGTTAAAAATCACATTTTAAAACATAACTTTCCTTCAAATTATTTTAGAATCCCGACTTTTTACTTTCCGAACACTATAGTGAGGAAAGTATTGTAATCATGTCAAAAATCCAAATTCGAGATTTTGATGATTCTATACGTTTCGAGGTCCAACGAGTCCGTTTTCACTATTTTTACGATGATGTATGTATGTGTGTGTGTATGTATGTGTGTATGTATGTGTGTATGTATGTGTGTATGTCTGTGAGTGAACACGCTAGCGTCTAAACGCTTTGTTCGAATAAGCTGAAAGTTGGTACGTATATTGTAAGTCACCATAGTACGAACCCTATAGATTTTGGTGAATCTAGCACTTATAGTTTTTTTACAGGGACACAAAGAAAAATTCTTTATCATTATGGCCAAGGGACCAAAATCTTGAAAGTGCGATAGCATCTAAACGCCTTATTCAATTGAGCAAAAACTTTATACACATATTATAGGTCACAGATACTCAATCTGTATAGATTTTGGAGAATCTAGCACTTATAGTTTTTCCACAGGGGCACAAAGAAAAATTCTTTGCCAAATTTTTAAAAGTGTGATAGCGTCTAAACGCCTTATTAATCTCAGCAAAGAATTTGTACACATGTTATAGGTCCCATTTGAACCAACTGTATAGATTTTGGTGAATCTAGCACTTACAGTTTTTTTACAGGGACACAAAGAAAAATTCTTTATCTTTATGGCCTATGAGACCTGCGATAGCATCTAAACGCCTTATTCAATTGAGCTAAAAATTTGTATGAATATTATAAATCACTGTTGCACTAACTATAAGTATTTTGGTGAATCTAGCATTTATAGATTTTTACAGGGACACAGCGAAAAATTCTTTATCATTATGATCTAAGGGCTCAAAGTTCAGTAGCGTTAAATAAAACCTCTTGTGATATATGGAGAAAAATACTCAAACACTCTGTTATGGTTTTCTCTTTTTTGTTTGCTTAGCAACTCCTCTTTCTTTATTTTATCTACAAAACTGTTAGTTACTCAAGGTTCGGAAAGTCGAGTGGAGTCACTCCAGATTTTTTAATATGTGGGTTAGGCATGTGTATGCAACATGCACTATAAAGGTTTTTGTGAAGTGTAGCGAGTGGGAAAACCACAATCGAAGGTATCGAGAACCTTAACTTAGATTTTGACTGATTTCAATGATTTTTATTATTATTATTATTATTAATGATATGGTATTTTGAGACTTCATTTCAATATAATGACCATCGAAGTGGGCAAAGCCTGCTAGTACAATTATAAATGGTAAAAATGCTTACAAAAACTGCTTAAGTATTTAATTTCTAATTAAAACTAATGATATTTAAAGATATAATATTTATTTTGCTTGAAATTTATTGATTTTTTTTTTTTTTTTTAATTGTAAGGAAATTTTTCTTTGGATAATAAATAATAAATTACCAATAATTTTATTTTAAATAATTAGAATATCAATAACCATTAATTTAATAAATCACACAATAATTTTATTATTTAAATTTTAAGACGGATTTTATAATAATTTACTAGCGAGCTTCGCCCGCTAGCGGGTCAGTTTTTTCAAATAAATCACTATGATTAATGAATCACTAACAGTAACTTTTAGTCTTAAGAAAAGAAATTAAAAAAAAAAAAAAAAAATCATTTCTGATGGGGTAAAAAGTCGTTCCGGGTCCCCACTGCCTTCGGCAGTGCAGTCCCCTGCGCGCTGCGCGTGCACAAGTTAAGGGATACACGCGCTGCGCGCGCGTATTCCTTCCCTGACCCTTCGTGTCTCCCCCCCAAAAAAATAATTTCTGATCGGGTAAAAACTCACACCGGGTCCCCACTGCCTTCGGCAGCGAAGACCCATGCGCGCTGCGCGCGCACGTGTGAAGGTATACGTGCGCTGCGCGCAAATATTCCTTCTCAAATCAAATTTTCATTCTTAAGAAAATAAAAGAAAAAAAATCATTTCTCATGGGGTACAAAGTCGACCCGGGTCCTACTGCCTTCGGCAGCGGCTATTGCGATGCAAAAGTAAACCTAATCAGGAGACCTCAAAACGTGTAAATCGGGTGAAATCTCGAATTCCCCTTTCGATAATGTAACCGTACTTTAAAATGTGTATCGAATGACATATTAAAAAAAAATAATAAACATAATTAGAATTTTAAATATTGAAATCTTAAATTATTACAGCGCCATGACACCTCAAAACGTGTAAGTCAGGTGAAATTTCGAATTCCATTATCTACGGTAGTCGGTTAATGGAAGTAAATAGAAAAAGAAATATTTTTACCTTAATGGCATCCACTTTCGACAGATAAAATGTCAGGCGTGTAAAGATAAAATTTAATTTGCAATTATAATGTAAATCTTTTGTTTATTGACCAAAATCGATGAAATTTGAACTGCAAGTTTGTTTTGTCGTGTTAAGATTGTATACTAATTGAAATGTGCGAATTTTGAATAATTGAAGAAAATAGAAAATTGCAATTTTTAATCGCAGTACGAAAACACGTGACCTCATTAAATACCAGATGTGTTTCTTTCCGTTCAAGACTGTAGACTATCGTCTGCAAAGCTAAGATTCTTGTGATTTGTTGCAAAAAATTTTTCTATAGTTTAGTTAATTTTAAAAAATCTAATTGTCCGATCGATAAGCCGTTTAAACCATCGGATTGAGAAAAAAAAGCCATTTCCAATGGTATCTTGTTTGTAACAATACGACTGATATTTCTAATTTATTTTCCACTTTTTCCGTAAAAATGTCGCTTTTTAAGCATTTAATCATGAATTCTGGGTCATTTTTCGGTAGACATGGATCGACATTTTAATTAATATCTCCGCTAATTAGGGTCGCATCGCTTAGCGAATTATTGCGATGTCGAGATGAAGAAATTCCGCGTCTGTCGACACCGGTTTCGAGGCGATGCGACCATTAGCGCCGGAGCTTTAGCGATGACAATGCATTTCTCACAGACAGACAGACAGACAGACAGACAGAAAGACAGACAGACAGATGTGCACAGATTTTAATAATATAAGGAGATATCTTATCATTTAATCTTGGTTTTAAATTAGAATAGAGAACAAAATTTAAAAAAATTAGATTCAATTTTGTACCGTTTTAATTAAGTAATATGTAATCTTAACCTATAATAAAATTTTGCTGACAAGAAAATTATAATTGATTGTTAATAAATACTTTTTGATAATTTAATTGACCACAAAATGTTAAATTATCTTAAAATAATTGTATTTAAAAAATATCATTATTTTGCATATGTATCGTTTTTACATTGTAACTCAACCTCATTAAGGATTTTACTGCAATAAATATGAGGAATAACTTAATTTTTACGAGTTAAAAAATAATAGAATACAACATATTTTCCAATAGAATTTCATTAACATTAATTAGATTTTAATGCAATTATTACGTTCAAAGCGTAACCATTATTAACTTTCAAAAAGTCGAGTAATTTTAGAAATATAATTTAAAACTTTCTTTTTAGAAAGAGCAGATAATTTAATTAATTACTTAGTATAAATTTCATTAAAATTATCAGTTTATCTGTAAATTCAATTAATTTACCACTTAATGGGTTGTCTATAGTTATTGAATGACGTTCAAAACAATATGTTAATTTTGTTTACCTCAATGATTGAATAAAGTGTTTAATAATTTTACAGAAATTTGATCTGAATTAAAATACATAGAAATCTGGGGCTTAATTGAATGTCTTTATTTAACTCAATTAAAAAAATTATGAATTTTTTTTGTTTTTTGTTTTTTATAAACACTGATAATAATTAAATTTCCATACTTATTCATAATTTCTTGTAGAATGAATTTTTAATTTACAAACTTATTTTTCCAAAACAAATAATAAGTATTCATTTTAATTGTAATTTTAAAATTATTATTCATATTCATAGACCGTTACGTGCTACGTTATATTAAATAATAACATTTCATTAATTATTAATTCTATAAATATTTTTAGTTATTCTTAATTGTTTTTACTAACTTCAGTGTTTTAAGTAAATGCTATCAATAATAATATTTTAAGCTATTGTATAAACTGATGTTAAAAAAAAAAAAAAGTGATATGGAAAACATTCAAATTAAAACATTAATAATCCCTTTCTGAAATTTTAGAAATACTTTTAGGCATAGTCAATTCCTTTTACAATAAAACAACTTAACACATATTAGTATTATATTTTTAAATTAGAAATTAAAATGAATTATAAAATAAATTTTACAACAATATTCAGAGTAAATTATTTTATTTTGCCTAATAATAAAATATGTGAGCGAACCTCAAAATTTAGAAAAAAAAGAAAAACAAATTACGCTCATTTTTTTTAAAGCTCATGTACAAATCAGTATTTGTGGTGTCTTGACATTACATACTTTATCCGTTATGTAATAGTGCTAACAAATTACAAATTAAGGATGCTTTAAATAAAGAACATATGTAATACATTTAAAGTATAATTATCTAAAGTGAATGATATTTATTTATCTGTTAAACTTAAATTACAAAAATGCACTCAGAAACACAAACAAGGAAATACATCAATTAATTAGACTAGAATATACACATATAACATATTCGATATGGAATTTTATAATTAAAATGTATTTTAAAGAATAATCGCCTAGAATATAAGTCAATTTTTCAACTTCCACAGCATTATTAAATTAAGTTTGCCTTACTTGAATAATTTTAAATAAAATTATGTGTTATATTACTCTGTGTATTTAATAAAAATTGTCCACTAAAGGTTTTAAATTATAACAGATTTGATAAGTAGTTTCAGTCATAACGACGGAAAATTGATGGAGAATTCAAAATATTTTGTAAAGAATACGAAATGTTAGATAACATATAATATATTTGCTGAACTCTAAAAATAAACTTAATTTGTTAATATTTTATTAAATGCATTGAAAAATATTGTCACCCACAGTGACATATTTGGAATTGCAGTTTCATCTCAATATGGTGCTATGCATGCATAATTTAAAGTATGAAACCATTTTTTGAAATTCTATAAATTATGAAAAAAAGCTAGTAATTTTCAACAGTTGGATAGATGTTAATTTTTACGAAATCTTACATAACCTGATTGATATTTGTGAATGTCTTTGTACCAAACGTCTATGGAACTAGAGTAACTGTACAAATTAAAGACACAAAAACATGGGATTATATGTATTATGTCATAAGAAGTGATATTACGGAGGATGGGTGATGTTGTTTGGCTGGATGGTTGGGCGGTAATGTGAAATTATATAAATAAATAAAAAAAGCAGAGGGCCTGTTACATTTACCTTGTATTAATATGCATTCTTTCCTTTTCCTTTAAATGTTCAATTTCTTCTTTGTTAAGTTGTCAACTATTCTTAAAAATTAGTAATCATACTCTTACACACATCATAATCAATCAATAAATAGCCATGTTGCATTATAGTTTCATTATTCTTTATCAGCTATGAACCACTAAACCTTGAATTATGCTTGTTTTTCTCCATAAACAACTAAACCCCTGAATTATATTGCTTGTTCCATGTGACTTCAAATGTATCATCTTGTGAGTATTGTTTATTTATTATGGTTGTTTTTGTTATATTCTCTGTTATTTTGAACTTAATAGTTTGATTCACTTCAATTATTTTCAAGTACGATGGGGAGCCCGCTAGTGATTTGCTATTATAGCCACTAGTGAATGAAATCGTACATAGGTGCTCTAGGGTAAAAAAGGTCTCCCCTGATAAATTTCATTTTTCACCTTTCTGAGCTTCTCCTACTTGAAAAATATTCATTCTTATTGGTCTATGCGGTTTCAATGATCTTGTATCGGTTCCTTGGCTTTTACTACGTTTAATAATTCATTAATAATAATTCATTATTATATATACATGTGACGAATTTTTTTCTCCATGTCACATAATATCTTTAATGAAGAGAGGCTTTCACTCTTTAACGAGTCCAGGGATTCGAGACATTTGTTTATTGGCACACCTTGAACATCTTACAGGTTATTGTCCAGGATTTAGGTCTGCGCAGGTGGAACCGATTTCGTCGTAGCCGAGGATGAAGGCTGCCGCGATTACATCGCATCACCTACCGACGCTGTTATTTTGACGTGATTTTACTAGGCAAGAGCACAGACGAAAAGAAGCCTCAATCCCCGCGCGTTTTCTCTTAAATATCGACATTTTTGTCGCGAATCCTCACTCCTCCTTCGACTAATTATTTGCTATTAACTTAATGACAGTTTATCCTAGGCCATATTTCCGGTATTAATTAATAAGCATCACTTAACCACAAGAAACTGTAAGTTGCGTTTATTCAGCACATTTTTATCCTAAAATTCGTTCACTTTTATGACTTTTGCGTTATGCTCGTGCATTGTACTAAAACTTACTTTACAGGGGAAACTTTAGAATTAATTTTAAGTTAAAACTTTCTAATGGAATTTTCTTTAAGTTATTACTCACTATTAATTTAAAATAATAAAATAATAATTTAAAATCTTACCTCTCTTTATCCTTTCATATATTATATTTTAGATTTAGTGCATTTTTTCAATGATATTAAACAAACATGATTATGATAGCAAACATTACTATTTCATTGAAATAAAATGTTTATTAATATGAAGTCTAACATTAAGCTATTTATAAATTTTGTAGCATGGTAGAATAATTTAGACTTATTATGAATGTTTTGTTGCGTCAGATTTCTAAATACAACATAAATTTTTCAATATGCATGTGAAAATAATTCCTTTAGCTGGTTAATTTAGCTATGTTATATGACAATATTTTGAACAAATAAACAAATATTTTAGAAATTGTGCATTTGACACAACAGTTTGGGTTCACTTTGTTTGAAGAATATAATAGTTTTGACTTCATTTTAAGGTTACAAAGCAAATAAAATTCAAACATAATTCAGTATCTAACAATTTAGCATATTACATAGCTACCAAATTATCAGTATATATTTGATTTCAGTATTATCGTAAAGATTCTCTTGTTAATAAATATCTTTTGACATCTCTTTTTTTTTTTTTTTTTTTTTTTTTTTTTTACATCCCACTATAAAAACATGTAAATTAAGGAATTAAGGCTGATATTTTAAAAATCTTATTGATTTTTTAATGAAACTAGAAAGTTGCACTATATATCTTTATAATAGGATGCATACCACTGAAATTACACACATACACACGTGTGTGTGTGTGTGTGTGTGCTATATTTAGAATGTGCGACTAATAGCTTATATTACAGCAAAATCGATGATGAATAAAAACTTTAAAATAAAAATAAAAAAGTAATAAAATAAAATAAAATAGTAGCAACAAAAAAAGCATTTGTATTGAATTAATCTTAAATTATCCTATTGCGAAAACATATATGTAGGCACGGCTGCGACGTGAAAATAGAGAACATAAATCAATGAATTACTTTTTTTATGCTACGCTCTTGCTTAAATTTCTAAATGATGAAAGGTTTTGCTTAATCATTGCAGACCAAAACTTTTATTTATTTTTCTGTTTTTTATGTCATTTGAAGAAGCATTAATTTTTAATGAGATACATTTTGCAGAAATATGTATTCACAAAATTAATAAGCTTGTTTAATAAATAACAGTATCCTTTCGTGTTCTAGGAAATGTCTAGATTTGTTTTCAGCTGAAATCTGATTTATAGGCATTGATAATTGCTTTTTAATATAATGGATTTCTCATAAAAAATATACAATCGTAACTTTTATTGTAGCTTCTGCTTTACTTTTGAAAGTTTATATTTTTAAGAGTTTGTAAACAAAAACAAAAAACAAAAACAGACAAATAACAACAAAAGATACTAAATTGAATAAGCTTTTTTAAATTTCTTTTTCTTTTTTCTATTGTTTTCTAAAAACACAAATGAAATATCGTTGAATGATAAATATTGTTAGAATACTTGGTAGGACTATAAAAAGTATAAATGCTTAGTACACCACACTTAATATAAAATATGACTAATTCAAAATTATTAACTGAATTTCTCAGGCTTTCATCTGTATTTTCGAAGATTAGAAGCAAACAGACAGATTAACCTTTAGAGGAAAATTTTTTTTGCGAATTTTAAATCAATTGCCACCAGAATTTACGAGCAATGTTAGTAGTGAAGAAACACATGTATTTCCCACAAAGTTGTAAAAATGAATTTATGTAAAAATTTTTCGGGGGTGAGTTTTTGCATTTGGGAATTAAAATTAGCCCCTGAAAATGTTAAATAAAACGCATGTACGATTTTATTAACTGTCTTGAAAAGTTGAGAAAGATACTGGTGTCACTCTATTTATCTGCGTATATTTGATAATTATTTAAAAATCATGATCTACATATCTTATACTATAATAATGAAAATATAATCAATCTTTAAATCAGTAATTAAATATTTGTATGTTTAAGCATAGATGTGGGTAAAACTTATTTTGCTAAAATATTTTTATTATTTGCAATTAAAAAAAAAGTAAAAATTAATTTTATTTTATGAATAAAATGCATGAATTAAGGTAAGGCGTTAAAAATATTACTTTAATATATATATATATATATATATATATATATATATATATATATATATATATATATATATATATATATATATATATACTTCTATAAATACTCAAACACCAATACACAAATTACTTCTAGTATATTTATTTTTTATAAATATAACATAGCGTAATATATTTATAGTAATAACGCATATTTATTTTCTATAAATACATTACATAAATACATACTAAAACGTATATCATTTTATAGGTTATTTTAAACTACTTAACAACTTTAAAAAGGCGGGTTTCGTGACCAAAATTTTCTTTATTTAATATACTATATAATTTCAACAATATTATTGATAATTAGAAGGCTACAAAAAAAAGTATTTTTCTATAATTCATAATGTCTAGCAAATTTCTTATTATATCATGCACGTTTGTGTTTGCCACCTACCCCAAAATTGACAGCTTTTTATACTTTTGCATTCTTGCTCTTAATATTTCTTCCGATTCTGTTTTATTAAGCCAAAAAATCCAATATCTGAAAACTAAATCTTCAGAAGTTATAAACCTTTTATTATAGATAAAACTATTCGAAAATTACAACTTCCTCGTCTTTTATCGCCTAAATAGATCTGTTATAATATCAGTATTATTTTACAATATTTTCCTAAATCAAGTTATGCCATAGCTAAAGTTCTCAAACAGTATGATTCTGAAATAATTTTTCCGCCTACTAATAATCCAATTCTTTTTCCGTTAAAAGATCCTGCAGATATGCATAGCACATGTAGTATTTATAGTATTTCCTGCCAGTGTGGTTTATCACATATTGGTCAATGTAAACATAGTCTTAAATTCCGCTTAAGAGATTATATCGTTTACGTCAGGAAACGCGAAATCAAGCAATCGACCATTTTATAGCATATTGCGGAGAGAATGTTAAGATTGCATAACTTTAAATTTAATACAGCCAAAATTAAATTGCAGATCCAAGTCTACATTTGAACGCGATTTCTTTGAAGCTTTTAACATTTATAGGAATCTTAACATTAACTATTGTGATTTCGATGTTATATTTTAATCTTAGTCTGTTCTTTTTTAAAAATTCCTACATTTTCTACGACTACCATTTCTATTTGCTAATCCTCATATTCTGCACCTAATTTCCTATTAGATAATCCTTACATTCTGTCTAATTCTATTCACTGATCGTAAAATCCAAATCACTTCCTTATATAAGAACACTTTCGTTTCGTTTTGTTTATGGCATTGTTAACAGTACTCTAAATGTTACCGAAACAGCTGTCTGTTTGTTAATTAATTCCTTTAATATCCAAGTCGTTGTTTATTATTCATGCGCTTATTTATCTAGCATCACTATTCCTGTCACTACTTCAATTCTTATAATAATGAAAAAAAAGAAAGTCTTGAATGACTCCACTCGACTTTCCGAACATTGAGTAATTAACGGTTTTGCAGATAAGGTAAAGTAAGAGGAGTTGTTAAATAAACAAAAGAGAAGATTATAATAGGGTGTTTGGGTTTTTTTCTTTATATAGTACACGATGTTTAATTTAACACTATTTTACAGAACACGTAGATCATAATGATAAAGAATAATTCATTGTGTTCCTGTAAAAACCTACAAATGGTAGATTCACCAAAATGCTTATAGTTAGTGAAACAGTGACTTATAATATTTATAAAATTTTTCAGCTTCATCGGATAAGGCATTTAGACGCTATCGCACTTTAAAATTTGAACCCATATGCCCCAATGATAAAGTGTTTGCATTTTGTCCCTGTAAAAAGAACCAAAAGTGCTAGATTCTCTAAAGTTTGTGTGAGGGTGACGTATAACATGTAAATAAATTTTCAGTTCATTTGAATAAGGCGTTTAGTCGCTGTCATACTTTAAACACTTTGAGTCTATAAGTCTTAATGATGAACAATTTTTATTTGTATCCCTGTAAAATACATTAAGTGCTAGAGTCACCAAAATCTATACAGTTTGTGGGATGGTGACCTATAACTCGTATATAAATTTTCCACTGAAACGGATAAAGCATTTAGATGCTATCGCACTTTAAATAATTTCACCCTTATAGGCCGTCCCTGTAAAACAACTAGAATTGCTAGATTCACAAAAGCCTATACAGATCATGAAACTGTGACCTATAATATGTGTATATATATATATATATATATATATTTTTTTTTTTTTTTTTTTGTTCAATTTAATATAAGACGTTTAGAGGCTATCGCACTTTTTAAAATTTGGTCTCTTAGGCCATAAGGATAAAGAATTTTTCTTTGTGTCCCTGTAAAAAATATATAAGTGCTGGATTCACCAAACTCTATGCAGTGCATGCAACTATTACCTATAATGTGTGTATAAATTATTTTCTCAGTTTTATAAGGCGTTTTGACGCTATCGCACTTTTAAAAATTTGGCCCCATAGGCCAAAATGATAAGGAATTTTTCTTTGTCTCCCTGTAAAAAAACTATAAGTGCTAGATTCACCAAAATCAATAGGGTTCGTGCTGCGGTGATTTACAACATGCGTACCAACTTACAGCTCATCCGAGCAAAGCATTTACACGCTAGCGTGTTCACTCACATACATACACATACACATACATACACACACAATATACATACATATATTGTACACACAATATACATACATATATTGTATGTATGTATACATATATGCATACTCATCGTAAAAATAGTGAAAACGGACTCAGGGGACCTCAAAACGTATAGAAAAGCCAATCCCTCGAATTCGAATTTTTGACATAATTACAATACTTCCTTACATACGTATGCTTGGAAAGTAAACAGATCTGGAGTGACTCCACATGATTTTTCCAAACCTTAAGCAATTAACGGTTGTACAAGTAATTAACGGTTGTACGTTAAATAAACTAAAGAGAAAATTATAATAGGGTATTAGAGTATTTTTAGAGTATTTCTCTATATAGTATGTTGTTTAATTTAACGCTATTGCCGTTCAGGTAATTTGAATCCATAGACCATAAAGATAAAGATTAATTTGTTGTGTACCTGAAAAAACTTATAAAGGCTAGACTCATGATAATGTATACAGTTCGTGTGATGGTGATCTAGAACATGTATATAAATTTTCAACTCAATTGAAAAAGGCGTTTGGACACTATCGTACTCTAAATAATTTTAGCCCATAAGCCACAATGATAAAGAATTTTTCTTTGTGCCACTGTAAAATCATTTAAGTGCTAGATTCTCCAACATTCCTACACATCTTGTGACGGGGATGTATGACAGGCATATACATTTTCAGCTCAATGTGGTAAGGCGTTTAGACGCTATCGCACTTTAAAGAATTTGAGCCTTTAGGTACGATTGATAAGTAATTTTTCGACGTGTCTCTGTAATAGATAAAAAGATTCATCAAAACCTATACAGATTCTGTGACAGTGACTTATAACAAGTGTATAGATTTTCATCACAATCGTTTAAGGCAGGGCAGAAATTTCAACTTAGATTGCCCTCACTGAAAAAAAAAAGTCACTCGCCAAAAAATATGATTAACTTACTCTATTTTTACCATGTTTTTATTAACTTCGATTCTTATTTGTCTGTTTGTTTGTTTGTTTGTATGTATGTATGTTTGTTTGTTTGTCCAGTACAAATCTTGCAATCGATTTTTACCTAACTTCCCGACTAGCTAGATATTTGAAACTTTCAGGACAGCTCAGAACAAGGTGACAATACACTTTTCTAATAATTTTAGTCAACTATTTAAGGTCTTGATGCCTTCGGCAGCGTTTATATGATTCGGCAGAAAATTTATTTAACTAACTTCCCGACTAGCTAGACATTTGAAACTTTCAGAATAGTTCAGAACACGGTGAAAATGCATTTTTTAAATAGTGAAAATGCATTTTTAAAAATATTTTTAACCAACTGCCGCGGATTCATGCTGCCTTCGGCAGCGTTACCAGTACAAAGCTTGCAATCGATTTTTAACTAACTTCCCGAGTAGCTAGACATTTGAAACTTTCAGGATAGCTCAGAACACGGTGACAATACATATATTTGATACTTTTAGTCAACTGTTTTAGGTCCCTACTGCCTCGGCTTCGTTTATATGATTGAACAGAAAATTTATTTAACTAACTTCCCGACTAGCTAGACATTTGAAACTTTCAGATTAGTTCAGAATACGTTGAAAATGCATTTAAAAATATTTTTAAGCAATTACTTCGGGACCCTGCTGCCTTCGGCTGCGTTACCAGTACAAAGCTTGCAATCAAATTTTAACTAACTTCCCGGCTAGATAGCCATTTGAAATTTTTATAATAGCTCAAAATATGATCGCAATGAATTTTTTTAATACTTTTATCAAATTGCTTCGTGTTCCCGCTGCCTTCAGTAGCGTTTATATGATTCAACAGAAAATTTAAAAACGTGGTATATAAAAAGTTCTTTTTATCGTGTAATTATTTACGTATAAGGTAACCAGAATTTTTTATTGGAAAAAGAGAAGAAATTACGCAATGTTTTTTTAATTTATTTTATAAGAATATAGATGACATTTAATTTTTTTAAAAAGAAGCCAATTTAGAGGGCTCAAATTTGAATGAAAATGATTATAAAAACCAATTCCAAAGATATTTTACACAAGTGGTTCAAACATTTTCATCTCAAATGATGAATTTGGATCAGAACACCTCAATTTAAAATTATAATATACGGATACGAGAGGAAAAATCCCTATTTTTTATAGGTGTCACTGAACAATATGGATATACTTTTTTTCTTTTTGGTACTTTTATGCAGTTACATAAAAAAAGTTGGTAGACATTTTTTTTTGTTAAAATCATAATCCTAACAGAAAAAATGAAATTGGCAAATGAAAAAATAAAATTAATATTAGGCAGATGAAATGTTTTGTTTTAACGAACAGTCATTCTCTATCAACATTATATAAAAATTCTCACAAGTATAACCTAAATTAGTCTTAGTCGTTAATAAGTTTTTAAAGTAGGTATATAAAGGGGATTTTTTTCGCATGCCTGCCTACATTTTGTTCATTGAAGAAAACAGTCGCTTAGTGGGAGCATTTTTGCCAGAAGGACATAGAATGAATTTAACTAACTTTTGCATATTTTGTGAGGTGTGGTAGTGTTATCATTAAGCCCAATTTTCTGCACTAGGGCTCTAGGCCCTTCTATAGTCGTTCGTGGGGTCTTTCTAACAAGTCTTAGCCCATTCTTACGCTAGTTTTGGAGAAAACCACGGAAAACGCCTAACGGCTAAGCCAACGAGCGCGACTATGTATCGAACCCAGCGCCTCACGTATACCAGCTTCGAGGACAGAACCTCTCGGTCACTGGCGAGACTATTTTTATGAGGAATATTATTTATGCAAAAGGGAGAACACACGTCAACCCACCGCTTACCAGCCAAAGTAACACCTTCTTAATGATTTCATGACAATTTCAGTAGTGATTCCCTGTTCTGGATCAAAGAAACGTACAAATATAGGGAATACTTTTATTTATTTATTTGTGATTCGAAGAATCTTAATAGACATAAACCATAATATGCTTTGGCAAGTTTATTAGAAAGTTGTCCTTTTGCGAACCTAACGCAGAAAAACATTAGTGTTCATCGTTCGATACAGACAACAGCCGATTGTGATTCCCAGTTTTGCGAAATTTTTGAAATTAAGGATTAAATCCTTTTCATTTGAAAAAAAGGACAGAGGATGAAAACATAAAAAAGAGGACTTTATAGTCCTATACTGTTTTTTTTTTTAATTTCCAACAGTCAGAGAAATAGGGAATCCCTATTTGTCTGACTGTTGGAAATTTTATATTCAGTCCACATTTTCTTAATTTTTCTACTGTTTACACAGCTAACTTTAATAAATTCCTATTGGCCACTCTCCCCACCTTTCCCGTAATTCTATTGGTTGAACTAAATTCGGCCCCTCTCCTATATATACGAGCATTTCTGCAGATTCAGAATCCTTTTTGCACTGAAGACGGCACGCTTAAAGCTGCTGAAACAGCTGTATGCATTTCCAATACTTTTCTTTGTCGTTCCTGACGGAGTCGTTTATTCGAGTTTTAATATTCCAACGCCAAGTCTCCTGTTATTATATTTTAGCTGGTTTAATAGTCTTTTCAACTGTATAAATGAATTTCAATAGCTGAGTTTCCAGACAGAATTACGAACGGATTTTTAAAACTCGTTGTCGTTGCCAATATGCCCAATTGGCATGTTACCTTCACGTATCAAAATTTAAACTACAAGGACGCTGTTATCTCACCTTTAATGATCAAGTCCCATCTTCATTACTTAATTCTGGTTGTGATTGAAACAAATGGCATTCTTTTACTTTTCTCATTCTAATATAACCCATGATCATCAGCTTTCGGATAAATCCTGTTTTGGGCCATTTGAACAAATTTGGTTATTTTTTTAGAACAAAATAACCATGAAAACATTACAAAAACTCGATTTAGAAGACAATTCTCTCTAGTTTGGTACAAAGCAGCTACGACATCGACATTTCCAACGTTAAAAGTTACTTCAAAGGGACAGTTATCTGTCTTGTTAATCCTACCCTATCTATCCTGTCAATGTAATTCCCGAGGAAGATTTTGCTCCAAGTTCTGTGTCTGAAAACCTTCCTCCAACAAGGAATAGTGCCAAAAATGGAAAATAAATTTCGTCCCTAGAGATATCTTATGAACCATGTTCGTCATAATCCTTGTCCCTCAAGTGCTACTGTCATGAAACCTGCAATGAACTATCGTGCTCTAATTTTGAAAAAAATCCTCTTTCCCAGAGCGTCTCAAAGTAATAGTGAATACACTCAAACTGCACAACAGTGATAAAAATAATAATAAAATCAGTGTGCGAATAATATTGGAAAAGGTCCGCGAGCAAAGAAAAATGATAAAGAAAGTTGGTTCAGCGGTATTTGGAACAGGGAAAATGTTGTGGATATGAAATTATGTGTTGTGAGTTATAATTATGTGCACGAGGAATATGCAAGACTTACCAAGAAAGGTAAGAAAGGTTTCACTCTCCATACATGAGAAGTGAAAATAAATTAAAAACATTTTTGACCGTAAAATGTTTTAAATTGCTTAAAAATTTGCTGAAAATTGCTAAAAATTGAAAAAAATGGCTTGTTTTTTAAATTTTCTTCTGACTTATCATTTCATTAGCTTCTGCGAAATGTAAATTTGGTTTTGTAGTAATTGTTGTGTTTTCATGCGTTAAATATGAATGTCTTTATTATATTTCACCTATGGGCATATTACCTGCATATGGGCATAATACTTTCAACAACTAGTCTTTATATATATATATATATATATATATATATATAAATAATAGATATCGTAATAAGATTAAATCATAAAATTCAGCTATTAATAGAACTAAGACAATAACAGCACACTAAAATATAGAACTGAATTTAACACAGAGGAAAGAATTACACAAAAAGTTGCAATGTAGATTAAGAACCAATGAGTTAGGATAGTAACTTAAAATACTTACACCTACCAGAATGATAATAAAAATGACCATTAAGCTTATGAGAGTGAAAACGATTAATAAATAATAAATCACAGAAATATTTGGATGTAAATGCTTAAACGTAGAAACATACTTTTCAAGGGGTGCATGCTTCATAAAGCTTAAAGAGCCGCAACGATTTCGTACAACGATATTGCTAATCATAGCAATTAATATCGTTTCACACCCCGATCGATGCAGCAAAACCAAAAAGAATTAGAAATAATTGAAATATTAAATTAAAACAAAGATTAAAAAAAGATTAAATTTAATCTTAATGGAAACCAAAGTGAACACATGAATGAAGCAAAGCAACCACATGTATAACAATTAACTCTAACAGGAGAAAAGGATGATGCCAAAACTTAAATTGAAGTAAAATAAAATCTCGACAGATATCGATTAATCGAAGAAACTTCAGAGCATTTTCATTAAAGATAAATTACACAGAGTTAATATTAAATGATAATGTTAAAATAGATTTTATATCTAATTAATTTTAAAACTAGTAGAGTTGAATTAAATCGTACCATATTCATTAATTATATATTATTAAAGTTAAATACAGAAGAATAAAATCATAAGACAGAGTGCAAGCGCCATCTATCGGTGAGCTATAATAACATTAAGTCAGTAAAATTATTTCAGGAGAAGAATCCAATGCAATAAGGGAAATTAAGATGTAGTGACTGAAAGATTAAGGTAATTAGAAGTATTGACTGCAAGATTAAGATAATTTTTAGCGCCATTTAAGTAATTAGAAGAATTGAACTTTTGTGATTAACCCAAAACTAAATAATCTTGAAATCATAGTATTAAATGTTAAGTTTTAATCAGACACAATTACAAGCAATAATGCCAAAGAGTACACATATAAGGATAAGCATTATAGGGCAGTCATTAATAATTAAAATTATAATTTAAAAGATTTTTTTTTTTTTTTCCAAATAATATAAGATCTTATTTTTGTTATGCATATAGATTGATTGTTCAAACTTAACAATGGAAGCCTCAAGTAGCCAGATGTACAAAATTAAATTTAAGGATAAAAGATTTCAAAATACATAGTATCAACCAGAAATATAAGCATGTAACTATGAGTAATCCCTCCCCCCACTTTTTTTTTTTTTTTTTTTTTTTAATTAATTTTATTCAGCAACAAACCCACCCACCCAACCAGCCAAACAACACCACCCTACCTCCTTAATCAAACATCTGCCCACCCATCCACCAGTTTTTTTTTTTTTTTTTTTTTAATTAAACCTTAGTAGTTTTTTTTTTTTTGTGTTAGACAAAGACCCTTTATGATAAACAAGTGAATAAATAAATTTTTTAGGATAACCCATTTTTGTAGCAACATTAATTATGTGAGAGATATTTTTGTTTTTAAACCTAACAGAACAAAGATTATGTATACGAAAGAGGTGATTGAGTAGGATATTTCTGTAAACAGAGATATGAAGACAAGAAGTAAAGTGAGTAAATAAATTTACTTTGAAACTGAAATCTTGTCTTTTGTCATACAGATCAGTATAAATTTGACTACCATCAAGTTTGATTTTTAAATCCAAGAAATTTATACAGTTATTGTTGAGAAGATTATGAGTTAAGGTAAGGTGAGAAGGATATTCAAATTTAAATAAATTAGGGGAAAAATTATTGACATAAAAAATTATAATATCATCAATGTATCGGTAAAAATAGACATTTTTAATACATAATCCCTGTTCATAATGGTAAAGGTATAAGTCAGCTAACATACTCGAGCTACATCCTCCTTGTGGAATACCGACCTTTTGAATATAGATCTTATTACATTGTAGAATGTAATTGTTATGAATAATAAAATTTAAAAGTGTCTTAAATGATGCTGCCGTAAAGCATTTTGGTAAAGAGATTTGACTTTTAAATTTTTCAAAAAGGTTAAAGATGATATGATGAAGATCCGTTAAATTAATATTATTAAACAGGTCAGCAAAATCATAAGTCATGATATCAGTCACATTATTCATAGATAAGACATTGGCTTTAAGTTGATAACTATTTTTAAGGCAAAAGAAGTTTTTTGATCTACTGATTAAGTCATAGATTTGTTTGAGAATATCAAGGAGAATTTTGTTAGCGTTATTGTTGTAAGTATTACACCCTACAGTGACAGTTCTAAACTTAATAGGATTTTTGTGAAATTTAGGGATAAGTACAATATAAGGATATTTAAAATTATTATATGGTAGCTTTAGCAATTTATAAAAGCAGTGAATTTTGCGGTTATTGATTTTAAGATCATGATTTGTAAGATGAAAGTTAGTACTATTAGATATAGATGAACTGAGTAAAGAAAGATAATAATGTTTACATATTATAGCATAATTATTAGGAGATTTATCTACATAAGTAATAACAAAGTTTTGT
Organism: Salticus scenicus; assembly: GCA_963930645.1. Classification (NCBI taxonomy): domain Eukaryota; kingdom Metazoa; phylum Arthropoda; class Arachnida; order Araneae; family Salticidae; genus Salticus; species Salticus scenicus. The sequence continues at coordinate 186,740,070 of OZ005649.1, forward strand.
TGCAATTCTTTGATAGATTTAAAGAGATTTGATTTATTGTAATGTGTGAGATTTGAGTTTTGTTGAATTAATTCATCTTTAAGTTTTGAAATCACTAAAAATTTCCATTGATTGAAATATTCAATAGGTTTATTATAAGAGATGGAGAGTTTATAAATAAACAAATCAATATCATATGAAAACTGTTGTATAATCTGTGAAATATTAGTTTTTGAAGGGAGTCGATATTTAGTACCATATTCCATAAATTTCTTTAAATTAGAGTCATTAATAATATTAAGATCACCAGTGATAATATGTGCATGATCTCTGTCAACATATTTTACATAAGAGGGATGAGCACAACTACAAGTCACATGAGAAGATAAATTAGACTTAGAGACTGAATTATAGTTAAAAAGCAGACGACCAAGCGTAATAGGATATTTAAAGGTACGAGAAATATGAATGTCTTTAATTGGAAACATGCATGTTTTATCATTAAGAATTGATGATATATTAATGCTATTAAATATTTGATTAGAATAATTTAGAATAAGCTGTGAATTAGATTGGATTTTGTGAGGTTTTTTAGAGATATTTAAATTGAAGAGTTTTATTCTGTATAATATTAAATCATAGAAAATATCAGAAAAATGTTGATTATAGGATAGGTTTTTAAATACACTTAAGTAAATGGACAAATACTTTTTTTTGATAGCAAATATAAACTTTCTAATATAAATCCAATCATAATGGCTAAGATAATTTGACTGTAAGGCTAGAATATTCTTAATAATGAGATTTTTTGATATTAAACCATTAGCAGATTTATTTGATTGTTTACCTCTTTTTGAACGAGAAGTTCTTGCAGGTTTAAATCTTTATTATAGTAAATTTAAAATATTTTTTCGAGTACTAAAAAGAAGTCCTTTCTTTTAGAGAAGTTTTTTTTTTTTTTTTTTTTTTTTTTTTTTTTTTTTTTAAATAGACTACTTCTATCACTAAAAAAAATTCTATTCTTAAGGTGGTCATATTGCTTGCACTTACCTTATGGTTTTTCTCAGTAAAATTTACAAAACGAATTTTTTTGTTTACTCAAACTTTATGAAAATTCAGTTCTTTCAATCTATTTCAAATTAAAAACTTGCTCAGTTATTGTGAACATAAATAATGCATTTCAAATTCTCTCTATTTTTCCTGAAGTTTTTTTTTTTTTTTTTTTTTTTTTTTTTTAATGTATCATAATGCAAAACTAAACAATATCAATCGCTTAAATAAACGTTGGTTAAACAAACAATAAATTTTCGTAACTTTAAAATTATTATTCTACTGAGCATGGATTTTGTATTAAAGCTTTACCTATATTTGCATAATCATATTATTTTAAAATTTAGATAAAATTCAGTGTTTGAAATAATTTACTGTAGTGACGGATCAAATACCATAAATTTGCATTTAGATATGTTTGTCAAAACACAATAAAGTCTAAGCTTTCATATTTTATTTTCATGTTTCAAGCTTATTTCATTTGTTGAAAACATTGTTGAATAAATATTTATGAGATTTAGCTATTTCTCTTAAACGTAAAGTGCATTAGCATTTTGGTTTGAAAGGTTTATTTCATCACCTAAAGTAATGTTATTTAATTAATATATAGTTTTATACTTTTTAAAATTATTTTAAGATAAATTTTATATATCGCTAATTAATATTATTTTTCAAGTTCCTCATTTTAAGTGAAATTTCTCGTATGATGTAAAGCTGAAAATTAATTTAATTTGTATTGTTTCTCTCTGGACATTTTTGAAAACAAATTACTGGCGAAATCTGCTGAGATATACTTTTTCTGTGATTTGTTTATGATTACAGTACAGTTTATAAAATGAACGACTTTTTAAATGAGTTTAATGATTTAAAAAAAAAAAAAAAAAAATTCTAAAGTTATTTTTACATTTTTAATATATTTTTTTTTTAAAGGAATTAAATAATGTATAACAAAAATAAATAAAGAAAGAAGGAATAAAAATTTGTCTATCACCTGTAAATCATGTTACCCTTAGTCTTTTATATAAGGCAAGACGTAGATAATACTCGACGATAGCTTCAGGGCCCCAAGCCCAATCCCTTTCTGAGTTTCGACTGCTTTTTCTTGTCTAATTTGACCTTATATTCCTTCCGGTGTTAGTCTTTATTATTATTATTATTATTATTATTTTTTTTTTTCACACACTTGTGATTGTGAGTTTTTTCATTTTTATCCCATGCTATTTTCTATGGATTTTTGGGATTTATTTTCCTGTTTTCTACATTTTAAATTGCGTTGGCTCTCAACCTCGGGTATCATATTAGGAGAAATGTAGCTAACCCTCGTTGATAGCTTTAGCGCCTCGAGCCCAGACCCTTCTCGAGCTTCGACTACATTTTTTAGTCAATTTTCGTCTTATATTTCTTCTGGTGTTAGACTTTCTTTTTTCTCCCACGCACTTGTGATTCTGAGTTTTATCCCTTTTCGTTCCATCCTATTTTCTATGGATTTTTGGACTTTTTTGTTGTTTTTTACATTCTAAAATGCGGTATTCTAAATACAGTCTTTCTATTCATTAACTTATAAAACATTTTCAATAATTTACGCAATTGGACATCCTAAGAATGTTTTTAACTAAATATATATATATTTTTTAATTCCTAGATGTGTGTTTCTGAATTTCTACTATGGAAGCATGTTTCTGTAATGCAAAGGAATGCAATTGTCGTTTGTATTGAAGCTTTGTATCATTTAACCAATCGTGTAAAGTATGTGCCATTTAAAAAAGAAACAGTGTGGATATCATGTAAAATGATTCCACAGTTTATTTGATTCCATGTAATCAAATACTCTATGGAAGACACATGCCGCATAAAGTAAACGCAGTTTTTACACAATGACTCCCGGGTTACACGTTCGTAATCAGATATTATCACTGCTTAAATAATATCTTGTTTTTCCGTTGAAGACAGTATCTTTTTGTAGTCTACGGTTCAAACTTTTTGAGCTCGATGCTAATCCAAATATAGAGCATGTCTTGTAGAAATCCTTACTACAACATTCAATGGCTATAGTTATAACGAATTTCCTTTAGCAATGTGCGTTGTAATAGTAAAAACTTATAAACGTGATTGCGATTAACTTTTTTTACTGAGTCTGGATAATGGATGATTAGCAGTAGACGCTGTGTGTGAGTATCGATTGACCTTGACGGTCTTCTCGGCTATACATGTTTCATGAGTGTCTTGACTCTCTCTGGTGTACATGCCATTCTCATCTCTGTCTCATTCTTTAATCCCAACATCTCTTTACAAAAATTCTAGATCAGCCTACATTCCAGGCTGTTCGGCGAAATGAACTCTTAGATACAATTTTCCCAATAATTCTTTCGAGCTCAAAATCATACATCTGAATGTTATTGCTTGAGTGTGGCGTAATGGATCACAAATGAAAAGTATTTTTGCGCATTAGATTAAAATAAAAAAAATCTGGAGTGACTTCACTCGACTTTCCAAACATTGAGTAATTAACAGTTTTGTAGATAATGTAAAAAAAAAAAAAAGAGGAGTTTTTAAACAAACAAAAGAGAGAAAATCATAATAGTGTTTGAATATTAATCTCCATATATTACACGATGTTTTATTTAACGATACTGCACTTTGAGCCCATAGATCATAATGATAAAGAATTTTTCGTTGTGTCCTTGTAAAAACCTATAAATGCATTCACCAAAACGCTTATAGTTAGTGCAACAGGGATTTATAATATCCATATAAATTTTCAACTCAATTGAATAAGGCGTTTAGATGATATCGCACTTTTAAAAATTTGGTCCCATAGGCTATAATGATAAAGAAATTTTCTTTGTGACCCTGTAAAAAAAAAAAAAAAAAAAAAAAAATCTGTAAGTGCTAAATTCACCAAAATCTATAAAGTTGGTTCAACTGTGACCTATAACATGTGTACAAAATTTTTGCTCAGATTAATAAAGCTTTTAGACGCTATCGCACTTTTAAAAATTTGGCCCCATAAGCCATAATGATAAAGAATTTTTCATGTTGTCCCTGTAAAAAAACTATAAGTGCTAGATTCACGAAAATCAATAGGGTTCGTACTATGATGACTTATAATATACGTACCAACTTTCAGCTTATTCGAACAAAGCGTTTAGACGCTAGCGTTTTCACTCACAGACATACATACACACATACATACACACATACATCATCGTAAAAATAGTGAAAACGGACTCAGGGGACCTCGAAACGTATAGAAACATCAAAATCTCAAATTCGAATTTTTGACATGATTACAATACTTTCCTCACTATAGTGTTCGGAAAGTAAAAATAAAATGTTGTTCAAATACCTATGATATCTTTCTAGACATCATGCAGAATGTGTAGGGAAGGTATTTTACAATAAGGTATATGCATTTTAATTTTAATTTTTTTTTAACGTTTTTATCTCTACTAGTTGTACAATACTGCAAAACGCTCCATCACATTCACGATCCATAATTGCTATACTATATAATTTCCTTAAATAATATCTAAATATGCGAAAACGCATTCACTTACATCCGTATTTTGTATTTTCCTTTTCCAAATTTCGGAGATTTCCTAATTATGAAAACTTTTAGGTTAGTTTTAAGGAAAGGTATGCTAAAAATATCAGTTTTATCTCCGAATCTATCTTGTTGCATATTTATACAAGAAAATGAACTTTTGATAAAAGAATTTTTCAGAGAAATTCAAATTAAATTTGACTAGAGTTTATTTACTATTCCCGTTAGGACAAAAGCCTAGCTATAGAATTCCAAATACTCGAAAAAAAGTAGTTTGTTGAATTTTGTACTCAAAATACTCTAGAGATCTTGATTCCATGAAATATTCTTTTTAAATTTGTTATTTCATCACTATTGTAAAGCAAAGTATGTAAATAATGTTATTGGAAATGAAAACAGGATTCACTTTAGCTTTTACGAAAATAAGAGAACATGATTAAGTATATATACTATGTATATGTTTTCGAAAGTTTAAAGTATTTTAAAATTTAGTTTTTGGAGAGTTCTTTTTCGATAATAAATTGAAACTGAAAGTTTTCGTTAATTATAAATAGGAATACTTTATTCGTTTTCACATTTAAATAAAAAAATTTAAATATTTTTGAAATTCATTTACAATCTTTTTTTTTTTTTTTTACTTTCCGAACACTATAGTGAGGAAAGTATTGTAATTATGTCAAAAATCCGAATTCGAGATTTTGATGTTTCTATACGTTTTGAGGTCCCCTGAGTCCGTTTTCACTATTTTTACGATGATGTATGTATGTGTGTGTGTATGTGTGTATGTGTGTATGTGTGTATGTGTGTATGTCTGTGGGTGAACACGCTAGCGTCTAAACGCTTCGTTCGATTAACCTGAAAGTTGGTACGCATATTGTAAGTCACCATAGTACGAACCCTATAGATTTTGGTGAATCTAGCACTTATAGTTTTTTTACAGGGACACAAAGAAAAATTCTTTATCATTATGGCCTATGGGAGCAAAATCTTAAAAATGCGATAGCATCTAAACGCCTTATTCAATTGAGCAAAAATTTTATACACATATTATAGATCACAAATACTCAATCTGTATAGATTTTGGAGAATCTAGCACTTATAGTTTTTTTACAGGGACACAAAGAAAAATTCTTTATCATTATGCCTATGGGGCCAAATTTTTAAAAATGTGATAGTGTCTAAACGCCTTATTAATCAAAGCAAAAAAATTGTACACATGTTATAGATCACAGTTGAACTAACTGTATAGATTTTGGTGAATCTAGCACTTACAGTTTTTTTACAGGGACACAAAGAAAAATTCTTTATCATTATGGCCTATGGGACTAAATTTTTAAAAGTACGATAGCATCTAAACGCCTTATTGAATTCAGCTGAAAATTTATATGAGTATTATAAATCACTGTTGCACTAACTATAAGCATTTTGGTGAATCTAACATTTATAGGTTTTTACAGGGACACAACGAAAATTTCTTTGTCATTATGATCTATGGGCTCAAAGTTCAGTAGCGTTAAATAAAACAACGTGTAATAGATGGAGAAAAATACTCAAACACTCTATTATGGTTTTCTCTCTTTTGTTTGTTTAACAACTACTCTTTCTTTACTTTATCTACAAAACTGTTAATTACTCAATGTTCGGAAAGTCGAGTGGAGTCACTCCAGATTTTTTTTTTTTTTTTTTTTTTTTTGTGCATATACTTAGCACAGCAAAAATTGTGATGAAAGAAGCTGATAATAGATTGAAATTTAAAAATTCATTTTTTGAAAGGGTGGTTTTTCTCTATAGATTGAAATTTTAAAAAGAGGATTTGACTTCCATGAATTTAATCAATTTAAAATAATGGTTTTATAACGCCTGTGAATTTTAAAATTTAATATTATTTTTCTATTTTGCTATTTTAAATAATGAATAAAAGACTACATTTTTCTATTTTGCAAAAGGTATTCTTAGTCAATAAAAAAAAAAAAAAAAATAAATAAATAAATGAAATAAAATAAATAAAAAATATATTTGAAAATATAATTTTGATATTTGTACGAATAAAATAAACAATTTATAAAGAACGTAAAGGGAGAGAATTTTTTTTTTTTATTTAAGCATTAATTTTTTAACGATACCTAATAAGATTACGTTTTTCTCATTTTATATTCCGTCAACATGTCGTCTATTATGTTCATTATATTATATGGGTACAACTATAGTATTTCCCCTAAGCTGAATTTGGCGATTTTTCTTTGGCGCCGATTTGAACGATAACGATGTCGTTCTGGATTGTTTGCGATATAATATGGCAGCCTACATGCTATTTATTTTGGATTTATGATTTTATGATTTATAATTTAGTCTACGATTTAATCATTTATGCTATATGATTTATGATTTTTAGATTTACGATTTAACCATAATCGCCAAATCTAGCTGAGGGGATATACTATAGTTGTTCCATTATATGTTTACCTAGTGCAAGAATAAACTGCCGATAAATATAAATGGGAATAGTAAATTATATTTATATATGTGTAATAAAAATTAATTTAATCATAATTAAAAAATATGACGATCATTTTGTAATATAAGTAAGATTTGAACGGTTTTGAAAAATTGACAGAAATTCTGGTTTTATTAATGAGGTAAATTTTCAATCGTATTTTATTTGTGAAAAGAAAAAAAGATAACATTTATTAGTCAAACATAAATATAGGACAGTAAATTACATTGAATCACATTTCTCTCTGTCACTCTCTCTTTTTTAAAACATGAAAAAGGAAATGAAAAAAAAAAAAAAAAAAAACTCTTGCAAATATTGCTATCACATTGCAATTTTTTTTCATCAAAGTACTTGAGGTTTTCAAAGATAAGATTTGTTCCTACTTCACAGTGATGTTTTTTGCCTTCCTATGTATCCTCTTGTCTTCACATCAAAGATGTATGTTTTTTTTTTTTTTTTTTTTTTTTTTTCCCTCAAAATTTCTCATATGATTTAAGTTTCAGAACAGTAGCTAGAAAAAAAAAAAAAAAAAAAAAAAAAAAAAGAAAATTTCGATTAGAGGTTCGCGTGAGGGCTTCAGATACGAAATTCCATAAACAATTTTATTTATCTTCAGATTTATTTCGAATTGCTTATCTGACTTAGAAAATTACAAACAAACAAGTGTCGAAAATTCTTATTAGTAATCTTTTGAAATATATGTATTTTGTACTAAAAAATAGATTTTATTTTAAATTTAAAATGAATGTTTTTTTTCACAAAGGCTTTAAACATATTCTACACAAACTTCACTAAAAAAATATTTTGTTAGGATAGTGAAAAACAGTTTATACATTTTAAATTAAGAAATAAATGTTTTAAAATTACAAATATCTGAATTTTAATTTTTTATTAGTTCTTAATTTCTTTATGTTAAAGAAAATATCTTACACATATAAATAATAATTATATGACAATTGGCTAAAAAATGAACTGATTAACATTTGATAAGAATTTTGTGCTTGATAATTTTCGGAGAATATGCTAATTATCTGAATGAAAACGCTATTTCTTTTTTTTTTTACCACTCCAGAATTTATTGGATATTTTACACATTGAAGTGATGAATTTAAAACATAATTTTTAATAATAGTTTGATAAATATAAGCTATTGTGTATTCTAAATGATAAATTCTGATGAATTGAAAATTCCTCCTCAAGCATATCACTTTTGATTTTTAACTTGGATGTTGGAACAAATTTATTAACTACAGTATTCACACATACACCCTCTATTAAAATAAAGTAATTTTCCGATATTGTGACTTAAGTGGGAACAATTGTAATCGTCGCTGTCAACTAACTACATGTCACACTATCTGAAATTTTATAATTTTAAGTTCAAAGTTTTTAATTCATAACTTCATTCGTAAAATTTCTCAAAATTCCACGTATTACAAAGCATGTCCCTTGCAGTCAGCACACGTTGGTATTTATCCCTTTTATGGGGCTCCTGTCACCCTTCAGGAGATAGGTCCATAGACACAGATAATAAAAAGCGGTATTAATAATTTTCAGGATACAGAGGATTAATTCTTAACGTAGGATAAAAACTATTCGAAAAAATCATGTTTTCTTCAGCTCTAAATATCGTATTGATAACTTTAATATTTCACCAATAAAAAACACAAATTACATAAACCTTGTGAGGAATAAGTGGTCTCTATTCCTCAATCTTAAATTAATCTAGCTTAAGTAGTATCTGATAAATACACAAGACTCAAAGTTAAATACAAATAAAGTTATTAGAGTTAAATTCAAGGCGGGTGTTGGGCTAACTCAGAAGTAAATTTTAAATAACTTTAGGGGATAACTTCAATAAATCATTAAATAAACGCAAACTATTCTTACCAATACAGATACTGTCGACGATTACTATCTGCGGATCCACAATGCTCCGCCGGCGAAAGGATTCCCTAAATTCTCCCAACTCTACACTATAGAATATCACCTTCCAAAACGGCTATGGCATCCACCAATCTAAGAACTTAATCACAAAAGATCCCTTAAGAAAACTCTGATCTTCGTCGTCTCTACACCAATCTCCTACTCTCCTTCTTCTACTTTCCACAACGCATCCATATTTATATCTAAGCTTCATACATTCCATTCACTTCAGTTCATTCTAAGACTTCTCCTTATTCACTCGCGCTTCGCAACTTGTGAACTTAGCTGCAGCGCCATGCTGACGGGAACTCTGCTACACACCGATTTTACAACCTTCACAAATTAGAAATACATAAATTAAACAAACCTTATGGAATATTTCCCATAACAAAACAAGAGAAAAAAAGCCCGAGGTTCGTTTAGATTATAAAACAATTTATGTACGTAATCATTATACCATTAAATCATTAATATTCTCCTCCAGTAATGTACCTTCGTAATGAAGCCATTCAAATTTTGCTTTAAATTATAGAGGAAGAAAACTCATAAAAAATTTAATAATCAAAAGAAATATTTTTATTAATGTATAACAAATTTTGTATTCTTACAGCACTGTGTGTTATCTAAAATTGCGAAGTTGTACAAAAAAAAATTTACTTTTGTCCAAGGAGGAAAAAAACGAAAAAATTATATTCACAGCATTACTTAAAAAAAAAAAAAAAAAAAAAAAAAAATCATGAAAAAAAATTGTACAGGGCTTGAATTATTCCTAAATTTTTATATTTGCTTTACTATATTATCACTAGTGTTTCAAGACAGTCACTTTTTTTTAAATACAATTGTATCATTAAAAAGTTCAAGAAAAATTTCTTTTTGAAAATATTGGTAATAATATAGTAAAACACATGTAAAATTTTAGGAAAACTGCAAGTTCAGATTGTTTTGATGCATTTTGTGTATTATCTAAAATGGTAACAAATATAAATAAATGTGTATTTAATTTTTAACTGCTAAGGAATATCAGAAAATTTATTTTTACAACTTTGTTTAAAAACGAAACTTTAAAATGTTGCGTCTTTGTGAATATCACTGCCTTTACATTCATAAGTTTGTTAATTGTATACAAAAAGTGGCCAATTGTTCTCTTTACGTTTAGAATAATTATCTGGCATAAATATTTTTTTAAATATAGGTAAAACATATTTATCTATAAACATCTATTGTTTTCGATTTCTTTACGAAATTTTTTATTTAATTTCTGTACTCATTATCCTTCATTGTGCTTGAATTTAATACTAGATATAAACATTTTTCAATATCATTTTTTTTTTTTCTTTTTTTTTTACTTTTTATTTATATTAAAAAAAAAAGAAAGAAAGAAAATCTTTAGAAGAAAAGTGCATAACTAATAAGTTTGATTTAGTATATTCTTTTTATCCTCATTTTATTCATATTTTTAAAATATAATATATTGTACAGGGTGTCTAAGAATTATCTTTACAACTTTGAAATTTAATAACTTTTGAAATAAAAAAGATATTCACATTCTGTGTTCTGCAGTTATTAGTGCAACTCATAATTTTTTTTTTTTCTGTTTAGATTAGCCAGTTGTAACTGAGCATGTGGACCCCACAGGAGAAAGCACAATGTGTGGCATGGTTCATTGAGAGCAAATCGGACACACAAATTCAACTCAATTGCAGGACCAAATTTGGCAAGGCGCCACCATGCAGACCCACCATCCGTGCATGGCACACCAACTTCATGACCACAGGCTCAGTGTTACATAAGAAAGGAGCAGGACGACCCAGCACAAGTGATGAAACTGTTGAGCGGGTTCGCGAAGCATTCCAGCGCAGTCCCAAAAAATCAGTTCTTATGTAACACTGAGCCTGTGGTCATGAAGTTGTTGTGCCATGTACGGATGGTGGGTCTGGATGGTGGCGTCTTGCCAAATTTGGTCCTGCAATTGAGTTGAACTTGTGTGTCCGATTTGCTCTTAATGAACCATGCCACACATTGTGCTTTCTCCTGTGGGGTCCACATGCTTAGTTACAACTGGCTAACCTAAACCGAAAAAAACTTTATGAGTTGCACTAATAACTGCAGAACACAGAATGTGAATATCCTTTTTATTTCAAAAGTTATTAAATTTCAAAGTTGTAAAGATAATTCTTGGACACCCTGTATATTCAAAGAAAAAACAAACAAAATATTTTAAAAACAATTAAAGAGGAAAATGTCTAACTATACAGCTTTATTAAATATATTATACTTCTTTTTGTTATTTGAAATTATCAAACGGAAAATGTTAAAACATCACTAAATATGGACGTGTTTAATGAATACGTTCTAAATCTAGTGGATCTAAATTTCAAGAGCCTGAACGACCTAATTGAATCACTCATTTCTTAACAGATCACTTTTATTTATTTCATATCGTTTAAAATATATGTGTATATACATATATATATATATATATATATATATATATATATATATATACACTCGAAAAAAATATTCTGGATATATTCACTTTATTGAAAATATTTTTAAAGATACAACAGCCAAATTAAATCTAATAACGCATTCAAAATCGGAAGGGGTGTAAGACTAGGCGACACATTCACCGAAACTGTTCAACGCAGTATGTCAAGATTTTATTAAGAAACTAAGTTCGAAAGAGAAAATTACAAAAATTGGTGAAGAATTTATAAATTATTTGAGATTTGTGTATGACAGTGTACTACTTCCTTCCTCATTTGAGAATCTGCAAGAAATGCTACAAGAATTAATAAAAAAAAGTAAAACCTTTGGATTGAAAATGAACGTCAGTATGACAAAAATTATGTCAAATTCAATTCTCCACTGAAAATCACTATTGATATGGATTATTTAGAAACAGCATGCAGTTATACACATCTGGGCCAAGTCATTACGGCGAACGATAATCTCATGGAAGAAATTAACAACAGAGTTAAATTTGCATGTAGAGCATTCGGAAGAAATAGATATGCATTGGAAAGCTACCCCAATTTGTTTGAATAGAAAAGTTTTTAATCAGTGTATTTTGTCTGTACTAACTTATGCTTCAGAAACTTGAACATCAACATGTAAAACTATAAAAAAGCTTCAGACAGCTCACAAAAGTATGGATAGATGCATGTTACGATTGACCCAAAGAGACAGAAAGCGAAGTCTTCTTTAAAACATAGGCACAGGTCTACAGAACCGTAATGTGAAAAAAATGAATGGTCGTAGAGTGACCTTTCCACACCAGTGTTAATGAAACATGATTCTTTATCGGGAAAGACCATTTCTCCCTCCTTACTTCTGCCCATCTAGTGGCTAAATGTTTAGCGCTCTGTATTTCTCTATTAATCAGATATCAGGTTTAAGATCCGTCTAAAGCATGAATTTTCGTAGAATTTCGGTATACACTTTAAGCTATAGGTTCTGGTGTAATGAGTTTTAATGTGTTAAAAAAAAAAAAAAAAAAAAAAAAAAAAAAAAAAAAAAAGAGTGTAGAGTGAAAATTTTAACCTCACCTAACAACTATCATTTCTTTCTTTCTTCTCTTAAGCGTATTACCATTTTCCTGAGAGCTCTCTACGAGAGTATTCGACGCTTTCCCAAGGAATTGTGTATCCAACTGTTGAATGTCTGTTATTAGATTAAAGCTGATTTTTTACTTTAGGGACTAACACCTGTGGTGGGATGCACTACACTTGTACCTTTCCATGAGATTCGATTGTATTCCCACGATTTTCGGAGAGAGAGAGAGAGAGAGAGCTAGGGGGGGGGGAAAATGATGAAAATTTCTGAAAGGCAAGACTCACAAGATCACTTGGTCCATATATTGAAAAGGAACTTCGATTAAATGATCTTATTACGTCCTTCTCTTATGCATGTGTGCAAGATGTATACGAAAATAAATTATCAGAGTAACAGAAAATAGTTAATTGTTTTGAAAAATCTTGTCTATCAAAAGCATGTTTTGCAAAGAAGGGGGAAATACAAAGGATTATGTTGAACAATATTCAAATATTTTCTTATTTCTTTCAAGACTGAAAAATGTATAGGCGTAAACTAAAATAATTACATTATTATTATTACTATTATTATTATTATTATTATTATTATTACCAGCATATAATATATGAATAGCTGTGAATAATTAGGAGAGCTAGTTATTGAAATTTTTCAAGCGTTATACGTTCTTTTAATCTGTCTATATGTGTATTTATATATCCTTGTAAATCATAGCCTTGTATCAATTCCTTGTAACTCTTAAATACCTGTACATAATTTCCTGTCAAATGTTTACATAACATGTCAGAATTATTTTGTGTAGCATTGTAAACTAATCGCAAATTCTATGCCGACATTTTCCACTGAAGCCATGCTTTTAAACATTCTAATAACATGTGTTTTTCCATTATGTATAATGGAGTGTAATCATGTTAAAATGCACTTATAAGATATAAGATCTGTGGGCCATAATAATTCGAAATTATTTAGTGTGTCCCTGTACACGAGACACAGTTATTATATACACAAATAGAATGCATATAAATAATTCATTTTAACTTATTAATATTTTAACCAAATTATCATCATTTGGATGATTACATAATGTTATCAGAATTCTTTTGCGTGAGCCTGTAAGTAAATTATTTAGTCCATACATACCTTTTTTTCTAAAGAAAACATGTTTTTAAGCATGTTAGTAATATATGTTAATTCCGTTATGTTGAAAGCAATCTAAACGCGTTAAAATGCTTTTCAATAAAAATTTGTCGATTGGCTCTAATATCACGATTTTTTTTTATGTGTTCTTATAAACGAGACATACACTTTATACTCACTAAGAAAAACTATTAAGCTTATTCTATGTACCTTATGTTCAAAATTTGACGTAATTTGCATAAATATATGACATTGTCGGAAAAAGTTTGTAATGTCCTGTACTTATCAAGTATAAGCACCTTTTATTCTACAGAAAAGATGCTTTTAAGAATATCAGTAATATATGTTAATTTCTTTTGTTGAATGCAGTGCAACCATGTTAAAATTCATTTCAAAAAATCTGCCCATAGGCCATAATGATAAGAAATACTTTGGTGTGTCCCTGCACACGAACCGTAAACAACAATCACGCAAAAGCGTACATATATATCTCTTTACGGCGCGTGAACATTTGTACCAATTTGCATGTTATTCGAAGGATTTTTTAGGCCGTGTACTGATTTGCAAGTCGATTGGGTATTATTTGCGGCAGCTATTTCGATACATACACACAAATCAACACATAGACAGGCAGAGCCCAAAACCTTTTTGAGTCTCTATATAAGGCCTTCAATGATATTTTGGCTCAAAGTCTGCTCTATATTAATTTTGTAAATCATTAAAATGCATACTCAATAAAAGCATATAGACAACTTTTAAACCATTTTCAGAGAGAAGCAACTAAGCACAATGAATGTGTTCTATTTTTTTCCATATTTTAACGATTATCCATGTATTTGAAACCTATAAAATTATAAATCGAATGAAAGTAAGAACAACATTTTAAACCCGATTATAAATGAAAGGTACTAATTAATACTATTAAATAAGTTCAATTACTTTTCGTCGTCAAAATCTGATTCATATTCTAAAAATTCACCTATATCATACACTGAATAAAAGCAATCCACCTTTCTAATATATTCAGGAGAGGCATGATTAACGAATTAAACCATTTGGATTTTGATAGGATTACATAATATAGCGATAATACTTCATTCAATGAATACAAATAAATAATAAATGCAGTTATGCATAACTTTATGAATTAATGTATATATAATCTATGAAGCTCTACAAGCACCAATTCATTTTATGAATATGGCAAACATTTAAATGCGAAAACTTTTAATAGAAAAATAAATAAATAAATGACTTTAAGAGAGATTAGTACTTGCTATATGCTTTATGACTTTTTTTTTAATATTCAATATTTTGTAAATAAAAATAAGGATTATATGGGATCCTTTTAAAAAATTATTTAAAATATTTATCGTTGACTATTCGATTTTTATTTTATAAGTACGAAATAGTAATAATAATATTTGCCTCACAATATCCATTTTCTCAATCAGTTCCTAATTTAGTTATATAAAACTACTTCTTTTAGTTATTTATAGGAAAATAAAAGCAAAATAAAAGATTTTTTTTCATTACAATACTTAAAATATTTGAAATTTAAAATATACGTAAAAATACTATTTCAAATAATATTTTTGCAAAAAAAATTTTGAAGCAGTTGATCATTTCAGAAAATTAATATTACTTATTCTTATCGGAATTTATCAATCAATATATTTTTTATGTTGCTCTCATTTAAATATGCTAATCATGCTTTGTGTATTATTTTATAAAAAAGTAACTTATATATAAATATAACGTGTTATAAAAAATAATGTAACTAAGAAATACAGAACATAATATACATATATATACAATTTGTAGTTATCTGTATGTTGCTGCCGATATTTTTTATTTTTCTTTTAGATGATTGAATTACATACAGAGAAAATCTATATGAATATATTTTTGTTTTACGTAAAACTCTAATTATCTTTTATTTATTTATTTTATTTTTAAGTGTAGCGCGTGGTATCCTTTAATAAATAACATAACTTAATGATTTTCTAACATTTTTTATTTTATTTTAATCTAAGGTAGAAATTATACATCTCTTCACGAATAAGTCGATTAAAAGCTACATCTACACTGGAAAAATTCTGGTGTGAAACAACCACACGATTTCCACTACCCACTATTACACATATTATATGCAATTTTTGGAGATAATGTGATCAGAAGGTATAAAAGTGACCTAGAGAAGTAGAAACCTAAATTTTTTCTGGTAAGATAAACTTTATACACATGTAAAGACATATAAAACGAAGCTTTACAACCAGGTTTAAAAAAAAAAAAAAAATGGCAGAATTATTTTTTGAAACGCCAATTTTTGAGATCTACCAAAACTTTTGACCTACCTAAACAGGATAGCTGTTAATTTTCCCTTGATAACTACGTAATGCATAAGAAAGAAATGTATTTATATGACAATTTTCAAGAAAATCGTTAGAGCCGTTTTTGAGATATCAACTTACCAAAACTAAATTATTGACAGGAAAACAATAATTACATACAAAAACATATTTAAAAGTGAGTTAACAGGGCGAGTTTGAAAAAAATCCGTACAACCGTTTATAAAGGAACGCCCTCGCGAGACCTGAAATTGAGTTTCTTTTACAGGACACCTATATATTTTCTGAACTAACCAACTATATCATTCGAAAAGACATCTAATAGAGTGTTTGTAAAGCAAATTTGAAGAAAGTCGTTAGAGCCGTTTTTGAGATACGGACTTATGGTCCCACTTTCAGTTTCCGACGTCCCACTTCCGGTTTTTCAATTTTCACCAAAATTTGGAAATTTCATCTGTACACCAGACTTGTTTAAATTCTAAAGTTTTGTAGTTCTATCTTTATTAGTTTTAGAGATATAATAGCCAGAAGATTCTCCACATACATACACACACATACACACTGACCGATTGCCAAAAACCACTTTTTTGGACTCAGCGGACCTTAAAGCGTGTAACTCAGGTGGAATCTCGATATTGAAATTTCAGACCGAATACAATACTTCCGTTACCTATGGTAATAGGGTAATGAAAATAAAAATGGTAGAGTTATATTTTGAAACACCAATTTTCGGGATCTACCTAAACTTCTGACCTACCTAAACAGGGCAGATGTTAATTGTCATCTAATAACAACGTGATACATAAGAAAGAAATGGATTTATATAACAATTTTCAAGAAAACCGTTAGAGCCGTTTTTGAGATACCAACTTTTACCAAAACTCAATTATTGACAGGAAAAGAAAAATTACATACAAAAGCATATTTAAAAGTGAGTTTATACGGCGAGTTTGAAAAAAAACCGTACAGCTGTTTTTAAAGGAACGCCCTCGCGAGACCTGAAATTGAGTTATTTATACAGGACGCCTATCAATTTTTCTGAACTAACCAACTATGTTTTTCGAAATAACATCTAAAAGAGTGTTTATACTGCAAATTTGAAGAAAATCGTGAAAGCCGTTTTTAAGATACGGACTTATGGTCCCACTTCCGGTTTCCGATGTCCCATTTCCGGTTTTTCAATTTCCCCTAAAATATGGAAATTTGTAGTTCTATCTTTATTAGTTTCCGAGATATAATAGCCAGAAGATTATCCACATACATACACGCATACACACTGACTAATTGCCAAAAACCACATTTTTGGGCTCAGGGGACCTTAAAACGAGTAAAATAGGTAAAATCTCGATATCGAATTTTCAGACCGAATACAATACTTCCATTATACCTACGGTAGTAGGGTAATGAAAGTAAAAATACTTCATGAATTCACTAAACACATGGTGCTAAATTAGGTCATTTTACCAGCAACTAATACTTCTAGAAATTTGTATATGAAATTTATTTTTTTAGTTGTAATTACTGCTAAAGTGGTTAAACTTCGTACCGAATAATAATAATAATAATAATAATAATAATTATAATAATAAAACATTGATTAGAGGTAATTCAGCCAGATTAGTAGGCTAAATAACAGGCTAGAAATAATAAAAGAGTTTACTGTAAAATACACTCTGTCTAATCGATTTCTATGAACGATATACACATATGTCTAGTTATTGCTTTTGCTCTGAATGATGTAAGTTATTGATATTCCGTAAGTTTATTCGTCGGAGAAGAGAAGATACCCAAAAGTCAAAGTTTTCATAGTATCAATACAATATGTTAGGTTAATTTATACGAGTATTTCTGTAAAGCTGTTCCTGTTTAGGTTTTATAAAAGTGGTTAAGGCCATTTATTATTAGCATTTGAATCTTTTATCGGATTAAAAATATATTTTAAGGAAATGGTAATTCTTTCAGAGATGACAACTCACCAAATTAAATTTCTGAATTACCCCAATCCAGGATTTTCTTGAAAAATTCAAAGCTATTTACCCTCTTTCATATTTTTTACTTCTGTTATTTTACAAAGTGTAAGCATGTCTTTATTGTAGACTCAAGTAGGATAACACTAATACTGAACATTTGTACATAAAATTTCATAAGATCTTTTCAAAACAAACATGGGAGGAAACATATATATGGGAACCATAAAAGTATGATAAGTTAAAATGTATTATATATATATATAATGCTTTTTAAAGGAAATACATTCTTTGACAGATGAAATAAACAGTCATATCACAGTATTTTTTATAAAAAAATTAAACAGTTTACAATTACTAGACAAAACATATTATTTATACATTTATATTTCGTCTCATTCTAAAACATCACATTAAATTGCAACTAAATTATACATTTTAATTAGTTTTGATTTTAGGGAAAATCCGAATAAAGTATGGGAATGTGAAAGTATAGACAACCTAAAATTTTAACTGTTTTGAATGTAATTTTAAAAATAAAAATCTGATAAAGTTTTCAAGCAATTTCTCTATAATATCTGATGTATATGAATATTTTTCTGTGATCCGCTAAAACAGCTATCAATTCTAAACATAACGTATTCCATTATGAATCATTTTGTGTACATAAATTATGTGTGTTAATTTTAATTTTGTCTGTGCAGTACGCTTAATGAAACGTGTCTAATAAGCCACAATGTATCGGGATTCCTTTGAAAGTCACTCTAGGAACACAATTAAGAATATTTATATGTTTTGTTCGATAAAATCCACAGTGCACCTGATTAAAATATATATTGGTACATAGTTGTGATATTTATATAGATATATATGTAGTTATTTTTAATTATATCTGGAAGATACAGCATGGATCGACTGACAGATATACGAATAGCAATCATAAGTACATGTCCATATTGTAGAAAAGTGCTAAAAGTGCAAAAGCTAAAGCGTTTCTTTTCTATTATTGTACGAGCCTTATCTATCTTCCAAAGCTATAAGCTTATTCCACCTGGAATAAAATTAATTTATTATTATTATTATTATTATTTGTGATGGATCCTTTTCAATCTACCTTCGAAACAGCTGTAAAGTTCAAATTTTTCTTTTATGTTATGAATTTTTTCATGTTATGCCTATTTTTTAAGGAATTACAAAGTTAAAAGACTTTATTCAAAGAAATTTGACGATATTCTTTAATTTTTCATTTAAATAACTCTTTATTATAGTTATATTATTCACGAGGAATAGGATATTTATAATAAAAAGTCACGAATTGAATATTTTGAGGATTGTGATAAATCATCAAAATTAAATGCAAGCATTTATTCTGCGGAATGTTTTACCATTTTGTTTTCTTTCTCAAAAAATGTTGTAATAACTGCTTCTTCCATCATGGATTTCGAACGATGGTTTGCTATAGAAATGGAAAATATATCAAAGAAATTTATGAAATTTCTTTCCTACTTTTGTTGCAGATCTAAATTCTTTGAAAATTTGTAGACCGTATAAAGTTTATTTCAACATTTTTTAAAAGCAATTTCGCTAGCATATCATTTAGGATACAAAAATTTATTTCAGCATAAAAGCAATTTTACTAGCATATCATTTAGGATATTGATACAAAAATTTATTTGAAAATTAAAAAGTATTTTAAAATATATTAATCTTGAAATGAATTAATTATATCTGCAAAGAAGAAATAAACAAAGCAATTTTATAATGAATTAGAATTTTGTAATTTAAAAATTTTCTCGTATTTAAGGGGGTATTCTGGTCTAGAAGCCTGAATTTTAGGCATTTTTTAAAGTAAGATAAAAAAAAAATGAAAAACATTTTTACTATCCATTTTTTTATATGTTTTTTATTGACATTTTGAGAATGTAAAAAAAAAAACAAATTCGCCGAGATACAGGCCGATGGAGTGGGGGCTTCAAAAAAAAACATGATTTCAACCCTTGTAGTGATCTAAAACAAAAAAATCAAACAAATTCTTCATTAATAAAGATGTCGCTATCGGGTTGACCATTTTCAAAAAAAAAAAAAAAAAAAAAAAAAAAAAAAGACAAAATGGCGTCGACTTGAAAAAAAAAATTTTTTTTACCCGACTTTTTTCGACCTTTTCGAATTTTTTAAAAATATTGAACATCAAATTTTTTTTTAATCCAAGGCAGACGCGATAGAGAGTTGTATAAACAAGATATATACCAAATTTCAAAGCAATCGGTTCAGTAGAAATTGAAATATCATGTCAACCACCTCAAAAAAAGTAGTTTCGAGAAAAACGCGTTTAAAGTTTAGGAAACAATTCTAATGGAATAACTCTGAAAATAATATGTTATACTCACTTTGCATCAATCGGCGATCCCAGATCCATACATTGGGCCTTCCTCCTTCTCATAATTCAGCTCTTGAGAAGTTCTTTTTTTTTTTTTTAATTTCTAGACCAGAATACCCCCTTAAATTAATATGCATATAATTGTGAAAAATCTTCCATATATTAATTTATCATCCATAAATGAATTTTTATCACTAAATTAATAAACATTTATGTGATAAACTTGGATTATATGTTCATATAGGAAGTTTAAAACTTTTTTTTATTAATCTTCGATTTCATATTTAATTTTCTTAACTATCTAAATATAGAAAACACTTAATTAAATGATACTTGTAGTACTTAATTTGTGATGGAAAATAGAATTGGGCGAGTAATTGGAAAAAATAGCGATAGTATGTTATAATTAAATTTTGTAGTGGTTAACTTATAAATAAATTACAATAATTTAAATTAGTGTAAATACATATACTCGACATTGTTATAAAGGAAAGAAATTATATGCAAGTTTAAAATAATGTAAACCAATAACTATTTTTAGACTGTAATCCATTTTGATTCTCTAAAATTAATGAAATAATAGTGATAAATATTTTGTCAACATTTGCTTCGTAGGTATTTTACTAAAAAATATAAAATTAAGTGAACATATAAAAGCAAATTATACAGTAGACTCCCAAACAACTCGATTTGCGTTGTACGGGAGTCTAATGTATTGAAATTTATTATAATCAAACTTATTTCTCACTTTGTATAAGCACATATGTTTTAATCATTTTTCGGCTTCTATCGATGGATGGCCATTAACAAGAAATTTACTGTGTCAATGTTGTTAAGGCTCGAAAGTGTTGGAAAAAACTTTGAATATTTTTCAACTAATACTTCAACAAGATTTTTCAACACTCACATGTGTTGAAAAATATTAGATAGTTAGAAATGGTGAATTTTAAGGTATTACAAAAATCTGCTATATGTCCAGATAAATGTTTCTGGTCATAGAAGTCTCGAAAAAGAAAAATGAAAAAATAAAAATAAAATAAAATAACTGTATCATATAACAAAGCACATAACACATTGACTATTGGACTGTTTTTTCCACTTTCTGTACAGAACGGGGACGTTCCGAGCACTTAAATCTGCACTTGTGCTTTTTCAAAATGTTTCTCACATTAAATGTTCCTTCATCTTAAAAAAAAAAAAAAAGCTGTTTAGTCCGATGGATTCAGAAAAATCGCTTCTCATTTGGTATCTTATTTGTAACGAAGTTTTGATTAGATTTTTTTAAAATTAATTAAAATATGAAAATAATAAAACTGGTAATAAATTCAAAATTGAACATTAAAATATATAGGTTAAAAAAAAAAAAAAAAAAAAAAAAAAAAAAAAAATCTTTAAGCATAAAATGAAATGTGTTTTCACGCGAAAAATAAAAAAATTACAAAATATTTAATTTGCTCATGCATATGTATATATATATATATATATATAAATGGAGAAAAAAAAAACACCTTTTTTAATATACTTTAATTTTAGATTTTTTTTTCCTTTTTTTTTTTTTTTTTTTTTTTTTTAAATAGTATGTTTTTGGCACGGATGAATCACGCTTGGCATGAAAGTTAATTCATTGATAATCCTGGGTAATATTTTAAAATTTTAATGTTGAAATAGATCAGATATTTTTTGCTAAGGACTCTACTTTTGGGGAAACTACTTTAAGTCCAATAGCACATAAATAATATAAATAAATTATAAAATACTGAAAAACAGAAAAAAAAGAAAAGAAAAGGAAAGAAAAAAAAATAGAAAAAATAATCGCATAAATTATATATTTTTGTCTAAAATGGCGATAAAAATTCAGAAGTCGACAAGGGCACCTATATTAATACAGTACTATGATGAGATTTACATATTTAATTATTTATTTTTCTATATACTAACTACTATTATAAAAAAAATAATTGTCTCACATGATAGATGTTGCCGATATTGTAATATTATATTTGGCGTGAAATTGTTGTCATTTTATAGTTGGTCGAATAAATCAAATAAATATATAAAATAACATGAAAGAAAATATTATGTACACCACGTGTAGTGTTTTTCATATGTAACTAAGATTTAAATATAAAATCGCTACTTCAATTATTTTCAATACTGTCCGTTTCGAAACTGTCATCTGATAAGGGGGCTTCTATTAATTACATAAGGTGTTCAGGAGAAGGGGGGGGGTCAAGATGAATCTCAACCATTCTCACGTGGGTGAGAGGGGGATCTCGGCAAATATCACATAATTTTCCCATTGCAAAAAACAGAGTAAAATTGCGAGAAAATTGAGTTAAATTCTATTTAAGTATTTTATTGTTCAATTTTATTACTGTGATTTTAGAATACGATCTGTGCAATCTTAAAAACTAGTCTTAACTAGACTTTAATAAAAATAAAAAAATCAAATTGTCTTTTTTGAAATAAATCCAACGCATTTACAGTAAAAGTACAAAATCTGAAAAATCTCATGTGAGATTAGGGGAGTGGGGTCAAGCCAAATCTCACGAAGTCTCACCAGGGGGATAGGGGGTCAAAAAATCGCCAAAACAGCCTCACGTAATTATTGGACGCCCCCTAAGCACCCAAATGGATGTCCACTGACAAGCTATTGTCACAGGCAGTAAAGACAGGCACCCGAAAATCTGGGAATGTGTGGGTCGCTGACGAAGGCAGCAGGGACTGGAGTAACTGCATTTCCATTCCATGATTTTTAGCTGAGGTTAAACATCTTCACCACCAATAACGCTTTATCCATCAAGTCAGCATCGCAGTTAAAACTTATTACGCGTAAGTAGGCAAGAATTTAAGAAATGAGCTGCTAATTGTAAAAATGTAGAGTTTATAGAACTATCGATGAAAAATGTAACTATTTTTTTTTCTTTTTCAAACAAAATTCCCCTTACAAAGAATAATCTTTTTGAAAACAGCATTCAAGTCTACCAATTCCTTCAATTTTTATGACTTTTTAAAATGTCTACTGACTTATGGCACACACGGTACATTTAAATATTTTTAAATGGTCAACTATTTTTCTATAAGAAGTATTCATTTTCTGCAAACTTTCTGTTAAATTTTATGAGTTGGATACACATTTGGTTAGAAATAACCAATTTACAAAATTCTTAATTAACTAAAAGAATGAATATTAATATAATGTACGATTTTAGTAATATAAATTATCATTGAATAAGTAGCAAAAATTAACTATCATGTACCAATTAATCTTTTAAAGACACTTATATTTTGAATGCTTTATAAAATTAATGATGCGATCAGGTAATATTTACTTGCTGAATTCTTTTAGATGGGCAATAATTCAATATTATTTTACGTTATTTTATTCCTTACTTATATTTTGGAGCAAGAGTATTCTTTTATATATCAGATAAAACTTTCATAATTGTGTCAGGCGTGCAGAAAATGATTTTAATTTAAAGCAACAGCAGCAATTGTTAAATCGAGTTATGCTTGATCAAATTATGACAAAGGAACTTGAGAACTCGTCAAATAAATTGATAATAAAACACTTGAAGCTTTATTTCACGAGTCTCATAGTGATCTGTTCAAGCGAATATAAAGCTTTGAAAATGAATAAAATTCCCTGTTTTCATTATGTAGACGAAACGTGTAATATTTTCTATCGATAAGGCTGGTCATATTTCGATTTTTTATTTCATACAAACAATTTGTTTTATTCTGAAAAAAAAAAAAAATCATCATCGTCAATATTTTTTTAATTATTATTCTTATTGAAGAAAAAATAATCTTGTGTGTCATATACACGATTTTCTCTTACCCTAAAGTTTAATACTATAAATACAGATTAGAGATTAAGTAGTAAAATAACGTGTACTGTTATGTAAACCTACGTTAAAACAAAACAAATTAGGCTTCGGAACAGCTTTATTTAAACAAATAATTCTGAGTGAGGAGGACTACCGCCCACCTTAACTACCCGTTTCATTATTGTACCTACATTTATACAAAATTCAAATCTGTTATTAAATTCAAAAATTCAAAAAGTTCATTTAAAATTATTCAGACAACTTTTACACGCAATATTCCTTGAAATTTAGCAATCATGATCAAATTTTTTTAGTAACAAACGTATTAACTTCAAAATATGACATTTTGATCGTTTGAAATTATTATTTTTTAATTTTCTCTAGAAGCAGACAAAGACCAAACTTAAAAAAAACTTGACTTTGGTATTCAGGGAGACTCAAAACGTGTAAATATACAAAAAACCCAACGACAAATATTTAGATTAAAAGGTACATTATTTACCATGGAGCTACGAAGAATTAATTTCAGTTTCTGAGCAGCTTTCCTAGACATGATAAAATATTATGGTAAAGCCCTTCAACTATCAATAAAAATAATGTGATCGCTTAAATATTGACGACAGCTCTGTATACATTCTGAAGGTTATGTTCATACCACATGGTGCACATAAATATAATTCTATATTAAAACAGACGGTACAACCTGAAGTACACTTCCATCAATTTTCAAGTATTGTCGCGCTGTAATCTAGTACTTTTTTATAGCCCTGTAAACAAACAGTGAATGATTTTCATATCACATATCACATCTTACATGAAACATGATTTACGCACATAAATAATATATTTTCGTTTCATTTGGTTTAGCGCAGTCTATGGATGTTAAACTTTACTTGCCTGCAGTTCCCCCCACAGATGTAATGTATTTGAATTTTTTTGGGTGTCCCTGTACACGAACTATTTGCTTGATCTCAACGAAAAGTTTAATGTAGCATCCTTATATGATACACATATAGAATGCCGAGATTGGACTTTCTGCTATTTTTTGTGCTTGAGATATGCTGATAACAGACGCACACACAGACACACAGACCAACCGTTAAAAACATGATTTTTGGATTCAGAGGACCTCAAAACGTATAATATAACAAAAATTCAATTTCGGAAATTTGACCTAAAAACAATACTTTCTCTACCATATATATGGGTAAGAAAAAGTAAAAATGTATAAGCTGCCGATGAATCTGTACACATTTCAATTTTCGTTTCATAGTGGATGTTTGTTTCAATCTGTAAAATAATATATCATCACTATTTACAGTGCTAACAATAAATTTACCAAACAATGGACTTACTCTAAAATTAAACTGATGAATGTTAATACACAAGGAATTTAGAGTTCGCATGCAGAGGTAAATAAATAAATATCATGTATTACGCACAGAAAAGGACACGCTTTTGAACATTACAGAATATAAGTATTATAAAAATTAAGAGGGCAAAAAATGTTTGAAGAGGTGTTATTTAAAAAAGTAAAGAAAAAAAAGAAATATATAGGCAGTCACTTGAAAATATCATAGACAAAATGTACATTTTCATGTTTTATTCAAAATATGGCTAATAGATAGCGCTGCTTATATTACGCATTTTTGGTTTCAATAAATGAAAAAAAAAAAAAAAAAAAATGAAATTTGTCCAGAATTGAGTTAGTTGTGTAGAACATTCATTTTGATAGAAAGTGGAAAAGACTGATTGGGCTGAAAGGTCATTTATTTAGAGAAATTCCCCTCATATCATGGCTAAAAATACTGCGTTCGTTTTTAAGAAAGCAAATCTGTTCACACATTTGAAGAGAGTTCCTCGTTGTCTTATAGAGTTTCTATGAAAAATATAAAATGAAAAAAAAAAAAGATGTTATTATTATTTCAACATTATTAACTAGAGAAAATTGAAATAGGAAATTACATAAACTTTATACTGATTGTAAAAGATTTTAAATTGACGATAAACACAGAGCTTAAGATCGCAAAATAGAAATCAGAAGTTGTCTTTATTAAGAACATTATAGCGTTTCCGAAATGGCTTCAGGTATTATTAATTTCTTATTCATTTTTTATTCAGTATAAAAATAACGTAACTCTCAATTCAATCATTATTGAACTAATATTTAAATTATACATTTCCTTAGAATTGTAACAAATTATTTAGCACAATGATATTTGAACTTTAGATGAGCAATTCCTTAATTATCCATAAATATAAGATAAAGAGTAAAAAGAACGTTGAGGTTTTAACAACGCAAATAATTTCGCCATATATATTTAATTAATATTCCTTAATATTTTATTATGAACTTATAGTACTCAACTTTATAAATTATTTCGTGCACATGAAGATTAACATCGCCATAATGTATTATTAATTTTCTTTAATTCTACTAGTCGGTAAAATTCTAAATGTTTGTCATATTCCACAGTTTATAGATGCGTTAAATTTAAATTGGCTTACGTGAATATATGAAATGAAGTAAAGCTTTTAAACTGAACCTTTCAATTTTCTATTAGCTGAAGAGTTAAGATTTGGGCATTCATTTGCCAAGACAACTCCAGAAGTGCAATGACTAATTCAGGAAAGTCTTCTACGTAAATATTAATCATACCGCACTTGTGTTGAAATAAATATATAAATTCTGAAGATTTGTTCAAATACCTAAGATATTTCTCTATGGCATTTATGTTGTAAACTTTAATGAGAATATGTGTTATTGGGATGAAGATATTCGCCATAAATATGAGTAGGATCTTATCATTAAAGGAATGTTAAAGAATGTTAATAAATTTCACATTAGTTAAATTCGTGGTAGGCATGTTAATAGCTGAGTGAAATATTTTCTCATTTTGTATAACCAAAGTTTTTACTTCTTATTTAGAATTTTCAGTAATATTTGAAAAGATATAATTAAAATAATATTAGAATATAAATAATATTAAGAATATAAATAATATTGGAAGTAAAATATTACATTTTTTTTAAATGTCCTTATAAACTTGTTAAATAATATGCAAAACATATAAATATATAAAAATAGATTAGAAAACAAATTTATTTCAATACGATATATTTTTAATTTTTTCTGTTAAAATCGATACCTATTTCGTTGATTATTATTTTATTAAGGACCATTTTAAAAGCTAATTTAGCGGATTTTTTTTCTCCATGAAAATTAACGTCTAACGTTTAATTAACCTTTGTGATACTATATATATATATATATATTTCAAGAAACGTCTCACACACTTTAAGGGTTAGCGGTAGATAGCCTAAAATGATCCTCTTAACGGAAAAATATGTGTAAAACAACATAACTATTTAAATAAAACTTTGGACCTTTGCTAGTATGTTTCACACTATATTTTACATTAAAAACATATTTTAAAATTTTAAACGTAAACTGAATAAGAAAAAAAAAAAAATAATAATAATTTTCGAAAAAGGGTTCAAAGATTCATTTCACCCTCACCGAAGGGAAAAATGATACTTCACTTAAAAATGTTTGCAAATAGCTTTTATTTTTGTTTAATAAGAGATATAAAAGTAATTATGACGATACATAATGAAATAAAATAAGTTTTACAATCAAATAGCATACATATATATATATTTTTTTTTTATGAAATTTTTTTTAAAAAAGGGCCTCAAATATGTTAGTGTTCTAGTGATTGGCATGCTCCAGTAATTGACATCTATCCCAAAATAATAAATAAATAATAAAAATAATAAAATCATATATTTTACATATAAGAATTTTAACATTTTACGTCAAACACTGGAGCATAGAGTGTTAATAACTGATAAAATGCATAACTAGCTGTGTCAAACACTGGAACATAGGGGGCAATTACTGATAAAATGAAAAACTGGCAGTGTCAATTACTGGAACGTTGAGTGGGTGTCATATAAAAATTCATAAAAAAAATAATTGTTATCAAATGTATATATTTTAACATATATGTGGTTCTGGATGTCTATCATACCATTTGTACTAACTTAAGATTTCTAAAAATATTTTCTGATGACTAGAACATTAAAAACATCAGAGATTGCTCTAAAAGTGTAAATCACTGGTGCCTTTATCCTAACTAACTAAAAAAAAAAAAAAGAAAAGAAAAGAAAAGAAAATGGAATATTTGAAAATTATGATCCAAAAATAATAGATATGATAACAGACCCACAATGAAGTCAGAAATAAATTAAATAATGCCTATTTACACCACATTCCATCTAAATAATGGATTCATAACAATACACATAAGAGATCCAAAACTGTTCATATAATGGATCATTTTACCTGACAACATGGCCATCCATTTTAGGTCATATTACTGGATGGCACCGAGAAACATAACAAAATTACCAAGTGTAATATACAACTGAAAATGTACTTTATTAAGTAAGCCAAGTCATATTTTTGTACATGAAAGACTGTGTATCTAAATAAATAAGAAAGCTAGTGCTTGACTTAAAACAAATTTTAGAAAACCTACATTTTTAAAGAATTCTATTCAGACGTGTAACTCTGCGATCGCTTGAATACCGCCATTGCTTCTTCATGTCTTGTTACCACTAGATAATGCGTTACCCGGTATATAGCGCTACCTGTTTCGAAGAAAATATACGTGGATCATTTTGCCCGCTAATATCATTTTAGGATACCTTCCCCTATATTTTGATTTTAACGTCTAACTACTGTATTTAATATTATATCATGAAGTATGATTTATCATACTATTCCTCATATTTTTCATTAATAACATAAACAGTTATTGCAAAACATTTTTATAATAAAGCCAGGTAATTTAAAATAGTCTGCATTTTCGATTGTTTACAAAACAGTAATATAAGTTTTATATAAATACCGAATTTTATAAAATTGTGCAAACTCATTTCGTATAACATATATTTTCATAAACATTGAACATTTTGGCTGAAATGTATTTTGGCACTGTAAATAATAAAATAAGGCTAAAATATAATTACATGTCATTAGAATATTTCAACTTTTATTTGTTCATAATAAGCTTACTTTTATAAAACAAAATAAGATACTCGTTCGAACTGCATATATATATATATGTTTCATATTTAATGCTTCATATTTTTTCTTCTATATAAATAAAACAAAGAGTTTGTCGGCGGAATACATCCGGGGGGAAAACTCCTATTTTTGATTGGTCCAGATTTAACTACTTTAGTGATGAAAGTCGGCTATATTTTTAGTAAAAACACATGACATTTTTAAAAAGATACTGCATAGATTTTATACTTTTTAAAAAAATATCTAAAAAACTGTTCATTTTTTGTGAGGACACTATATACAATAAGTTATTATATTTAAAGATATTACAATGGAAATTTCAACCCGTGATATCACTCTATTGCTTTTATCTTAAAATAAGAGTCTAATATTAAACAAAAAAACTGTCTAATATTAAATAATAAAGAATAATTTTTTAAAAATTATCGGTTTTGAAGTTCTATGAGCTGCAAAATTGAAATTACAGCGTTCTTGTTTCCCATAAATAATCCAATAAATTTGTAAACAATGGGCTCTTCCCACCTGACGTCAGAGGTCACATGATAGAGGAAAAACAAATAGCAGACGAAGTCTTGTTTATCAATAGCGATTGCTGAAATAACACATTTTCTATTCTTATTTTTGATCAATCGTATTTAATCTGTGTTATTTTTTTTTTATAAATCATCATTTTTAATCCATTTTATATCATTATTCATCATCTTTTGTTTGCCGTATACATTTACAATCATTATTTAGTTTATGTTGGTTATTGATGTTCTTGAAGAACATGTTTAATACTCTGATTTATGGTATTTAAATCAGTGACAGTGCAATATCGTACTGCGTAAATTCATTTAGACCAGTAACTAAGTTAATTAACTTGTTGTAACACCTTTATGCAATTAAATTAAATGAAAACATTTTAAAATTTCAAATTACAAACATTCCACAAGAAGCTATTATTTATTGCTAGATCAGTTAATGTTACAGTTACACTACAATATACAAAAATCGATTCCTATAGGTAAAAATAAATAAACACATAAAATGTTTTTTAAAAATTATTAAATTTACAAATACAATTATTCTACTGTTTAGAAATGCACAATATTACTTTTATTTTACTTTATATTAAATATTAACATTTAAGAACAATATTTAATTGAATTCGATTCTCAGAATTCGATTATTCGTTTTCCTCTAACACGTGTTTGAGCAGACGACAGTGGGAAGAGGCTATTGTTGATTCATTCTTGAGAATCATTCACATAAGACCATAGAGCATTGTTGCAAAACGAGAGCAAAACGGAAGAACTATTTTATTTAATTTAATTTGTAATATGTTATTTTGACTTTTTGACCTTAAAAGGAATTTTAATTATGTTACAAAGCAAAAATGTGATATAAAAAATAAATAGTGATTAAATTCTTTTGAAAGTTCATTTAAATTTAGTAACCAACGAAGCAGACTTATCCTGCAAGTAAGTAAATATTTCCGCGCATAACCTTCTTTTGAAAGAAGATATGTTTGTTTATTTAGTTTGTAAATTTAAAGAAAATTTCATTTAAAATTTCTTTCTTCAAATTTTAAAACTTCCATAAGTTTGTATAATTTTGTTTAGTTAAATTTGCTAAGTTTTCTAGTTAAATGAATTGTAATTTTACATGTGCATTTGACGAAAATATTGATACTCAAATTACAGATAAGGGGTAATGAAATGTTTAAATAGATCATAAAACAGATTTATTTCATCCTAGCGATTTTACAAGAGAAATTGTTGTCTGGTCGGAATGGCTTATTTTATTTATTTATTTATTTATAAGGGTTGAATGATTTTTTTCAGTACAATATATATATATTTTTTTTTTATGTCTTCATAGAGACATGTTCTAAGTTTTTTAATTGATATGGGGCTTCAAAGTAAAGACTTTTAGACAAGTAGACTTTTCAGATATTCATATAATTAAAATTTATTACGCTGTTTGCCATAATATTCTTTTTATGTTATTATTCCAAAGTTATTGTAAATTTACATGACCATTCAATTTGTTTAAAAAATATCATGGAAGTTTTAACGCATGAATAATCAAACAAATCTACCCTTTTTCTTTTAAATGAAAAGATTATATTCTTAAACTTAGGCTAATGTATAATAACAGGAGACTTGGCTTTGGAATATTAAAACCCGAATAAACTACTACTTCAGAAACGCCAAAAGACCTTTTGGCGTTTCTGACGTAGTACTTTATTAGGGTTTAGGCTAATGTAGTTTGATTTTATTTTATTTTCAAATTGAAACAATATCATCGAAATTTTAATAGTTTTGTGCACAAAAACAAATAATATTTGATGTACGAGATGTATTTGTGAAACGTTAAAATTGCCGATTGAACATATATTGTTTTGATATAACAATAGTATTATTATTAATAACAATAATTATAGAATTGATAGAATTATTTACTTCATTTTGTATCTGTATAAGATAATACCGTGCTTTGATAGCTGATCATTAAATAAGTAAAACATCCGAAAATATAGTACATAAACATCTTCATAAAATAAAGTATGTACGTGGAAAAAGAAATGTATCAGTATGAATATATTTGCATTTAATTGGACACAAGAAATTTACGCTGTAGAAGCAAGTTTTTGTTTATATTTGCACTCAAATGGGAAAATAGTTCATTCACTGAGCCGAAACGCGATAAAAACGTCTATTTTCGTCTTTAAATTGTAAAATGCGCGAACACATTAAGTTTAAATTCTCTAACACAATTTTTAATAAAAAATATACAGCAAAAAATATAAATTCATAAGTTTTTAAACCTCATATTTTAGTATTCATAAAGTAATACCTTCAACTATTTTGCATACATAATTAAAAATTGGAAATGGAACTATGTCACAAAATATCGAAATCAGATGAAGAAGAGTTATAAAAAAAAGATGAAAATTTAAATTTTGATTTAAGTAAAATTTAATTTTCCCTGAAAAACACTTTTTTCAAATAGATGTTGTTAGACACCCTGCGTTTATCATGGCAGACTTTTCATATTCTCAGATTAGCGTTGAAGTCAGACAAAAAACTTTTGTTATCAGATATCTAAATGATATACATGTGGCTACAAAATTGGTGCTAATAGGATGAGTTTTCTAAAATGAGTTTTTTTTATGCGTATGTCAAATAACGTAATTTTCACTCATTTATTATAAATATTCTATCATTCTAAAAGCAAATAGAAAAATAATAATAATAACATCAATTTCTGTTATGAGTCTGGCATTATCGCACTAACTGTTAAAATAAAAAACAAGTAAAATACAGATCAAAGAATCAGAGATACAAAAATTTAAAAATTATTATTATTGTCGTTATTATTAACGGAAAACATTCTATGAATAATTTAAATGGAAGATTTCTTTTATGTTTTAAATAAATATATATATATACTATATTTAGAAATTTCTCCGATTTTTGGATATGGGACTTCAAAGTAAAAACGTTTAGACAAGTAGACGTTTCAGATATTCATATAATTAAAATTTATTACGCTGTTTGCCATAATAATCTTTTTATATTACTCTTGCAATGAATATAAGAAATATGGGAATATTTTTTTGTAAAAGAAACCATTAAGTATTCTTTTGAAAAAAGAAAAAAAAAAATAAGGAAAAGAGTGTGTGTGAAGTAGAATATTATAAAATTTAAATACTTAGCTGTAAATATTTATCAGCCAAATTTTATACTGTAAAGATTTTCTTAAACAACTTAAAAGAAGGAAAAAAAATCATAAATTATCAGATTATAATTTTATTTAGATTCAATAATTTTTCAGTATGACATTTTTTAAAATGAAATTATGGAATAGCTGTTATTAGGTTTTTTAATAGATAATTTGTTGTGATTTAAATGATTAAAAGCATCTTTAATGAAAGAAAAAGTATTTTTCGAAAAATAAATAAATAAATTGTAAAGAAAAAAAAACTGATACATCAGATTTATACTTTTCTTCTTTAACATTGACTGTTAAAAACAACTTTTCAGAGCTCCGAGTATTGCGCAATACTATTTGTGAATTCTCCCCCTCCCCATCGAACTATGTCACGTGACTCTTTCAAAAAAGAGAACTGCGATTAACTTTTGTTTTAGTTAGAAGTGTGGTATTGCGGTGTGCAAATATGTAGCAGTGGCTCTCTAGCCGTTTAACCAAAAATGTTAAAACTTATCAGTTTCATTTCTTTTGTAAATAGTTATTTCTTTTGTGTGCTGTGTATCATCGTAATGTGTCCGTGAAATTAAAAATTATGTTTTAAGTGTGACAATGAGGCGAGTCATCTTTATAAATTTTAAGAACATTCTATTCTGCATTCGTTGTTTTAATCTGTAAAGAAAAAAAAACTGATACATCAGATTTATACTTTTCTTCTTTAACATTGACTGTTAAAAACAACTTTTCAGAGCTCCGAGTATTGCGCAATACTATTTGTGAATTCTCCCCCTCCCCATCGAACTATGTCACGTGACTCTTTCAAAAAAGAGAACTGCGATTAACTTTTGTTTTAGTTAGAAGTGTGGTATTGCGGTGTGCAAATATGTAGCAGTGGCTCTCTAGCCGTTTAACTAAAAATGTTAAAACTTATCAGTTTCATTTCTTTTGTAAATAGTTATTTCTTTTGTGTGCTGTGTATCATCGTAATGTGTCCGTGAAATTAAAAATTATGTTTTAAGTGTGACAATGAGGCGAGTCATCTTTATAAATTTTAAGAACATTCTATTCTGCATTCGTTGTTTTAAATTGGCGCCCAACGTGGGGCCGAATGACTAAGTGATGTCGGCGGCTATAGAATGGAAAATAATTACAGATAAGTAAATTTTAATATTTATTTGATGATTGTTTGAACAGGAGCTAAAGGAATTTGGGCATTGTGCAGAGTGTGTTAATAAGTTAACACTTGAAAATATTCATTATCCTAATCAATGATTAGGTATTTCTTAGAATCTTAATTCTAGATATGTTTAACAGTCGATCATCCTGATCTTAACGAATTTTAGATCGCCCAGATCTTATTATATTTGCATACCAGTTTCCTTTAGTATCTGTAAGTTATTTTTGATTCATAATTGTTGATATATTAAGATTTTGATAATTAAAAACAAGAATGTAGAATGCTATTTCTTAAGAAATAAGTTGAAATAATGGTGTATTGATGTAAAATAAAATATATTCTAATATAATTCTAACATAGAAAAATAAATTAAGTAAATCATAGCATCGAGTTGCTTAGAATAAATTAAGAACAACATTTCTGTTTTTCGGCGCCATTGCGTTTTGCAAGAAAAATAAACAAGTGAACTTTCATTATTATTGCGTAATCGCTTTCAGTAAAAGCGAAAAGAAAAAAGCTTTGTTTACTTTATGATTTATTATGACACTTTAAAAGATTAAATAAAGGTTGTTGTATAAATATTTTGATCTTATTGAACAGATTTATTTCTGATAAATGAATATAGAATAAATATTATTTTCTCTTGAACACATTTACGAATTATAAAATAATAAGCAACTCATTACATAATAATAATAATGAAAGAATGAATAAACAATTTTTTGTTGTTGTTGAATAAAACGAATTTTACACAGATTTGTTTATATTAAAGATATATTAAATAGACATCTTGTTTATTTTGTTGGATTGATAATTATATTTTTATTATTTGCATTAAAAATAAAATTTTGGTGGAATCTGTACATCAATTTGAAATATCTTGTATTTTCAATTACTCAGAATATTTAAAGGAAGAGTATTTCTTATTTACTTTCAAATAATTATTTGAAAATAGGGGTTAAAAGAGTTATTATTTCCTTTATATGTCCTTTATTACTTTAGTTCTTGAATTTATTTATTGAATAAATTGGTTAATTTAAGTTGTTTAACATATAACAATAATACATATATATATATAAGTGATCTCTGTGATTTATATAAAATATTTTGGGCTATATACGTTCGCGTACTGCACATTTTTAGATATATTTTAAATTATTAAAATTCAGTTTAATCATGTCGTATATGGCTAGAGGGAAAAAAACAGATCTAATTGAATTAGCGGGTGAATTAGATATAAAAATAGATGAAAATTTAAAACTTTTAGACATTAGAAATGCTATAGTCGAAAGTCCAGATTATGATGCAGAATTCACAAAAGAATGTTTGAATCGCATCATACGGGATAGGAAAGAAAAAGAAGATTTTTCGCTGAAAGAAAAAGAATATGAAAGGTTATTTGAACTAGAGAAAACCAAATTACAGGCACAAGCTAATAATGCTCCTGATGCAGTATTACCTACCATGGCCCTTTCTTCCGTAGACACAAGCATGCCAAAATTAGAAATAAGCAAATTAATCCCAAATTTCGATCCGAAAACCGCTGATATAACCTTATATTTAGATTTATTTGAAAAACAATTAACATTTTTGAAGGTACCAAAACCAAAGTGGGTCGTATATCTTGTAGGTCTTTTGCCAACTGATGTCGCCAAACTAATTGCAAAAGAATCAGTTGATGATGCTCAGAATTATGATAATGTTAAGGAAATTCTCTTAAAACGTTTTAAATTAAGTGCTGAGAAGTTTCGACAACTTTTTGCCCAACACCGTAAATGTCCAGAAAGTACATGGCGAGATTTTTATTTTGATTTGCAAAACTATTTTGATGGGTGGCTTAAAGAATCTAAAGTTTCATCGTTGGAAGAGTTAAAAGATTTAATATTGGCAGATCAAATAAAAAAGAAAGCTCCTCCCGAATACAAAGAGCATTTTTTGGACCACTGGAGCGAGTGGAACAATCCTCTTGAACTTGCCGATAAACTAGATTCATATGAAGAAATTAGACTAGTAAGAAATAAAAATGTTAGAAAGGAATCCCCTAAATTCCCACATGGAAATACTTCCCAAAATTTAAGAAATCACCCCCAAAATCCTAAAACTGCGTCATCGAGAGATTATACGAAAAATGAAGATCGACCACGTGTTAGTTGCTATGGTTGTGGCAAACCAGGTGTTATTAAGGCTAAATGCTCCGCCTGTTCCCCCTCTTCTAGGAAAAGTTCAGCTGAGTTCAAAACTATTCACCTTCAGTCATTATCTATCGAAGAACCTCAGTCGACACTTATAAGAGTAAAAATTAATTGAATAAATGGAATAGTGTGTGCTGACACTGGAGCCAGTCACACTATAGCTGGTGAAACATTATATCACCTCTTAACAAAACGAGGTGTAGAATTTGAGAAAACTTGTATGAATGTAACGTTAGCTGATGGTCTCCAAAAAGAAACTGAAATCTATTCAGCCGAAGTAGATGTACAAATTGAAGGACGATCTTTCCGAATAACTTTGTTTGCGTTACCTACTGCAAAGAATAACAGAACATTGTTGGGAAATGATTTTTTGCGTACTGCTGGAATCGTTTTGGATATTCGAAATAATATATGGTATTACCATGATAATCCAAAGCAGAAATTTGATTTCAGTGAAGATGATTTCAGGCCGTCTGAAAATCCAGTATATTCTGCTGAAGTTAACGAGCTTATGTTGAAAGAAAATGAAGGAGCCCATCTTTCTGATGAACAAAGGTCAGAACTGAATAATTTATTGAATGAATATGAAGATATCTTTGAACCAGGGGAAGAACCGACTAATAAAATTCAACACTATATTGACACTGGAAGTAGTCCTCCTGTCGCAGTACCGCCGTACCGCATGTCCCCAGCAAAGAAAGAGATGTTGAAGAAAGAGCTAGACGAGTTGTTAGCTAGCGGAACAATAGAAGAATGTGAATCTCCTTATGCTTCACCGGTGGTATTAGTACCTAAGCCTAATGGTCAAGTACGACTTTGCGTAGATTATAGAAAACTAAATTCTATTACAAAGACTGATAAATACCCATTACCCAGAATTGATGATCTTCTTCACGAAGCTAAACATACCCCTTTTATGACAACCATTGACTTAAGGAATGGGTACCATCAAATTGAAGTAAACCCTGCAGACCGTGACAAAACTGCTTTTATTTGTCCATTTGGAACTTTCCGATACCGGAAAATGCCTTTCGGCCTCAAGAACGCCCCATCAACATTTCAACGTATGATTGATAATTTTAGAAATTCCTTAAAGAACATATTAGTCCTTTCCTATTTAGATGATATTATCATCTTGTCTGAAACTTTTAATGAACATTTAGATAATTTGAGTGCAGTTTTTAGGAAATTACGAGAATTTAAGTTGCACGCTAACCATGAAAAATGCAATTTCGCTTGTAACCGTGTAAAGTATCTGGGACATTACATTACTAGTAAAGGACTTGAAGCTGATCCTGATAAAATTGCTGCAATACAAGAAATACCAGCTCCAAAGAATGTAAAGCAACTGCAGTCCTTCCTGCAAACTTGCTCATGGTATAGAAGGTTTATCCCAAAATTCTCTGAAGTTGCTAGACCTTTGACTAATTTGACGAAGAAAAACGCTGTTTGGGTTTGGGGAGAAGAACAAGAAACATCTTTCAGAACCCTAAAACATCTTCTAATGAGTCCACCCATCCTCAGTCAAAATGATCCAACTAAACCATACATATTAAGAACAGACGCTAGTAACTATGCCCTTGGTGCAGTTTTGTTACAAGGCACTGGAGCAGAAGAACATCCGATTGAGTATGCAAGTAGGTTACTCACAAAGGCCGAAAGAAACTACTCCACGACTGAAAGAGAGGCCTTCGCCATCGTATGGGCTTTGGACAAGTTTCGTGCATATATTGACGGTCAAGAAGTCACTGTAGCAACCGACCATCAACCTCTTAGATGGTTAATGAACTTAAAGTCTCCAACAGGTCGCCTCGCGCGATGGGCACTAGAGGTTCAATCCTTCAACCTGAAGATAGAATACGTGCCTGGTAAGGCTAATGTTGTTGCTGATATGTTGTCCAGACCCTTCTGTCCACACGAAGAAGGAAAATGTGAAATTTGTTCAATTTCAATAGATATCCCTCCGCGAAGTCCAAGAGAAATACGAGAAGAACAATTAAAAGATGAAGATATAAAGAAAATTATCGAGTCTTTGGAAAGTATCGATAAGAATGAAGATTTCGCTAACTGGAGTAGTCGTGGTTACTTGATGAATCAAGGCGTTTTATATAGATATTCTCCCGAAACAGAATCAGAAGAAGCGCAATTAGTAGTCCCGGTTCAAGAGCGAGAAAGAGTGTTAAAAGAGCATCATGATGCACCCTCAGCTGGACATTACGGAATTGAAGGAACATTCGATAGAATCGCAAAGCGGTACTACTGGACTGGTATGCGAAGATATATTACAGAATATATTAAGAATTGCCCCGATTGCTGTCGTTATAAACCTAGTAACCAGAAGCCATCTGGATTATTACAAACACCGATCTATAATCAACGATTTGAATCCCTTTCAATTGATTTATTCGGCCCTGTACCTAAAAGCAATGAAAAGAAATGGATCTTCATCATAGAAGATTGTGCCACCAAATGGGTGGAACTATTTGCATTAACTTCCGCAACTGCTAAAGAGTGTGCGATCACTCTAATAGAGGAAGTGTTCCTTAGGTATGGTTTGCCTAGAAGAGTAATAAGCGACAACGGGCCACAGTTCGTAAGTGCTGTAATGCAACAAGTTTGTTACATCCTGGGAATCGCACAAACCCTAACTCCGGTTTATCATCCACAGGCAAACCCTGTGGAAAGGAAGAACAGAGATCTAAAACCCCGTCTGGGCATGTTGGTTGGGAATGAACATACTACCTGGAGTGAGAAGCTACCAATAATTAGATTTGCCCTTAACACAGCAAAATGTGATTCAACCGGCCAGACAGCTGCATATCTCATGTTTGGGCGAGAACTACGCACTACCGATGATATTGCGCATGATTTCCGAAGTGTTGTTCACAATGATAATTTTGTTCCCGAAATAACACCGTACTTGAAGAAATTTGCCAATTTCACTAAACAAGTACGTGATCAAATTGAGGAAAGACAAGACCAGCATAAACACTATGCAGACAGAAAATTAAAAAAAGGCTCCTTCTTTCAAGCAAGGTGACAAGGTATGGGTTAATACCCACCCCATTAGTGATTCTAGTAAGAAGCGATCTTCCAAATTCATGCCGAGGCGCGATGGCCCTTATACAATTCTATCACAGAGATCACCAGTTTCGTATACATTAAGTACTATAGATAATCCTTTTACTCCCATAGGGAATTACCATGTATCCGCTCTGCAACCATATACAGGTCAGGACACAACTCCTATTCGACCAATCCAAAGGAGAGGCCGACCGACGAGTACTACAACCTCAACTAGTAGGAAAGGTGGTCAACTTCGAGAACAATTTTCCAAACGCCCTGCTGTACCCACCAGGAAGCAACCCCCCAGAAAAGCAAGCTGTATACCGAGGACGACGTACACAGCTTGAGGGGAAGTCTGTAAAGAAAAAAAAACTGATACATCAGATTTATACTTTTCTTCTTTAACATTGACTGTTAAAAACAACTTTTCAGAGCTCCGAGTATTGCGCAATACTATTTGTGAATTCTCCCCCTCCCCATCGAACTATGTCACGTGACTCTTTCAAAAAAGAGAACTGCGATTAACTTTTGTTTTAGTTAGAAGTGTGGTATTGCGGTGTGCAAATATGTAGCAGTGGCTCTCTAGCCGTTTAACCAAAAATGTTAAAACTTATCAGTTTCATTTCTTTTGTAAATAGTTATTTCTTTTGTGTGCTGTGTATCATCGTAATGTGTCCGTGAAATTAAAAATTATGTTTTAAGTGTGACAATGAGGCGAGTCATCTTTATAAATTTTAAGAACATTCTATTCTGCATTCGTTGTTTTAAAATAAAATGAAATAAAATAAAATAAAGAAAGAAATAAATAAAAATTCTTAAATCTAAAATAAAAATTCTTTGAAACGAAGGAGTGCATATTTTTAAAATATCGAATGTCTTAAATAGAATGTTAAATAGAAATAAAATTATCTAAAAAAAAAAAAAAAAAAAAAATTGTAGAATAAAGAAAGAAGATATTTCCAGATAGAAAAACATGTTGAATGGAAACATTCGCGTTCTCTGATTTTTACTTTCTCTTACCCATAAGTTAGAGAAAGTGTTGTTTTTGGATCAGACTTTCGAAATTGAATTTTTGTTATATTTTTACGTCTACAGGTCATCCGAATCCAAAAATCATATTTTTAGCGGTTGGTCTCTCTGTGTGTGTGTCTGTGTGTCTGTCTGTTATCAGTATATCTCAAAAACAAATTATAGCTGAAAGTCCACACTTGTTATTCTAAATGTGTATGAAAGAGGGATGATACAGTGAACTTTTCGTTGAGATCAAGCAAATGGTTCGTATACAGGGACACCCCAGAAAATTCAAATACATTACGTCTATGGGGGGAATTGCAGGTAAGTAGAGTTTAATATCTATAGTCTGCACTAAACCAAATGAAACGAATATATATATATATATATATATATATATATATATATATTTCATACACGTAAAAAAAAGTTTCATGTAGAATATAATATAGAAATCATTCACTGTTTATTTATAGGGCTACACAAAAGAACTAGATTATAGTGCGATAATGCTTGATAATTGATGGAAGTTTACTTTAGGCTGTGCCGTATGTCATTATATAGGATTTTACTTATGTCCACCATGTGATGTTTACATAACATTCAGAAGATATACAGGGCTGCCAATATTTAAGTCATAACATTCTTTTTGATTGTTAGTAGAAGTGATTTACTGTAATATTTTACCATGTCCAGGAAAGCTACCCAGGAATTGAAATTAATCCCCGATAGCCATACGGTAAATAATGTATTTTTTAAAGATAAATATTCATTACTTGGTTTTTTACATATTTACACGTTTTGAGGCTTCCTGTATACAGAAGTCATGTTTTTAACGTTTGATCTTTGTCTGCGTCTGTCAGAGTAAATTAAAAACAAATAATTCCAGGCGATCCAAATGTCGTATTTTGAAGTTAATATTTTTGTTGCTAGAAAAGTGTGATCAAGATTAGTAAGTTTCAAGGAATGTTGTTGTAAAAGTTGTCTGAATAATTTTAACTAAACTTTTGAATTTAATAACAGATTTGAATTTCATGTAAATGTAGGTACAGTAATGAAACGGGGGGTTGAGGGGGGAAGAAGCCCCCCACACACAAAATTTCGTGTCAAATAAAGCTGTTTCGAAGCCTAATTTGAATTGCTTTAACATAGGTTTACATAACAGTACTCGTTACCTTACTCCTTATTCTCCTAACTGTATATATAGTATTAAATTTCAGGGTAAGAGAAAGTAAGTGACGCACCAGATTATTATCTTTCGAAATATTATACCATTTTTTTAAAGCTATAAATAAAACGATATTCTTCATAGACATGTAATAAAGAGTAAAAAATTTTGTTTAAAATAAACATATTCAATAATATGTATAACAAGAAATAAATATTTTGGGAAAACTTGTAGAAAATACCTTAGAAATTGATAAATTTTCATTTTCAAGCTATCTTTTTATTTTGACACAGCATATTCTTAGATGCTGTCTAAGTAAGAAAAATTCAATTATTTCAGATGCATATGAAACAAATTTAGAAAACACATGAAAAAACTCATGCTTGCATATCTTTTTATATATTAACTTTATTAATTATTCATTGTTTTTCTTTTCATATACATAATAGCGATATCTTAAATTTCCAGAAAATATAAGCGCTAAATAAAGAATTTCAGCCATGACAATGAGCCCAGTTCCTTTTTTGTGTAATATAAAAATATATATTATTAAAAAAAAAAAAAAAAAGTAGTTGTAAATTAAAAATATTAAAAGTTGTTCTGTTAGCAATTTTCAATT
The DNA here is from genome assembly GCA_963930645.1 of Salticus scenicus. Classification (NCBI taxonomy): domain Eukaryota; kingdom Metazoa; phylum Arthropoda; class Arachnida; order Araneae; family Salticidae; genus Salticus; species Salticus scenicus. The sequence goes on from OZ005649.1 coordinate 186,782,301, forward strand.
ACGATGCACCACCGAAACAAAACATTAATGTTAATGAAAAAAATTACTTTTACTAAATAAGTTTAAAAAAGATACTCAATATTACATTTTTAAACTTCGTTGATTAATGTAGGGTAAGCTAGTCTAAGTACGCGTACGATAAGAGTACGCAATCCCAACAGTCATGATGTTGTTTGGATAGGTGTCTAACTTCAGTGTTATTTTAAAGTGCAAGCTAGTGGGAGGTGTTGTGCGAAAAATTTTTTTAAACCTACTAAAACACAAACATTACACCTGTTTCAATATTTTTACCTATTTTCTTAAATATTTATAGCATTTTGGAAGTATTATTGATGTAAAACTACAAATATTTTAAAAGAAAAGATTATGCGGTTCGATCTGCAAGAAACAAACCTAAGCATCACAGCGGGAGCGATTCAGGTCGATAGCGTAGCACTTCGTTAGATTAAATAATCATCAATGTGTGCAAGAGTACACAATTGAGTATGTTATAAGAGTACGCGCGTACTCTTACACGCAATTTCTTAATAATTGTTTTTATATGCATCGTAACCTTTTTTCCTTTTAACAGGTTGTAAAGGCGAGAAAGAAGTACCCAAAGAAGTCTTTGTACTCCAGAACAATGGCTGGATGCAAAAACACGCATCAAGGCAAGCGAAAGTAAGAGAGCGGTAGCTAAATCACTAGGAATGCATGAAGTAACTTCGCGAAAGAGAATAAAAATATCATCTCCAGTCGTAAACTTGGGCAGATACTCTCAAACCTTTTCTCTAGAAATGAAAATAGAAATGTGTGAGTACATTAAAAAAAGTAGATAGCTGCACGGGCTAACCATTAAAAAAATACGAGAAGTTGCTTTTAGTTTTGCAGGGATTGATGAGTTACAACAGCGCTTTAACAAAGAAAATTAAATGACTGGTATTGGGGTACTTCGGCTATAAATGAAAAGGCATCCAGAATTGTCGTTGCGTACACCAACCTCAACAAGTGTTGCTTGAGCGATAGGCTTTAATAAGCCTCAATGCGATCGGTACTTGAAAATCTGGCGACGTTGTTGGATACCTAGAATTTCCCTCCTCATGCAATGTACAATATGGACGAGACTGGGTTCTCCACGGTGTCAAACTAACCATCAAACGTTATTTGAACAAAGGGGAAGTGCTGCGTCAATAAGATTCCCGGTGCTGAACGTGGTATAAACGTAACACTCGTAAAGGTGGTCAATGTTTCTGAGAATTTTATTCCACCAGCATTCATATTTCCTCGCAAGCGTATGAAGGCCGAACTTTTGGACGGGGCTTCGCCTGCTTCGATAGGAATAGTTTCAGGCACGAGCTACATCTACATTGCTTTCTTGTGGACTGATTATCTGATTTTAAAGATCATGCAAGCCCTAGCAAAGACAATCCCAGTACTATTGATATTAAATAAACACACTTCACACTGCACCTTAGAGGTGGTTAATTTTTTCCGGGCTAACCACATTCATGCTCTTACAATACAACCTCACATCAGCCACAAAACCTAGCCACGTGATCGCTGCATCCATAAGAAATTCAAAATTTTCTACGCATCGAAATGTGAAACATAGGCACTTAATCATCCTAGTCGAGTGACAACAGTTTACCAAATTGCTGAAATTTTGACTCCGGCTTATCTCAAAGTAGCTGCAATACTAACTTTCAAGGTATCAGGATTACAACCATTAAACCCAGACATTTTTGCAGATGACGATTTCTTACCCAGTGCAGCAACAGAAAGGCTTTTGTCGGAAACTCGAAATAAACAAAATTTCCCTCCATTGCATGACCCAGTACAAAACTTTGTGAGGAAAACGCTACATCTGCAGTGGCTTACGTCGTTAGCGACGATAATGGGGTCCAGACTAATGAGGTGGTAGCACCACTTCAGGCTGGCATCTTATGGGGAATTGAGAAGTCCAATTACGAGAAGAGCAAATCTATCAATGATAAATCAAAAGAAATTACTGTTCTAACTAGTAACAACAATGTACCGGGCAATTCATCACTGTCCTCATGCACAGCAAATGAAATATCGAGCAAATTACATGGGAAGAACACGTCATCTAGAAATAGACTAAATATTTTGAGAGAACGAGCACATACACCACCTGCTTGCATTAAAAATAAAGGAATTAAATCGCCTCACGTACCGCTTGCTGATGAAGCTCCACTACCACAGGCTGAAGTACTCTCAAGATCTAACCGCATAAGAACAAAATCAAACATTTTCAGTGGATCTCCATACAAGTTGACTCTCGAAGAGGATTCGGCTACTAAACAGGTGCCAAAGAAAAAAACAAAAAGATTTCCAAAACCAACTATTATAGGGTCTAGAAAATAGTTTAAAGTTCAAAGAAGACACCCAAAAAGAATGCATGGTAATGTCTACTATGATGTGAAGTATACTTAGACCCCTCTGACGAAGACTGGATAGGATGTTCCAAAGGCGAAGAGTTTGTGGCATGAAGCTTGTACGAGCTATGAAGGAGAAATAAAATTTATTTGTGACCATTGCAAGTAACGTAGACACGAATTTTCAGATAGTTTTTTCTGCGTACTCTTATCAACTCACATGTGTACTCTTATCGAATAGCACTTCTAAGAGTACGCAATTCTTACTTCTGTTATTTTTTTATTTTTCCAAAGATATGGTATATTGTTGTTACATTTTATGTTATTTTATAAAAGACGTGTTAATAATAACAAAATAAAAGTTAAGCTGATTATCTAGAATTATATATTTTTATTTTAGAACAGTTTGAACTTTAAGTCCGTACTCCTAGGCCAAACTACCGTATTCAGATTTTTATGTTTCAGTTCAAGAATATGTACTAACAGGAAATTATTTTATAATATATACGTTGGATCTGCGCATTTATACTATAATATTTGCAAACAGGCAAAAAATTGTGTATAAAGTCGTAGATATCTCTAAAGTGGAGGTTGTGTAAAGACTAAAATCGGAAGTGTACTGCAAGACGTTATGACACTCAGAGTGGCAAGTTTGCAACATTCTACTACCATTCATTTTTAAGCTATGCGAAATACAAAATCCATTTTTGAAATCGGCATTACAATTATGACATTACTTCCTTATACGTCTCATAAAGATGTTAAAAAAAAAAAAAATCTCAAAATACATAAGATTTGATATATATATATATATATATATATATATATATATATATATATATATATATATTTTAAGAAAGAAAGAAAAATCAAGGCATCATAATTACAAATAATAAATAAATAAATAAATAATAATAAAATAAATCGACAATGCAACAACCAGTGTACGTATAGTGTGAGAAATGAATTCCAGAAAATGAAATTCGCTGGATAACCCCGATTTCGTTGTACAGAAATTAGAAAAAAACAGGAAATCCTAAGTACATCTCCAGGCTGATGCACTTAACATGTTATCGCAAACGCATTGTGTCAAGTAAGAGATCATACTACACAATATTCATTTGAGCAAAGTCTACTGTTTAAGAAACATCCAGGTTAAAGCAATGTTAGAACAACAGCGTAGAATTAAAAAAAAAGTACATTGTTTTTCACATAGTTCACTTTTTTTTTGTTACGGAAATTCGATATTTTTCTCAAAAAATACACAGTTTGCATTTATAATGTATATTTTACATTGAAGATAATCTTATAAATGATATTGGTATGTGGCTAAAATCTAAAACAAAGCGATCACAGCTATTTCATTCTTCTATGATGATAGAATAAGCTGAATTTATATTAAATATGCTGTCCATACATGCTGAAAAAAAAAATCCTGCTACATTACGTAAAATTTCTGGAAGCAAGAGTTGTCGTAAAATATCTCAAATTGTTGACAGAAACTTTCCGTAACCGTACAAACAGACTTTTTCTGTAGTGCATAAAAAAAATAATAATAAATCACATTAAAAAAAAAAAAAAAAAAAAAAATCCTACTCGACGAGACTGGATTGAACCAGAGCCCTTAATACAGTAGGCAAAGACTTTACCTCAAAGCCACGGACCTCGCACCTTATGCACTTGCCTAGCGCTTCTCAATTCTGCTTTCATGCCAAGTTTTTCGCACACAAAACAGAAAAAAAACATGTACCCACCAGATAAAAAATGCCACAGCGATTACAGGTTCTATTTGTTCACAATCTGTTTGTTGATAGATTGAGGTGTAATTTTATAATAATTTTTTGTAGTTTTAGGAAACAGAAATTTTCCGTAAGATATGTTACAGAAGTTTTCTGTTTCGTAACATTTTTTTTTCTTCTACAGTGCACAAAAGCAGTAGTTCTGAAATTTGTAAAACTGAAATAAATGTGCCACTGAATTATCTCAAAAGAAAATCCTTATTAAAATACAAAAAATACAAATTTTCTCTATAATAGTCATAGTTCAGAAACATATAACTTTTTATGGAATATGCCATAATTTGCTATATATATTAAAAAAAAAAAAACTCTACAAAAATAAAGAGGAATTGCTGTATTAACATTTCAAATTGCTCCTGTTTCCTAAGCAGAAAAGTAAATGAAACATTTTGCTAGCTAATAAGTATATTAATAAATTAATTATGTCTCGCTCATTGAAGTATTATGTATATTTCGTCCATAACATTTTCATTCACATCATTGCTTATATTTTTCATTTTCATTTTTCTAAATTTGTAAATTAGCGTTCACTGCAATATTTACTGAGCCCCATAATTTTTTACAAAATTTGTGTTTTGTAATTTTGGAAAGAGTGCCATTACCTGTCCGTGATGCAAGATATTTACTTATATTTATTTACAATACGAACACTAAAAAGTTGTTTTATTTTGTACGTTTCATTTTGGTACTCAAGTGTTTAATTTGAGATTCAATCCATTAATGAAAAACATTATTGATAGTATTTATTTATTTATTTTATTGGCACGACAAGACTTTTGATTTCAATCAGACACTTCGAGGTGTCATCATTTACTGTTTTTCCATTTGAATATTTTAGAATGTTTCTCTCTTTTACAACAACAACAACAACAACAAAAATATATATTCAATTAGCACTTCGATAAAGCCTGAAAATTAAATTTTAAGAAATAAATTTAATAACCACTACTACAGAATGCAAAAACCAATTATTATATTATTTAAAAATCAAGTATTATATTATTTATTATTAATTAACTTATATTGCGTTTTTTGTATATATAGACAAAAAAAAGTTTTTATTTTTATTTTTTTCCTCTTACGTCAAATAAAAGAAAAAAAGAAATTAAATTAAGAAAATAGCATGAAAGAAATGGAAGAGCTTTAGTACAGGGCAGATAATTTAGTACAAACCTTAAGCAAATTTTGAAAGTTCAACGGAAGTAGCTTAGACGTTTCTCTTGAAGGTCTTTTCTTACACAAATACGACGGTCAGTTTAATTAATCGCCAAAATAGCAATAAAAATTTAAGAGTTGTTATGGAAGTCCTATACTAATACTGTACCAACGAAATAAATAAATAAATAAATAAATAAATAAATGGATACAGTAACCTTTGCGAAGGAATGCAACATAGCTACTGCTTGCGTTTATGATGAAAAATTTGACTAAAAAGAGGCCTGTCAAACTAAAAAAAAAAAAGAAAAAAAAAAGAAAAAGGGATGCAATTTTACATCTATTACTTAGAAAACAAAAATAAGCTTCTTCTTCTTCCCCCCTTATTTTTTTTTTTAGTGAAGACGATTTTATTTCCAGATTTAAACAAATACCCTCTGAGAAGTAAAACTTTAACTTTGACCAACACTATTGACATAAATGGTAGATATTCTTTTCTTTTCATTTTCAAAGTTTTCTTTTCTATCTAATATATTTGTACAATATTCATGAAGTATATCTCGAAATACTTTGTTATAAATTTATTTGACAAAATTTCAAGTTCCTTTGTAGTAAATTTGATCAAACATAATTTAATATAATTAATTCTGCTGCTCCTTTAGTTTAAAAGCATTTGTTGGAAGTCTGACTTAATTATGTAATTCTTATCTGATATACTAAAGAGTACTTATGTTGCAGAATAAAATTAATGAATAACACAAATTAGCATTTTATTGAATTATTTCTCGGGCAAAAGAATCATCAATACTGATTAAAAAATAACGATAAATTAATTTCGTCATTAATTTTATTAAGACATTGAAAAATTAATCTTCCAAAATGATTAATTAATGTGTGGTAATTAATTTTTGCCCCTTTTGCGAGGAAAATTTGTATTAATAGTTGCGTTAACTATATTCATTATCTTTGTTTTAGTTTAATATCATTTTCAATAAATCATTATTTCGGATTATGGGGCATAAAACTCTATAAGTTTATCGGATTGCATTCGGAAAAAAAAATACATATTCAGTAGAGGGAAACCATTTTCACCAATAAAGAGATATTAAATGCATATTCGATATTCAGTATTAATAACAATAATAATTATAATAAACCTAGATAGTACAAGAATAAAAAATTATTGCCATTAGTGTTTCAGTTATTTTTATCAAAACCATCTAAGCAAGGCCCCAACACTGGCCGAGAGGTTATGCGTTCAAAGCTGGTAGATGGGAAGTGCTGGTTTCTATCCCGTATAGCACTCATCGATCTAGCCGCTTGGAGTTTTCCGTGGTTTTCTCCGAAATCCATGTAAATATAGGATAGAACCTTTTAGAATGACCCCCATGAATGTCATTCCACCTTATAAGTGTTGTACCCTAGTGTAGTTAATCGGTCTTAAGCCATACAACCAATTATCAAAGCAATGTTAAGGATCCACAACTGAAAACCTAAATCTTTTGACTTGTGCCAGGTCTGTGTTTCGTTGAAAAGTCGCCACTGATTTGTTTAAAAATATTTCTTTCAACTAGAAAAACTGAAGTAATAATTTAAGAGCAAACATATATTAAATTAAATTAAGCATTTTTTATTAATTAATTGATTATTTTTTTGTAAAGATGCACTGTTAAAAATGAAGTGTTCAAAACTTAGTAAATGGACTTAATATACTCTTTTCAAAGGGAGTATTTATGTTTCAAAAAGGAAAAGAGGTTTGCCTCATTTATAAAATATCGCATGTTATCAAATTAATATCTGATTACTTCATAATTTATTATAAATATGCTCAACTAGAAGTTCATTAATAGAATTTTTACGAATTTTAACAGAAAGAATTTAAATACAAATTTTAAATTATGCTTTCTCAGTTTGCCTTTTCTCATAAATTTATGATCTCCAAAATGCTAAAACTTCAACAAATAGAAAACACTTAATACGTTTTTGAATGTTTAATACAACATACTTAAAAGAATTAAGGATAGGTCCGGTAATAAAGTGTTCGCTGATTGTAAATAATTATTGATAAAAACCCCTATCAACTTCCTTTTTACTCTTTACGAAATTTTGTCCTGTACTGTCAGGTTAAAAATTATGAAACAAAGGGAATGACAGCGTCACTTCTTGAGCGTTTGGTCCTAAAATTTAAATAGCATCAGTTTAGGTCAAGGTCCAACTAAACACCAAGTTTGGTAAAATTTCTTTCATTAATTCATAAGATACAGCGTCTGCAACATTTATGACACACACACACACACTAACACACATAAAGAGAGAGGCTGACCATAGTCTCCTAAACTAGATGCCTGTCGCGTTGCTCGGAAACTTTTCAACAGTTCAAGCGGTAGACAGCGCCACCTGGTACAGATTGCGCGACTTTTTTATTCATCTGTCACTAATAATTTTAAGAAGTGATATATGATAGATATAATCGACGTTTATTCGACTCTATTCGCCTTTTATGTATATAAAATCCCACTTTTAAACATTTTTGGTGGCTCTTGAATAAAAAGTCACGCAATCTATACCAGGTGGCGCTGTCTACCGATTGAACTGTTGCGAAGTTTCTGAACCACGCGATATGCATTTAGTTTAGGAGGTTATGGACTGAAAGACATTTTCTAAAAATGGACAAATGGTATCCAGGATACCCAAAAATTTTTAAATCTATCCAAAAATGAAAATTGGAAAATTTCATGAATTCTATACTTTCTTCTAATTTATATACATATATACAGAAGAGAGTAAAAATGAAATGAAATTTGTGAAATTGCATTATTTTATTTATTTACTTTTACATTAATTTTAAAAGTTATGAAACGATGCATTTAATGAATGATGTGTTTATATCTTTTTTAAAGTAGGTTATTCTATTAAAATTCACGATAATTTAGTAGTTAATCACTTCCCTTTTCAAGCAAATTTAAAAACTTTTGCTTCCGTTCATTGGATGTGTTTTATATCAGGCTTTTCAGAATATGAATAGAAATTTAAAAACGAAATGTGAATGGATATATTTATTTAAACATATTAATTAGAGATTTTGTTTTGAAATAGATTTAAAGTATTCTTGATACTTTTATTCAATGTACATTTTAACGGATTTTTTAGAACACAAATAAGTGGAAAAAGACAGGAAAAAATAAAGAATATTCATTTAAAATGATTAAATTAGACCCTTTTCTATGGATGTGGATTAAAAATTGTCCGCATGCTTTTATTGAATGCGTTTTTATGAAACATTTAATAAATGTAACTATATAACAGATGTTCAGAAATAGAGTATATGCAGAGTATATTCATTAGAAAGTATTCAATAAGAAGATCCTTTTTCAGTGTAGATGTTTATTTATCAGTTATCAGTTTTCAAGTACGTTATATCAGATATTACATGTCTAAATATGTGATAAAAGAAGAAAAGAAACAGAATATGCATATTAAAAGTTATTATTCATACACTTTCATCTTAGACTTTTCTTAAATATTCCGTTTAGTTTTTTAAAGTGTAAATTAAAGTAGATTATAAAATTTGAAAACGAAAAGTTTTATACTACTTTATTAGTTAGGGATTCTGTTGCTAAAATGATCAAATAGTTTTTGTTTAATAATAGAAAAAAAATAATATAATGTTCGAAAAGATAAAAACAATTACTAGCAGACTATTAATATATAAATCAAATAAGTAAAATTTTAAAATGAACTAAAGAAAAAAAGAAGGTCAAAAACAAAAGTTATCTCTCACATAGTTTTAAAATTATATATCATTTGATCAAATAAACCATACTTTTATTCATAAATGTTTTATAAGCAGCGTTTGTAGAAATTTAAAAATACCATTTCAAGAAGCAGACTTTCTTGTAGTGACTTCACAGTTACGTTAGGAGGCTTTGCCCTAATTGTCTCAGACATTAAACAATTCCTTCAGTTGGGATTGAAAACTTAATGGAAAATATTAAATTCATCTTATCAAAGATTGAGATTTTTTTTTCTCTATTTATATAAGTAATAATGAAGTAGAAAAAAATAGTATAGCATTTGTTATTTGTTTAACAAACGTAAACGTTTTTAGATAAAATCAATTAAAGCTGAGATTTATATTTAACTGGCATAATTACCTGCCATAATCGTTTATTTTTTAGTTGCTATCACTATATGAGATTATATTCTATCGCAATTATTCTCCTTTAAACATTATGCGCATTCCATTTTAGATGTAGTAGTGATTTTTTTCTTTCCTTAATTTCGTTTTTCAGAAAAATGTTACAGCGTGCATTTGTTAGCATATTGGAAGTCAAATAAATTTAGGCTTGGTGTTTCAGAAAAGTGTAAGTTAAACATGTTATAGATTTTGGTTTTCTTAATCCACCTAAGCAGAACCCATAAAGTGCAATAAACAAATAAATCCTTAACGTATAAAAATGTTAGATTAATGTTAGATCGCAATTAATATATAAGTAAGTGTTTCAAATTTGTTTTGTTTTTAGGTAAATAAATTTATTATTAGCTAATTATTAATAATTATGTTCAGATCATTCCATGCATAGAAAAAAAAAATTCTAAAATAATATGTTTCATCAAAAATTCTCAAACTAAACATATTTATGAGATTTAATTAAAAATTCATCATTATCCACTAAAATATTTTTAAAAGAATCATATATTGTTACTTAATATACACATTTTTAAGTATTCACAAAATGTGTCTGTTATAGGTTCTGTATGTTTATTTTATTTTTCTCCTTCTCCTCCTTCTTCGTCTTCGTCTTCGTCTTCGTCTTTTTTTTTTTTTTTTTTTTTTTTTTTTAAGAGAAAAAAAATAATAATAATAACATTGTATACAGAAAAAATAATAATAATAACAGCATTGTAACAAAATGATTAAAATGTTTTCTAAGTTTCAATAATTTATTTAAAATTTTATATATATGCTATATTTAATATATTTTCATATTTAATATATTCATATTTAAGCATTCTATATTTAATATATTTTCCATTAGCACTCAATGTCCTCATTTGAGGACAGCTAATAAAATGGCACATATATTTTTTGTGGTTTCTTGGAATGATTTCTGCTTTTCAATGACAGTTTATAGCGTCACTCTAAATAATTCCTGAAAGTTTTATGTGCCTACTATTAATTATTATTTCATAATTTGGATAGTCATTTTATGATTCTTCATTCGTCGCACATATATTTGCTTTTTGCGTAGATATAATAACTTAAATCAAGTTGAATAATAATATATATTACAATACTTTCAAGATCTTTGTCAACATATAATAGAAAATTAATCTATTACGTCAAAGTTTTTCTATTTCGAATTTTTCTCGCTCTAACACTAAACGTGAATAAATGGAGATAGGCTTTAAATTTAAAACTATCAGAAGAATTGTTTAAGTTAATATATTTTACTGTCAGTTGTCTATATTAATTTAGAAGTGAAATAATCAGCTAATAATATTTCGCAAAATTAATTCGGACGTTAACGGGTTAAACAGATTTATTATAAATATTTTTCTTGAAAATGTCAGAGAGCAGACTGAATTTTATACAAAAGAATATAGGAAAGCATTTCTGTTCTTTGATTTTAATTCAAGTATATATGATATACGTCCATTTTTCGACAAGTTTAAGATATTTTTACTTGTATACAGACAAACGTTTTTGTATAAAAATAAAGCTTTCAAGATATATGGTAATTTTATTCAAAAATAATTTACATTCCTTTCAGTAGGTCAATATAAGATGTTAATAATATTATATATATATATATATATATATATATATATATATATATATATATATATATATAAATACAACTTTCAGACTTCATTCAAAACAAAGTATTTTTAATTCATAATTTATCAGTTTTTTTCTTATATATATATTTATAAGAAAAAAAAATGTTCACATTTTTTTCTGTAAAAGTATTAGTTTGCGTATTCAACTTTCGATTGTTTAAAAAATTCAGGTCAGAATTTGTATTGTCAGCAAAAATATGTAAAAAAAAAAATCCGAAAAAAATTAAATTTTTAAATCATTTATAATTTACGTGTGATTTCAAAGTTATTCAAAAATAGGTTAAAGAATTTCCTTTCATTATTACTGTGAGTTTTATTTGTGGTAAAAACATAAATCAATGTAACAGATAAAGATAAATATAGAAAATAAGCAAACTACATTAAATCGCATCTCGTGAAAGTTATTTATTTATTTATTTTGAAAAACAAAACTCTGACAAACTAAACATTGCTATCTCATTAAATAAGTTCTTTTTCGAATTTTTTTTTTCGTAAAACCACTTGAAGTTTTCAAAGATATGGTAAGGTTAGACTTCACTCCAATGTTTTACACATTTTTACACTATATGTTTTCTCTTTACATCAAAGACTTATACAAATATTTTTCTCAAAAAATATTTATATGTTTTAGACTAAAGAAAAACTTTAAAGAAGATTTAGATTATTAGGGTCTCTTGAGTGCTTCAGATATGAAGTTCAATAAAGAACTTTCTTTCTTTTCAGGTACATTTCGAGTTTCTTATCTGACTGAGAAAAATATAAACAAATAAGTATTGAAGGTTTTTATGATAATCTTTTGAAATATTTTTCTGTGAATAATTTTTTATATTATTTTAAAAATTATGTATTTTGGCCACATGCTTTAAATTTTCTTTTCCCTATATTCAGATTAATGTATTTTAGTATAAAAAATATATATTTATATTTTTAGATGAAAAAACGATTAAGTATTATACATATATACTTGTTTAAAGTTATTTATTAATTCTTTCATTTATTTTTATTTTTATTTTACAGAATGTTGTCTAAATATATTAGTAAAATTTTGTAAGTACTATTATATAAGTAAAATATAAATTGATATTTGATTAAAAAAGTGAAGAAATAACATATAATAACAATTTTTGCTTGATAATTTCTGGTTAATGTGCTTCTTTCATTTATTAATCCGCTAGTTTTACGAAAACAACTCATTCTTTAATGTCGATATTTTTGTTATTATATCCTTAAAAGAATGATTAATATTTTAAAATCGGCTCCTTTAAACTTGCATGAGCAAATGGATATATATATATACGACCTTATCTTAAACGACTGGGAACTTTCTACTTTATATGCTTTATCACAAATTTCAAAAAGTCCTCGAAGAATACCTTTGAATGTTTTGGAGTGTAATCAAGATGCTATGACCACGCATATTTCGGAGAAAAATTTTATACGAAAGAGGAAAGGGCACCAGTAACAAATTAAAGAAATTGCATAATGCATGCTATCCCCTATAAAAACTAATACTTGCAGTGACATGAAACTAGGATGTTTATTTTAATTATCTTTATCATAAAAGATTGGTATGTATATCCAGGTAGATATAAAGTTTTTTTTTCCCCTTTAATGCGATTTTTTTTTGGTACATTGTTTGTTTATAGCATGCAGTGTTCTTTAATTAATGTAATGTCATGTTTAGTAAATTTGACAAACTGTAGTAGAAACAACCTAATTCAATCAGAATGAAAACATATTAAATATCGGACGGAAAATGAGTACTTTGACTAAATAAATTTTAACTATGCATATGTTAGCTTTAAGTAGAATTATTTAAATAAATTTTTAGCCGAATGCATTGAGATACTTATGTAAAAACCTAAATTAAATATCTTTGAGATTCAGAGAGGGGTACTTCATTAATTGAACTTAATTTCAATCTCTCTGAAAAAACACGGATTTATATGTTTTTATTTCTACTTAACGTATATTAGTTATATTTCAGTTCATGATCAACTACCAGAATCAATTCCTGCTTATAGTAACTTAAAGTGAGTATGCTCTGGGATCGCTTTTCAATCTGATGACCAACTGGGATTTTATGAAGACTTCAATGAGTTTTTCGGTACAAAATTATCGTTCTTATTTGGAATTACGGTGACGTTGCTTTATATTTTGGTGACAACTACCCCTGTGTTGACATGCTGTCGTAAACTCTACATATGGAAAATTACATTTAATGAAAAAAGATGAACTGAATATGTTCTATTTTGTACCTGAAATCCTAAGTTTATAAATATAGTTTTAAAATTAAAACCTTTTTAAAATGATATTTTTCAAATAAATAAGAAATCACATTAACTAATGATCGCATAGCAACTAAAATCGGTAAAAAATTATATACGATCAATAACACAAACTGACCATAGCAAACTACCACAAGCCTATTGATATCAAAATGTAATGAGCAAATAAAAACTTCAGTCAGTAATATGAAAACGTTTTGTTTGCCACTGTTGGTCTGTCTTTGCCCACTAATTTCTGTTTAACCCACTATTGGCTGCCTTCAGTAGGTCTGTTAATTACGGTATCCGGACCTCGTAACAGATTTCATTCGGCATCATTTAATATGCTACCGAAAACAGTGGTTGCTGTAGTTGTTAGCTGTCACTAGGCTTCCTGATGATTATCAACTAATGCTTTGCTTCTTTCCATTAAAACTGGGGCAGTTTTTAACCAGTTTGCAGCAACATTAAAACATCGTAAAATAATTATTTGTATTTTCTGGAACAGTATGCTATATATTTATTGTATAATTTAAGTCTCTAGGTAGGTTTTATCTATTGTAAATTACAAAAATCTGCACGAACTCTTATAAAAGAAAATGAATGCCAATGCGATAGACGGTAATAGTCAAATGTTTTAGCTATGGTTATGTACAAATTGAATTTTGTTTAATTATATTTTTATCTTATTTATTTATTTTCACATATCATTCAAATGTTCATTTTTTCTTTTGATAAACATAAAACATAATAGCCAAATATTTGTGTAAATATAAATGGTGATGAGCGTAACTTTCTTAGGTGTATTTAAAAGAATTATTATTAATTTTAAATATTGATACTTCTTTCCCTTTTTATTAAATTACCCACTGTGCAGCACTAACGCGATGTAAAACCCGTCCAAACAACCAACCCTTTTTATTAATTATGTCCCTATTTTGCTTAAATATATCAAAACTATATGTTTCACATATTTTTATTAATTGGCTAAAAGTGTTTCTATTTGTAATACTCAAACACCCTTTCTTCAACTGTTCATTTTACAGGAAAAAGTAAGATTAAAATATATTATTAATTATGGAAGTCAAATCAATTTTATTTTAATTTATGGATCAGACGCACTCTTTGTAAAGGGAAATTCAAAGTTTCCTGCTACTAACAGCTTCGTTAAACACGATTTTTCTATATTATCTATATGATAAAGATGAAAATTAAAATATTAATATAATCTTTATCTTATTGCTTTATTTGCTAAAATATTTAAGGTTCTCCGATTATCAATTATCTGAAAATCATATTGAAATTTTCAATTTTGTTTTATTCTATATATATATATATAAAAATTCTAACTATATCTAATTTTAAACTTTCTAAATCTTTCAAATAGATATATATATATATACATAATCATGTTCTTTTCTTTTTGTTTTAACTAAAGAATATCGTATTTTTCCTTTCCAATAACGTTATTTACATATATTGCATAACAAAAGAGATGAAATATCAAGTATAAATAGAAGAATTCATGGAATCAGTATCTCTTGAGTATTTCAAGTACAAAATTCAATAAACTACCTCTTTTCAAGTACTTTGATTTCTGCATTTGACTTTTGTCCTAAAGCAAAATGTAAATAAATACAAACAAATTTAATTTAAATTACTCGGAAAAATTCTTTTATCAGAAATTTGTTCAGTTGTATAAATATGCATTAAGATAGATTTGTAGATAAAACTGATATTTTTAGTACTGCTTCTTGAATCTTTCAGTAAAGTTAATTGTAAAATTTCCTTAACTACGTCTGAATATTTTCGAAAATAGAAATGCAGATGTAACTGAAACGTTTTTTTTCCAGATTTAGTTACTTTTAAAGGAACTTATAAATTTACAAAATTATAGCAAATTTTATGAAGCTTGGCAGTATAACTTAATTATAATACCTAACACAAAAGTTGAAATAAATTCAAAATTCATATATATTCTACATAATGTATGGTAAAGCCACACAGGTATTTATATTTTATCGTTCATAATCTAATGCATGGGAATGCTTTTTCGTTTGTGATGTTACGCCATCACCGAAAACAATATATTCAAGATTTAGAGTTTGAAGGGGAATAATTGTCGAATGATGTGATACAAAATTTCAGTAGTCTGGAATGTAGGCTAATCAAGATTTCCTATAAAGATAGGTGGGACCAATAATTTACAAATCACGTATATGGCAGCTGTATTCCGTACACACTTAGAAGATCCATGGTCAAAACTACCGTCAAAATTTTCGACACCCACACTCAGCGTCCACTATCTAGACAGGAGAAACTTTCATGGCAGGACCAGTTGCTTGTTCGTAATATCACAGATGCCAAATTAAATAGAAATTCATCATTACAGAATACATTGAATATAGCACTAATGATACCACAGGTCTTTATCTACGTTGGAAGTGATGTCACTGTCAATTAGTTTTTACCTTAAACAACCGAAATAGGTAATCTTCACCGATAAACTGATGTAATTTTAGCAATAACGGCAACTGATTACGAATGTGGAACTTTGGGGTGATCTTCTAAATAATGCATTTACCTTACAACGCCACACATCTTTCATAGCGTATTGGCACAGTCAAATTTCGCTAAAATCAGACTGAACCCCAGCATTCAAAGTAACAACCCAGCACGCTAATTTGTTTATAGAGGTCAACAATGGTCTCGCATAAAAATACCAAGAAATCTAGTGGTGGGTTTTACTCCTTTTTTTTTTTTTTTTAAGTTGACCATTTTGGTTTGTTGGAAAATAGCTACAACAGGCTTTTAAACTTTTAAGCTTTGAACTTTCGATGTTTTATTAAGATGCTTCTAAATGCGATAGGTTTAAAACATTTATAAACAAATATTTGAGGAAGATAAACTATATTAAGCGTTCTAGAACTTATATAAACCGATACTTTTACATTGCCATAGCATATGAATTTAGCACTATATTAAGTGAAGTGTATGCATGATTTTACTATTTTTTTTTTCAGTGGCCTATTTAAGTATATGCACTAACTGAAAAGCATTTCATTAATTTCTGTTTATATACTATTATTTTAAACCTGTCAATAAAGAAAAGTTACATTTGATGTATTTAATTTATTAATTTTTAAGGTGTTTTCGACAAATAATAAAAATAATACAATTGTTTATTTAATCTATTATGTAAAATAAAATGACATTACAAAAGTGAAAATTAAAATTACACAACATTGTACTGAAAAGATGCTTAAAAATGTTTTTATCATTTAAGTGACATTAAATAAATTTTATTCTAATTACTTTTTACAAAGCAGTTTATAAGCCTTTTTTTTTTTTTTTTTTTTTTTTTTTTGTCATTTTATGAACAGAGAAGAAGTTGAATGACATCCAGCGAATGTGCATGTTGAAATTACACGAAGACCTTCAAAATTTCCTATTTAGGTCTGTGTGTGTTGAATAATATATGTATGATTATGATTTTTTCCAGGCATTACCATGCACAAAACGTTCATTCCATGAGTGATTAAAAATGATAAGAGATTAATATTGTTTTCCTCAAGTACGAATACACCCGAATCTACTTTATATCTACATATCCGACTACTTGGATAATATTGCATCCTTTACTCTAAAATAAATATTTAATGCACTGGTGAATGATATTTTGTTTTATTATTTATCAGTAAATCATGTCGGGGTAAAAGCACGTTATATGTTATGAAACATTTACCCAAACTCATCTTTTAAATTTACCAATTTACCCTTCGTATGCCCTATTATATTATATTCTGGGACTTTCTTCACAATAATCATACATTATGTAATACCTTTCATAGTAATGGAAGGTATCATTAACGTACTAGTTACATAGTTTTTGCAAACTATTAGATGTTGATATATTATTATATGCAACAAATATCCATCATCAAAGGAAAAGCTGAGTGGATTAAAATGTTGAGTGCCATTGTAGAAAAAATAAGATTTCTCGTTGGATGAACTTATTAAGGACTCTTTTAAATATTAAACATTTATTGGTACTTCAAAGTCTTATAATAATCCAGGCATTTACAGAGAAAATTATTACTTTACATAGTTTTCAGCACTTGAATTACCTCTTCACGGTATATTTTCTCACATTTAATAAATTATTGCGTAACATGTACATTAACTAATCTTTTCAAATATTCATGTAAAATTATTTGGAACAGAAAATTCACTTTCGACAATAAAACGATGATATCGTGTCGATTCACATCAATTTACAGTCAAACAGCGCCGGTTGGTGAAAATCCTGTTTATATGATAAATCCTTAGTCAATTCTTCATGCGTTTGCTTTTTACATAGCATTTTATTAAAATGCTGATTTAAGTTAGCTATTAATATATATATATATATATTTTAATTACTTATTAATAAAAGTGTATTTGTATAAAAAAGGCGCCAAAGGCATCACTAAAAATTATACAAAAATATATAATTTAGAAAATATGGTGAAACTTGAAGACAAGTGGGCGTGTATAACAAGAAAAAACGTTAAAAAAAGTAACGAATTATAGTAACGATGAACAATTGTAAAAAACAACACTACATGCGAAAAACACCCTTCCGCTTCCTCTTCAGTGGGTGGGAGCAGCAGAACAGACAATAAATTAAATTAAAAGAGGCCTAACAGGTTTCGGAAACATGGCGAAACTAGCATACTCCCAACAAAATCCCAATAAATTACTGGCAAATTATATATAACAATCTTCATGTAAATTAGATATAACAAAATTGGTGCTTCATAAAAGTAACATAACTAAATTAATATAATAATCCAAAAACTACAAAGTCGATATTTGTGATAAAAATAATTTAATAAAAGGACATGCTAGATCGTCATGTTCCCACCCAGACCTGAAAGGCAAAAAGATATTGTAATGAACTGAACTTACTGGAATGTAGAAATAGGTCTTTAAAGCAAAAGCAGATGATTCACATGTAGTGGCTCAATACTGGCGCTGTCTTGTCCGATGTTCCAAAATCATAGTCCAAACTCTCCGAGTCGCTCAGCACCAAGTAGCTGCAGTCCGACATAAGGCGTTCCACAAGTTGGACTTTGGCCATGAGTCTTCATCAGCAAGCACTACTAGACACCAAGAACCATAAGTGAAGAAACCTTACCGCAGCTATCACCCCAATCGCAAACATTTATTAAAATTATCGGTGTAAAACTTTATGAAATTTAATGGATAGTTATTATTGTAAAAAAGATTAGCAATGAATTTAAAAACTTGTTTATTGTAATTTGAATAAACAAGTTTTTAAATTCATTGCTAATCTTTTTTACAATAATAACTATGCATTAAATTTCATAAAGTTTTACACCAATAATTATAATAAATGTTTGCGATTGGGGTGACAGCTGCGGTAAGGTTTCTTCACTTATGGTTCTTGGTGTCTAGTAGTGCTTGCTGATGAAGACTCATGGCCAAAGTCCAACTTGTGGAACGCCTTATGTCGGACTGCAGCTACTTGGTGCTGAGCGACTCGGAGAGTTTGGACTATGATTTTGGAACATCGGACAAGACAGCGCCAGTATTGAGCCACTACATGTGAATCATCTGCTTTTGCTTTAAAGACCTATTTCTACATTGCAGTAAGTTCAGTTCATTACAATATCTTTTTGCCTTTCAGGTCTGGGTGGGAACATGACGATCTAGCATGTCCTTTTATTAAATTATTTTTATCACATATATCGACTTTGTAGTTTTTGGATTATTATATTAATTTAGTTATGTTACTTTTATGAAGCACCAATTTTGTTATATCTAATTTACATGAAGATTGTTATATATAATTTGCCAGTAATTTATTGGGATTTTGTTGGGAGTATGCTAGTTTCGCCATGTTTCCGAAACCTGTTAGGCCTCTTTTAATTTAATTTATTGTCTGTTCTGCTGATCCCACCCACTGAAGAGGAAGCGGAAGGGTGTTTTTCGCATGTAGTGTTGTTTTTTACAATTGTTCATCGTTACTATAATTCGTTACTTTTTTTAACGTTTTTTCTTGTTATACACGCCCACTTGTCTTCAAGTTTCACCATATTTTCTAAATTATATATATATATATATATATATATATATGTTTAAGCAAGTGTTAGAGACGTTAGAGATTGAACTTCTAAAGCTCTCTCGCTGTTTTTTGAAATATTTACAATAATTCCGATTGAGAGTGAAATGAGAAGAGGGGAAAGAGACTTTGAATGGGTGATGTATAAGTATCTATTTTATGAATATATTGATGTCTGCCATATTGATGTCTGCTGTACGTGTCTTAATCTTTTCAAATTTACATGTCATTCTGATTAAGAATATTGAATTCCGTTAAAATCAGCAGCAGCACTATAACTCTTCAAATGCATGGCGTAGTTTGTACATTTTTTACATGCATGTATGAGGGTAAAACATAGTCATCAGTTAAACATCCGTAGCCATACATTTGACTCATTAGGTCTTGTTATTTAATGATATATGACAAAATAATTGCCCAGATACAGTTTGAGTTACGGATGCTCAAAAGGATTTGTGTGGCAAAAGTTTCGAATTTTATAGTAGTAATTTTATTTTAAGATACAATATTTCTTGAAGATATACGTGTGTATATTTTAAATAATTTAAACTGACATATGTTTAACAAACTTGAAGGAACAGAAGAAAAAAATAAAATAATTAATATATATTTATTCTTGTATCTATTTTTTTAATCATTTTTATGAATATTTTAAAATGTTCCATTGTTTAATTGCTATTGAAGAAAAAGCTTGCATTCAGAACGAAATATTCCTAAAATTACAGTTTTCGATCAAAAAGAAAATACAAATCCAAAAATTACAAAACTAAACAAAAAACAAGGAATTTTATGTAAAACAAGGAATTTTATGCGTAGTTAAACAAAAAGATGCGCATTCTAGATCTAAAATTTTACCTGTAGTAGCTGTTTGTTTAAAATATAAATTAATCGACTTTTTTCTTCAAAATGATTGTTAACCAGCAAAAGAATTTTGTAAGAATTGTTATGTGATATCATTCGGTCCAGGTTCATTATTTTGAATGTTGAATTTAAACCTTAATTTGTCTCAGATATATCTAATTCCTTCAATCAAATATAGTATGGAAATATCCCGTAAGGCATCCACACTGTTTCTTTTGAAAATCGCATATCGTTTCCACATTTCGATTGATGATATGGAACACCACTACAAACTACAATTCATTCTTTCATTTCTAATTCAACATTACAATAACACACAGCTTCCTTAACTGAAGTGATGGCATATCGTCATGGCATAACATGGCATAAAATGCATAGTTAACTCTGGTAAAATCTTCCACAAAATAACGGGCGATGCAAAAAAAAAAAAAAAAAAAAAAAAAAAGGAATAATTAGAGTTGATTTCACTAGAGCAAGCTACCTTTAAAAAATGAGTGGTGGAAGGAAATAGCAATATAAGAGAATAAATATGGAGTAATTTATAAAATAAAGTTGATTTCATTAAAAAAAAAAAAAAAAAAATCTTTGACAGTAGCATATATTGAGAATGACAGACAAAAGATTTTCTTTTTTTACTTTCTTGATTTTATCTTATTCGTTATTATATTTCTTTCTAAAAAATCGATCGAAGTAATAAAAACAAACGTGAAGTTTTTTCCCCTATTAATCAACATCTTTTAAATGTTATTGATTTAATAAATTGTCCTAAAATCATAAATGAATGAAGAAATAAAAGTATTTATCTCAACAGATGTTGCCAGTATTTTCTTAAAAACTAATAAGAACAATAAAATATAATTAATTTTAAGCTATACATATGATGAAATATTTTCTCTTGAATGAAGCACATAAAAAATTATCTTCATTAACGGCAGTTATTATGAATCTAAATCATTTAGAGAATATTTAAAAATTAAAAAGATAAATTTATTATATTTCTTTAGATGTTGAAATAAATTTTTCATGTCGAAATGCTCCTATTTTATATTTAACAGAAATGGCTAAATCTGATAAATATTTATTAGACAGCGTTTGTAACAACTGAAATAAGTTTGATGAATTAATAAATAATACGAAAGTTTAGATTTTATTGTGACAAACTTAACTAAATTCAAATTTATGTATTCAGCGAATTATTCAAACTTTAAGTTTCCAGTAAAGTTTAGAATAATATGGTTGAAGATTTAGATAAAGCTGTAAATCTTTATAGAATAAAGGTTTTAAAGTTGCGGAGATTTAGTGCTTCTTTAAGCAAGTTTTATGTAAACAATTGGTATTGTTAAGTATTAGACGTTGAAAAAACGAAATTTACTCATGGAGAAATAGAAAAAAATTCAAATGAGTTTTTCATGTTAAGAATAATCAGACAAATATTTAAAAGAAAATGCGTGGAATAAATTGAATATTTCACGAAATTTGTTTAAATGAGAACTTGTTTTATAACTTTTGTAAAAAAAAAAAAAAAAACTACTTTTTATCTGCGTATAGATTTTTAATATGAGCTCATTTTTGGATTTTTTAAAAAATATTCAAGATTAGTAATAACAAACCTTTAAGGAATATATAATGAAAACAAAAAGACAGATATTTTATATTTAGAACAAAATGACATACTTTTTTGGCCATTGTTTATTTTTTACATTATTTTTACTGAAATGTTTATATTAGTTTTAAAAATTTATAAAAATAATCAGAAATGTCTATGTTTTAATACTACATTTTTCCTATTTACATACTCTTGTATAGTGGTAGAGAAAATATTACTTTGAGTTATTTTTTTTTTTTCAAAAATTAGTTTTTTCTATATTTACACGTTTTGAGATGGCTAGATCCAAAAATCAGGTTTTAAGCGTTTGTTCATGTGTGTGTGTATCCTTGTATGTGGATATAAGTGTGACTCTTATCATCGTAACTCAAGAACAAATATTAGCATGTAATACATACTTGATATTCTAAATCTGTACCATACAGGGATGCTATACGAAACGTTTTATTAAGATCAAGCTAATGATATTTGTACACTGAGGTCCTAAATAACACAGGACTGTGAAATCATGCTTTTCATTATTTATTTATTTATTTATTTATTTATTTATTTATTGTCATTGCGTTGTGTGTCTCTAATGTGTTTTAATACGCTGAATTCATAAATGATTGTCTTTTCTTCCTATCACGTAAGGATTTTTCACAAAGTAAGGATGGAGATCGTCCCGAAAGCCTATTGAAACTTATGAATGATTTCTGCTCGGGTATCGGCAAGCTTTCGATAAAATTTGGTGTAATATCACTGTTAAATTTTTTTCTTTCATTTTACAAAAACTAAAAATCTGATTAGTTTTTGGACAACCTCGTAATTTTTTTTTAATAAGGAAAAACACATAACTACATAAAACAAACACCGGATAAGTGCAGGACAACGTGGAGTAGAATCTCCTAAGAGAAGTCAGAGCCAAAAGGCGATTGAAAAGAGAAATAAGAGATCATAATGTTGGAAAGCAACGAAAAGATTAAAGGTTGGAGTTCAGACTAAGGCCCTCTTTTCTCTGCGTCTATTAATAGGGTCGTTATGGTCATACATTGCTAACGTGTTTGAACCTGGGTTATCTAGTGTTTCGAGAGACAAATGAAATTGTAAACTAAGATATTGGTTAAAATTATTAAGTATCAGAGTAAAAATCTCCTTATAAATATGAAAATTTTTAACGTACTACCCCATATCAAGTATTTGCCGAAAAGTTGCGTTTTGTGCCCTAATAAAGAACTAGATATGGATTTTGCAGCATATGACCATACCATACATTTATAAGTAGGAATAACACGTAAATAGGACGTGTACAGAGGCAACTTGGTTTCAATGTTTAATATATATTCTGGGGTTTTAAGGGCATGAGTTTATAGTAGTAGCTCGGATTTTTTATGCATCGTAGTAATGTGTTGCTTAAAACTGAGGCTTTGGTCAAGAATTACTCCAAAGTATTTACAGTGATTTTATCATAGTAGAGGAGTGGCACCGAGTTTAATATGATACTTATCTCGATAGGCAGGTGTCATCGAGTTTCTTCCACGTAAGAAAAGAATAGCTTAGGTTTGCCAATATTGGGAGTTATTCGCCATTTACAAAAGTATTTTGAAAGAATTTTTAGGTAATGGGAGATTGATGAAATAGAAAAAAAACGCCAGTTTATGCTTGTTGCAAAAATACAGATATCGTCTTCAAAAATTGCCAGAGAGATTTGAGAGTATCGGGTTATCTCGTTAATAGAAAGGTTAAAAAGTTTAGGGCTAACTTTCGAGCGTTGTATGGAATGCCGAAAGCGGCAAAAAAATTTCCGTGAAAGAGTGTCTTTTATCTTCATGTGGAAGTTTCTGTTTAAGAAGTAACTGTGAATTAATTTATTAAGGAGTGTGTGTGGGGGGGGAGAAGTTATAATTAATAAATATAAAAATAAGACCGGGGTTCCAAACATTGTCGAATGCTTTTTCAATGTCTAGAAAAATGTGCTCAACTAGCCTATAGACCTGATGGGAGGCGGAAAGGCCACTGCAGAAACCGAATTGTTCTCGTATCGTGATATTATTTTCTGCAATATGAGAATCAATTTGTTGAGCACTAAAGTCGTTGATAAGTTTACTTAATGAATTCAATAAGAAGATTGGACGGTAGCTCGGAGACCTGTCAGGGGGGTTAATATTTTTTAAAATAGATGTAATAACTGAAGTTTTCCACTAAAAGGGAAAGTAATTAAATTTAAAAATCTTATGAAATAAATGGATAATTTTTGGAATATAAGGAAAGGGTATATTCTTGGGAGCATCATTAGTGATACCATTGATGTCGGGGGCTTTTTTATTCTCAAGTTTTTCAATTTGGCGAATAACGTCAGTATGAGAAATCTAAAAGTTAGAGGGAGAATAGGGTCACTCAAGAATCTTCTAACAGTAATACTGACTTCTTTCTCAGTTTCATCGCTATCAGTGGGATTCTTCTGGAATTAAACTTAAAGGTTCATGGTAATGACGCCTGTACTTTTTTTGTTAGTGTACGCATCGGTTTGGGTGTTTGGAATAAGGGAAAACATGCGTTCAAAGGAGCTCTTAAATCTACTGGTAGCCTTCCAGATGGAGTTATCCTCTGGAGAAAGAGACTAGAGAAGGTCACTCCAACTTTCATTGCGTTTTCTATATAAATAATTTTTAAGATCCTGCTGAGATCTATTAAGAAAGATTTTGTACTGAATTCTATGCATACATTGCCAAATTTTCTGAGCTCTATTTTTATTAGTGGTTAAAATGAGGACATGGGGGTATAATTTGAAAAATTCATTAGCAAGTTCAGAAGTAGTAGCATAATCAAATAACATTTTTTAGTTTAGTGATTATGTTAACCAGGTTGGTTGGAGGATTAAGGCCGATTGACTCCTTATGTGTCCTAGGCCTATAGGGGGAATGCCCTCCGTGGGGGTCTTTCTAAGGGGTCCTAGCCCGTATTTATGCGAGTTTCGGAGGAAACCACGGAAAACTCCGAACGGCTAGGTCGATGAGCGCGACCTGGGATCGAACCCGGCACCTCCCATCTACCAGCTTTGAGCGCAGAACCGCTCGGCCGCTGGTGGGCTATGTTAACCAGGAGATCGATATTATTAGTACTATTGATAGGGGGAAGAGAAGTGAGATATCGTTGATAAAGTCACGAATTTGAGTCCAGTTAATACGGGAGATAATTTTAGGATGGATGAGGGGAAGATGAATTTGAGTGTTAACTTTAATAGCTCAATTCAGCCAGAGAGGTGACATTTTTGTCAACGTTATACCTGTAACCTTCTCAATAAAATTAACGCTTCTTTTTATATTAAGCTATCCCCCTGGCTGTGAAACAGTTAACGGTCTGGCCCTTGATTCACTCTGGATTTTATTATTTTCACTGCTTTGGGCGTTTGTAATGTTCTTTCAATATGCTGAATTCAGAAAGGCTTGCCTTTTCTGCCTATCAAATAGGTATTTCTCACAAATGAAGAAATTATATGGAAGCTATAATAGAAACGAAACTTTTAATTTATAAATACATTGAAATGTGCAATTATCACATATTATCTATAAAATGTCTTTGTTTCTTTATATCGAAGCTTATTTAAGAGCTTTTTCTCTTCTTAACGGCTAAGCAATGTCCAACAATAATATGTGACATTTCCATCATCCTCATACCTTCTTTTTATTTCTTTGCTATTTTTACGTATTGGTTCTCCTGCTTATTTACTTACATTGCCTAGATTTTCCAAGAAACAACTTAGATGGGAGATGTGAAATTGGAGATTTAAGTTCCTTTTTGTCAAATAATTCCATTTTCTGTCAAAAGTGTAAAAGCTAAAAATTTTGAATATTTTTCCTTAACCAGCATTTAAAAATACATCAGAAAAGCACATCACTTCGACGACAAAAAGAAAAAAAAAAAAAAAAAAGAAAAAAAAAAAAAGAAAGAAAATCCCCACAGACCTGTGTTAGGAAACAATATATCCTTTAAATAAATTTAAATATAAAATATATATAAATTCTTTGACGTTTAGGTTTTGAAGACACTGAAATTTAATTCAAGTTAATGACAAGTTAAACTGATAAAGACTTGTATTTATTTAGTTTAGTAAGGAGGGGATTGTGTCCGGTAGTGGGTGCAGTTTTGGTTTTGGCTTATAACTTTTGGTAGAGTAGATATTATGCAAACATAATACATGCAAACAAATGAAAAGCTAGAACCCTTAGCTAACGTTTGATGAAATAGCAGTATTGTTTCCGTCAAAAAAAAAAAAAAAAAAAAACTATCACCAATTTTGTGAAGTGGTCATTTTTAGCCAAAAAAAATTTTTGTTATGGGCACACTTGAAAAATACGCTAAAAATGGGAGAATAATAATAATAACTAGTATCGCCCAGTGGTCGAAACTCGACCACTTTTTTTTTTTTTTTTGCAAAGCGAGGCAAAGCAAAGTTATTGCCTTGTCCTAAACGGAATGCAATTGCAACACAGCTGCGGCAATTGTTTGCCGATATTCACTCTAACTTAATCAGCAGAGTTTTACTTAATATAACTATTTCTCTCTGTAGATGTTAGCCTTTCCTGAAATGAAAGAAAGTCGCAACGTTAAAACGCCCCTTGTTGTGTGATACAGCCCAGAAGCTAATAGGTACCATGTCAAACCAAGGTCCAACCAAGTATCAAATTCTGTTAAATTAATTCGATTGGTTCATAAAGTACAGTGTTTGAGCAAACAAACAAACAAAAAAAAAAGATATTTTTCAAAAATGGTCGAATTGAGTTCGGGAAATTTCAAAACGTGTAACTTTATCGAAAACCGAAAATCTAAAACTTTTCTAAATCTTATATTTTCTACTTATATATGCAGAGGAAAGAATAATAAATCCACTTTTAAAAAAATAAAAATAAGTAGTCAATTTCACTTAATTAAAATGCAAGGAAATCTCAAAACGTGTAAATTCATCGAAAACCGGAAATCAAAAGTTTTTATGTATCTTCTACTTGCTTCTTCTACCCACAAAAGCTAGGAGTAAACACACTTTTTTAAAAAATAAGTAGCCAATTTCAGTTAATTGAAACGTAAAGAAAGCTCAAAACATGTAAATTCAGCAAAAAACGGAAATCGGAATTTTTTCCATATCGTCTACTTATACATGCAGCAGTTAGTAACAAATCCATTTTCCTTTTATTTAGTATATTATTTGAATATTTATTGTTTAAATATCACCCTTTGAAATGAAATGTTTATGTTTACATTCGAAACTGAAAGTTTGCCATTTTTTTTTTTTTTTTTTTTTTTTTTTTTTGAGTTTTGTGATTTTAAATTAAAATTTTAACAATTTTACAGAAAAGATAACTCAATATCGGAATTAAAATCGGCAGATAATTTCCGTTATTTTTTAATAATTTTTTACAAAAAATCCAATGGACGATTAACATAGAAAATCTTTTTCATGGCTCCATGAACAGACAGTGACGTCATCACTTCGCTTGCGTATAGTGATACTACATTATACAAATTACTGTGTCTATGATTTTATTTGAGCTTTATGAAATTGCCAGATTTAACAACTTTCTACTTTTAGGTATTTTTTAATGTAAAGGAATACGCGTATAAAAGGGAAAAATGGGGGAAAATTAATAAAAAATAAATGTATTTTTAAATACCTTCTTGACATCGTAAAAAAATAATATTTGTATTCGCACCTTCCGGCTAACCATACCTTTCGAATGATACCATTTTCAACCCTCTACTCCCATAATTAATTTTTTTAAAAAGGGACTACAAATTTTATGCTTGCCTATTAATATATAGATAATAATAATAATAATAATAATAATAACCATCATAAATAGATAAAACAACAAAATTTATTCATTTTGTAAGGATTCAATGGCCGAAATATAAACAGAAAATGGCATTTTTCCAATTTTATTCCGCATCTTCTTTATCCTTTAAATCAGAAGTGCAATGGTTGCACGTAAAATAATTTGCATGTATATTAGTACGCTTCAAATGAATCAGACGGTCACACGCGTTGTATTTGATTCAGAGGTCTCTTGTTAGGCATAGTGACAGGTGCTTCAAACAGATAATATAGATGCTGACGTCGTCAGATTGTTGAGACTCCAATTTTTAGCGCGTTTGGCCGGCACTCTGAAAGGTGGTGTTGCCTTCCTTTCTCTAGGCTTCTTCTGCATGGACTCAGATGCTGCAAGGAAGTCCATATTCTCGGGCAGTTGATTTTATGGATTTCTTATCCACTAAGTAATTCTAAATTGCTTTAACCAGCGCATTTAAATCCTTTTATTTTGGATCGGTTGACTTTTTCATGGCTGACATTGCTAAAAAAGTCTAATCATACATATAAACATTAATAAAATATGTTATTTTGATATAAACTACCATATTTGAAAGTTTGTAAGTCAAATACATGTTTGAAAGAAAAAAAAAAAAACAGTGTGTCCACAATCGGGAAGGGCAGTCATTTTTATAATTGGTGGAAAAGCAATTTTGGTGCACATTTTGGCTGAATTCGATATTGCATCACAAAATATAAGGAATATACTGCATAAATATATCTTGCATTTACATTTTTGAATTAATTCACTTCAATTTATCGCATTCTGAAAATATTCACAAATCACTTTTGTGTCGCATTTTCTCAGATTTTTCTTTTCGATACTTGCACTTACTAAGAAAATGCATGCGTTCACTTCGGTGTTAGCACAAAAACTGTGTACTGCCGCAATACATGTTTGGTAGTTTACTCAAATCAACCATATTTGCTTTGTGTTAAAAGATATGGTGGGTTGCCCATAACCGGATAATGCCCATAACAGGAGACATTCTCATATTTATTGAATGAAACGACACAAAAAATAGTAATATTGAAATATTTTTTTTTTAATCTGTACTAATAACACATTTTTCTGTAATTTTTAATTTTTTTTATACTTATTGATTTTTACATTACCTTTTTTAGTTAATGTGAAAAGTGGCTCTGAAATATACTGATTGCATATAATTAAATATATTACGCTAGACAGGAGTAATCCTAATACTATTCGGTTCTTCGATCTGATGTTCCTTTATATCCATACTATGGAAGGAAGAATTCCTTGAGATAATGTATATTTATTTATGGTAATATAGATGAAACAAATATAAACCTTTTACTTTTCTGTTAGATCTCATACATTACATATAATGTAACAAATGTGAATATTGTCTTATCTTTGTCTGTAGCTGTTAATTTATAATATAGATTAATAAAAAAGACGATGAAAAGTATTGTGTTTATAATAAAAAACGTATAGAAGATTTTTTTCCTTTTATGTATAGTTTGTTAGTTATTAAAAAAAAACTTCTTGTATCAAAATTTAAATTTTCAATAAAGAAATATAATTGTTTAAAAAAAAAAAAAAAAAAGTAAATGTATTATACTTTTGCAGATGAATTGAAAAAAAAAAAAATATATATATATATATATATATATATATATATATATAATATATATATACCTTTGTTTTGTGTATATGGCAGTTTTAACTTGAGACTTGCCTAAACATGCTTTCTTAAACTTTTTTATATGAGGCTATTATTTTACCATTCATATTCCAAGTTTGTAAAGTTTTAGTGTTTCAGGTCAGTGAAATTGATTTTCATTATTGTGTTTTCGTTCTGCTGTTAAAACATCATCTGTTTTTACATCACATTTTTTGGGAAATTAAA
This sequence comes from Salticus scenicus, assembly GCA_963930645.1. Taxonomy (NCBI): domain Eukaryota; kingdom Metazoa; phylum Arthropoda; class Arachnida; order Araneae; family Salticidae; genus Salticus; species Salticus scenicus. The sequence goes on from OZ005649.1 coordinate 186,812,051, forward strand.
TTTAAATAACTTCTAGTAGGAAAAAAAAAGTGTAAAAAATAACGGTTTTTGGAAACCATATATATGTATATAAATCAGTCGCCATAACTTTCAAAATGATTTAGTTAGTGACAATAGTGTGAATATTATGGGACATTTTGGCTACTGTAAAATACTTTTTTGTAGTTTTTAAGAAACCAAATTGTTATTAAGGTATTACAATATGCTTAAAAAAGTCATTTTTATCTAAACTTCTATTGGATTCGTAGATTTTTCTTTCTTTCATTATTCTGCATGTTCATTCCGAGGGTTTATTAATAGGCTAAGAAAATGCTTTACGCTAAAAAATGTTCAAATATTCATATTTCTAAAAAGAAATGTTGATTTATTTTTTATTAAAATGTGATATGTTACGGTTATTAATTGTACTATTAACAAATGTATTAATAATCCTTCAAATTGTGTAAAAAATCTAACAAAAAAAATGTAACATTTAATTTTAAAGGTTTTTATATTACTTTTTTTTTCTCTTTTTCTAATGTTTTTATATCGTTTAAATGCCCATTTAATTAATTTTAGTAGCAATATTTGTTTAAACACTGAAGCTTGAGGGGTGGAAAAAATATTACGCTATCTAACAATTAGTATTTGGGCATTTTTGAATTTAGAAGTTTTTTCAATTACATGTAGAAATATTCCTTAGGAATTATCTTAAAACTTTGGGAGTATAAAGAAAGTGCTATTCCACGTTTTTGAAATTTTGTCTTGAAGAGGAATAGGAGAAAAGTAAAAAAATAAACAAAAATCAAAATGATATGAGAATTTTTCACATTATCTGCATAAGCATTTATGAGGTTACCACACATATTCATGGAAATATATATATATATATATTTAATTAGAAAAATATCCACATTTTTAATTATAACACGTGGGTATTAGTATTACACCCAGCGCCAAGGATTTTTTTGGAAATTTGTCATACTACATTAGACATATCATATTGCAATCAGAATGTAAAAATGTTAAATATCTTGCGAAATATGAGCATTTGTTATTAAATAACTTTTAACTACGCATGCAGGAACTTAAAAAAAAAATCATTTGCCTAATTTATTAGTCAAAACTATTGAACAACTTATATGAAAACTCCAAATAAATATCATGTAAATTCAAAAATTTATCTAATACCCTACGTGTTATAATTAAAAAAGTCAAACTTATTTTTGTCATGAAAAAAAAAAAAAAAAAAAAAAACGTTATAATTCCATGAATATTTGTGGTAGACTCATACAAAATTATATAGGATAAAAATCCTCACAATCATATTCTGCAACCATTACGTGTTTAAAGCATTACTTTTTACAGGGTGACCCAAAACATTTTGATTTTTGTTTCATTTTTTACTGGTTTCATTTCGTTTATCAGGTTGGCTGGTTCGTTGATTGGGTTTTACGTTACACTAGCGCAGCACAGTGAACAATTGGCGACGGTCTGGAACTCACCCTACAGGTGGTGTGGAGACATACCATCACATTTTTGATTCTACACGGAGAGGATGTTCCCTCATCAGGATACGATTTTTGCTGAAATATATGAGGTATAACATGTTCTTTGGACTACCAAAGTTTCAAGAGGATTCCTAAAAACCTTTTCTAGATATTTGACAAAACGTCTAAATTCGAAAGTTTCCAAATACTTATTGGTAGATAGTGTATAATTGAAAAGGTAAAGAATAAACCGTCTATGAATGTACTTAATTACAAAATTAACTACTTAATTGGAAATTTAATGAGAACTCAACATTTATTTTGGTGTTTGAAGTTATTGTTGATTTCTAATGGGATTTGTTTCGAGCAGTTGATGACTTGTGGATACCTTATGTGACATGTATTCTGGAAGGAAAAATAAGAAATGTTTGTAAATTTAAAATGCATACTACACAAAGTTGTGATCAAACATTTTTTCATTTTTTCTTTTTTTTTTTTTTCTTTTTTTTTTTTTTCTTTCTTTTTTTTTTCTTTCTTTTTTTTTTTCTTTCTTTTTTTTTTTTTTTTGTAGTTGTAAAAAAAATCAGGTTATTATAAATGTATTAATTTTTTTTATTAAATTAAATAAAAGTTTTAAACTAAGCCCTATATATTTATTTATAATGGTTTAGAACCCTCCTCCCTTTTTTTTTTTTTTGTAAAATAATAATAATAATAATAATAATACCGCATGATATGATTATTGAAAGAAAAACCCTTAATTTCAGTATCATCAATTAATCACATTCAAATGGAAGTTTACATCATATATATATATATATATATATATATATATATATATAAACATTCATCTCGAAATTTTAACATTTAAAATGAAAATTATATTTCTTTTGGTTCAAAAGAATGTTATATAGAAATATCTTCATGTAAAATAACTTATGATATTGTAATTATTGCCAATAAAAAATGGACTAATGGAACATTTTAAGTGCTATAATAGAAATTTTAAATATAAAATCATAGTCTCCTATCAAAAACCTCTAAAATAATATTAAAAAAAAAAAAAAAAAAAAAAAAAACTACCAAATCGAATTACATATAGAATACATAAAATGTAGAACTAATATAAAATTTAGGATACACAAAAGTATTTGAATAAAATAAAGGAAAACAAACAAACAAAAAATCGTATATAAACTACTACCCCCCCTAATGGCAAAGTATAAAGTGCCGAAAAAGGCTACCGTTCGTAATATAAAATCATTATGTATACTGCTGCCGTGCCGGAACATTTTTCGCCCTTTAGTTTATTTATATTTTTTTGTTGGCTGCCATCAGTGAACCGTCCACTACCAGCCGGTGTAACAGATTCCCTTCGGCACTATTAACTTTTGCCATCAGTGAACAATAAGTGGTTGCTGTTGGCAGCCACCACTTGGCCTTCTGTTGGTTATCCTCTGAGGTTTTGCTGGGGTGAACAAATAATAATTTAATATACTAACAAATAATAATTTTTTTCAGGAAGCTTAAATGCAAAGGTAGAGTTCCTAATAAAGTCTTTGCGTTGTATGGAATTACAATTTGAACTTTCAGTTATAACATTAACGTTAGTTAACATTGGACCATTTTGGCACCACAAAATTGCAATGTTAATTGTTACGAATTTAGTAAATAGTATGGTTTGGCGAGATTTTGGTGACAAAATTTGCGACTTAAAAATGAAATTTGTGATTTGGCGGCTAAATTTAATAACTGACGACGAAATTCGTTATTTGACGACAAAATTTGTCGAGCTTGGTGATGGAGAATACCGTCATTATATTTTATTCCCACGCGAAAACCTCATATCTCTTCAGAGACCAATATCTTGTTTCAAAAAGATAAAAAGTCAAAGGAAGCTGTAACGTATTACTCTCAATTTCAATCGTAAATTTTAAATTCTTGCCTAAACTGGCGTTCTAAATTATTCACCACAAACGATATTTTTCTTAAGACTAACGTATTATTTAGATTTTATATTTTTAAATGATTAATTAAAGCGGTTACCATGTTTTTTTTTTTTTTTTTTTTTTTTCAGTGATCTTTTTTATTATTGTTTGCCCGTGACGTAAGCATCTGATTATAAATTTAAGCAATTAAAGCTATAGAAAAAGTTGGCTTCATCACAATTGACGAAACATTACTTTTTAACTTGTAACTTTTAAGCAATTGAAGTCATCGGAAAAGTTTAAATACAAAAATTGTTCTTTAGGGTAAGGCGGTAACTCTCCTGATTTGAAGTTTTTTCCTATTTTCAATATTAAAGAAATTATGGGCAAATGAAAATTTTCACCCCCCCCCACCATTTTCACCCCCTTTGAACTGGGTACCCCATCTACGAACTCGACCGAGATTTTTACTGTCCTTGCAACATATCCCGAGCTGGTTAAATTTCAATAAAAATTACTCCAGTTATCATTATTACTCCAGTTCCAGTTATCTCCATTATATATATATATATATATATATATTGAACGGAGGGTGGCTTTGGGTTCTAGGTGTCATGATCGGTGAAGATATGAAGGAATTTTCGAGAAGTCGTGTCATGAGGTCCATTGCAATAGGTAGATTTCCTATAAGGAATCTACCTAAAAGTGCTAAAAGTGTACCACCAAAATTAATTTTAAAGATTTTTTTTTCTCTTATTTTCTTAATACATTTCAACCGTTTAAATGTGATAAAACATTATAATAATTGAGAAGATTTGTTTAATATAAAGTAGACTATACCGTCTATGAATGTCAATATCTACTACTTAATTACAAAATTAATGAATGTTTAACATTTATTTTAGTGTTTAAAGTTTTTGTTGAGGTCTACTGGGATTTATGTCGAACTAACGTTACGCAATAGGCAATTGCTGACTATGTTTTGGCTGCTGATGAAACCTTAGGGGTAAATATTTGGAATAAGCTTTAAGAAATATTTGTAAAGTTAAAATGGATTTTACACAGATTTGGCCAAACATTAAAAATGATTTATTTTTGTAATTACAAAAGAATGCAGTTACTATAAATATATTAATCTTTGTATTAAATTAAATAAATATCTTAAATTAAGCCACATATTTCTACTTATTATATATAAAAAAAAAATTAATACCTCATGCAGTAATTATTGGAAACATAATTGGAACATTGATTTTAATTTCATTAGACATATATAATTAAATTAAATATTAAATAAATTATTTTAAATTCCAGATCATTGAAAATTAATACTAAACAATAATGAACGCATCTAAATTTTCTAATAACAGAATTTTTCAAGATTTATGTCTATACCCGAGTAACCAATTAAAAGATGCTAATAAGCTATGCTATGTGCAAGAGGTAAATAAATTACATTTTACTTAACGTTAGAAAACATATTCTTCTGGAAAATGGATTATGCTAAATTCGATTATTTTTTAATTTCTAGAATTTAGTATCTAAATTAGCATTTAAATGAGATTTTTTTTTGTGTGTGTGTGTGTGTGTGTGTGTGTGTGTGTTGTAGCATGAATATTTTTAATATGAAAAGTAACAAAATCTTTTTAGCACAACTACGTTTTTTTAAATAAAACACTTAACATTTGGTCATTAATTAAATTGCTAAAAACTATTTACCAACAATTGAATATTCTTTCACAGCATGATTAAGTTAAAATTTAAGAAGGTTTATCATATTATTAAAACTGTGCATAATTGAATATAGTTATTAAAACTTTTTCTTTCTCTGCAAATTGTAAAGAAAATTAGTTGCTAAATAATAAATTAATAAAGAAAAAAAATCACCACTTAAACATAAAACAATTTACGATAATATTATTCAGTTTGTTATTTTAACCCTGCAGCCACTAAAATTCTTTTGTTAGATTAAATAACAATAGAATCATACATGATTCTAACATGAATTTCACATTGTGTCTGTTTATGTTAATTTGTTATATAAACATAATTCAGTCATTAAAAATTAGAAAAAATATATAATTATGAATTTTAAGAACTTTAAGAACTTTATATATATATATATATATATTTATATATATATACATAAATATATATATAAAATTAATTACATGAAATTATAAATCTGGAAATTTGTATAACCTAGTTTTATTTATGCATTTACTTATTTATATTTTATTTATTTATTTATTCCTTTTTAATTTCTTCTAAAAATAATATTATGTCCAAGAATACAGAAATACAGTATATTATATAAATAACATTTATTTCACACATGTATGAGGTTCTTTTTGGATGAATAATCTCTTATTTTTTTAATATTCATAATAAAGAATCATAATTCAATAAATTACACATATTCTACATTTATTAGCAGTATTGCTTGAATAGGAATAAAAGATGTTTATACAAAATTTTGTCAGGCAGTAAAAATACTTGAATGGTTAAAAAGCATTGTACACAAATTTCCCTATAGTTTCTAGCTGATGATTTTACACAGCAATAGCATCTCCAGCGCTTTCACATTTTTGAATTTCCACTCCTATGTCTTTATCCAGGACAGGAACGTTCTGACACTGAAAGAGAATATTGTGGTGTTTCTTAAGATTGCCTAGAGCGCAAAATTTTAAGCAAACTTTAAAAGAAATATATTTTCTTTTTTGTTCATTATAAATATTCAGATGTTATCCCATATCGTAACTATTCAAGACATTCAGATTTAGAATACTATAAAATATTACCGTTAGTCATCTCTTTGTCCATCATTTACATAGATATAAACGCTTTATTTTGGTTATTATGTGTGTTCTGATTCTATTCCTTACTTGACTTTTGTTTGGTACTTTTATAATCTTTTATCATTAATAATTTTGATTCTGCAGCGTTTTTAGTTTTCGAAAAGAATGCATAGAGCTTAATAAGGTCACATTTTTTTTTTTTTTTTCTGGACAATAAAATGCAGTTGCTGCTACAACGATTATAAAGATAATTTTCTTTCCTTAAATGTAATACACAATTAGAGTAATTCACAACGATATATTAAAATATTTGCCATAAAAGCCAGCTTATGTTTTCTTCTAATTCAGAACTTATAAAAATGTCATCTAGAGTGATATTTTCATTCCTTTTACCTTATCTTAAAATACTTTTTCCCTTTTTACTTTCCGCACACACACACACATATATATATATAATATTATATTTCTATTGTACGTTCTGATTATCTATCTACCTATCTATCTCTCTATATATATAGATAGATAATCAGAACGTACAATAGAAATATAATATTATCAATTCATGCAGAGGGAATTTAAAGTTAATTTAATATCAGTATTTAAACAATTAATATGATAAAAATTTAAGACCACTCAAATCAAACCAAGAAAGAAATAAAGTCAAATCTAAATGAATTAAAGCAAGTTGGAATACGATAACAACATTATTTGCATTCTGACATTATCAAGAGCCTGGTAGAACGCAAACATGCTACATAAATGATTATTTTTCTGTCACAAAGATAGCAAAAGCTAACTATTTCTTTATTCACAGGCCCGAAACATACATTGGAAATAAAATAAGAAAAAAACATATATCAAAATAAATTCACCAGAAAATGTGAGAAACCAATAAATTAGTTTAAAAATTATGAGTGATAAAACGCCAATAAAATTTGTAATTATGCACAATAATCCAAAATAAAATAATCAAGAAATAAAGCAACATAAAAATGCAAGATATGTGTGTCACATGTAAAATTTAATAACCATATATCCGTTAAAAGTACAGTTAATATCAGTGCAGTAATGCAAAAAATCATGAAGTAAATATAGAGATACCACAAACAGATTCAAACTAAATCATCAATTTAATATATATATATATATATATATATATATATATATATATTTAAGGAAAGCATTGCAATCATGAAAAATTCGATTTTGAGATTTTAGTGTATTTTTATTTTTTGAGGTCTCCGCAGTTCATTTTAGCTATATTTACGGTGATGTATGTATGTGTGTATGTATGTTTTTGCATGTATGTATTTGAGTGAACACGATAACTTTTAAACGCTTTGATAAATTATGCAGAAAGTTGGTACGCATGTTATAGGTCACCATAGCACGAACCCTATAGAATTTGATGAATCTAAAAATTACAGTTTTTTTACAGGGACGCAAAAAAGAATTCTTTATCATTATGGCCTGTGAGATTATATTATTTAAAGTGCGATAGCGTCTAAACCCCTTATTTCTATGAAATGAAAATTTATATATATGTTATAGATCATCGTCACATGAACTGTATAGAACTACACCTCGCGACAAAAAGATAGGAACAGGGCATTATCAAACAAATCTTATACAATAAAGGTTTAATTTAAATCGTATATTTAGTATGCATTTTAAGGATAAGACTGATTTAAAAAAATAGCAAATTAGTGTATTTCCCTCGCTTCATAGTAGTTTATCCCTGCAATGTCATTAATTATACACGACAAAAATATAGGAACAACAACTTTCCTGGCGACGAAAGTGTTTGATTGGTTAGAATTCTTATCTCAGTTACTTGTTTTTGGCCTAAATGAAGTTGTTATTCTCAAAACCGGTTTATATCACTCTTTTCCGACGTCAGATGTTAAGAAAAGGACGCGGTAAATGTTTGAGTGTAGCTGAACAAGGAAAAATTACCGTTTTGCGTAACGAAGGATTAGCCTATCGACAGATTGCTTCAAAAATAGATCGAAGCATTAGTGTTATATGTAATTTTTTAAAATATACTGCAAACTATGAGAAAAATAAGTCTTCTGAACTACCTACCGTTTTGAACGCACGTACGAAAAGAGTTATTTTGAGAGTTGCTTCGAACTCTGCATTGTCTGCTCGAGGGATGGCTGAAGAAGCCAATGTTAAAACGAATGTGCGGAATGTTCAAAGACTTTTAAAGAGATGTCCAACCGTTAAATATAAGAAAATAAAGAGGGAGCCGAAGTTTACTGAATTGCACAAGAAAGCCAGACTAGATTTTACAAGAAAACATATGTCGTGGACTAACGAATGAAAAGGGTTATTTTCTCTGACGAAATTTTTTTTAACTTGGATGGGCCAGGCGGCTGCACTGTTAAAAATTTCTGTAAATTTAATGTAAATATTTATTCAGAGTCTCTGTAAATTTACAGTAACTCTTAGTTAAAAGTGAATAATCGAGGTTCTCGATCTTTATTCTGTATTTTTACTTAATTTTATTATTTAATTTTTTAATTAAAATTAAAAATGATTGCTTCTAGTTTAGAAAAAGCATTTTAAGTCCAAAATATATTCTCACCAATAAAATTAATTAAATTAATATTAGTTATTAAAGTGAATGTATAAAGTAAGTTTTTTAACATCTCCGTTTATTTTCCTCTGGAATTTTACGTAAGACTTAAGATAATACATTACACAGAGTTTTCTGTTGAAATTTTTAACAGTGTGGGATTACTATTACCACGATTTGCGTAAAGAGCAACGTATTCTTTCACGACGACAAATGGCTGGTGGCTCTGTCATGATCTGGGCAGCGACTGATATCAATGGGATAACTGATATAATTGTCCTTCCGAGCAAATTAAATGCGAAAACATATCTTGATATTTTACAAAGACATTTATTACCGAAGGCTCCCATTATAGCTTCCTATAATTTTATTTTTCAACAGGACAACGCCGCTGTTCACACGGCCAATACTATAAAAACATGGTTTTCTAAAAAGAAAATTACAATTCTTGACTGGCCAGCTAGATCTCCTGACCTAAATATAATCGAAAATCTTTGGGGCTACCTCGCAAGAGAAGTCTATAAAAACTGTCAATAATTTTCTACAACAGCAAAACTTAAGCAAGCCATTACAGAAGAATGGGAGAAAATTCCTCAAAAGTATATAAAAAAATTATTTGACAGTTTACCTGATAGATTTTTTGAGGTTATCTAGGTGAATGGAAAATGCACTCATTTTTAATTTTTCTAATTTAAGACTAATTAGAATCTAATTTCCTGTGTTCCTATCTTTTTGTCACTCATGAAAAACCCAAGACGGGTAAGATTTATCGTAAGATTTATTTATTTATGAAATAAAAATTGTTATCATACCTTCTATAAATATTTAGTATGTTTTTGATAATAATAAATGATCAGCACAATTTAGATAATGTTATTTTATGGGAAAAAAAAAAAAAAAAAAAAAAAAAAAAACTTTTGTACCTATCTTTTTGTCGCGGAGTGTATATAGATTTTGGTGAATCTCGCATTTATAGTTTTTTCACAGGGACGCAAGAATAATTCTTTATCATTATGGCCTATGGGCTTAAATAATTTAAGTTACGATAGCATCTAAATGCCTTATTTGATTGAGCTGAAAATTTATATACATGTTATAGGTTACCGTTGCACAAGTAGTATAGGTTTTGGTGAATCTAGCACTTATAGGGTTACAACGAAAATTATTTATCCTTATGACGTTTGGGCTCAAATTGTTTGAAATCAAAAGCGTTAAATTACACAATATACCACTTGGGGGAAATACCCAAATACCTTTATTTTGTTTACTTGTTGACTTTTCTAATTTAATTAATTAAACAACTGTTAATTACTTAATGTTCGGAAAGTCGTACGTAGTCATTCAAGATTTTTTAAATTTTACTGTACACACTTGCTCATGTGTTTGTTCCTCATAATTAGCTTAATATTTTAAACGGTTTATTGATGACCTAGAGGATTTAAATATTGACAAAATGGGCAAATTCTTATAAATCACACTAACTGTTCGTCAAAAGTAATACATATGTAGAAGGGATTATGCATATTTTACAATGTTTGTCCAATATTCAAATATATTTCTAATTTTGGATTTATTTATTTTTTTATTGGATCTGTTTTGGTTTCTCAATTTAGTATCATGAAATGATATATGATTTGATATTTCAAAGAATAATTTACTAGCTGTAAATTTGTTGAAAATATGGAGACAATAAATTGTATTCCATAAACTTTCTATTGATTCATTATGTGACATATGCACACCAGAATGAATCTATATGGAAAAAAAAAAAAAAATTAATTAGAATTTCGATATAAATTAGCTTATTTATTTTATCATTGGCTTTTAACTTGAATTAGATTTTGTGTATCTTTTCTTACTCGAAATAATTCTGGTGTCACTTGTGACCCCATTCTTATTTAGTGGAATTAATGAAAAAAAAAATCAAAATAATTCTTGCGTATATATGTTACTGTTTATCATAATATTATGATTCGAGGAGCAATGTTCATCTTTTTTTTTTTTTTTTTTTTTTTTTTTTTTTTTACAGAATTTGAATTGAAATATTTTAAATAAAGGGATACGTGAAATAAAAATAAAACAGAAATGTTGAAATTAACACATAATTTATTATATAACAAGAAATAGTCTTAAATTAAGAAATATTTCATTAAACATTAGGCAAAATATTTTCATTTATTTATTAGCATTTATTTTAATTAAAGAATAAATCCTTAAGCAATTTTTCCACACTTATGTAATATATAGGCAGAAGTATCTCCAAAATTGTTATTTCTAACAGTGCTAACAACAAGGACAGACTAATTGTTATTATTTTTTCAATTATAAAGTTTTAGTAAAGATTTTTCTGTGAAGATAACTTAAAATAAATACTCTAATAGCATGACATCAAGTGCGAGTATATTCAAATCAAGGAATATCACAATCGATTACATTTCTTTTACTATTTCTTTTATCTTTGATAAACAATAAATAGTTTTACGTCAACTAGAAATAAATTGAATACATCCATAACACTATCTTTTTTTTTTTTTTTTTTTTTTTTCTTTTAATACATCAAAATTTTGCTTAAGTTAAACATAAGCAGATTTTTTTTTCTATTAAATTCTTTTTAATGTTTATTTGACAACCAGTATGCATATTTTTAAAAGAACCTATGTAAACACTTTCAATAAATATTTGACTTGAATGTTTATGAATAGTAACAAAAGTGAATTTAGAATTTAACAATCATACAAAAATGGCCTAGATATAACTTCTGAAAAAGTAGTGCTTATGCAAATATCGTTGTATGATACCTATACATTGCATTTCACATGTTTTTTTTTTTTTTTAATATTTTGCTATGATCAACTAAAGTGTGAATATAAAGCATTTTCGTGTAAAATTAACATATTTTGTGTAAAAAAAATTTTTATACAAGAGTGACTCTATGTAATTCCTGTAGTACGTGTAAACTACATCAATATTTACAAAAGAGGTCTATTTATCAAACTTGCTGTTTTTGGCAGGGAAAACTATTTTGCAGATTGCATTTGTGATTTACTTTTGTGTAATATACTGTGATATTAAAAAATATATACGAAATAAAAAGTAATGTTATATTAATAAATAGAAAATTATACACTGTGAAAAAATGTAAAATATGATACATAATAAATTTTGATATATATATATACATATATATTCTTGAGGAACATCATAAATCTTTTTTTTATTGAAACATTAAAAAAAGAAAAAATCTACGGGGTCCTAATGCTTATTTACGGCATTTTTCAGTGAAATTCATGGAAAAAACCGAACAACTAGGCAGACAAACGCGACCTGGGTCTTAACCCAGAGCCTCCTGTCTTACATCTCGATAGAAGAACCTCTTGGCCACTGGCTGAGCCAATTTAAGTTAAGCATTTAAAATAAATGTATAATTAAATGTTGAAATGGTAATAAAATGAATATATACTTAAATGTTGAAATAGTCTCTTTTTTACATTTACTTTTTATCTATTAAAATGTAAATTTCGTTTTCAGTTTTCCTCTTGTTATGTGATAGAGTGAAATAAAATATTTTCTGTGTCTACTAAACTTTAAACCGTTCATTTTAAATACATCCCATTATTTTGATCATTCTCGTGAAATTTCATAAAATTAAAATGGAATTATGGTACAGTTTTATGATACAATGTAATATATATAAATTCTACGTTTTTCTAGTAGGTTCAGGTGGAGGTACAGTCGGTAACAAAAGTCTCCGAACACTAGCAAAAATTCCTATATAAAAAAAGTAAAGTTAATACTGTTTTGTTAAATAAATCCTTGTCGAATCCTGTTCTTAGTCAGTCTAAGAACAGGATTCGACAAGGATTTATTTAACAAAACTGTATTAAGTGTACTTTTTTTATATAGGAATTTTCGCTAGTGTTCGGAGACTTTTGTTATATTTTCACTCATAAGTAATTGTATTTGATTTAAAATAAAATGCTTTTAAATAAATCATATTTCTGTCATAACTTCAAGTTTTTTCTTTACTATTCTGTTTGAAATATATTCTGGAGTATGCTAGCTTGACATATCTTCTTAAACCTGCTAGTACTACATAGATCTTTTAATAGCTGTGTTCCCACTTGCAGACGAAGAAAACACAGCATAAATTGAAATTTTTAGCTTGAATAGTGTTAAATTTAACTTAGTATTTTCTTGTTTATTAACATTTTACAAATTATTATTGTTGTTTTTACATCCCACTTTCATTTCTTCACATATCATAATTTAAATTCATAGTTTTATTTTTGTATATAAATTTAGTGCTGCTTTAGCGTCTATTTTATGGAAATTAATAATTTTTATCATTTATTTTGAAGTTAATTTATATATATATATATACAGTATGTCCCATAAGTCTGTAGACGTTTAAAAAATTCATGACTATTGAATGAATTGAAAGAATAGAACGCAGTTTGCAAAAATATCGTTTATATGAACGGGATTTTTTTTTTTTTTTTTTTTTTGTAAAGAAAAAAAAATATAGTTACATTTTTTGGCGACGATAGCTAGACAAATAGGTCTATTTTTCACACGGACGTGAAAGAAAAATGTGTAAATGAAAGTCCTATAAATTGCTGAAATTTGTGATTAGAAGAGTGTATTTCTTATTTTGCCTGCTACTTGTGCATTCATGAAGTTTCCATTGCGATGTTGACTTGGGGGATAAAGCGTTATTGGTGAAGATGTTTTCCCTCAGGTAAGAACCATCGACTGAAGCTGTAGTTAGCAGTGTTATAACTCAGTTGCAAACTGTAATTTGTGGTGACGACGGACACATAGAAGAGAATTTATATGTCTGTAAACACTTTCATGTGAATAAGTACAGTTTTTCATGAAAATGTGTGAAATGGGTACGCAAAGTGCCCACTAAATCGCTTGGTTATTATTTTTCTTAAAAAGAAAAAAAAATTCTAGAGAATGTTTTTTTTTTTTTTTTTTTCAAACCACGTTCAATTCTATCAATTAATTCAATAGTTATGAAATTTTAAAATGTCTACAGATTTATGGAACAACCATTATATACATATATATAAGGCATAAAAAACGACGCGCTAAGAAGAATCTATCCTACTGAGACGAAAATTGGTAGATGCGATGCACATGTACAGAAAATTAATGATTGCAATTTCAGAAAAAATTGCTACTTTATTCAAGAGAAACAGCTTCAGATTCTGAGGTAGTCAATAACGCACTTATTCATTTTTGTCTCATATGCAAGCAGTTATTCTGCTTGGCATTGATTGATAGAGTTGGTGAATGGCCTTCTGCGGGATATAGTGCCAAATTCTATTCATTTGGAGTGTTATATGGACAAAATACCGAGATGGTTTTAGCGCCCTTTTCATAATATTGCAAACGTTCTCAATAGGAAGAAATCCAGATACCTTGTTGGCCAAAGTAGTGTTGAGCAAGCAGGAAGACAAGCCGTAAAAACTATCGTTATGTGCGGGCAGGCATTATCATACTAAATTGTAAGTCTGTGATGGCGTGATATGACGAGCAGAACAACAAGGCATACAATATCATCAGCATACCGTTGTGCTAGTGTATATAGCGTATCTCTATAGTAAGTGAAATAATGCTCCAGACCATCACTCCTAGTTGTCGTTCTGTATGGCGAGTGACAGTCAGGTTACTATCCTACTGTTGCCCGCCCGTCTCTAGACACGTATTCACTGGTCGTCGAGGCTCAATATTTACTCTTGTTAGTGACATACTCAATCGGACGTGCCCAAAACCATTGTAAAATGTGTCGTCTGTATACCGAGGTGAATGTAGGATCGATGATAATGATGTATCTGGGGCTCTGAGTGCCGCTCTGGCGAGTGATCGGTCCTTACGTTCTGCTGATCATCTCCTTTATTCACACTGTCTTTGAAAATATTGATCGTATGTGATTTTAGCGATTTTTACACTCTGAAGATTCTATTTACACTCCAAATTCTATGATAAGTTTTCATACGCTTGATGCTTTCTATCACTCGGTCCGTTTTTTTGTCGAATTTAGGAACATCCTGTATATATATAAGGAACGCTTACAGTTTATATTATATATATATATATATATATATATATATATATATATATATATACATATATGTGTGTGTGTGTGTGTACTCACGTCTGTTGCCAAAAGACAAATGATAAAAGAGTAATAGAAAATAAATGGATACCTAAATAATTTCGACTACCAGTTTTCGATGAATTTGCATGTTTTCAGATGTTCTCAACAGAAATAAACTAAGCATCTATAAATTAAAAAAAGCATCAAAACTTAATATGTGAGATTATACTATGTAAAAAAACTGCTGATTTAATTTCAGTGAATACCAGCTGACTAATGTCGCTGCTATGCTAAAATAAAATTTCATTTACAAGAACGTTATATTCCAGATTCTATGTTATAAAGATATCAACTTCCAACCAATGTGTGTAACTTGCAACCAAATAACCCATGGGTGCTTAAAGGCGAAACTTATATCCCAAAACAAGAAATTAACAAATCGGCCATTGCTAAGCATTGTTGGAAGAATAAATATAATTTCAATTTTAATTAAGCTAAAATAATTAATCAGCTTAAACACTCACATGAATTCGATTTTCTAGACGCTTTTCATATCTATAAAAATCATAAAAATATCATTAATTGCCATTTGACTGTATCCCCTCTCTCGGATGTTTGGAAAAATTACATAAAACCTACATATTCATAATTTTTACATAACTTTCTACATTGAAATATCTTACATACTTATAGCTCCAGTTTCTTAAATTCCTGTTAGTTGCTGCTCTGATTCTAAAATATCCGCTTCCTTACCTATATATATGAACAATGATCCTTTTCGTTATTCGGCACTGATGATGATAGGCTTTGCGAGACCAAAACTACGATCTGCGTTTAAATATTTGCATTGGCGTCTTTAACGTTGTATTAATATTAACATTTAAATTTCTGTACTACGACAAGCATGATTATATATATACCTGTCCATGTAAAATGCACGGGAGGATTTAACATCTTTCTTCTATAGGAACTTTTAATACAAAATATTACGTGCATAAAATGAATAAGTGCATAAGTATAAAGGTGTGACTGGATTTTTTCTTGACATCACAATTTGATTTTTTTTTTTTTTTTTTTTAAATCAAACTAGCAATAAGAATATTTTTCGAACCATACTACTTTCAATCCCCAGCACTTATATTTAATGTTTTAGAAACGTACGGCAAATTCTATGTTTGCGTATTAATATATAGACAATAATAATAATAGTAATGTTTTTAAAAAAGGTTGTAAACACTACGATTAAATATATATACATACATACATATATATATATATATATACAAATATACAAATGTCTGTTAGTTACAATTATCTTCAATTCCGGTCGAATCACTTTTTATATGAAATTTGTTATATTATTTAAAACTCTTCTCAATAACTATTATGAGTGTATTTTTTAATGTATGTTGTTTAATATGCATTCGTATCAGTTAATAACATTTTATTTGGTATATGGTATCTTAGTGCTGATTTTATGACTTTATAAATTTAGTACCTTCTTCAGAAGACTCAAATTTATTGAATTAGATAAATAAAAACTGTTTCTAAATCAAAATCTGAATTTATTAATTTTGGACAAAAACGAACTATTATTTTTCTTTTTATTATAGAAGAACTATACGATCTGCAAGTATCTCAAGTAATACACTGAGAAATATAAAAAGATATCACCGAGAATAAACACAATTTATTCGAATGAAAACGATTATAAACAATTCATTACATATTTACTAAATACAGAGGCATTATAAGATTTAAAACCATACAGAACACAATATAAATTTCATAACAGTAAATGATAATAAAGTAAACTGCGTAGTTCATAATTCAGGTTTCGATTTTTAGCAAAATGGAAACATTAACTAATTAAGTTTCAGGACTCGAATGAAGAGTCATTAATGTGGTTTCAAAAACAAGGAAGCTGTTAAATCCAGATTATGCTACAATCATTATATAAGTAAATGCTTACCAATAAGAATAGTCTCTCTATAGCATTAATTATTTCCCTATATTCATACAGAACTTTTAATGTTATATTCAAGTAAACACAAAATATAATTATGTAAAATATATTAAAATTATCAAATTTTGAGAAAGTTATATATTTTTTTACATTTACTGGAATTTATTTTTATATAAAAAAAAGATAAAAGTTATTGCAAAAGAAGTATTGAACTATCTCATTACTGAAGTCTTTCTTATCTTTTCTTTTTTTTCAATTTTTTTTTTTTTTTTTTTTTTTTTTTTGTAAATTCACGTGTGGTTTTCAAAGACAAGATTTTATTAGACATCACTGTAAAGTTTTATATGTTCTTGTCTTTCTCTTTACCCCGCTTCAAACAGGAATTTATTTATATTTTTAGTTACCAAACAACATGTAGAAATCTTAAACGAGGATTTCAATTAATAAGACCTCTTGAGTATTTCGAATATGAAACTCAATAAACAACTTTCTTTTTGTTCAAGTACTTTTCAAATTTCTAAACATGTAAACAAACAAGGATCGAATGATGTTATTATAAATATTTTGGAACATTTTTCTTGAAAGCAAATTTTATATAATAAAACACTTTTTATTTGATTTTGAAAAGTTCACTTATAAGAAGATCAAACTATATTAGAGGTTTTAATTAAAATAACAATTTCAAAATATTTACAGATATGTGCCAATTAAAATATATGTATAGGGTAACTCGAAGCACAAAAGGTTACCGGATGGAGTGAAATTCGTAGATTTTAGGCGGCAAAGAGGATTTTTAAGTGAGCTGGAATAAGGTGAACTGACCAATATATTACTACGCAACTACGGCAGACATGATTGTCTTCATTTTTTTTTTCTGTCGTTGCTTGATGTTATCGGTATGTGATTTAGTGCTTCTGTATTGGAACTTCTGGGGATTTTGTAACCAAGGTAAGGTATACATACTTATTTAAATTACAATTATAATTAGTACATTTTGAGTATGTTTAACTTTCTTTAATTTCGTGCAATTAAAAATTTGTTTATCTTTCTTGGGTGATCTTACCTCTCTAACATGAACCGTGTACCTGGGGCGGAAAAAAGATAGTACTTTATTCTGCTCTGGAATGTTTTTAAATTATAACATTTGACAACAGGGCTACTTCATGTCATGTTTAACATGAAATTATAGTGCCCCTACCAAATAATTAAAAAAAAAAAAAGAGAGAGAGAGAGAAAAAGACGAATCGAAAAATGGGGAAGAATGCTATCTTAAAAACAATCCCTGTACAATACAACAACTACAACAGAATTAAAGCCGCTGTTAAAAAACAGTGGACAACTATTCCAAAGAGAAAAAGGAAAGTTTAACATTACTTAAAAATGAAAATAAGAGTAAGAGTAAAGAAAAAATAATAATAAAAGTACCTAAAGGTAACCGGAAAAAAAGAGGGAGAAAAAGAGAGAACCCAAAACTATCGTGATGGATGCTGATGATCATTTTGACTGTAAATATATATATTGCGGAGAATTGTACTCACCGTCAGTTCAAGATTGGGTGGCTTGTTCCATGCTATATCAAAGATGATGAGGCTTTCCTCATGTGTGCATTTTTTAAACTGGCTTAAGAAAAGGACACACAGTCAATGAAAACTGAAGTTAAAAATTACTCTGAAAACTAAACAAATATAAAGCAAATGCCTACGAATTTTGTATTTAGTTTTAATTATTTGTCTATATCACACTAATCTTCCCCATGTCCAGAGTAGCACGGGGCAAATGATATAGTATATATATATGTATATATATATGTATATACTAACAATAATACTCGTTTCTTTGTTTTCTTATAATATCATTGTATTTTTGTGATTATTAAATTATAAGTTGATCATGTAAACATTTGCAGTTCTTAAAATTAACCTTTTTATATTTTTAAAACATATTTTCATCTTGGTACACCGTTCTGCCCCGAGATCCTCCTCACGTATATATATATATTCTGTTAATAATAATAATAATAATAATAATAATTAAAAAATTAAAAACAGTACATACACAACGTTTTAAAGTCATTTATTCGTCCCTCATTTTTATTTTTTTCCATTTTATGGAGAATCGCTTCGATGTGTAACCAACAAAGAAGAATCAATATATGTTATGTAGCACGGAAGACAGCCCAACTACCATCTGAGAAGACTCATCTGCAACACTTTGTTGATTAAATGAAATGTTATAATGAAATAATGAATATCCTGATTTGAGGAAGATTTATTGCGAAAAATCGTCCGTAAAGTAAAATAAATAACATTGTTTTTAAAAGAAAAATTTTTTTTGGCAGTAGAGTTAATAAAAGAGATGATAAAGAAAAAAAAAAAAAACTTAGCAAAAAAGACATGCTCAATTTAGTATTTTTACTTCCATTACCCTACTGCCGTAGGTAATGGAAGTATTGTATTCGGTCTGAAAATTCGATATCGGGTTTTCACCTGATTTACACGTTTAAAGGTCCCCTGAGTCCAAAAAAGTGGTTTTTGGCAATTGGTCAGTGTGTATGTATGTGTGTGTGTATGTGTGTGTATGTGGATAATCTTCTGGCTATTATAGCTCAGAAACTAATAAAGATAGAGCTACGAAACTTTAGAATTGAAATACGTCTGGTCTACAGATGAAATTTCCAAATTTTGGTGAAAATTGAAAAATCGGAAGTGGGACATCGGAAACCGGAAGTGGGACCGTAAGTCCGTATCTCAAAAACGGCTCTAACGATTTTCTTCAAATTTTCTATATAAACACTCTATTAGATGTCCTTTCGAATGATATAGTTGGTTAGTTCAGGAAAATTGATAGGCGTCCTGTATAAATAGCTCAATTTCAGGTCTCCCAAGGGCGTTCCTTTAAAAACAGCTGTACGGATTTTTTTCAAACTCGCCATATTAACTCACTTTTAAATATCCTTTTGTATGTAATTATTGTTTTCCGGTCAATAATTGATTTTTTTTTTTAAAGTTGGTATCTCAAAAACGGCTCTAACGATTTTCTCTTTAGTTCACTTTTATGTTTTCTGATCGCATTATCTCTCAAAAATGCATATAATATGTGTAATAGTGGGTAATGGAAGTCGTGTGGTTGTTTCACACCAGATTTTTTTAAATGGTAACATGCATTTTTGAAGACCCCCCCCCTTTTTCATGCAGTAATGTACTTCTTGTTAGAAAATCTTTCCTTCTGGTGTTTCTCAATAAAGAAATTTAATCTTTTTAAACACATAATTTATAACAATTTTGTAACATTAAAAAATATAATTTTATAATAATAATAAAATAATAACAATAAAATAATAACAATACATACATATATATATATATATATATGTATAATTTTATTATTCACAAATATGTAATTGCATATTAAGGGCAGGGGTGCTTGTGTCCCTGGAAATTGCTACAAAAATTTTTCAATAGTGATATTATTGGTAGTTTTCTAGTAAAGTTCATGTGGTGTATTTCGCCATTGTATTCCTGATTCAATCTATTGGACTTTTGGTAAGTGACGTCACGTAAATGTACATGTACCTGTAAACTGTATTGTCCAATCAGTGATCTGTTAATTTCCCTTTACTTTTATCTCTGCTAAAACAGATCAGTCTTCAAAATGTAGTCGTTTGTATAACTTGTGTATTTCATCTGTAATTGTCGTAGTCATCTATTAAATTTTATGTGTTTAAAATGCATACGCCTCGTCATAGCAATGTTATGGCTTACTTATAAATCTTCTCCTGCCCATAAAATACTATAATGGCGACGATAGAAAAAAAAAAAAAAAGAAAAAAAAAGTTGCTCTTCAACATTTAATAATGTGTACCTCAAAATAATTAAAAATGCAATCTCCAGTTCATAAAAAAAAAAAAAAAAGAGAACGGAATTATTTCTACATATCAGTTTATTCAAAGCAATCGCAGACGGCAGCTGTGAGTTTTCGTCTACTGTCGCGACATAAATAATGCGTAATTTATTGTCTACTATAATCTGCGATTTTTTTATTTTTTGAGAAAGAGAGGGAAAAAGGTATTTATACATTTTTTTTTTTTCCTTTCTGTTCTTTTATTTGATTGCATGTTTTTATTATTAGAGGTAGCATATTTTCATTAAAAATGTTTCAAAATTTTAAAGAATTCAATTATTCTGTTGAGTCTTTTGACACTTATATTCGGCGATAAGAACAAAATTTTATATTGTTTGATATAAAGGATGAAAAAAAACTTAGTGCTTTGATTACTTTTATCGGACCGAAATTATATAATTTACTTACAAATTACCCAGATCTTCCTGAATCAAAAACTTACACTGAATTAGTAGATGTCTTAACAAAACATCTGTGTAAGATCCCTAACAAAATTACAGAATGCATTAAATTTAGAAAATGTTTTCAAGGAGATTCTGAATCTGTTCAAGATTTTAGTGTTCGTTTAAAGAAATGTACAACACATTGCGCGTTTACGGGCGATTCGCTGTCAGAAAATTTGTTAGAACAATTTTTACGCGGATTAAAAAATGAAACAATCCAAAGCAAATTAATGTCGCAGGTTGAAGATTTGACGTTTGAAAAATCAGTAGAACAAGCCGTAACTATGCAAAGTACTGAAAATGATGTGGTCGAATTACAAAATAAGAATTTTAATTTGAATAAAGTTTCTGTTAGCGCTAGGAAACCGAAACAAAATTATTCTAAAAAAAACTTAAGTAAACAAAATGTGAACAAAACTGCGAGTGCAAATAAAAGTAAAACTTATTGTTATCGTTGTGGAAATAGCTCTCATTTCGCAAATGTTTGTAAATTTATTAATGCAGTTTGCAATTTTTGTAAGAAACGTGGTCATTTGAGTAAGGTGTGTCGGAACGCACAAAACAATGTTACTCAAAAGAAAAATATAAATGTTCTTGATACTGTAGACATTTTGTCATTACAATCTGAAGGCACTAAACCTATAAAAATTTGGGTTTTGATAGGAAATAGTGCTAAAGCAGAAATGGAGCTCGATACAGGATCGGCGATTTCCGCTGTACCGATAAATCGTTTTCAGAGATTATTTCCAGAACATAAAATGTTTCCTGCTGATGTACAATTAAAAACAACTACTGGAGAAATTTTCCAGCCCGAGAGATTTGTTAGAGTAAATGTAACTTACGAAAATAAAACTAGGAATGTTAAGTTATATTTAGTTAAAAAAGACAGTTTTCCTTTATTGCTAGGTAGGGATTGGATAACTACATTTAATATATTCCCAAACAATTTACAAACTGTTACGGTAAACAAAGTACAAATCTCGGAAAATTTAAATAATTTACTGAATGAATTTCCGGATTTATTCACAAATAAAGTAGGTGAAATTAAAAATGTTAAAGCTGAATTATATTTAGAGAAAGACTTATCACCAATATTTTGTAAATCGCGAGCAGTTACGTATGCATTGAGGAATGCAGTAAATGAAGAATTAGAAAGATTAGAAAATGAAGGGATAATAAAAGCTGTTAGTACTAGTAAATGGGCAACACCTATTGTTCCGGTGGTAAAACCTAATGGGAAAATTCGTTTGTGCGGCGATTTTAAAGTCACGGTAAATAAATTTTTAAAGGTTGACAAATACCCGCTACCAAAAATTGAGGATATATTAGCAACTTTAGGGGGTGGATTACATTTTACAAAAATTGATTTAAATCAAGCATACTTGCATTTACCGGTAGAGGAAAATTCACAAGAATTACTTACTATTAACACTCCTAAAGGCTTATTTCAATTTACGTGATTACCATACGGAATTGCCAGTTCGCCAGCAATATGGCAGAGAAATATAGAACAAATTTTAAAAGGTATAGAGGGTATTTCAGTTTTTATTGACGATATATGTATCTCAGGGGAAACGGATGAAATACATTTAGAGCGATTAAAACAAGCGCTAGAAAGGTTACGTGAATATAATCTTAAAATAAATAAGGAAAAATCTTTTTTCATGAATGATGAAATTACATACTGTGGTTACAAAATTGATAAAAAGGGCATACACAAAACGCAAGAAAAAATTTCTGCTATTTTAAATGCTCCAACACCTAAAAACGTAACACAAGTAAAAGCGTTCCTAGGCTTAGTATCTTACTATTCTAGATTCCTAAATTATCTACGATTGCTTATCCTCTAAATGAATTATTACGTAAAATTGTAAATTTTCAGTGGACTAAAAAATGTGAAAATTCATTTAATGCAATTAAACAGGAAATTACTTCCGAAAGGATTCTCACCCACTTTAATCCTAAATTACCCTTAATTTTAGCCACTGATGCTTCTCCTTATGGAATTTCGGCAGTACTTTCGCACACAATGCCAGATAACTCCGAAAAACCCATAGCTTTTGCTTCTAGAACTTTGTCTTCTGCAGAAAAGCGGTATAGTCAGGTAGATAAAGAAGCGTTATCAATAATTTTTGGAGTAAAGAATTTTTTTCAATTTTTATATGGTAGAAGATTTACTCTGTATACTGATCAGTACAAAAAACCCTTAACGGCTTAAAAGTTTGTGACGCCGCTACTTTATGACTATACGAATTTGAAATATGAGTCTTAAAAATAATGATATTAAATTTTAAGTGACGCTTTGCAATTAGTTAAAATATACATAGATTTTCTTATTTGATCATTCACTTTTATATTTTATTTATCTTTATAATGCAAACGTAATATTTTTAACTTGAAGATCAGACAGATATATAAAATATACTCACTGATGCTTTTTCATTCGCACTTCAAATTCAAAATAACAGTTTTAAAAGGAAGTATATAAAAATTCCAGTGGCGCCTCGGTGTTATTTTAAAAGATTTGTTTTTAGATTCCAATAAAATTACTTTGTTTTGTCTAATAAAGTATATTTACACATTTAAACAGTGCTTTTAATTTTCAAATATACTGTCAAATAATTATACTTTCACTGAGTTAGCATTATAAATTAAAATTATTTATTTCAATAAATAGATTTATCTTTTGCATCACGCTATCCAAAACATAGTATCATAGTGTCCAACTAAGTGAAAATTTGCTCAAAGAGGTAGAGTGACATAAAGAAAACATTTACACAAATTTTACTTGCAGTTTTGGATAGCGTGACGCAAAAGATAAATCAATTTATTGAAATAAATAATTTTAATTTATAATGCTAACTCAGTGAAAGTATAATTATTTGACAGTATATTTGAAAATTAAAAGCACTGTTTAAATGTGTAAATATACTTTATTAGACAAAACAAAGTAATTTTATTGGAATCTAAAAACAAATCTTTTAAAATAACACCGAGGCGCCACTGGAATTTTTATATACTTCCTTTTAAAACTGTTATTTTGAATTTGAAGTGCGAATGAAAAAGCATCAGTGAGTATATTTTATATATCTGTCTGATCTTCAAGTTAAAAATATTACGTTTGCATTATAAAGATAAATAAAATATAAAAGTGAATGATCAAATAAGAAAATCTATGTATATTTTAACTAATTGCAAAGCGTCACTTAAAATTTAATATCATTATTTTTAAGACTCATATTTCAAATTCGTATAGTCATAAAGTAGCGGCGTCACAAACTTTTAAGCCGTTAAGGGTTTTTTGTACTGATATCATTACTTTTTAGTGGTTATTGATAAAAAAAATTAAAACAAGTCCTTCTCGCACCTAGGAAGGGTAAACTAATTTATCTTTTCTTATGAAGTTGCCACTATTTTTTTCAAAATGGCAGCTACAATTTATTAATGGACTTAGTGGATTTATAAATGAAGGCTATGTGTACATGGAGTTTTAAGCAAATCGGTTCATAAAACCTTTCTAATGTAAATTTGAAATTTTCAGTGTGCTGGCACAGGGAAACAAGAGGGTGGATTAAGTTGGCAAATGAACATATCAAATACATTTCTGAGATAAATCTACACTACAAATTTAGTGTGAATTAATTCAGTATTTCAAACGTTATCATATTGACAAATTTTCAAGTAGCCTGCCACTTGGAAACAAAATGGAGAAGCTTCGCACTAGGAAAAAATATTGACTGGGATTCTCAAACTCTTAAAAAAAAAAAAAAGAAAAATAAGTGAAAATTTTCAAATTTAAGTTAGAATTACGTAATTTACATTTTGCAAGTTTCTTTTTAGAGAATTACAAATTAAACAGTTAAAGAAAAAATCAAGTAAATGTTAAAAATGGAATTTTATATATTTTCTTTCCCCTTTTGAGGCTAAGTATACTGCTCCAATATTCACAATTTAAATTTTCATCAAAAGTGCAGGTAAAAATTACTTCGTATATATTTTCATATAAAACGTTTGGGGGAAAAATAGACAAAATATAAATTAAGCTTTATATTTCTATAATTTTAAAAATAAGATAAAATCACCTGGAGAAAATTTTTATGGAAAATATAAGTAAAGCTTAAAAAAAAATGAAATTTTTGCATAAAAATACTATTTTATAAATATATGTACAACTAGAATAAACAAAAAACCCTCCTTTAATTTTAAATAATTATTTCTACATGTTTCGAAGCAATTAAAAGTTATTTATTTATTTATTTTTTTTTTTTTTTTTTAAGAAAAATAAATTAAATGTAGTGGCGCCATCTAGTAGTTTATATTAAAAATCATATACATACTGATTTAACTTTTTTTTTTTTTTTTTTTTTTTACCGAAAATGTTTAGAAACAGGTAGAAATAGTTATTTAAAATTAAAGGAGGATTTTTTGTTTATTGCAATTGTAAATATATTTATGAAATAGAATTTTTCATGCACAAATTAATTAATTAAAAAAAGAAAAGAAAAGAAAGAATAATTTTTTTGAAATAAATTATTATGGGTTTCAAAGTAAAGATGTTATTTTTTTATTTTGACGTGTTTTTTTATAATTGCTATTTGACACATTTTTCATGAATTTTAATAAAATTCGTGAAAAATGAATTTTACTAAAACACTGTTTAAACACTGTTTATTAAAAACACTGCTTTTTCTAATAAACAGTGTAAGCACTGTTTCATCCCGTAGTCATTATTGCTTTGAATAATAATAAAAATATTTTGATTATGTTAATATTTAAAATATGTATTATTTTAAAGTCTGAAACATAAATAAATGAATAAATTCTAACTGTATTTTCAAAAGAGATTTTTAATTTTTAAAAAGAAAAAAATATATATACATGTATTTAAGAAATAGTATGTTTGAAATAAAAACGATAGATGGCGCCAAAACTCTATTTGCTGTTTTTTTGCATTCCCGGCGCGTAAGGATACATGAATAGGAATTGCAAATCATTGAGTTATTATAAAATCGATGTTCAGGAATGATTAAAAATTTTTTAGCTTTAAAAAATTGTAAATTCATCATTATTATGATAAAATGGAATATCTAAAATTACAAAATACTTCCTTATTTAAAATATCATCTAAATATTTTTTTGACTAAATATGAAATTTTGAAATCAAAAATATTTTTTTCATAACAGAAGAGAAAATATATTTAAGTGAATTTGACTTAGTATACATACAATAAATATTTTAAACATGTAATAAAGTACTTTTGCGTTAAAAAAAAATTCTAAATAATTCGTTGGCTGCATTCAAGTCGGTCAACAAACCAACCCGCATACCTCACAAGTAAGAACCGGATAACAGCGTTTTCACCCGAAGAAACATATGTAATTGGCGGAGTAATATAGTTCCATATTTAAAGCGATTTATATAAAAAACAAGAGTTTTCCTGAAAAAAACGAAAACGTTACTGGATTCAGAAAACTCCTATTAACAACATATATTAATTATATGAAAATCCTTCGAGCCGTTTTAGAGATATTTTTCAGAATTTCAGTCCATTACACCAACCTTTTTCCCTTTTTGGCTTTAAATTGAGATTCAGATCTCAAAACATACTGCGTGTAAAAATGTAAAATTTTCAGGATAGATTAAGACCGAAGATAAAAGACTATTCTGAAAAGATCAGAACAAAATATGGCATATTTGCTGAGATATTAAGTGTCGGCTTTTACAAATCTCTTTGATGTCAAACTAGCCGTATATTATGAGTTCGCAGCGTCCCGTTTGTCCCTCCGCTTGCGTCACTCAAAAAACTGCCGTTTTTCATGATAGTAAACTCCTAGTTTCCATATTTTCACCCGTAAAAAGTATTCCGGTACTTTCGGCAGCTAGAATGCAAAGATATGCATTATACTTACAAACATTTAATTATGATATTAAATATAAAAAATCTGCAGAGCACGGAAATTACGATGCTCTATCACGTCTTCCATTACGTAGTGAAGACTTACTGCTGCCGTCGTCCGATTCGCTACAGCCAGAAAAAATGTCACCAACTTTGTCACCAAATTTATTTGGCAACACTGATGAATCCGATTGTTTATTTATTCATCAGATCACTACGTTACCTTTAACTACAAAAACGTTGTGTGCAAGTTCTAAAAAGGATCCAGTATTGAAAGAAATGTATCAATACTTAATATCAGGCACACAGATGCCAAATTACTTACTTTTCGGACATAAACAAGAAGATTTTTCATTATTAAATAACTGTATATTACAAGGAAATCGTGTTGTAATTCCGACTGTTCATAGACAAAAAGTTTTACAAGATTTACATTTTGTCCATTTTGGCATAGTTAAAATGAAAGCACTGGCACGTAGTTTTGTATGGTGGCCAGGTATTGATAAAGACATTGAGAATTTAGCAAATAACTGTTCTGTTTGTGTTAAATTAAAACACAATCCTCCTAAAATGGACAAACATCATTAGGAATGGCCTACAACACCTTGGAACAGAATCCATGTAGACTTTTTTGGTCCAGTTATGGGAAAAATGTTTTTAATCGTAGTAGATGCCCACAGTAAATGGACAGAAGTGTTCATTGTTCCTAATACTACTGCTGAGAAGACTATAAACTGTCCTTCTTCGCTTTTTGCCAGATATGGCTATCCTGTGTCCCTTGTGTCTGATAATGGGCCACAATTCACTTCAGAACAATTCGAACATTTTCTACAAAGTAAAGGCATAAAACATATCTTAACTGCACCATATCATCCCTCTACAAATGGTCAGGCTGAAAGGTATGTCCAAATAATTAAAAAAGGATTGAAATCCTTAAGTTCAAAACCCGGAAATCTCCAATTTAAGTTAAACGAATTTCTATTCCAATACCGAATAATGCCTCATATTACAAAAGAGGAGAGTCCCGCATCATTATTTCTCAAAATAAATATAAGATCAAAATTAGATTTACTTGTACCAAATGTTAAAAACTATGTTGAAAACAAACAACATAGAAATGTTTTTAACAAGAAAAAGATAAGAGAATTCCAAGTAAATGAAAAAGTTGCAGTACGCAATTACACACCAGGAGATAAATGGAAAATAGGTAAAGTAATTGCCAGAATAGGCAAATTACATTATAAAATTCAAGTTGGTTCATGTGTATGGAAAAGACATGTTGATCAACTGAAAAGTGTAGGTTCCAGAGTACAACTGGAGGAAACTACAAGTCCTGGTGAAATTGAAAAGAACACCCTTGATGCAAATATTCCCATGGTCCCCGATAGCAAGAGTCCACACCTGCAAAGCGATGGAGAATCTAAGTCTGGTAGGAGGCCTGCCATTATACCAGATCCAGTGCCAACCAATCCTGCCATTACATCAGATCCAGTGCCAACCGATCCTTCCATTAAACCAAATCCAGTGCCAACCGACAGTAGATCAGTGTCTACAAAGCCTGGAGAAATTGACTGTGATAAAAATATCAACAGTACTGTAAATAATAAACTAAAACCTGAACATTTAAACTTTAAAAATACTAATTTATCTTTTTCTGAACAGGGTGTAAGAAGATCATCTAGAGTAAGAAAACCTCCCATCAGGTATGGTATACGGAATTAAGGGGAGGAGAGTTGTGGTGCATTTCGCCATTGTATTCCTGATTCAATCTATTGGACTTGTGGTAAGTGACGTCACATAAATGTACATGTACCTGTAAACTGTATTGTCCAATCAGTGATCTGTTAATTTCCTTTTACTTTTATCTCTACTAAAACAGATCAGTCTTCAAAATGTAGTCGTTTATGTAGCTTGTGTATTTCATCTGTAATTGTCGTAGTCATCTATTAAATTTTATGTGTTTAAAATGCATACGTCTAGTCATATCTATGTTATGGCTTACTTATAAATCTTCTCCTGCCCATAAAATACTATAGTTCAGCCATGAAAGATAACCAAAAATACAATTTATAACTACTGGTCGGAAATAAAATAAAAAACCCGGAACGCACATACCCCTGTAAGTGATTTTTATAGCCCTTCTATATTGTAAGCAATTATACTTTTTCTAACAAATAAAAATGATTTCTTAATTTTATACTATGATAATAATCTGAACTTTGCACAAATATCAAATATATATATATTACTAGGTATATTCCGTAAAAAATTACGAAATGTGAAAGATAAATCATCCAAACATTGTTTAGATTATGAAGTGATGATCATGAAGATCATGAAGGGAAGAACATGATGTACGTGATCATTTAAATGTAATTTCAATTTTTGTTTATATTTCGCACCCAATCATGCAAAGGAAATAGTACTATTGTAAGAGCGTATATTTTCATGAAAATGCTTGTAGTCAGCCGCGTTTGGGTTGCTCAAAATATTTGGAAATAGGGTGGAAAAGTAGGGTGGAGGAAGTTTAAATTTTCCTTTATGGCAGCAGCTATTCAACATTCCATCACTTGAAGAAATGAAGAGTCTGGCAATACTGGCATGTTACTTCTAAACGACCACGATCTGTGAAATCCGTATGCGACTTTCTTTGTTAATACTATTCAACGTGCCTGGAGACTGTCGTAATCTCCAGCGTACAGTTCTTTTTAGTAAATCGGCGCCTTCTTTCTGCAAGCGTTTCATTTGTGAATTTCATAGTAAAAAAAAAAAAAAGAAAAAAGAAAAAAAAAAAAGAGATTAAAAAATCATTCAAAACCGGATGCATACAAACAATAATACAAACAATGAATCCTTAACATGAATCATTTCCATAGTAAAAAAGTAAAAAATTATTAAAAAACCCTCAAAATTGGCTGAAATCAGAAACAATAACAAAATTTGAATCATTGATATGAAAGGTTATTCATATGAATGATTCATACAAATAATGATGAATATCCATGAAATTCAATGACGATAATTAATTAAAATTACTAACATTAGTTTAATTCACATACAATATTTCTATATGTATTATGTATTCCTATGTAGGTATTGTCTTAATATGTCATAAGCTTTCTTCATTATAAATGTAAACAAAAAATGAAGCTTGATAAAATATTTAAAGGCTTAAATATGCTTTTACAAATATTTTAAGAGTTTTCTTTAATGAAACGCCCAAAGAGTCGTTCATTCGGAATTAAAGAGTCATCCATTTGAAATTTGTATTTTCTAAATGGCAACAGCTTTGGCGCGTTTTTATCTAATATTGCATTGTTTATAATAGCCGGTGATCTGTTATAGTTAAGTTAGAGCTTTAAATATTACAAATGGATAGTTTTTGAAGGTTTTAGAGAAAAAAAAAAAAGAATAGGTGTGATACAAAACAGATGTTATGTATATTTCCGTAAGTTGAACATACAACATGCGAGTACTTAGGCCTAAATATGGCCGCGATAAGTTTGTTTTTTCATGGACTAGAGCAAAGGCTTTTCTGACATTTTACTGACATGGATGGCTGCCACAGACGATTTTTTTTTTTCGTACCTCTATTTGCAAAAAATACAATTTATAGTCTATTTTCGACTGTAAATCTGCACATTTTCTGCATAAATTTATTGTAAATTTATGCTATAGAAATAGAGATACGAAAATAATAAAACAAAAGTCGCCTTGGGCACCCTTGTATTAATGTAGTAAAATCGTGTATTAATTAATAATATGAAATATAATTAATTATCTCAGAAGCATCCTTTTGTTTTGATTAATAATAACTTGAGGACAACAATACAGATTAATTAATTTCAAGCTTTACATTGAATGAAAAATTTCACTGAAACTGAAACTTTTTTCAAAATAATCGTAATCTTAGTTAACAATTGCTTTGTACATTTTTAACATTTTAAAAATATTCTAAATAAAAGTTAAAATTGAAAAGGTAATGAAATATATTTTCAATTCAAACTGAAAATGTAATTTTTACTTAGGATAAATAAATAAATCCAATAAATAGTACTTATTCGACAGCATTTTGAATAAATGAAATAAACTTAAAACATGGATGGAAGATAAATCTTTTGAAAGTTAGATTTTATTGTGATAAATATATATAAATTCAAATTTATGATATTTGATTTGTCTCTATTGTAAATTATTTAAACATTAAATGTCCTCGAAATTTTAGAATAATACAATTATGCAAATGTACGTAAAGTTCCAAAACATCTTATTCTAAACTCAATAGATAAATGGTTTTAAAGCGACGCAAACTTAGAATAAGTTTAACTGTTTATTTAAACGATTCATATTGTAAAAGGCTACAACATAAAATAGATTTTCAACATTTGTAAAAATCCCATAAATTTTAAAAGTATTATTCATGTTTTAAATATAGTTGAATAACTATTTAATTGAAAATACTTTATTTTATTTGAATAACTTAATAAATTTGATTACACTGCTCTGCGTTTGATTGATACTGCTCTGCATGAAAATTGCCTTCAACACAATTTTTGTAAATTCTTATGAAAAATAACTTCATGAATCCGAATATGACGCCCATTTTGCCATATCACCCACCGTTTTTTAGGGACGGTCCCCTATTTTTATCACTTTTCGGTAATTTTATGGCTATAAATTTGATTTTTAGGGGGAGAGAGGACTATTTTAACTGATAAATATCTTCTGAGGGGCTACAGAGTTGGATTCTAAAACATGAACATCTGCGGCAAGTGGAAAATTTAGGGGTGGGGATTTACTACTGAAATTATGTATTACATTTCTTATATTTTTTAATCTATTATTAATGTTATTTATTAATTTTTTTTTTATGTTAAATTAATTCTTTTTCATTATCCAAAACAAATTCCTGGCTATAAAATTATCGAACAGTGATAAAAAGTGGGAGAAAACGATGGGTGACTGGGCAAAATGGCAGCCGTTCGGATTCAGGAGGTCATTTTACATAAGAATCAGCAAGAATATTATCAAGGCTCGTATTTTTTTTTTTTTTCCCAGCCCAGTGTTATTAGAGATTTTTATTCATTATTTTATTATTTATTTATTCTTTAGCAAAATCAATGTTCAGTAGTACTAATTAACAACGCCATTTATTGATATATAAGGAAAATTTTTTTGATACGTAGTGCCATATATGAGCTGATACAAAAACTAATAGGTATTAAACTACGCACCCCGAGATTTTTTTTATATTTTCTATCAATTCTCGAAAACATGGCGAATTTCTATTGCAGAAGAGGGGGGGGATTTATTTTTTTTTTTTTTATTTTTTTTTTTTTTTTAAGGAATAGGTGTATTTTTTTTTCTTCTTATTTTCATATCTAATTTATTTCTTGAAGACGAAAGAAATTATTATGTAGCAAAAATTCCATTAAAGAAATCTCAAATTGACTGAAATTTCTCCTGCAGACCAACAGTGAGCATCTCAAATAATTACTCATTATTTTGCACAATTTGCTTTTCTCTTTTAGTTTATGTACTGATAACAACGATTGGGGATGTATAAATAATTATAATTTAAATATGTGGCTTTTTCTAGGATTATGAAGAATTTAAAATAAGAAAATCATTGGCCAACTCTGTATTTTCTCTTTAAGAAAATTTAAAGGAGATCCTTACCTTTCTTACATTTTCGTAAAGAAAAATCTATTAAAAATGTCTATAATTTTATCCTATGTATAATTTTTAATATTGGAATTTTAATTGGCTAATAATAAAATATGTACAAAGGACACTCACGAACTGTGACACGCTGATCGTAACCAAACTTTACATGTAGTTAAAGGGGGCGAGGATACACACTCCTATCAATTTAAATCGACAAACGTTACTTGAGAACGAACATATTTGTGTTAGAAGTTTGATTTTTTTTTTTTTTTTTTTTTTTTTTTTTTTTAATTTAGTGACGTCATTAAATACATCCATTTGACTTTTCTATTTCCCCCCCTCGAAACACACGTTGTTGATTTATTTATTGGAATTCTATTTTCTAATTGTCGGCATGTGCATAATTTGCTTGCTCTAGAATTTATTTATTTAAAAGATTTGAAAAATAGCATTGTGTTTTTAAATAAAAGAGGTTTGAATTAGAATTTTTTAAAGTTTATTTAATTCTTATTTTATTGTATAACATGGTAACATGGATTGTATAAAGGAGTTCATAATATAGAGAAAATAGCAATTACTAATATTAATAGGACGATTATGATTACTTTGCTGGTATCAAAATCGTCTGCTTTATTTATCGTAAATATTTATCGTAAATACGTCATTCATAAATTATTTATTATTAAATACTACTAAATAATTTTTGAATGAATTTACATAGAAAAATATAGAAGAAAACTTTGTGGTGGCCATTAAATACAAGTTTTTAATAGCCACGTGGCGGATGGATATTTTCAGATCTATTTTGGTAGAATTTTACAAAAAAGTTACGCCTACATCATTTCTTGAGAGCAATCTGAAATACAATTTAAATAAAGAAATCATCAGCACGTGTTTGGTGGGGAACAAATAGAAAAGTCAAAAAGAAATATTGAATGACGTCACAATATTGGAAAAAAAAAAACAGTTCCAACTTCGATCAGAAATGTCTCCTTTCTAAAATAACGATTGCCGATATAAACTGATAGAAGTGTATATCTTCGTCATCTTTAATCGTAACTACCTGTAAAGTTTGGTTACAATCGCCGTGCGGCTTGTCACAGTTCGTATGTGTCCCTTGTTAGAAAGAAAAATAATGGTTAGAAAACATTAAGCAAAATGTTATCTATTGAATGATGTATATTTTCAGTTATTACCTATATTTTAACACAGTTAAAATATATACTAACTAGTGGATCTGCAGATCAGGAGCCTCAACGTCCTATTTGCATTAGACATTTTTCAATAGGTCATTTTTATTTATTCCTTATTATATAATAGTACATATTGATTCGATCGACTTATTACCATAATCAGATACATTCCTGAGGGGGGCTGCCGCCCCCCTCAACCCCCGCAGTATCTCTCTTTGTATACCTATTTGTATATCATATAAAGTGTTACGGAATTGTAAATAATTGCATTTATTTTTGTATAAATTTTTTAAAAGAGACTTAGTAAGTCGATAAAATGCTAATTTTGTGCATTTATAGTCGTTTTAGCGTAAAAATAGCCTAATTTTTCTTTTAAAACGCATTAAAAAGCACCTTATAAGGGAAGAAAGGGATTTGGCGCCAAATTTGGCGACTGTTTCCCTCATTGGCGATTTTTTTGGCGACCTTGGCGAGAAAATCCTTATTAGGGATATACCAAATATGGAAGCTCTAATCTCATTGGCTGATGAGATACGATAATTTTCCAGAACAGTCTGTGCACGACAGAATAGTATAAAAGGAGCCTTTTTTTAGCCAAGGCGGCCAATCTCAGATCTGTGCCAGTTTCGTCAAATGCTTGCTTTGCTTTGAGCCTCTTTGAATGAGACTTGCGTTATGTGTTATTGCTAAACAGTTTGTACCGTTGTTTTGCTGTTAACGGCTGTTGTTTAAGCTATGTTTACTGGTTGAATTGAAGCTGATACTTGGTTTATAGACCTGTATTTTTCTGGAACTTTCTGTGAATAAATCACTGAATTTTTGCAAGTTTCGCCTTTCATTCTCGGACAACTTACGAACTTAAATACAACTTAATTTTCAACAGGAAAACATGCTTTTAAATTTCTAATAAAATTTCATTATATTTGATGGGGTGTAACCATGTTAAAATACACTTTTAAGAAATACCGACTATAGACCGTAATTGTACGAAATTCCTTTATGTATCACGAAAAAGTAGCCACAGTCATTATAAACGCCAATAATAAGAATAAACCAAATTAATTATAACTCATTAATTTTTCAAACTAATTTGACATCATTTGGATGATTACAGTACATACTCGGAATTACTTTGTGTGGTCCCATAAATTATTTAGTCTATACATAACCTTTTTTAAGAGTAAACATGATTTCAAGCATCTTTATAATGTATGTTAACTTTATTAAGTTCAATTCAGCATAAACGCATTAAATTGCGCGCTTAAATTAAAAAATTGGCCATAGACTCTAATGTTACGAAATTTTTTCGTGTGTCTTTGTAAACGAACCATAAACATTGTATACACCAGTAAAAACTATTCAGCTTATTTTGCGTTTAAAATTAATAATTTTTCCAAATTTAGCATCGTTTGGATGACTAAGTGACATTGTCAGAACACTTTTGTAAGGTCCTGTACATTAATTAGAAAGCTTAAGAGCACATATTTTCTTCAAACAACATAAGTTTAAGCATCTTACTCACGTACTCTAGTTTCATTTTCTTCATTGCAAAGTAATGATATTAAAATGCGTTTAAACGAAATTCACCCCATACGCCGCAATGTTAAGAACTTTGGCGTGTCCCTGTACACAGTTTATAAAAAATATAGCAATAAAAATTATACAGCTACTTATATGCAAAGCTGGAACGTGTGCGCCAATTTGCAAGTCAATCGAAGGATTTTGGCGGCCGCTATCGCGGTACATACAAATTCTTCCCATAGGCCGTAAGGATAAGAACAATTTTGGCGTGTCCCTGTACACGAACAACAAATGGAATACACACCTAACCCTATACAGCTAATTCCGTTGGGCTCATGAATATGTGTACAAAATTGCAAGTCAATAGCGTTATTTTTGGGGCCGCTATCGCGGTACATACAAATTCTTCCCATAGGCCGTAATGATAAAAAACTTTGGCGTATCCCTGTACACGAACTACAAATGGAATGCACACCTAAAACTACACAGCTAATTTCGTGGAGATCATGAATATGTGTACAAAATTTCAAGTCAATAGCGTGATTTTTGCGGCCTCTATCGCACGACAGACAGATAGACGGACGGACAGACGGAACCCAAAATCCTTTTGAGTCTCAACAGAGGGCCTCCACTGACGTTTCGGCAAAAATTGGAAGTCAATAGCTTGATTTTTGCGGTGGCTATTGCGGTACATACAAATTCTTCCCATAGGCCGTAATGATAAGAAAAACTTTGGAGAGTCCCTGTATACGAACTACAAATGGAATACATACCAAAAACTATACAGCTGATTTCGTGGGGCCCCTGAACATGTATACTAAATTTCAAGTCAATAGCGCTATTTTTGCGGCCGCTATCGCGATACATACAAATTCCTCCCACAGGCGGTAATGATAAGAAAAACTTTGGCGTGTTCCTGTATACGAACTACAAATGGAATACACACCCAAAACTATACAGCTGATTTCGTGGGGTACATAAACACGTGTACCAAATTGCAAGTCAATAGCGTGATTTTTGTGGCCGCTATCGTGATACATACAAATTCCTCCCATAGGCCGTAATGATAAGAAAAACTTTGGCGTGTCCCTGTATATGAATTACAAATGGAATACATACCAAAAACTATACAGCTGATTTCGTGGGGCTCATGAACATGTGTACCAAATTTCAAGTCAATAGCGGTATTTGTGCGGCCGCTATCGCGCGACAGACAGACACAGCCCAAAACCGTTTTTAGTCTCAATGTAGGGCCTCCACTGACGTTTCGGCAATTAGGAGTGCAATAAAGTTTACGCCGTTTGACAAAGGATGGCAGAACCTGAAATTTATGTTGAAATTGTCAGATGTGAAACGTAATATCGTACGTTAATCATTATAACTAGTGAGTTCGCAAAATTGCATTAATTTTTATCATGTGAAAAAGAAAAAAAAAAAAAACTCTGATCGGGAAAAGTGTCGCACCGGGTCCCCACTGCCTTCGGCAGCGTAGACCCGTGCGTGATGCGCACGCGCGAATGCATATATATGAGTGCCCTAATAATTTTACAAATTCGAAAATATCCGCAATCGATTTGTAAGTATCAAAAACCTCTATGCACCAGTTTTGAACGATCTATCTTTATCTTTATTTTTTTGCCCTACCGCTTAATCCCCCTTCCCGCCCCTCCCAATAATTTTAAAAATTCAAAAATATCCGCAATCGATTTGTAGGTATCGAAAACCTCGATGTACCAATTTTGAATGATCTAACTCTATTTTTTTTTGCCCCTCTGTCCCCCCCCTTCCCGTCCCTTCTAATAACTTTACACTTTCGAAAATATCCCCATTCGATTTGCAGGCCTATAAAACCTATCTGTACCAATTTTGAACGGCCTAACTGTATTTCTATTTGTTTTTGCCCATAGCCCCCCCCCTTACCGCCCCTCCTAATAATTTTACAAATTCGAAAATATCCGCAATCGATTTGTAAGTATCGAAAACCTCTATATACCAATTTTGAACGATCTAACTGTATTCTTATTTTTTTGCCCCCCTCTCCCCTCCCCTCTTCTCGCCCCTCCTAATAACTTTACACTTTCGAAAATATCCCCATTCCAGTTGCAGGCCTTTGAAACCTGTTTGTATCAATGTTGAACGGCCTAACTGTATTTCTATTTGTTTTTGCCCATAGCCCCCCTTACCGCCCCACCCCCTTCCCGCCCCTCCTAATAATTTTACAAATTCAAAAATATCTGAAATCGATTTGTAAGTATCGAAAACCTCTATGTACCAATTTTAAACGATCTGACACTATTTTTATTTTTTTGCCCCCCCCTCCCCTCCCCCTCTTTCCCCTCCTAATAACTTTACACAATCGAAAATATCCCCATTCGACTTGCAGGCCTCTTAAACCTATCTGTACCAATTTTGAACGGCCTAACTGTATTTCTATTTGTTTTTGTCCCATAGCCCCTCTTACCGCCCCACCCCCCTACCCGCCCGTCCTAATAATTTTACAAATTCAAAAATATCCGCAATCGATTTGCAAGTATCGAAAACCTCTACGTACCAATTTTGAACGATCTGACACTATTTTTATTTTTTTGCCCCCCCTCCCCTCCTCCCTTCTTGACCCTCCTAATAACTTTACACAATCGAAAATATCCCCATTCGACTTGCAGGCCTCTTAAACCTATCTGTACCAATTTTGAACGGCCTAATTGTATTTCTATTTGTTTTTGCCCCATAGCCCCCCTTACCGCCCAACCCCCCTACCCGCCCTTCCTAATAATTTAACAAATTCAAAAATATCCGCAATCGATTTGTAAGTATCAAAAACCTCTACGTACCAATTTTGAACGATCTGACACTATTTTTATTTTTTTGCCCCCCCTCCCCGCCCCCTTTCTTGCCCCTCCTAATAACTTTACACAATCGAAAATATCCCCATTCGTCTTGCAGGCCTTTAAAACCTATCTCTACCAATTTTGAACGGCCTAACTGTACTTCTATTTGTTTTTGCTCCATACCCCCCCCCCCTTGCTGCCCCACCTGGGGGCTGAATTTCTAAAATTCCAGAAATTGGTTTTTAGATAGTTGCATTAGCTATATTTTAGAGCAAAAATTTCACGTATATCTATTTTTTTTGTTTGAGATATATAGGATTATGCGAAATCACGTTTTACGCATGTGAAATCACGTTTTGCCCCCCCGCCCCCCTTAGGGACCGAATTTCAAAAATTCCAGAAACTGATTTTTAGACATTTGTATTAGCTATATTTAAAAG
Organism: Salticus scenicus; assembly: GCA_963930645.1. Lineage (NCBI taxonomy): Eukaryota > Metazoa > Arthropoda > Arachnida > Araneae > Salticidae > Salticus > Salticus scenicus. The sequence continues at coordinate 186,850,788 of OZ005649.1, forward strand.
CAAAAATTTTACGGATATCTGTTATTTTTGTTTGAGATATGAAGGATTTTGTGAAATTACGTTTTCCCCCCCTCCCCCCCCTTGGGGGCGAATTTTGTAAAATCGCTTGCGGCGTTGTCTTTCTCGGGTCGTAAACATTGACCGTGCCAAATTTGGTCCCGCTCGGTGAAACGGCCTAGGATTCTATAGCGGACACACACACACACAGACAGACACACACACACACAGACTCTGCTCTTTTATATATATAGATATTGTGAGAAAATGTCTAGTTTTGTGCCGAATAAGCGTCTTTTGCGGGAACTTTTGATTTGCTTCTTTAATTTGAAGAAATCTGTAGCTAAGGCGTATCAGTTGCTTGTAAAAGCATATGCTGAGGCTGCTGTATCTGAGAGAAGTTGTCGTGAATGGTTTCAAAAGTTCAAAAATGGTGAGTTTGACGTGAAAGACAAATAACGCAGTGGAAGGTAGAAAGTCTACGGAGACTCAGAATTGGAAGTATTATTGGAGGAAGATTCGTCCTAAATACAAAAATACTCTTTTCAATTCAGTGAAAACAAGCAATTGAACAAAATTCTGCAAATAGGTACTGATGCCGGCTATAAGAAAACCACTATAGATAAAATCATCAACAAAATTAGAAATATAACCTTAATTCTTATTTAAAAAGTAGTACTTCTTCATTAACTTCTAAAATTAAATTTGTTAATGGCCTTCCTTTCTGAAATGAATTTAATGAATTTAAACATTATATTTCTCGCAAATTCAATATTTTATTTCTTTCAGTTCTCCTTTAACCATTAAATATTTAAGTATAAACGATCGTGATCAAACTAGACCCACTGGGGTAGTTTACAAAATTCCATTGGAACTAAATAATGAAATCTTTTACTTTATCGGTCAAGCAAAAAGAAACTTAAACAAAAGAATTCAAGAACATAAATGTCAAGGAAGGGAGAAACTCTGCCTTGTTTAACTTTCTTTACGATAACTTATATATTATAACCCTTTGGGGTCAAGCAACAATCATCTCCTCCCTGCCACGTATTTCAGAATTAATAGTTTCAGAGGCTGTCAACACTATAAAATACAATAATTCAATTAGTACTAAAGATGCTTCTTTTTTACCAAAAATATGGAATTTCCTAATTTAACCACATATCTAATTCGAAACTCTTTTCAGTGGACTACATTTCTCAGTAGATTAAAACAGCCAAAGCTGTCAACGACTCTGAATTTCCTGGTAATGTTCCTGCTAGTCCTGCATCTCTAAAAAGTTTTTTCAGTTATTCAAGTTTTCAACGTAGCTCCAGATTATCCTAAAATGCGCCAACCCACTTCAGTATTTCAGCTCCAGACTACCTATTGGTTCACTCCGTTATCCATCCTATTTCTGCTAATACGCCTCTCCAGATCCATCCTAGTCTTGTTCCATGTGGGATCCTCAGCAGCTGAGGTTTAGGTTGCTCCATGATATCCCTGTAGAGCCTCAAGTATACACCAGGTTTTCCAGACTTTGGTTTGGTCATTGGTGACCCTGAAAGGCTTCAAATATTTTATAACTTATGATTTATAGACTGACTGATCGAAACTGTAACTGTAATGTAGCTGTGTGATATTTAATGAAATATGTCGCGCTGCACTTATCAAACGTTTGTTTTTATATGTGCTGATGATGCCCAGATAAGCTGGGTGAAAAGCATCGACTAACTATATTTGTAAATTTTTTAAAATGATTTTAATTAAAGTATATATTTTTTAAGGAAAATGTTTACGTGTTTTAAAGTGTATTTTTTAACTAATTTATACAATGACACGTGGTTTTAAATATCTCTTTATGAGATGTGATTTCCTAAACACAAAAAGAACTTCCACGTATATTAGAAATGACTCAACAAGCAATTTCACTACGTTTAAAATTATTGAAAATGAATCAAAAACAAGGAAATTGGGATTCATATGAACTGAAGCCAAGTCCGCATGTTGCGGCGCCGGTCAAAACCTGTTTCGAAACGCTTAAGTAGGAAGTCTTACCCCACCTGCTATATTTCCCAGACATTGTCCCTTCTGATTATCACTTGTTTCGGTCGATGGCACATGATCTGTTTGAGCAGAGCTTTACATAATATGATGATTCCAAAAATTGAGTCGATTCATGGATAGACTCAAAAGATAAAGAGTTCTTCCGACTATCCAAATGCTCCTGGAAAGATGGTAAAAAGTAGTAGCCAATACTTTGAGTAAAATGTAATGTACACAATAAATTCTTAATTCTTTATAAAAAACGGCGGAAACTTTTGTATCCCTAACATATTTATAATGTTTATTTATTGATTGATTGTAAAAATTGATCGAAATAATTCTAAATATTTTAAAATTTCATATTGTTGTAAGAAGACTTAATAATTTAAATCTTGTGGGCTAAAAGCTTTGATTTCTACAGAATCAGTCGGATTTAATAGTGTTTATATTTTTCATGATTTTAAATTAAAACATTTGAATTTATTATTATGATTTTGATATAAATGATGCTTTTCAGTTTTATGTTAAATATTAAAAGTGAACACGAAAAAATACAGAATGTAATCAGGATCGTAAAACTTGCAATAAATAAATAAATAAACTAATTTGTTTCATTTAAAAAAAAAATAATAAAATGTATTTATTTATTTTTTTATTTATTTTTAAGATATAGAGTGACAAATTTAAATAATCAAATTGTTTGAGTAATTTATCAACTAAAATAACAATGATTACTTTAATAGATGAAGATAATAGTTGTACTAAATAATGTTTCACTGTGCATGCGCTGACTGTAGGGAAAAATCTTTGGTATAATTTAATACCCAACTGTATAAAGCACCTTTAAAAATAATCCAGTTGAATATCACAAAAATTCATAGAGGTATCGGTGATTAAATGAGCTGTTTTCTGACTGTTAACTAAAAAGGTCTTTATGATAAAGGGTCATTCGCAAATGAAAATTCGCATCAGAAAAAAACGGTGTTACGCAATGAAACTTAATGTAATATTTGCGATTCATTTTTCTTATGCACTAGGTTAAAAAAAAAAAAATAAATAAATAAATCTGATACAAACTTTTATCTGTGAATGACCCCTTATCATAAAGGCCTTTTTATGTATCAGCAGAAAAACAGTTCATTTAATCACCGATAGCTCTATGAAATTTTGTGATATTCAATTGGATTTTTTTTATAAGGTGCTCTGTGCAGTTGAGTATTAAACTATGTCGAAGTCTTTTGCTACAGTTCGCTCCTGCTCAGTAATGAAATATTTACAACAACTGTACATATCTCTTTGAATGTTAAATATGTTTACTTTAACTTACAGTATAATGAATTAAGTATTTGTTGTCATGCTTTCTGAAAGTTTCAGGAAATTTAAAGAAAAACTTTTGGAGTTACAAAATAAAAACTTGCGAAAAATGATCGCAATTTTTAATACAATATTAATAACTCCTTAAATATTAAAGGTATCCTCACAAAACTCTATACACGTATAAAATATAACATTTATAACCATATCTAAAATTTGCAGATCAAGCGACGCTTTTCCGTATACAGGATATTCCAAAATGCTTTGTATTTTATTCGATTTGATGTTCCTCCCCTAAGATCCTTCGGAACAAAACCTTTACTGCAAAATATAAGGAAAGAAATGTTTTCCTTATTAACGAAATTCAAGAAAAGGGCGTTAAGCATTTTTCAAGATATTCAACAAAATGTAAAAAAGTTAAAGTCGTTCCATTATTTTGTCAAACACTTCTTCTTAAAATATGAGTTTAATAATTAAAGGAGTTAATAATAAACACAAGTATTCTTTATTAATATAGTGCAGAATATACCGTTTTATGGAAAAAACTTATTACTGAATATTTAAATATGTGAACACTTAACATTAATATTTGTAAAGAGTATTTAAAAAAGTTTATGAACTTATAGAATATTTAACACGACGATATGATCAATCGTGGAAATATTTTACATTCCTGTGTTTTAAAAAGAATGAAATTATCATAAAAATGCTAAAATTTTATTAAATTTAATAGAAATGTTGGATTAGGATTTAGATTTGTATCTAATGTGATTAGATTCAATGTCTACTAAAGTTTTAAAGAACAAATATAGCCAATATTATAAATATTATTAACAAATTAATTTAAATTTAATTTAATAATTACAAGGAATATGCTAAATTAGCTAAATTAAGTGTTAAATTATTTAAATTTACATATAACCTGACGACAAAAATAAAATGTTTATTATGTAAAAAATAAAATGAATATAAATTATTAATTTAACTTAGTTACATTTTCGGATAACAAATTATATAAAATTTTATTTCTAAAGGCTCATACCGTAATGAAAGTTAATTATGAAATACGTAATAAACAGTTTAAGTGGATTAAATTCCATTTAAATTTTATGAATATCTATTGGAAAACTAGTTAGTCGAGATTTGATTAGTTTTTAACTCATAAAAATGTCAAATATTTTTATATTAATAATCAAAAATTTTTTAATGATTTTATTTAGTGCTATATCAGAAATATGATTAATTTGAGAGGAACATGCGATTCTTTCGACATACATTTTAAAAAATCTCCCTATTTAGAGGTTAATAAAATTATTGATATCTATTGATCGTAATTGTAATAAAATTTTGGATGGAGCGTATACGTTAATTGAAAAATGATAAGATTATTAAATTATATTAAAAAATGAATAATTATAATCCAGTAAAATTACTCCTTCACAAACTAGTTCTTGTACTAAAATATTTTTTTGTTATCCTTTTATGTGATTATAAAGTAATTTTGTGTAAATTAAGTATTTCTTTTCATTAAATATTTTTATATACAATCTACGTAGTGTCTTCAGTACATCTGTAAACAATCTACTTGATTATAGACGAGTATAGTCTATTATACATTCTTAAATTAAAGTGAAGAATTCTACCCTATACTCGTTTGTTATGAAAGTCATATAAACTTTAAATTTGTCATTCGCTTTTATATATTTCTAAACAATTTACCTAAATTATAAAATAAAAATTTTAAAAAATTAGCATATAAGAATATTTTGTAAATGATTGGAACTTTATCCAGAAAATTTTTATGTGCATGCGTTTTCCTTTTTCCTTTCTATAAAAGAAAATAATAAAATAAGGATATATAAGTTACGTAATATATACACTACTGTCCATTAAAATTACAGCACCAAGAAGGAAGGCGAATATCAGAATAACATTTATTGGACACATACATTATAGCAGGAAGAACAATTGGTTAAATCTTCAGGAAGTTTTAAGTTATATATCCTGCGAAAACGGTACATGAAGCAGCGACCTCTGGGAGTAATAACTACACTTATCTTCCTAGGCATTGAAAGGAACAGCGATTGGATGACATGTTTAGGTACAGCACTTCACGAAGCTTCAACACGATACCACAGTTCATAAACCATAGTTATTGGTGAGTGGTGGCAGGCAACTAGCTTTTCAACGATTACACGATAATTTTCATTGGTGCGAAATCGGGAGAACGCACTGGCCGGAACGACGGTTCTAAGATTCTAAGATTCTAAGACGGAAAGAAGCCGCTCACCACTATGCAGCGGTTTTGAGCGTTTTTCAACACATTCTGTATCAAAGAAGGTCCGTACAATACAGACAACTTGCGTTCGTGCATTATTCTGCTTGAATGTTGCGCTACAGAGGCCTTAAATATAGGGCAAAAGGGTGGACCTTAGCTCACCAGAAATTTAATTGCCGCTATTCAGAGTACCGGTAATGCGAACAAGAAGTAATAGAGACGTGTCTCCAATGGGATCCCATACCATGACTGTAAGTGATGAACAGTGTGACCATGTCGAATCCCAGTTAGCAATGTGCATTATTCACAGTGTTGTTAAATACGGATAAGGCAATCTTGATACTGTAAACAGGATTGTAATTTGTCTGAAAGGCGACTTCACGCCATTCCTTCGTCCAAGTTCGTTGTTGATCACACCATAGCCTCTTAAATTACATGCCTGTCATTTGGCTCGGAAACTTGACAACAGTTGAAGTGGTAGACAGCGCCACCTGGTACAGATTGCACGACTTTTTTATTCAGCAGCCACCAAAAATTTTTGAAAGTGGGATATCATATACATAAAAGGCGAATAGAATCGAAGAAACGTCGATTTTATATATCATATATAGTTCTTAAAATTATTGGTGAAAGTTGAATAAAAACGTTACGCAATCTCTACCAGGTGGCGCTGTCTACAGCTTCAACTGTTGCCAAGTTTTCATGCCACGTGACAGGCATCTAGTTTAAGAGGCTATGATCACACATTAAAGGCGCTCATATCAGTGATGCAGTTTTAAGGTAATCAAGTATTTAGTAGCTGCATACTGCGTCACCACCTGGTGTAAAGGTATACGGTACCATTGGATGCACGACTCGAACACCTCTTGTTTTCATTTTCGCCACTCTGAATACCAGCCATTTCATTTCTGACGATTTAAAGCCCATTGCTCTGTCCTATATTCAAGGCCTCTGAAGCGCAATATTTAAGCAGAACAATGCACTACCTCAAGTTGTCCGTATTGTCCGGACTTTCCTTGATGCAGAATATGTTCGACTGTTGCTCTGGCCTGCGCGTTCTCCTGATCTCGCACCAATGAAAATGACTGTTTAATCATTGAAAAGCGACTGTCCCCCAACCACTCACCAATAACTACAATCGATGAATTGTGGTATCGTGTTGAAGCTGCATAAAGTATCCAATCGCTGTTTGATTTCATGCTTAAGCAGATAAGTACTGTTTTTGTTTAAAGAGTTTGCTGCCTTATGCACTGTTTTCTCAGTATATATTACTACAAATTTAATAAATTGTTCTTCCTACTATAATGTATGTGTCCAATAAATATCATTCTTATATTTGCATTCCTTCTTGATTTTGCAATTTTAATGGACATTAGTGTAAACATACATATATATATATATATATATATATATATATATATGTATATACGTATATTACGTAAGTTATATATCCTTATTTTATTACTAAGTTTTATATATATGTATATATAATTGTGTGTGTGTGTGTGTATACATGTATATATATGTGTGTATAAGTGTTAAGCACGAAAATGGAAAATCTAAGATATATGATTATTCATATATTACTCACAATTTAAATTTATATGTTAATTGGCCGAGGTAGAACAAAATTAAATAATTTAAAATTTACCAATACACATTCAAATTATGTGCGTGAATGTAGCAGTTTAAAGCAAATACATAATTTTAAAAGATTGTAGAATGCAAGAAAAAAACATATGCTCAAATGCCAAAATTATCCACATGAACCAAACATAGAGGTATTCCGTTATAGTTCAATGAAACATATATATATATATATATATATGCAATTTTCTTATGACAGTAAACTATAATATGAACATACCTATTTACCAATAAGGAACTGATTAAAAATAACAAACTGAAAATAAAGAAGAATGTTCATTCAGACAAATCTATTTAACATCCAAGAAGAAACAATGGTAATTCTTTTACATACATCTAATTTTTGTTTAAAAAAAAATGTACATTTTATATAAAGTGTCAATTACATTTTAGAGAAGAAAAAAGTAGTTATAGAAAAAAAAAAAAAAAAAAAATGCTTCATGATGAGCTTCAAATACATACGCTAAAATTTGCGTATTTAGCCTTCTTCAAAAGTGCACCATTTAGGTAGTGATCTTATAATCACCCAACGCACTGTATATATATATACCATGGAACTAAATAAATTCTTTCTTGAACTAAATAATGAAATTTGTAATTTGAACAAAAATAAAAAATGTTTTTTTTTTTTTTCTTTTTCTTTTTCTTTTTCTTTTCTTTTTTTTTTTTTTTTTTTTTAATTTAAACTATCCCATTTTGTTTTGAAATATCATGATTAAACTTCAAACGATCAAAAACAAACGGAAGTTAAAATATTTTATAAAACTCGTTTATTCTGTACTACTTATCTTTCGTTGTCAATTAAAAAAAAAAAAAAAAAAAAACGTTTTAAAGGAAGTAACAGGAGCTTTGTTTCAATAAACAAAATATTAGATTTTAATAAAAGTATAAAAAATTATTAACTTTATTCAGATTGAAATATATGTGTTACATCATGCAAAAATTTAAAACAGTCAAACAAAACGAATAAACAAAAAAATGCTCTATTGATAATATTTTTTTGTAATTACTTATTTTTCCACTTTTGCCATTAATTTTCAAGCTACTAATTTTGCTTTTATGTAAAATTCAAAAACAGAAAATTTGCGAAACGAAATTTTTCTCTGATTTCTAAAGAAAATGCAAATTTAATTCTTTCTGATGTATGAAATATTTTCATTAGTAAATCCATGTATTCATTTCCTTTTCCTGTTTAGAATAGACATTACTTCTTAAGTTGTTTTATGTATAATGTTCTTTTTCAATTTCTAACAGAATAAGCATTTTATATAAAAAAATAACTTTGTTTAGTACATTTAATGCAGACACAGGGGTATTTAAAGCATTATTAAATATGTTAAAATATTTATACATGCAGTTATTTTTAAAAATGTGTTTCAATGTTTTGTGTTTATTTTGATGCCTGCATAGTATTTTTAATTATTTTTAAAAACTCTTTCTAATTTAGAAGAAATTGTATTATACACTGTTAAAAATTTCTTTAAATTTAATATAAATATTTATCTAGAGTCTCTGTAAATTTACAGTACTTCTTAGTTAAAGGTGAATAATCGAGATTCTCAATCTTTATTCTGTATTTTTACCTTATTTTATTATTTAATTATTTAATTAAAATTAAAAGTGACTGTTCCTACTTTGGAAAAAGCATTCTCAACAATAATTAATTAAATTAATATTAGTTATTAGAAGGAATGTATAAAATAAGTTTTTTAACATCTCTGTTTATTTTTCTCTGTAATTTTACGGGAGACTTAAGATAATAGATTACACAGAATTTTCTGTTGAAATTTTTAACAGTGTAGCTTAAAAAATAATTTAATTGTGTAAATATACATGCCATTTTTAATACTGGTACAGAAAAAAAGTAATGATTTATTTTAATTTTCTTTTATATTCATTATATATAAGGTCCAATTCTCTAAGAGAATATACTTTTTTGTGATACTCTAGGAAGATATGTTACTAATTTCTCATTTTTGTATTAGTTTCAACATAGTATAAATGGAACATTCTGCATGATATGTGAACTTCAGATTGTTTTTGTAAGTATCTGTTAAATTATAATATAGAATAAAAGAAAGTAATACAAAAAAAAAAAAAAAAAAAAAAAAAACGTGGATTTTTTGAGTTAAGCATATTAAAATTATTTTCAATAAATACTTAACTTCTCAATGTTTTAGTATACAAACACTGGTTTGAGAATGTTATTGATCGAAAAATGTAATTTAACCTCTGTCACATTCTTCACTTCTCAGCGCAATATATATACATATATATATATATATATATATAAAGACCAATAATCTAAGCCTAAAAAAATATTAAAAAGGAAAAGAAATATGTGACACAATCAATATCTTTTTGGCTGTGGATACCACCCTCCCATCATCAACTTATTATAAAAGCGAACTTATATAATAAAAGCGAAACTTATATAATAACCTTATAATATGTCGTTAATAGCTCATAGTGTAGCACAAGTGTGAGAAAACTCACTTAGCCAGCTAATCTTACGTTAGGGACACCCCAGTGGTTTTTGTCTAAATGTCACTTCGGTTTTCTTACACCTTTTACCGTACAAAAAAATCTTTACACTTGTGAAGCTAAAATAAACTTTAGATATCATTTGCGGTTCCCGACGTAACAATATGAGAGGATCCTGATGACGAAGTGGTGTGTTAGTCTGTCACAGACGACCTTTTCCCACTGTAGTACACTCTACAGCTTTTACAATGATCTTAATAACTCGTTGCTCCCACCGGCCAGTAATACGTTGACTTAATAAAAGTTTGAGGAGAACTTACATCGGTATTTTCACTGCACACAGTGGGTCGGAAGAAACATAAAATCCCGTGTCTTGTGTCTGCGAGAGAAAGGAGACACTCAGCTTGATGTAGCAACTAAGAGAATTTATCACGTCTGCAAAAAGACCTAGGGCTACAAGTCGATGTGCTACAAAGTAGCTCCTGCTAACAGCAGCAGTGAAGAAAAACAAATACTTGCCTTCTCTAAGAAACATCATCAACATTGAACATCTGAAATGTGGATGAAAACGATGTTTAGTGATGACTGCTCTTTCAGGATGGTCAGGATGGTCCAATTTCTCAATCACCGAAACATTAAAGTTTTAGTGCAGCCAAGTAAATCCTCTGACCTTAATCCCTTCAAAAACGTTTGGAATGTATTGTAAACGAGGTTAAAGAGACAAGGCCCAGTAATATAAACGACCTATAGGACACGCTAAAGATATTATGGGTAAATATGGGCGTCACTTTCTTCGCCAAGCTTGAGGAATCCATACCTGAAGGACTGCAGATGGTAATGTGATGTAAAGGTGAGATAACAATATTGACTGCAATGTAATATTCACAATAAAATGCTTCAATGTTAAGGTTTTCATTTAAAGTCTTATTTTATTCACATTTTTTTGCCGGTACTTTTTTGACCGGACAAACTACATCTATACTTATAAAATCAGACTTTTGTCTGTAAATTCCTCAGAATAAAAAAAAAATTGCGATATCTTCAAGTTTCACACATCGTGACTGCCGAAAATGACTTCTGAAAAATTTCTCTTTGTGTGTGTCTGTTTGGACCGTTGTGTCTTCACGTCTGTAACGATATCTTTATCCGGGTACTGCGTAAGAACGGCTGGAAGGAATTTAACGACACTTGACTTTAATTTAGATCTGAACTTAAAATTATATATGTCAACTTTTGCGAAATTTTCCTCGTTCTTTAATGGAGGCAGAAGGGAAAAACAGGTTTACAAGCATAACTCGCTCCAAATTACTTAACTGTAAAGAATTTGTGTGTGAGATGTCTAGATTGAAATATAAAAAACAACATTCTGCGATTTTGGAATTTTTGATTTTTAAGAGAGTAGAGGGAGAAAGTCGATTTTAGGGGAAATTTTTTTCAGATTTCGGATTTTTGAGTAGAACCTACCAGAAATGGCACAAAGATGTTGAAAACAGTCATACATCCCTTTTAGGATAACCCATTTCAGGTTTTTCTTGATTTAGATTTTGAGGGGCGTTACGAGAGGAAAATTAGAGACCCCGCCCTTTTTGCTCTAAATTGATTCTGAGAAATCTATGAAAGCTGTGTTTACGAATTTTGGTGCGTCGATTGTTTATGTGTACAGCATTCACTGTACCAAGATTTTACGAAATTGCTCCCTTAGCCCTTGGGGACGGGGGCAATAACCACGCTTCTAAGCGTAACAGTATTCAGCGCGAAGTATAATAGATTTTGTGAAATTTACTCCTTCTCCCTTTAAAAGCGGGAGGGAAAAACTCCTTTTCAAGAGTAACTCTGTTCCAAATTATTTCAGGAAAGCGATATTTTGGTGTGTCGATTGGTTATGCATACCCAATGCATTCACATAAAAAAGATTTCTCGAAAATACTCTCTACCCTCATTTTTGAGTTATTACTCTCAGAATGGTGAATTTCGGTGTGTGGGTGTTAAGTGAGTGTACTCAATGGGATTCACGAAACTTCTAACTGATTCGTGAGGGGGGAAGAAGTAAAAAGTGGGTAAATTGTTGCCACACAAAGTTAGTGAAGACCAGGACCCCTAATGTTGCGAGCGAGAAAACCAATATCGAAAGCAGTGGTAACTTTAACTTAAATTTTGACTGATTTTAGAGATTTTTTTATGGTTTTATTAATAACTAGCAGGCTTTGTCCGCTTCAGTGGTCATTATATTGAAATGAAGTCTCAAAATACCATATCATTAATAACAATAATAATAATAATAAAATCATTGAAATCAGTCAAAATCTAAGTTAAAGTTCTTAATACCTTTGATAGCGGTTTTCCCACTCGCCACACTTCACAAAATCCCTTTATAGTGCATGTTGCATAGACATACCTAACACACACATTAAAAAATCGGGATTCTAAGATTATTTGAAACAGATTTATGTTTTCAAACGTGTTTTTTAGCTCCACCCCCGCCCCGCTCTTAATGAAAAGGAGGGGAAGATTTTGCAAAATATCTTTATATTATGAGTTAGATACATATAACTGACCCACACATCGAAAATCTCCTTCATAAGATAATTTACTGCAGACTTACATATGAATACATGTTTTCCCCACCACCAACCTCTAAGGGGTGGTAGGGTGGAGTTTCACAAAATCACTTTGTAGTGTGTATTGAATATGCATAAGCAGTCCACGCATCAAAAATTGCCATTTTAAGATGAACAGAGTTACGCATGGAAACATGTTTTTAATCCCCCCAACCCTCAAGGGGGTGATTGCATAGAATTCCAAAGAATTCCTCTATAGTTTTTTTGTGTTGAGTACGCATAACCAATCAAGCGATCAAAAAATCGCTTTCCTGAGATAATTTGGAGCAGAGTTACTCTTTAAAACGTGTTTTTGCCCACCCCCACTCCGCCCTTAGAGGGAAGAAAAGGAAAATTTCACAAAATCCCTTTATAGACGTGTTGGGAACGCATAACCAGCCCGCACATAAAAAATCGACTAAGATAGTTTGGAGCAGAGTTACGCATTGTTTTGTCCCACCATTATCCCAAGGGGGATAATGTGGAATTTTACAAAATCCCTTAGAAGTGTATGCCTTGAGTAAGCATAACAAATCGACATATCAAAAAATCGCTATTCTGAGATAATTTGGAGCAGAGTTACTCTTAAAAGTGGTTTTTGTCCCTCTCCCCGCCTTTGAAGGAGGGAAAAGGGAATTTTCGTAAGATCCCTTTATAATGGAATGCATAAACAACTCACATGTAAACATTAATCTTACTGAGATAATTTGAAAGAAAATTATGCTTGGAAACATGCTTTTTGTCCCCACCTACCCCCAAGGGGGGATAGGACGGAATTTTACAAAATCTCTTTGCAGTATGTGTCTTTAATACGCATAACCAATTGACATATCAAAAAGTCGCTATCCTGAGATAATTTGGAGCACAGTTACTCTTATGAGCGTGTTTTTGCCTCCCCCGCGTCCTTAAAGGGAGGAGGGGTGAAATTTTGTAAAATCCTTTACTGTGCATGTTGGGAAAGCATAAACAACCCACATATACAAATTAATCTTGCTGAGATAATTTGAAGCTAAGTTATAAATGGAAATGGGTTTATTGCCCCCCCCCCAAACGGAAAAAGGAGGGACTTCCGCAAAACCACATTACAATGGGTGTTGGATACACGTAAGTAAGCCACACACTAATATTTGTAACTTCAGCTTCTATAGATTTCCCCGGATGAATTTAGCGCTAAAAGAGGGGCTCGAATTTGCCCCCTGGTAACTTCCCCCCAAAATGAAAAATCGCAAAAAACCTAAAATCAGGTTTTGGAAATATCCTTTTGCACTCAAGTCTAGTCTCTTTCTCTGCAATCTCTTCACCATGAAGCAATTTGGAGCTGAATTAATGGGTTTTTTGCCTTCTGTCCTCCCAGGGGGGAGCGGGAGATATTTCGCAAAATCCCGCCGCAATGGGCGTCAGTGTCCTAAAACCAACGTGCTTACAAAAATTTGCGAGTCTATCTTCCATAGAATTGCCACGGTTGTGTTGAGTCAGTGAATCAGTGATTTTACTCTTTTATTCCCCACCCGACAGGGAGGGGAGACTTTCACAAAATCAAGTTACAATGGGTGCTGGACACACGTAAATAAGTCACACACTAAAATTTGTGACCTCAGCTCCTATAGATTTCCACGGACGAATTTAGCGCTAAAATGAGTGTGTGTGTGTGGGGGGGGGGGTCGAATTTGCCTTCCGTATCTCCCCCCCCCCTAAATTGAAAAATCGGAAAAAAATCAAAAATGTGTTTTTGCAAATAACTCCAAGAAGACGCTTGGCGTTTCTTTTTTTTTATATATTTGAGCTATTACTGCTAGAATTTTACTCCAAAATCCATGCATTGCTAAATTTGCCTTCGAAAAGCCTTTTCATCCCCTCTCCCCCCTTAAAAATCCAAAATCGCAGAAAATGTTTTTTTTTCTACTTAAGTCTTGTCTCCCCATCTGCAATTTCTTCACCGTGAAGTAATTTGGAGCTGAGTTATGCCTATAAAGTTATTTTTGCCTTCTGCGCCTCCGAAAATTATTTTCACCCCCTTCCCCCGTTAATAATCCAAAATTCCAAAATCGCAGAAAATGATTTTTTTTTTTTTTTTGAATTGAGTTGTAGTCTCTCCATCTGCAATTTCTTCACCGTGAAGTAATTTGAGCCGAGTTATGCTTATAAAGGTATTTTTGCCTTCTGCACCTCCGAAAATCATTTTCACCCCATTCCCCACTTAAAAATCCAAAATCGCAGAAAAAGATTTTTTTGTATTCAAGTCTGGTGTCTCCATCTGCAATTTCTTCACCATGAAGTAATTTGGAACCGTGTTAAGCTTATAAAGGTGGTTGTTGCCTTATGCCCCCCTGTGGGGGGGGGACTGGAATATTTCGCAAAATCCCGTCTTCGTGAGTGTCAGGGTCCTAAAATCAACCTGGTCACCAAAAATTGTGACTCTATCCCCCATAGGATCGCCGCGTTCGTGTTGAGTCAGTGAATGAGTGAATCATTGAGTTTACTCTTTTATATATATAGATGATATGGAATTTTGAGTATTCACTTAAATATAGTGACCGGCGAAACGGGCAAAGCCTGCTAATATGTTTATAACAAAAAAAGAATATGAATTTTCATATTTTAAGATATATTATTTAGATTAATATTTATTAATATTAATTATATAATTGATTAATATTTATTATTGAGATTATTATTATTATTATTATTTAATTCTCTCGATTTTTTCAAGCGTTTTATTTCTTACAGGCTCTATTTGCTTCCAGGCCTATGAATAGTTGCTATCTATGCCATACGTGTCATCAACTGTGTCCGAGAGATACAGTGCCTATAAAATACCGGTAGTACACAAAGGAAAGGAGAACAACGAAGAGATATTCGAAAATATTCTTCGTTCCCCCTCCATCGTAGAGGGTCGAATCCCGTTACAAACATAGATGTCTGCAGTAAGACGTAATCATTTTTAAGCTATGGGTTCTGTTCTAATGAGACTTTATCTGCAAAATTTTAGCTTTGAATTATATAATATTGGAACGAAATCCCTGAAAGTTGTCAAATTTTGCGCAGAATATTTAAATTTGCATAAATTCGTCGAAAACTGAAAAAATTGCATTACGGTCTATGAGTGTTATATTTTAAACGATATTTTAATATCTTCACACAACATAGAATATTATTTAAAAAAAAAAAAAATGTATATAGTTATCAAAACCATTTTTTTTCAAACAATTAGCATGATTACTGTAATTGGTTAATATGAAGAAATCCACAAAGTTGTTCATATTGACTATAAAATATAAGAGGGGAATGTTCGATAAAAAAAATTCAGTGTTATGGAGATTTTTTTTTGGTATGTTTTATGGTATATTCTATGCAATGTTTATATGCAATATTGAAAAAATGTGTAGGCCTACATAAAGCCACTTTCTGAATCCTTTCTATGCAAAAGAAAAAAAATCAAAGATGATTTTATGAACGTCGTTATTGCATAAATAGAAGCGGAAAATATGTTTGTAAATTTGCTGTTTTTAGAAACTAGTAAATAGGCGATCACAAAATGCGTTTATGTGAAGCCAGCACGAAGGCAAAAAACGTTGAAAGTTAAACAGTAAAAAGGAACGTACAGTTGTACAATGTTACTAGATTGCAACCTATAATGCTATAGAATTATCTATTTGTGTTAGAATTATCTGTCATTTGATACGTATTTTTAACGCAATATATATATATATACATATATATATATATATTTCCAGACATTTTAAAATTTTATTTTTAAAATTTTTCAATAAAATTTCTTTATTATCGAAATATTTTAGAGTTTAGAGAGTTTCAGAAAATAACTAAATAAACAAATTTTTAAAAAATCCCCCCCCCCTTTTTCGAATGTTAAAATATAAAAAGGGATACACTGTTTATAGCAGAATTAATTTCGCTGAAAATGTATTTCTTTATAAAAGTAAAGTAGTTCTTACTTTGAAAAATAAAATTAATACTTTGTGTGATAGATTATGTAAATAAATAAATGATCTATTACACGAAGTGTTGTAGTATAAAGCACGAATCGTTTGGTGCTTCATACTACAATATGAACTAGGGTGAGGGAATTTAATTTGTTGGATTCAACAATGTGATGGGAAAGGATAAGATGTAAGTAATGTATATAGATATACATTATCTACCAATAAGTACACTTTCTGAGACTTTCAAATTTAGACATTTTGTCAAATATCTAGAAAAGTTCTTTAGGAACAGTAATGCCAGATGGTCGAAAATTATTTCCCCAAACAGGTCTTAAAATTTCCCCAAATCAAGGGTTTTTTTCGAAAAAATCCCCAACAGGTTTTCCACTAAAAAGGGGAAAAAAAACATTTTTTTTTCAAAATAGAATATCAAGCAGATTTTTCTGATTTGAGCTCAGATTTTTCCCCAAATGAACTCAATTTTTGAAAAAAATCCCCAAATAACAGTAAAGCTATTGAAAGTCTCTAGTCTTAGGGATAAATAATAACGTTGCCAACATTGACAGAAAGTTGAAGAACTCCCCAGATTTGTCCCTAAACATTTTAGAATTGCCCAAAAAAGTCCCCACTAACATTTGGTCCCCAAAATTATCCCCAGAAGCTTCAAAAATCCCCAAAATGGGGACAAAATCCCCAATCTGGCATCACTGTTTAGGAATCATCCTGGAACTCTAGTAGTGTAAAGAACTTATACCACATACACAGTCCTGTAAAAGCTATGTCTCGAACAAGAAAAGAGTATTAGTAAAAAAAAAAAAAAAAAAAAAAAAGTTTGGTTTATCTTGTAGAAAGTAATGTTTATAATGCGTTACGTATTTATGAGGCAATTACATATATTCATGGAGATAAAAAAAAAAAAATCATAGTGTGTTTTATTGATATTTATTTTCAATCAGCGAACATTGTGTATTACCATTGGGCGATTGAATCATAATAAAAATCTTAGTAAAAATCCTTATAGCTTAGTTTTTATTTTGAGAGAACTGAAATTCTATTCATTTTACCTCTCATAACTTTTCAATTTTCATATAAGTAACTCAGTACTTTTGGCAATTAAATTATACAAATGAAATTAATTTAAAGCTTGCGCATGCGCAGTTAAAAATTATTGTGTAAAAATGCCCATATTTCGTAAGATATTGAAAATTATTTTAATTCTGATTGCAATATACTGTGTCTAATGTAGTTTCTCAAAAATGGCTTTGCACTGGATCTAGTTCCCTACTTGTAATCTAAAAAGTGGCAATTTTTTTCACAATTTTTTACAGAAGCCATTATACCTTCATGTATATACGTGGTAGATAATGTGAAAAATTCTCTTAATAACATGCTTCAGACAAAACATTTTTAAAGCATTACTTTTTTACAGGGGGATTCAAAATTTTGATTTTTTAACTATCCCTTTTTCTTCTTTAGGACGCAACTTTTGCTGAAATGTAAGAGGTATAACCTGTTCTTTACACCACGAAAGTTTCAAGATGATTCTTCAAGAATTTTTGAAACTCCTTGACAAAAAAACTAAATTCGAAAGTGTCCAAATACTTACTGGTATTTGGCAATATGGTAAATATTGAATTTCAAAATTTGAAACTAATGCTCAGTTAAGTAATAATATAAAGCTCAATTAAATAAATAAAAAAAGATCCGGAATAACATACTATTTTGTAGAAAGTGAAGAAAATATCTTTTAAAATATATTAACAAAACAAGTTTGAATTAAAAAAAAAATAAATAAATAAAAAATGTTTCCGACAAACAGCAGATAATTTAATGCTTTAAATTTAAGAATATATTTTAATTACAAGTCATATAAAAAGGAAGAAAATTATTTGTACTTCCGATTTTCAGTTTAAAAATATTTCTTACAAGAATTTTAAAATATCAGCATATTTATATTTTTAACTATTTATATAAGTAAACGTATCTTGAATTTAGAATATTTAAAATAAATTTAATTTAATAAGCACTCTTGAAATTCAATATAATTAAAACCAATTAAAAAAGCGATAAATTTATTGAAAGACAGAATTTTATTTCCAAACATGCTAAGATGTCTGCTTTTCTATGTTAAAGAACTGAAAATGTCATCAATTTATTAAAATTTTATTAAATAAATAAATTACTGCATTAAAGTCCTTATTTGTATTCACTGCGATTTAGATCAATTTTTTTTTATAAATGTTCGATATAGATTATAAAACATTTATTGTAAATGCTATAACACTTTAATTTGAACTTCATTTAATAATTATCACATGTCGAAATGTAAAATTTTGATTTTATAATTTTGACTGATCTTTATGTTTTTTGTTGTGCTAAAACCGAAAATGAAGTCAGTTTTTTTCTATCACGTATAGATTTTTGCCAATACAGGGTGCCTACCAATGTAATTTCTTCCATTACTCTTTCACCAATATACTTATATGGTAAGTTTTATAGTATGGTTTCATGATTAATTAATCATGGATACCTATTGTTGTAATAGCGCAGCACTAGTGTGACGTAAAACCATACTAGCCAACCAAACAACCTATTGTTATGATGGTATATGTAAGAAATTGTGTCGGTAAGCACCCTGTATTGACAAAAATCTGTACGTGATAGAGAAAAATGGGCTGCATTTTTGGTTTCAGCACATCAAAAAACATAAAGTTCAGCTAAAATCATTAGATCAAATTTTGTCAACTTCACTTTTGTTGGCCTGTGTTATAATGAAATTATTAAGTTGTAAATTAACTGGATTTATTGATAAATTGATGCTTCCAGTAAAATTTAATATATAGTTATTAATTAACATCTACACATTTTAATTACAAGCATTCCTAAGTTAATTTCTGAAGCCGCACATCTTGTTAAAAGTTAATAATGATTTATGCTTTAGACATCATAAATGGATTAAATTTTACTTAACGTTCATGAAATTCTATTGGAAAATGGATTATGTTCGATTTGATTATCTTTTAATTTCTAAAAATCTTAAATATCCTTTATATTTATTATCGTTAATATTTTGATGGGATTACTTTGCGTTTTAGTATGAAAATGATTAATTTCTTATACAATATAACCAAATTCAATGTAAACTATTTTTTTTAACGAAATTTAATATTTAGTGGTTACTTAAAATTTTAAAATCTACTTATCAGACATCGATTTAAACTTTTGTAATTATTATAACTTAAACAATATAATAAGTTGTATTAAATTAATAAAATTAAACATAATTTAATTTCATGATTTTTCATTTTCCGGTGTAAGCTTAATATAATATACATGGATGCAATATAAATGTAATGTAATATACAGATTTTTGTATTAAATAATTAAAAATATTCCCATATAATTTGTTACTTTAGGCTCCTAATATTGAAATAACAGTTATCTAAATTATAGATTTGAATAATAAAAATATATAAGTTAATTAAAATTGTTTTTATAATAATTATAATAATGATGATAATAATAACAATATAAATAAATATATATATATATATATATATATATATATATCATTGAATTTCATATTTTTTCTTTTAACATTAACTATTCTCCTAATTATATGACAACTTTTAATGAGTACTAATAAGCATTAAAAATAACCAAACACAAATATCTGGAATTCTTAATTCTGCTTTATGACAGCAAAATTATTTTGCATATTGGTGTTGCCAAAGTGTTTAATTTATTCTTGAGCATTTTTAGCGCCGCTTCTATTTAACTCTACATAACTTATAGAATAATATTCACGAATATATAATTACAATAAAACAAGTAAAATTTAATAATAAAAAAAAAGTGATATAAAAAAAAAAAAAAGATTTCGAAGATTTAAGAATAGGGTTTAACAGGATTTAACAAGGAGTAGGTGCCGCTCACCGCTCTAAGAGTGGTGTCGAGCGCTTCTAGCTATGCTAGGCCTCTACTCCGTAACGTTTATTTAAAAAAAAAAAAAAAAAAAAAAAAGAAAAAGGAAAAAATTACAAGGTCCGCCAGAACAATATTCCCGCGCGACATAGGGCGAAGTATTACAAATATGTATTAATTATTAACAAACTTAAAAATAAAAATAAATAAAAATTAAATACACTAAAGTAAGATTCGCCAGTACAGAGTACTCACGCGACAGGGGGCGAAATAAAATAAATCTTGAAAACTCAAAAGCACAATTAGCTAGAATTGAACAAGGAGGGAGAGTTGTTTACAAGTAAATCAGTTCGCCAGAACAAGGTTCCCACGCGACATAGGGCGAAGTTGGTTGTTTTAGGACATTTACAAACACATGAGGAAAGAATAGATATCTTAGGGCTAGTGGGTAAGTGAAAAGGATTATTTAACTTATGAGATTATTAAATACTTTTAATTTATTTAAATGTTTAGGAATTAGATAATTTTAAATGACTTAAGAAGAATTTAATTTGTTCTATTTGAAATATCTATGAGTAATTCAAAAATTCTTTTTAGTTTTATGGCAAGTGAAGGTCTTGTTAAAATATCAGTCAGCCAGTTGGCTGGTCTATTATTTGGATTTCTTAAGTGATAGGTTATTGTAAGCGGACAATGGAAATAGTAATGAAAGGAAGAACCCCCCTCTCCACAAGAACATAGGGGCGAACGTCGACGACGAAATCTGTGCAGATAAGCCGGAAAAGGGCCATGCCCAGTTAAAAACGCTGTAATTTCTGGGGTAAGTACCCAATCATTGAGAGAAACATTTGGTATTAGAGAGAAAGTAATTCTGCCGTTGAGGGAATCTTCCCACCAAGACTGCCATTCCCGGTAAAGGAGAGATTTTAGTTTTCTTTTGACATAGGAAGGTGGGACTGGGAGAGAGTAAAGAGGAGTGTGTTCCTCTGTAGCAGCCTTGGCCAAGTCATCTGCACGTTCGTTGCCCACGACACCCCTATGGGCAGAAACGTGTGCCAGGGAAACTAAGGAATTAAGTGAAATTAGCAGTTGTTTTATTTTAATTACCTGAGGGTGTCTGCACCTGTAACTAATTATAGCCTGCAGACCCGAGAGACTATCACTAAAAATGGGAAGAGAAGTAAATTGGTCTTTGTTGTTGTGAGCCCATTCTAGAGCTTTTTCTATAGCGAAGAGTTCCGCCTGAAAGACAGTATTATAGTCCTTAAGCCTGCAGGCCCACTCATGGATAAAAATATTGCCCCTGAGGACACAGAATGCTGCTGCGACTCCATGCTCAGTTTTAGAGCCGTCAGTATAGATTGCAACAGGAGCAGACGGGGAAAAACTATTCTTAGAACTATTAACTAATAACGAGGCTACATCCAGAGCAGGGTGAATGTTCCAGTTGGGAGAATGGGATTGTATTACCATATTTTCAAAGGATTTATTAGCGATTGCTGAGTTATTAAGTTGAAGAATATTTACTTTACGATAACAATATTTAAGTTGAAGATGAGCAAGTGGGACCCCAGTGATGACTGAGAGGGCGTCAGTAGAAATAAAGATTTAAGAATAGGCTGATCTTTTCAAAAAGCTTTTTAACACTTACTTACATAGTTGTTAACATCCTAATTACTATTCCATAGTACTTTTAGTACCCGCCTCTTTATTTACACCAGTCTGTTTTAGAGCATATTTCTTCTTATTTTACCGTAATTCCATTTGGAGAGAATTCCTCTAAAAATTTAGTGGAGTGGAAAAAGAGGCGGGTACTAAAAATACCACGGATTACTAATTAGGTTGTTGGCATCTATGCTTACTTGTCAGCAGTACATAAACCCTACATAAAAATTCCACCACTTTTTATTAATAAGAAAATTCTTCAAAATTTATATATATATATATATTTTTTTAATTAATAACCAAAAATTTTATGGAAAATTAGGGTATAAGAATTTAAGGACCATAAGCCCCATATTATACACACACACACACACACATATGTATAGGGTATTCCAAAACTCGACCTACCAATTGAGAGAGGTGACAGAAGACACTGAGAGGAAGAAAACTTACCAATGAACACCGGGTTGTAAAACACGTTGAGAGGGCAAAAAACGCATGTAAGTTTTAAGATCACGCTAGAAAGACCAAAGTGTACAATACTAATTTCAAAAAGACTTATTTGGTTATTTATGACAAGAGTTAGTGGATTTGGCGCCCGCTGATGCCTTTGCAAAAGCCACAACGACATAAAAATGATTTCCAGATGCGCTGTATTGTTTTGATATCTGCTTCAGCGAAGGCGGTTCACGTTATGCGATCATCCGGTGTGTCTACAGGTATGTCTACATGCCTGTTTCTACAGGTATGTGTGTCTACAGGTATGTCAACATACTCCGGTATGTCTACATGCGATCCTTCGGTGTGTCTACTACTTGCATAAATGAGTGTTTTAAGGTGACCCGATAGGAAAATGTACAGTACCTGCTTGTTTTCTCACGATTTCCACCCTCTCAAAGTGGTTTGTGAACTCTGTTTTATGGTGAATTTTCTTCCTCTTGATGTCTTCTAACACCCTTCAAACCTGTCACGCAAATATTGGAACATCCTGTATATACTTTTATTAATGATTAAAATACGGGACGCCAAGGTCAGCACATAAAATTTTACAAAACTATATTAATTAAAATGAAATGAATTAGTCTGTGTCATAAATTGGACTATATGGTTTCGATAAATCATAAAAACAGTTTTAAAATAGTATAACATAAAAAAAATAAAATAAAATAAAATAAAATAAAAATTATAAAGATACAAACGAATACGTCTGCTTCATGGAAGACATGGGGTGTCATATGAAGTGTATTTTATAAATATTTTTGCTTTAGCCATTTTAATCCTTATTTTAATATGAAATTTTGAAGTTTATTTTCATTGTTTGTCACGCGCACTCATTTCAATATATATATGTATATTTCTCATTCTATATGGTTCTGCTGCTTTGATCGGGGCGTGAAATGATATAAATTGCTATGATTAGCAATATCGTTTTACGAAATCGATGCAGATTTCACAGCTTTATGAAGTACTCGCCCCTTGATAAGTATACTTCTAATTATAAGCATTTATATCCATATAATTCTGTGGTTAATTATTTGTTTTCTTTGTCATTAGTTTAATGGTCCTTTTTTATTATCATTCAGGTCGGCGTATGTATTTTTAGTTATTGTAACTCATTGGTTCTTAATCTATATCGCAATTTTTTGTGTCAGTCTTTCCTCTATGTGAAATTCAGTTCTATATTTTTGTGTGCTGTTATTGTTTTAGTTCTATTAATTGCTAAATTTTAAGATTAAATTTTATTACGTTATCTATTATTTATATATATATATATATATATATATATATATATATATATATAGAATATATCTCTTTTTAAGAAGAATGTCAGTGCATTTTTCAGTCAAATAATTATGAAAAATACTAAAACTGAATTTATAATTTAATACAAATTTCGGTATCTTTATTAAACGATCAGTGTATCTAAAACTAATTTGTTGAGCATAAAATATAGATATTGTAATTTGCAGGTAATTTATTATTATTATTGTCTCATGATCTACCGGAATACATACACATTTTCGTGTAACATCAACACAGTTTGTTGAAACATTTTTCTTTATGAAGACATGAACTATGTAAATTTTCCAGTACACATGTACACAACCTTAATTTTGCCGGAAAAATCATGTCTACAATATACGTTTACATTAAAACCTATAAATATAAGTTTCAGTATAATTTTATTTTGTATAAATAGTAATTTTCTCGCTTAAGTTGCCATTAACGTTTATAAATTTCCAAAGAATTTGTTTAAATAAAAAAAATAAAAAATGCAAATAGAGCATGCATTTATAGCGTATATATATTAATTCAAAAGACTTTTTATGTGCCTGCATCAATATTTTTCTTCTCTATATGAAAGAAAACATTGCAATATGCACAGATATATCGTACATTTTAAAATATGTTATTATCGATTTCAACGTTAAAATGTTAATAAAAGAAAAAGTATTGATAAAATAAAGAAGAATAACATATACCTTAATGTATGTGAAAATATGTTTTTTCTAGTTATTTTTCTAGTTGAATTTTATTTTTTTTTCTTAGAATAAATATTATTTCCCAATTTAATTTTCTGTAAGCAATACTTATAATTTAAAAATGATTGACAAAAGTTATAATTTTTTTTCAAGTTTTGTACTGATAAATTTGTATATATATATATATAGAGAGAGAGAGATAGATAGATAGATATAGATATAGATATAGCATATAAACATAATTCTTCTTTTTTTTTTTTTTTTTTTTTTTTTGGGGGGGGGGGAATTTGTGGTAGAAGTTAACTTTTAGGAACCGTTGTATTTTTATGTTCATAACAGTTTTAAATACTTATATAAAAATGAAATGTATATCTCTTTGAAAATCATAATTGATTTAGTTTATTTATTTATTTATTTATTTTTAACATTTGAATGCGCAATTATTATATTAATCATAGTTAATTTTATCTTTTTATGTTACAAATTGCATACTGTGTACAGGTTAACTATGTAGTTAATTTACAGCATTCCTAAAATTTTACTTGAATTTTATTATATTGTCACCACTACCATCATTAAGATTTTTTTTTAAATATTTTTGAACGTTTTAATGATAAAATATTATGTAAAAGTGTATTGTCTTTAGAAAGTGGTAACACAAAATAAAATGAATGCAAACTTTGAAGAACGCTGCGTGACTAGTATCTATTGCTAACTTTTACAAATTTAAAATAAGGTTAACAATCAATATCTTTTTAGAGAAACTTCTTATATTAATTTTCTGAGATTTACAATCTCGAAGTTAAATATCATAAAATTCTGGTATAAAGTTTTCCCGAAAATTGAAAAAAATTGGCAGCTATGTATATTTAATTTATATGAAATCTTAATAAGTAACTGAAGATATTAATTCTTTTGTACCAATAGTACAATTACACTTTTCCAAGTAATTCAAATGTTAAGCTCTGTTTATAAAGTTCATTTATTAATATCATTGGTCTAATTGGATCAATAGAATCGGAGATAGCATCATGGTTAGTATGTCTAAATAAAAAGTCCAAGTTATTCGCTTATTAGTGTAAAAATATATATATAAAAAAAAAATAAAATGTAACTAATACCGTAGAATATATACAAATATCGTAATAACAAAAAAGACAAAAGTTTTAATAAATCTTGCTCTTTTTTTTTTTTTGAGCCGTCATAGCTGAGAGGCTCTCTGTTCTGGTAGACGGGTTAAGCTGGACCCAATCCAAGGTCGTTTTTGACGGCCTAGCGAATCGGTGTTCTTTGAGATTCAATCCGAAACTTGAGTGATGCTCTAAGATTCATTTGACGAGAAGTTTTCCCATTTCTGTCTATGATTCTTGAGTAAATAATTATCTTTACACAAATTATTTACTTGCACAACGCCATATTCCCTCCCCCCCCCTTTTTTTTCTTTTTCATTTGTTTATATTTGTTTATTTATTTATTTATTTATTTATTTTTTAATTTAAAATTTAGAATAAAAAGTTTAAAAATGTGAAAATAGATGAAACAAATAAGACAGAGAGAAAAAAAAATTATTGATTTATTATTATTATTATTATTATCGATTAATTTAATAGTTTTCAAAACAAACTAAAACTAAGAGGGGGTGAAGAAGACATCTATGGACCTTCTAGATACTTATGTAGGTTTTACTTTTTTAAGCTTTTGTTTATGCAATAAATTATATCCATTATAGCAGTAAAAATATAAATAAAATAATCTAATGTGACACTTACACGACTTTCTTTTGCCCTGAAATTCAGTACTATAAAGCCAGATTGGAAATTAGAGTTTAATATAACGAGCACTGTAATATAAACTTACATTAAAAACAATTTAAATTAGGCTTCGGAACAGCTTTATTTGACAAATAAGTCTGTGTGAGAGGGGGGACTTCCCCCATCAACACTCTGCTTGAATAATTTAATAGTTCATTTAAAATTATTCATACAACATTCACCCGCACTAATCCTTGAAACCTTTCAAGTAACAACCTTATATTAACTTTAAAATACAACATTTAAATTGTCTGTTATTGTTTCTTTTAAAATTACTGATAAGAGGCGTAGAGAAAGATCAAATTTAAAAAATCTGACTTAAGTATTTAGGAAACCTCAAAACGTGTAAATATATAAAAACAAGCGCTGAATATTCTGTTTAAAAATACTTTATTTACCCTCTGGGCATGCGTAATTAATTTTAATTCCTCAGTAAATTTCCTTGACATATTAAAATATTATAACTTTCACTAATTACATTGAGTTGTTGGCAGCTCTGTATATCTTCTGAAAATTATGGACAAACCATATTGTGCAATTACATATAACCCTATATTTATAACACAAGACACAATGTGAAATATACTTGTATAAATTTCCACGTATTGTTCCACTAAATTCTAGTTACTTCGTGTAGCCCTGTAAACGAACGGTGAATGGTTTTCATAGCATGCTCTACATGAAACATGCTTTTATGCATATAAAAAATACTTATTCATTTTATTTAGTTTAGTGTAGCCTATATCTGTATTATTTTTTTTTTTCAATTTTGCCTATTGACAAAATGTATTAGAATTCTCTTGGATTTTTCTCACGAACCATTTTCTCGATTTCAACGAACACTTCAGTGTAGCGTTCTTTTATCATACAGACTTAGTACACTGAACTTCCTGCTGCTATTTGTTTTTCAGGCATGCTGATTACAGACACGCACAAAAACACAGACACAGACAGACAAACCAACCGCTAAAAACTTGTTTTTGTATTCAGGAAACCTCAAAATGTGCAAATATAAAAAAACTCAATTTTGAAAATTTGACCTAAAAACAATACTCTCTCTAGAACATATATGGGTAAGAGAAAGTAATAAAATCTGTTATTACGTAAGACTTGTTACTTTTTTTTTGTTATATATATTATTTGAAATCAAAATATTTTAATTGAAAATTTCATTTCCTGTTGAATATTTTTGATACAATTAACAAGAAACATACAAATACATTTCGGTAAGTGTAATTTAGTATAAATTTTTGCTCTCGACTTATTAAAATAAAATGCTTATAAAAACTTTAGAGAAATATTATATAAGATTTCATACAAATGTTTCATAATTTTATGTACATTAATTCAAGAGTAATAAATACTTATAAATATTTGGTTTAGCATTTAACAGTTTTTAATTTCTTGATTTAAATATAATTTGATTAGAACAGTATTTAATTGCAGTGAAATAAAATTAAAATAGATATAATAAATGCCAATTAATTAGGGTAAATAACGTTTTTAAATATAAATTTCTAGAAATCTCTTTTCAAAAAACCAATATTTATTATTATTTTTTTTTATTATTTCAGTATATATTATAAGATTTTTCCAAAAAGATGTTTTTGACACCATTGTGATTTATGATTTCTGAGAGAAACTACACTAAATTTGTTATGTTGTAAAAGAGTGATCGATTATAATTTTCAAAAATTAAAAATGTGTAAAACGACACACACACATAAATTCTTTAATTAATCTAAGTATTAAAGTACCTTTTTATTTGCATTAGAAGTACATTATAGTTAATCAATTTACTTTAGACATTTATGACACCTGTTTGCAAAAATATCACTCTTGCCAAAAAATTTCAGATTACACAATAGAAATGTCTAAAGAATGCACATATTATTTTATCAATTTAATAAAAAAATATATAGTACATAGTAAAAGAATATACAGTCGGCAGCAAAAAAATTCAAGCGCTAGCAATAATACCTATACAAAAAAAAAAAAAAAAAAAGTGCATTTAAATTCATCTTTGTCAAATAATGTACTTAGTCAGTCTAAGAACATGACTCGTCAAGGATATATTTTACAAGACAGTATTAAGTGTACATTTTTTACATAGGAATTATTGCTAGCGCTCGGATAATTTTGCTGCCGACTGTAGATATCCCATATATCGGAGAATCTCTCAATGGAAACAAGTTGCTGGAGGTGTTGTGTAAATAAGGGAAACAGAATCAACAACATATTTTAAAAATAAAATCATCGGTTATCTTATGATTTATAATTTAATTTTTCAGTATTTCTCCCCTATAAATCGTTCGACATTTGTTGATCTACAGTTTAGGAAATTCTGGATAAATAAGCGTTCGAGTATTTTAAGATTAAAAGGAAAATAAAATGTAAAAATTACAAATATATTTATGGACGAGACTGCTAGTGTATTAAATGGTAGTGAATGTAATATAAGAAATGGAAAATATAGTTTATTTATTTATTTTTTCATTACAGTTATACATTATCCTGAATAACATATGCAAATCTTGATTCCTTAGGCACTGAAAATATTATGTAGCTATAAAAATATCTTCCGAAAGGTATTGTTTTATAATATTTAATAAGGAAAGTGAAATACAGAAAAGTGATAAACCATAAACTGTTAAAGTAGAAACGGTTTAATCTATGTCACATATCAGGAGTGAATGTTGCTGCATTTTGGGATGAACATCCCCTGCCTGGTAAAACCATATTCATTTATATAGCAATAACAACATTGCATAACGTCTGTCTAAAGTAGGTTATTCTTTAGTAAAAATAAAGTATCTGATTTTCTATTGACACGAATTATTGTACATCAAGTTAAAAATTGTCCTTATCATTACCGTTGGGTATGCAAATCTATTATAGGAGATACTAAAATAATGATGTTTCATAGGTTTCCATTGTGTTTAATTGGTTGCTTGAAAAAACTTTCGTCAATTTTTATGCCTATATACAGTCGGTAACAAAAGTGTCCGAACACTAGCAAAAATTCCTATGTGAAAGAAGTACACTTCACACGGTTTTGTTAAATAAATTCTTGTCGAATCCGGTTCTTAGTTAATGTAAGAACACAATTCGATAAGGATTTATTTGACAAAACCGTATGAAGTGTACTTTTTTTTACATAGGACGTTTTTGCTAGTGATCGGACACTTTTGTTACCGACTGTACTTTTTCGATATTGTACGTTAGTACGCGTTTATTATTCAATATCAATGTTAAATCAAGTAAAAGAAAAATAAAATAAAAGCCTGCAAAATTTCTACGTTCTAAGAATATTCTTCTACATTTGTAATTGCATTTTCTGAGAATAAATGCAGGATACAATCAAGTAAAGGTTTCTAGGTAGTTCTGAAAAAAAAAAAAAAAAAAAAAAAAAAAGTCTAGTTTGCTTCGTATTGTCCTGTAATCTGGAAGCAAAAAGTTCCAAGACTCCTTTTAGTACGCATTAAGTGATTTATTTATAAACATGGTATTTTCTTTCGTTGAATGCAAAGAACAAATGGACTTTGTTAACTGCTGTTCTAGTTAACAGGGAACTGGCACTGGCAACTGGAACGGAAGATTTTTTTATTTAAATTGTTGATAACACACGGTTGCTTGCCCAATTTCTCATGAGTGCATAAAAACGTACTGTGTTGTGGATTGAATTTATGATTGAAACATTCCTATAATTTTTGTAATTATAGATTTCAGAGTTATATATGAAAACAAATAATAAATAAGCGTTTAAACATCGGTGTTATTTGAGCCACAAATTTTAAAATATATATATATATATATATATATTTTATTATTATTGCAATATTTGTACTTTTTTTTATATTTAAAGAAAATCGAAAAGTTACAGAACAGGAGAGTAAATATATATGTATATATATATATATATATATATATATATACATACCAAATATGTGAACGGAAAACTTTATAAATTATAATACACACAAGTAAAAAATACAGAAACTGTATTTTACAGCCCATTGTTTAAGTATTGTACTGTAATTAGTCATTACTTTCACAAACATACAAACTTCCACTGAAAACTTTCAGAGCGTTTCGCAATTAAGAAATTTCCTGCATCTTAATAACAAATATTTTGCAGTATAATAACTTTAAATACTCAGATTTAAGTTTTCCTGACATATCTTCTTGATCAGGATATGCAGCAAAGGAATTCTCATTACGCGCTTTCAAAGAGCTATTGATTCATTAGTAGTTTATCTGCTTTTAAATTTCAGATAAAGGTTTTTAATTGTTTTATGGTATAAATATACATGAATATGTGTATATAGATGCCATTAAAATTGGAGGTTTTTTTTTTTTTTTTGTATATTATAAGATATAAAGATTGGTTATGACTTGATTGTTTAAAAAATTGTAATATGCAATAATTACTTTTGTGAGGAGAGAGATTTTATCAATCAACACATTCTATTAAAATCTATAGTAAATTTCATTTCTACGAGATTTCCATGACGTAAAATTTCCTCTGTCAAAAAAAAAAATAATAATAATAATAATAATAATAATAATAATAATAAATAAATAAAAATAAATAAATAAATAATAAATAAATAAGTGTTTCAATGGGAAGTTTTTGTTGCACGACACAATCTGCTATATTTATATGGCTAAAATGTTTTTATGATTTATCAGTTTTAGTTTGCATAATGATTGCCTTTTATTCAACGAAATAAATAAAAAAAATACAATGTTAATATATATGTATATATATATAAATAGATAGATAGATACAGACAAGTATTGAGATATAAAGATATATATATATTCTAAACATTTTTTAATAAGAATAAACTAAATAAATTTATTCTTGAGCTAAGAACTTAAATTGAATGCAATAATGAAACAAAGGCGTCAACTGTTTACTCAAATTCAAGCACACCATTTTTTTTTTAAATAAGTAACATGATTTAATTTCCAGAGATCAAAACAAAACGGAAGTTAAAATCTTCACATAATTCGTTTATTTTGTATCGTTGCTCTTTCATTGTCTCTAAAAAAGGATGTTTTATGGAAATAACTAACGTTTGTTTATGTAATCATAACATCAGCTTTTTATTCAAACTTAAAAGTTTATTCAATTACATTCGAACTGAAATGCTTTAGCTCATGAAATTTTAAAACAGTCAAATGCGTAAAAGCTATTATGCTATGAATAAAAGTTTTTGACTTTAGTTTTTTTTTTTTTTTTTTTTCATTAAAATTTGCGTAAAACGCAGAAAAAGAAAATGTTCAAATATCATTTCTTCCTTTAATTTCTAAGTAAAATGTTAATTACATTCTTTTGAATATAGATATCCTATTTTTAGTAGAGTTTAATTTATTTAAGAACCCGCCTTTGCTGTAGTTGCGGCACAACAAATGTCTGCAGCATGTCATGGTACCGACGGCCCGTAACGTAATATGTGACAGGACTATGTACAGTTATTTATTCAAAGAAGAATGGCTCAAGGATGAATGTCGTCGTGAATTCACACCAGACATTCACCTTTGGAAAATGTAGGGGAATTTCACTGTGCATCCGCGAATTTTCCTTAGCCCAAATGCGGCAATTCTATGTGTTAACTGTCCTATTGAGGTAGAAATGAGTCTCGTCGCTCCACAGAATATTCCAAGGCCATGACACATCAACAGTCATTCTGTTGAGAAAACTGTCTGCGAATGAGAGACGTTGTGGCTTGTCCCTATCAAACAGCTCTTGAGTACACTGTAAAAAATGCTGCAGTAAAATTATGGGCAAAGAAAGCCCAGCAGCAGAGATTCCAGTCAAAGCCCGTAAAAATACATTTAGACGATGAATGATGAATCGCCAGTAATTTTACGTTGGGATGAAACATACAACCAACCTGCAAAAAAAGTAGCATTGACCGTAAAATTAAAAGTTAATGTTTGAGTTTCTCGAATGCTTTAAAAAAGTTTCTTGCAGTTATTACATATGCGTGCAGGGAGAAATCCACAACACTAAAAAACTTATTATTATTTTTTTTTACACGCAAAATATAATTTATTAATTTTCATGCGAAGCAAACCGTCTTGAGTAGTCCGGGATTCGAACTCACAAAACCTGCGTCAGACGACAGCGCTTTACCAACCGAGCCGTTGGGATCAGGGAGACTTTTCCTTACAAAAACAGATAAACTCAACATCAGAACTGACTAGTTGATAAATCTTATCATACACACCAAAACACTTCTGGAAAAAATTTTAAACTGATTTACAGCACTATGTGAAGTAACAAATCTTCAGTTATTTTTACAGAACTAGCTATACAAATTTACAGCAACCTATGCTGTATTTATGTTATAAAGAGTGCTTTTTTTTTTACAGAAATTTTTTACAGTGATTAAATTGTTAACGTTCAAACTATGCATGAAAATTATTTTATTTTTAGACTATTTTAAAATCTAAATTTGCTATTTTTGACAAAATTAAGAAGTCAGTCAATTCTCATATTGAAAAAACAAAAGCTTTTTTTTTTTCCTATAAAGACTACGATACTGAATTTTGTGAAAGAAAACCTAACTATTTTTCGAAATCATTTTTATTTGTACACGGACTGGATTGATTTTGGAATAAGGACGATTGACTGCTGCATGTCCTAGGCCTGAGGGGGAGTGCCCTCCGAGGGTCTTTCTGAGGGGTCCTAGCCCGTATTTACACAAGTTTCGGAGGAAACCACGGAAAACTCCGAACAGCTGGGCCAACGAGCGCGACCTGTGATCGAGCCCGGCACCTCATGTCTACCAGCTTTGAGCGCAGAACCGCTCGGCCGCTGGTGTACTTTTTTTATTCGTAAACGCTAACACTAAAGAGGTAGTCTTATTTCAAGGTTCTCATTAGAGGTAAATAATGGGTGAGAATTTCTCACCCTTTTTTAAAAACAAAATGAAACTTTTGAAAACTATGTGAGGTCTCTGAAAATTAACCGAGACGCAGAATAAACTTTGAATAATAATATTGAATCTTTTACATAAATACAGAGAATTTGTATCTCCAATTAAAACGCTTTTTTTTCATGGTTTTCGATCTTTATGGTTTCAGTAGTGGGTGCAAAGAAGAAATAACTAGAGCCTAATTCTTAATCATCCAAACAGGTTTTCATTAGAAGGCCGATTTCAAACTGTGTTTATGAAGTGTTAGGCGTATTTGCACTTTTTAGAATAGCAGAAGAGTTTTTTTTTTTTTTTTTTTTTTTTTTTTGAGCTGTATTCCATTGAAGGGAGCCCAACAGCGGACGAGCGGTTCTGCACTCAAAGCTGGTAGACATAAGGTGCCGGGTTTGATCCCAGGTCGCGCTCGTCGGCCTAGCTGTTCGGAGTTTTTCGTGGTTTTCTTCGAAACTTGAGTAAATACGGGCTAGGATCCTTTAGAAAGACCCCCACGGAGGGCACTCCTCCTCTGGCCTAGGACCTATAGCAGTCAATCGGCTTTATTCCCAAAATCCAAATCCATTGAATGAAGAAAGGACTGAAGTATTTCGAGAGCAGAACCTGCTATATATGATGTAATGTACATATCTGATGGTCATATTCAGATAAAACAGCTTTGTTTTTTAACAGTGAAGATCATACATAATAATCATAAGACTTACCTTCAAATGGTTAATTACATATTTATTTCATATTGAAATAAACTTCATTTTAGCATATTGTTAAAAATGCATTGTGGAGACAACATTAAAATTTTCCATTTTCTAAGGCTTAACTAAAGGGTTAAGAGCAATTAGAATGCTGTATGCTAAAAAAAAAAAAAAAAAAAACTAAAATTAAAAAAATATGTTTAGTGGATAAAACAATTATTAGATTGTAGTTTGTGGTTTAGAAATCTGGCTTCAAATCAAGAAACCATTTTAGTTTCTTTTTTAATGTTTTCGTGTTAATAGACAAAGAAAATGAATTTCATCAATATCAATTACTCAGTTTGAGTCAGATGGGAGTTTTTTGAATTAAATTAAGAAAACAATAGCTTATTAAAACCAATGGATGTTTCTATGCGCCATGCGTGCATAATTAAACGCATTCAATTAGTATAAATAACAATCATAGTTTCAGTTTGAAAATGGAATTATCTCTTGATGTCACTGAAATGATAGCATTTGAAGAGATTTTCTCATAAGAAAATGGTTTGGTGAAAGATAAGAGCAATTGGCGTAGATTAACGGCTTTTTCTCGTAAAAATGCAAAAAAATTATACTTTCGAAACATCAATTTACGGTCTACGACCATTTAGCTAGCAAAACGGTCATTTCCCGTAAAATTATGCGGTTATTTCCTAAATTATGCTTCCAAAACTTTAATTTACGGATTATGACCGTTTAGGTAGCAAAACGGTCATTTCCCCTAAAATTTTACGGTCAAATAAAGTGATTTTACAATTTTTTTTTTTTTACAGTGTATGGTGGATCTTGTATGGGAAATAGTGCATCATGTTTCTGAACACTTTCCGGACGGTGCTGTAAGAATAGCCTGTCTGTCGAGAAACTGCACATGCGCTATTGCCTCCAAACTCTGATGTATGTGTGAGTGTGAGGCAACACCTGTCTTGGCGGCATCAACAAGTACCGGTGTGACAGGTTTACGGCCTTGTCCAGATTGAACAACTAATTTCACCGACCTTTAAAATCTCTTAATCATGGCCCGGATACATTTAGTAGACATTGGTCCACGCCATAGGTTTTTATACGACGAAATTCGTAATTCCCTTGTTTTCGTAAAACGGCTTCACGAATAACGCACGTTCAACTAAAGATACAGTCATCATTACAGCCGGAAACATGGACATAAAACATGACAACGTCTGCAAACGTTTTATATCCTAACCTGTTTTGCATAAAGCTCTTCCCAAGCATGCAACTCGACATTATATTCAATAGAACTGACAGCTTTTCCCGGTTTTAAATTGTATTACTCATTATTTTTGTTCTGGATTATTAATATTCTTTCTGTATTCTGTTTTCCTCGTTTATTGTGTTACATTTATACTTTTCAGGAAAAGGCGTCCTCTAGTGGACATTTTGGAACTATTTTTTTTTTTTTTTTTTTCGAAATTCCGTAAGCGCATCTCGTTTATAGTCTATATACCAAATTTCGTTGCACTCCGTTCACTCGTTTGCGCTGTAGTATGTTGTTAATAGGGGAAGTTTAATTATAATAACCCTGTATCTTAGGTATAACGGAATTTAAAACATTGACAACATGATACCAATTTCTGGAAATTAGTTGGCCCTGGTTCGCTCATAATAAGAATACTTTATTTTCTATTCAACTAACATTTATAAATAATTTAAATTAAGCACTTAAAGAAACACGGTATTTTTCACGAAAGAGTAATTGAGATGCTGATGATTTTATTGTCAAAACTATCTAGACAATAGCAGTTCTCTAATAGCGTACTATAGATATAAAAAGAAATATTTGAAAGATTTTATGTTACTACAAGTATAAGTATATTTTTCAATATAAATTTTATCTAAATCCTTTAATGTAGTGTATTAATCTAAGTTACTTAGCATTAAATAATTTCATCATTACATAAAATAAGACACCATAATTTATTTTAATTCATCTGAAAATTCCTTTGAATCTGTAAAATTAAAATTATTTTTACTTTTAAACAATTTATCGATGCGTTAAGGAATACTTGATTTACACATACCTATATGAAGTAAAGTAAAGCTTTAAATTACATACCATTCATATTTCTTTCGAATTAGGAATTAAGTTTGAAGTATGCACATAACAAAAGAACACTAAAACCGGAATACCTAGAGCAGGAAACTTTTCCAGGGGCATGGTAACTTTACTTCACATATTTGAAAATAAGTACATCAATTCTAAAGCTTCATTTCAAATTCTTAAGGCTTTTTGTTTTGTCACCTGAAATGTAAACATTAAGGAGAATATATATGTTATAGAGATGAAGATATCCAACATGAATGTGAATAGAAATTTATCACGAAAGGAGTGAATACTTATAAGTGAATGCTTTTAAGATATCTATAATGTGAATGTTAGTGGTGGAACAAAATAATTTATCATTATGTAACTGAAAAGTATTAGATTTTAATTTTCTAATTAATACTTAAATAAGCATACATTGTTTATCAAATATGTACAGCAGATTTTATTTTCATAATATATTTGTATGTATTATGAATACCTTTTCACAAATTGTATAAAATGAAATGACATCACCTGAATTGCATGAAAATTTTTAAAATAATAATAATAAACTTTTAAATTATAGGCATACAACAGTACAATACTTCATCAGAGGCCTTCATTGCATGTTGTATGCAGGTGCATATGTCTATGTACTGTAAGCAATTGCTGAGAATTTACAATAAGTACCAAGGCCTAATATACACGAAATGAGATTTGGTAAATGAAAATATAAACGAAAAATTGGAAAAGAATAGAAATCGACATATATATATTTAAATAATCAGATGTTAATGGTGGCTCAACTATATATTAAATGTTTTATTATTATTATTATTTAAAAAAAAAACCACCCTTTAAACATGGATTTTAAAATATATAAAATAATTTTTACATGTAATGTATTAAAGAATTCCTGAACCGCTTTTTGAAAAACATCTAGCATCCAAAGCAGAAATGTTATTTGAATAATAAATAAATTAAAAGGAAAAAAAGGGGTGGGGAATTCAAATATATAAAGTAATTTTTACATGCAGGGTAATAAAGAATTCATGAACCGACTCTTTGAATCAAGCACCCAAAGCACAAATGTTATTTCGATAATAAATAAATTAAAAAAAAAAAAAAAAAAAAAAAAAAACTTTATAATAGCGCTTCCAATTGTATGTATATAAAAATAGGCATCATTAAATATGCTCCATGGCATTCTGATATTAATATTTTTAAAAATCATTTTCTTATTGTTAAATCTGGCAGTTTCCTTTGAAGATTAAATTAACAAATTTAACAAGTCTTAAAAATATATACACTGATCGAGTCTACAATGTTATGAAATGAGATATTACAAGGGACATTAATCATACCAATTTGCTTGACGTTTAGATTTCCACTTCTAAGTTTTACTTAATATTGCAAATTGTTCAAGCATTACCAAATGCCATTTAACATTTATGAATATATTTAGGAGTGAGATGTAAATACATATTTAATGATTTATGAATTTCTAACAATGACAATGTTTGAAACATATGAGTGGTTTGTTTCTATAGTTATCTCAATATTATATACAAAACCATGTTTAGACTGAGACATGAATTTTAACACATATGAATATAATACATATATTGTTATAATTTATAGAAAACTTGAATTAAAATCTAATGGACTTTATAAAGAAATATAGAATTTAGAATTTTATCCGTGTTTCATTCTTTGAGTAAATGAAGTTATTTCACGAAATTTTTACTTTTACTTATACTAACAGCACAAACAATGTTATAAACAAATATACTATTTTAACGCTTTTGAAACTGAGTTAAAAATATAACTTCAATTCATTTTTATATATATTTCTTTGTCTCTAGCCTCTACTTTTCCAAAATTTTATTTTATTGCAATGTAAAGGGTATATGATATTGAAATATTATAAAGTACAAGTTATTTCTATCTATTTTTGTTTGAAAGAATGTGATAAAAGTAGATATATTGCAGTCTATGCATAATAATTAGACAATTTATGATTTTTAGAGAACTTAAGCCTACATGAAATTCATTAAAACATATATAATATTGTAAACTCTATGTTTGTAAGGAAAGTTGCAGAAAACATATTCAGTGTACACTCTATAACAAAAAAAATACAACGCACTAAGAAGGAGTAATGCAAATTGGACCCAAATTGACATGTATACAGGTTTTGATGGGAAATGCAAAATTTTAAAGTTTGGCTGCCATCGAATGAGCATGTGTTGCTGCAGCGCATCTTAACTGCGTAATTGGCAGAATATTAAAACGGAGAAATTTTGATTCCATGTCATAAATTCTTTGAGAATTTTATTCGGTCTACTCAGGCAGACAGAAACTATGTGTCACATGCACGTGCGCAAATAATAAGCGCAGATGTCAGCATTTGAGAAGGGTGTGTAGTTGGGTTCAAAGAAGCCGTTTGGTCTAATCTGCAAATTGTATGACAATTGTATAGGAGAGATGCCACTATTAGATGATATTGGCTGGAATGGGTGAACCATTGCCGAACACAGAGTTAGGGAGGAAGCGATCGGTCTAGAGAGAGGACAGAACGTGAGAACCAATCAAACGTGAAAGCGGTACTAAAAGCCCCAAATTCATCTTTATCATCTATCCTACGCGCAACTGGTACTTCAGTGACATAAATAGGGGACTTAGAGAAATTGGGGTTGAGCACACGAAGCCCCTTGTGCGGACTGCTATTAAACTTTGTATAACGACAAGCACGTTTACAGTGATACCGGGATTTGTCGCACTGGAATGTCACTGAAGGGAGTAGAATTGTCTTCAGTGATGAGTCCCGCTCCGATATGAGCCTCGATGACCAGCAGATATGGATTTGGAGGCGCCCCGAAAAAAGGGAAGATTCCAATCTGACTGTCGCCAACCATACAGCCCGACTACGAGGAGTGACGGTCTGAGGTGTCATTTTATTTTATAGCAGGGCACCTTTGGTCCTTATCCGTGTCTTATTTACAGCACAGCGGTACGTCGAGGACATTCCATATCCCGTTGTGTCCCATCATATCACGCAAACCTGATCGTATATTTCAGCATGATAATGCTCACCCACGCACATAGATAGTTTCCACTGCTTGTTTTCTTGCTTATCCAACGTTATTTTGGCCAGCGAAGTCCCCAGATCTCTCTCCTACTGAGGACGTTTGGAGCATCATAAAAAGGGTCCTACAACCACCTCGGGATTTTCCTAATCTAAAGCAGAAATTGAACAGAATTTTGCACGAGATCTTGCAGGAGCACATCTGCCAACTCTATTAATTAATGTCAAGCCGAATAACTGCTTACATAAAGGTCAGATGTGAAATATTCCGGAGCTTAGAATCTTCCATATCGTATAATTCGGCAGCGACCCTTACACGAAATTAATCATACCTGGTCTCTTCTTCTTGTTTTGAAGCAGAAACAGTAGACTTTATTCAGAGCGGAAGGCTTAGTGTGAAATGTATGGTAACTAAAAACTTAAGTCTTGTCTAGTGTGCAGTTGTTTTTTCATTTCTTCTTAGTTTGTCTGCCCAGCGCTGGTGATTTTCGTGCTACAGGTAACGTTCTAACGCTATTTATCCTTTTTTGCTTTGCAGATCACAATCCAATAAAAAAATGCAGGTGGTACCATTTGAAAGTTTTGAAAATTTGTCACTGTAACCGTAACTGTTAAAGTTTAAATGTTCTTTTTTATGTGATTTTTGAGCGCGTACCTCAAAATACCTTGCGCCAAACTGTTATTCAGTTTCTGTGAACGGGGTGATGGATACGGCTTCATATATCGGGATAGGTTCTTTTTTTTTTTTATAATCACCCAGTTTCTATATATATATATATATATATTTATTTATTTATACGAAAAGAATACATATATTTAATATATGAATTGAAGACTATGTGAAACAATGGCAATGTCCAAAGAAATAAAACTTAAATAACAATAAGAAGGGGTGGAAGTCACTATCAGGGAATCCTACTCTCCGCCCTTTTAGCAGGACACTCTAAGAGATGAGGAATTTTCGCTTTTTTGCCGCCACTAATTTCATAGTAATGTGTTGTGATTCAATATGATTGTGATTATTGTATAAAAATATTGGTAGCAATAATGAAGGAAATTTGTCATCTCTGAGAGCGTCCTGAAGAAAGAGCGGAGAGTACGACTCCTGTCACTACGGCTTAGATGGGTAGAGTGAATGGACTCTTCCCACCTGACGTCAGAGGTCACATAATAGAGGAAAAACAAATAGCAGACGAAGTTTTGTTTATCTAGAGCGATTGCTGAAATAACATATTTTCTATTCTTATTTTTGATCAATCGTATTTAATCTGTGTTATTTTTTATACATAATCATTTTTAATCCATTTTATATCATTATTCATCATCTTTTGTTTGCTGTATACATTTACAATCATCATTTAGTTTATACCTGTTATTGATGTTCATGAAGACAATGTTTAAATACTCTGATTTTTCGTACTTAAATCAGTGACAGTGCAATATCGTACTACGTAAATCCATTTAGACCAGTAACTAAGTTAATTAACTTGTTGTAACACCTTTATGCAATTAAATTAAATGAAAACATTTTAAAATTTCAAATTATAATCCATAAACATTACACAAGAACAAGCTATTATTTATTGCTAGATTAGTTAATGTTACAGTTACTCTACAATATACAACAATCGATTCTTATAGGTAAAAATAAATAAACACATAAAGTGTTCTTTAAAAATTATTAAATTTACAAATATAATTATTCTACTGTTTACAAATGCACAATATTACTTTTATTTTATTTTATATTAAATATTAACATTTTTGTTCTTAAGAACAATATTTAATTGAATTCGATTCTCAGAATTCGATTATTCGTTTTCCTCTATCACGTGATTGAGCAGACGACGCTGGGAAGAGCCCATTAAACAAGATTTACGGGCGCCCAACTTTCCCGGAAACCTCTGCAATACCGTGTCATAAGAAAGAAAGAGTTAAGATGAATTTATTGTTATTATTATTATTATTTGGTAAAAAAAAAACCATTTTATTATTATTGATATTTATAAACCAACTTTACATGAACTAAATCAATCATATATATTATGATTTTAAATAAATATTGATATTTATAATTCAATTTTATTTAATCTAAGCCAAACATTCATATTATATTTTAGAATATTATCCACTCTACACAGCTATACTTAATAATGATAGATCATAATCATAAAATACTACAAAGGTATGTCAAATCAGTGAAGGATAATTCGTTATCAATGAGCATGATAACAAGAAAAAAAAAAAAAAAAACTAATGATACACAGCAAATGCAATTTTTCTTTTAAGTTTTTTTCTTCTTTTAATATAGTTTTAGTAACACCCCCATGCATATAATTTATCTGTTGGGAAGAGATATTTTGTTACTTTAGCCATTAGAAACATAATGCAATTAATGTGCTTTATATAATTGGATAAAGTTTAATTTGAGCATATTCGTTTATAAAATATGAATTTTGGACTATGCATTAGATTCATTCACAACTGCGCAGAAAATGAATTTGTTTTAATTCTTGTTGCTGGAAAACAACCTTGAAAGAGCAGCAAAACATAACAATCTTTAATTTAATAAAATGCAATAATATATGTATGATGACCAAATATATCAGTATTTCAATTTTTTATTTAATCTGTTTTTTATATGGATAAAAATGCTTGGAAATATTAATCATTTCCCTTTTTATTTTCATTAGTAAAAACAACGGAATAAATATTTTAATATTTTATGGTATTCAACGTCTAATTTGAAAAGAAACGACAATCTAAATAAAACATAAGTTATAGCAGGGAAGGAACAACGACGTAGAACTGATACCGGTATTTGTTTAAGAAATATTTCTACCTATAATATCGTTGATTTAAGAAGTAGAAAATTTCCTTTCATTGATAGTGATATGAGTTCTGCGCCAGTATCCACCCCCGATATAGATGTTGATTAAAGCACTCAAATATCATCTTGCAGTATTAAAGAATAAAAGATTACAATTTTAAGTCTGTTAAGTAAGACCATACTTGCCAACTATAGCTTCCTATACTAGATGGCTTCCGCGTGGCTCGGAAACTTGGCGGTATACAGCTCCACCTGGTACAGACTGTGTGACTTTTTCATTCAACAGCCACGAAAAATTTTTAAAAGCGAATGGTGGTCCGATAGCCTGGTGCGTATTTAAACTGACTTAGAATTCCCAATAAAAGGTGAATAGGATCGGAGAAACGTCGATTATATATATCATATGTCACTTCTTAAAATTATTTGGTGACAGTTGAATAAAAAATCGCGCAATCTGTACCAAGTGCTGCTGTCTATCGCTTGAACTGTTGCCAAGTGTCCGAGCCACGCGACAGGCATCTAGTTTAGGAAGCTA
Source organism: Salticus scenicus (assembly GCA_963930645.1). Classification (NCBI taxonomy): domain Eukaryota; kingdom Metazoa; phylum Arthropoda; class Arachnida; order Araneae; family Salticidae; genus Salticus; species Salticus scenicus. Next base: position 186,893,123 of record OZ005649.1, read on the forward strand.
TGCTTTTTTTTCACACCAATAATTTTTTAGAGTATTTTTCTTCTTATTTAATCGTAATTACATTTGGAGAATATTACTCTAAAAATTTACTGGTGGAAAAAAGGGCGGGACTCACAGCAATATGGAATATTCATTAGGATGTTGGTAAGTATGAATTAAATGATATGATGTGTATATGGACTAGCGTATTTTAGTACTTTTAGGAAACTAAATATAAATTATACATTCAGCAAAAGAGCAACACGAAAGCAAAGAAATCTATTTGGTGACTAGCTATCGTATTTTCAAATGTTGCATTTTATAAATGATTATAGATATATCAACATAACAGATACATTTACTGGCTTTTTTTTTTTTTTTTTTTTTTTTTTTCTAAAATATTATATTGAATATAATTTTAAAATCATCAAATATTTTTACAATAACTTGCATATCAGTCTTTATTTCGGTTAATAAATCAAAGTATTTGACAATATATTAAAAAAAAAAAAAAAAATGTTATAAACATCGACACAAGCTATTTTTTATATAACAATGCGATATATTTCATAAAAATGTATATAAAATCATGATGAAATTAAATCTCACCTAAATAAAATAGTATTTATATATGATAACATTCCCAACAATGATACGGCTTAAATATCTGGTAAAAAGAAAGTTTTTCTTTCCCTTAATAATTGTATATTAATATCTATTTGATCTATATAAAACGCCTTCAACTCTGTCAATATAGTATAAAACTCCTTTACCCTTTTGCTTTTAGAAACTTGACAGGGCAAAGCTATTCATGCCCAGTGCTGCCAGATTGAGAGAAATTTTTATTCAATATCCACCACTAAATTCTAATTGTAATGGTTGTCTAACCGTTTCGAAGAGATCTTTGAACTGATCTTCGTTAGCTTCCACTTTTAGGTATTGGAGGATGCGTGACGCTGTCACAGGTGCCTCCCAACCATCCCATCCTAACTTCCTACACTGTAAAAAAATAACTATTACCAGCTGCAAAAAACTCTCTGTGATTGGAGAAAATAATTATTTTCTCCAATCACAGAGAGTTTCTTGCAGCTGGTAATAGTTATTTTTTTACAGTGTAACTTGCAAAAAAGTCTTTTAGTGATTAGACAACCGTTACACTTAAAAGTTAGTTGTGACTATTGAATAAAAATTTCCCTTAATCTGGCAGCACTGTTCATGCCAATCGCCCATATTAGCCACCTGCAATTCTTTGTATATTTAGACATTTTATTGGTTCTTATAAATTATGTTGAGGAAAAATAAATATTAAAATAGATACATACCTGGCAGCATTTATAATTTATTCCGGAGCACTATTAGCTCCGTACTTTTTTCACACCAGTCAGATTTTAGAGAAAATTTTTTTCCGATATGTACTTACGTTTAGATAAGAAGTAAAATGCTCTTAAAATATACTGGTGTAAAAAAAGGGCGGGACTAACAGTACTCCAGAAAAAATTATAAATGTTAGCAGGCATGTAGATATTGAATAAAATCACTTACAAAACACTGTAATTTATTATTTGAAACATAGAAGTGGAAGAGCCTAATCCATAGGTGGCAACTTGCACGTTTTTTACTGCCGGAAATTTTTTATTAAATATTTTTTATAAATCTTTTCAGCAGTTTTATTCGATTAATCTTAATTATTTCTTTTATAAAGAAATACCGGTGTTAAAAAAACCGTACACATTGGCACCTATACGTAATCTCGTCATTAAAAAGGAAATCAGAAACTTACCTTTCTAGTTTTTCTACCATAAAAGTGTTGTTTTATGAACTACTGCAGAACTAACCATTTGTGCTATCACACAACTATTCTCAGAAATTAAAACAATGTGACCAAACTTTGAGTCATAAACAGCAGAATTAATCAAGTTGTCCACAGTAAACATCATTCCCTAAATATAGAGATATTTTATTATTACATAAGAAATTTCCAGTGGTATTTAATTATTGAACATAAAATACTGTTAATTAAATATGTGATGATAAACTTATATTTATGAAGCTTTTATTAATATTTCTTCGAAATTTGATGTTTCCTAATTGAATTCCAACATTGAGAACTTATTTAATATCCCTTATATTTTATTAAATGTATTTTGAATTATAGTTTAATTATTTAACATAATATTCTGTTTATTAAATAAGTGTTAATAAGCTTACATTTATGAAGCTTTTTCACCTTTCTTCAAAATCTGAAGTTTCCTCATTGAATTTAAAACAATGAGAACTTTTTTAATATCCCTCGTTCTTGATTAAATGTATTCTGAATTAATGTTTAATTATTTAACATAAAATACTGTTAACTAAATAAGATATAATAAGCTTACTTTTATGAAGATTTATGATATTTCTTTGAAATCTGATGTATCCTCATTAAATTCTAAACATTGAGAACTTATATATTATCCCTCTTACTTGATTAAATGTATTCTGATTTACTATTTAGAAGAGAGTAAGCTAGTTTGCAGTTTTTAAATTTGCTAAAATCTGTCATTCGTTAAATTTTAAACTATAATAGGACATCAGATCTTGATGTACCACTGACTAAAATCTTTTGATTTAAGAAAGAGATTAAAAGACAAATAAATCTCTTTTGTGCATCATTTTAAGACGTGTAAAACATGAGTATCATAAATTATTTTAAAACTAGATTCAATGAAATATAAAGCTTCCGATAAAGGAAAATTTAAAGATTAGAAATATTTAGGAATACAAGTTTCAGAAATTATTTATTAAGGATTGTAGTTTATATTTTCTATTCCACTTATTTTATATCAGTTGAACTGTATTTGAATTCATTTGAAGAATTATAAAAATAATGCTGTGCAAGAGATAAATACATTAGATTACGTAATAAATTTTCAAAATACGATATTTATTAACTAAGTCTACATATTTAGGGCTAAAAAAGAAACCTTAATTACAGAAAATATTTTATACTAAAATATTGTGATAAATATGTAATATTCATAGGATTTCTAGATAAATTATGAATTAAAAATATTGAATTAATTAAAAATATAAACAATTAAAAAATTTCCTTAAACAAAATTGAAAAAGTATATATTTTTTTTTTCATATTTTTATTCATTGCATTTCAAATAAAATGAATAACGGGCAATAAAGGAGCACACTTGATCCTTTCAGGGTCAGTGTAATTTTCCTTATGTACTAGAATTTGAGAACAATACTAGATGAAAAGCAATAAATGATTTTTTTTTTTCGGATAATTTTAAAAAAGTAAAATTTTATCAAAATTTTCCAGAATGAATTATTGCATTTGAAAAATGAAAGTAAATGTTTTAAAATGTAACACAATGCCCCTTAATGGCTTAAACGAATTTTTATTCTTATATACAGGGGTCGTACTATCCTCCTTTGTTTCAGGACACTCTCAACTATGATAAATTTCTGCCTTTATTGGTACCACCATTTTTATATAATAATCTGTATCTTTTTCTATCCTGACACATTACTATGAAAATACTACAAAGATTTCTGCATAAAATTAGTGGTGGGAAAGAAGGCAGAAATTTCTCATTTCAGAGAGTGTCTTGAAAAAACGGCGGAGAGTACAACCCTTGTATATATATATATATATATACAGTAGGGGAAAAAATGCCACCCCCTAAATGATTTCGCCGCAAATTAATGTAGAAACACGCAGCTGTTGCGATCGATTTGTAATGATGTGTAGTTGATAAAGTTATATATTTAGATTTTGCTTAAGGGGTTCTCAGAAATTTGAATATGGAGTCAAAAAGGGGAGTTACAATAGAAAAAAAAAAAAGAAGTTGATACAAGTTTTAATATCTAACTCTATTGTTATAAACAAGACTTTATTACAAACCGATCGGTACCAGTTGCATATTTCTACAATAATGTGCGGTAAAATTAATCGGGAGTAGAGTGGCAATTTTTTTTTTTTTTTTTTTTTTTTTTTTTTTGTCGACTGTGCATATGACAAATGTAGTGAACAATACACTAAGATACAGGTAAATGCTCTTAACAAGAAAGAAATATATTAAAAAACGTTGTATTTTAAATAAAGGAAATGTGAAATATGTAAAAGCACTTCAAAAGTAATTGTATTTCTGTAAATCAAAGAGTATATAAAATTTTATTTTAAAAAACTAAATTTAGCTTTTATAAATATTTTCTACATCGACATAGATATATGCACGACATATTACTTTTTAATATTCAAGGTAATTTTTAATAAATTAAATTCTCTCTTAAAAAGAGATTAAACTATAATTATTTAAATCACAATATTAAATTCTTTATTTACACTAAGATAAGTTCTTACATCTAAATAATTTTAGCTAAATTCTAATTTAGAATCAAGATTTTAATTTATAAATTCTTAGTTTAGATAGATTATAATATAATATTCTTAGACAAAAGTTTTATATTTTGAATTATTAAAGCAGATATAATTTTTTCAGATAACAATTAAATTTGTTTTTAATGTTTTGATTTGAGAATTCCCATTAGTTTTACTCTATCTTACGGAATGTAGGAAAAAAAAAAATCCATAGGGGTGGGAATCGATTAACAATTTTAACTGGGTTAATCGTAGTTCATTAATCGATTAATCGGCCGATTAATCGAATTTTTAATCGATTATCATTTTTCTTTGTAAAGTTTTATTTGAATGATGAATAAAACTCTACTTTAAGTTTTTTTCTTTTTCTTAACCCAGATAGTACACAATAGACCATAAAAATTATATCGATGCTAATTTAAATACTTCCTTAAACACTAAACACTAATAATAAATATGAAATAAATAATGAAAAAGAAAACTTCTTAACTTTTTCTAATAAATTTAAAAACTATTTTAAATATGAAGATAATACAACACTTCGAAAAGCAACTGCAAATATTCGTACGTGACTGAGCATATACAAATCATTTTTTATTTTATGAAATACATTTCTTGTTAAACTTTGGTTTAATTGTGAAGGTATTTAATTAGGTTAGTTAGTGATGTTGCATCTTAATTATTGATATATAATAAAAAGAAAACGTAAATAAAATACCTTATAAATGTTAAATATTTAAATTATACTCACTCATATATAATAAAAGGTCAAAATGAAACTTACATACATGTTTATTTCCAAATGTTACATAACAAGTCATAAAAAAAGATACCATTTTAACCAATCACTTAAACACACAGGCACACTGACATTTTTCGGGATCGAAGTTCGATCTTATGTAAAATATATCCTATATATATATATAATTCAAGTATGTGAAAATATATTTTGTTGGGTTATATTTAGGATTAAGGCTGATTGCCTTCATTGGTGTCCTAAGCCTATAGCTGGAGTGCCCTCCGTAGTGGCCTTCCTGAGGGGTCCTAGCACGTATTTACGCAAATTTCGGAGAAAACCACGGAAAACTTCGAATGGCTAGGACGACGAGCGCAACCTGGGATTGAACCTGACACTTCCCGTCTACCAGCATTGGGCGCAGAACCGCTCGGCTACTGGTAGAGCAATATTTTGTTGGAAGACGACTATTTTAAATGTTTACTTTAAACCGTCGTTTGAAAAATTTTAATCGAATTAATCGAACCGATTAACTCGATTAAAAAAATTGGTCAGGACTCAGCATTGATCGATTAACCGAACCGATTAATCGATTAATCGGCACAGCCCTAACATATATATGTTTTTTTTATATACAATAAATAAAAATAACAGTTCCATCTAAATATCATCTATAAATAATAAAAAATGTTCTTAAATTCTTAATTAATAATTATTGTCTTCTAAATTCTGATCAAATTACTGTGTCCTCATAAAGAAAACACTTTTCTTTTTGAGGATTCTTTAACTTTTTTCAAAAATTAAGAATATAAAGATAGTTTAAGATCTTAATTTTTGTTTACATGTTAAACATCAAATATGATATATTTATATTTATTTCCAAGAGAAAAATCACAATGTTTAATGTTTATAAGAAAACTCTTCTTGATCTTTTAATGGTTTATGCAGCTTATAAATAATGCAAAAGGCGGAAACACTTTTGAAGGAAGAAACGTCACACTGATGGTGTTTTTATTCGCAGGATACTTTATTCAACTTGGTACTTTCGCATTTTAGATAGAAAGTTATATTTACAATGGTGGTCTATATTTATACAGGTTTTGTTTTTTGCATTCAAAATGGTTTCGTCTTTGTTATTTATTGCATATTTTTTAAACGAATTATTGTTCAATGTGTATTATTGACTCATTGTTTCAAAATTCATTTGTAGATTAAGTGAAAAATTAAATATTTACATATTTTGAAGTCTTTAGTAAACTACAACGCACTAAAATATGTAAAACAATGATTTTCTAATTTATAGAAATATTTATGTGATGCTAATTACTGGCATAGTTAGTTTTATTGGTATTTTTAACTTTATATACATTTATTTTAGTATAACTATAATAAATCTTAAATAGTTTGAATTATTTTTTTACTATTATTTTATTAGCATTTATATTTATTATTTGAGTTATTTAAAAAAAAAGAAAAGAAAAAGAAATGTTAGTTTACTGAAATAATTACAAATTCCAGGGGTCGTACTCTCCGCCCTTTTTTCAGGACACTCTTATGAATGAGAAATTTTAAAATTTATTGCCACCACTATTTTTATAAAATAATCTGCACCCTGTATAATCATGGCTTATCTATATATTAATAGGCAAGCATAAAATTTGTTGTCCCTTTTTAACATATTAATTATGGGAGTAGAGATTTGAGAATGGTATCATTCGAAAGGTATGGTTAGCCGGAAGGTGCGAATACAAATATTATTTTCTTACGATGTCAAGAAGGTATTTAAAAATACATTTATTTTTTATGCATTTTCCCCCATTTTTCCCTTTTATACACGTATTCCTTTACATTAAAAAATACCTAAAAGAAGAAAGTTGTTGAATCTGGCAATTTCATAAAGCTCAAATAAAACCATAGACACAGTAATTTGTATAATGTAGCATCACTATACGCAAGCGAAGTGATGACGTCACTGTCTGTCCATGGAGCCATGAAAAATATTTTCTATGTTAATTGTCCATTGGATTTTTTGTAAAAAATTATTAAAAAATAACAGAAATTATCTGCCGATTTTAATTCCGATATTTGGGTATAGTTCTATATAAGTTACTGTCTACATGTGTCTGATTGAGTTATTTTTGCTGTAAAATTGATAAAATTTTAATTTAAAATCACAAAACTCCAGAAAAAAAATGGCGAACTTCCAGTTTCGAATGCAAACATAAACATTTCATTTCAAAGGGTGTTATTTAAACAATAAATATTCAAATAATATACTAAATAAAAGGAAAATGGATTTGTTACTAACTGCTGCATGTATAAGTAGACGATACGGAAAAAATTCCGATTTCCGTTTTTTTGCTGAATTTACATATTTTGAGCTTTCTTTACGTTTCAATTGACTGAAATTGGCTACTTATTTTTTAAAAAAGTGTCTTTATTGCTAGCTTTTGTGGGTAGAAGAAGCAAGTAGAAGATACACAAAAACTTCTGATTTCCGGTTTTCGATGAATTTACACGTTTTGAGATTTCCTTGCATTTTAATTAAGTGAAATTGACTACTTATTTTTATTTTTTAAAAAGTGGATTTATTTGGTAGAAAAGTTTTAGATTTTCGGTTTTCGATAAAGTTACGCGTTTTGAAATCTCCCGAACTCAATTCGACCATTTTTGAAAAATATCTTTTTTTTTTTTTCTTTGTTTGTTCAAACACTGTACTTTATGAACCAATCGAATTAATTTAACAGAATTTTATACTTGGTTGGGCCTTGGTTTGACATGGTATCTATTAGCTTCTGGGCTGTATCACACATCAAGGGGCGTTTTCGCGTTGCGATTTTCTCTCATTTCAGGAAAGGCTAACATCTACAAAGAGAAATAGTTATATTAAGTAAAACTCTGCTGATTCAGTTAGAGTGAATATCGGCAAACAATTACCGCAGCTGTGTTGCAATTGCATTCCATTTAGGACAAGGCAATAACTTTGCTTTGCCTCGCTTTGCAAAAAAAATGGTCGAGTTTCGACCACTGGGCGATACTAGTTACTATAAATCTACAAACGTTTTTCTGCATGAAATTAGTTGAGGCGAAAAAGTCGGAAAATGCTTTTCTCAAAGAGTGTCCTGATAAAAAGCCGCAGAGTTTGCCCCCTGAATTTCGACAATTTTTTAATTTTTATCATTTTAACCCTGAATGTGATTATATGGACACGAGCTATGTCCTATAAACTATTTTTTAACTCTCCATATACCTTTTATTAAATTTTTAAAATAACCTATTTATAAAGATTTAGACCTTTAGACCATGCATATAAGATTACAAAAATCCGAAGCTAAAGCGTTAAATAGAATTTTTAATAAGAATTGCATGTTAAAATTGATTCCAGCTTTTAGTAAATTGTCATCATAGAATAGCACCGGAAAATTATAAATAATTATTTCAATATCGTTAATATATAAGTAGGGGAGAGAGTTTTAAATTTTAATGAAGATGTGGAAGAAACAGCTGAAGCTTTATAACGTACGATTGAAGTGACTCTTTATACAGAGGAAAAAACAGACACTTATTCAGGATGGTTGCAGACTCGCCTTTTTTTTCCCCCTGATTCTTCCACCAGAATATGTATATGACAATTTTTACTTAATTAATAGTGCATACATACTATTAAAAATTCCGAAAGAAAAATATTGGTGGTAGAATCAAGGTAAAAATGTGGTCTGTGTTCCTTGTTATTATATAATAAAAAGCAACGCGTAGTTGCTTTACCGCCATTTTCCCTCTATTATATTGACCTATACATAATGATAAAATGTGCTGCTAAGATTTTTTTAGCAAAAACAAACTTTTTCGTTTTTTTTTTTTTTTTTTTTTTTTTTTTCACATTTAAAGTGCTGACAAAAAATTGGTATTTTTATTTTTCTACTAAAGTATTTTGTTACCGTAATAGTTTATAGGATGTTGAAACCCGAATAAACTACTAGAAAAAATAAACTACTACCGAATAAACCCAAATAAACTACTACCGAATAAATTACTAGTCAGAAACGCCTTTCTTTTTGCACTGAAGACGGTACGCTTAAGGCTACCGAAACAGCTGTATGCATCGCAAATATTTTTCTTTTGGCGTTTCTGACGTAGTAGTTTATTCGGGTTCTAATATTCCAACGCCAAGTCTCCTGTTATTATTAGTTTATAGGATGGCTTATAGAACGAATATTTATACATCACATAAAGACACACACATATTTTCTCTCTACTTCGTACACATCCACACACGCAAATAGACGCATGTATTTACAGTTAAATATAACCGAAAAATACATTTAAAAAAAGAATATAATACATTTAAAATATTGTCTATTTCATAAAACCTACTAAACTTATGGTATGTTTTAAAAGGAACAACAAAAAATGGTAAATAATATGTAATCAAAATTTTATACTTTATCTTTTGATTCAGAAATATTAGGATAGGTCGTTTATGTGTCAAATATATGATAATTTCTTTTTTAATGTCCTTTTTTATTTGCTTTTGCAATAAATATTATTTTGTATTTTAAAACAGCTGAAAATGTGCCTTATAGAAGTTTTTTTTTTTTTTTTTTTTTTTTTTTATTTACTGTTTACTGAGAGGTAGCTTGTTAATTATATTACTTTCAGACAAAAGCGTTAACTGTTTTGTTTTTGCACTTCATATTTTTTACTTTATGCGTAAGAATGAAAGTGGTTATCGTCATAGGCACCACTATTTTTATTTAGAAAAATTTAGCGTATTTTTACACTGATAAATTTCGATTAAATAGGATAGAGATTACTGTTAAAAAATACCGGTGGAAGAGTTCCGTCAAAAGACGGCACACTTTCACCCCTGTTTGTACGCAAATATAAAATAATCGTAATATTTTATTATTCCAGTAAGAAATGTCCCTCAAGTCTTATTATTACAATAATAATTTTTCATATAAGGGACAAAACTTTCTGCTGCGTTTCTATACGAACTTTGCAAAAACATGGAAGGTCATGAATTTTCAATAAGGGAACATATAATCGTTTAATTAAATTTTTCTAACATTTATGTGTTTATAAAAATTAACCATTGAATTATTTAATACCTTATACAAATGTGTTGACATAAATATACTTTTAATAGAGAGCTTAGAATAAAAAGAGACACTTTCTTAAACTTATCCATATCAAGGACATAATTTTCAGATAAATATTAGGTTTAAGGACAAGTTCTGTCGTTGTGTGGCACCCAATCAGAGAGTTTGGACACAAAACCAAGCCTTTTAATGTGATCCAAAGCAGTAGTCTGATGAATTCCAAGCTTGAAGCCCCCTTCAAGATTTGTCCTGATCATACACTGTTAAAAAAATGCAGAAAAAATACAGAAATTCTCTGTAATTTCCGAAAAAAAGTCGTAAAATACGTTTTGTCTACGTAATTTTTCCGTAATTTACGACATTTTTTCTGAAATTACAGAGAATTTCTGTATTTTTTCTGCATTTTTTTAACAGTGTACTGTAGCACTTATTGACACCGTATGGCATTCCTGATCTGGGTTCATCTTTCAAAGAAAAATCACCTAAACGAAATTTCGCAAACCATCTTTGTCATGTTTGATCAGTTACTGCGTCCTCTCCAAACACGTCAAACAAGTTTTTTGTTGCCTCCATCGCGTTATTCCCATTTTGGAACTCGTACAATATACAATATATTAAGGGCACTTTTTCTTCACCCATGGTGATAGTTCTACAAGTTTGAAAAAAACCCGACTAAAATACGAATAAATGTATGTAAATCACCAATCATACTCTAACCTAACTGTTTACACCGGTTTTACCGATAACCGGTTTCAGTCGATAATCGACAACGCATAAACTTCCACGTGTGTTCGAAAACGACAGAACTTTCCCTTACACCTAATAACTTTTCTGTTATATAAAAACTCAATAAAATGAAGATTTTCCGTAATCTTATGTTTTTTGTGAATATTTGATATTTGAGAAACATGAGATTAATTTATTTGGTATAATATTTTATATTTTGAATTTCGAATCTTCATTTTGTATAAATGTTTGTCAGCGTAAAAAAAAAAAGCCAGAGTAGGAGAAAATGCACCACTGGTTATTTTATTATTATTAATTGATACAACACGATCTGATAAATGCCATTCTTCAGGAAATTCTATTTATCTTTAGAATATGTAGGGATTTTTTCATTACAACTAGTATATATATTAAAAATTATACCAACGTAATTTTTTTAAATAGTAAATCCAAATTTGATACAATAATCGAAATTTTTGGATCACGGAATTTCTAAAATGTTGTATAACTTTTATTAAATCTTCATAGAGTTATAAAAGGAAATGCGTCTGTAATTCATCAAAAATTTCGAAAAAATACAAGTAAGAATTAGAGATGGGCGTTTATGTGTGAGTGTACACACATATGTTTTATGAAGGTTAATTTAATTTTACAAATTAATAAAAACAAAGAAAACGAGATTAATATAATTAAATACTAATAAAAAAACACATTTAGAATTTATTTCTATGTTTTAAAATTTGAGTTAAAAAAAAAAAAAAAAAAAAAAAAAAAAAAATGGAATGAGATAAAATAAAATAAAATAAAATAAATACATAAAAAAAAAAATAAATAAATAAATGACTAAATAAAATAGAATAGAATAGAAAAACATTAGAAATGCCAATTTCATTAAAATTTTATGTAAAACGGTGTATACATATATTTCTTGCATTTCAAAATTCTATATTTGAAATTTTATTTTCCTTTCCATTTTATATATTGATGTTAACTGTTGATGCATAGATTATTCAAGTAATAAAAATATTTAATTCTTCACATTATTTTAATAAAATATTTCATTCAATACAATTATTTTTTGATTTCATAAAATGATATTTTTTGTTGCATATGGATTCTAATGCAATTTATTTTTCTATATCTCAGAATATTTTTAAATTATATATTTTTTTGGTAATTTTACGTATTGTTTTAGTAAAATATTTTATTAGATATATATGTCTTTTTTCTGGTATCAGAAAATGAATGGTATTTTGTGCATACGTACCTTAATGGGTTTTTTTTTTAAATATATATAACTCAGAAAATTTTGAATTTATATATTGGTAAAGAATTTAAGCCAAGATACTTAATAAAGATGGCTAGTAAAAACTAGTATGTTGTGGCCACCACATGACTTTCTTTTATATTTTCCTATACAAATTCACTCAGTAAAATAATTTATTAAAGTTATTATTTTAAAAAAAATTATCTTCCATGATAATGCAGACGATTTCCCTATTAGAGAAGTATTATAACATCAAATAAAAAGAAGTTGTATAACACTAAATATCCAAAAAAGTCCATTTTATTTTCAATGTTACGTAAACAAAATATATATATAGAGAGATTTTTTGTTGTTGTTGTTGTTGTTGTTTTCGTTGAGAGTAAAAAAAAAATGATAACATTGTTTTAAATTATCACATATTTATAGTTCAACCATTCGTTTCAAAGGTATTGACGATACCTTTCGAAAGATACTCATCTTGAAAATTTACCCCCCCCCCCTGGAGGGGAAGCGATGCCCCCACATGCACAATTTTTTTTTTACTAATTAACTACTACTATTAGTAGTAATTCATATTCATTTTACAATCACAGGTTAAGAATAACTCTCATTATGTACATTTATATGGAATTTTGGCCTATACTGCCATGTTAAAAATTTAGAAAGAATACGATCACAGAGCCACCTGTTGAGCGATTGATCCCCAAATTTAATTAACACCAGTTTTTGTCAGGGGCCAATATAATACCAAGTTTGGTTAAATTTCGTTAAAAAAAAAAAAAAAAAAAAAAAAAAAAAATTCTTAGTTTGTTTTCGTTAAAAGTAAAAAAAAAAAAAAATCGATAACTTTGTTTTAAATTATCACAGATCTATAGTTCAACCATTCGTTTTAAAGGTATTGACGAGACCTTTCGAAAGATACCCATCTTGAAAATTTACTCCCCTCGAGGGTGGACTTCCCCCCAAGGGGTGGTGGCGAGGCTCCTACACATACAATTTTTTTTCCCAGTTGACTATCTCTATTATAAATAATTATTGTAAATTTCATAATGATTACTAAAAAATAATTCTCTTTATGCACATTTATACAAAATTTTGTCCTGTAGCACCATGTTAAAAATTTAGAAAAAGCGGGATGGCAACGCAACCTGTAAGACAATTTTTACCAAAAGTTGATAGGCACTAATTTATGTCAAGGTGCAACTACATACCAACTTGTATGAAATTCTGTGCAGTAGTTCCTGAGATACAGTTGCCACAAAATGTTGTCTCACACACACACACACACACACACACACACACAGAGACTGACAGACAGACATTTTCTAAAAATAGTCAAATCGTGTTCTACAGCTCTCAAAACGTGTAAATCCATCATAAAACCGAGGTCGAAAATTTTTACGAATCCAACACTTTCTTCTATTGAATATTGAAAAATAATAATATTAACGTATATGTTTTAACATTTGATGGCGATTTATCCTTACTTCATATTTTTTTTTTTTTTTTCGATCAAGTTGAATCATATTCTAAAGTGAATAAATTGATTTCAGAAGAGGCATCGGCAATTTCAAAAGGTAAACTTACTGTCCTTGCCTTAAAATTTATGACCCAGTCTCCTTTGTTGTATGAATCTATGGACTTAAAATTCATTAAAGAAGAATTTAAGAAAGGTTTTGTCGAATGAGCAGTACTCAAGCTCTTGTTGAATTTAAGAATTTAACACTTTTATCACAAGAGTCGATTAGAAATTTTGCTCATCGATTGAATATGTTGGCTGATGTTGCATATGCTCAAATTAAAGATACAATCGCGTTAGATACTACAAAATTTACAAAATTTATCTCTACCATCCCTTCAAATATCACAGTTAAAATTAAGGAAGAGGGATTCTCTGAATATCAAAATGCAGTAAATAGAGCTCAAAAATTACAGGATATTAACGCTAATGAGTCGTTGTTGCAGTTATGTATATCATGTTGTCAACACTCTGTCAGAAAAAATAATGGAACTAGCAGACAAGATAAATAATTTAGCTTTTGCTAATAAATCTAGTGAAAATATTAACCATGCGCATGCAAAACAGGTCAAAAACAAGAGACAAAATGACTTAATACAGAAATATAAATACAAAAGTACTTAAAATTTCAGTGTTATTCAAAACAAAAGAAAAGATTATACCCCCCCTCCCTTACTTGCCAGTTATGTAAGAAAAAAAGCCATGTAGCCATTAAATGCTTTAGACGGCAACGGAAACAGACCAAAAATAAATATTATGACAAGAGTTTTTATAGTAAGAAGAGAGATAATTTAAACGATTTCAGAGATGTAGTCTAGCAATTACATCTCACGATTTGACTAGGGCATCAGCACAAAATTTTATTTTGGAGAGTTCTAATGGTTTTAACCTACCAAAATTATCTAGTGATAAATTGGTAAATTCAACTGCTGAACGCAACAAATCATACACATCTCAGATAACAAGTCTACTCAAACTAATAGTGATAAATTGGAAAATATTTGTAATGTTCATGTAAATTCTCCAAAATTACCTCTGATAAAAATGTTGTTAGATAAGCAGAAATTAAATACACTTTTAGATATTGGTAGTTTTGTCAGTCTGCTCGCTGACAGTACATTTAATTAATTAAAACATAAACTAAAATATAAACATTAATCTTCCCATGCCACGATTAAAAAATTTAAATTCTAATGTTCAGTTTTCATCTTGTATCCAAACAACTATCAAAATAAACAACCAATTTTTTTCAAAATATTTTTATTGTAGATATTCCTTAAGATTATGCATTTCAAGCCATTTTAGGTTATGACTTTATATATATGACTTTATATATATATATGACATATTTTACTGTTAGAAGGAGGAATAATCTAATGCTATATTTTTCAAATTTTTAGGAAAATTTTAAACCGTATATTTTAACTTGATATGTGAACTGAGTGTTAATTGCTTAGTTGACAACTTTTAAATAGGTCCTTATATGGCAGCAACAGATAATTATATAGGAATTTTTATCAGTATACATATATTCAGTGTTAAAATATGTAATTCAATCGCTATCCTAATTACTTTTATAAGTATAGAAATTTGCACATATTATGTTATTGAGTTTATTCAAGTATACTGCAGAAATATCGTTGATATGTCACTACAGAAAAGGTTAAATTATAAATGTGGATATTTAAAAAAAGCTGAGACACTGCATGTGGATTTTATTATTTTATAGTAATTGGACTCTCATGGATTTTAAATTAATGGGCTTATATCTTGTTTAATATGTATCTCTAAACTTATATATATTTTAATGGAATTTATATTGTAACATAACTCTGATGTAGACTCAACGAGATAAGTCGAAAGCTAAAGATGAATAAGTATCTAATTGGAATGTTTTGCTATATATATATATATAAGAGAATGTTTTTATAGGTTTTTCATATTTGATAAAGGCATTTTTAGCAGTTATATTGTGAAATATTTGAATCAGTTGAATTAAAAATGATACATTGTTTAGTGTACAAGTGTACATACTATACTTAAAATTTTAAAGATTGGACCAATATTTCTAATTTATTGGGCACTTAACGTTTCTTAACCTCGGAATTGACACATTTAATTATTGACATAGGTTGACATTGCAACTAATATCTGCGCAACAAATTAAAAATTTTAAATTATGTTTTCACTATACCCTCGGGAAGGCACTTTAGCAAAAACCTGCAGTGAAATTTACAGTATAAAACATTTTGTTGAATGTAGTTGTAAAACCATACGATTGAATAAAATAAAATAAAATTAAAAATTAAATAAATAAGTATAAAGTAATAAATATAAACAAATAAATAAACAATTTTTTTAATAATTTTGTAATTTTAATGAACAGCATACCGAAAAGTTGGATGGTATCTTTGACTTGGAATATCATGCTATTATAAAAAAGTGAGAAATTTTTATAGATTACAGATAGAATCCATTATGTTAAAGGCTGTGTGAACAAATTACATTTTTCCAGATACTATTATTTCCTCATTTTACTTTAAGAGTAATATCTTTTCAGAGGTATAGTGCAAGAATATTAATTATAAAATATTAATGGTTAATACTACGGATATCCTATATGAACTCGAAAATGGAACTACCTGGAGTAAACATTATCTACATGTTCTACATTATCCACATTGATATTAAATATAAAGTAATTGATGTTTAACATTCCGGATTTCCAAAGATTTCCTATAATAACTTGAAAGTAAAAGTAGCTTGAATATACATTACATGGTTATGTAAATTATTTTAAACATAATTATCAGTATTAATGATTTTTCAGCTATAATGCTATAATTTACAAACCTTTTGTAAAAACATTTTAGTATGCATAAGGTGCTGCTTAGAAATTCAAAAATAAATATTTGTCACACAACATGTAATCTAAAGAAGCATTTTTCTTTTTTTCAAAAATAAGTTTAAAAAAGAAGTTTGAAAATTTCTTAAAGAATTTTATATATATGAATTATAGAGAACGCATTAATTGGATATAAATATTCAATTTCTCTTTCATCTACTAAATTATGTTTTATTGCGGGAAAAAAAAGTACTTTGTACACTTAAATAAACTATATATATATATATATATATATATATATATATATATATATATATATATATATATATATATATATATATATACATATACATATATATATATATATATATATATATTAATAATGCATTGAATGTTTCATACAAAATTATTCATTGAAATGTATTAAAAATGTATTTACATAAAATAATGATACTGTGTAAATATAAACACAATATAAGGTACAAAATAATGTACTTGTGCAAGTATAGGATTTAATATTCTTGTTGGTAATGAATAAATTTTATTGAAAAATAAAAATACTTTTTTATTTTGAAATATAGCATTAAATAAACATTTTCAAAACTCTTATCATCCCTAAATTTATTTCTTTTGACAAGCAATATAAACTTAAGCTTCTTTTTATCACGTAGATGTCTGTTTCAAATGTTGATATTTTATAGCAGTCATAAACAGAGATTAAAGGTTTCAAACATTTTTACTTCTTAACATGCCACTTTCAATCTATTTTAGTTCTAGATTTACTTTATAAAGGAAAAAATAATAAGATAGAATTTTACTTAAGATAAAAGCATACATATAATACTGTCAAAATAACATTACATATGTTTTAGTTTATTAAAAGATTTCAACTAAAATAAATTAAAATTAAAATAACTTAAAAAATTTAAATTACAGAAAATAAATTAAGTCCTTCACATTCAGTTTTTATTCAAATCGTTGCAGGCTTTAAATAAATGCTGCAGTACACATTTTATTTTTTTAACTAATTAACAAAATTAATTTTGTTTGTTCTAAAGATAAACAGGAATTGTTATTTTTAAAATTTCTTCGAATGTCTTACATGGTAATACAATAGGACATAAAAAAATCCCTTCATCATGTAATTCTCAAACCTGATCATCTGTGTAAGTGAAAAATCTAAATTAGTTCCCCTAGCAGCAAAATGCAATTGGCCTTTGAATGGCCTTTTATCGACGACCGATGAACTTGTGAACAGCCGATACTCAGAATCACATCAAAAGCGACGAATCTCACCACGTGTTCATCTAAAATGTCTCATCGGAAATAGTTGAATCCGATCATCGGAACATGATGAATTTTAGAAGCTGATCCAATGAAAATCCGATGGAAAGTCAGGATTTCTATTGAGTTTTCACGTGATTTTTCATCGATTCAATATATTTTTCCAGTGAAATACTCCTTATCGATAACCGATCTGAGATACTGCTCTGAACTAAATGTCCATTTCTATGTTCAAGCAAATTTCGAGGAGTCGATAAAAGGCGAAGCAAAATGCAATTCATCAATGCTTCTAGGGTCCGTTGAGTCATTGTCACCAGATGTTAAACAGATAACAATGTACCGAATACTAGATTGACCTTTCAATTATTCCAAATTGTTAAATTATGTCAATTCAGTATTATCGTAAGTGCAGGCTGAATACCATAGCAACCAACTTGCACGTTTTTTTTTTCCTACCAGAAATTTTTAATAGAAATTTTTATTAATTGTTTTAACAGCTTTCCACGATAAAACACGTTGAAATATTTTACAAAGAAATAGTGGGCTTAAAAAAAAATGTACAAGTTGGCACATATGAAATATATTTATATTTTTTGAATCTATTTCTTATTATAATATATTTTCGAATATATAGGTTTTTATGTGAATTTTAAAACACCTACACATTATATTTCTCGTAAATCAAGAGAATTTCGCTAATTGGCACAATTTATTTTCTCGAATCTCTTGAGTTATCTTTTATCATAATTACCTATCTATGGCGATATTTTAATCTCCCCAGTATATGTTATTGCTCTCTTATATCCCTTCTTGCCAGAATCATCTAGATGAATTTTGCAGTTTATTAAAGAAAAACTATACGTTACAAATAGTTACACTTTAAGCTTTATTTAATAATTAAATAATAATAATAATAATAATGAAAATGTATACTTGTCATTTTATCTATTTATATAAATTTAAGCAATTTCAAAAAGGTCTAAATCTGTTTTTAGTTAAAATTCCACAAGTTCAAGTTCTATATGAGTAACTCTGATCATTCAAAAAGTATAATCAGAAATTAAATTCTATTACATTACACATTCATTCTTAATTTTTATGTTTAAATTGTATAAGCTTGCATCATACATTAAGCATCGCAGAATTAGTTAATTATAAAAAAAATTAAATACAAGGCTGCCGCAGGCGACATTTAAAAAAATAAATTTCTCGTACAGATATTTCTAAAAATTAAAACTTATAATATATTTACGCGGGTAAATCTTTTGTTAGCATGCATAAATTTATTATATATTTTATGTTGTGAAAAAAAAAAAAAAAAAAAAAAAAAAAGAGGTACAAAAACAGTAAAAAAAAAAAAAATCGTCTGTGTATAACTCTGGAAATATTTTTTTAATACTCTTTATACGCTTTGAGGCGTAAGTAATATAAAAATAACGCAATATATTTGCTAAACCTTTATATCTTAGTCAACTTGTTTGTTGCTTTATATATTTGTTAGTTTGTGTAAATAATATATCAATACTGATTGGTCATAAAGAATTTGCACCAATTTTGAAATATAATTTAATACACTTGCCACAATCCTAATGAATTTCAAAATACTGCTTTAAAAATTTAGAATATTATTTGAGATTTAGGATTGACTTCACATAGCAGTATGGAACAAAATGTTGCATAAATACATATGAGAAGTATTATTATCATCCTGAAAAAGGCAGGAAGACGTTTAAAATTTTACTTAAAACATTGTTCAGTAACCTACCGAATGTAAACAATTTAGTTTAAAAATTGCGTCACAAATATAAAATGTACACAATGTTGCAAAATAAATTATATTTTACATGAACTTGCATATGATGTTTTTTTCCATAGAAAATACAGGGTTATGCACGAAAAATTAAAGTGTAGCTTTAACACCAAAAACTTACAAAGCAAGTTAAAATAATATAACTATTTCATACGGTGGAAAGTGTTTCTAAAGGATTCTAGAATATTTTCCCAAAACGGAACACTTACGCTACAATTTTTATTAGTAATTTGTGTCATATTCGATCTTTTTAAAATTACTGTATAAGTAAGTCCAAAATTATGGATAAAAAATATTGGGGTAAGTTTTCTAACTTGAGATGGAAACATTTGCACTCTTGGACTGTTAAAGTCAATAAAAATTTTTATACTGAAGTATATCTAAAAAAGAAATTTATATGAAATTTATAGAAAAAATATGCAGTACGGAGCAAAGCAGAGTCGAGCCGTGGAAAATATTTGTTTGGATGAAAATACTGAAATATCGTCATTTCGTGTGTATAGATAAATTTATAATTAAACTAAACACAATCAACTTTTTCTGTTGTTTTTTAAGAAAAAGATTATTTTTTTTACATCTCTGTCTAGATTCTAGACAATTTTTATAATTTTATAAATTAAAATATACGTTTATGTTTACTCGCGTAAGAAAAATAGAAATATGAACCACACATAACTCTTAAAAGTAAGTGTATATATACACATGTAAAGCTCATATATGTATATATATATATATATATATATATAGGGGAGACCCATGTACCTAGAGCTATCATGTACCTAGGGCCACCCCACTTTATTTGAATGATGTTTAATTTTAAGTTTTAATACAGGCCGCGGTAGCCTGATCGGTAAGAGCAGCGAGTTCGCGATCGAAAGATTGTGGGTTCGGTCCTCGAGCCGGCTGAAGACCGTCGTGTGCGCTAATGGCGACTGGTGCACGTTAAATTCCGTCGTGGTCGCAAAGTCCTCCAAGTTTCCATTAAAAATTATACTTCTGGGGGTACCGGATCATGGGTTTAAACTCAGCCTTGTCCCGGATCAAAATTCGAGTTCCTGCTGGTGCTGCCATCTATCGCCAGCTTCTGGAGCTAAGACGTACTTCCTCCCTATAGTGGGCGCTCCTCTGTTAAACGGAATGACGCACCCCTCCTGCCTTAAACCCGGTTAGTTCCACTACCGGGGCTCGGAATTTCCGAGTGGCATAAGTAACAACAACAACAGTAACAACAAGTTTTAATACTCAATTGGGCGAGTAACAACACCAATTACTACTTTTACAACTACTTTGGAACTGCAGCAATACAACATAGCATGGATTCAAATAATGTCTAAAGGTGTATTGAAGGTAATTCTTACCATAAAAAATACAGGGCAATCAACAAATCAAGTCTGTCGGAATGCAGAAGGGACATGAATGAGTGCAGATGATCAGACAGGATATTTAAGTATCTGTCACTTCGCAGTGTCGTATCTAGACGTATCAGGGGTCCCATATCATCCCAACTGCACATGACAGAGCCTCTGCCAGTTTGAATTTTTCGCTGTTGGGAAGTAGATTTCATGGACTCATGAGGTGACCTCCATACTCATACACATCCATCCAACCGATATAATTGGAAACGAGATTCGTGAGACCAGACTTGTTGCCAGTCATCAACAGTCCAATAATTCGCACGTTGGTAATTTTGGATGCCCCAGTATTCATATCTGTAACTTTAGAAAAGGTTGCAGGCCTGTCACGTTTAATTATTCTAGTCACTAGTTATTGTTCCCGTTTTTCACGATCTTTTTTCGTCCACAGCGTTGTCGAAGATTTGATGTTTTACCGGATTCCTGATGTTCATGGCACACGTGAAAAATCCAAATGCGTGAAAATCCAAATACGTGAAAATCCAAATACGTGAAAATCCAATACGTGAAAATCCAAATTCCATCTCTAACTCAGAGATGCTATC
The DNA here is from genome assembly GCA_963930645.1 of Salticus scenicus. Lineage (NCBI taxonomy): Eukaryota > Metazoa > Arthropoda > Arachnida > Araneae > Salticidae > Salticus > Salticus scenicus. The sequence goes on from OZ005649.1 coordinate 186,914,723, forward strand.
ACTCCTCTTTCGTGCACCAATTATAACAACTTTTTAAAGTCACTTAAATCTTGATAACCTGCCATTGTAGCAGTAGGAATCGATGTAACAGCTTTGACAAACAACTCATATAAGCACTGCTGGCCGCATCGCGTTATTCTAATTGATTCCATACTTTTGTTGTTTCCATATGCACGCCTGTACCAGATTTTTAGGGTGTTTAGTGCATGTGCATCTGTAATATTTGAGGCTCAGTAAGGAACGCTTTTTCTATTGCTGCTCGCTTAAAATGCTAACACTTCTTATGTATTTATTTATTTATTATTATTATTATTATTATTATTATTATTATTATTATTATTAGAGTAAATTTTACTTCTGTTGTTGATATGTACTTCTTTCTAACTAATTTATAAACGGTCCTCTAACCTTAGTTAACAAAATCAGGATATATCTGTAAGAAAATACAAAACAATCATGAAAATGGAATAAAATTTGATAATTCTAATTTTTAACTTGGTGTATAATTCTACAAATTAAAATAATAATAATAACAAAAATTACATAAAATTAATATATAGAATAAATTTAAATTTACCATGTTTTATTCATTATTTTACTATAATTACTGGATAATTAAAATAGATGAGTTCTGGAATATGTGGTACGTTGCTTATATAAATACTAGTGATGATTTTTATTTATTTTCATTCTCGATGAAACTAGTGAGAAAGAAACTGACAAAAGATTTAGGAAACGTTCCATTTCAAAATAAGCGGCCACTTTTAATAAAAAAATCCGTTATTACATTACGCAAACTAATTAATTTATTATTTATTATTAGCAAACCCGTGCGAAATTTTCGCACTTTATTTCTTTTCTTATTTACTTTTAAACTTTTAAACTCATAAATATTTTACCAATTTCACCACCTAAATAATATTTTAATTTACCAGGCGCCAAATTATTATTATAACCAAGCAAATATTGTGCAACAGTGAAACCAGAATCATTCAAAGGAAAGTTTCAAAATAAAATTAATGGTTGGCAACCCAGTTTTCATACTTGCGCAGGCAGTGGAGTTTTAGTAAAGAACCCTCATCACGCCTTTTAAATTTTTATCGCCATGAGTGCGATGACATTTTATTTATTTTGGCATAAATTTTTGTTAAAAAAAATAGATATATATATATATCCTATTTTGATTATATTTTTTATGATTGCGTTTTTTAGTCAATTTATGATAATAATTCATAGGCTATAAACATTTATAAAATGTTGCTAAGTCTAAAATGACGCTTGCAAAGATTCTGAAAAAGCAACTTTTAAAAATACATTTTTCCATAAAATAATGTCATCATACAAATGTCGTCATTTTTTCATATTAGTTCGTTGAGCTGAGTCCGCGCGCGTAAATATGTTCATTTTTAAATATCATATTTTATCCTCGCGTATTTTATTAATTTCACCAATGTCGTATCGTTTCGACAAAAAATAATTGTAACTGGTCCACATTAGAGGAATATTATATAGATAGTTATTCAAAGAAATACTGTTGTAATTTTTTTTTTCTAAAAATTTTACCATAAAGAGCATTTAAGAGAAAAGATTTAATGAAATTACTATATATAGTTTTAAAGGAACGACATTTTTTATCTAACATTAAATAAGTCTAATTAAATATATTTAGTTACCATATAATAATTTGACGATTTTTTCCATTTATACAAATGTCAATAAAAGAAAAATATAACTTCAGTACGACTAAGACTGATCATTAAATACTTGCTCAATTATTATTTTTCTTTCGAGCAATTTTTCATAAAATAATAATGAAAAACCTATCCACTGTTCATTAACAATCGCATTATAAATGATTTATTGTACTATTAATCAAAAGTAATGATAATCTAAAAGCATGATATCTTGTAAATATTCTGATACATCCAAAATGTCACGAATAATGAAGATTGATTAGAATGTAAAGATTGATTAGATTTTACTTTTAAGTAAACTTTGAAGTACTTCATATATTAAAAAAGGTAGATTAAACAGTTATAACTCGATTCCGGCCTGCAGTTACATTATTCTGAGCGAAGAGCTTATACATAATAAACAAGAACTTGTATTTTGCTATGAAATAATTCTTTAGAAAACAGATAGAATAGTAAATATAAAGTAACGTTTAATTATGCACATTAAATACTGTACCTTAATGTTTTTAATTGATTTACGCTAATTTTAGTACATCCTTTTTACTTTATCGTTTACAATAGCTTGAATGCTTTACTGTACCTACATGTTTCTAATCGTAAAAATGATTAGTCCAATTAATAATCAAAATCTTAAGTTTAATTAACTGCTACTCTCTCTTTCTTTTTTTTTTTTTTTACAACGTTTACAACGTTCATATATTATGACATTAACAAATATTGAAAAATAAGAAAGAGGAATGTTTATCATAAAAAAAAGAATGTCTCACAAATTAAAATATTTTCCGTAAAACAAGTTTGTATCATTTTCATTAAAACATGAAGTTGAAGAAAAATAAAATAAGCAATTAATTTTTTTAATTAAATAGATTGGTTTATATTTATTTTTTCTGTACGATTGGATTACTTTCTTTAAAAAAATAATTCAATTGAATTGAAAACGAAGTGGTAAAACTTTATATGTATTTAAATTTTAGTGGTATTTTCTCATGTTAACAGGAACATTAATTTAAGATTTTTTTATGTAATTGAAAAAAAAAAAAAAAAATTAAATGCTTGAAATACATTCTACTAAAATTTTTAAAAAAGCAAGTTGTTTAAATGTATCATATAATATCTCTAAATAGTACTAGTACTAAATATATTCTGCATTTAGATTTGACAGGTATATATTATATATATATATATATATATATATATATATATACGAAATTTCTTCGTTATTCTTGATTTCTATAAGTGATATGTATATTCATTAAGTGATATATGTATATTAAAAAGTGATATGTATATCCATAAGTGATATGTATATTCAAAAACTTCCTAAATAATATTTATTATTGGTGAAATAATGCTAATTTTTTAACCTTCGGCTAACTTATATATCAATTTTTCAATGTCTTTCTCTCCGTCGCATTTATTTTGTATAGCATTATTATGCTGCACAAAACCTTTTGTAAAATAAAGGCACAATTAAAAATTCTCACTTAATTAAGAATTTTAACAATGAACAACGGAAAAATATTATTCTGTGACTAATGTAAATTATAATAAAAATAAAATAGTACGTTTGATAATCTTTCTTTCAAAGATTTTCACTTTTTATAAAAAAATTAGTTTTAAAAGTATTTTACATCCAAATTGATATAAGAAAAATTAAATATTAAAAAAAAAAATAAATAAATAAAATTAAAATCTACAGTAATAATAACAGGAGACTTAAACCGAAATAAACTACTACGTCAGAAACGCCAAAGAAAAATATTGGAAATGCAAAATTTTGGAAATGCATTTCCAATATTTTTCTTTGGCGTTTCTGACGTAGTAGTTTATTCGGGTTTTAAAATCTACAGTACTTTAAACATGATTAAATACATATATTTTTTAAATATATTTCGTGTATAGATATTTTCTCCAGTACTTTTTGCATTTTTTTATATTTATTTTTGTTGGAATAGCGAACGATTCATTTTAATAGATAAAACAGATGCGCCTTTAATTGCGCATGCGCGTGAGAGAGAGCTCTCCAAATGCTCCCGGCTGCGGGCGCGCCAGTTGAGAAAAGAAAATGTAGCTGTGTGCGCTGGCCTTGGTGGCTATCTATTATAACCTGTGTGGTTACTGGTTAAACAACTAAAAATGTACGAAGTCAATGTACACTTAAATATTTTTAATTCTACTTATTTTGAATGTGTGGTAATGTAAATCGTCTTGTTTATCGTCTACAATAAATGTTAGCTATATATATATATATATATTCAAGAATTTCGATTTAATGGAACTCATATTACAACAATTGGTAGCAGAGCGTGGTTGTGAAGGAAATTCTTGAAATCAAAATTGCTGAAATTATTATTCTAAAAGAAAAGAATGGATAGAATAAATATACCGGAGTTGAACGGTAATAATTATTTTATATGGGCCATGAAAATAAAAGCGGCTCTATCAATTAAGAGACTCGATTCTGTTATTACAACGGTGAAACCAGAAGGACTGAATGCAGCGGAATCTCAAGAATGGGATCCGAAAAACTCCGATGCAGTCTCCTATATGAAGCTTTCTCTGTCCGATGAACACGCTCTTCAATTTTCTAATGAAGAAAATGCCAAAATCTTATGGGAGAATATCAAGAACGCTTTTACTGGACAATTAGAGGATAGAAGAATAGATGCCGGAAATGAACTGAAAAACTTACTGATGAAACAAAATGAACCTGTAAATGATTATATAGCACGTTCAAAAGGAATAGCAGTAAAATGTCAATCGTTAGGATTGGAAATTTCTACAAGAGAGCTGGTCTATTACACAGTAAGAGGATTATCAGGAAACTTTATCAAAATCAGAGATGTGTTGAAAACTCAAAGGGAAAAATCTATGGAGGAAGTTTTAGAAATTTTAAGAGAGGAAGAATCAAACTTGAATCCGCATAATGAACAAAATAAACCCGAAGCGTTCTTCGTAAAAAAGGATAAGAAAAAACTGTGTTATATCTGTAGAAGGAGTAATCATCTTGCCAAGCACTGTTTTTATAAAAACAATTCCCAAAAAACGTTTAACTCTTATGGCTATAGACAGAAAAATAGAAAAAAAAATTCTCGCTTTGATAAGAAAGAAGAAAAAAATAATTCTGTTTTTAGTGCTTCTACTATTGATTCATTGTGTGATAATGTTTTCGTTTTAGATTCCGGGGCGAGCGACCATACGGCAAAAGATAAAATTTGGTTTGAAAAATTAAAACCAGAAAATAAAGATATCTATTTGGCAGGTAAGGATGCAAAAATTATGTGCCATGGTAACGGAAGCGTCAAAGCAAAAACCGTAAGTAAAAATCCTATTTATTTAACTATCGAAAATGTGTTATTTGTACCGGATCTTAGATATAATCTTTTGTCGGTAACCTCATTAATGGATAAAGGATGCAATAAAAGATCTGCTAAAAATTTTGTACTAATTTTTGATAGCAATAATAAGTTGGTTACTAAAGCATATAGAAATAATAACAAACTTGAAATTAATTTAGAGCCAATTACTAGTAAAGAATGTAATGTTGTGATGAATGATATTAATTATGAAACCTGGCATAGTAGATTATGCCATTTAAATCCTAACTATACGCTTAAAATGAGTGATTATATAAATATAGATATCATATGAAATTTGTGATATAAGTAAGGTAACTAGAAAAAATCATCCACCTGTTAATATAGAACAAAGTTCCGAAATTCTAGAATTGATTCATATAGATTTGTGTGGGCCTATTAATCCTGTATCGTTAGGGGGTGCTAAATATTTTATGATTTTAGTGGATGATTTTTCTGGCATGTACTTTACTTATTTTTTGAAAAATAAAAGTGAGGTATATGAAAAATTCTGTAACTTTAAGAGTAAGCATGAAAATTTAACTGGTAAAAGAATCAAAAGGCTCAGGTCAGATAACGGCCTGGAGTTTGTAAATGAAAAATTGGATAATTATCTAATTAATTCCGGTATATCTCACGAAAAAACGGTTCCTTATAATAGCGAATCGAACGGTAAAGAGGAACGTGGAAACAGAGTATTACTAGAAAGAACTTGGACTATATTATACGAAAGTCAGTTACCATTATATTTTTGGGCAGAAGGTATAAACTTTAGTACACGAGTTTCTAATGTAACACCACGTAAAGGAAAAAATAAAATACCCCTAGAAATTTGGACCGGTAAAAAACCTAAATTAAATTACTTAAGAAAATTTGGTTGTGCAGCATATTTTCATATCCCTAAAGTATTGAGAAATAAATTTGAAATTCCAGGGAAGAGGGGAATTTTTCTAGGGTATAGCCGTGAACGTAGGGAGTATAGAATTTATGATCTAGAAAGTAAAAAAGTAATTGAGGAAAGATCGGTCAAATTCAACGAATCATTAAAAGGCAGTTCATTTTTTGAGAAAAATAATAATGTCTGGGATATTCAATCATTCTATGATTCATCCATAAATGAAATCGAAACACAAACAACAGAGAACAAAATTCCGCATTTCCAACTCTCTGAGGAGAAAACGAAAGAAAGTAGCATGTTAAAACCCTCTATGGCTGGTGATGAACAGGGGAACACCAGTGAAACAGGGGGGAAGCAAATTGAGGAGAGCAGATTTGAAGCCGGAAGTAATTTGGAATTACGAAGAAGTGAAAGAATAAAAAATAAACAGATAGTGAGTAATTTTACGGAAAGTGTCCCAAATAATTATTTAGAAGCAAAAACTGATATTAATTGGCAAAATTGGGAGAGTGCGATGCAAAATGAAATGGATTCATTAAATAAACATAATGTTTGGGAGATCGTTGATAAGCCAACTGACGCGAAATTAATAAAAAGCAAATGGGTTTATACTAAGAAACAAAATGATTCAGGTAACATAATTTTTAAGGCAAGGTCATGTGCAGCTGGTTATAATCAAATTAAAAACGTCGATTATTCGGAATCTTTCTCACCTGTTCTGTGCATGAAAACATTCCGTTTGTTAATTGCAATTGCTGCTAAATTAAATTTGATTGTAAAATTCTTTGATGTTAAAACTGCGTATTTATACAGTAATTTAGAGGAAAATGTATACATGTTACCACCGCAGGGTTTTGAAGGGTCTATAGGTACAGGAAAAGTATGTAAATTAAAGAAAAGCATCTATGGCTTAAAACAGAGTGGGAGAAACTGGTATTTGAAAATAAAATTTGAATTAGAAAAATTAGGATTAGTACAAACAGCTTCAGATAATTGCATATTCATTAAAACTGATAATGATAAATTTCTTATTTTCAGCATCTATGTTGATGATTTTTGTATTTTCAGCAATAATCAAGAAATGTATGAAGATCTCTAAAATTAGAGTAATATTTGAGTTACATGAAAATAATAAATCAAAATTTCTAGGTATAGAAATATTAAAAAATAATAACGGTATCTATTTGTCACAGACTCAATACATTGAATCATTACTAGCTAAACACAATCTAAGTGATTGTAAAACGGTAAAAACCCCAATTGTTAAAGGAAAAGATAAAAGCTTACCACTTACAAATGAAACTATTGATGTAAACATGTATCAGAAAATTATAGGTGAATTAATATATTTATCTAATAGAACGCGTCCAGACATAGCTTTTGTAATTACTTATTTGTCACAGTTTAATCATAAGCCTGAAAAAAGGCATTTTTTACTTGCAAAAAGGGTTTTAAGATATTTAAAGGGAACTAAAGATAAAAAATTATTCTATAGTACAGAATTCGGGTATTTAAATGCAAGTTCAGATGCAAGTTGGGGGAATGCAGAAAATGGAAAATCATTTTCTGGTGGTGTAATTTTGTTGGGTAATTCATTAATATCATGGAAGTGTCATAAACAAAAAAGTGTAAGTTTATCAACTTGTGAAGCCGAGTTGTTTGCTATTTCAGAAATCTCTAAGGACATAACATGGATAATAAATTTATTATCGGAATTAAACTTTAAAAATTTTATAAACAATACTGTGTCACTGAGTTCAGATAGTCAAGCAGCCATACAATGGGCTAATTGTACAAGATCATCCAACAAGTCCAGACATATAAATCTTAGGTTACATTTCGTAAAGGACTTGATCAGAGACAGAATAATTGATCTATATTATACTCCAAGTGAAGCCCTAATATTAGATTTCTTGACAAAGGCTGTAAACGATGAAAAACTATTATGTTCAATGGAAAATATTTCTTTAATTTCTTCATTTTATATATTTTTATTTTTATGTGTTCATCTTGTATTATGTTATATTTGTATTTATAGTTTTTATTTTTGTGTAGATTAAAATGCGTCGCTCGCAGGGGGCGTATGTTGGAGTAGCGAAAGATTCATTTTAATAAATAAAACAGATGCGCTTTTAATTGCGCATGCGCGTGAGAGAGAGCTCTCCAAATGCTCCCGGCTGAGGGCGCGCCAGTTGAGAAAAGAAAATGTAGCTGTGTGCGCTGGCCTTGGTGGCTATCTATTATAACTTGTGTGGTTACTGCTTAAACAACTAAAAATGTACGAAGTCAATGTACACTTAAATATTTTTAATTCTACTTTTTTTGAATATGTGTAATGTAAATCGTCTTGTTTATCGTCTAGAATAAATGTTAGCTATATATATATATATATATATATATATATATATATATTTATATATATTCAAGAATTTCGATTTAATGGAACTCATATTACAACAATTTTTAAGAATGACAACATAATTATTGTTATTATTTTTTTCCCATTTCTTTCTTTCTTTATTTATTTGGAGGGAAGAAATTAGACAATGGAAGTTTTAACATATATACTGATTAAAAAATTATTCCGAGATCCTTCTAAAAGCCTTCCTTATTAATCTTTTCTTTAAATAGGATATCACCTTAAAAATGATTTCAATAAAAATGCTGTATTTAAAATAACTTTCAACTTATAATTTAGTATGTCTCAAATAATACCATATTTCTGATTTATTTTTAAAAACGATTTTTTTTTTTTTTTTTAGTGATATGAAAATTTACTATTTAATTCAATGGTCATTTACTTCTTTTCTTTACACAGGCATAATATTTTTCAAATTTTGAGCCATTTTTTTGTAAATTAAGTTTGTATTTGTTTAAAATTCTTAAAAGTACTTTTAAGTAATTAATATTCAATGTAAATTTTAACGATGCTTAAAAAAATTTTTTTTTTACAACTGAAGTATCTATTCACATTAATTATAATACCAAAAAGACATGCTTTAAAACTGAAATAAATATATTGCTAATAACACTTTCTTATTTGCTTCTGAAATTTGAAATAGTACATTAAGAGCATAATTAACATTTATATATATATGTGTGTGTTTGTGTATATTATTTTCTAATGTAAGAGAATTTCTCTTTCATGGGGTATGATGATATGTGATTAAAAGTTGCTTAAGGGTTGTTGAAAGCTATCTTTAAAATGTTCTCTAATGTTCGCTAAATGAAAAAGGCTTAAATGGAATTTAGAACAAAAAAAAAAAAAAAAAAAAAAAGATTTCCTGTAGCTAAAGTAAATTTCATCTCTAATGGAAAATTATTTGCGATGTTTATTTATTTTTTTTTTTTTTTTTAACGCAAAATAAAACTATGTGTAAATTTGAAAAGTTCAAAATATAATATCGACATATTTTGAAATTTGAAACCTGTAATTTTTGGATGAATTAGTAAATTGACAGATTACCCAACCGAAAAAAAAAAAAAACTGCCGAAAAAATCTGCATACAATTTGCAGGTATTTGAAAAAAAAAAAAAAAAAGAAAAACATAAAATATGCACAATAGCTGCGGTTTTAAAGCCCCCCCCCCCCAAAAAAAAAAAAAAAAAAAAAAAAAAAATGCAGATGATTTTTTTTCCTTCTTAAACTTTTTATTGTTCAAAATACCTTCAGATTATCTGTAGTGTTGTGCAGTTTTTTTCCTCTTTTTAATGTTTTTATGCATTTTTTTTTTTTTTTTTTAAACTAGGTAGGATTTTTTTTCGAACTATCCTGGTACTATAAACAATGTTTTTCATTGCTCTAAATTGTATAGAAAAGATGATAAAAATTATTTGAAAATGAACTGCATATTTTACAGAATTAGAAATCGGTTTTATTTATTTATTTTTTTAATGATTATATTATAATATTACAAAATACATCCATAAAAAATCTTCAAAGGTTTTTTGAATATACATATTTCTACCCATTTTTATCTTGTTTTTCGCGTAAATTTTATTTTATTTTTTAAATATTTAAATTAAATGTTTTTCATTTGAAATAATAATAATAAAATAAATTTTGTTTAAGTTAAAAAAAATGTTACAGACTTTGTTCTAGATTAATTTCGTTTCCAATGAAATGGTCCTATAAATAAGTATCAGGAAGAATATTACCTGAAATTTCTTTAAAACTGCTTAAAATTTTGAAGATAATTTTCATTAACCAACAAATTGAATATTACTTTTAGATTATTACAGAAGCAAGTTAGATTATTTAAATTATTAGAAAATATTAACCGTTTCAGGTTTTCATGATTTGTAATTAAAGTTTAAATTTAAGTTATTAGATTATTTTAATTCCAGTACTTTAAAAATACTTTATCGGAATATCTATATAATTAGATGCTTCCGGAAAAATAATAAAGAAAAATCTTTATTTGATTAAATTTTATCCATGATTTTCTGATATATATATAAACTTCTTTGTATAAAATTTTCTTAATTCTTACTTTTTCCTTGCTGCTTTTTTGTGTATATAAGGAGACGTATTAAAAATTTAAAAATAACAATATTATTATTTTATAAATAGTTTATTTTAATCTCTACTTTTAGATTTGTAATAATAACATAAGTTCATGAATAACATTGGAAACAATTTGTAGCATAACTTATTTTAAGTTCGAGTTTTGTCCATTTTTACAGTTAAATAGGCCAGCTGGTTTCAAAAGTGCAGTTAGTTTTCTCCTACCACGTCAACTTTTGTCTTTACATCTATTGTGAAGGAGTGATTCCATCAAGATTTGAAGAGGATGGAGGCACAGTGTAATGGTAGATGGAATGTCTAAAGAATAACTATTGATGGAACATTAAGCGATAATTCCACAGACTAAACACAAGAAAAGGCTATAAGCGAAAATTCTTACATTAATATGTAATCTTACGGTTTGGGAAAAATATATACAATTTATATAGGCACAATTTAGCTTTCAGCAACTATGTGCAGCCTTTACATTAAAAAAAAAAAAATATTTGTATAAACAGTACACTGTAAAAAAAAAAAAATCATGTAAGATGACGGGGAAAGCCCGGCAGCAGAAATTTCAGACAAAGCCGTAAAAAACGTTTAAACCGCAAATTAAGTATATAATGACCTTCAAATATGTTATATGCCCGTAAAAAAAACATTATAGTCATAAAAAAACATTTTTTTTTCTTTCTTTTTTTTTTTTTTTTTCTTTTATGGGCTTTGTCTGGAACTTTTGCTGCCGGTATTTCCCCATAATCTCACTGGATTTTTTTAAACAATGCACATTCGGTATATTTCATCTTTATTCCTTTTTATTAACATTTTGCAGGACTCTGGTGACAAAGAGGTATATATTATAAATAAAAGAGTTGACAAAATGCAATTTACAAGAACTGTATTTGTTTTGGAATCCAGCGGTTAAAAGTTAGTGAACAACAAGTTACAAATATAAAACAACGATATTACTGATCCTCAGTGTAATTTTCACTTATCTGTTAAAAATGATTTAAAACATTTCTAAAAGAAATTTTTGTATATATATGTATATATTGCCAAATCGTGTTCAAGACTCCCTGAAACGAGTAAATCCTTCAGAAATCCGATGTCGAAAATTTTTACGAATCCCATTCTTTCTTCTTTTAATATAGAAGAAAGTAGAAAGGAAACAACTCTCTCTTATTCTATAAATATTGCATATTTTTGTTCTTTAAAATTAAATAATAGCTCTTTAACAACTTAATTACTATTTATAAAATCTATTTTGAAATTCCTTATTAATGTTTTTATATTTTTAATTAGTATTAGAGAAATAAGAGTAAATTTAAATCATATACATTATTTATTTTTTTGAAGCTCGACAAAAGTAACTATTCTGCTTTAATTAAAATATATTTTTAAATAAATAATTGAAAACTTAATTATGATAAAATTGCATTTAATTAGAGAACTCTTAGCATTGAAATACTTATGTTGGTTTAATTAAATGATTTTCACTTACTTCTAGATTTTAAAAATGTATTTCATTTATTATAAATAACAAAATTAGGAAAAAAATACATAATATTGTTGTGGATTCTGTTCTGGAAAATAATTTGCTTAATTGGCTGAAGCATCTGTATGGGAATTTGTTTTAAGCATCATATGTCAATTTTATGTATACCCTGAAGAGAAATGTAGTCGCATCTAGATATTTTCTTTTCATTTCATTTTTCACATGAGAAATTAAAAAGGCGATTATTAAAAATATATGAATACAGCGAAAAATTTACTATAATTGTATATTTAGATTTTGCTCATTTTTTAAATTAAGAAATTTCTATTTATAACATGAAGGGAAAAAAATCAATTACGTGTGGTGAAAAATTGACGTAAAATTTGGTTTCAAATGAATCAATAAATTATAAGATTAGTTAAACTATTAAGTTGCTATAATAACATAATCAGGTTAATTAAAATTAATTAGTGCTATTAAATTTTAAATTAATGTATAAGTATATATAGGGCAAAATTTCTGTCATATACTGCACGCTACATTGGTAAAATATACATATTAGAATTTAAACTTACTATCAGATTTTTCAGAATAAAAATAGCTTTTATTTCCGCAGTATACTACAGGTATGGAGAACTTAAACGTTTGGTAAAATTATCAATCTTCTTTTTATTTATTTCTTTTTAAATTTTTTAGTGTTTTGATTTTGAGGAATCTGAAAATCACAAAATACCATGTTTGTCTATGTTTATCAGTTTTTTAGTTTATTAGATTGATAGTAATATAGCTTGTTTTAATAAAATAAATTATTTCAGCGTAAAAATGCTAAAATTAAAAATGAAATTCGTATACTGCAGTTTAGATCGTGTTAAACATATCATCATCAGTGCAGAATTACAAGATCTATTGTTGCTCTTATGTAAACAAGGAAGCGTATTTCAGAGCCGTAACAACAGCCAATAGAATGGTATGATGGTGCTATTGGACAATTATTTGGGATATACTGACTCATAGAAAGGTTAGGTGAAATTCGGTAAAAGATCGATTTGTATAGTATTTTTAATAATCAGACAGTACTATTGACGAAATCACAGTTAATGATCCTTTTAAGTTTTTTTTTTTATAAATACGGAAAGCTTCAGAAAACTGAGTTCATTTAAATAATTAGATCAGCAGATAATTTGAGATGCATTAGAGTTAAAATAATAATTACTCTTTCAACAACGCTTAGTAGTGACGTGTAGCAGCGCATTCTCGGACAGATTGTCATAACTCACCGATATACAATGGGTTATCCTTTTGCTTAGAAGCATGTCATTGAACTTCTATTTCTAAGGTCCCAGGTTCAAATACGTCCTCCTGCATGCACTGCTGCAAACCCATATGTTTATTATTATCATATATATATATATATCCTGATAATATCTGGTGTGTACTTTTAAACGAAAACCATATTGGGTTTCAATTGACCAATATATAATAGTACACATTCTCAGAAGATACTCTAGATATACAAAGTTACGTATATATATATATATATATATATATATATATATATATATAGAGAGAGAGAGAGAGAGAGAGAGAGAGAGAGAGTTAATTTGTTTGTAGGAATAAAAAAGTACCATTTCACTGCCTTGTTGCCGGTTACAGCCGGGATACTCACCTTTCTCAACGCTGATAGCGGGATGACTATTATTTCCGCTTTTCTTTTCTGATGTTTTTTAGTAGCATCCCAATATTTCTATGTTTATACGTCACTAAATACGTGTTTATTGGCTAAGAGGAAACGCAAAACAGTTGCAATGTTAGCCAATGAACGACATGCAATGACGTAGAACGAAGCTGAAAAGCAGCACAAGGTGGTGCTACAAATTAATATATATAAAAAAAAAAAAAAAAAAAAAAAAACGATCAAAAGTCATCAAAAAGGTTCATAAAAATGCCGTGATCCCAGCTGAAACAAGTAGTGTAAAAAGGGGGGTTCACCAACACGGTAGAGGCGTAGAGGCGTACGCGGAGCCACGGAGCTACGTAGTCACTCCGCGCCTCCACACGCGCCTCCGCGCCACCACCCCGTCGGTGAACGCCCCCTTTTTTGCACTACTTAACCATCATCTTGGACGATGGTTCTGTTGCCTTTCGGAGATTGTAAAGTATTTAAATTTTTTGTGTTTGAAAATGAATTTCGGGACTTTACTTTTCGCGATGGAAAATATATTTCAGGGAATTTAATTGAATGAAACAAAGGTAGAAGAGTATTATATAATGAAAAACATTTAATGAATGGTATAGACTTTAAAATTTAGGTGTTGCCACCGGAAGAATAGAAACTTTTGAAGAGATGTCATTCGGGGATTATAAATTGATTACGGAATTAAATAGAAATTTTCCTATGTATTTCAGTGAATTTGACAAGATAAAACAAAAGGTTGATGTGTATTATAGAATTAAAAACATTGAATGTGAAGGGTATAGACATTAAAATTTAGATGTTGCCATTGGAAGAGTATAAATAATTTCCGGTGGGACTTAACATTTTTGACTGAATGAAACAATGAATGACTGAAGTTAATTAACATCAGTAACAATTTATGAGTATTTTAGAAACTTAGCATTTTTAGAGATTAAAAATATATTGTGTTAAGATAATAAATAAGGAATTTAAATAGGCGTTCATACTTTTAGTGACATCATTACAAATTTATATTACGAAATTTTTACAGAATTAAACAGAAATTTTCGTATTTTGTGGATTAACACATAGATTTTAAGCAAAACAAATAATAAATAATTTAACATTCATTAAAAATGTAAGACACTTAAAAATTCTAACTTTATTTTAACACTAAATAAGTTTCACTTTTTAAATTTATTTAGACTATCTTAGAAATAATATTATTACATTCGTTAAAAATTGAACCCACATGCACTTTAAAAAATTACTATCATATAAATTAAACTAAATATAATAAAAATTATGTAAATTAAACTTTATATTCTCACTAAAAAAGTTTAACATTTCTTTAAACTCTATCTTACATTCGTTAAAAATTTAACAGAAGTTTTTAATCAGTTAATAAATTTTGTATACAGTTATGTTATATAACCTTAATATAATAAAAATTATATAAAACACATACTGTTATTTAAGCTCTAACTTTGAAATACTATTTTTACATTCTTTAAAAATTGAACACTCATACACTTTAAAAAATTACTATCATATAAATTAAACTAAATATATTAAAAATTATGTAAATTAAACTTTATATTCTCACTAAATAAGTTTAACATTTTTTAAAACTCTATCTTACATTCGTTAAAAATTTAACACAAGTTTTTAATCAGTTAATAAATTTTGTATACAGTTATGTTATATAAACTTAATATAATAAAAATTATATAAAACACATACTGTTATTTAAGCTCTAACTTTGAAATACTATTTTTACATTCTTTAAAAATTGAACAATCATACACTTTAAAAAATTACTATCATATAAATTAAACTAAATATAATAAAAATTATGTAAATTAAACTTTATATTCTCACTAAATAAGTTTAACATTTTTTTAAACTCTATCTTACATTCGTTAAAAATTTAACAGAAGTTTTTAATCAGTTAATAAATTTTGTATACAGTTATGTTATATAAACTAAATATGATAAAAATTATATAAAACACATATGTTATTTAACCTCTAACTTTGAAATACTATTTTTACATTCTCTAAAAATTGAACACACATACACTTTAAAAAATTACTATCATATAAATGAAACTAAATATAATAAAAATTATATATAACACGTACTGTTATTTATGCTATAACTAAACAAATACGATAAACAAAAGTTTCAAAATCAGTAAATGAGGATATATATGTTATAAATTAAACTAAATATAATAAAAATTATATAAATTAAACTTTATATTCTCACTAAATAAGTTTCACATTTATTTAAACTCTAACTTACATTCGTTAAAAATTGAGCACATGCTTTTTTAAAAATTACTATCATATAATAATATTAATCTAAAAAATTGCTTACAAAGACATAAATTATAAATAAAGAAAAAAAGAAAAAAAAAAAAAAATTACTATCATATAATAATATTAATCTAAAAAAATGCATACAAAGATATATAGTAAAGTTATAAATTTAAAAAAAATACTATCATATAATAATATTAATAAAAAAAAAAATTACTATTATATAATAATATAAATTTAAAAAATTACTTTCATATAATAAAAATTTAAAAAAAAAATGACTTTCATATAATAATATTAATTAAAAAAATGCATACAAAGATATACAGTAAAGTTATAAAATAAATAAATAAATAAAAAATAAAATAAATAAAAATGACTATCCTATAATAATATTAATTTAAAAATGCATACAATGTTTAAAATCAACAATTAAATTATATATATATATTATAATTAACTAAACTTTATGTTGTTACTATTCAATTTATCCTAACACGAAAATTTTATAAGTACATGAATATGTTATTTAAATTAAACTTTATATTCTCACTAAATAAGTTTAACATTTATTCAAGTTTAACACAGTAATATAATTCATACTATCTTAGTTGATTTAAATGAAACAGGTAAATACTTTTAAACTTGAACTAATAAAAATAATTTCTTTTTTATCAATAATAAAAAGGATTAGTTATATTTAAAAACTATCAGTTACTAAAAGTTATTTTATATTAAACATTTCGAAATAAATTGCATAAAAATTCAATGCATCATTTTAAATGAAAATAAACAGTTTCCTTAAAAAACAGATAATATGGAATATTCTATGAGTCAGTTATCACCTGCAACGGAAAACCCCTACAGCTCATGAATCATGTGTTATATACGCTGGCGAGCCATGCCTATTAGTAATCCACACTATCTCATATAAAGATTAAGTTAAAATCATTAAAACAATACAGCGAATAATTTGGAAAATGCAATAATTTTTTCACAAAGCATATCATACAATGAGTTTAAACGATTATTACCTATCTATCACTTAAACGCTATTTAAATAAATAAATACATATAAAAGTAAGTTATAGTTAAAAAATAAAAATTCGTTTGTGAAAGGAGTTTTATATATTGCAAAAATTAGTTTTACTCAAATAATTTCTAAACATACACAAGTTAAATGGAAACTTTTCTAGGTTTCATTTAAGCAATAATTTTCCATGTGTGAAAGTAGTTTTATTTCTGCAAAATTTAGTTTTATATAAACAAAAAAGTTTATAGTGTAACAATAAAAAAAGTTTATAGTATAACAATAAAAAATTCCTTATAAGTAAATACCAATAAAAAATATTTTTTAAATTAATTTCTCTCTCTTCAATAAAACAATAAAAATTTCTTATAAAACTTTCGTAAAGTTTTAATAAAATTTATATTATAAACAAATATATTTACTAGAGTATACATATTAAGATATTACGTATAGAGTAGAGATACATATTAAGTTTATTAAATTATCAAATAGTAATAATAAATTATGAAACTTACTTAAAATTGAAGAAATTTCCCTTAGCGAAATGCAACCTTCAGTCTTGCACACAAATGCGAGAAACTGTTTATCGCTACGCGTTGACTCACGTACAGATAAGAAGGGTGATGATTCATACTTATCATCTCAGTAGAATGTTGTTAGAGTTCTGTGTTTTTACAATAACATAAAATAGTTTATAAGGATCATTTATTTAATATCAGTTGTAAACTACATTTAAATAATGCAATAAGAGTTGAATTCCGCAATTAACCTATTAAAATATTGAAATATTTTTAATTTTTTTTTATTTAATTTTACTTTTTTTAAATATGCTAAGAAAATAATGAGATCAAAACAGAATTATTTTACGATAAGTCGCGCTTTTTATATTTAATAAAATGTAACTATAATTTTTAATGAAAGGTTTTAAAATCACCTAGTAGGATAAAATTAAAAACAGAAATCTTATTGTTTTAGTAATTATTTTCTCTAGTTATAAAACTAAGTAATAAACTATCTATAAATAATAAGATACCAAGAGAGGTTTTTGTATAATAACTATATATTATTTTAATACATGCATTACATCGCAAGGTAAAATTTTCAACTTATTTATACGGATTGAAGTAATAAAAATTACTCATTTGCATATCCGCTAAATTTTATATGTTGGATATATGATTTAAAAATAAAATACTAAACAATAATCCTTATGAGAGAATTGAGGTGACACTTTCACAGAAAGAAATTATCCTTTACAATAAGATTTGCTCAGAATGTCTAAGTGAAAATAACTTACCGTGAGGTCAGTGAGTCATGCAGTTGTATTGAAATTCCCTGTTTTTAGTTAATGGGTGATTAAACTTCTAATGAGACAATTATTTTTTACTAGCATATAAATGTACATTTTTATATTATTCCTGTATATATAAAATTTTAAATAATTCATTAAGTGTTAAACTTTGCATTTAATCGATTAAATAAATAAAGTTTTAGTAAAATATAAGAGTAATTTTTTAATGAATGGTTTTGAAATCACTTTAACTTTATAAGAAAAAAAAAAGTAAAAAGTGGTTTTAAAATTACTTAATAGTATAAAATTAAAAATCTTATTGTTTTTAGCAATTATTTTATCTAGTTGTAAACTATATATTATTATTTTAATATACGCCTTATACTTAAGTCAGTTTTAGAGAAAAAACCAAGAAAAAAAATCCCAAAGTGTAGGCTGATGAGTTGGATTATTCTATTATACTTAAAGAATCCAGGTACGGAAAAAACGAAATACATTATGCGGAAAAACAGGCGGGATTTTCGGCTAAAACTCCAAAGCAGTGGACGGTAAACATAACACATCGTAAAACAACCTACTCATACGACGGCCAAACTAAGAATGAAGGGAAACGTTGAGTTGTAACACCTTATCTACTAGAGATAAGGGGGAATTCCCGAAAAGATGACTCACCCCTCGTTTGTTCATGTACAACATCTTCCGAGAAAGTTCGTGAAGGATCGGTGACGAGTTTGAATAATTTGCGTAACCGCTAACTTGTATAAGTGTAAATCTTTTAATGTGAGTATTATAGTAATGATAAATTTATTTCATAATCGATAACTCATTTATACATAATCAGGATCACACATTATATAAAACAATACTATATTTAAAAGTTTTTACTATACAATAAACATTCACATATGGATATTCATAAGGTTTAAGACCGATTAAATAAATGCATGAGAGTCTTTCTAAGGAATCCTATTGCATATTTAAGCAGGTTTTAGAGAAAACCAAGAAATACTCCAATCGACTAGGTTGATGAAATGGATTCGAACCCACCACTTCCCCTTTTACTATAGAATCGTTAACAAATCGTAAGATTGATGACTCATACTAGAGTCATACAGCTGTATTGAAACTTACTGTTTTCAATTAATGAAACTTCGAATGAGACAATTATTTTTACCAGCATGTAAATGAAAATTTTTATATTATTCCTATATGGATAAAACTTTAAATAATTCATTACAAGTGTAAACTCATACCATTAAATATTTAACTGTTGGCCGTATAAGTGGATTGGTCTGTGTGGGAGTCTTTCTATATTTAAGTGAGTTTTGAAGACATCCTCGGAAAACTCCAAACAGATAGGTTGATAAACTGGAATCGAACCTGGTATTAAACACGGAATCGTTTGATCTTCCAAAATCCTTGTAACAACATGTTTATGAACTTTATAAGAAAATGCTTAATACGGTTTGAGCTTAGTAGATTTTGCATGCGTTAACTATGTAACAGCGAATTAAACATCTATAGTTGTAATTTTTTTCACTATATATTATTTAACTATATTTATACACCATGCATTGTATAATATTTCCCGTGGTAAAAGTTTAAACTGAGTAATTATTCATCAACATAAGTGTTAAATTGAATACAAAAAAAAAAAAAAAAAGTATTTGAATAAACGGTTAGTAATGTGAAAATGCTAATTTGTAAAACATTTTGAACTAAGTAACTCATAAATTTATTTGATATCTTTATACTTATGCATATACACGCTTAAGAGACTTATATAAAACAACACTATGATTAAAAGTTTTACTAATTTTTCAGCATACAATAAAAAATAGTAATCAATATTCATTTACAATAAATAATTTAACGTTATTAAACCAAAAAATAATTTATTTTTTGATTCGATTTAAATAATTAATATTTATATAGGGTTGTTGGTTGATGAATGTCATTCAATGAATACTTAAACAAAGGGTTTGCGGATTATAATTGAATTGTAAACGAAATGTCGTTACACGTTTTGAATGACTATCCTCCTTCATCAGGATTTAAAGGGTAGTTTCGAAAGACTATCCTGTCTTATTTATAAATTGTCAGATAAAAGAACAACACTCAAGCTGCATTCTGATGGGATGAATCGGGTCACATGATAAAATACAGCATTCATATAACTTTTTAGAATTATGCAGAACCTTTAATAAAAAAAAATTGTATGCATTTTAGGGACTTAGCATTTTTGGAGATATTTCGGAGACATAAGTTTTGATGGAATTAAAAATTAAAGGGATTACATAGGATGGAAAACAATAACATACCGGTAGTTAACAGTTAACTTTTTAACATACATTAAGGTTAGTGGATGAGTGTCAGGTAATTCATTTAAAACAAAAATATAATAAGGGTTGATTGAAACAAAGGGTTTGTAGGTTATAATTATAGAATAAAACGTTATGTGTTTCGAAAACCCTTCATCAAGATTGGAACAACCGTTTCGAATGATACTCTCCCTTCATCAGATAGACTTAAACTTTTATTTTATCAGAATGAAAGAAAACGATAGACGATTTACACTTATTGAAAACCCAACTTATAAATAATTCGACTTTCATTAAAAATGCAACTTGCATATACACTTTGAAACAATCAATAAATTTTATATTATCACTATGCATTAAATAAGTTTCCCATTTAACATTCAAGATGAAATAATTTTTACATTAATTAAAAATTGAACACGTATTAATTTTTAAAATGACTATTTTTTAAAAAGTTTTAAAACAGCTAATAAATTTTATAAGCTTTTACAATTAAATAAAATTAGCATATTATGAAAGTTTTACATCACTCGATAAAATTTTTTATATAGGCAATAACAGTTATACACATTATAAATATAAACTCGTAAAATAAATTTCGCACTTTACATTTAAACTCTAACCAATCAATCTTAAAGTAATTTTTTATCTTTTGTACATACTCATAAACCTTTTGTTTCTATTGTAAAGTGAAGTATGACTCATGCTTTAATTAAAATCTCTAATCAAAATTATAAGAAAGTAAAGTTTAGGAAATACCTATGTATTATAGGTAAATTAATACAGTATAAATATTCATGTTTTTCAGTTAAGTAAAAAAGAGTTATATAATTAATTTTACAGAGTACTTAAATAATGTATAATTAAGTTTCAGAATTATTATTTTTTTTTTCTTTTATAGTATGTATATATAAATTTTTAAATACAAAGTTTTTATTAAAATACAATAACCAAAGTTTTATATGATATTAACTTACAATACACCTAAAACTTTAAATATACAGAAACAATTGTACAGTTGGTTTTGTCTGAAGCATATATATAAATAATAAAATCTTGTTCAGTTTAGTTTTTAAAACACTATAAAGACTTTAGATACACATATTTTTATGTTGTTTAAATAAAATTTTTAAAATGAAACAATATTAATGTTATAAAATAATACACTCAGCATGACTCACCGAGTGTGCTATTCCATCAAATTATTCCGCATACATGTAGTAACATGTCTGACTTAACTATATACTGAATTACCATTATTTCAGAAAAAGTTGGGACTTACCTTAAAACACGTCCTACACCCTTGGCAGACTTGAAGAAAATGAATGATATGAGACATTCTTATCAGTGACGCCCGGTCACGAGGTCAGTGACGTCACGAGTGATGTGATGGGCTATGCTCAGTCACGTGATCATGACGTCATCTTCTCATCAATGACGTCACCGATTGCTTATCAGCTACCACAACGCGCGGAAATGTCGAAAAATAAGACAATGGAATCGTTTCGAGTAATGTCCCGTAGACTTTGAATATTTTTCACTGCGTAATGAAGGACATTTCCGCGCGTTGTGGTAGCTGATAAGCAATCGGTGACGTCATTGATGAGAGGATGACGTCATGATCACGTGACCCATCACATCACTCGTGACGTCACTGATCTCGTGACCGGGCGTCACTGATAAGAATGTCTCATATCATTCATTTTCTTCAAGTCTGCCAAGGGTGTTGGACGTGTTTTAAGGTAAGTCCCAACTTTTTCTGAAATAATGGTAATTCAGTATATAGTTAAGTCAGACATGTTATTACATGTATGCGGAATAATTTGATGGAATAGCACACTCGGTGAGTCATGCTGAGTGTATTATTTTATAACATTAAATAAAAATTTTATTTAAACAACATAAAAAAAAAGTGTATCTAAAATCTTTATAGTGTTTTAAAAACTAAACTGGACAAGATTTTATTATTTATATATATGCTTCAGACAAAACCAACTGTACAATTGTTTCTATATATTTAAAGTTTTAGGTGTATTGTAAGTTAATATCATACAAAACTTTGGTTATTGTATTTTAATAAAAACTTTGTATTTAAAAATTTATATATACATACTATAGAAGAAAAAAAAAATAATAATAATTCTGAAACTTAATTATACATTATTTAAGTTTTCTGTAAAATTAATTATATAACTTTTTTACTTAACTGAAAAACATGAATATTTATACTGTATTAATTTACCTATAATACATAGGTATTTCCTAAACTTTACTTTCTTATAATTTTGATTAGAGATTTTAATTAAAGCATGAGTCATACTTCACTTTACAATAGAAACAAAAGGTTTATGAGTATGTACAAAAGATAAAAAATTACTTTAAGATTGATTGGTTAGAGTTTAAATGTTAAGTGTGAAATTTATTTTACGAGTTTATATTTATAATGTGTATAACTTTTATTGCCTATATAAAAAATTTTATCGAGTGATGTAAAACTTTCATAATATGCTAATTTTATTTAATTGTAAAAGCTTATAAAATTTATTAGCTGTTTTAAAACTTTTTAAAAAATAGTCATTTTAAAAATTAATACGTGTTCAATTTTTAATTAATGTAAAAATTATTTCATCTTGAATGTTAAATGGGAAACTTATTTAATGCATAGTGATAATATAAAATTTATTGATTGTTTCAAAGTGTATATGCAAGTTGCATTTTTAATGAAAGTCGAATTATTTATAAGTTGGGTTTTCAATAAGTGTAAATCGTCTATCGTTTTCTTTCATTCTGATAAAATAAAAGTTTAAGTCTATCTGATGAAGGGAGAGTATCATTCGAAACGGTTGTTCCAATCTTGATGAAGGGTTTTCGAAACACATAACGTTTTATTCTATAATTATAACCTACAAACCCTTTGTTTAAATCAACCCTTATTATATTTTTGTTTTGAATGAATTACCTGACACTCATCCACTAATATTAATGTATGTTAAACAATTAACTGTTAACTACCGGTATGTTATTGTTTTCCATCCTATGTAATCCCTTTAATTTTTAATTCCATCAAAACTTATGTCTCCGAAATATCTCCAAAAATGCTAAGTCCCTAAAATGCACACAAATTTTTTTTTATTAAAGGTTCTGCATAAATCTAAAAAGTTATATGAATGCTGTATTTTATCATGTGACCCGATTCAACCCATCAGAATGCAGCATGAGTGTTGTGCTTTTATCTGACAATTTATAAATAAGACAGGATAGTCTTTCGAAACTACCCTTTAAATCCTGATGAAGGAGGATAGTCATTCAAAACGTGTAACGACATTTCGTTTACAATTCAATTATAATCCGCAAACCCTTTTTTTAAGTATTCATTGAATGACATTCATCAACCAACAACCCTATATAAATATTAATTATTTAAATCGAATCAAAAAATAAATTATTTTTTGGTTTAATAACGTTAAATTATTTATTGTAAATGAATATTGATTACTATTTTTTATTGTATGCTGAAAAATTAGTAAAACTTTTAATCATGGTGTTGTTTTATATAAGTCTCTTAAGCGTGTGTATGCATAAGTATAAAGATATCAAATAAATTTATGAGTTACTTCTTTCAAAATGTTTTACAAATCAGCATTTTCACATTACTAACCGTTTATTCATATACATTTTTTTTTTTTTTTTTTGTATTCAATTTAACACTTATGTTGATGAATAATTACTCAGTTTAAACTTTTACCACGGGAAATATTATACAATGCATGGTGTATAAATATAGTTAAATAATATGTAGTGAAAAAAATTACAACTATAGATGTTTAATTCTCTGTTACATAGTTAACGCATGCAAAATCTACTAAGCTCAAACCGTATTAAGCATTTTCTTATAAAGTTCATAAACATGTTGTTACAAGGATTTTGGAAGATCAAACGATTCCGTGTTTTATACCAGGTTCGATTCCAGCTTATCAACCTATCTGTTTGGAGTTTTCCGAGGATGTCTTCAAAACTCACTTAAATATAGAAAGACTCCCACACAGACCAATCCACTTATACGGCCAACAGTTAAATATTTAATGGTATGAGTTTACACTTGTAATGAATTATTTAAAGTTTTATCCATATAGGAATAATATAAAAATTTTCATTTACATGCTGGTAAAAATAATTGTCTCATTCGAAGTTTCATTAATTTAAAACAGTAAGTTTCAACACAGCTGTATGACTCTAGTATGAGTCATCAATCTTGCGAATTAACGATTCTATAGTAAAAGGGGAAGTGGTGGGTTCGAATACATTTCATCAACCTAGTCGATTGGAGTATTTCTTGGTTTTCTCTAAAACCTGCTTAAATATGCAATAGGATTCCTTAGAAAGACTCTCATGCATTTCGCTTATAGGATCCTCATTTAATTAATCGGTCTTAAACCTTATGAATATCCATATGTGAATGTTTATTGTATAGTAAAAACTTTTAAATATAGTATTGTTTTATATAATGTGTGATCCTGATTATGTATAAATGAGTTATCGATTATGAAATAAATTTATCATTACTATAATACTCACATTAAAAGATTTACACTTATACAAGTTAGCGGTTATGCAAATTATTCAAACTCGTCACCGATCCTTCACGAACTTTCTCGGAAGATGTTGTACATGAACGAACGAGGGGTGAGTCATCTTTTCGGGAATTCCCCCTTATCTCTACTAGATAAGGTGTTACAACTCAACGTTTCCCTTCATTCTTAGTTTGGCCGTCGTATGAGTAGGTTGTTTTACGGTGTGTTATGTTTACCGTCCACTGCTTTGGAGTTTTAGCCGAAAATCCCGCCTGTTTTTCCGCATAATGTATTTCGTTTTTTCCGTACCTGAATTCTTTAAGTATAATAGAATAATCCAACTCATCAGCCTACCCTTTGGGATATTTTTTTCTTGATTTTTTCTCTAAAACTGACTTAAGTATAAGGCGTATATTAAAATAATAATATATAGTTTACAACTAGATAAAATAATTGCTAAAAACAATAAGATTTTTAATTTTATACTATTAAGTAATTTTAAAACCACTTTTTACTTTTTTTTTTCTTATAAAGTTAAAGTGATTTCAAAACCATTCATTAAAAAATTACTCTTATATTTTACTAAAACTTTATTTATTTAATCGATTAAATGCAAAGTTTAACACTTAATGAATTATTTAAAATTTTATATATACAGGAATAATGTAAAAATGTACATTTATATGCTAGTAAAAAATAATTGTCTCATTAGAAGTTTAATCACCCATTAACTAAAAACAGGGAATTTCAATACAACTGCATGACTCACTGACCTCACGGTAAGTTACTTTCACTTAGACATTCTGAGCAAATCTTATTGTAAAGGATAATTTCTTTCTGTGAAAGTGTCACCTCAATTCTCTCATAAGGATTATTGTTTAGTATTTTATTTTTAAATCATATATCCAACTTATAAAATTTAGCGGATATGCAAATGAGTAATTTTTATTACTTCAATCCGTATAAATAAGTTGAAAATTTTACCTTGCGATGTACTGCATGTATTAAAATAATATATAGTTATTATACAAAAACCTCTCTTGGTATCTTATTATTTATAGATAGTTTATTACTTAGTTTTATAACTAGAGAAAATAATTACTAAAACAATAAGATTTCTGTTTTTAATTTTATCCTATTAAGTGATTTTAAAACCTTTCATTAAAAATTATAGTTACATTTTATTAAATATAAAAAGCGCGACTTATCGTAAAATAATTCTGTTTTGATCTTATTATTTTCTTAGCATATTTTAAAAAAGTAAAATTAAATAAAAAAAAATAAAAATATTTCAATATTTTAATAGGTTAATTGCGGAATTCAACTCTTATTGCATTATTTAAATGTAGTTTACAACTGATATTAAATAAATGATCCTTATAAACTATTTTATGTTATTGTAAAAACACAGAACTCTAACAACATTCTACTGAGATGATAAGCATGAATCATCACCCTTCTTATCTGTACGTGAGTCAACGCGTAGCGATAAACAGTTTCTCGCATTTGTGTGCAAGACTGAAGGTTGCATTTCGCTAAGGGAAATTTCTTCAATTTTAAGTAAGTTTCATAATTTATTATTACTATTTGATAATTTAATAAACTTAATATGTATCTCTACTCTATACGTAATATCTTAATATGTATACTCTAGTAAATATATTTGTTTATAATATAAATTTTATTAAAACTTTACGAAAGTTATATAAGAAATTTTTATTGTTTTATTGAAGAGAGAGAAATTAATTTAAAAAATATTTTTTATTGGTATTTACTTATAAGGAATTTTTTATTGTTATACTATAAACTTTTTTTATTGTTACACTATAAACATTTTTGTTTATATAAAACTAAATTTTGCAGAAATAAAACTACTTTCACACATGGAAAATTATTGCTTAAATGAAACCTAGAAAAGTTTCCATTTAACTTGTGTATGTTTAGAAATTATTTGAGTAAAACTAATTTTTGCAATATATAAAACTCCTTTCACAAACGAATTTTTATTTTTTAACTATAACTTACTTCTATATGTATTTATTTATTTAAATACCGTTTAAGTGATAGATAGGTAATAATCGTTTAAACTCATTGTATGATATGCTTTGTGAAAAAATTATTCATTTTCCAAATTATTCGCTGTATTGTTTTAATGATTTTAACTTAATCTTTATATGAGATAGTGTGGATTACTAATAGGCATGGCTCGCCAGCGTATATAACACATGATTCATGAGCTGTAGGGGTTTTCCGTTGCAGGTGATAACTGACTCATAGAATATTCCATATTATCTGTTTTTTAAGGAAACTGTTTATTTTCATTTAAAATGATGCATTGAATTTTTATGCAATTTATTTCGAAATGTTTAATATAAAATAACTTTTAGTAACTGATAGTTTTTAAATATAACTAATCCTTTTTATTATTGATAAAAAAGAACTTATTTTTATTAGTTCAAGTTTAACAGTATTTACCTGTTTCATTTAAATCAACTAAGATAGTATGAATTATATTACTGTGTTAAACTTGAATAAATGTTAAACTTATTTAGTGAGAATATAAAGTTTAATTTAAATAATATATTCATGTACTTATAAAATTTTCGTGTTAGGATAAATTGAATAGTAACAACATAAAGTTTAGTTAATTATAATATATATATAATTTAATTGTTGATTTTAAACATTGTATGCATTTTTAAATTAATATTATTATAGGATAGTCATTTTTATTTATTTTATTTTTTATTTATTTATTTATTTTATAACTTTACTGTATATCTTTGTATGCATTTTTTTAATTAATATTATTATATGAAAGTCATTTTTTTTAAAATTTATATTATATGAAAGTAATTTTTTAAATTTATATTATTATATAATAGTAATTTTTTTTTTTATTAATATTATTATATGATAGTATTTTTTTAAAATTTATAACTTTACTATATATCTTTGTATGCATTTTTTTAGATTAATATTATTATATGATAGTAATTTTTTTTTTCTTTTTTTCTTTATTTATAATTTATGTCTTTTTAAGCAATTTTTTAGATTAATATTATTATATGATAGTAATTTTTAAAAAAGCATGTGCTCAATTTTTAACGAATGTAAGTTAGAATTTAAATAAATGTGAAACTTATTTAGTGAGATTATAAAGTTTAATTTATATAATTTTTATTATATTTAGTTTAATTTATAACATATATATCCTCATTTACTGATTTTGAAACTTTTGTTTATCGTATTTGTTTAGTTATAGCATAAATAACAGTACGTGTTTTATATAATTTTTATTATATTTAGTTTAATTTATATGATAGTAATTTTTTAAAGTGTATGATTGTTCAATTTTTAAAGAATGTAAAAATAGTATTTCAAAGTTAGAGCTTAAATAACAGTATGTGTTTTATATAATTTTTATTATATTAAGTTTATATAACATAACTGTATACAAAATTTATTAACTGATTAAAAACTTGTGTTAAATTTTTAACGAATGTAAGATAGAGTTTTAAAAAATGTTAAACTTATTTAGTGAGAATATAAAGTTTAATTTACATAATTTTTATTATATTTAGTTTAATTTATATGATAGTAATTTTTTAAAGTGTATGAGTGTTCAATTTTTAAAGAATGTAAAAATAGTATTTCAAAGTTAGAGCTTAAATAACAGTATGTGTTTTATATAATTTTTATTATATTAAGGTTATATAACATAACTGTATACAAAATTTATTAACTGATTAAAAACTTCTGTTAAATTTTTAACGAATGTAAGATAGAGTTTAAAGAAATGTTAAACTTTTTTAGTGAGAATATAAAGTTTAATTTACATAATTTTTATTATATTTAGTTTAATTTATATGATAGTAATTTTTTAAAGTGCATGTGGGTTCAATTTTTAACGAATGTAATAATATTATTTCTAAGATAGTCTAAATAAATTTAAAAAGTGAAACTTATTTAGTGTTAAAATAAAGTTAGAATTTTTAAGTGTCTTACATTTTTAATGAATGTTAAATTATTTATTATTTGTTTTGCTTTTAAATCTATGTGTTAATCCACAAAATACGAAAATTTCTGTTTAATTCTGTAAAAATTTCGTAATATAAATTTGTAATGATGTCACTAAAAGTATGAACGCCTATTTAAATTCCTTATTTATTATCTTAACACAATATATTTTTAATCTCTAAAAATGCTAAGTTTCTAAAATACTCATAAATTGTTACTGATGTTAATTAACTTCAGTCATTCATTGTTTCATTCAGTCAAAAATGTTAAGTCCCACCGGAAATTATTTATACTCTTCCAATGGCAACATCTAAATTTTAATGTCTATACCCTTCACATTCAATGTTTTTAATTCTATAATACACATCAACCTTTTGTTTTATCTTGTCAAATTCACTGAAATACATAGGAAAATTTCTATTTAATTCCGTAATCAATTTATAATCCCCGAATGACATCTCTTCAAAAGTTTCTATTCTTCCGGTGGCAACACCTAAATTTTAAAGTCTATACCATTCATTAAATGTTTTTCATTATATAATACTCTTCTACCTTTGTTTCATTCAATTAAATTCCCTGAAATATATTTTCCATCGCGAAAAGTAAAGTCCCGAAATTCATTTTCAAACACAAAAAATTTAAATACTTTACAATCTCCGAAAGGCAACAGAACCATCGTCCAAGATGATGGTTAAGTAGTGCAAAAAAGGGGGCGTTCACCGACGGGGTGGTGGCGCGGAGGCGCGTGTGGAGGCGCGGAGTGACTACGTAGCTCCGTGGCTCCGCGTACGCCTCTACGCATCCACCGTGTTGGTGAACCCCCCCTTTTTACACTACTGAAACATCTAGCAATATCATCAAAAGGTATTTTTAAATTCATTTTTATAATACATATTTATAAAAATTTAAATGACAAATAATTATAAATTACTAAAAATTTATAAGTATGAACATCACCTTATTATTATAAATTGTAATAAAATAATTGCACTTTAAGTAATAAATTAAGTAATATATAATAAAATAATTAAGTAATAAAATATTTACATTATAAAAATTCATCGTCTAATTCTTTATCCATACATTATTTGAACACAATATCAAAAATCTGGTATTTCTGTGGCTATATGGAAATATATATCGTATCCCTTGACTACAGACTTACCATTTTAGCTTCTTTTTTAGCACTATCACAAATTTAGCCTACCTTTAAAACGCAATTTTCGGTTAAAACTTGGATTTTCTATTTTTTAGTTAATATTAAAGCCTGATATTTTAGCTTTCTAAATCAGTTTGAGTTTTGTTTCTATCTTGCTTAGAATTTGACTTACAGGTATTTTAATATTAGTCACTCTCCAGTTTTTGAAACCGGAAACAACCGGAAATGACCCTTAAATTTTTGTTAACATAAACGTTTTACTCAATATAAGCATCAAAATGTGTTACTGAATATAAAATGAATTTAAAGAAGAAAATAAGAAGCTTTGAAATAAATCAGGAACTTACTAAAATTATTTCTTGTTTAATAGGTAAAATCTTGTTTTTAAATCTCTTTTCTGTTTTTTCTCAAAATTATATTTTTAGCATTTTGCTTTATCCTAAAACATCATAACTCCAAAACTTATAATTGAAACGTTATGAAACTTTGACAAAATGCTCTAGAGGAGTTGTTTTAGGGATTGAACTACGACGATGAATCTAGCTACATTATTATTATTATTACTAGTATTATTATTATTTTGTCGATAGAATTTATGAACTGTCATGTAAATTCATGATTTTTTCAGCATGTAAAAATGTTATCGTCTTTAAAATATTAAATAACATGGTTATAGTTTTGAGAGTAGTTCATTCCCATAAGAACCTTTCAATAATCTAAATAAAACTTACAGAATAAAAATATCTTTATTTAAATTTGACTTACGATGTTTTGCAAAAGTGATTTTTTTTTCGCAGATTTTATGCATATTTTGAGCCTAAATATCAAAATATTTTAAAATCTGCATACTTTTTTCAAGTTATTCACTGTTTTTTACTATATTCTATCATATAATGCAGATAAATAGGCAGTTTTTCAATTATTAAAAGAAATCACCTCCGAAGGTAGGCAGGCACCTTAAATATATTACAGTATATACCAAAGCAAGAGCGAAATAGTTCTGCTACTTACTTTTTTATTTTATTTTTTAATTATATGATATGGGAAATTTTTTGGACATGGAAATTAACTGGCACTTATATTTATAAAAATGCCTGCGAACGTTACAAGCATAAAAACTTGTTTATATTATCGCAATTGGAAACGGTTCTATTAAACAATATAATACCTGTTACTTATATAATAAAATAATTCTTAATATACTTAAATAAAATAAAAATAACTAATAATCTAGGAGCCAGGAACTCGAATAAACAGGGCTCTATCTTACTTTTTCGAATCCTTTATATACATTTCTATTTACACAATACGCTATGTACATATCTACATTATTACGTAGTAACAATAAAATATAATTAAGTGAAGGCATCTTCTTTTCGTAACATTATTCCAGATACCAGCGTAGCGTAGCTCAGCTCTTCCCGCTGAAGTCAGAGTAAACACTAAACTTATTCTCTTATCTCGTAACCAGCGCATGCGCCTCTCGCACAATACTGGCAGGTGTTTCGCTTGAGAATCGAAACTGTTTTCCACATTTTCTCCCACCTTTTGAGTGGACAATCTAAAAATATACTCAAAACATACTTAAATACATGATACTAAAATATGAACTTAGATGAAAAACAAAATAGTTATATAAACAAAATGAGTAAACAAATTAAAGTCACTTGATAAATATTTAGAGTCTAATAGGAATTTTCACAGTTATTCCGCTGCTCGTTGTTACAGGAATATTGTCATCACTTTTATTATCACTTTTGGTATAATGGTCTAGTTCAAGTCTATATAAACGTTGTATAGGACGGAAAAATTCGGCTTTTCCAGTTTTCACCACAGCAAGTGTTGTTATGCCATCACGTCCCGGGATCAATTTTAACACTTTGGCCATATTCCAGAAGGCACGTTTTTTGTTGTAACCTCCAATAACACAACTTCGCCCACTTCTAGCGGCTTATCCTTGTAGTTTTATATGTACTATTGACGTAGATATCCTAAATATTCCGTGCGAAATCGTAATCTGAGGTTCTCTCTCATTTTCTGTAGATACTTAGCCCGTTTACTGAGCTTCTTTTTGTCCAAAATGTCAATGTCAGACACACCAGAAAGGGGAATTTCGTGCAAAAACTTCTCGGGAGTTAAGGGGGATAAATCGTTTACATCTTCGGACACGTAAGTAAGTGGTCTACTATTAATTATTTTTTCACAATCGCACAAAATGGTTTGCAGTTCTTCATAACCAAGTGCAGCACGCCCCAAAATTTTTCTTAAGATTTGTTTAACCATTTGAATGAGGCGCTCCCACCAACCTCCCCACCACGGGGCGGTCGGAGGGTTAAATTTCCATTGAATTTTTTGTTCAGCAACTTTGGAGGTAATACTCTCCCAGTCTAGTTCATGTAAAAGCTTCTCTGCTCCCCTAAAGTTCGTACCGTTGTCTGAATATATAATTGATGGTCTTCCACGTCGTGAAATGAAACGCCTTAATGATTGCAAAAAAACCTCGGTTGTTAAAGATGTGATCAACTCTAAATGAATTGCTCTATAGACGGCACAGGTAAACAGTACAATATAAGATTTTTGACCTCCTTTCAAATAAAAGTGGTCCAGCTAGATCGATGCCTACGATTTCAAAAATAGCTGCATCGTTTACTCGTTCCTTTGGCAAAGGACCTGGTAGAACATGAGAATGTTTGACTTTAAATCTTTGGCATGTAACGCACTTTCGTATACAGTTTCGTTAGTATTACGAGCTCTAATAATCCAGTATTTTTCTCGCAAATATGACATCATCAAATTAACACCAGTGTGTAGTAATTCGTTGTGAGTCATTATAAACAGTCGAACCACTGTATGATCGGACGGTAAAATCACAGGAAATGTAAAACTGTTAGTGTCATTTCTACAAGAAATATTAGTTTTTGCTTTAATTAAACCATCACTGTCAATCATCGGTCTAAGGTTTTGAAGTTTGTCGTAATTTGTGTTATTAAATGAATCCTTTTGCACCAATTTCAGAAGAGCGATTTCAGCTCTTTCAAGTTCGGAGGTTGACAAAGCTTTTGAGGATTCACTGGGAAATGTTCTTAGCTTAAAATAAAATCTGTCGATAAACGCTAGCATGCGAATAATTTTTTTTATAGATGAAAAATACTTGTAATACCAGTCGCGGTTATTGTCGGTTTTGCTTAAGGTAGTTATTACAGTTTTGCGTATTTCTGAGCCAACCAAATCCTCATCCGGAGATTCCTCTGAATTTGGCCAACTCTCCTCGTTATTGCGTAACCACTCGGGCCCCTCCCACCATCTTAGTTGTGACAATTTTTCGGCTGAACATCCTCTAGAAGCTATATCGGCAGGGTTAAGAGCACCTGGAACGTGGCGCCACACGGTGGGAGAGGTTAAGGAAACTATTTCACGTACACGATTTTGGACAAAAGTCCCCCAATTTTGATTTCTTTGAATCCAACATAACGAAGTAGTGGAATCCGTTCAACAATGAATATCAATACTGGGAAATTGCATATCTTCTACAACAGACGAAAGCAACCGAGCGCCGATCAAGCAAGCAAGGAGCTCTAACCGCGGTATAGTTAGAACCTTTAGAGGCGCTACCCTACTTCTAGCATGTATTAAATTGACGATCACGTGATCACCTTGACAGACTCTTAAAAACACACACACTGCGTAAGACTTTTGACTCGCGTCACAAAATACATGCAAACTTAATGAATCGTCTGGAGAAATATTAAGCACTCTTGGTATCCTTATTTTTGATATTAAATTTAGTTGTTGGATCCATGCTGTAAATTTTCGTATTAAATGATCCGGAAGAATTTCATCCCACTTGAGTTTTAAATTCCATGTTTCCTGCAAAATTAATTTCGGAGTCAACGTCACAGGTGCCGTAAATCCAATTGGATCAAATACTTGATGAGCAATGGCTAAAATTAACCTTTTCGTAATTAGTTTATCGGGCTCATCAATTGACGGCACTTTGCAGGATAAAGTATCACTGTCTTTATACCACGTAAGACCCAAGACGGAGATGCTTTCTTCAGTGATAGATTCATTGTCAGGAGTGACACTATGCAAATTAGATTTCCGCCCTCGTAAATTAAAATTGCCTGTAGACATTATTATTTGTGACTCCAGGATAAACGTTTTCATTTCTAACTCAGAATTCAAACTAGTTACACAATTATCGACATAAAATGATGTCTTAAGAATTTCTGCAGTATTACTTAAATTTCCGGGTACTTTACTTAAATGATATTGTAAGGTAGCGGCTAATAAATAGGGACTACATGTTAAACCAAAAACAACCCTTTGATGCCGATACTCCTCAATTTGTTCCGAATTATCTCTACCAAACCACAGAAAACGTAAAAAGTCGCGATCCATTTCTCTTATTGAAATCTGCAAGAACGCTTTTTCTATATCTGACGTAACACCCACATAGTTTTTACGAAATCGATTTAGTATTGTTGGAATAATTTCTATTAAATTAGGTCCCGTAGATAAACAATCATTAAATGAAGGAAAACCCTGAGAATGTAAACTCGCATTAAACACTGGCCGTAAACTCGTAGTACTACCCTCTTTTATTATGGGTCTATGCGGTAAATAATGTATCTGTTTTGATTTAGTCTTTGTTACTTTTTCTATTATGCCAAGTGATAACCAATTATCAAAAACCCCATAGTAATCCTCTAATTTGCCGGAATGAACTAATTTTCTTTTCGTACTAAATAGACTTTTTTCAGCAAGTTTTTTATTGTCAGGTAAGGCAGAATTATCCGTTACCCATGGTAAAGCTACCTCGTATCTGCCGTCGGAATTTACCCGAAGAGTCTCCTTAAAATACTTGTTAGTCTCTTCTTCTAACTCCTGAATAGTTTTACGGTGAGCAGGATCTGTAATTCCCAATACGTCTAATTTCCACAGATCGCTTACACACTGGTTTTTAACCAAAAGAGAAGAGATAACGAGAGAATGATTACTAGGTGTATTGCTCTTGGTGCCAAAAATTTTCCTAGAACAGTCCATCCCAATTTAGTCTGTATAGCGGTTAAATTTGATTTAAGGGATACTATTTTTCCCGTTAACAATTTACCCATAATATCAGTCCCTATTAACAATTTTATTTCCTTATCCGCTTTGTATTTATTTTCTAAGTCCGTAAGCTGTATACGATGCTTCTTAAGTTCATTTAACCACGGACCAGATGGGATTTGGCCAAGCTCAGAACAAATACGTTTTTCCGCTAATGTATCAAATTTACATTTATAACTTCTGTCCATACTACTTAATTCAATTACATAATTTTTATAAACATTTTCATTCGTTTCAATACCTCCAAAAAGTGATTGACGTAAGTTTATTTCATTGCTAGGGAGATATTTCATTTTTTCAATAATATCGGTACATATATAGGATTGCATACTTTCGGAGTCCAAGACTACCCTTACGAGCATTTCTTTATTATTATTGTGCAGTCTAGCAATTAACGTTTGCAGAAATACATCAGAGAGCTGTACATGATTATTTAATGTACTTATTTTTATTTCTTCATTAATCTTATTTGAAATATCTGATTTGTTTGAGGGTAAATCCGGGCATATTATAGCGTAGTGTCGTCTTTTACAAATAAGACGTCTATGCCCTGATCTACATTGGTTTGCTCTGTGATTTTTCTTCAGACAAACAAAACAAACCCTTTTTTCTTTTAGTATATTTATTTTAGCTTCTACATTTAACTTAGAGACCTCATTACAACTCTTCGATGCATGTGATTTATTGCAAAAAACACACACTATATCAACCTTTCTAAATTTTGAATTAATTTCCTTATTATTTTCATTAGTGTTCATCAATTTACACGCTGTAGGGAGTATTTTAGACTCGGGAATTTTTTTGTGTTTTTCTTTTACGACATTTGGAATTTGTGTAGACAGTTCTTGTATTTGTATCGCCGTTTCACGACACTCAATTTCAGCCTTTAAAAAGTCTAACAATTCTTCAATGTCAAAATTTTCAAGACTCTGTCTTTTTCTTTGATAATTTAAATTTAAATCGGTGGGAATCAATTTAAGTAAAATTGGTGTCAGCAGAGTGCCGTATGTTCCTGATGTTATGTTTAAACATTTTAAATTTCTTATTTGAATCGTAATGTTATCGTAGAGCTTGCGCAGCGCATTTGTGTTATTTGAATTTTTAACAGGTTCCAAATTCAATAACTTTCCAATGTGTGCATTAATTATCAGGTCATTACGACGAAATCTGGATTTTAACACTTTAACTGCAGATTGATAGTTCTCACTGGATAACGAAAAGCCTCTAATGGCATCAGCCGCAGATCCTATTAACAGAGAATGCAAGTAATTAAACTTATCTATGTCTGTTAAATCGTTATTATTATGAATTGCATTCTCGTATTGGCTCCAAAATGAGAGCCAGTTAGCGGGATTGCCGCCAAATTCTTTAATCACTAGACGAGGGAGTTTTATTCTAGAATGTGAACAAGAAATTAAAGAAGATGACTGTTCACTTATAATATCATCTTTTTTAGTATTTGTGCATTCTGTCTGTTCTTTACTTTTTAAAACTGAAGTGATTTTAGATTTAACAGAAATAATTTTTTCTGCATAGGTTTCTGCTGTTTCAAATTCGGACTCTAAATTGTCTTCCTTCTTCATAAGATTTTGAATCTCTTCATCGAGATTCCTTAAATTTTCGTATTTTACTGCTAATTGATCTAAATGTTCTTTCAGAACAGATGTTTCGATTTCATCAGCTTCTATGTACTGCTCGCAATTAGTAATTAATTTCGTAGTGGAACTTCTAATTACTGTTCTTTTTCTCTTTAATTTTTCTAACTCTGCCATGTTTAATAAATTCTTATTAACAATTTTTAATAAAACACAAAATTTTATATTGTTTTATTATTTTTATTCTTACTGTTCGGAAATCTCAATTCAAACGAACTTTTTTTTTTTTTTATTACCTTCACATAATATTCACAATAATAATCATATTATTATCTTATAATATAATTCACTCAATAAATCACGTTAATATATTAAATTTTCTTAATAAGAACATGACTTGGCACCCTACATTTGGGTGCTACGTATTATTGTTATAATACTAATTCTTATTTATTCTCAAATGATTCAAAATATAATTTATTCGTAAATAAATGAAATATATATATATATATTTTATTCAGTGTCTTAATAAAGGGGAGAGAGATCTTACCTGATAATCGTATTCAGCTCCGATGTCAAAACAAAACTTGATTCTAAAACTTGGCTTAAATGCTTAAATACTTCTGTTCTTAAACGAAAACGTAATTCTTTTCTCTTTAATCTTATAAATAACTTAAGAGCCCTTTTAAAATCGTATATTTTACGAATCCCGGCTGGCTGGCTCGCCAAAAATGTTACTTATATAATAAAATAATTCTTAATATACTTAAATAAAATAAAAATAACTAATAATCTAGGAGCCAGGAACTCGAATAAACAGGGCTCTATCTTACTTTTTCGAATCCTTTATATACATTTCTATTTACACAATACGCTATGTACATATCTACATTATTACGTAGTAACAATAAAATATAATTAAGTGAAGGCATCTTCTTTTCGTGTAGCTCAGCTCTTCCCGCTGAAGTCAGAGTAAACACTAAACTTATTCTCTTCTCTCGTAACCAGCGCATGCGCCTCTCGCACAATACTGGCAGATGTTTCGCTTGAGAATCGAAACTGTTTTCCACAATACCTTTTCTAAAATGAATTTCAGCTTTTAAAATTTAGAAAAAAAAAATTATCTAACTAAATTGAGCAATATGACGTGTATGTGGGAAAATGTAACGTGCATGGTGACGTGGGCAATTATTATTATTATTCAATAATTAGATATTTATATTGCGATATTCTAAAAGTAACATTAATAATGCAGTAATTTATTATTCAAGTGTTTTTATTTGTAATTTTTAAAAAGCAACTAACATTTTAAAAATTATATAATATCCTATTATTTACAAAAGATGATTTTTAGAACTTTCTTGATGACTAAAGTTTGTCTTTTCTGGTGCATACTAATTAGAAGCATTTACTTACAAGTTTTTTTTTTTTTTTTTTTAAGATAGTTTAAATTACTGCAATCGATTTTTTTATAACAATGAATGTATTTTTTTCAATACATATTTGACACAGAATTAGCTAATTTTAAAGTATATAACATTAACTATGCAACAAATTTGAAAAATTTCCTCTCGTTTCCAAGTTATATGGAATGGCCGATACATATTTCAATATTTAAAACACAAACCTGATTTTTTCAAATATTTTTTATCTTACTTATCTAATAATAATAACAATCTTTTAAAATACTTTTAAGATAGAAAAATTTTAAGCAATGTACACTAAGCGGCACAAAAAAAAAAAAAAAAAAAAAAAAAAAGCCGCACTTGAATATTTTCCTTTTTACGTTCTACAACCGCCAATTTCATCGTTTAAAAAGCAAATTTTCGAACAGATTTTATTATGTTGTCCTGCACTTAAACTTTAGCATTGCGTCCAGTGTTAAAAACAAGATGGAATTGTCATAAAAACTGTAATTTTAGAAATTACTAGCGAGCTTCGCCCACTAGCGGGTCAGTATTTTTAAATGAATCACTAACAGTAAATTTAGTGTTAAGAAAAGAAATTAAATAAATAAAAAAATCATTTCTGATTGGGTAAAAAGTCGGCCCGGGTCCCCACTGCCTTCGGCATCGCAGTCCCGTGCGCGCTGTGCGCGCACAACTCAAGGGATACACGCGCTGCGCGTGCGTATTCCTTCCCTGACCCTTCGTGCCCCCTAAAAAAAATTCATTTCTGATCGAGTAAAAACTCACAACGGGTCCCCACTGACTTCGGCAGCGCAGACGAAGTGAAGGTATATGTGCGCCGCGCGCACATATTCCTTCTCAAGTCCTTTATTCTTAAGAAAAGAAAATTTAAAAAGTCATTTCTCATCGGGTACAAAATCGGACCGGGTCCCCACTGCCTTCGGCAGCGCAGTCACGTGCGCGCACCAGTTAACGGATACACGCGCTGCGCGCGCGTATTCCTTCCCTGACCCTTCGTGCCCACTAAAAAAAATTATTTCTGATCAGGTAAAAACTCACACCGAGTCCCCACTGCCTTCGGCAGCGCGCACGTGTGAAGGTATACGCGCGCTGCGCGCACATATTCCTTCTCAAATCAAATTTTTATTCTAAAGAAAAGAAAATTAAAAAAATAATTTCTCATCGGTTAAAAAGTCGGACCGGGTCCCACTGCCTTCGGCCGCGCAGTCCCGTGTGCGCTGCGCGCGTACAAGTTTGGGGTTGCGGCGCGGTGCACGCCTATTTTTTCCCCCACCCTTTCAGCCCCTCCTAATTAACCTACGTATACCAATTTTGAACGGTCTAAGTCAATTAGCTGAGATGCAAAAGAAAACCTAATCAGGACAGCTCAAAACGTGTAAATCTGGTGAAAACTTTCAATAATATAAAAGAACTTTAAAATATCTTTCTAATGATGTATTAAAAATAATTTAATCATAATTACAAATTGAAATATTGAAATTTGAAAATTTTACAGCGCCATCTGGCGGTAGAAATTTTTGTAATGTACTGTTCGATTGCAAATCAACAAAGCTTGCTAATGATGTATTACTTATGAAATTATTTTTATTAGTAGCTGAGATACAAAAGAAAACTGATCCTAGACACCTCAAAACGTGTAAATCTGGTGAAAACTTTCGATAATATAAAAGAACTTTAAAATATCTTTCGAATGATGTATTAAAATTAATTTAATCATAATTAGAATTTAAAATACGCGTATTAGAATAAAATTTAATTTCCAATTAAAATGTAAATTTTTTCCAAAATCGATGAAATTTGAACTGCAAGGCTGTCT
Organism: Salticus scenicus; assembly: GCA_963930645.1. NCBI lineage: Eukaryota > Metazoa > Arthropoda > Arachnida > Araneae > Salticidae > Salticus > Salticus scenicus. Next base: position 186,955,017 of record OZ005649.1, read on the forward strand.
TGTGATGTTAGGGCTGTATACCAAGTTTAGTGTGCGACATTGAAAAACTGAAGCCTTTTAAAAATTGCAATTTTTAATCGCAGTACCAAAACACGTGACCTCATTAAATACCAGATGTGTTTCTTTCCGTTCAAGACTGTAGACGATCGTCTGCAATATTAAAATTCCTTTGATTTGTTGCCACCATTTTTTTTAGTTCAGTTAAATTTAAAAAATCTAATTGTCCGATGGATAAGTCGTTCAAACCATCGGATTGAGAAAAATCGGCCCTTTTATTTGATACTATATTTGTAACGATACGACTGATATTTTTAATTTAGTTTCCACTTTTTCCGTAAGAATGTCTCTTTTTAAGCAAATAGCTGTGAATTCTCAGTCATTTTTCGATCGACATGGCTCAACGTTTTAATTAATATCTCCGCTAATTTGGATCGCATCGCTTCGCGAATTATCGCGATGCCGAGATGAAGAAATTCTGCGTCTGTCGACACCGGTTTCGAGGCGATGCAACCATTAGCGCCGGAGCTTTGGCGCGCACAAGGCATTTCTGACAGACGGACAAATGCGTACAGATTTTAATAATATAAGGAGATTTAAAAAATGGTAAAAATAAGGCAGTTAACGATGCCAAAAATGTATTAATTTTTGAATGAAAATCAAAAAATATTTTAATACGTGAAATGACAAAATAATTAAATGTTAACGAAATATTAGTAAAATGGTTTTTAGCAAAATATAAAATTTGTTGGCCGTTTAAACAAAATTGGCTTTAGGTGACCATGTTGCTCATAAAAGCAAGATAACCGCACGTTAAAAAGCGAAGGTCATGTTCAGAACTTAAAAAAGATTAAAAATGTGTATAGTAAATTACTTTCTTCAAAAACAATGCGGGAACAATTAAACAAAGAAAGTTAAAGAACAGACGATCTGCGAAAAAAGCCATTATTAAGGAAAAGAATTAGAAAACTAGTTGGCATAGGTGGACTCTGCTCAGTTCCCCATCATATGTGTGTTCTCATAAATTTCGTGTACAGGACATATTATATACATGTTAAGAGAAATGAATTTGACCAAACGCTTGACACCTCGCCTAATAGGCTACCCACCATTCAGTTCGAAATCTTATTCTAATCTATTAATTTATTTTATTGGGGTCAATTTCTTAGTTTATTTTCATGTTACTATTTCCAATGCAACTTTCCCAAAAATGCGCATTTATATGAAATATCGCCCCATTTTGCTACGTTGATAAAATCTTAAATTTCGAATAACTTACGAAATTTTCCTATTAGAATATTTGTAGTCAATCATGTTCATACGAGTATCATAAATGTTATTTTCAAATTGTCTGATATATTTATGATCCTAAAAATGGACGTTTATGCTCGATTTCACCTTATTCTGCCATTTTAAGTAAATCGTAAATTCACACATAACTTGCGAATTTTTTAAACTGGAAAATTCATACTCTATTGTAATCATGTCAGTATCCCAAATAATATTTCAAAAGTGGTCTGACATCTTTATGATGAAAATATCCCTCAAGATTGACGTTTGTGTAAAATTTTGCCCTATTCTCCCAGGTAAAAAAATCAGCAAAAAACCTTTAAAAAAAAACCTTCAGGAAAACTGCAGGTATTTCGGACTATAGCCTGCATCTTTTTTACAGGTAAAAAACCTGCACTTTTCCTGAAGGTAAAAAACCTGCAGTTTTTTTGAAGGTAAAAAACCTTCACTTTCCCTTTTATTTGTCCGAAATAACTGCAGTTTTCCTGAAGGTAAAAAACCTGCAGTTTTTCTGAAGGTAAAAAGCCTTCACTTTCCCTTTTATTTGTCCGAAATAACTGCAGTTTTCCTGAAGGTAAAAAACCTGCAGTTTTCCTGAAAGTAAAAAAGCCTTCACTTTCCCTTTTATTTGTCCGAAATAACTGCAGTTTTCCTGAAGGTAAAAAACCTGCAGTTTTCCTGAAAATAAAAAAACCTTCATTTTCTCTTTTATTTGTCTGAAATAACTGCAGTTTTCCTGCAGGTAAAAAACCTGCAGTGTTTCTGAAAGTAAAAAAAAAAAAAAAAAAAAAACTTCATTTTTCCCCTTTAACCTGTCCTATATATCTGCAGTTTTCCTTAAATTTGTTCCCGAAATAAATTTTCTTACATATAAAAAAGATCTATGCAGTTTTCCTTTAGGTATAAAATTTTTGTACCTAATCTGGATTTGATTTTTAGTACCCATTATAATATATGAAGAACAAAATATTTGCAAAATTTTATTTACTTTTATGTAAAAAAAAAAAAAAAAAAAGTTATAGAACCTTTAACCAACAATTTTATGTTTAATAATATCAATTATATTTCTTTAAATGAAGTATAGGCAGTCATATGAAATAATCATAGTACTAAAATAAATGGAAATTTTTTGTGAAAAGGTTACATAATTTTGTGTACAATAGCTAAAGCTTAAAAAAAAGGTAACATCAGCATGAAATATGTACGAAACTTTGAATAAACATCATAAAGCAGAAGAATACTCACAGCAATTGCTTTGTATCGAAAGAAAACAAGACTTTTCGTCAGGGAACAAAAGGGCACAATGGTGAGGTTCATTCTGTTTTATTTGCAGCACTCATGTCTACTTTATTACCTTTTTTTCTTGGCTTAAAACATTTGTTGCAAGCTCTTGCATGTTATAGTGTCAGGGATCGCGTTGGTGAGCTATAGTGCACCATTGATCTCAATTTTAATGAAAGAGATGCAGAATTTTTTTTTTTTTTGTGGGTAACGAGGACCTGTATTTTTTTCCCAAAAATATCCTTTATTCTAAAACAATAAATTTTCTTTTATTTAATTCTGTGTCATCAGTTCAAAGCAATTTATTTTCCTGGGCTATTTAGCTCTGAATTTAGAAGAATGGGAGAAAGATTCTTTTTACCTCCTTCAAAACCAAACGAATCGCTGGCTGTATCCTTCTCTGTGGACTGCATCTGCTGTCTGATCCAGTCGAAAACAATGATGTCACTTTTCTCCCATTCCTTGTGCATTCTGTCTGACGGAGCACATGCGAAATGACCCAAAACCAGCATCAGCATAAAGTGATAGACTGGAGATGAAATGCCTTTTTTTGGGGGAGGAGGGGATTTGTTTGTTTATTTAGTTAGCGGAATTAATCAGAATTTGCAAAATAAGCAAATGTTATTTCACAGGGAAAAAAGTGCTCTTTTGAATAAATTGCAAAATACAATATAGTACCGTTCCAAAATCCAGAATAATTTCAATTTTTTTTCTTTTTCTTTCATGATTTTAAAAACATTTAGTATTTAAAAACAAAACTTAAATAAAGAAGAATTTATTTTTCTCTGGAAATAGTTAAAAATGTTTATGGTCTGGAAAATCTGCAATTGCAACCAACCACATAAAAAATTCTCCAATTTTATTTGATGGTCTATTTCAGGGTTTTTTAATTTCTTGTTAAGACAGTCTTACTTTCTAAAAGTAAAGAAAAATAAAAACTTTTCTTTTAGCGATTTGCTCTTATGATCCAGTCATCATTACATTTAGTGGTACCAATAACGCAGCAACTATGAACCACGGCGCTGACGGGAAAGCGGTGAGCAACCAAGCCATGCCGGCCGAGGCCAGTTTCTGAAGCGAAATCTGTGTGAAAGCACATACAGCAACTGAAGATAATGCAAGAGAAGAGGAAAAAAGCTACAAACTTCTGAAGACATAGACCTTATATACTAGACCACGCCATCAATAGGACTGACCATTATAGCGAATGCCTTCAACATGAGGGTGTAATCTGATACCTCCATCCCTTGCTCTGAGTCTCGGAAGTCACGTGAACTTGACCTAGGGGTGATTCCTCTCTCTCTCTCTCTCTCTTTTTTCCCGTATGCAAGCATAATCTCATACTTCTCTGACTGAAGTAAGAATTCAAACGCAATTTTTTCGCTTGCAAAATGATTTATCATAATTTTTTTTTTCTATGTAATTAATCTATGAAAGTTTAGCTTTCCATCCATGTGTAAATCTAAATGCTAAAATAAAAAGTGCGTGCACAATAAAAATATTAAAAAACACAAAATTCGTTCCTACAGAAAAATAACATAGTGATCATTCTTCACTCTTCCTCTAGGCCAACATCACGTGACAATTTTGCTGGGGAAGCTCGTTCATGATGCAGTCAAATAACGAGGGGGAATGCGTGGTCTAGTATATAAGGTCTATGTCTGAAGATGAGAGAGGGTGGAAATTTCATTTCAATATTAAGAGGGGGGGGGCGATTGAAGTGAAACAAACGGCCAGGGGGCGTATAGGAGGGGAGGGGGGTAAAGGAGAAGGCAGGACTGCGGAAGCAAATTTTTGTTTGATAATCGCCGCTTCCAGTACTGTTCTAGGCCCAATTCGACTTATTTTTCAATACATTTTTCTTTCGTAAATAATATTTAGACAATACAATAGACAATTTTCAATTAAATGTGCATGTGTACATGTTAATATATGTGTATTATTGCAGTTATATCTTTTTTATTTTCGGCTCCAGATTCAAAAGAAATAAAAATATTGGATTCAGGAACTTTTCAGAATTATTCAGGAACTGTTTTAGAAACAAATATTACTACTACTAAAAAAAAAAAAATCTTATGTATGAAAAATCATACAAATTATTCTTGCATAATTATAGTGTTAAAATGGATATTAAATAATGCATCTAAAATATTCGCATTTATTTTTTTATTATTAAAAAAAAAAAAAAAAAAAAAAAAAAAAAACAGAAAATTTAGATTTTTTGACTAACATGTGCAAAAAGGTAAGTTATTCTTTATATATATACTATTGTTAGTGAGTTGTGCAAGTTCAAGAAAATCAATTTTGAAAAAAAAAAAAATTCTGGAAACTTCTAAAATCCTGAATATTTCCCACAAAGGATGGGATCCTATGATTTTTTTTTTTTTTTGAAGTGTCTTTATAATAAGAGACACTTTTTTTTTTTTTTTTTTTTTTTTTTTCAAGATTATTAATCTTATTCCAAATCTATTGCTGTTGTTAAAATGATCATAATTTTTACTTTAAAACTTCTTTCAATTTCATTAAATAATTTTCTTTGCACTTTTTATTAATTTCACTATTTTAACTATATGATCAAACACAAGTTTAACAGAGGTAAGTGCTGATTTCCCATGACAAAAAATAATTAAGTTAGAAAGTTATTTTCTTTTTAATGCAATGTTTCAAAATGTAAAACGGAATTGTGAAAAACTTTTCTGTGTTTGTGGGAAATATGAGCAGTTACACACCCCCGCCCCATCCCCCCCAAAAAAAATCAATTTATATACATATGTTTTTTCAAAAATAAATTAATAAATTGTGTATTAAGACATAAGAAATGGAGAATACTGAAATAACATAAAAATATATTCCACTAAAATATAAAAACATTTTAAAACTATGAATCATATATATATATATATGATTTATTTATTTGTATATATATTTTTTAAAGGGTGAAAAGTGAAAAATAAATTTTTATTTAGTTTTATTTATTTAATTTAAATTAATCCCTTTTATCATCTTTTTTCTTCCACTTCTTCATAGACTAAAATCTCTCATTCAGAATTCCGTCATTTTATTTTTCTCATACAGTATCTGAAAAACAAAAGCAATATCTTTATTAGCAGGATTTTGCTGTTGAAAACAAACACACTGAAAATCTTTGATTATACACATAAGAGTAAGCCTGCACAAAATGGTATTTTGCTTAGTTCTTAACACTATACACTAATAAAATTAAGTGTTTTCCCACCAAAAATTAATTGTATAAAAGACTGCCTTCTAAACCAATTTCGGGTCTTAACAAATAAAAATAAAGACATTCATTTGAAAAATATCATGAAAATTTATACTGTACATAAAGGCTTTTTTAGCTTTCAAATTTTACTGTAACATAAAAGGCAGCTTTCATAAAAATGCAATTTTTTTTTTCCTCAACAGTGTTAAATATTTACAAATAAAATTGAACTCTTTAATTTCTTAAAGAGCTTTCTATAATTTTAGCAAATTTAAGTAAAACAGCATTTTTAAAATAATAATAATTATTATTATTAATTGTTAGCATAAATTATAATGTGTGTGGAAATGACTAACATGCAGAAACAAAACAAGAAAGCAAGCAGATAAAAAATGTATAAAAGACTTGCTTCTGAACCTATTTTAAGTTTCACTATTTTAAAGTAACATGTCTTTCATTCTACATGTGAGTATGATGACAATTTTTACTGTATAATATTGCAAAAGTATCTATAACACTCAAATTTACCAAAACGTAAATGAAAAGTTTCATGAAAAAACGATCTGGATTTTTTCATGAAGTGCTTAATACTTACAACTAAAGTTGAACTTTTATAGTTTTTATAAAGCTTTCAATTATTTTTTATAAAATTTAAGCAAAACAATCTTTAAACAAAATAATTGTTTGGTGCAAGTTAAAATGGGCAAGGAATCTAATAAAATGTATACACAAAACGAGGGTGGGGGAACTTTTTTTTTAAATACCAGCCTCTATACACAATTTTAGTTTCACCATATAAAAATAACAGGCTATTCTTTTATTATATATTTAACATGAAATATTTTATTGCATAACTATGTAATTAAACAGCAACAAAACTGAAATTTAAATGAAGCATAAATGGCAGTTTTCATGAAAATGTGTTTTGGATCTTTCTCACGAAGTCTTAAATAGTTGCAACTAAAACTGAACCCTTGTCATTGCTTAAAGATTTTTAGTATTTTTATTAAATTTTATTAAAACGGCATTTTAAAGAAAGTTATTTTTTAGTGCAAATTAAAATGTATGTGAAAATAATTAACATGCGAAAAGAAAACTAGAGAGTAGAATAAAATTTTTTGAAATAATCGATTCTGAACATATTTTAAGTTTTATTATATAAAAAATAGTGTATCATGCATTTAATATACGTGCATGATGCCAATTTTTCCTTTATAATTATATAAAAATACCTATAACACTCAAATTTTACCAAAACCAGAAATGGTACAAGCTTACAGAAAAAAAAGGCTGAACTTATCCCCCCCCCCCCTCAAAAGTGGCAACTGACACAATATAAATTTTTCAATAATAAAAATAATGTTAAATCTGATTGCATACATGTACACACAATAAACAAAATCGGAACAATAAATCTTATATTGAATATCATATTAATTATAATTAAAATAGTTGTAAGTACTTAAAAAACAGACAAACTTATTACGTATACTTGAAAATAAGTTTATTCTGTAGAAGCATTGTTTGCTGGGGCAATTGATTAGCAAAAAAATGTAGTTCAAGTTCATTAGGAAAATGCAGTTGAAGTGGTATTTCTTCTTCATTTTCTCCAAGTTTGAATTTGACATTTCTTGAAGCCAATCACATAGAAATTGCTAATAATATACTGCACAAATTGAGGCTGACCCCCCCCCCCCCTACACATGTCCAAAAAGTTTTAATGTGGATTTGCATTGATCCCAAGAATAATAATTCTCAAGCTTAAAAAGGTTGAATTCAGCTTTAAGGCTGAAAAGTAACATGTCTGCAAAACGTAAAAGGTAGTTTTCATGAAAAAGCGACTTGGGTTTTTTCTGATAAAATGCTAGATATTTGAAACTAAAATTGAAATCTTGTAATTTATTATAAAGCTTTCAATTATTTTTATCAAATTTAAGCAAAATCATTTTTTAACATAAATTAAAATGGGCGAGTGAGGAATCAAGGAAAAAAAAAAATAAAAATGCATGAACAAAACAAGACTACAGGAAAATTTTTTAAATACATGCCTCTATATACACATTTTTAGTTCCACATATAAAAATAACAGGCCATCAACAAGACTGAACAAACATTATGAACAACAAAACATCAACAAAATTTAAATTTAACTGTAGCATAAACGACAGTTTACATGAAAATGCGTCTTGGATCTTTCTCACGAAGTATTAAATATTCATAAGTCATAACTAAAGTTGAACCCTTGTCATTGCTTATAAAGATTTTTAGTATTTTTATCAAATTTAATGAAAACAGCATTTTAAAGAAAGATATTTTTCAGCGTAAATTAAAATGTATGTGAAAACGACTAACATGCAAAAACAAAATAAGAGAGTAGAAAAAAATCTTATACATTTTAAAAGAATAGCCTGTTATTTTTATATGTGAGACTAAAATTGTGTGTATATGTATACAGGCAGGTGTTTAAAAAATTTTCCTCCATGCTTGTTTTGTTTACGCATTTTATTAGATACCTCGCCCATTTTAATTTATACCAAAAAATGATTTAGCTTAAATTTGATAAAAGTAATTGAAGGCTGTATAAAAATTATAAGAATTCAATATTAGTTATAACTATTTTACACTTTATGAGAAAAAAACCCAAATTGATTTTTCATGAGAACTATCTTTTACGTTTTGGTAAAATTGGCATAATTCCTGTATGTTAAATGAATGACATGTTACTTTTTATATAGTGAAACATAAAATGGGTTCAGAAGCAAGTCTTTTATGAATTTTTTTCTACTCTCTTGTTTTGTTTTCACATGTTAGTCATTTTTACACACATTTTAATTTATACACTGAAAAATAACTTTCTTTAAAATGCCTGTTTCAAATATATTTGATAAAAATACCAAAAATCTTTATAAGCAATGACAATTTTAGTTGTGAATATTTAATACTTTGTGAGAAAGATCCGAAACGTATTTTCATGAAAATTGATATTATATAATTATGCAATAAAATAGTTCATCTTACATATACTTTAAACTAGCAGGCTACACTCACTTCGCTGGTCCATCTTTTTAAATGGATCACTATAATTAATGAATTCTTAAAATTGCATTAATTTTTATCATGTGAAAAAAAAATCTGATCAGAAAAAATGTCACACCGAATTTCCACTGCCTTTGGCAGCGCAGGCCACTGTGCGCATTTATGTTCAACACTCGCTATATTATCGAAAGGGAAAAAATATAAAATATAAGAATATTCTTCTCTCATTGGTGGGATAATTGGTCTGGTCCGGACCCCCACTGCCTGTGCCAGCATATACCTGCGCGCACGGCGATTGTTCCTGCACCCACCATTCCCTCCCCTTTTAATAATTCTATACTTTCGAAAATATCCCCAATCGATTTATTGGACCTTAAAACTTAATATTACTAATTTTGAACACTCAAACTCTTATTTCTATTCTTTTCCGTCTTCGTCCCCCCCCCTCCCGTCTATCCTAATAATTTTTCAAATTCTAAAATATCCACAATCGATTTGTAGGTATCAAAAACCTCTATGCACGAGTTTTGAACGATCTAACTCTATTTTCATTTTTTGCCCCTCCCCCCGTTCCCGGCACTCCTAATAACTTTACACTTTCGAAAATATCCCCATTCAACTTGCAGGCCTCTAAAACCAATCTGTACCAATTTTGAACAGCCTAACTGTATTTCAATTTGTTTTTACCCATAGCTCCCCCCCCCCTAATAATTTTACAAATTCGAAAATATCCGCAATCAATTTGTAGGTATTGAAAACCTCTATTTGCCAATTTTGAACGATCTAACTGTATTTTATTTTTTTGCCCCTCCCCCCTTACCGTCCCTCCTAATAATTTTACAAATTCGAAAATATCCGCAATCGATTTGTAGGTATCAAAAACCTCATGTACCAATTTTGAATGATGTAACTGTATTTTTATTTTTTTGCCCCTCCCCTAATAACTTTACACTTTCGAAAACATCCCAGTTCGACTTTAAAACCTATCTGTACCAATTTTCAACAACCTAACTGTTTTTGCCCCATAGCCCCACTCCCCCTTACCGCCCCACCTGGGGGCTGAATTAAAAAAATTCCAGAAATTAGTTTTTACATATTTGTATTAGCTATATTTTAGAGCAAAAATTTCACATATATTTGTTTTTTTGTTTGAGCTATATAGGATTATGTGAAATCACGTTTTGCCCCCTTCCCCCCCCCCCCCCCCTTGGGGGCCGAATTTCTAAAATTCCAGAAATTGGTTTTTAGACATTTGAGTTAGCTATATTTTACAGCAAAAATTTTACAGATATCTGTTTTTTGTTTGAGATATGAAGGATTTTGTGAAATCACGTTTTGCCCACCTCCCCCTTTTGGGGAGCGAATTTTGTAAAATCGCTTCTGAGTGGATGCCTACGTCATAGAAAGAATATTGTCACAAAATTTCATGCTTCTAGGTACAGGGGTTTGGTGTGGGCAATGATGAATCACCCACTCACTTAGTCAGGAAGAACAATTTTATAGATATAGATAATAAGTGTTCAATTTTAGTTGTAAATATTTAGCACTTTATAAGAAAAAACACAAATCGAGAAAAATGTGCTTTACAATATTGTTTGGTAATTTTTTTCCAAACTTATCAATTTGGCACAGTTTCTTGATTTTTTTAAAATGGCCAATTTTACATGTTTTAAAGCAACTATCTAAAAATACGGCATAAAAAGTAGCCTTTAAAAAACTTCAACAAAGGAAAATAAAAACTTGCCCAATTTTCATAAAAAAAACTAAGAAATATTAAACATTACAAAAATAACATAAATGTTCAATAAACATAAAAAAAAGTATAATATATAAATAAAATAGAAGGTTTTTTACTTACCTGTTTCCGAAAATTTGTATGTACAAAACAGGATAAAAGAAAGAATTAATCCAGTGTGAACCCAGTGGTGTTGCCAAAAAAAAAAAAATTCAAGGGGGTGCACAACCTAAAAAAAAAATTCTTTTTAATAAAATTCTGATAACATAGTTTTAAATTTTAAGAAAAACATGCTTATTACATGTTTCCAGGGGGGGGGGGAACTGCCACTGCCCCCCCCCCTTGCCCCATTGTGAAAACTTCAAAATAAGTATATACAGTAGCCAATTAACACCATTTCAAATCACTACTGCAAAGCTTTTTTTTTAATATATTATTCAACAGAAATACTGAATTATATTAAACCAATAAATCATGATTTTACATTAAAAAAAGCAACCATAACAATTACAAACATATCTCCCACAGAAATTTTGTTGCCAAAATTAAAAAAGTAAAACCAAACGGTATATATTAAATAAACTGCTACTGTAGCAATGTACATAGGTAGGTTGTATTTAACGTTGCACTAGTACTGTGCTACAGGTAATTGGCGACCATCTGGAATTTCGTTTTGCAGCAATCAGTGATACGAACAGTCGTCAGCAAAAGTATCTAAGCACTAGCAATAATCCCGTCACAAAAAAAGTACACTTAATACAGCTTTGTTAAATAAATCCTTGTGAAGTAATGTTCCTAGTCAACTTAAGAACAGGATTTGACAAGGATTTATTTAACAAAATAATATTAACTATACTTTTTTGACGTCTGAATCATTGGCAAGCGCTCGGATATTTTTACTGCCGACTGTACATATGTACACTCCGTGTACATGGAAACAAACAAAAAAAAAAAAACCACTGGATGGATACCTCACCCACATACTGCACGAATCTTTAAAATGCAAAAAATTTTGTGTTGCAGTGATCATCAATATGCACGTCTGTACGCTCCGTGTACATGAAAACCAAGGAAAACCATAACTGCATACTTCACTCGCATACTGCATGAATCTTTAAAATGCATGAAATTTTGCATTACAGCGATCAGGAATATGCACGTCTGCATGCTCCGTGACCATGAATACAAAAACAAAAAACAGCACTGGATACCTCACCCGCGTGAAATTTCGTTTTATAGCGATCAGTAATATGCACATCTGTAACACTCCGCGTACATGAAACCAAAAAAAAAAAAAAAAAAAAAAAAAACTGGATACCTCACCTGCATGAATTTTTAAAACACATGAAATTTCGTTTTACAGCAATCAGTAATATGCATGTCTGTAACGCTCCACCTCCGTGTACATGAAAACAAAAGAAAAAAAAAATCACTGGATACCTCAATCGCATGAATTTTTAACACATGAAATTTCGTTTTACAGCAACCAGTAATATGCATGTCTGTAACGCTCCGTGTACATGAAAAAAAAAAAAAAAAAAAAAAAAATCAATGGATACCTCAACCGCATGAAATTTCATTTTACAGCAATCGGTAATATGCACGTCCATAAAATATAACTTGAACTCATAACTTAAACTTATAACCTGAGTTTATTACACACACATTTACTGTATACCTGTATATACATATTGAGAAGTAAAATTTAGTATAAGTTCCCAAAAGATCATTTTATATTTTTCTACTTTTTTTATTTAATTTTTCCCTCCTAATGCTAAATTCACTCTTTTAAAAATGGTCAAGGAATACTCTCACTTCTAGAAGATAAACAAATCCTAGCAATATCTGTGTATTCAATAAATAATAATACATTCTGTTCATTTGAAAGTGAAGAAATAAATAAAATACATTACATATTTAGTAAATAATTATATGAACAGCTTTAGTTGTTTTAAAATGAAGCTATTACAATATAGTATATAAAGAGTTTTTTAAACATTTCTAGCTTTGAATCTAATGAAAACAACAGTGTCATTATTTTTATTATCTTCTACGTAAATATGTGCCACTAATGAGCATCCTTAAGGAATTTCTTTAAAATTATATATTATTTATTTATTTTATTATTATTATTAAACAAAATTTAACCAATTTTATATCGTCATATCACTCTTATAAATTCACCCTAATTCAAAAATTTGACATTAAGTATTCCTAGATATTTACTACAATAATAAATTAAGTTGTAGTATAAATAATAACTAATTTCTAATTAGATTATACTGTGCTTTAATATTTGATCATACAAGATCGGTTATTATAAACATAACTTTTAATATTCTGAATGGAATTGCAATACTGATGAAACACACTGAAGAAAAATACTTTATATTACAAATTTGCAATTAAAAAAAATAATAATAAATGCCTGCTTTCCAGGTAGTTTTGACTAATAAAAAATAATAAATGTTGACTTAACTTGATAAATGAAAGCGAAAAGTAAATCCGTGTAGACACGCTGTTTCTTCCTTCCATCACGCCGGACGTCCATGTTGGATCTGGTTGGATCTTGTAAATAATAGCGTTGTGTTGCCACATCTGCTTTTCTAGTGCTACAAACTATGCTATAGAAATTCTTTGATTTAAATGAGAAAACAATGGGCGCATTCGAAAGTATTTCCCGGTCACTTCCCGAGTTGGGAAATGACGTCACGCGAGAAGTTCGGGAAATTAGAACTACCATATAGGAGCCTTACGAAAAATGATCGAGATATAACTACTTCCGTACTCATCTCATCTTCCCGGGAAACAAATATATAAACAAACATGGCTCTTATATGGTAGTTCTAATTTCCCGAACTTCAGGCGTGACGTCATTTCCCAACTCGGGAAGTGACCGGGAAATACTTTCGAATGCGCCCTATAGCTTGATAGATATTTGTAAAACACTGAACATTTAACCAATATTAATAATAATCATAAAAGATGAACTATATTTTAAAATAAAGATGAATAATATGCATATAATACTTTAGATCCTCCTAGCTTAAAACAAATAAATAAAGGTAATAAATGATTTTTTTTTTGGGGGGGGGAGGGGGGGTTTAAGGGGGTGCATTACGGATCATTACGGATCGTCAAGGTCAGCCAAAGCCCATGTTATTTAATGGCGAAATTTGCTTATAGAATTACAATTACCTAACTGTTACTTTCAAATTCCGTTTTTATATTCTGAAAATACTTAACTGTTAAATAAGTTTTCCAAAAATTTATTTTTAAATTTTTTTTTAATTTCTTATTTTTAAGCTGTAAAACGTAATTCAGTTTTTGGAAAACGGGTACTCATTTAACGATTGGGAATTTTCTGAATGTGTAAACGGAATTTAAAAATACCTATTATGTAATGAGCAATTCTATAAAAAAATTTTGCCATAGACTCATATGGGATTTGGTGACTTGAGACGGGGAAATCGTAAAAGGGAGTGAGCACCCTTAACATGATTTTGTGAAGAAAAACAAATTCCTTTGAAAAAAAAAAAAAAAAGGAATTTGTGTTACGTGGGGTCCCGAGGCCACTTGGGGTGTATTCAGATTTTTAAAACACACTGATTATATAATATAGTAAAAAGTAAAAAAATATTTTTTTTTTTTTTTTTTTTGGCAAAATTAGAATGTACAAACAATTTTGTGAATAAAAATGCACAAATTTTGAAAACAGAAAATAAGAATAAATTTTATACAAAATATGTTCACAGTTTTTACAACATAGAATATACACTTTTTTGCATGTATAGAAAATGCGAATAATTTGCACAAAAAGTGCATTTCTTTCTTTTCTTTTTTCTTTTTTTTCCCCAACGTATTTAAAAATATTCAGTTTTAATGCACAAATTATGCATAATATACACTTTTTTACAAAAAAAGTGCAATTTCTAACTGGGTTCTTACATACACCAGGCATTATTTTCTCCCCACCCAATTTTCTTTACAATGTCACATTTCTTCTCTCTTTAATAAAGAGTTAACTTCTGTAAAAAGATCCGATCCTGTGAAAAAAACAACCTTTTGTAAAAAGATCTTCAAAAGCCTTTAAGTTACCTGCATGAAAGGCAGTTTTCATTTCCCTTCAAAATACCTGATATAATCTAATTAAAATTGTCTAAGTCATTGAAGGTAATTTGAAGGTTATAAGCTTTCTAAAATAAGCCTGTATGAAACCTTTAAAAAAACTTTATATTTCCTGAAGGAACCTGCAGTTTTTATTTTTGTATGACCTCTTTAAAAAACCTGTATGAAACCTTTAAAAAATCTGAATATTTCCTGAAGGAAACCTGTATTTTTTATTTACCTTCAAAATACCTGTGCAAACCTTCAAAATACCTGCAAAGTATGTATTTTTTTAAAGGTTTTTTGCTGATTTTTTTTACCTGGGCTGTTATGATAAGAAATTCGTAAAATTCTAATAACTTACGAAATTTTTATATGGGAAAATTCATAGTGAATAACATTCATGCCAGTATCGTAAATAATATTTCTAAAGTAGTCTAACATCTTTACGATGAAAATATCCCTAAAAATTGACGTTTGTGTGAAATTTTGTCCTACTCTGCCTTGTTAAGAAATTCGTAAATATTCAATTACTTGCGAAATTTTTAAAGTAGCATGTTTATAGTAACTGATGTTCATTCCGGCATCAAAACTGATATTTTAAAACTGGTCTGACATTTTTACAGCAAAAATGTTTCATTTAATGCAAGTTTAAGTTAAATTTTGGCCTATTCTCCCATGTTAAGAAAATTGTAAATTTTTGAATAACTTACGAAATTTTTTAATTCGAATGTTGCAACTAAATAGGGTTATTGCCAGTGTCTAAAGTAATATTTTAAAACTGGTCTGACCTCTCTGCGATCATTTGTTCGGGAGATATCGTGTAAACAGACTAACAAACTAACGGACTAATGGACTAACACACTAACGGACTGACACACTAACAGACAGACACCATACAAATTTTGTCATTTTTGGATTCCTCACACCTGAAAACGTGTAAAAAAGCCAAAAAAACGAGGTCGAAAATTTTCACGATTACCTAAGTTCCCCATACCTATAGTATGATGGGGAACTAAAAACAATACTTTAGTTGACAAAAAATTTAAAAACATTATTAGGCTGAACTGCTTTTCTCTGATGAATCAAGTTTCTTTATTTTAAGCAGGTGAAGAAAGCTAGAATGAGAATGAAAATGTGACCGATTTAATGAAAATCGCAGTCTTAAAACAGCGACATTTTCTCCGTACATTATGATACGGAGGTACACAATTTTTCAAGGAATCGGGCAAATTTTCATGATCAAGGGATCAATTAACACAAAATAAAACACGGTGATTATAAAAGTGGCGCCAGACCGACTATTTTGGAGGTATTTCAGACTTTCTTCAAACAGCATTTCATGATGATAATGCACCTTGCTTTCCGGTGTCTGTGGTACGTCAATTTGAATCAAATTGTTAAAATTACTTATCCATTACTATGAGCACCTATAATTCTGTAAGTAATAATATCATTTTCACTGTAAGTTAAATCCCACAAAGAATATCGGAGAATTTCTTTTTTATTAGACTTGGAAACAGTCCTAATCTCAATGCGCTCGAAAATGTTTAGTCATAAAAAGGCGCGGGAAGAGAAAGGAGGATTCGAAATTTGCAGCCTACAACTTTGCAAGAACTAGAAAAGTTATTTGCAATATTTAGCACAGTGAAATTTTTGAGATTTATATCAAAAAACGGTATAATGCTATTCCACTGTGCATTACAGCAGTAATTCCATATAAAGGTGGAATTAACCCAATGAAGAATACATATTTTTATTAAAAAAATGCTTAGATCTAACAAATAAATAGTTTTATTTCATATATTAAAATATAACTTGTTTATTGCATATAATAAATGATAATAGAATACAAAGTGTGTGGTTATTGCATTATGTTTACAAAGAAAATTTTATGTAGATTTTTATAAAATGCTTCGTAGAATGTAATAAAGCGAATTATTAAATCGAAAATGTACATAGGTATCATTTCTTACCTTTGGTGTTATGCAAACATGACAGATTTATTTGAACCAACCATTAATTCTAAAGTTATTACAAATAAAAAAGGTATAAGTCATTTTTTCTGCAGTGCGGCTTTTTTTTTTTTTTTTTTTTTTTTTTTGTCGTTTAGTGTACATACTGTTGCATAAAAAAAAAAAAAAAAAAAAACTATGTTTTCAACTTTTTTTTTTTTTTTTTTTTACTTAGTAATAGAAACTTTAATTTCATCTAATATTCATGTAATATTCTTTTCTATGATCGATAAGCAGTAGCGGTTAATAAATGAGAAAAAAAAAACCCTTTTAAAAAATGACACTAATATTTCTAAAAGCATTTTTTTGAAAGGAATTTATTATATCTGTGTATTATCGACTTATAATATGCCTAAATTTTTTAGCATAGTTAGTCAAAAAATTAAAAAGAGAGGAATAAAGACATTGAATGAAAAAGCTAATAAGGTATTAATTTTTTTCATTTCGAAATCATCCAATTATTTTATATTAATTTTTATGATAATTTATATCTTCTGATATTTTACTTTTGATTAGTATTAAACTTGTATCGACCGCTGGTCGAAATTCGACCATTTTTTTTTAAATAAGCCTTTAAATTATAAATACAGAAATTCAAGATTTCCAAGTAAACAATTTTCTTAGACATTATTCTAAAAATAAATAAATATATAAAATATATAGCGAGTTTTCAGCATATCTATAACGTAGAAGCTGAGATATTATCTATAAAATTAATTGCAGCGTAGCAGTTCAACATTAAGGCCAATATGCACTCAAATTGAATCAAAATGATTTTACGTATTATCCGTGCATTTACACTTTTGTGCATTTACACATCGTAGAATCTGATATAATGTTTTGTCACAAACGGAATTAAATTTTAACCCAGCAGAGCCGCACGACGACCGATAAACACTCAATATAAAGCAGCATAGTTTTACACATATCCATTTCATACCAAGTTTGATGCGCTTATGCACGACAGAAGTTGAGATATAGCCTTCAATCAAATAGGGTGTATCACAACATAGTAGCGCCACCTATTGTGTGATATATTCCAGAAGCTAATCGGAACCAATTTCAATCAAGGTCTAACAAATTAAAATTGTGCTTAAATTCCGCCCATCAGTTCATAACACACAATGTTTTACTAATACATCATACACACACAGTCGAATAGTCATTTCCATAAAATAGGCGAATCATGTTTGGGACATTTAAAACCCTGTGAGTTCATCGAAAAGCACGAAAGCAAAAAAATAAAAAAAAATTAAAAATTAAAAATTAAATAAATCCATGAATCCAATACTATTTTAATGCACAAAAATTTAACCAATATATCGTCACAAAATTACCATTTACATAAGCAATTCTATACAATTTTCAATAATAAATGTTTATATGTAGTCATGTGAGAAGCCTGAGAAACCAATATCAGTGCCTCTTTTCGGCGTATGTAAACCAAAATTCAATAAGAAAATATTTTCATAATATCTATCACTCACAGAGTTTGAAGCATTTATGTAACATGCAAGTTGAGATATAGCTTTCGCATAAACGGGAAATAATGCAGAATAGCTGTTCCACCAGACTTTTAAAAAAATAAGAGTGTTTTTAAATTAAAAATTTACTCAACATTATCCTGGAAATTTGAAACACGTCACTCATTGAAACTTACCAATATTAGTAAATCTTTGATGTGGCAAACTCATAAAATATTTAAAATACCAAACTGAAATTTCTTGCAATATTTTTGTTTTTACGTTATGCTGACAATAGGCACTGACGCAGATTAGTTGCTAAAAATGTAGACCTTTTATGTTCAGGGGGCCCCAAAATATGTTATGAATAGTGGAAATTCGAACTCAAGTTAAAGCTTTGTCTAGCCCATGGGTATGAAAATGTAATTAAAATTCCTAAAAGATTTTCCTGAACTTAGAAAAATTAATTAAAAACTTGAATCAATTCGCTAGACAATAATATATTCGCTTAATTTTAGGTAGCCCTGTACAGTGTCTATAAATTATAATACGTGTTGATATTCAGCCTCAGATTTTAGCCAACAGTTTATATGTGAATTATAATGTTCTAAAGGGAAAAAAAAAAATCTTTCATAATTGCTAAAAATATTTAAATGGGTATATTATATTTTTTAATAATGAATTTTAGATTTTTCTCGTTTATATTGCTTGACTTTGGTTTTAAATAATTAAACGTAACATTTCATTCTCTTAACTTGTCAAAAGTTATTATTAAAGCTAATTTTTCAGCAAAGTTGCTTAGACTGACCTAGTTAAGAAATGATATATACATCTAAATTTACTTCAATAGCTATTTTAAATTATGTGTATTCAATAATACAGATGACGCAAATGGTAACAAGTGAAAGTCCTTTAAAAGCAATAAAATTTGGTACATGATTGTAAATGAAAAAAGAATTATATGAATGATCTCTAAACCCTTGATTTGGAAACCTAGATTTTTGATGATGCCCGTTCTTTTCTTGAAAATATTAATACAGGTCATAATTAATATTTTTTTTGAAACAAGAATTGATTAATAATTTTAATAATTGAAAATATTTTTTTTTAATCAAGGTTCTGTATGGCACATGTTTGGGTTACTTCATTCAAATGCATAAAAAAAGAAATTTGAATTTAATAATTTTGCGAGAAGACATGAATTAATGTTCGTCACATGCATTTAACATTACCATCTCCATATTTAGACAAATTACAACTCTATGAAAAATTTTAAAAAAATTATAAACTATACCATTTTCCGGGCTCACTTGATTCACATAACCTAAATAAATTGTCAAAAATAGGAGTTGCCATTGAAAAAAAAATAATAATTTAAAGCTAGTTTAAATATGTAGACGACCCCTTAAGCAAAATCTAAATATACCGTTACATATAACGGCTAGTTAAGACGTTATTACTAATCATATATTTATAGGATGGTTTGCGACGAAATTTGTAAAAGGAGGCTTCGTTTTTCGACTGTACATATAAATATGTGTGTGTGTGTGTACGAGTAGATACTAGAAAAATGTGCTAGCCACATAACTGGAAAAGTAATAAAATATGCTCTATTAAGGAAAAAAATAGATAAAAACTTAAAACTTCATAGGTTCAGCAAATAATGAATATGCTTTATTTCTGGCTTCAGTTTCATAAGTACTAAATTCATTAATTATAACACGTCTGCCATAAGCGATGACAAATTTTAATAGCGAAATTATCTTAACTTCGAATCACAATAGTGATAAAAATATCTGAAAACTAAAATTACCTGATATCATTTATTATTAACATCCCCCCCTCCCCCATCAGATTGTGAAAGAAAAATAAAAAACAATACAATAAAACTATCATATGTTTAAAAAAAAAAAAGTATGGCCTGAAATTATTCCTCAGTACATCATACGATAAAAATTTATTGGTTAATAGATACAAATAACTATAACTTAAAAATAATCCCCAACAATTTCTTTTTACAAGAGGCTCTGCCTCTTGCTCGCTCAGCTCACCAATACTCGACTCGTTTCACTTATTAGCCCCTGCGGAGTTCTGATCGCCTGTTCGCTGCTTTTCCTTTCAATGAATAGGAACGTTAATATTGCATAACACAAGACAAAATTAGAAAAAAAAAAAAAAAAAAAACGTTATACGAATCCCCATGTTTAATGTTAAATTAAAAGACATAATATTTAATACCATATTTTTTAAAAATAAAATGTTATGCTGAAAATCAGTGTTTTTTTTTTTTTTTTTTTTTTTTTTTTTTTAAGAATAGAATGAATTTTATAATATTTAGTTTAGACCATATTGCGTTATAGCTTTATTATGATATATGACCCCCTTGGTGGCTTTTAAATTTATGTTACTGTTTGGCGATGAATGTTTTCGGTATAACTGCTTGTTAAATATACATATACATAATGCCTTTTTTTTTTTTTTTTTTTTTTTTTTTTTTTTCTAATGTCATTACTTTTTACTATTGAATTTTTAGGTAATTTACGGCAGTATATAATAGTCTATATATAATTCTAATGTACAGCTAGGTAATAATTTTAAACATTCGAAAATATCTGAAAAGAAAAAATGTATTATTAATATTATTATTTTAAATAAAAATAAATATCCAACAGCTTAAATTTTTAATGTTCCCTACCTACTTTTTGAAATAACGAAGGATAAAATGTACTCTGTAATAAATATATTTAAAACACTTTAAACACACGTAAATATAAATTTATTTAAGAGATGTTAAAAGTTTCTTATCCAAAGCTTTTCGCTTTAATATTAAAGCATCATCAGGGATTTATGATTCGTTTCCATTGCGCAGTTTTAAATATGTTTTCTTTTTACAGTCAACAGTTAAGTCTTTTAATAACGTGATATATTTTAAATATCAGCCAAAAAACTATATGAATTCCGGTAGAGGTTGGACCAAGGAGTTAAGAAAATTGAGAGAAGCTGGAACTTTTGAATATCATACGAGGTTATTGTAGGAGAAAAAACATCATGAATTAGCAGAAATAAACTATTAACTATTTGATAATATTGTGCCAAATTATTGCCAAATTATCAAATAGTTAATAGTTTATTTCTGCTAATTCATGATGTTTTTTCTCCTACAATAACCTCGTATGATATTCAATAGTTCCAGCTTCTCTCAATTTTCTTAACTCCTTGGTCCAACCTCTACCGGAATTCATATAGTTTTTTGGCTGATATTTAAAATATATCACGTTATTAAAAGACTTAACTGTTGACTGTAAAAAGAAAACATATTTAAAACTGCGCAATGGAAACGAATCATAAATCCCTGATGATGCTTTAATATTAAAGCGAAAAGCTTTGGATAAGAAAATTTTAACATCTTTTAAATAAATTTATATTTACGTGTGTTTAAAGTGTTTTAAATATATTTAATACAAATGACACGTGTTTAATTTAACTCTTTATTTTTTAGAGATTATTTATTGTACTCTGTAATAGTTTTAGTTGAGGAACGTTTTCCTTGCTATATTAGAAATATGAAATGTATCATAGAAATGTCTAATTATGTAATGTTAAAATTATCAATACTAAATTACAAGATTTATAAATGAGTTTGAATTTGACTCTATTATTTTATGCCAAAATATAAACGAAGTATTTTAAAATATGTTTCTAATTTAAAAACATTAATACTTTCAAACACAAAAAGAAATGTAGTCAATTATTTACGCACGACATTATTTCATTACAAAAATTATATATATAATTATAAACCATATATGAGATTGCTAGAAGAAAATTTTCTAGAAGCAGGAAAAAAAGGATATCTGCAGGTTAAAAATTACAACCTAAAGTCATTCTTTTCAACGAAAATATCTATGATAACGCCTTTCTTTTATTCATTTTAAGACGAAAAATTTCTTTGTTACTAATAGAAACATTGAAATTTATTTTATTTTAATTTAATTTATTTTTTATTTTTATTTTATTTATTTATTTGTTTGTTTACACTATGGATCACATTTTAAATTCCCCATGGAAAATGACGTCATGGAGAAAAAAAAAAAGTGTCATAAGAGAAACTTTTTAATAAATGGCAAATTCAGCCCCTTTATTTACCCCACTTTTTATTTAATAACTCCGTTGATAAAGATGATAGAAATTTCTAAGCAACTAAAAGTTCTTCCTTGGAGTATTCGGCAAACTTTCATACCTCTCATCGCGAAAGACACTGCCGTCCGCGAGAAGATGCGGTCGCACACAAAGAAGAAAAAAAACTGACGCCAGCGACAGAAACTTTTTTTAATATATACAGAAATCATCGAATCATAATATTTTCACTCTTATAATCTTACGTTGTATAAGTTTTCATGAAAAAGAATGTGTGAAGACGATACGAAAAATAATAACTAATTTTTCTTTTTAATATAAAGTCAATATTGAGTAACATAAAGAAGAAAAGAAATCAATGGAAGGAAAAGTATCTATTTTTTATCGCTGAAAGTTAATGCCCTCAAAGGAAAGATAAATTACCTATATTTGCAAAGATTTTTCAATTTCTGAAAAGAGAACAGAATCTGTTTTCTTCTCTTGTTTAAAAAGTATGCCTCAGAACTTATTGTATTTAATCAATTTATTGTAAGTGTGATTCCATATTTTTCTTTAAAGCTTCCAAAGAATACATATACATAATATCATATTCATACTGTATATAGAACTATATATACACATATATTTACTTTATTATATATAAAAAGAATATAGTGGGTTTGTGAAAATTTCATACTATACTTACTATATAATTATACTCATACTATATATAGAATATATATACACATATATTTACTTTATTATATATAAAAAGAATATAGTGGGTTTGTGAAAATTTTCGACCTTCGGTTTCTGATGGATTTACACGTTTTGAAATGTCCAGAAAACGATTTGACTATTTTTAGAATATGTCTGTTTTCCTGTTAGTCTGTCTATATTTTCAAGTTTGTGAACGCTATATCTCAGGAAAAACTCTACGAAATTTAACCAAATTTAGTATTTAGTTGGGCCTTGACTTAAATTTGTGCTGATTGCATTTTGGAATAAATTGCTCAACAGATGGTGCTGTCATTTTTTTTTTTTTTTTTTTTTTTTTTTTTCATATTTTTTCATATCGAAATATAGTTATTGAAATTTAGGATAATAAGGTTTTTACGATATGAGATCTTATGTGGTGTTTTTTTTTTTTCTAAAAGTGAAGGTCACAGTCAGATCCAGCCTTAGATGGTGATGGTCCAGGTGACAGTGTCAAGTTGAGCAAAGAAGCGGTGGGTGTGAAATGGCAGTCGGATCTGATGTTGAATTACGGTGGTTTCAGTGAAGGAGTCAGGTTAAGCATGGAAATGCTGGTATAAGTTAAAAGAAGGTATAAAAAGTTAGAGCTGTTTGGTGGTAATTTGTCGTTCGGTTCCAGTGGAGATGTAGAGTGAGTTCAGAAGTTCAGTAGGTTGATGCTTAGTTGAACATAAGTAATTTTAGGATAGATATTTTACGTAAAAGGAAGCAAACCGTACTGTAGCTATTTACTTGAAATTGAGACATCCGAATTAAGGAAGCATATGCTTTTGATATGTGTTTCGACTCTTGCTTTGATATGTGATTTTGGAGTATGATGAGGTTAAAGCCCGGCCACGAGAAACTCCAGGTGGTAAGAAAAATTCAGTTATAGTTATTATAATAATAGAAATTGATCTAACTTAATTAAGTGTATATATGTGATTTATCTTAGTCCTCCTCCGCCTTCTAAATAAACTAAAGAAATATTAGTTTTTAACAAGTTGTCTTTATTCACACTTTTACTCTACTTTTGAATTATCATGAGAGAAAATAACGCATAGGTTGTAAACCAGCCGTTACAGGTTGATTTTTCGTACCAACTCTGTGAAAAATGTCAGAGCCGGGAGTCGAATCCGGGCACTTCGATTACCGCGCAGATTCTCTACCACTGAGCTATTCTGGCTGATTGTGATTACCTACTCAGGAATTCTCCCATAACATCTGTTGCCAAGGTGGATTATTTCATGGCAATATAGAACAAAATTTCGCATAAATGTACATAATAAGATTTATTTTTTACGAATGTTTGTAAGATTAATATGAATTATTGATAAAAGTAGTTGTAAACAAGAAACAAATTGCGTGCATATAAGAAGATCGCACCCCCCCCCCCCCCCATTGAAAGGGAAGTACCTTTCCGGACGTTGTAAATTGATAATATGCGTATCCTGCAAAAGAACTCGTCAATACCTTTAAAACGAATAGTTAATCTACAAATCTGTGATAAATAAATAAATAAATAAATAAATGATTCCTTCTAATGTCCAGGGGAAAAAATCATCATTGAGTGTTATACTTTTCTGAAATAAAATTTGTCTGCATTCCTCAAGGATAATAATTTAATAAATAATTTGTATTGGGTGAACTTGAATACGACAACATAGATGTAAGTCTAGTGGGGGCTACAACATAATAGGTTTTATTTAGACTTTGTGTCTTTCTCTGCTTATGTTCTGTTTTAATTTATTCTCTTTCAAATTGAATTCACGGAATTAATAATGAATCATATAATAATTCATTTTTTTTTATTGTCAACTTTCTTTTTATTTCAAATTAGTTTTATATTAAAGAAAGGAACTTGAATAATACTTAAATAAAGTATTATTATTCTATATTTATTTATTATTAAATAAGGAAATGTCTTAAAAATGCCAAAATCATTTCTGTTCCGTAAAATGTATTCGCATTTAATACTTTTAAATTATCAAAAAATAAATAAATGGACATTTATGTACTTTTAATGAATGATAAATATTTGGACCGTAAAAATGTAAAATATTTTATATTCATTGGGAACACTAGTATGCATTGGCCATATAGCTTCACAGGGACTGTATGAAACAACAGTAAAAAAAGAAAGCATTTGATAGTCATAATCATAGTTTCTTAATTTAATTATGGTTCAAGGCATTCTAATTAATTCCTATGTCACATAGAACACATATTCTCTAGAATATCACGACATTTAAGAATAGAATATAATTCTTCGAAGATGTCAAAATGTAGGCGACCACTTCAGAGTACAAAGTCTTTTTTCAAAAGGACAAAAGAATGAGGTTTCTGTATACTTATGATATGTTATTATTTTAATGCCACTGTCCTTCAGAAAATTATTTTATACACAATAAAATACAGGGTTATTACAAAAGAATCATCGGGTTTCCGAAGCGTTTATTTCGGAACATAATTGAGCTACAACAATGCATTATACATGAAAATAAGCCGAAAGCATCCAAGATTGATGTCCATACTATAGATGTACAGTATGTGCTCGTTGAGTAATACGGCAGATGTCAAGACGATAGTTCAGTTCGCTCCCCACATTACTCAGCTTGGTCGCGTTCGGAACTTTTGCTTTTACATAAACAACCGGTTGTATGGAACAGTCGATACCAGCGCAGAATGCTTTGTTGGGTAGGTGGTTTGCATTTGTATTCCCACCGGAATGCTCTTTGAATGGTTATGAGCGAGTCAAACTTTGAAAATTCTAGTACACAAAACGCTTTGAATAGCCAACATTCCAGCCAACCATTTTGAATATGACGTTCGCGCAGCAACCGTGGCAACCACACGCACATTGCACATCTGCAGCGTAAAACTGTAGTTAACACCCTCTCGTTTGCGTTGTCATGGAAACATATACCTTTCGCAGTTCGTACGTAGTAATGTATCAAAACCCGCTGATGCATTTGTAATAACCCTGTATAATGCACCAAAAAAGCTAAAAATTCGGAATGGAACATTTTTTTTTCTGTAAATGCAATGCAAAGCAAATTTACGATTTTTGTTTAAGTACTTAAAATACGAAATGCTTTTAATAATGCATTGTGGTGGGCCTATTGTCCATGCTTAAGGAAAAGAAATCACATTTTACATTGGCTGAGAACCGAATACACACTATCCTATTCGCAGGCGAGAACTCTACTATTGAAACAATGATTATGTATAGAAAACGGAGAAGCTGATATATGTAATTTAAATTGTCCTTGTACTCTAAAAACTCTCTCTCCAAAAAAGATGGATGCGAAAATTTAAATGCTCAGATTAGATCGCGTTTGGCTACATGTGTTACAGTTTTTAACGATAATCTAACGATTTGTCACATTTAACCCTACTAACGGGTTAAATGTGACAAATCAGTCTTTTTGCCGCCCATCGCTTTTAAATTCCTCCTGCAGATCACCCCTTAAAAATAAAGTGGGTAAACTCTGTGTACCTGACCTTGGGTGGATGTCCTCTAACATAGTATGTTTTCAAGTCATTCCTGCTATTTTTTGAGCAGTTAAAAACATTTTATTTCTCAAATCGGTCTATTTGACCCCGACGCTACCACTAACGCTGATTCCTTTTTACCCCATTTCCGGTTTTTCAGACAGGTTAAAGTTTTGCGGAAAAAACTTCGCGTGAATTAAAGGCACTTCATCGTTATCTACTGGCTTTCTTTCGGCTTTCCACCAACGCTAAACAGCGGCGGTAAAAAGACCGTTACGCGACTACTAGCGTTATAAAAAATGACGCGACTACTCTCGGGTTAAAATAGCGTCAATGGTGTCTTCTCAGTTGTTTGGGGACAACTCATTTGTGATATTTTGAAGAACTGCAGTTTCAGCTCCAAAACACATATTGTGTGAATATATATGCATAATATTATATATTATTTTACAATATAATACACACTATAACAATTTTATTTATTTAATGTATAAAAATTATTTACAAACAATTTTGGTGTTGGTGTTTTGGCAGAAGGGCCGATTGACTGCACGAAGATCCTAGGCCTGAGTGAGAGAGCCCTCCGCAGGATTCCTTTTAAGGGGTCCTAGCTCCAATTTACGAAAGTTTCGGAGACAACCACAGAAATCTCCAAAATGGCAGACGATCTGGGATCAAACCCGGAACCTCACGTCTACCAGCATTCAGATCAGAAACTCTAGACTACTGGTGGGCCCCAGACAATTTTGAAATGGATGAAGAAACCGGACTAATTATGTTTTAACAAACACATATGTTTAAAAAATACGCATAATGAATAAGTAGGGTACAGCATTCAGATGTAGAAATATTTTTATTTATTTAATTATTTTAAGTATAGGTAATAAATAAATAATTAAGTATGGATTATAAATGAAGAAAATTTCGCACTTTTAACTGGAAGGATTCAAACTATGATATATTCATGTAATTAATTAAAGAAATTTAAATATGAAATATTCTCTATAAACTATTTTCTTCAATTTAAATACAAGGTTTATCGATTTTTACATCAAAATTAAAACAAACTGTATTCTAAGTAAAAATTACTTTAATATTTAAAAGTAATTGGAATAATCAAGAATAATATTCTATATATGGATTGCGGAAATAATCAATACCGAGTGTATGAAATCGTACAACGAATTTTCAGTTCAAGAATCACATTGCCTCCGGTTTAATTGAATTTTTCTTAGACTTATTAAGCAAGAATGATTTATAAGAATTCCAATGTAATTAAGGCCTAAAGTATATTTTTTCATCTTTTGTCTAATCACTAGTTACAACTGAAGGAGAATCAGTAAAAGAACGAATTATGTTGAGTATTCATTAATACATTTTTAATTAATTTCATGATGAAATTCAGAAGGCCATAGATATAAAACTAGATTTAGACTGAAAGTGCTTTTTAAAACTTCGTAAGAAATAACATTTTTATTTAAAATATTTGATACATTAGGAAAAACATGCATTACTAATTGTTCATTAGACATTTAATGCTAGATATTTTTGTAAATTTCGTAATTTAAAAGATTAATTTACAAATTTCATTTTAGAGTTTGCTTAGTGATACAGTAGCGCGATTCTTTTCAAAGAAAAAAAATTGATTTTTTTTTTTTTTTAAATATAGATAATGATTTAAAACAATTAAACATAATATTAACATAAAATATGTAGCGTTTAAAACTGTAAGAATAAATTATCGTATTTCTTAATAATTAAAATATAAGAAACTAAAATATATGGCCATGAAAATTTATTTACAGAACGACATTATCTTTTTAATTACTATTTAAAGTTTTTTCTACTTTGACTGAATTTAAAAAAGAAAAACAAAATGTTAGTTTTTGTGGTTCTTTTTTAATATACAAGGTGATTATAATTGAAGCTGTGGTTTCAAAACACTATAACTTAAAAATTACCGGTATAAATGACTAGATGGTATTTTACCAGAACAATCGTGAGGCAATGGAATTTTGTATGGTGAAGAAAAAGAAATATTCCAAAATATGTATCGTTAATTATGCGTAAGGTATTTATTTCATAAAAATTCTCTTTTTCGCTTGACAATGTATCTATTTTTATTGTAAACACGTTAATAAATAATACGTTTGTCTTTTCGATAATAAATTCGTAGCAAAACTTTGGATTCTATTGTTTCATTTTGACTGTGGATCAGGCTAACAGCATTAGTGTGTTTAACGAATCCATTTTGGACTTTCTCTGGACAATGCCCTGAGAGCACCATCTATCAGGAAATATTTTGGAACATTTTTTTTTCTTTCCCATACAAAATTCCATTGCCTCACAATTGTTCTGGTAAAATTTGAAGTCATTATGGCAGGTAAATTTAAATTTAAAGCGTTTTGAAATCGAAAATTAATTTTAATTCACCTGTACTTAACAAAACGATGTAACTATTAAAACATCACAAGCAATATTTAAAAAGAGAAACTCATCAAAAATTTGTTATCATTTATCAATATCGCTTTGAAAAGCTTTAGAAAACTGGGGTTTCATATACATATATTTAATTATGTAGTACGTTGATGATTATTATAATTGGAAGAAAGAGACAATGAAACATTTTCCTCCTAACATTTGCAAACCACAGTGATAACACAGGTGCCAGGTCTTACATTTTTCAAGGGAGATTTAAAACCAGAAATTTTTTATACTTGCTATTGGTTTATTTAATCGACAATAATATATGCGACAGATTACTTTTTTGAAATTACTAATGATAAGTCTGATTTAAAAATTAGAAAGTTTGGCAGTTGTGTGACAAAATTATCATTTTCAGAAAAAAAAAAAAAAAAAAAAAAAAAAAAAAAAAACAGAGTTTTTAATTTACGATTTTTTTTTTTTTTTTTTTTGGTAATTATAAACATTGGAGCAGCGGAAAAGAAAGTCGATTACCATTTCTATTTCAACTTACCATAAAAAAATAAAATAATTTGAATCATTGTGGTGTGTACTTTGAAGTGTTATTAATGTGTTTTGGTGGTTTTACATGACAAAAAGAAGCGTTTATATGCAAAAAGTTTAATTAACAAAAATAAGAGCTATTGTAAGGTAATATTGAATATTTATTAAATAAAATATGAAACAGTTATTTTCTTGAGGGATAATATGGACTGGGGTAATATATATATATATATATATATATATATATATATATATTAACAGATAATTATGAATAATTACAATATAAACATTTTATTTAGAACTTAGACATTAAAAATGAACAATACTGAAAAAATATCAATATCCAAGTTTTACAAAAATCGCAAATAATATGGAATAGTTCGTATTTAAAATTGATCGAATCACCATCTTGTAGAATAAATAAACCTCAATCACCTGTTGGAAGAAATAATTTCATTAAATCAGACGACTAATTAACTCCACTCCCCTACCGGGAATGACATTAGGTTTCACTCAGTTTTACTGCTTTGTAAACATATTACAAAATCCATAATACTTATCTCCAAAATGTATGAATGGTAATAAACCAAACAAGTTTTGTAACACAGAAATTGCTCTTTTCATTGACTGAAAGTAAACTACCGTTCATATCTGCTGCCTACAGAAGGCGTTTAACGGATGCAGCACCGTGCAGGTGTAATATAATGCTATTCATCTTTAATTAACTAATATATATTCTCCACCGTATTAAAAATCAATTCTTTCAATAAGTTAAAATGTTATCAACAAAACACCCAAAGCTTTTATAAGATAAGCATCACGATGTACTAATAAAGAAATGTTCGTCGACAGCAGTGCCAAGCGGTTCGGTAAAAAATACAAAAAACAGCAAAGGATAAATAAGAAACACCTTAAAGAGCAAAATTACATTTAAAAGTTCGAAACGAGGTTTTGTCGATTTTAATGAATGCTCTCTATTTTGTATGAAGTGGTATAAATAATAGTCATTCATTTACCATTTTCTTTTCTTTTCTTTTTTCTTTTTCTTTTTTTTTTATAATTTGAAATTTCATTTAAATGTAGTGAGCAGTGAAGCGAACAAAGCCTAAAAGATGAAACATCTAAAAGAGAGAATGAATGAGACAAATATCTTGTTTTACTATACATATAAAATCTCTTAAAAATTATTTTAAAATCTCATTTTCATTTTTTGAAAATCTTGTAATACACTGATACATAATATTTAATGAAATACAAGAAATGACGTTAGAAATATATATATATATATATATATATATTATACGATAATATAAAAAAATTGTATTAGACAAATATCTAATTTAACTTTTATATTTTACGAATTAAAAAAAAAAAACTTTTAAAGAAGTAACATTCATTTTATAAAGAGTAAAGATTTTATATCGCATGCAATCTTAGTGCAATAAATATTTTGGTCATGCGAAATTCAAATTATTTAGCATCATTGTGTAAATAGAAGTTTTATCCTTTAAATTTAAATCGAATAAGGTTTGGCTTTTAGCCATTCACGGGTAAAACGTCTGCTTGTTTACTTTCGAAAATCTTTTAAAAATCTTTGTTATTTTCTTAGAAAACGGAAAACAAAACATTTGACATTACGTGATATATGATTGTTTTGGATATTTATTGTGAGTATATAATAGCTCTTTAAAATATTTTCAAACTCACCAAACAAATTTTGTTTCAAACAAATAAGATACAGTTTCTAGTTGTTTTGCAAACTAAAAATTGAATTTCATGTTTGTAATTTATGTTATGAATGTCATGTTTATCAAAGATAAATGCAAAAGTTGGGAATTGAGTATATTCTCGAAAACTACCATAGTTTATATTTTCATGATAAAAGCATACTGTTATATATACATATTATTTTATTATTTGAGAGTACTTGAAAGAAAATAAATAAAATAAAATAAAATTTCAACACGCAGATGCATATTTTAACGGTTATAGAATTTTCCCAAAGCTTTATACTGAGAATTTCATGTGAAATTTAGAAATATAATTATCCGTTATTTTCTTAATTTTTCATTGCTTTTTATAAATACAATAAAACTATAATTTAGCTAAAAAATGAATAAAAAAATCTGCTGCATCACTCACACAACTTTCTCATAACCTGTACTTGAATACTGTAAAAACAGCTTGCAGATTAAAAGGCAAGATCCATAAGATAAAATAATAAAGTTCAATCGAGTTTTAAAATAACTTAAAATAGATTTAGGATCACTATTGCTTGGCAAATAATTGTGTGTATCGGGATTAACCTCCCCCCCCCCCCCCAACCACACGGTTCATTTATAGTGCCTACATTTCTTTAAAACAAATCAAACCTGTTATTAATTTGCCTTAAAATTTACCAGTCTTGATCAAATTTTCAAGTGGCAACTACATCCGAGCATCAAAATACCAAATTTGAATTTTCTGCAATTATTTGATTTTAAGCAATGCTGATAATATATATACATATAGTATATTAACTTAAAAAAATTTGAATTTCTTACTAATAATGCTTACCTCAGGTTTGGATAATTTTCTATACTGTCTATAACTGTATACATATCCCATTGTGTGCTAAAATATAGCCTTATATGAAAAAATGTAAACCCAAAATGAAATACACTTCCAGCAATTTAAATATATAGCCCTAATATATCCAAATACTATTGGTAACTCTATACACAAATGATGAAGGATTTCGATACTGCAATCCACACATACGTATGTTCATAACATTTCGTTTTGGTTAGCTCATAGATGTTACATTTTACTTTCCAAAAATTTCGCAAAGAGTTGCAATGTATTTCAATGATCTTTGATGTCCCTGTACATCAACCATTTAGTTGATCTCAATGAAAAGTTTAGAAAAGCATAACTATGTAGTATCGTTTTAGAATACCGAGTTCGGACATTTTAGAACTATTTGTTATTAAGATATTTTGATAACATACACATATAAGATTAGGCACACAAAGAGACCAAACGCTAAATACATGATTTTCGGATTCAGGACACTTCAAAACGTGTGAATATAAGAAAAACTCACTTTCGTAAATTTGACCCAAAGACAATACTTTCTCTACTACTACATATATATATACACTGCTCGGCATTGAAAATGCAACACCAAGAGGGAATGATAATAACGTAATGAAATTTGTTGGGCACATATATTATAGTAGGAAGAACAATTGATTAAAATTTCAGTAAATTTGGAGTAATATGTACTGAGAAAACAGTACATAAAGCAGCGACCTCTGTGATCAATAACAGCACATATCTGCCTAGGCATTGAATAGAACAGCGATTGGATGACATGTACGGGTAGAGCACTTCATGAAGCTTCAACACGATGCCACAATTAATCGATCGAAGTTATTGGTGAGTGGTGGGGGGGGGGGCAGTTGCTTTTCAACGATTAAACAGTCATTTTCATTGGTGCGAGATCAGAAGAACGCGCTGATCGGAGCAACAGTCGAACACATTCTGTATCAAAGAAGGTCCGGACAATACAAACAACTTCCGGTCGTGCATTATCTTGCTTAAATTTTGCGCTACGGAGGCCTCGAATACAGGGAAGAGGGGCGGGCCTTAACTCATCAGAAATTTAATGGCCGCTGTTTAGAGTGCCAGGAATACGAACATGAAGTAATCGAGACGTGTATCCAACGGGAACCCAAAACATCATTGCAAATGATGGACAGTATGATGATGTCGAATTCCTGCTGGCAATGTGCATTATTCATAATGCCGTTAAATACGGATAAGGCAATCTTGATGCTGTAAACAGGATTGTGATTTGTCTGAAAAGTGACTTCACGTCATTCCTGCGTCCAGGTTCATCGTTGATCACACATTAATGGCGCCCATATCAGTGATGCAGTTTTGAGGGTAATCAGAATTTTCGTAGCCGCATACTGAGTCACCACCTCTATTGATGGTATGTTGTACCATTGGATACACGTCCCGGTCACCTCTTGTTTTCATTCCCGCCACCCTGAATACCAGCCATTACATTTCTGACGAGTTAAGGCCCATCGCTCTGCCCTATGTTCAAGGCCTCCGAAGCGCAACATTTAAGCAGGACAATGCACGACCGCAAGTTGTCCATATTGTCTGGACCTTCATTGATGCCGAATGTGCTCGGCTGTTGCTCTGGCCAGCGCGTTATCCTGATCTCGTACCAGTGAAAATGACTGTTTAATCTTTGAAAAGCGTTTGTCCTCCCACCACTCACCAGTAACTTCGATCAATGAATTGTGGCATCGTGTTAAATCTTCATGAAGTGCTCTACCCGTACATGTCATCCAATCGCTGTACGATTCAATGTGTAGGCAGATATGTGCTGTTATTGCTCACAGAGGTCGCTGCTTTGTGTGTTTTCTCAGTACATATTACTCCAAATTTCCTGAAATTTTATTCAATTGTTCTTCTTATTATAGTGTATGTGTCCAAAAAATTTCATTCCGTTATCATCATTCCTTCTTGGTGTTGCATTTTCAATGTCGAGCAGTGTATATGTAACGGTAAAAGAAACTCAAAATAGAAAATGCTTATAAAAGATAGCACTAAAATCCATAAACATTTTCAGCCACTTGTCGTGATTTTCTTCAGATTGCAGTGAACAGAGCCTTTTAGCTCCTTTATACCTCCTTTTCAGCAATGAACGCTGCAGTTCTGACGTATATCGATATGTATTTGCTCGATATCGATATATGCAATTTTGTCTGCAAAAACATTTAAGGCTTCACATTTGAAGGCGTAAAACTGATTTTTGTAGCTTGCTAATTTAGTAGGGAAGATTAGGGCAAACCACACTGTCGGGTGTTGACACTGAAACATTATATATATATATATATATATATTATTAACTCAAAAGAATAATTAGAATAATAATATTAAAAAATATTTTCAATTTAAGATATTAAACTTTAAATGTAGTTTATTTTGAATTCTATATATTTGTAATTTCTTCATGTTTCTACTTTATTTACTGGTTTTTCAATTAGGTCATACTTTGAAGTATTATAGCATTGAAATTCTTACTCACCTGTCACATTGGTTGGTTGCTAATTAGTTGCCTTTTAATATTTTAAATGGCATATTATTTTATTACAATATTTTCCAGTTATAAAAATTTCAAATCGGCATTTTGAACACTATTTTTTATATACATTACATTATCAGTTTCCCCAGTATATCATGTGACAAGAGTATCGATTTTCGAATGTTTAATGTCAACTTTTCTCTCCTTTATTGAAAAACTATAAATTATTATTTTTTTTTTTTTTTTACAGCTGTATCATTTTCGAGATATAATATTACATTTTAATTTAATATTTTAATACGAGAATCGGAAATTTTAAAAAGCTGTGTAATTTTGATACATTATCTTTCGACAGCTATTATATAACTGCGGTAGTTGTTCAGAAGGTGGATCGATCTGATACTTTGAAATTTATTTATTTTTTTTCATTTTAAACTAACATATATATTTTTTAAATATCTGCTTTCCTGCATTCGTTTTGCGTAATTTATAGGTAAGATTCTTTCTGTGTGCATGGACTTCTCGATATTACACAGAATTTCTTTTAATTATATATAGAATACAAATGTCACTACTCTATGCGGAGATATTTTACAACAAACATTTTTTTTTTTTTTTTTTTTTTTTTTTTTTTTTGTTATCTTCTACAGTAAACTATGATGAAAGATGTTAAATATAACTGCCACATGAATATTATAAATAATTTTATCATGATATTTTTTCTATTAGAAATTATTCTCGAGATAGGTTCTTAGCGTTGCTTATATTACCTCCATCGCCTTTCATCATTTATTTGTTTTTAACCCTTTCAGTCGCAGTGTTCCCGCTGATGGAACACCTAATTTTAATTCTCAAGTGCAAAAACTCATCCCGAAAATTTTTTAGTAAAAATTTACATTTATAACATAGCAGAAAAAGGCCCTTTTTTTACCGTGAAAATTTAAAATTTCTTCTATTTTAATTATGTTCGTAAATTCCGGTGGCAGTGTAATTTAAATGATCCGAATTACCTTGCACCGCAAAAGGTTAAAATACTCCGGAATAAATTGAAATGTTGGAATCTATGCAACTTTTACGAGTTTTTGTTGTCGATAATGTTTACTTATAAACTGATTTATTTATTAAATTAAATATTATTTGAATTTAATAAGGTTTACTTAGAGATGTTTGAAACCGAAAATTTCTCGAAAAGGAACAATGTTAATTTTTTATTTTTTAAATATTTATGATCAGCTATGTGTCTAACAGCCATGTTTAAAATTAGTTTAGCAATTTTTAAAATAAATTAAGTAGTGAACGTTAAAGAGTTAAAGCGATCGAAACAACAACAACAACAAAGAAAAATGAAAAATAATAAGTGTCAGAATATCAATATTTCTAAGCCTGAGTTTTCAAAATTCTTGAAATAATCATTAATTTGTTGAGAGAGGAATTATTTTTATACAACATCATCTACAATCTTCTTTTTCTGATATCTATTTAAACTTCTTTAGTCGTATATTGTATCATTAAAAATGCTGGATAATTTTCATGCTTACAATTTAATAGTATTGAAATTGTAACACGGTGCCAATTCTTACTTATGCGGTTTTTAGAATATTATACATTGATATCAAATCCCCCCAAAAATTAAATTCCTTTCTTATTTGTAAGAACATTAAATTTCCTTATTCATACAATATATCTAATTCTGAACTTTTTCAAACAAATACTTTCGGTTGAATCATGTAAAATTCAAAGGTCTTGCTACAAATTCTAATTCTGGAAAGTAAAATGTTCTTTTTCTTTGAAAAGCGGAACAATCTTGAATAACAGATTAGGAATAAAAAACAGCCTACATTTTTTTTTCTTTTTAACCGACTTCAAAAAAAGAAGGAAGGTTCTCAATTCAAACCGTATGTTTTTTTTATGTTTGTTAGCTCATAACTTCTGAACGGATGCTCCGATTTTGATACTTTTTGTTTTGTTGAAAAGGTCTTGGTCTACAATAGGTCCCATTGTAATATCTTTACGATCTAAAGAAAATACAGGGTGCCCAAAAAAATCAGTCCCAACTCTTTTAACTGTTAAACGACTGCAGCTATAGTGATAAAAATGGTATGTAAATATAGCAAAGTGGCCATGCTGTACAAGGTTAAACCGCTTGCAGCGCCACCTGGTGGAAAATAGCGGAGTTAGTGTTCCTATCTCGAAAACGGTTCTACAGAAAAAGTGAATTACAATGCTGAAGGGTATCACCGATTTAGTACAAAAAGATAGTTTAGATATTCATACTAACGTTCCTATCTCTGAAACGGTTAAAGACAGGGGGAAAAAGTGAATTATAAAATTGCAGAGCATCATCGATTTAGTACAAAAAGATAGTTTTGACATTGACGCTAAAAATACAAGGCTAAAAACGTGCATTTTTTTGCTCGCAATTTTTTACACTATACATATTTGAGTTACATTGCTCACGTTGTAGCGTAGCTGCTGAGACATACGCTATATAGTTCAAAATACGGTTAATTGATACTTTTTGTTTTGTTGTAGAGATCTTGGTCTGAAGTAGGTCCCATTATAACTTCTTTACAATCTAAAGAAAATAAAGCACCATCTGGTGATAAACAGCGGAATTAGCGCTCCTATCTCGATTAACGCATAGACGTTTTAAACCGACTTCAGAAAGGAAGAGGTTCTCAATGCAAACCATGTTTCTCGTTGTTGTTGTTGTTGAAATATTTTAGCTTATAACTTCGTAAGAGATGATTCAATTTTAATACGTTTTTTGTTGTCGTAATGATCTTGGCCTGAATTAGGTTTCATTATGATTTCATTAAGATATAAACAAATTACAGAATACTCACGAAAATCTGTTCTCACTCTAACTGCTGAACGCATGCAGCTACGATGGTAAAAGCAGTATGTAAGTGTCGATGTTGAAACTTCTGTCCGTCAGCTGCAATGCATATTTTGCTCTTTATTTAAACTTTACGCTGCGCAATTTCCAGCGCAGCGGGTGACACGTATTCACTACAGACAAGTACAGGCAAGATCTCAAAATTAAAACCCAAAAAATCTACCATAGCTCAATAAAAATGGTTGGAAAGAGGTGGGGTATCTCCACCTTCTTTCTCAAAACCTGGTACCTTACCATAATAGAGAAAATTCTTACCTACGGGGCATCCATTTGGGCAGTCACCTCAGGTCCGATGCGACCTCCCAACTTAACTCAGCCCAACGTCCCTTTCTCCTCCAAATAGCAAGGGGCTATAAAACTATTTCAACTGACGCTATCACCGTTATCACAGGGATACCTCATGCCCATCTGCATGTCTCCCAAATACACATCAAATCTAAAATTCTCCAATTAAAAGATACAGAATTAAGCTCCATAATTTTCCCCAACACTCCAATACAACATCTTACCTGCAGTTGGTCCCTCCACGCTGGAAAAGATGTTGCCCCCCTAATAACTAATACTTCTAAGAATAGCTTCTCCCCGTCAGCTCCAGTGGCGGTCTACACGGATGGATCTAAGACGGATGCTGGGGTGGGCGCAGCTTTCTGCGTTTTAGCCTCAGGCGTCGTAATCCATCAGTGGGCGGGCAAACTGGGAGACTATAATTCAGTATTCCAGGCTGAACTACTCGCAATTTAAAAAGGCCTTGACTGGATTGCCACAGGTACACATGCAGACATCAAAATATATAGTGATAGTCTCTCAGGCTTGCTTGCCATTGCCCGCCTCAGGAGCAGGCACCCCCAGGTGATTGCCATCAAAAATTCCCTAAGTGCTCTAAATTGTAACTGCTCCCTGGCTCACGTTTCAGCCCACAGGGGTGTGACTGGCAATGAAATAGCTGATTCGCTGGCAAAGGCAGCGACGGAGTCGGAAGAAATAGCCGTCTCTCTCCCCGCTCCCCCCTCTTTCGTTAAAAGAAAAATCAAAATATTATTTCAGCAAAAATGGCAAGACCTATGGTCAACCTCTAAAAAAGGAAGGCACACTTTTGAACTGATTCCAACTGCAAGCTCTAACACATGGACCCTGACACCCCCAATCACCGCCTTCTTAGGTGGTCACGGTCCATTCCCATCATACCTTAACAGATTTCATTGCCGACGCTCGCCTCTGTGTCCCTGTGGAGAGGAGGGAACACCGGCTCATTATTACTTCTCCTGCCCCCTCACAGTAAATTTCCACCTAAGGAATCCTAATCCAAGGCCAATAAATTGGCTGCCCAATATTTTATCAAGGAAACCTCTTATTCATAATCTTAATAAAATTTATTCCCTCCTAATTGACATCTCTAATCGAATCAATTAATTTCTAATCTTATTTGTAATCTTTTGTTTCTTTTAATCTATTTTATATATATATATATATATATATATATATATATATATATATATATATATATATATATATATTAAACCTTATCAACCCTTTCCTCCCCCCCTACCCTCCTTGTGGCGTCAGAAGCACAGCAAAGATCTTCATGGCAAGCAACACAGCAAACGCCTAGCCAACTGTGCAAAACCATATGATCTGGCTGTAACGATATCTAAAGACCGAAGGACTCCAGAAATGGTTAAGTGTCAAACCGACTGCTGGAGCCAATCCATCAATGCTAAAGACCAATCAGCATGCCACTTGTCGCGTGGGTCCGGCTGGGCCCGGCATGCTCATCAAATTCTTGTAAATAAATTCTTATGCTACCCTTCATCGCCCTGTGTCGCGAGTAGGCGTCAAGCCTGGCGATGAATAATGTAAATATGTCTTTTTGCTTCAATAAACGTCTGGCAGGGCTGGAACTGGCCCTTTGATCCTCCTGCGTGCAGGGGGTTCTCTTAGGGACAGCCCTACTTGGACTTCGGTCCTTGTACAGCTCAACACCGCTCTTCGAGCGGTGAGCCGGGGCTGCTCCCCTGTTAAATATATATGCCTAACAGAATTTTCGGTTACGAATACAGAGTATCCGTCCTTTACATTTCTAAAGACTTTTTAATTTAACGTATGTTCATTCAATAGATAGTTTTTTGCTCATATCCGATAAAGGCAAGAAAAGTAACACAACTTAAAAATGCAGCATTTGAGAAAAATCAACTTAAAAATAACTTGACTATAATAAAACTGGCACAACTGT
This sequence comes from Salticus scenicus, assembly GCA_963930645.1. Taxonomy (NCBI): domain Eukaryota; kingdom Metazoa; phylum Arthropoda; class Arachnida; order Araneae; family Salticidae; genus Salticus; species Salticus scenicus. Next base: position 186,994,689 of record OZ005649.1, read on the forward strand.
CTCTCGAGTGAATAACTTTCTACATGGAGATGTAACTTTTTTTTTTCACATTGGGTGCATTTCATGTATTTTTCAATGACATAAACCATTTTTTTGAGTAATGTAACTTTTCTTGGAACTTATGATTTGTGAAACATCCGTCTAACGTCTTCTGATGCTCTGCTATATAAATAAGTTTTCACTGAAAAGAGAAAAATAAAATCTTTTTGTAAAAAAATAGAACCGACTCCAAAAAGGAACTACTATTCAAACAAATAAAAATGAAAGAAAATTGGCAGAAAATGGAACTGTAAATTGCGCCCTAAAGTATAAAATAATTTCCTTCGCCAAACAACCTATAACACTACAATTAATCATAACTTTTGAAGTCGGCGCAAAATTAAATAAAAATTGATACCTTTGTTCAATACAAAAATCAAATCCCATTCAAAATACATATCTCACATTGTTACCTGCAAAACGCAACCGAGAACTAATTTGATTCAAGAAAACAAATAAGATTTCGTAAGCAGCAAAAGTTGGCGAAGATGCTGGTACCTGACGTCCTTGGTGAAAGAAAAATCGCAAAATTATCTGGCAAACATATTTAATTTCTTTGGGATATCATGATTATTTTCATAAGGTATATCAAGAGATAAATCAAGAATATGAAACAACACATCGTACAATATATATTATGAAAGTATACATCTTGCTTGTATATTTGTGCCTTACGTTTTGATCCTCAAATCCAAAAGCCATCAAAGTTATACCAAATTTGCAAAGGAAACTCTAACTTCGTAGAAACATAAATACCGCATTGTGAAGAATGTTCACTGTTCTATGTAGATGCTACTAATGGACCAATTGTATACAGTGATAAAATAATAAAGGAAACATGAAAATGGATCAATCGAAACAACAGCATTTGTTGCTACCGGTCTAAAGACAAACCTTTAAAAACTAATTAAATTTTATTTAATTTTGCGCCGACTTCAAAAGTTATGATTAATTGTAGTCTTATAGGGTGTTTGGCGAAGGAAATTATTTTATACTTTAGGGCGCAATTTACAGTTCCATTTTCTGCCAATTTTCTTTCATTTTTATTTGTTTGAATAGTAGTTCCTTTTTGGAGTCGGTTCTATTTTTTTACAAAAAGATTTTATTACTAATGACAATGTATTTAAGTGTGAAAGATCGTTAACCGTTTGATTCTCTTCCAGTTTAACTCTTATCTGTTCTATTTTCATGTGAAGGAAACTAGTTGAGTTTCTTTAAATGTTTCGGTTAAAAAAATAAATGTGTGTTTAATATACATACATATATATATATATATATATATATATATATATATATCAAAGGTTTTACGATAAAATCATCGACAATCATCGACACTTTTAACAAGAAAATATGTAACTTAAAGTTTCTTACAAAATTCAGCCTTTATTTAAATCTAAACCTAGAAAAACGTGTTCTTTGTTGTCTATTGTATCTGGTTAGCCAATAGGCTCCATGAGACCATGAATTATCAAAAAGTCCGAAACAGGGAGAGAACTTCGAAACAAGTCCTCTTTATCAAGTACGAAGAAGGAAAGCAGACGTTCAGGGGTGAAATGTGCGATATTGCATATCCTACGCATGGGAAAAATCTTGTTTCCTTGATCTAGTCTAAGGCATTTCAGGTGTTCATTTATAAGTCTTGATAAAACAGTCTGCTGTACATGACTACCCTTGAGAGTGACAGCACCTTCTGGTTGTCTGCCACCATATCAGTCATGTGTCCGTGGAGAACACCGAGATGAAGCAATGGTGACTTTAGATCAGATTAAAAAAAAAAAAAAAAAAAAAAAAAAAAACAGGTACTAGATATTAAGGCCATTGAAGTCTTTCCCTTTACCAGGGTATCAGCCACTTCATTTTCATTAAAGTCAACGTGTGAAGGAATCCATTGTAGGTGTACATTATGGCAAAAAGAGAGCCTTTGCAGTAGGGCTAGAGCAGAGATCGATGTTCTATCACCAATACGAGAGCAGTTTTGAAGGTGTTGGATAGAACTACGACTGTTGGTCAAATTCCAGATATCTTTATAGTCTGTGCAGAAATCAGCAGCCTTAAGCCACTCTTCAACTGTTATTTGTTCTGAACGAAAAACAGAACAGTGGTCTAGATTTATAATCTTGATGGTGAAGCTACTAGAAAGCGTCTTAACAAAGATAACACTATCGCAATTCCCATGTTCATTTTTGCTGCCGTCTGTGAAAATCTGGAGGGCATTAGAGGGAATGTCATTGAGCGTTTCCAGAGCAATCTTCCAAAGGTAATCTGGTAAGTACGTTTTTTTTGTTTGAATGAGAGATAAGTCTTTGTGAAAATGTACACCAGGAAGGCCTTCCAAAGGGTTAATAGCTAGTTTCAGAGAGTGGCTCTCAAGAGATGTATCAGTTAAGACCATAAGACATATTGAAAACAAAAGGGCTTTTTTTTTTCTTTGATTAGTCCAGTCATGATGAAGATTAGAAGTACGATTTTCAGAACCATAAATGTAGAGTTTATTGAAATATTTTGAAATATATTGAAATATTTTATTCAGCTTTGCGTCTGAAAGTCAGTGGTTGTATATCACACTCGGAAAGAGCTATCGCAACAGGGCAGTTATATCGTAGGCCAGCAATAAGCTGGCTGCACTTAACTGAACATGCTCAAATTATTTGTTTTAAAAAATTGGTGATAGAAGCACAGAAGTACATCTCTGCTCCATATTCTAAAACGGGTCTTACCAGGGAGGTATAGGTGGACTTTAGAGTAAATGAATCTACCCCCCCCCCCCTAGTCAGTACCAGAAATACATTTGGAAATATTTAGTCTTTTTCTCCCCTTCACTACAAGATTTTCTATGTTCTTGTTACTTAGCAACTCTGGATCAAGCGAGTAACCCAAATGTTTAGAGTGCTTAGTATAAGGTATACGCTGACCCATCATAGTGATATCCGGATGGCAGTTGTAAAGTTTCGATTCGTTGTGAAGAAACTCACGAAAGATATAGAAATGTTAAATTACAATTTATGTTGAAGAAAAAAACGTGTTTAATTTTCCTTATTGCTAGCTATTGTAAGCGTCATTTGCACGTTAAATATCAATAGAGTTCACAAAATTTTCCATGAAGGACAATTCGCTCTAAAATCAGTTCACACTAGTAAATGCACTTTGAAAGCAAAATATATATAAATAAATCAGAATTAAATTTAATAAAATAATTTTATTTGCAATATTTTATTTGCAATTATTTACACATTTTATTTGAAATATTGATATGAATGATAAAATAAATGTGATGTTAAAAACATTGTAAACAATGTTAGTAATTTAATAACAAAAGCTTTTTTAAACCATTTCTTATTTCCTGTGAGAAAACTCCCTATGCCTTGGGATTTACTAATAATGTTAGAACTACGTTAGTATCTCTTAAAATGTTATACTAACATACTGAAAAATATGTGGCTCAACATTTAAGAATTTCTTAACGCAGTTTTAATTCATCCAATATTTCAAGCATATCACCGTCTTTTTTCTGTTGAAAGATTTTTAAAACTTTTGTCTTTTGTAAGAGATGGCTTTTTTTGAGGAATTTCATCTACGTTTCACATTACTAAGAATATATTTTTATTTTACGCCTCAGTTAGTTCTAAAAACTTCATAAAGGTTCATTCTCTATCCCCCCCCCCCCTTTTTTTTTTTTTTTTTTTTTTTTTGGTGAGCATTTTTTTTCTCATTTCTGGTAGAAATATGTCGCTCTTTCTAAAAACATTCAACCCCTCTCAACCAGACTGAATGTTTTAAAGTATTTTGCAACATGTGTAGAAACAATATTTTGCATTTAATTTGAATGTATACAAATTTAATGCGACTTTAAGTTAAAATACTTCAACGATACATATAAATGCATTAATTATAAATAATACATATATATAGGTGTAATGTATTTACTAGTAAAAATTCCATAAAGATTTTATGGTTTATATATGTAACACAGGTATGAGTATACTAACTAATATTTCGTAATTTAAATTTTTTTTTTTTATGCATTTAATATTTTACCATGATAAAATAATAGAAAAAGAAACCAAACATTACATAATATCGATATATATGTTCAACTGAAAACTCAATCATCACTTGGATAAGATATTCACATATCAATATATATATTGCCTACATTAATATTAAGATAAATATGAATACTAGTATCGCCCAGTGGTCGAAACTCGACCATTTTTTTGTAAAGTGAGGCAAAGCAAAGTTATTGCCTTGTCCTAAACGGAATGCAATTGAAACACAGCTGCAGCAATTGTTTGCCGATATTCACTCTAGCTGAATCAGCAGAGTTTTACTTAATATACCTATTTCTCTCTGTAGATGTTAGCCTTTCCGGAAATGAGAGAAAATCGCAACGTGAAAACTCCCCTTGTTGTGTGATACAGCCCAGAAGCTAATAGGTACCATGTCAAACCAAAGCCCAACCAAGTATCAAATTCTGTTAAATTAATTCGATTGGTTCATAAAGTACAGGGTTTGAACAAAAAAAAAAAAAAAAAAAAAGATATTTTTCAAAAATGGTCGAATTGAGTTCGGGAAATTTCAAAACGTGTAACTTTATCGAAAACCCAAAATCTAAAACTTTTCTGAATCTTATATTTTCTACTTATATATGCAGAGGAAAGAATAATAAATCCACTTAAAAAAAAAAAAAAAATAAGTAGTTAATTTCACTTAATTAAAATGCAAGGAAATCTCAAAACGTGTAAATTCATCGAAAACCGGAAATCAAAAGTTTTTATGTATCTTCTACTTGCTTCTTCTACCCACAAAAGCTAGCAATAAACACACTTTTTTAAAAAATAAGTAGCCAATTTCAGTTAATTGAAACGTAAAAAAAGCTCAAAACATGTAAATTCAGCAAAAAACGGAAATCGGATTTTTTTCCGTATCGTCTACTTATACATGCAGCAGTTAGTAACAAATGCATTTTCCTTTAATTTAGTATATTAGTTGAATATTTATTGTTTAAATATCACCCTTTGAAATGAAATGTTTATGTTTACATTCGAAACTGGAAGTTTGCCATTTTTTTTCTAGAAATTTGTGATTTTAAGTTAAAATTTTATCAATTTTACAGAAAAAATAACTCAATCAAACACATGTAGACAGTAACTTATATATAACTATACCCAAATATCGGAATTAAAATCGGCAGATAATTTCCGTTATTTTTTAATATTTTTTACAAAAAATCCAATGGACGATTAACATGGAAAATCTTTTTCATGGCTCCATGGACAGACAGTGACGTCACCACTTCGCTTGCGTATTGTGATGCTACATTATACAAATTACTGTGTCTATGGTTTTATTTGAGCTTTATGAAATTGCCAAATTTAACAACTTTCTACTTTTAGGTATTTTTTAATGTAAAGGAATACGTATATAAAAGGGAAAAATGGGGGGAAAATGCATAAAAAATAAATGCATTTTTAAATACCTTCTTGATATCGTAAGAAAATAATATTTGTATTCGCACCTTCCGGCTAACCATACCTTTCGAATGATACTACTTTCAACCCTCTACTCCCATAATTAATATTTTAAAAAGGGACTACAAATTTTATGCTTGCCTATTAATATATAGATATTAAGAAAAGCATAAATGTTCAAAGAAGAACAGCGACGAAGATATTAGTAAGTTTTAAAACATTTAAAATTATTTAAATTATTAAACAACATAAAAAAAAAAAAAAAAAAAAAAAAAAAAAAAAAAAACTTAAGTATAAAAATTATTTTAAAGTTATTTTAAAAATAATAAACGGGAATATAAGTAAAATTACGTCTATAAAAACGCTACGGAGGGTTCCGTAAAATTACATATGTTCTTATATAAAAATGGAGGTTCTTGTAAATTTATTAGAAAAATTCCCTGGGAAAAATTGATGCAACTTAAATTTATAGCTTTTTCAACTTAAACACAAATTTATTGTTAGAAAAGAGTAAAATTTTAACATTAAATCCTCATTTTTTTACGGTGTAGATTATAAACAGAATTTTATCTGAGATGTTAACAGAGAAAATGGTCGAATTAATTTCATGATAAACCAAAATGATGGTAATCATGTTTTAGGGCTTTATAACCTGATTGGAGTTATGAATGTTTAAAAAAATCCTATACCATGAGAATGTTAAATTAATATTCACGTAAATATGGCGACATTGTAAAAACAATAGGTTGAGTTGAGTGAGTTTAATAATGCACTAGAAATTTTTACTGGTACAGATAGAGGGTTATTGAATTAAAAGCAAGTTAATAGTCTTACTTTTTCCTCTATTTTAATTGTTTTTATAAAATTCTGGTCAAATCTCTTGGATTGTACACAAAATAACTTTTATATTGCATTTTTCTTGTATTGCATAGATTGTTTTTGCGGCCGTTCATGTTTCTCTCTTGAAAGAATAGTTTAATTGTCGTATCCTACTGAGTATAAGAATTTTTTAGTTACCTTACTCAACACAATTAATATATACAGTCGGTAACAAAAGTCTCCGAACACTAGCAAAAATTCCTATGTAAAAAAAGTACACTTACTAAAGTTTTGGTAAATAAATCCTTGTTGAATCCTGTTTTTAGACTGACTAAAAGCAGGATTCGACAAGGATTTATTTAACAAAACTGTAGTAAGTGTACTTTTTTTATATAGGAATTTTCGCTAGTGTTCGGAGACTTCTGTTACCGACTGTACACATATATATATATATGTGGTGATTGAATTTGAGTTGAGTTGTACTGAGACAAACTTTATATATATACAAGGTGATTCAAAAGAGTTATGTCAACGGGTAGGTCAGGTATTCCGAGAGAAATAATTACATACAAACATACAGAAGGAAATGTGACGTATACATGCTGAGAGGCAAGAATACAAAATAAATCAATGCAAATATGGGATACAAAAACAGGTTTATTAAACGATGCATAATCGTGGCTGTGAATGGTGAACTTCGGAAAACTTTCAAACAGTCCACGTCTATCACGGGAATGTATTGCTGCTTCATGAACTCATGCAACGAGGTCTTCAGCAGAGGTGATGGGGGTCTTGAATCAACACTTTAAGAAACCAATGAGGGACAAATATAAAAATTTTACTGGCCAGATGATGTGTCTGCACCTGCCAATTCACCATGCCGGGGCTCGTGTTATCCAATTCACTTTCGACAAAACAACGTTCTCTATTGATCATACATGACGTTTTCGCCTATATGTTTCTATGTAAAAATAGTTTATATTTGGTATGCGTTATCTATCCTTAAAGTTAGTCTGAAATTTTTGAAACACCCAGTAAATGTATATAAATATATATACAAGGTGTCGATAGTCGAAAATTATTTTCCTGATTCTTACACCAGTATTTTTCTTTTAGATTATTTAGTTGTATGTTTGCACAACTAATTAAGTAAAAAAATATTATATAAATATACTGGTGGAAGAATCAGGGGAAAAATGTCGACTGTCGTCGTCACCCTGATATATATATATTTATACAGGGTATATATATATATACAGTCGGTAACAAAAGTGTCCGAACACTAGCAAAAATTCCTAAGTAAAAGAAGTACGCTTAATACAGTTTTGCTAAATAAATCCTTGCCGAATACTGTTCTTAGACTGACTAAGAACAGGATTCTACAAGGATTTATTAAACAAAATAATATTAAGTGTACTTTTTTTACATAGGAATTTTTGCTAGAGTTCGGACACTTTTGTTACCGACTGTATATATACATACACACACATAAATGTATATATATATGTGTGTGTATATATGTGTGTGTGTGTGTGTGTGTGTTTGTGGTTTTACACTGTTGGGTATTTGTGGTTCGTGAGTTTCCTCTGAATGAAACACGAAATGTGCAGAAGCTCAAAAGTTTATTTACAGAAAATTCTAGACGATTACCAGTATATAAACAAAGTATCAACTTAAGTTTCACCAGTAAACACAGCTTAAAAAGCAGCTGACAACATCAAATTCACATCATAAACTGTAGCATAGCATTAAAACACAGCAATCTACTGTAATTCAAAAAGGATCAAATCTCTTTGCAGCAATCATTGTCTTTGCGAAACTGACTCATTTGGCACGATTACATTCCTTAAATACGCGCGTAGAAAATAGAGAAAATTTCAGAAACTTCCCAGGCAATCAAGTTAGAGCTTAGATATTTTGTATGTCGTTAATAAAGATTTTTTTGACAAGGTCAAAACAGTCGACAAAGAGCGAAAATATCGCCAAATATAGCGTCAAAGCCATTACCTACTTTAATGAAGATTTGTAACAGGTTTTTAAGGGAAAATCGAAAACAAGCTAGAAATGCTAAAAATTAACTTTTTATAACCTTACTAAGCCTTTTTGGAAGATTTTACATAGAAATAAATACTCTACTTCCAAATTTGTAACATTGACCACCTCGAAGGACTGCCTGTCCCGGGCAGTACAACCCTTGGTCATTAGGCGAAAGCTAAATAAAATACAGTCGGCTGCAAAATTATTCGAGCACTAGCCAATAATTCCTATATTTAAAAAGTACACTTAAGACTGTTTTGCTAAGTAAATCCTTGTCGAATCATGTTCTTAGACTGATTAAGAACATGACTCGACAAGGATTTATTTAACAAAGCTGTATTAAGTGTACTTTTTTTTTGGCAAAGATTATTGCTAGTGCTCGAATAATTTTGCAACCGACTGTATACAAACTAGAATACAGAAACTAAGTTGCATATGACAATAAAATAACATCACAGATTGAAAAATTAAGTGAGAAATATTTACAAAATTATAAGTCTCAATCTTGCTTGTTCCTTGGTTCGAATGGGGAAATAGGGAGTGTTGTCTAAGTTTCGTCCATGCCGCGTAGTTGGCACAGTCCTTTGAAAACAACAGAGGTAAAGTTCGTATCTTGATCGGTATGAAGTTATAGTGTTGTGTCATACCTTGACATCCATTGCTGCACTAGAACCTCTGCAAATGTGCATGCCTCTTGATCAGGAATGGGATACGCCTCAGGCGATGCAGTGGAATAGTCTATCACAACAAGGATGTATTTATATCCTCTGGAAGACCATGGCAAAGGACCCAAGATGTCGAGGATCCGCTCAACTTGTGCTCCCACGTTATGCCGGTGTAGTTTTTCTTGGCTTCGCTTCTTCAGACCTTTACGTGCTGTACAAGCAATAACAAGACTTTCATCATTTCTCTATGTCCTCCCTTGCTTTGAACTAGTAGAAGTATTCTTGAACTTTCTGGAGAGTCTTCATCACTCTAAAATTACCTCCAGTAGGGCTGCAATGCAGGTGCTCTAGAACATAAGGAATCTTCGATCTAGGTAGTAAGATCTCCCATTTAAACCTTCTCCCTTAATCAGACTCTCATTTTCTGCACAGTATGCCTTTTCTAATATGAAGAGTGCCCTGGAGAGTCCAGTAACATTTCGTAATGGGGCTAAATAAGGAATCATCTTGCCAGGTAGATTTGTTGTTGGTCGTATCCTTGAAGTATTGGGTTTATTCAAGGATTATCCAACTGGGTTTGCCTAACTTCCTGATCACTCCTTTGGTCCGGTTTCGATGGCGTTGAAACTGTAGCTTCACAAGCAACTGGATTTTTCTGCTAGTATTTCTCTTCGGCTCTAGATCATTACTTGCAATTTTCCGAGCAGGGCTTCTGTGACAACGCATCTGCATTTTCATGTATAGTCCCTTTACGATGGAGTATCTCATACTCCTGGAGGGGATGTATCCACCTGGCAATCTGGCCCTCCAGATTCTTGAAATTAAGCTACCACGTTAAAGATGCGTGGTCAGTCCAGAGTAGGAATCTTCTGCCATTGAAATAATGATAGAAATATTCCATGGAATTTACAATGGCGAGTAGATCTTTCCTGGTACCACAGTAGTTTCGCTCCAGTTTAGACAAGAATTTACTCCAATAGGCAATGGCGCGTTCTTGGCCCTTAACTTCCTGCGACAGAACAGCACCGACACTTTCATGGCTTGCATAAATGTCCAATATGCTTAATTAAGTCCAATATGCTTAAGTCCAGTATGCTTGCATAAGTGTCCAGTATGTCGGACTGTGGATAAGTTAGAATAATTTGAAAATGTTAAAACATTTTAAGTCACTTGAAAGCTTTTTTTTATATTCTTTTGTGCCCAGGAACTTCTGATTAGCTTCCGTCAACTTGTGGAGAGGTTTAACAATACTCAAGAAGCCCTTCACGGACTTCCGGTAGTACGTGCTTGGTCTCAGGAAACTTCACAGTTGATGGAAATTTGCAGAGCGGCTCCAGTTTTCGACTGCATAAATTTTCTCATGATCAGTTCTCACACCTTCAGTAGAGATGATATGGCCGAGATAACTCACTTCACGACGGAACAAGTTGCACTTGCTAGGATTCAATTTGAGGTCAGTCATTCTGCGTTTTTCAAGCACCTTACGGATGTTTCTTAAATGATCTTCAAAAGTACGTCCCACAATGATAATGTCATCCAGGTACACAGCACAGGTTTCATAGGAAAGTCATTTTAACACCGTCTTCATCAGGCGTTAAAAAGTTGTAGGTGCATAACATAATCCAAATGGCATAACTTTAAATTGCCAGTATCCTTGTCCCGTAGTGAATGCAGTCTTCTCACGGTTGTCAGGATATAATTCAACTTGACAATACCGCTCTTCAGATCCAATGTCGAGAATTACTGTTTGCCGAAAAGTGTATCTATAGTTTCATCAATTCGAGGAAGAGGAAAACTGTCTTTCTTCGAGATGTCATTCAAACGACGACAATCTACTCAGAATCTCATTGAATCATCCTTCTTTTGTACCAAAACTATGGGAGAGGCCCAAGGATTCATTGATGGTTTGGTGATGACATTACGTTGCATCTCATTTAGAAGATCAGCCTTCTCTTACTGCGTAGCAAAAGGAGGTCTTCTTAAATGTTGCTTGATTGTAGGATGATTTCCTGTATCAATTCTTCGCTGGATGATGTGCGTCCATCTGACGTCTTCAGGTGTTCGAGAAAACAGGTCTCTAAATTCATTGAACACCATCTCTGCAACATGTCTCTGTTCAATTTCCAAATCTGCATTCTCGAGTAATTCCGTAGTTAAAAATTCAGAAGACTTGGACTCGGTGGATTGCATGTGCCGCTTAATGCATGTAACAGGAGTGCAGGTTGCTAACACCTCATCCTTCTTCACCGTCTTCTCTTTATCAATTATTTTAGCGTCTCTCACGACAGTAATGCTCTTTGAAAGGTTAACAGAGATGAAGCCACCTGAACTCCTCTCGGGCAATTGTCTGGATTCGGATATTCAATAAGTCCATAGCGGAAGTATTATTCATTCGGAGGTGTCCCGGAAACTATTGTCTCAGTGTGTTGAGGGATGGAAATTTCGGATTTGGCTGTTACCTGACAAATCCGATTAATTGAATATGTGTATTTTCAACGGTAAACACAGCCATGTCCTCTGAATTCGAATGCAGTGCATTATTCTGAAAATCCAATTTAAAGTTGTACCTTCTCAGGAAATCAAGTCCGATAATTAGAGGATCTCTGATGCCTGCCTGCTACATATACCATATGTTGGTAGCTGTAATTTCCAAATGTAATGGTCAAGTTTATTTTTCCATCGATTTTGATTTCATCACCGGTCACAGTCTGGAGTTTATCATAGTGCAGCGTCCAGTTAATCTTCTCCTTAAGTCCCTGTGCTACATCTGTTGTAACGATGGTTACATTGGCTAGAGTATAGAGAATCATACGGCAGTAAGTGTTGTTAACCCATTTGAACATAAACATAAAGCCCATTATCACCGCCGCTCATCGCAGAAACATATAACACTGAAAATTGTGGCTCTCTAATTTCGGGTAACCTCCGTCCCGTGAGATTACCTCTTATTAGTTTCCCTGTAACGACTTCAAAAATCTGGTTATTCTTACTACTTTAGCAGTTCCTATTCACATGTCCGTCTCTTCCACTACCCCAACACTTTATATTCGGGTTCTTTACTTCTTTATTACATTGAAGACTGCGCAACACCCTCGTGAATTCTTCCATATTTTACTGCACTTTATTCAGATCAGCTTGAGAATCATCTAGAAAGACTGCTCTGATGGTATGGCGCTCTTTATAGGAGGCTTGCTGTTCTGCCTCAATCCTGAATTCATACGCTAAAGCTGACCCGACGTTCTTTACATTGGCAAGTCTAAGTGTATTTTGAGTCTCTGGATCGATGAAGCACGAAATCGATGAAGTATTAGAGGGCCGAATCATCTCAAATTTCAGCGTGGCAGTCTGAGAAAGCTAGATGTGATAGTCTCTGAATATCCGATGACAGCTCTTGTAAACTTTCACCCGATTTTTGGCGACGGGACTTTAACTGGAGACGACTGTATTCTTTAGAACATTTTTTTCAAAGCGTAGCTCCAGTTCTCTGGTCAGGGCCTCGAAGTCACAACGCTCTTTTTTCAATATAGCTTCTAGTATGTCAGCTGATTCGCCCGTAATGCTGCTGCTAAATGGACTGAATTGGCAGTAGAGTTCCAGGCGTTAGCTTCAGCTACGATGGAAAACTGTATCTTATATACTTATCAAGATGATCTACCAACGTAGGTGGATAGTTTAATTCATTCTTGATTCTCCATACTCTTAGCTCTCCTTTCATCTTACTATGGCATATACGCTAACTTTCAGACTTCTGATCTGCTTTTGGAATTCATTTTCTAGTCTTTCTTTAAAATTCAATAAACAGAATATTAATATCCCAATCAAACCTAATAAAAACATTTTAAGGAGTATAAGGATTTTTTTTAGAAAATAGATAGAGTTTTTTCGTTAAGACACTCACTTTCAAGATCTGAAACTGAAAACCTGTTAAGTACACTTATCAATTTACCTGAAGTAATCAACGAAATCGTACGAAATGACATCTACGGCATATATAGCAAATTTACTTAAAAGAAAAAAAAAAGAGTCTTTTTAAAATACCTTCCATCTTACTTTTGTTTTCAATTTCGGTTTCCTAATTTTGTCAGCTAACCATGAGAAAATCATCTATGCATAAGGACTTGCCTTAATTTTATTTCTAAAATAATTCTGGAAGTGTTACATTCAGAATTACACACTGTCCTCACAACAACAGCCACAGACGCTGTGAAAAAAAAAAAAGCGAGGGGGGGGGGGGGTTCAGTTAAGCAAAAACATACAGATTAGTTAAAAACTCAATATTAGAAGTTTTTCCCGAACACTATTTACTATAAATAAGTATAAGTAACTTCAATTATTTTTATGAGCTACTAATCTCATAAAAAATATTGAAGTATGTTTTATAAAATGAATCTTAATGGTTAATTTTTATAAATATTTTACCAGATTCTCTCTTAACTCATAACAATTAAAGTTTTAAATTCTGTGTTTGATATTTTTTATCAATAAATTTTCGCCGATATGTCAGTCGTAAAATCGGAATGAGCAGCACAGTGATTTATAAATCATATAAGATTTAAATAGATTGAATGCCAGATTGAAAATATATTATATAAATTATGTATTCTCAAAATTTTACTCGAACTGCTTTTTCAAAGTATTATTAACAAAGTATTATTAACTTAAAATAAAATTCCCCTGCAAGTAGCATCAGCTAGAATTTTAATATTTCATTCTTTTAATGGCTTTTAGGAGGATTTTAACTGAAATATTTAAATTTCGAGCTAAAAAATTTATTATATCAAAATTAATTATAGCTTGTAGCACTCAGAAATAGTGTAGCTTTTGATTAGTAAAAAAACATTTTTAATCGGTTCATTAGGTCCAGAGATAACCAACCGCATACAAACATAGTTTTCATCTTTATATATTAGTATAGACTAGCGTACGTATCATTACTCTGAAAAAAAGTTTTTTTCTTTCTTCATTTAATGTATTTTTCATTTAATAATAATAATAAAAAAAGTTTATTTACATTTTTTATAAACAGCTAAAGCCAATAATGACAAATATAAAAACTTTCTTACTGACAGAGGCTAAATAGGAGTTTGGCATAAAGCCAGGTAAATTAAATATAATGAGAAGCGTTTAAAGTGCTATAAAAATAAATCTTCTAAAAATAATTATAATAATAATAATTTATTTATTAGTAATGAAATGCTAATGCATGCAATTTTCGTAGCTAAAATTTTGAAATTTTGGATAAAACAAAAAGGATTCGCTTATATAACGGATTACTTTATTATTATTTTACATTATTTAAAATAATAATAATAATAATAAAAATAATAAAACACTAAAAATTCTGTCAAAGACAGAATTCAGTTTAGTACGGAGGACTATTAATTTCAATAAGTAAAATTTTATTTTTTATTTTTATATTTTAATTTCTAATTATTAATTTAATTTTATTTTTTATCTCATTTTTTGACCGTAAAATTGGGCCACGTACTTTTTTTAAAATGACTGAAATGAACTAAAATGAAGTGTTGACATCTAAATTTTATACTTTAGTTAATTTAAAAAAAATTAATTGTCGTATCGAAAAACTGTTGTCACCCCTGGATTCAGAAAAAAATGTCACCTTTTTCATCTGGTACCGAATTTGTAACGATAGGACTGATATTTTGGTGTTACGCAAAACTGGTCTACAAAAAATCCAGATTGAAACTAATAGTCCTCCGACCTTAAAAAAAAAAAAAAAAAACAGACTATCTATATTAATAAAATCAGAGTTTTGTCTGTAAATTTGTCGGAATCGAAAAATTTTGCGATATCTTCACGTTTCACACCCCATGAAAGCCGAAAATGACTTCAGAAAATTTTGCCTGTGTGTGTGTGTGTGTGTGTCTGTGTGTATGTCATCGTGTCCGAATGTCGCTTTTTTTGTCCGGGCATCACTCGGGAACGGCTGGACGGAATTCAACGACGCTTGGCAGTAATTTAGGTCTTCACCCAACTTAAAATTATATCTATCAACTTTTCGGAAATTCCCCCCCGTTCCCCCCCTAGGGGGTAAAAGACTAAAACACGTTTGTCCGGGCATCACTCGAGAACGGCTGGACGGAATTCAACGACGCTTGGCAGGAATTTAGGTCTTCACCCAACTTAAAATTATATCCATCAACTTTTCGGAAATTCCCCCCCGTTCCCCCCTAGGGGGTAAAAGACTGAAACACGTTTGTCCGGGCATCACTCGAGAATGGCTGGACGGAATTCAACGGCGCTTGGCAGAAACTTAGGTCTTCACCCAACTTAAAATTATATCTATAGAAATTTTCAAAATTCTGATTAGTGTTTAAATTGTGGGTAAAAAACGCCTGCGCATGCGCCATAAATATTTTTTCACTAAAACGCTTTGTATGGAAAAATAAAATGCAAAAATAAATTTTTAAGATAAAGACTTTTTTCATTCGCGTGAATCGCACTACAAATTATGAAAAGATTTAAATGAAGTTTTGCCATCTGAGTTTCATACTTTAGTTAATTTTAAAACATCTAATTGTCGTATCGAAAAACTGTTTACACCCCAGGATTCAGAAAAATCATCTCTTTAATTTGGTACTGAATTTGTAACGATAGGTCTGATACTTCTAATTTATTTTCCCCTTTTTCCGTTTTTCCGTTGCCACTTAAATTTCATACTTTAGTTATTTTTTTAATATCTAATTGTCGCATCGAAAAACTGTTTGCACCCCTGGATTCAGAAAAATCGCCTCTTTCATTTGGTACCAAATTTATAAATATAGGTCTGATATTTCTAATTTATTTTACCCTTTTTCCGTTTTCAACCTAGATTCGATATGGAACAGCTTTAGTATTGGATCCCTTTGGCAAAATTTAAAATTCGGAACCGAAGTAGCTCGGACGTTTCTCGCCAAGATCTTTGATTGCACAATTGAGATAGCCAATTCAGTTCATCGCAAAAATGGCTTAAAATATTTAAATCACCAAAGGCTTCCCATACTAAAGCTGTGCATTTTGTACTTATTTATTTATATTTTCTATTAAAGACTTCTGTGGTCACGAAATTTTGTGCGTAAATTGTTTGTTTGCATCCGGCACTTATTGTAACTGGATTTCACGAAATTCGAAATCTCCCCCCCCCTTCTCGGAGGGCAATAAACGGTATAACTTCTGTATAACCCCACAGCTGAATTTGGCGATTTTTCATTGGCGTTGTTTTGAAGGATAACGATGTCGTTCTGGACTGTTTGCGAAATAATATGGCAGCCTAATATTTTGTTTATTTTGGATTTATGATTTAGATTATGATTTTATCATTTATCATATACGATTTATGATTTTTAGATTTATGATTTAGCCATAATCGCCAACAAAAAAAATCGCCAAATATCGTTGTGGGTTTATACTGAAGTCGTTCCCAATAAACATGTGTAAAAACATGTTTTTCCGTTTGAATTCGCTTTGAATTATCTTAGAATGGCGAATTTTGGTGTGCGGATATTGATTAAGTGTACGCATTATATACGTTAGTGGGATTTTGCAAAACTTCGAACTCACCCACTGAGGAAGGGGAAGTAACAAGTGGGTATGTTGTGCCTAAGGCAGTGGGGACCCAGACTGTATATTGATTAAGTGTACGCATTATGTACATTAGTGTGAATTTGCAAAACTTCGAACTCACCCGCTGAGGAAGGGGAAGTAAGAAGTGGGTAAGTTGTGCCGAAGACAGTGGAGACCTAGACTCCTCACTTTGCGAGCGAGAAAACCTCTGCCAATCACAGCGAGAACTTGGGTTATTAATAAAGATATGGCATTTTGACAAATCATTTAAGTTTAACGTCCAGCGAAGCGGGCAAAGCCTGCTAGTCTATATTAATAAAATCAGAGTTTTGTCTGTAAATTTGTCGGAATCGAAAAATTTTGCGATATCTTCACGTTTCACACCCCATGAAAGCCGAAAATGACTTCAGAAAATTTTGCCTGTGTGTGTGTGTGTGTGTGTGTCTGTGTGTATGTCATCGTGTCCGAATGTCGCTTTTTTTGTCCGGGCATCACTCGGGAACGGCTCGACGGAATTCAACGACGCTTGGCAGGATTTTAGGTCTTCACCCAACTTAAAATTATATCTATCAACTTTTCGGAAATTCCCCCCCGTTCCCCCCTAGGGGGTAAAACACTAAAACACGTTTGTCCGGGCATCACTTGAGAACGGCTGGACGGAATTCAACGACGCTTGGCAGGAATTTAGGTCTTCACCCAACTTAAAATTATATCTATCAACTTTTCGGAAATTCCCCCCCGTTCCCCCCTAGGGGGTAAAAGACTGAAACACGTTTGTCCGGGCATCACTCGAGAATGGCTGGACGGAATTCGACGGCGCTTGGCAGAAATTTAGGTCTTCACCCAACTTGAAATTATATATATAGAAATTTTCAAAATTATAATTAGTGTTTAAATTGTAAGCAAAAAACGCCTGCGCATGCGCCATAAATATATTTTCACTAAAACGCTTTGAATGAAAAAATGAAATATAAAAATAAATTTTTAAGTTAAAGATTTTTGTATTCGCGTGATTTTCACTACAAATTATGAAAAGATTGAAATGAAGTGTTGCCATCTAAGTTTCATACTTTAGTTAATTTTAAAAAATCTAATTGTCGTATCGAAAAACTGTTTACACCCCAGGATTCAGAAAAATCACCTCTTTCATTTGGTACTGAATTTGTAACGATAGGTCCGATATTTCTAATTTATTTTTCCCTTTATCCGTTTTTTCGTTGCCACTTAAATTTCATACTTTAGTTATTTTTTAAAAATCTAATTGTCGCATCGAAATCCTGTTTGAACCCCTGGATTCAGCAAAATCGCCCCTTTCATTCGGTATCAAATTTATAAATATAGGTCTGATATTTCTAATTTATTTTACCCTTTTTCCGTTTTCAACCCAGATTCGGTACGGAACAGCTTTAGTATTGGATCCCTTTGGCAAAATTTGAAATTTGGCTCCGAAGTAGTTCTGACGTTTCTCGCCAAGATCTTTAATTGCACAAGTGAGATAGCCAATTCAGTTCATCGCAAAAATGGCTTAAAATATTTAAAGTCACCAAAGGGTTCCCATACTGAAGCTGTGCTTTTTGTATTTATTAGTGCTAGAGGCCTATTTCAGTCGGTACAGTTGTCGAATTTTTATAGGTCACTCTTAATTAGTGCTAGAGGCCTATTTCAGTCGGTTTATTAAATAAGGATTTATTGAATGAAGTCCCCCCCCAGGCCCAACTTTGACATGAGTCCCCCCCCCAAGGTACCCCTATTTCAGTCGGTACAGCGTTGTCGAATTTTTATAGGTCACTCTTAATTAGTGCTAAGGGCCTATTTCAGTCGGTTTATTGAATGGTGATTTATTGAATGAAGTCCCCCCAAGGCACAACTTTGACATGAGTCCCCCCCAAGGTATCCCTATTTCAGTCGGTACAGCGTTGTCGAATTTTTATAGGTCACTCTTAATTAGTGCTAAGGGCCTATTTCAGTCGGTTTATTGAATGGGGATTTATTGAATGAAGTCTCCCCAAGGCCCAACTTTGACATGAGTCCCCCCCAAGGTACCCCTATTTCAGTCGGTACAGCGTTGTCGAATTTTTATAGGTCACTCTTAATAGTGCTAAGGACCTATTTCAGTCGGTTTATTGAATGGGGATTTATTAATTAAAGTCTCCCCAAGGCACAACTTTGACATAAGTCCCCCCCCCAAGGTAACCCTATTTCAGTCGGTACAGCGTTGTCGAATTTTTATAGGTCACTCTTAATTAGTGCTAAGGGCCTATTTCAGTCGGTTTATTGAATGGGGATTTATTGAATGAAGTCCCCCCCAAGGCACAACTTTGACATGAGTCCCCCCCAGGCCCAACTTTGACATGAGTCCCCCCCAAGGTACCCCTATTTCAGTCGGTACAGCGTTGTCGAATTTTTATACGTCACTCTTAATAGTGCTAAGGGCCTATTTCAGTCGGTTTATTGAATGCGGATTTATTGAATGAAGTCCCCCCAAGGCACAACTTTGACATGAGTCCCCCCAGGCCCAAATTTGACATGAGTCCCCCCCAAGGTACAACTTTGACATGAGCCCCCCCAAGGTACAACTTTGACATGAGTCCCCCAAGGCCCAACTTTGACATGAGTCCCCCCCAGGCCCAACTTTGACATGAGTCCCCCCAAGGCCCAACTTTGACATGAGTCCCCCCAAGGCTCAACTTTGACATGAGTCCCCCCCCCAAGATACAACTTTGACATGAGTCCCCCCCAAGGCACACCTTTGACATGAGTCCCCCCCAAGGCACACCTCCCCCTCATTGGGAAAAAGAGAAAAAACGTTGTTTTGCGGCTATAAGACAGTTTGGACTTCCAACGTTATTTGTTACAGTATCTGCAGCTGAAACACATTGGTTTGATTTAATGAAAACTTTATCATGGAATTTAGATCGTCACGAATTAACTAAAGAAGAATTTGTCGATATTAACAAGTTTAGCAGTAGGCCTCTGGCACTAAATTAAAATCTGTCAATGCCAGATTTTCATGTTTTAAATAATGAAATAATGTCGTGTCTATATATTTTCTTTACTTACTTTTTTTTTTTTTTTTTTTATAATATTTTCTATTAAAGACTTCTGTGGTCACGAAATTTTGTGTAAAAATTGTTTGTATGCAAAAGGCACTTATTGTAACGGGATTTTACGAAATTCGAAATCCCCCCCCCCACCACCACCACCTTCTCGGAGTCGGAGGGCAATAAGCACGTGTAAAAACACGTTTTCCGTTTGAATTCGCTTTGAATTATCTTAGAATGGCGAATTTTTGTGTGTGGATATTGATTAAGTGTACGCATTATGTACATTAGTGGGATTTTACAAAACTTCGAACTCACCTTCTGAGGAAGGGAAAGTAAGAAGTGGGTAAGTTGTGCCGAAGACAATGGGGACCCAGACTCTTCACGTTGCGAGCGAGGAAACCTCTACCAATCACAGCGAGAACTTATGTTATTAATAAAGATTAATGACAACTCATTTAAATTTAATGTCCAGCGAAGCGGGCAAAGCCTGCTAGTCTATATTAATAAAATCAGACTTTTGTCTGTAAATTTGTCGGAATCGAAAAATTTTGCGATATCTTCACGTTTCACACCCCATGAAAGCCGAAAATGACTTCAGAAAATTTTGCCTGTGTGTGTGTGTGTGTGTGTGTGTGTGTGTGTGTGTGTCTGTGTGTATGTCATCGTGTCCGAATGTCGCTTTTTTTGTCCGGGCATCACTCGAGAACGGCTGGACGGAATTCAACGGCGCTTGGCAGGGATTTAGGTATTCACACAACTTAAAATTATATCTATCAACTTTTCGGATATTCTCCCCCGTTCCCCCCTGGGGGGGGGGGTAAAAGACTAAAACACGTTTGTCCGGGCATCACTCGAGAACGGCTGGACGGAATTCAACGGCGCTTGGCAGGGATTTAGGTATTCACCCAACTTGAAATTATATCTATCAACTTTTCGGAAATTCTCCCCCGTTCCCCCCTGGGGGGGGGGGGGTAAAAGACTAAAACACGTTTGTCCGGGCATCACTCGAGAACGGCTGGACGGAATTCAACGGCGCTTGGCAGGGATTTAGGTATTCACCCAACTTAAAATTATATCTATCAACTTTTCAGAAATTCTCCCCCGTTCCCCCCTGGGGGGGGGCGTAAAAGACTAAAACACGTTTGTCCGGGCATCACTCGAGAACGGCTGGACGGAATTCAACGGCGCTTTGCAGAAACTTAGGTCTTCACCAAACTTAAAATTATATCTATAGAAATTTTCAAAATTCTGATTAGTGTTTAAATTGTGGGTAAAAAACGCCTGCGCATGCGCCATAAATATTTTTTCACTAAAACGCTTTGAATGGAAAAATAAAATGCAAAAATAAATTTTTAAGATAAAGACTTTTTTTATTCGCGTGATTCACACTACAAATTATGAAAAGATTGAAATGAAGTTTTGCCATCTGAGTTTCATACTTTAGTTAATTTTAAAACATCTAATTGTCATATCGAAAAACTGTTTACACCCCAGGATTCAGAAAAATCACCTCTTTCATTTGGTACTGAATTTGTAACGATAGGTCTGATACTTCTAATTTATTTTTCCCTTTTTCCGCTTTTCCGTTGCCACTTAAATTTCATTCTTTAGTTATTTTTTAAAATTCTAATTGTCGCATCGAAAAACTGTTTGCACCCCTGGATTCAGAAAAATCACCCCTTTCATTTGGTATCAAATTTATAAATATTGGTCTGAAATTTCTAATTTATTTTACCCTTTTTCCGTTTTCAACGCGGATTCGGTAAAAGGTTTTATATTTATATATATAGGCATTTATATATATTTTTATTTTCCAGAAAGAAAATGAAATATTTTTAATTTCACGCGAATAATAATAAAAATTAGAGAGAAAAATACCTACAAAAGTTGGTGATTTTTTTTTTTTTTTTTTTTTTTTAATGAGGAATTTGCACGTGGATAAATATTTTCATAGAGATATTTGGCATTAGTTTAATATTTTTATTTAATTAAGCAGTACTTTTCTTTCCTGCAGTAAAACAAAATTTTTTGTTGTTATTATGTACCTTATGAGGGTTTTTTTATGTTCTCCCTTAATTGTAAATGATTATAATTTGGATTTTATTAAGATTTTTTATTTTTATTTTGTAAACATCAGAAAAGAGTTTTTATTTTATTTTATTTTATTTATTTATTTATTTAGTGTATGGAACAGCTTTAGTATTGGATCCCTTTGGTAAAATTTGAAATTCGGAACCGAAGTAGCTCGGACGTTTCTCGCCAAGATCTTTGATTGCACAATTCAGATAGCCAATTCAGTTCATCGCAAAAATGGCTTAAAATATTTAAAGTCACCAAAAGGTTCCCATACTAAAGCTGTGCGTTTTGTACTTATTTATTTATATTTTCTATTATAGACTTCTGTGGTCACGAAATTTGGTGCGTAAATTGTTTGTTTGCATACGGCACTTATTGTAACTGGATTTCACAAAATTCGAAATCCCCCTCCCCCTTCTCGGAGTCGGAGGGCAATAAACGGTATAACTTCAGTATAACCCCACAGCTGAATTTGGCGATTTTTCTTTGGCGTCGTTTTGAAGGATAACGATGTCATTCTGGACTGTTTGCGATATAATATGGCAGCCTAATATGTTGCTTATTTTGGATTTATGATTTAGATTATGATTTTATCATTTATCATATATGAATTATGATTTAGCCATAATCGCCAACAAAAAAAAATCGCCAAATATCGTTGTGGGGTTATACTGAAGTCGTTCCCAATAAACATGTGTAAAAACATGTTTTTCCGTTTGAATTCGCTTTGAATTATCTTAGAATGGCGAATTTTGGTGTGCGGATACTGATTAAGTGTACGCATTATGTACATTAGTGGGATTTTGCAAAACTTCGAACTCACCCACTGAGGAAGGGGAAGTAACAAGTGGGTAAGTTGTGCCTAAGGCAGTGGGGACCCAGACTGTATATTGATTAAGTGTACGCATTATGTACATTAGTGTGATTTTGCAAAACTTCGAACTCACCCGCTGAGGAAGGGGAAGTAAGAAGTGGGTAAGTTGTGTCGAAGACAGTGGAGACCTAGACTCCTCACTTTGCGAGCGAGAAAACCTCTACCAATCACAGCGAGAACTTAGGTTATTAATAAAGATATGGGATTTTGACAACTCATTTAAATTTAATATCCAGCGAAGCGGGCAAAGCCTGCTAGCATATATATATGTTTAGTCCTTTACAATATTCCTTTAAGTGATTAAGTTGTATTCGAAGGACATAACAGTTTAAAATAATTGATTTAAAGTAGTTATTATAAATATAATTAATTCATCATATAGAGGAATATATTTGATATAATCTCAAACAATGTATTATGTTATTATTTTGTATTAAATTTATAAGATTTTAACGATATTACAAACGTTTTTTGCGTAAATACTGCCTAATAAGTTGCGCTATTAAGTTAAACAAAAATTTATAGTCATAAAAGTAATAATAATAATAATCATTTTTGACGAAGTGCATAATACATGAAAATGCTTTTTTAAAAAACTTAATATTTCAAATATTTATCAATTAACAATTATTTTGGCCGTTTTTTATATAACTGAAAACAAAGAGACAATTTAATGTAAGTAGTGTAAAAAAAAAAAAAAAAAAAAAAAAAAAAAAAAATTCTTTAAAAGCAGTGAAATGCTGTTTGATGAAATAAAAGTATATTTAGTTGTAGAGGTAAGCTTATTAAAATATGTACGCTACATGCACACAAATAATTTTGAAGATAGTCATGCAATTAACGCTATAACACTTTTTTTTTTAATCAAATGGACAATGAATTGTGCTATCTAATAAGTATTAAAAATTAACTGATATTTTAAAAAATCTAGTAAAAAACGGTCAGCACACATTCCTTCGTCTAAACGTTTGTAAATTTCTTTCTTTCTTTCTTTTTCTGGAACTCCTGTGAATTTATACAGCTGCAAACTCTCACGATTTCTTAAGTAACACTGTTGCGTATAAATGTTTTTATTTATTAAAACACTAAATAATACGAAGGTAAATATTCTAAAAATAAATATGATCAAAATTTTGATTGTTTGCAGCTATGGATATGAATTAGGTATCCTTAGAAAGACCACCAACAAAAGTCATTATATACGGTTTTCTATTTACAACCTAAAAGTTACCTTACAAAATCTTAAAAAACTGTAGCGTGGTACAAAAATAAATAAATACTTCCATCTGAATGTGGGTATTATTTATTTGATATTTGCATATCGTTTTTATACGATTGCGAAGTTGATGTCAAACAGTTTAGAAAATAAATAATTCTTTTTCATTATAAAAATATATTATGTTTTCTGTAAGTTCTGGAATTCTTTTTATAAGTTCTAGTTACTCTAGAATTAGTAAGGCATATGTGAGGTATCTGAAAATACTTAAGAGTAAAATAATAATATACTTTCTGTTTCATTTAGTAGAACATATCAGAAAAGTATATTGCATACTTAACAGAAATGGTTTAGAAGAAACAATTTTATTCTAGTTAGATCCACAAAAACTTTTCTGATTACATTGCTTAATTCTTTGACTTTAGATGGTAATAACGCAAAACAATCTTAGTGGATACGAAAAAACCTTTATTTTAGTTAACTGCTAAATTATTATCACAGGTAGTTTGTATGCATAAAATTTGCTGGTAAAAACATTTTGTGTAAGTAATAGTAAGCAGATGTATTGGTTATTTACTTATGAGCAGGGTAAGAAAATTTCCTTATTTTAATGAACTGCTGAATTATTTTAACCGATAGAACGAAAATATGAACAAATATATTACCTTTGAAAATTCTTTAATTGGTATTAAATAAAAAAAAAATAGTAAAAATATAAAAAACTTAGGCCATGGATGAAATGTTACAGCATAAAATTGTTATTTACAGATTTGTTTCTTAAATAAGAAAGCGAAATTTAATTAATATTTAGTAAAGCAAATTGAGTTAACAAGCATTTTTCTAAGATTGTTCTCGGAAAGCTAATCCTTTAAGTGTATTTCTCTAGCCATTAGAGTTTTTTTTTTTTTTTTTTTTTTTTTTTTTTGTCTTGGAAAATCAATCTTAAACTCAAATTCAGGATGAAGAGCGTTTTGTCGAAATACTTGCAACTCATGGAGAATTTTAGTACTACTATATGATATTAAACAATCACAATATTCACAAACTTTATTTCAATAAGTTGAAAGTTGATGTTTTATCATTATTTATTAAAGTTTCATTCAATAAAATGATTATTTTTGTAAAAAATGGACTTTCTGGTGTGTGGGAAAAAAATTCCAAGGGAAGAAGAAAGTTCTATTAAATTATTGCACCAGAAATAAAATAGCCTCGAATGAGACAAATCAAACAATTATTCATTACCCGTACGCACAAGACAGTTCTATCTATTTAACAGACTACAAAAATTACTTCTTCAGAAGAGGAATCAACAGCTTGTTGTAACATATTCTCAGCAACTAACGTACAACTCGGAAGTTCTAAATCAACTCTCTGACTCTAGGACAGATGATGTCTTTTACAGCGTGATAAACGTTAGTTCCAGATATCTGTGGATCATTCCAGAAATAACTAGCTAACTTTGTTCCAAAGTGATAAAAAGGTTTCAGATATTAATAGTACTAATCATGAAAGTCTCTAATAATATTACTAGGTTCATTGTCAAATTTTCTAAGAAACAAATGAAACGCTCTTATTTAAGAATTCAGATGTAATTATGCTATCACAACCATTACAAAAAAAAAAAAAAAAAAAAAAAAAATATATATATATATCCTGTTTTTTTTTTTTTTTTTTAAATGCAATAATTATATCAACAATTGAAACATTTTTGAAATATTGCATATATTTAAAAAAAAAATAAATAAATACTGAAATAAAAATAAATAAAATTTCACAATTATCATAACAAAGTTCCGACGTCTGTATATAAGTGTATACTTATACTACATACAGAAAATATCATATAAATTAGCATGGTATGAAAGATTACAGAACCAGAAGAAATGATAACTTTCGTCATGTTAAATGAATTATGCAAGATGGTATTAATTCACTTAGAAAATAAATAAATTATAGATGAAAAACGTGAATTAAATATATATTAACTCTTTGTATTCCACCGGGATATTAAAGTCCCATAAATAAAATCGAGATTTTTAAGTCACAATATTAAATTAAAAAAAAAAAAAAAAAAAAAAAAAAAGAAAAGAAAAATTTGTAATAGTTTTCAAAATTTAATATGAGATGTTTCTCATGCATAAAGAAATATAGTAAAAAAGTTTCAAACTATTTTTCCAAAAAATAAGGTAATTTGGTATATAAAGGGTCAAACATAAATTTTTAATCAATGCCTTTTAAAATATTTCAGATATCTTAAAACCCTGCATATTAAACATTTTAATGAGTTAATTGTGAATTGCATCTTGTAATTATAACTCAAAAGTTGTGTAATAAGGAAACGTTTTGTCAATTTATCATAATTACTAAGGTATTAAGTTTGCGGAAGTTAATAATTATAATTAATTATTGCTGAGTTATTGTGGTTTAAAACAAAGGCTTACGATTAATTCTAAATATATATTTTTTAAATGAAAAAAAAATAGTAATCATTTAAAAAAAAATACAAGATACAAATATTTCTTAAAAAAAAAAAAAAAAAAAAAAAAAAAAAAAAAACACTTTTACATGTTTAAGTTAAAAGAGGTTTTTATATAAAATTAAAATAATAAAATCGCACTTCAAACCCGTGGCTTTTAGTGGCCACTTTGATGCGTAACATGTAATGATAATACTAATATAGCAGCAAGAAACTTTTCGTTTGTTATGTAATTTTAACCTTTTAACTTTATATAAAAAACCTCTTTTAACTTAAATTCGTATATGTGTTTTATCTGTTTTAAATATGAAAAGAAAATGAATAGATAATAGAAGCAAAACATTTTGACAAAATGTAATAGACATTTAAATTTTTCGATTATTAGTGTAGAAAAAAATGAAAATTTTGTTTTTCATATGAAATATTTTTAATTAATAAAAGTGATTGAAAAACGTATTTTTCATTATTTTGTTTCTAATGTAATTCGATTGAAATTTTGAGATAAATATACTGACTCTGCAAAACATTTTTTGAACAATGAGATATAATGGTTTAAAAAACGATTTTTAGACTTTTTGTAGCTTAAATAATATAATTAAAATAAGGAAATTTATGAATGTAATATATATATGTATATATATATATAATATGTATTCGAGAGAAACTAATAACGCATGCAAAAACGTTTAAAATTTTAACATTTTATAAATAACTTTTATGACAAAAATAATTTAAATAATTTACATGAAAAAATTGTAAAGATGTAGTTTTTTAATATAAAATCGTTTACATAAAATTCCTCTAAATATTTTTTGCAAATGAATAATTTAAGATTAAACATGAAAAATATTCACATAACTTAAAACTAGAAAAAAATATTCATGAACTCCTGACATTTTTGATATTTTATTCATATATTCTAATTTGAATTCAGGAACTTCACTATATTTTGTGTAAAGCTAAACGAAATAGTTGGTTTAAAATAAAAATGTAAATGTACAAAACACTATACGTTATGCATTTATAATGAGTATTTTTAACTGTATTTTTACGTAGTTTAACGTACATGGTCAAGTTATTTTTGACATTTTAAAATAAAAAATTAACGTTCTCCTTTTTTTATATCAAAGCAAACAAATAAAAATATCTTACTGTTTATAAATTCAGAAAAATTGATTTTCATAATAAATATAGAAAAAATATTTACTTTCGAAATTGAGTTTGACAGTTAATTTTAAAATGATTCCTTCCAGAATCTTTTTTCAATTTAATAATTAAATTTCATTAGAAAATCTTACTTTTTCAAGATTATTAACAAATATCCTTCATTTTTAAAAATTTAATTGTTATGCTTAACAAATATCTTTGCAACGGAAAATAATGATTTTTTCTGATAAATTAAAATAAAGTAAGGTAAATCTAGACTATAATAGTATCTACATTTTATTATTATATTTAGTTTTTCGTTATATAATAAGATATATCATAGATGCCAACATTTTTAATTATTCCGGAGTTCTTTTAGCCACACCTTTATTCCATACCACTTATTTTTTTAAGAGTAATATTTCTTATTTTATCGAAGTTATTTATTGGATAAAAAAATTCTATAAATGAAGTGGTGCGAAATAAAGGCGGGATTAAAAATTCTCCGGAATAAATCAAAATGTTGGCATCTATGGATATATCTTACTTCTGCAAATTAGTCGGGGCTCCATACTCACTTTTCACAAGTTACATCATTATTGACTGATGTCATTAAAAATTTTAAGGATTTCAACAAATTAAGTGTATAGCCTTTCAGTTACAGTTAGCAACAAATCATAAATATTGAAATAAAAGTGAAATGAATCGATTCAATACATATCTAACTTTTATCTACAGTGTAAAATAAGTTATAGGAATCATTTGTTAAAATATTTAATACTAGCAAACCCGCGCGAAATTTTCGCTCTTTATTTATTGTTAGTTACCTTTAAAATTTGAAACTCATAAATATTATAACATTTTCGCCACCTAATTAAAAATTAATTTATGAAAAGCCAAATTATTATTATAATCAAATTAATAAAGTGCATTTGTGAAACTAAAATCCCTCAAAGAAAGCTTTCAAAATAAAATTCATGGTTGACGACCCAGTTTTCATACTACAGCAGGCAGTGCAGTTTTATTATTGGACTCCCATGACGCCTTTTAAATTTTTGCCGCCTCTATTGGCGATGACTTTTTATTTAATTATTTTATTTTATTTCATTTTTACTAATTTCTATTTTGATTATATTTTTTACCATTGCTTTTCTTAATCGATTTATGATACTAATTCACATTCTGTATATATTTTTAAAGTATTGATATGCTTAAAAATATGCTTGTAAAGGTACTGAAAAGAAACTTTTAAAAATACATTTTTCCGTAAAATAATCTCATCAGATTAATGTCGTCGATATTTTTTATTAGATCATTGAGCTGATTTCGTGTGCTTAAATATTGCCCACTTATAAATATTTTTTTTTTCTCTCGCGTATTTTATTAATTAGAGCATTAACGTACGGTTTGACAAAATATTATCGTAACTGGACCACGTTAAAAAAATATTATATAGATTAAATTCAATTTTTTATATTGTAATTTACCTGGAGAAGTAACGAAATATTACTCATTCCCCATATTTTCAATAGTTAAAGGAGTAAGTTCTTTAAAATTTTGCTGCAAAGTTCTGTTTTATGTAAATATAATAAAATAATATTGAAAATATTAAGCGCAGAATATTTTTATTTAAATTACAAAACAATATTTAAACAAGTCCTTCCGGCTTATTCGGAAGGGAAGGTTGATTTCTTTTTCCTTATCAAGTTGCTGTTATTATGTTTCAAAATGGCGGCTACAAATTATTAATGCACTTGGTAGAAATATTGATGTAGGCTATGCACATATGGAGTTTTAGGCAAATCGGTACAGAAACACATTTTCATGTGAATTAAAAATTTTCAAGTGGCCGGAGCTTGGAAACAAAATGGTGGGTTAAGTTGACAAATATAAGAAATGTATTTGTGAGATAAGTCTACTGTACACATATAGTTCGGATTAATTCAAAATCTCAAAAGTCATCGTGTTGAAAAATTAAGTGGCAAACACTTCGATCAAAATGGCAGAGAAAGTTGCTCATCTAAGATATCGTTGCAAATTTGAATTTTTTTTTTTCTTGTAGAAATTCTTTCAAAGAAGCTTAGTAAGTTGATAAAATGTTAGTTTTCTGCACTTCTAGTTCGTATTAGCATTAAAATAGCCTAATTTTTCCTTAAAAACGTATTAAAAAGATCCAGTAACGCAGGTAATGGATTTGGCGCCAAATTTGGCGACTTTTACCTTATGGCGACTTTTTTGGCGAATTTTGGCGAGAAAATACTTATTTTCGATATAGCAAAGATGGACGCAATACCGTGATTGGTTCACGAGTTACGTGATTTTTCTAGATTTTTGTTGTTTGAATGATAAATCCAATTTCCAACTTTGATTTGAATTGATTAAGTATTTCTAAAGTTACCGTGATAACAAATTTTCAAGTGGCCACCACTTGGAAACAATACAGTGGAGCAAGTTGCCCAGCAAACACATCCAAGATATTTGAAGCATAGGTTCACTGTCCAACTGTGGTTTAAATCAGTGCCGTGTTTCAAAAGTTATTATTATGGCAAATTTTCAAGTGACAGTCTAAGTGGCTGCGACTCGGAAAAAAATGGCAAAACAACTTGCCCATCGAAATCATCCGGTATATTTGTATGATAAGTTCATTGTCCAGTTCTAGTTTAAATTAAATCAGTATTTCAAAAATTATCGACATAATAAATTTTCATGTGGCACCACTTGTAAAAAAAAGTGGAGTGAGATGCCCAGCGAACTTATCTGAGATATTTGAATGATAAATTCTCTACCGAAATTTGATGCGAATTAAATCTGTATTACTAAAGTTACCATAATGACAAATTTTCAAGTGGCCGCCACTTGGAAATAAAATTGCGGATGAAGTTACCAAGTGAACTTATCCTAGATATTTGAACCTTAAGTTCACTATCCAACTTTTATTTGAATCAGTTTAGTATTTTAAAAGTTATCGTGGTGGCATATTTTCAAGTAACAGTGTGATTTCAAGTGGCTAGAATTTAGAAACAAGATGTCGGGACAAGTTGTCCAGTGAAAACATTCAAGATAATTACATGATAATATCACTGCCCAAATTTGGTTCGATTTGGAATATTATTTCAGAAGTTATCGTGATTTTAAATGTTCAAGTGGGAGCCTGATTTCAAGTGGCCCCGCTTACCTTAAGATATCTGCCACTTTATTAAAAATGGCGGATATATTTTATTAATAAACTTCATTGAGATCCTTACGTGGTCTGTATTTACATCAAAATTCAAAAATTTCGGAATACGCTTTTTACAATTTAAATTTGAAATTTTCGAGTGGTCTCCACCTGAAAACAAAATGGCGGAGCAACTTGGTTAACAAACTCATCTAAGATATTTATAAGATAAGTTAAGACACTGTTCAAATTTGGTTCCATTTGGAATATTATTTCGGAAGTTATGGTTTTAAATTTTCAAGTGGTGGCCTGATTTCAAGTGGTCTCGCTTAACTTAAGATATCCGCCACTTTATTAAAAATGACAGATAAATTTCATTAATAAACATCATTGAGACCCTTTTGTGGTCTATATTTACATGAAATTTCAAACAAATTCGGAATAAGCTTTTTACAATTTGAATTTGAAAATTTCAAGTGGTCTCCACTTGAAAACAAAATGGCGGAGCAACTTGGTTAACAAATTCATCTAAGTTGTTTATAAAATAAGTTAAGACACTGTCCAAATTTGGTTGTATTTGGAGTATTATTTCAGAAGTTATTGTGATTTTAAATTTCCAAGTGGTAGCGTGATTTCAAGTGGCCCCGCTTAACTTAAGATATCTATCACTTTATTAAAAATGACGGATACATTTCATTAACAAACATCATTGAGACCCTTATGTGGTCTATATTTACATCAAATTTCAAACAAATTCGGAATACGCTTTTTACAATTTGAATTTGAAATTTTAAAGTGGTCTCCACTGGAAAACAAAATGGCGGAGCAACTTGGTTAATAAACTCATCTAAGATATTTATAAGATAAGTTAAGACACAGTCTAAATTTGGTTCGATTTGAAGTATTATTTCGGACGTTATAGTGATTTTAAATTTTCAAGTGGTAGCCTGATTTCAAGTGGCCCCGCTTAACTTAAGATATTTGCCACTTTATTGAAAATGGCGGATAAACTTCATTAATAAACTTCATTGAGACCCTTATGTGGCCTGTATTTACATCAAAATTCAAGCAAATCTTGCTTTAAATATGCTTCTTACAATGTCGGTTTGAAATATTCAAGTGGCTGCCACTTGAAAACAAAAAGTCGGAGCAACTTGGTTAACGAACTCATCCAAGATATTTATGAGATTAGTTCACTGTCCAAATTTGGTTCGATTTCGAGTATTATTTCGGGAGTTATCGTGATGACAAAATTTTCATTATAGATAGATATATATATATATATAGAGAGAGAGAGAGAGAGAGAGAGAGATAAACGAAGTCGATTTCTAAAGAAATCAACCTAAAATATATATATTACTTTAACAGAAAATTGGGAATTTTATGCTGTTATTGCTCTCACGTAAAATATTTATTTATTTATTTATTTATTTATTTTTATCTACAATAATCGTGGTAAAGGTAATGATTTGTTATTTTCTACCCATATAAGATTTAGTTTAGATCGTGAAATTTTTCAAAAAATCTGCTGTAGTTTATATGTAAGAAATCAAATTAAATTGAAGGTGGTTAGCATATTTTTTGTAAGAAGTATTGGCTAGATTACAGTCATATTTTGAAGACTATAACTTTTTTCATACATAAAGAGAAACAATATTTCATAATTTAGCTGATAATCGAGTAAAAATGGGGCTGTTTTACAAATAAATCCTTTGTTTAAAAAATAATGTTCCAGCAATTTTCCACCTCTGAAGAGTAGATGTTGTAGCTGTTAAACTGAATATACTTGCAGTAAACATACTCGCAGAATTCACCGTAAATTCTTCGGTTGCCCCAAACATACAAGAAGGAATAGTTTTTACGCTATGAAGATCTTTATGTAAGATCTTTATGTAAGATCTTTATGAAGATCTTTATGGTTGCCCCAAACATACAAGAAGGAATAGTTTTTACGCTATGAAGATCTTTATGTAAGACTAATATAGTCGCAATTTAAAACATAAATAGAGAACCGCGATATATTTAACGAATTAAAGAAATTTGTACTAAAACATGGAAAATATCTGATTAAAAAAAATATATTAATTTAGTGTGAACATATACAAAATAAATAATTTTGCAAATAAAGTAAAACATTCATTCAAATTTTACATTGTATAATAATTTTCACTGTATATCTTACTAAAATAAATCTGGTTTTAGGAATGATTTAGAAAAGATAATATGTGTTTTATGATCACCCTTTATATACAAGGGATATGAGCCATTTAAACATACTTTAAGGTTTCTCACGAGCTGTAAAATGTGTAGATATTCCATTTAAATTAATTAAAAAGGGCTACCTACGAATTAAAAGTACAAAATTTGAGAGGAAATTTATATCATAAAATAAATAATTACAGTTTTTATACCTAATGTGAATTTTTTGAATAAAAATAATAATAAAAAGAAACCTAAAATTTAATTTACCTTTTATCCTACTTTAAAAATTTCACTCGCATGTGAGCTTTACTAATCTTCTTAAATTTTTGATCAATATAATAATACATATAACCAATAATTTCTATTGCACTTGAAACGAATGTTCGAATGTACTTGAAATGGGTTAATATCGGTATATTTTAGAAAAATAGAAAAAATAAAATAAAATACTTATTTAAGGAAATAAATAAATATATTAGAGAAGGCTGTCAAAGCACATATTAGAAAAAAAACGATTTTTTTTTTTTTTTTTTTTTTTTTTTTTTTTTTGTGTGTGTGTGTGTGTGGGGCATTATTTCAAAATTTACTGCTATATTAACTATTTAGAATTCGTTTAGATAAAAATTAATATAAAATAAATTTAACGTAATTGCAAAAATATTGTCCTGCGATTTTGAAACTATTTATAAGAAAAAGAATGTTTAGCATATACAAAATAAATAATTTTGCAAATAAAGTAAAACATTCATTAAAGTTTTACATTGTATAATAATTTTCACTGTATATCTTACTAAAAAAAAATCTGGCTTTAAGTTTACTTACAATAAGTAAAAAAAATATTGAAAAAAAAATACTGCATAAAGAAAAATATTAAAAAAAAAAAAAAAAAAAAAAAAAACGAAGAACTAAAAAAAAAAAAATCTAGTAAAAAATAAAGTATGTTTACATTTGAATAGAAACAAGTTTTACTTTGTGAGGCCTTTGACAAAAAATTATTTTTTAAGAAAAGCAAGAAGAAAAAAAGCACAGAATGCACTGTTGCATTTTTTTTTTTTTACTACTAAAGATCTAAATATGAAGAAAAGAAAGGTGTTAACTTACAGAATTAATTAATGTGATTAATATGTACATATAATTCAGATGAAACGCTTTTATTTAACGTACACGAATTTATCAATATTTATTCATTTAATGTCTTTTTTTAGCACTTACCAACAAAGTTGTAAAGAGTTATTTCAGATATGCTCAGATATTTTATCAGATATATTCAGGGCCATAATTTGAAATTGATGGAATTCAATTTTTACTACTGTTGAGCATTTTTAATATAATCTAACTATGTTTATGAGTAATTATGATTTGAATTTGTCTTTCTATCTTTCTCTCTGACTGTCGATTTGTCTATCTGCCCTTTGTCAGCCTCTAGCATCGGTAAATATTTTAAGAACGTCTTTAAAATTTTAAATGTTATTCAAATTTACTATAGAATGTTCCTTAATACGGCATCAATATTAGAAATTGTTTCTGTACAGAGACACCCAAAAAGTGTTATTTAATTGTGTTCTGTGAAAGTACAGTAAAAAAACTCACACCATATTACGGGCAATGCCGGCAGTAAAGGTTCCATTCAGAGTCTATAAGGAAAAAAAAATACATTTGGACCATAAATGATGTATTACCCCGTAATTTTACATTATGAAGAACATACATCTTTCAATATATCAATCACTATTTATATAAAAAAATAAACTCTCTCAACCAATGAAACTACAATTATGTTTTCAATTTTAAATCGAAGTGATTCTTATATAACGTCACTGATAAGCTAACATTTGAAGGGATTTCACCGTAAAAATACAGTTTGGTGACAGATTTAAACAAATTACGTATATTAACGGCCCTCTTCACTTACCGTCGCCGGAAGCCCGATCTAATGTTATTCTATGGGGAAATTTTCTTTACAAATAACTTATTAACTAATACATATTTTTAAATTCTGTTTTCACATTTAGAAAATTCACAACTGTTAAATTGACAGACCTTTTTTTAAAATGTATTTTTTAAATTTTTATATTTTATTTTGAAATTGCCATATGAAAAAAATTCACATATTTAAAATTCGTATTTTGCAGCTTCAAAATAAAATATAAAAAAATTAAAAATATATATCTTTTAAAAAGGTCCGTCAATTTAACTGCTGGGAATTTTCAGAATGTGAAAACAGAATTTAAAAATATGTATTAGTTAATAAGTTATTTGTAAAGAAAAATTTCCCATACAATAACATTAGTTTAGGCTTCCGGCGGCGGTGAGTGAAGCGGGCCCTTAACGGCTTTTGCCTGTAAAAGAATACCAGTATTCTAAAATTATACTTTCACGGTATCAATTTACGAGCTTCGACCTTTAAGCTATTAAAACTGTCCCTTTCCATAAAACTATACTTACAAATACCATGATTTTACATTTTTTTTTTCCAGTGAGCTATTTTCATAAAGTATATTTAAAAAGCTTTCTACTGCAAAAATCATAATGAGATCGACATTAATTGTTAATATTTAAAAGAAATGTTTTATATAGAATATGGTATGTTCGTCACGTTTGTTACGTATGCTACGTGCGTTAGCTTTCAGATATACGTGTGTACCTTAAAATATTCATATACATTAGCGGCTACAATTATTATAATTATTTTTTTTTTTTTTTTTGTAAATTGATTTAACTGTTTAAAATAATATCTAAGAAGGATTATTAATCCAATTAGTATATCTACCAACATTTCAGTCCTTCTGTCAGTTCGTTGTATGATAACATAGTAAAGACATAGTAAATTTAAAATGATGCAACAAGTACGTATAGTTGGAAAGGTTTAGCAATCAATACGAACCGCATGTATATATATATATGTTAGGAAAACAAATAATGTTTCAAAACTATGTACTGATAGTGTGTTCTTGTGATTTGACCCAAAATTGTTTTCAATGTGCATATTAACTGTTAAACTTACAAAATTAAAACTTTGCAAAAATATTCGTGTTATAAAAATCTTCAGTACTTACAAAAATTTCTAGATTTTTATATTAAAAAAAAAGAAAAAAAAAAAAAAAAACTCGTACTTTTTTTAAACGATTACAAAGTTCCTTCAATTAATACTTTCACTAAACATCTCGTATTTTTAATAACTCAAATATTTAATTTTTATCAATTTTTTTGAACATGTGAGTAAAGATTTTTTATTCAATCAAAATGTCTTTCTCTTCGAACATAATTTTAAGATTAATCAAGTTTGATTCTTTATAAATTAGAAATAAATTAGAATGATATATTTTCTTTTATATAAAACATATTATTTTTTAATAATGTTAGTAATAAATAAAATAATAATAATAATAAATGTAACTAAAAAACTGAAATATTTTTTATAAATATTATTTACCATTTTAGTTAAGTGATATCTATGCTCACTACTTGCATGAAAATATAAGATGTTTAAAAAGCAGATATAAACTTTTCTTTCTTTCTTTATATATGTATTTTTATTAAAGAGAAATATGTATTATAAAAAAAAAATGAAATTAATAATAAATTCTGTGAGTTTATTCAAAAATGTGTGATATTTTAATTTTCTTGGTTAAACATGATATTCCTATTAGAGCAACGACATGAATATTGATACTCATGTACATATATTTATATTCATAATAATGATTACGTTAACAATTATATAAAGGCTCATAATTAAAAACCGCATAAATATAAAAGATACTAATTCAAATTATAAATACCAAAAGATATATAGAGGTTAATATCTTTTTCATTTATGATTGTAATAAAGTTTCGGTGGCTTTATTGGAAAATGTATCTTGAGTTATTTGTAATTTTATTAGTTAAACATGATATTTCTATTCTCAACAATGACATGAATATTGATATTCATGTAAAAGTATAATAGAATTCCACGATAGAACATTTAAGAATGACATCTGGAATCCCATTACTTAATACCTTAATTAAAAGGAAGCACAATTACAATAACTATATACATCGCGCGCAGTAAACAGAATATAGTTGAATGTAGGATACATAAGAACGAATATAACTTCTTACAGGCCACTCACTGCCTGTGGCCCATGCCCACACAGGCGTCTTACACAAAAAAAAAAAAAAAAAAAAAAAAAAAACGTCTACATCTTTCAGCAAGAACCGATTAACTTCTGACTGACTTCTGAAATTAAAATGTTTTCACTTCACTTTATGGAATTGCAAAATATCTAACGATATTTTGCCAAGAATGGCGACAGCGCCGTCTATATTGTTTTAAATGATAGGAAAGATGGCTCAATAGCAATTACGCTATTTAACGTATACGTAGGAGTTTGAATTTAGCTCGTTACATTCTCCCCCCTCTGTTCCCGAGCCTACGTCTCGAGGCGGGAACAGTACTTACAGTTTTCTCGGTCGATCTCTTTTTAAAAGATACTACAAGAGATTGGACTTCTGTGACTATACTATTTTAACATGACGATGAAGGTCGATGCGCAGTAGATACCTAAATTTAATTTAATCTGGGCTTACTATTTCAAAGGTACTACATTCTCCCCTTAGTCGGAAGATATGAGTATTTCAAAACTTTTAGATAAATTTACAAATGTATTTAATTCGTAATAGAAATATTCCTATTAATTTAAACAACTCTGAACCAGGATGGTTCTACAATACGACGGAATGCAAGACGATTCCCTGAAAATAACTGAACCATGACGATTCCACAATACTTCGGAATGCATGATGATTCCTTAATAATTACCTTGGACCTTTGTGGCTCCATAACACATCAGAATCATTGCGATTCTTTCAAAAACTTAGACCATTGCGGCTCCATAACACAGCAGAATCATTGCGATTCTCTCAAAATAACTTAGGACCATTGCGGCTCCATAACACAGCAAAATCTCTGCGATTCTCTCAAAATAACGTTGACCTAGGGCGACGATACTCTTAAAATAACTTTGAATAGTGCGCACATTTCTGAAATCTATAATTTATTTTTGGCAGTAACTTTAACTCCGAGCTCTGATGCTAAATTATATAAATCAATCTTTTTAACCTTAGATAGAAAAGCCATTTTTCTTTCTGTGTAAATAAATTTCCTTTTTTAAAATTTCTGATTTCGATTTGTTCCTATTATAAAATTATGAAAATTATTCACGTCGACCTAGAATAAATACAAAATGAACCCATTTGTTAAAAAATACTACTCAAACTATTATTGTATAGTTTAAGAACAAACACACAATTACTGTTAATAATACCGTTAAACTGTCCATCTTTCCTTTACAATGAAATATCATTAAAATCAACTTTCAAAATACTAAGAAAATTAAGAATAATAATTAAAATACCATTGATATATCATTATGGAGGGAAATATTCCTTTTGAAAATTCTTTTTTTTCGTAAATACACAAAATATACTAAAATATCACTTAAAATACATATATTTAATATAAATTAAAAAATTTCATATTAAAAGTTCGATTGTTATTTTCAGAACAACTCTTAAAAAAAAAAAAAAAAAAAAAATGTATTTAAATGAATATAACCGTATTTCGGAAGTGCGTGACAACCTTTAAAAAAATAAATTACTCATTCAAACTTGGTCGAATAACTAATAAATAAAAGAAAACACTTCGAAACAAAAAGTAATTATTTAAAGACTAGTTTCGTAACTCAGTACCTGACAAACAAAGTGTATATTTTAAGAACAACTTATTCTGCATTTGCCTTTTCCTTAAGAAAACACCAAAAAATTCCATATATGAAGAAAATTCAATTCTGCATTTAAAAATAAAAATTTAGAATGATAATTAAAAATATATTATTGATATTAATACTTTATATTTCTGAGCTCAGATATATTTAATAAAACCATTCATTAAAAAAAATAATAAATAAAAAACTTAAACACATTTATTTTTGCAAAAATAATTTTCTAAAAAAAAAAAAAAAAAAAAACCCACAGAAATACGTATTTCAATGAAGAACAAAACATCAAAATTTTATTTTTAATAGATTCAGTAAAGAATATATATATATATATATATAATTACCTTTTCACTGACGAGTTGAAATAGAATCAATTAATTTATATTATGAAGAGACATAAATATATCGCTAATAGTAATAACGGAAACGGGTAGGGGAAAGAGGGAGGGGGGAAATGGAACTAAAAGATTTACAAAATAATGAGAACAGTTTTCTCTTTTTCTCAGATCGACTGAGAATATTTCTATTTTTGTATTATAGAATAAATTTCGATATTTGCATAAAAGATGCACATGGTCAGCAATGTGGAACAAGAATTTTCTCTATTTTTGATCGCTTGCGATATTATTTGTAGAAAATAAAACTCTCTTATTGTACATCACTGTATAATGATTTATATCATTCCTTTTACGAAAAAGACAATTCACTTTGTAGTTCGGAGCAGCTCACGTGGATTTTCCTGGAAGCGCTCAACACCGCTCTTCGAGCGGTGAGCGGGGGCTGCTCCCTGTTCAATTCACTTTGTAGACGAATTTATAAATTATTTTTCCTTTTAAATTGAAGAAATCATTTCGTAAAAATGCAAGACGGCTCGACACAGGCACTTCACGCACATAATGCAGGATGCTTCTTCCGTAAGCTTTATAGGAAATAAAAGACAAAGTAGAGCCACTTTAAAACCAAAACCATTTAAAATTTGTTGAATTTGTCAGGCTGACGTATATTACACTGACGGCTTGCATAAACGATAATTCAGGTTGTTATAATCTTCCGTAAAAAAGAAAATTGCACTTTTATTCGGGCACATGAAAAGAGGCACAGATTCGCGGCCTTTTCAACTGCAATTGTAGGATGACAGCAAGATTTCTTTCAGAACAGAACAATATATTTTTCACGAAAAATATACATCCAACAAAAACTTCCAGAAATGATGATACAAGTTCAAGAAAATGTTCGACGGGCGCTATTAAAAACATTGCACTAAGATATATATTATATGAATATTTTTACTTTTACGTTGGGCGCCATTATAATAGAATTCCACGATAGAACATTTAAGAATGACATCTGGAATCCCATTACTTAATACTTTAATTAAAATGAAGCACAATTACAATAACTACATACATCGCGCGCAGTAAGCAGAACATAGTTGAATGTAGGTTACACAAGAACGAATATAACTTCTTACAGGCCACTGCCTGTGGCCACACAGGCGTCTTACACGAAAAAAAAGTCTACATCTTTCAGCAAGAACCGATTAACTTCTGACTGACTTCTGAAATTAAAATGTTTTCACTTCACTTTATGAATTGACAAAATATTATTAGATATTTTGCCAAGAATGGCGACAGCGCCGTCTATATTGTTGTAAATGGTAGGGAAGATGACTCAATAGCAATTATGTTATTTAACGCATACGTAGGAGTTTGAATTTAGCGCGTTACAAAAGTAATTATGATATTAATTACGATAACAATTATATGAAGGCTCATATTAAACACTGTATTATGATAAAATCTAATTTTTCAATTTATAAAGACTGAAAGATAAATAAAGATTAAAATATTTTCCATTTATGCATGAGATAAAGTTATTTACCATGGAAAAATAAAATATACTTTTTCAAAAAACTTCTTCTAGAAACCAGTACTAATGTTGATTACCCTCTACAAATAATATATTTATCTACTCATAAACACAAACATTGTAATATTATTAAATGCTATAGTTTATTTCAAATTACAAACTTAGGATAATCCGTACAAGTTTGATTACATTTATGTTGAATAAAAGTTATAAAATTGTAAGTTATTTCTTAATAAGCATTCGCATATATATTCTGAAACTTTAAACATGTATGTTTAATTGTTTTAAAATATAATCAAGGTGCATTCTTAAATAAACGATTTTTATTGCACATATTAGGCGAGATATAGCAAACCTTCTACGATAGCTCTAGGCTCACTCCTTTACGAGCCTCGACTACTTTTTTTAGTCAATTTACA
Source organism: Salticus scenicus (assembly GCA_963930645.1). Lineage (NCBI taxonomy): Eukaryota > Metazoa > Arthropoda > Arachnida > Araneae > Salticidae > Salticus > Salticus scenicus. Next base: position 187,035,521 of record OZ005649.1, read on the forward strand.
GCTTAGATTCTTCTCAGTGTTAGCTTTTTCTTTTTTTCATTCCATGTAAATTTAACTCTTTTTCCTCGTTTTTTCCTTTCTAAATTGCGATCTTTCTATAGATTATTAGACTACTTTCTACGTTTTCTGCTTTCTAAAGTACGATGGTACTAAATAATTCCGGAGAATTTCAGTAAACGGAAAAGGAATTTTTGTTATAAGATTTTTTGTTCAGCATCTCAAATTAATGTCATGAAGAACAACAATAAAATGCTGGCTCAAAATTTTGCAGTATATGCATCAGAAAATATTCAGATGCATCTATAAAACAATTGCATCCATATAACAATGAATATTTTGTTTAAAAATATCAAATATCTTTTTTTTTTTTTTTTTTTTTTTTTAAGTTATTTAAATTGTGCTTTCCAATGGTGCAGTTGTATTTCCTATACTTTTATTTGCTTAAACGGAATTTGAATTTAAAGACAAAAGTTTTACAGAAAGAGCTCAAAGTGAGAGTTTCAGAAAATTCATGTGTGCGTTTCACGAAAAACAAAATTTTTGCAATCGGATTTCAATCCTTTTAGGGTTTATTTCTCTTATTACGTATATTGAATAATAATAAAAAAAAAAAATCTGATTTAGATTAAGAACTTTTTGAGTTATAAAGTGTTTAGTGATAAATTTGATGTTTCATATATTTTGAAAATATGAAATTGCCAATTCGTACAAGTTTTATACGGTTAGAAAGAAAATTAAATGGCCTTTTTAAAGGTCTAATGGCGGTAAAGGTTTGACGGGCAATCTAAAAAAAAAAAAAAAAAAAAAAAATACATGCATTGTGACTAAAGATACATATACTTCCAAAAGCAAAACAAAAATGAGAGGGAGAATATGCGAAATTGTTCTATGTTTCGGAACATATTTAATGAAGTTTATTAAGACATTTGCCAATAACCAATACAAGTCTAAGATTTATTATAACATGAAAGAGAAAACACATGAATTTCTCTTGCACGCCTTTAATTATACATATTGTTGCAAAAATATTGGTATTTTCATATGTGGTTAAAATATCAACATATGTTTCAATACTTCTTGGTATCAAGAATACCCAGAGGTATTGAAATTGAAACATATATTGACATGTTAATCTATTAACTTCAAAAAATTAAACTAGCAATTTTTAACTAAATAAAATGAAAGTACACCCATATCTAATAAGAATTCTGTATTTAATAAAGAAATCCGACTATTACCATTAATAAGTATTTTACAAAATATGTGTTATTCTAATGTCATTATTATTCGTTTACTTTTTCGTATATCTAAATGTCAAATATAAACAACTATTGCACTATCATTTTTCGGTAAATATAATTAGATTGCTAAGATTATTTAATGTATAAACATAATCCAAAGCAATGTACATGTAAGACTGATATATATCCTTTAAATTTTTAAAAATGTTGTGTCTAAAGCTTTTTAAAATATCACAATGATGATTTATAAATACACCATATCAATATATAATAGTATTATTAGTGAGAAATACCTGCTTATTTAAGAAAATATTAAATTAGAAGTAACAAAACTTTAAATTTACAGCAAATCTGAATACAGAATTCAGAAAACGAAACAAAACATTTTAAATATAAGTATGAACAAATTATTATTACATAATGTAATATTTATCCGTAAAAAAACTGTTCAAAATTCCGTATGATGAATCACTCCTCGTTGATTCATGGCCAAGTTTTATAATATTTATATGCAGCCATCTCTATTTTTATGCAGTTATAATAAACTCGATGGAATGTTTTTGAATAACACGGAAATTTTCCATTATTCATATCCAAGCGCGACATATATAGACGACGTCTTTTCAGATTAATGTATAGACAATGTTACACCATTTTTTTCCAACCAGAACTATTGATGATGAAAGAAAAATTGTATTTGGGAAGTTATGATTCAGTTTTTACGCGCACATATAATTTTTTTATATCGAAATATATTGGTATTAAATTGCATGAAACAAAACTTTTTTTCTTTTTTTTCTGTAATCTAAAATCGTTTTTTGAATCTTTACAATTATAACTTTGTTAAAATTTTTTATTTTAGAATGCATTTTTAAACGAATAAAATAAGTAATATTACGAATTTTAAAACATCGTACGATTTTTTTTAATATAGTAACAAATAAAAAACTTATGTATTATTTAATGCTATGGGCCATTTTAATATATAATTTAGTTTTTTTTTTTATATATAAAAAAGCAAAAGAGGCTATAAGAGATCTTCAAAATGAGAAGTTAAAAAAAAAGAAACTTTGAGACATGAGACATGAGTTGTTATACCTACAAATAATAAACGCAACTATCAAAGTAAAATAGCAACTAGTTGTTTATGATTTCAAAGTAACTCATCAAGGCTTGAATATATTTTATCATTAAAGTTTTAACTATCAGTTAAAATTGTCCTTCAGAATGTTAAAGAAGTGTAAATACAGATTTTTTTTTTTTTTTTCATACGTCAACGTTTGGGGAAATAAGTCCTAGCGTGAAAAAAAAAAAAAAAAAAAAAAAAGAAAACTCACGCACAAATACACACTCATACGGAAGAAAAAAGTAAGAAAACACTAATACTTACACAAAAAGGCACGAAAAATAGTTAAGGCACAGGCATCGAAGGGCAGGAAGGTAGAGCTCGAGGCTCTGAAATTGTCGACAGGTACTAGCTATTTTCCGTCTATTTTGAAAATATGACATTTTAGTCTCTTTCATCACCGTTTTTGATACATTAAGATCTTCTATTCTTTACTTTCATGCGAAAGACGATTAGATAACACGCTAGATTAGTAACGCTATTTGAACTTTTAACAAACAAGCTTGTATGAATATAATCTCTAGCGGTTTCATAAGATTTGTCTACGAGAAAAAATAAATGTAAACTATTGAAAGATGTGACCATACGGCAACACTAAGTATTAATGAGTTAAATTTTATTAAAATTCAACAATTCAAAAGTGATTTTAAGTTAAAAATTTGAAGAATCGGGAATTTAAAATATAGATTTTTTAATATGAATAATCGTAGAAAAACGGTTTTATGTTCCTTGGCAGATGAGTCAATTATTTTTTTTACTCACCTTTAATAAGATGATGCGTTTGAAGGGGAAAAAAATATTTTTTAATAATAAGTTAAAGGAAATGGCAAAAGAAAACGTCATCTGTATTTCTAGTTATAATTGTTCATGAGAAGCTAATAAATATTTCTTCGTTAATTAACGAATATCGTAAATCTCAATTAATTTGCACCAACCATTTAATGACAAAGAAATAAAACATATAAAACACAAAAATGTGTTTTCTTCCATTTACTATCATTTATTTTTCCAGTTACTTCATTTTATTTTCTTCTGAATAACGTAGTTTGCACACTGTTAAAAATTTTGTGCTAGGTTAAATCAAATCATGGTACTACAGTAGTTGCAACCAAAACGTGGTGAAACTTTTTACCATGACTTGGCACCTCATTAAATCAAGACTTGCTATTATTTTGTTATTAAACAAAGAATATTATACATAAAAAAAAAAAAGTAAATACAAATTTCTTTAAAAAATTTCATGTTAAATTAAGCCTATTTTCTAATTAATTGTAACTTATTAGCATAATATTATTGAATAATGTTAGAAGACGGCATCATTTATAATTAGAAAAAAAAAAAGTATCCCTCTATTATTATGTATTACAGAGTAACAATACATTGAAACCAAAACTGAAAAGTAAATTTGACAACTAACCTTACTATATTAGAGAACGAAAAAAGAATATATATATTTTTTATGGTCTTTTTCGATCATTTTTGAATTTTAAGTTTAAGAAAAATATTTTTTAGCTGTTGACTATTATTTACAAAGCAATCATTTAAAATGATTCATTGTTATTTTTTTTCGATGAAAATCGTTAATATTAATTAGCAAGTAATAATAATCTAACAGCTTGTTTAATTTTGTATATTTACTTAAGTATACTTTTCTTAAACAACTACAAATTTATACAGTTTCCTAGTGGTTGTAAAAAAAAAAAATAATAATTTAATTATCAAATGCTTCAATTACTTCTTAGAAACTTATTAAATTATTTCCTTAACTATTATTATCGGTGTTATTTACTTTACACTGAGAAAACATTCTGTGTCTGACACCTAGAAACTAAATGGTGCCTCTAGTAAAAATAGTTCCATGTCATATTAAAACCCGAATAAACTACTACGTCAAAAAAGAAAAATATCTGCGATGCATACAGCTGTTTCGGTAGCCTTAAGCGTACCGTCTTCAGTGCAAAAAGAATTCTTTTCAATTCCTTTTGCACTGAAGACGGTGCGCTTAAGGCAACCGAAACAGTTGTATGCATCGCAGATATTTTTCTTTTGACGTTTCTGACGAAGTAGTTTATTCGGGTTTTAATATTCCAACGCTAAGTCTCCTGTTATTATTAGTTCCATGTCATCCTTATACATTTTAGTTCCCTTTATTAGCGAGTTCTAAAATCGCATATTAGAATTCTAAAGTGTTTTCTTATATCATCGTAGGGCCAAACTTATTTAAAAATCTCTGAAAATAAATGCAAACTCAAGAGCAACTATAATTTTGGTTTATGACCCAATTCCAGAAAATCAAGCGAGATAAAAAAAACTGATGTGGTTTCAGATTTTGGTTCGTTTATGTGTTAGTTAATTAGTATATATATTCAATATCACAAGAACAATAAGATTTTTTTAAGAAATTAAAAACTTCTTACACATTAAGTAATTAAAAACTAATACATTTTTATTATAAATAAAAATTTTTAAAAATTGAATTGTTAAAATGAAATTTTAACAGTTGTGTTTTCTACTGTTTTTATTAATTAAAATAGCTAATTTGTAATTTCTTATTTTTTTTAAAAGGGGAATATTGTCATTATTAATGTGTGTCAGTACTTTTCTCCTCCTAAATTCTTCTACATTTTCAAAATCGTATTTCTTTTCATAGCAAACCCTTTTTCCGGCAAGGAATTTGTCCTCAGCTATTATTTAATTTGACCTCTAGTGTGTGTGCGTGCTTTTAGGTCCGTTTTGACCTTCAGGGCATCCCCCTACGCTCGTGAAGTTCAGTGTCTCTTCCCGCGCAATTGCACTTGACCGTGTTCAGTTCTTAATCGATTATTATGGGCCGGGGTTCAGCTCCTACATCGACGGCGTAGTTGCGACCTCTGATTGGCCTAGCTGTTTCTATCCCGGAAATTTCATGGCGAAATTGGCAACTGTAAGGTGGCGTCCGTCGCGAAAGCGCGAGAATTTGCAATTGAGGCGTCGTTTTCCATGTGTGCTGTATGATGTAAAATGTGAAGCCTGAAAAGAGGGCCAGGCCCTTATTGGGATTCCTGCAGCCTCATATAACCATATTTTCATGGCCCTGGTGCAAGATTCTTAGCCAGGATGTGCTATGTAATATCTCCGGAAGTATATTTCTCAAAAGAAAAGAAGATGTTGACTAGGGTGAGGTTTTGAATTGTATCGTGCTGGAACTTCGTTCAACCATAAGGGGTTGATTTTCTTGTTAAAATAATGATATTCGGCAGAACTACTATGTTTCTCACAATATAAAAAATTTTAGAAGGCGTTGGATGAAAATGTTAGCTGGAACGTTCACAAGTGAAAAATGTCCAGAAAAAAAGATTTTCGGTATGTGGTTTATAAATTGCCTTCTCGCAGTCACACGAGTTGGGATCCGAATGTTGAATGCCTGAAAGGTATTCTTACGCTTGACTTCCATAAGGATGGTGTCTTCTTTTTGTGCTGGTAATATACCGGATTCTGATTATTTCGGTGGTCAAGAAAACTGAAATACGATGAAGCAAAATCTGGCTGTCGTGTCGTGTGTTCTGTGTTCAAGTACTAGTGTGTTGGCATGATACCAGTACGACTTTGTGGGTACCAGAGATACTTGTAGCTGCCTCCAGAGGATCTCAGGCCTCCATCATGGATAGCAACCTGTCGGTATATTTTCTCTTCTTTTGTTTAAAATTAGTTAATCATAAAAATTTGTTTTTTATTAAGTACTTAAATTGTTACCAAGTATAAGTAACTTCATTTAATATTTAATGTGGAAAATTGCATGGTATAAATTTTTGGATCCTTTGTGCCTTTTTATTTAGTCATTACTCTGTGTATAAGCTTGTGTATCTAGTTTATGTATGGAAGATTGGTTTAAGATCTTCACTAGATCGATATTAATTTAGTAAATGTATTCACGAGTTGCTTAAAAAATCTTCACAGACTTTATAACAGCCTCTGTTACCTTAGGTTATTGATGTCACCAACAAAAGTGAACATAATTGAATGTGTTAAATTAAAAGACTAAATATTATGTTTGGTTAACCCAACTTGTGAGTTAAAGGTTGCTACATTGTCATCAATGGTTGCTACATTTATGTTTTTTTCTTTTTTTTTTGTCCCATTGATGTAAGAGGATCCTCCCATAATGCTTGTTTATAACTATTAAACCTTTCATTCATTTATAATAGTCATGTGTTGTGTGTTTATTTTTTATTATGCGAAAATATTATTATTAATATGTGCTTTATTCATGGGATTTTAATTGTTAGTTATGCTAATTTCAAGAGTTCTGTTGATGGGCCATTGAGTTTCCTGCTGCAAAAATGTAGTTGTTAAGGAAGGCATTAAAATCTTAAGAAAATAAATGTAATGCTTTCTGGCAGAGAAAACCAAAAATTTAAGGAAATGTTTGAGGGTCGTAAGTGAATTTACTAGGTGGTTGAACTCCTTTTTGCAGCAGGAAACATTGTTTTTGCTAATTTAAATTATTGTGGGGGGTGGAAGTGGCTCATCAAATGTTATTTTTTTTATTTACTTATTATTTTATAAATATTAGTTTAGATTAATTAATCAAATGTTACATTTTAAGTGTTTAACAAAATGAATACAAGTCTTATGGTGGTTTCTGTTGTAACTTTTGGATTGCTGATAATTTTAATCAACTTAAATATTTAATGTTTTGGTTTTTAACAGAAACTGCCCTAAGTCATCATGGCCTTAAGCTACATTTATTTATATTTATAAAGATTGTTGCGTATCAGAGTCTAAAGCATTTTTTTCCAACGAGGTTTCGACCTCTCTTTTAACATCATTTTTAAATCTTGGGTCTAATCATTATTGCGGGCAATGTACTAAAGGTTTTTGGTAAAATTGGAATTTCAAAATTTAAATTGTTAAAATTATCAACATGGACACACTCCAATTTATCGTCACAACAGAATTTTTATATTTGAAGATTATAATATATATATATATATATATATATATATATATATATATATATATATATATATATATACTTAAAATCATTAATCATAATTTTAACTCATAATATATACGATTGATTTAGTTTTTATAAATTTGATTTATAAGTATTAATAACTATAAAATATTTTTTTCGCCTAATAATAAAAATAATTTAATCTTAACATTTTCTTTCTTTTAATATGGTCTTGCACAGGTTTTGGGTAAAGTTGGGCGCTGGTAAAACTTTTTTATCCCGCACCACAAGTCTTAAGACGTGGTAAACTCTGCTCCTTCTTAATGTTGTCTGAGTTTGATTTGTTTGAGCAATGTATCTGTCTATCTCTCTCTCTCTCTATATATATATATATATGTATCAAAATTCTATAACACTAGCAAAGGAAGACTTGTAAATTAGGAAGAGGTCATTTTATTTGCACTTAAATTCGTTAAATAAGGGGGAAGGGAGGGAGCTGTAGTCGGCACAAAATTTTCTTATTTGGAGGTAGGCAGATCATTTAAATGTCATTACAGCGTAACTGAAAAAAAAAAAAAAACATCGCGAATTGGAATCTACAAAATTAATTGCGGCTCTAAAAATAGTTACATGCCATCCACATAAAATTTAGTTCACTTTGCTAACAAGTTTTACGTACTCCTTTTATATTTTTAGAACATTTTGCAATATTATCATGCTCAAATGTATTTGAAAATCTTTGCAAATAAATTCGAACTCTATAGGCGAATTTTAGTAACTATAATTCAAGTTAATGAATGAATTCTAAAAAATCAAACTGAGAATTTCTAGCAATGTAAAAGTTTCGTAATATAATGTATTGTTTCATCATCTCGAAAAGTATAGACTAGAAATTCTCAGTCATTTAATTTATCCAGGGTATTTTTTTTTTTTTACCTTATACGCATAGCTCGTATATCTATATTTCTAGTTTGGGGTTTCAAAAAATGACTATTTTTTCGTTCTGGATGGAGGGGGTACATTTTTTTCTCCGTTTTCAAGCTTAAATACTATGGTTTAGGCTTAATTATTTTATAGCTTTATTTTTAGCAATTATTATTGAAATTTTTGTCTTCTTCTTCTTCTTCTTCTTTTTTTCCCGTTATAACAATAACAGGTTTCAATAAATTTCACTAAAAGGGCAGAAAGATTGACTAAACACTACAGAAACATTATTTTAAAACAAACAATTCATGTATTAAGGAAGCTAAATGTTTTTCTACTACAAATGTTGAATGCTAGTTATATAATGCAATTTACGTGAAATGTTCATAAAAAAAAAATAGGAATTAAGAAAATTTTCGACAAATGAATCAGCTTAGGTTTTAGAAGTTTTTAAAAAGTAACAAATCTATCAAGAGTTTTCAACATATCACGCATATCAGTTTAGAGATCCAATTATGACTTTAACTTTGTAAAATGCAATTTTTATGAAAACCTTCTATAAACTCGAAAATCTTAATATGTAACTTAGAGTTGCAAGACTATAAGAGTTTTCAACGTACCAGGTATTTAATTTGAGGATCAATCAATTTCACCCACACATTAAAAATAATTTTTATGAAACAAACCCTATGAGGTACATATTCTTACAAAAGTAGTAAAATTCAGCTAATTTTTTTGACGACAAAGTTTTTAATTTTTACTCTTTTCAACTGAAGTTCTGACATAAGTTGCCCTAAATTTTTAGCTTAAAAACTATATAATAAAAAAAATCTATCTTTCGCGAATGTTCTGTAAGAAAATATTTATTACAAATCTAAGTTTATGCTATTTATATTTCAGATTAAGTTTTATGTAATGTTTTGAATTTCTTTGCACGTTTTGTTTCGTTTAAACCCATTATTGTTATAGTCCTAAAAAATATGAAAATATATTAAGTTTTGAGTAAAATATTTATATTTGTCTATATAATCGTGTGAATCCAACAAAAATCCTACAAATATTGAAATTAGTAAAAGTATTCATAAGTTAAAGTTACAAGTCCCTTTTATCTTTTAATGATGGATACAGTATTTCCGTTTTTCTTCAAGTTTGTATTTAAGTCCCGCTTTGCATTCGTAACTGAATCGTTACTGGACTGTCTAAGTCGAGGAAAGTTCTTTAAATGTCTGAAGTTTGAGGTAATTACGTCCAGCATTTCCTTATAAATTATTAAAAAATATATTAAACCAGAAAAAAAAATGTAATATGAGAAGTCACTGTAGTTTCATATTAGTATGTTACACAATATTTCAAATTTTCGTTAAAGTGTACGCTATTGTAACGTGAAGTGATTCGCTGTTTGACCTCTCTCAAAATATTACTATGATTTTAAGTGGAGCATTCGTAATAATGTACTAAATTTGTGACATATCTTTGTGCATTTCGCACACCGTCCTTAGATGGCACTTAAAATTATGTCAAATATACTCTAGAACCTCAAATCACGAAAAGCTTTAATATTATTTTAGCAAAAGCTCTTTTTTAAAGTTTTTATGTATGTTAAAAAAATATATATCGAAACATTTTTATAATATTTTTATGAACTAACATTCCTATAAATGTTTTCATTTTTCCTGTATGTGAAAGGCCGTAGATAATAGGTAATTTAAAATTACTGTATTTTTTGAAGTTTTTGCAAGCAAAGTTTATGTTACAACAATTCGCATTACAGCATATATACTTACTTTATCGTGTTCTAAATGAAATTCTGTCTTTTGAAATCAATCTGTATAAATATATCTATAATTTATAAAATACAAACAAATTTATTTTTTACATCTACAATATTTTATTAACATTTTCCAATAATGTTGAAAAGTGATTTTGATTTCAGTGTGTCTGCCTGTCTGCGCTTTAACTCCCATAAAAATTCTTGGAATTTCTTGAAACTGTTATATAATAATATTAGTTATTTATGATATGTTCCGAGTTCAATATGGAGATAAATAACACTACTCGTTTGTGTGCAGGGCCACCCGAAATTATACCAAAGCATTGTGATCATAATGAAATTCACATTTTTTATTTATACGCACAAAATTTTTTTTCAATAGAATATAGTATGATTACCATTAAGATTTACAAGGTCACACAAAAATATTCAGTAAGAATAAGACCTATTAATGGAAACTGCTGGAATTGTATTTAAGTTTATATTAAGCATTTCTAACGTTTTATAACTTTGGTATAATCTTTATACTATTGGGTTCTTTTAAAATTAATTATAACTAGCGATAAATATCTTTAAATTAAAATCATATTCATTATTATTTATCAACTAATTATCGAAAATTTACTCACCCTTTCTTCTGTCCTCGGCCGACTTGAAAAATGATGAGTTAGAACACAAATAAAAGTTCTTTTATCTTCTCCAAACTTTTAATCAGAAGATGATGATGTTCTATTTACAATGAAAGTATATACAAAATTTGACGATTAATTAACATTCTTCAGATTATTTCTAATTCACATAATCAATAATTTTATCTATATTCAAATATTCAGTTTTGCCTTTCTTTAACAAAACAAATCATAATAATCAATTTTAAGACACAGAAAGTCGTGCCTTTCTTTCGTCGAATCTACACCTTTCAACACTGCACTTTCGAATGTGATTCTTATTCTAATAAATCTAAAAAAAAAAAATAAAAAATAAAAAATAAAAAAGCATTTTCACTGTCGCGCTAGATGTGCGGATCAGACAGGGGGAAAGCAATGATGCTGCAACATTGAATTAAGAGTTGAATTAATCTATTTGTCTGTTTTTCTTTTTGTCTGACTGCCGGTGTGTTCTTATCACCAAAGTTTCTTCAAAATGATCTATATTATTCAAGTTTACTATAACATCTTTCGTAGTTAATATGGTATTAATAGTACAAACATATACAAAAGAATGACGAGTTATTGGGGTTTATGAGGCATAATGATGCACTGTTCAAAAAATGCATCTTTCTGCCAGAATTTCTCTGTAATTACAGAAAAATACGTTTTTTCAGCGTAATTTTTTCGTAATTTACGACTTTTTTCTCGAATTACAGAGAATTTCTGGCAGCAGAGTTGAATTTTTTTTAACAGTGTGCTTAAATAACTATACAGCGCAAATCATAATTAATTTGGCATTTATTGTTTATAGGCTAAAGAAACTTTTTTTCTATAATATGATATGATTAGCGTAAAATTTACAGGGATACACTAAATTACTTAGTTGATTAAGGTCTACAATTATAAACTGTTGAAATTGTACTTCCGTTTGTTTTATGTGTTTTTAATATTTCTCAAGAATGATTAAAATTTATTATGAATTTAATTCGTCTATTTGTCATTCTGTCTGTATATAGTGTAATCACGTAACTAGAGTATATTGAAGGTTAAACAATGCAACAAAAGGGTACATTTTGAAACTTTTTTATAGCCTTTGCGAACCGAATGTTTTTCGTTCTTGTTGTTATTTGCTATAATCTTTGTCGTTATTACATCTTCAATATTTCATGAGTAAAATAGTTTCTTTTAAATATGTTTAATAATAAATTTTACTTAATCATTTTTATACCACATTCTTTTCGACGTGAAAGGCAACCTATTTGTGTCATTGATATTATGAATTATTGTAATATATATTATTGTAAAACATATATTATTGTAATTACAACAGCATTATTATTGTAAAGAACTGTAATATATTTTTAAATATCAAATATATTTTCATTTTGTGGTTTACTGAAAATAACATTTCCATAAAATAAACTTTATTGTTTAAGGCATCCATAATAAGAACAGCAGTACTTTTTTTTTTTCTTTGTACGTGTAAATATTTATTTTTATATTGAACACACGCAAATTAAATAAAATATAAGCATCCATTTTCTGTGTACTTTTTAAAGTTCAAAAATTTTAAGTTCATTTAATAAAAGTACACATCACTGTAAAATTTCTTTCGCTGCTGAAAATGAAGCATATAAATAAATATTTTGAAACATCTCAATAGCTTTCTTTTTCACTATTTTATTTATTATAATGATGAAAGCTCTTTAAAATTATTACAAATAGCCATTTCAATTATCATTATTATCTATATTTTCAACTATTCTCCTGAAAATTTAATTATTAATATTTTACATTCCAGGAAGTTCTTTCCGGAAGATATTCTTTAATCATAGTTTTATTTTTAAGTAATTAAACTATAATTTGCAAAATATGTATTATTTTGCCTATAACCTTATACTTAAAAGGCAATCTTCACAAAGTATTCAGTAAAATGTACAGATAGGAATAAAAAAGTCAAGATTGGCAACGCTGAATTAAATTATTCATGAAATATAATCGGGAAGAAAAGAATAATTAATGAATGACAATTATATATATATTTTAAGAAATATTGTTGTAGAGAGTAGGACTGACAGACAAAATCTGACAATAAAATACAGTAAAGTCTCGTACAAAGCGGTGGCAGAGATGACAAATAAATAAAACAGTTTTATTTTTTAACACCACTAAATTTTTAGAGTACCAATCTATTGGTTCGTACACTCGATTTAGTTTTTATATAAAGCTGTTGCTTTAATATAAAATTAGCGGCGTTAAAATATAAAATTGTCATATTCATGAGGAAAACTTGCACCAGCGTTTTACGAGACTTTACTGTAATATTCGTTTTATTTTTAGTCTGAGAAAGTCATTCAAGTTGAATAATAATAATAATAATAATAAAGCAAATGGAAAATTTAATTTTTGAAATTTAATTTCTGAAAATGCGACTTAAATGTACGATTTTTTGTACTTTTTGTTTCAATGAATGTTTAAACATAACATATGATAAAAGAAATACATAATTTTACTTAAACAAAAATAATAATAAGTTTTATTCTGAATAACAATAAAAGAAACTGTTGAGGTTCAGTTTGAGATTGAGGTATAATAAGTTTTTTGTCATACTAGTGCTACAGTATGGGCATTTTGCGATGCTCTAGGAATCACACCTAAAGGTGGTATGCATATATATCATCTCAATTTTGATCCTTCGCGAAGAGGATTTAAATAAATGGATTAACAGTTATTTTATAAACATAATTATAAAACATTATTCAACTTTGTTATAAAACATAATGAAAGGCATTTCTTACATAAACTATAAACTCAATAAATACTCCTTTAATTAATTATCTTTTTCTGTCGCATTTCAAACAATCCTGCAATCTTAGGTATTATGGAGAATTACAAACTATTATCCTCTTTATTTGAACGAACGTATTGGAAAAACATTAGATTTATTGAAAAGAAAAGTAATTTTTGTCAAGTAATTCATTTTAATAACTTGTGCATTAAAATAATAATAATAATAATAATAATATTTGTACATTTTACAAAATGCACGGGGCATATATTTTGAATTTCGAAATTTTTTATATAGTAGATTTCTAACTTCTTAATTTATTTACTGTGTACTACTTTGTAATAATTTATAAGCTTTCTGAAATTCTAATAAATACTTTCAGAAATTCTAATGAATGTATTATTTTTATATTGAACATTTATTTTTTCCTTCATAACACTTTTAGTTTAATGAACATAAAGTAATGCTTTTTTAAAATTTTGAAATAGATCTTGTCTCTCCTTTTACTTGAAAATGCTTTGTTATTAATTATATTTGACTAAAAATTATAAAACTGGAATAAATCAGCTGGTAATTTTATGCATTTTACATTTTTCATTAATTAATTCTGTAATGATATAAAACATGTAATTTCAGATTTTGATGTTTTAAAATGTAATGATGTAACTATATTATATATATATATAATTTTCTTCTTAAAAAACGTAAAAATATTTGCATAAACTTTTGTACTGAAACTCCGACTGTAGCTTAAAAATTTAAATATTTATCATAAATTTAAGAAGAAAATAATACGGTAATGAAACTATGGATATATTAGGAATACATATTAATGAATATATATTAGGAATATTTTTTGAACTCTATATACAAATTGTAAAGAACTTTAGCGTTTTTTGCTTTTAGATAAATAAAATATAAGGTATGTGCATACAAATAGCTTCTTAAAAACTCATTTATATTCCTCATTGATTCATCTTAAAAATGAACTTTAAGATCAGCAGTGTAAAAAATATCAGCGAATTGTTTTTTCTATTTCTGAATTTATATTTCATTATTGTAAATTTGTAAACACTTTCAGTCCGGGAAAATGAAGCAAAACATGCATAGTTATTATTCATTTGCATATGTTATACGTTCAGAGAATGAAACAATTTAAGTATTATAGTAACGTTTGTTTAATATTCGATAAAACTGAAGTGTTAAATTATAGATATTTTAAAGCAGTTCAAACACCCAAATCATATGAAAAACATGTGTATGCATGCTTTTATTTTTTATTATATTCTAAAAACGCTATACTAACAATTAAGCGAATCTTTTCCTAGATGCAATAAAACCGTTGCAAAAAAGATTCTCACTATGATTCGTTCAGTAGATGCATTTAAACACGCGTGTTCTAAAATGCTGTAAAGAAAATAACTATATTCGTTTAATTATGCGATTTTTTTTTAATGTATAAAAATTTGCTTGAAGCATCTTAATATAATTGAAAATATATGAAATATATTTTTTTTACAAATGTATTTTTATGCATGAATTTTTTATTCTACTTAGCGCATCTTCTTCTTTTTTTTTTTTCTTCGTAAAATATTTTTTTTTTTTTTTCTTTTCTGTTTTCTTTCGATTTTAATTTTTAAATAATTCCTGTTTTTATTATTATTAGTAGTAGTATTGGTAAAATTTAGTGTTATCTAATGGGATGGATTCCCGTTTAAATGGTTTGTTTATTTTTTTCTTTCTGTTCTTGTTCTATCCTATATTTGTGTGGATGTTGAATATATTCTTTTATCTAAATTATAGAGTTTATTTTACGTTTTAAACTCATCGGATAATCTCTAACGTTTGGGAGGTTAAGGATGTTTTGCAATAAACATTCTTTATTTCTTTATTTTAAATCTTTTTTTTTTTTTTTTTTTTTTTTTTTTCTTTACACGCAATAAAATAGTCTCATTTCAAAAAAGTAGGACTTAAATTCTCATGCTAGTTATATAGTAACTTTTTATTTACAGCAACTCTTGTCTTGTTTGTAAGCATTTTTAACGAATATTTATGGACATGAAAATATCCCTTTTATATAACATTTTGTATATTGTTACATTTAATTTTGTTAACAACTTTTCTTATCGTAATTATTAATAAAAAATTATTTTTTTATTTTGAATTTTTTTTACAAATAATCTATATGTTTTTCTTTTTTTATGTATGTACAGAATAACTTAAAATTTGTTTCATTTCTAGTAGAAAAAAAATCTTGTTCTTAGAAAGTGGATAACATTTTAACAACAATTAAAATAAAATAAAACATTATTTTTTATTTCTTCTGATAACGGGCTAATGGGGATAATTAAGTTGATATAAACTTGAGTTTGTAATAAATCTTTAAAACTTTTAAGTTCCCGAATTTTTTACTAAAATATCTAGGATCGATTTTATGATTATACACATTAGTTTGGAGCACATCAATTCAAATATTACCTGAATACATATTAATGAGAGTTTAATTTTAGAACATCAATCTGCCTAAGATATACGAATAATTTATATTTAGAAATAGTAATTCGAAATTTATACCTTATATTTACAAATAATTTTTAGATTATTTTAATAGATTGAAATTATATAAAAAATAAAAAAAAGTGGTTACTTTAATATAAAGCACAATTTGTGATCCTATAAATAAGAAAATAATTATTTTATTTTATTATGTTATTTGTGTGACATCTAAAACTTACAGAATTTCAGAAATCTTTGTTTTCTTATTTAGTAGTCAATAAATTGATACGACATTTATTTAAACATTCGGTAATGCTCGGCATATATATATATATCGTATATTAATGCGCTTAATTGAGGAAAATCAATCTCTCTAGGGTATATTAATGATTTCCATTTAGAAATAGTAATGCAATATATATATATATATTTAAAAACCAAAGTAACATTTAAAATGAGATTAAGAATACAAAAAAAATTTTAATTAAAAAATATTTTTTAATTAAAAACATTAAAATACACGACAGATGTTTCGGCTAGAACACTAGCCCTCCTCAGTATCAAACATACAAAGCACAACATTTACAAAAAAAAAAAAAAAAAAAAAAAAAAAAACACATCAGAACAACATTATATATTCAGGAGGATTAGCTTTAGCCTCGTTTAAGGCAAAAAGTTGCAATTTAGTGAAAACGCCTTCTAGGGAAAAAAAAAAAAAAAAAAAAACGCGATTCATTTATATTAATATTAGAAGTTAAAATTTTAAAGTTGTGAAAATCAGGAATATGATCACTATTGAGAGAATGAATAGTGAACTTGAATAACGTATTTCAATTTCATTAAGATTCGTCTAAAATAAAGATTTGAAAACATAGTTTATAGAAATACGTCTCATAGAACACAATGCTTTGGAATATTTTCGAGTGTCTTTGAACACAAGACAGAAAAGGTATTCACTGAATTTTCAGTAGGGAACAACCAATAGTGAATATCATACATCAATGATATTTACGGGATTTAGAGCGCGGTCAAACAGACAGACAAACCGAATTAATTAACGCTTTTCAAACTTGTTGGAAAGTGTTAAAAAATAAACTGTAAAAACACATGAAAGCAAAACGATGTAACACAGCAGAATAAAATGATACAAACAAAAAATACCTGAATTCTGTTTTTTAGTGAATTAATTGTGAATAATATCAAAATACTACGATATTTTACTGTTAGGTATTTTAAGAAGGTATTCTTTATAAATTTCTGTAGCTGCTCTCTATGATTAAATATTGTAAAAGTTTTACTCAAAAACATTGTTATAAGAATTTCACAGAAGTTGCCAGACGTGTTAATCTCAAAGAAAGCTGTAAATAGTATGTAATCGAGGATAAACCTCCTTATTAGTAAGGAACAAAATGCGAATTAAGAAACCTGTAATTAAAAATAAATTAAAATTAAAATAAATACATAAAAATAAAAATTGAAATCACATAAAATGCACATTTTTAGGTTTATTAAAATAATGAACATTTTGTTATTATTATTTTAAATATAAATTATTAACATTTATTCGGTTTTATGCTCATAAACTAAAAAAAAAAAAAAAACTTTCTACTCACGTTATACATATTTCCGAATGTAGAACATAATTTTGAAAACAAAATCAATAATTAAAAAGGAAGAAAAAAAGAAAGGTAGAAAAATAGACCATAATTTTCATACCACAAATGATTAGTTCTAAAATCTAAAATACTAATATAAATTAAATTTAGTTAATCTTGTTTTTCCAAAGTTCTATTTTGGTAGTTTGTGTTAATTTGTTTTTATAGCTTTAACAGAATTTTGTGAAAATATCCTACATAAATATATATATATATATTTTGCATTCACATCCAATACCATAAATATCATTAAATAAATTAACCCCTTAAAGACTTTTAAAAACGACATAAAATATAACCATTAAGTTATATTAATACAGGTAATAAATTAAACATTTTAATTCTTAAATTAAATATCATATAATTGAGAGAATTATGCATCTTTTATATCACACATTTAAATCAAAAGAAGAGTTTTATGTCTAAAACATTTTCCATTTAAAAATAACATTTAAAAAAAAGCTTCTAAAATAATTATTTATTTTTTATTTATATTCTGTAACTTATCAGTTTTTCATTTCTAGAAGATGACAAGAGACGCATTAAAGAAAAAAAAAAAAAAAATGAAATTCGTTGTTAGCTTTTGTGCAAACGGTTAACTGTACTCATTCATAAGAGTAGTATTTTAGGTCCATTATATGGAAAAAATATATATTTTTTTTTCCAAATTCTTATGTAACTGTCATTATGTTTGTGAATCGCAACCAAATAAAAAATGCGCCTCTATTTTAAGGTAAATACAAGCTTTTTCATTTGTCTTTCCGTGGCTCAGTTGGTAAGAACGCCATGTTAGTAATCCGGTAGTCCCGCATTCGATACCCTGAAGGTCCGAAGTGTTAATTTTTGCAAACAATTAGTAGAAAAGATGTCAATTGATAAAAGAAAATTTATCGTTGACTACACAATCTAACATTATATTCTAAGAATTTTTGAAGAGTTTTTTGAAGAAGTCTTTTTCTTACATCTCTTTTTAGAAGCAAAAAAGAGTTTTTTGTGGACTACAAGCTCCCTCTATTGGGCGGAATATTCACTAAAATGTCAATGAAACAATTAACAATACAAAATAAAAATGATTAGGAAAAACACATAAACATTAACCAAACCAGTAAAATGTTAAGTCATAATAATAAAAAATAGTAATAAAATAAAATAATAATAAAAAGGTGCATCAAACGAATAATTCTATTGCAGATATTGGCCTTTAATCAGAAAATGAAATCACAAAACTTATAGGCAATCGTGTCGTGTGTTGTGAATTTTAAGAAATAATTTCCCCAGTTTTAGTTATAAAACAAAAAAATTACAATTTTTTTTTTATTTTTTTTATTTATTTTTATTTTTTTCAAATTAAATTTTATTCTAACTTCGAAGAGATTTATATGATACGCTATAATAAGAATTTGGATTTTAAAAGTTTTTTTAATTATTTATTTTAGGTTATTGTTAAGGAGAGAATTATTTCTGTATGCAGTCATTGGCTTTTATCCAATGAATGATTTCAAGTTACTGCAATTTCGAATTATATTATGTAGCGTAGAGTAAATATAAAATCAGAGACATTACTAATACAAGATGACACATTAGCGTAACAAAAAAAGTAACTAAAATTTATATAATGAGGATAATAAAACAAGATTTATAACAAAGGGATGTACATCCAGTATAGAATAAAAGAAGAATATTCCTTATTATGAAATTAAAGATAAGTTTTTACGTGAGTTTCTTGTTTATTTCGAAAAATGTAACTTTTTAAGGTATTTTATCATAGTTATTGAAATTTTAGCTTTATTTGAGAACCAACGTTTCTATTCTTAAATAAATAAATATTATATAATTTGTATATTAAAATAATTTATTTTTTCAATTTATTATGTTTTACATATATATATACATATATATATATATATAAAGAAAAAAGAAATACATTAAATAAGAATAGTGTATTTAATATTTTTTAACACTTTGTATATTTTTCGAAATACAGAATTTCTCAAATAAATTTTCTTTAAAACATATTATAATATAACGCCACTTTTTGAGTGTATTTTTATATTTAGATTTTTGTCCCTTAGAGTATTACTTTAAGTGAAGAAAAAGGTATTTCAAATAAAATATATATTTTAAAACTAGAATCGGATTTCAATATTGTTTCTATATGCTAAAATATGTTACGTTTATATTTCTGAACACAACGTGCATGTGGGGGAGATTTCGGGTTCGAAAACGTCAAGATCCTAGACCTGTGTCAAATGACCTTAGTGTGGGTCTTTCTAAAGTATCTTATACCGTATTTATGGCAGTTTCGTAAAAAATCACATACTTGCCAACCTTACCCGGAAGATTGTCAGTTCCCGCCCCTCTTTGTACACCACTTAATTTTGAAATATATTTACGATTAAATAAGAAGAAAAGTACTCTAAAAAAAGACTGGTGTAAAAAAGTAGGCGGAAAGAGGTGGAACTAACAATCTTCCGGTTAGATTGGAAAGTATGAAATCAAGAAAAAAACTTTAAACGTGTAGGCGTAAGAGTGCAGTCGGGGTTCGAACCTGCTATTTTCAATCTACACTAAATTGAAAGAAATGGAGGATAAAAATAATCAACATTGATACAATGAAATATATACAGTTGCACTTTTTATAAAAGTCATTCAAAATATTATTCTTTAAATATTTAAATAATGAAATTTTCAATGTTTTTGCATAGTAAAAAAAACAGTCAGTTATGTAAATTTACTGAAATGTCTATCGAGAATCTCTGAAAATTTACAATGATTCTTAATTGAAAGTAAGTATTCGAGATTCTCAGTTTTTAATTATATTTTTATCTATTTTTATTGTTTAATTTATCAATAAATATTTAAAACGAAAGTTTTTACTTTAGAAAAAGCATTCCAAGTCACAAATATATTCTCACCAATAAGTAATTAAAATAATATTAGCTATTAAAAAATCCATATATAAAATTGATTTTTTATCATCTCCGTTTATATTTCTCTGTAATTTTACATAAGAGTTTTAGATAAATGATTACCAGTAGTTGGATTTCTGTGGAAATTTTTGGAATGATATTTACAACTGTTTTACAAACATTTAACTCATTTAGAGCCCTTGGAGTAAAAGAGAAAACACATAAATATAAAATGCAAAAAGTTCTTATCTCATCGGTAAAATAATTGTACCAGGTCCCCACTAATTTTAATTCCTAATAAGAATATTCGCCCCAGTTATTTTTAATAAAAAAATATTTATTTATTTATTTTTAATTTAGCTAACAAAATCAATGTACATCTTTTCTTATAATCTTAATCTCAAATTTTAGCGGTACTTGGCGATAAATAAGCATAATTACACTGTCCCTGAAGTCTAAACTTTAATTTTGTTTTTCTGGAGTTTCAGATTCTCGAACAACCAATTAATCACAAAAACTTTACGCATTCACTCTCATACAATAATTTTAAAGATTTCAGAAACGTTAAAATTTATATTATTCAAAAAACTGTGTATTCTTTTTGAAATTAAGGGTAAAGTTGGATTTTCTTTGCGTTTTACCTGCTCTAAAAGAATTTTTATTTTATTTTTAAATCAGCAACACTATTTTAAGTACATTTTAACTTTTTCAAATTTTCAAATTTTTAGATTTTATGCAAAATCAGCGGTTTATTCTGCTGTAAAATTTAAAATAATTAAAAGGTGTTTTAAACCCCTTGACTTCTTGAACTCACTTTTATCTTTAATTTATTTCAGAACTTTCAAACTATAAAAATGTTTTCTGTCTTTTTTTCTTTCCCTCATCTAGTAGCAGACCGATTACAGTTCTGATTTTCCGTTGCTAGGTGATGTATTCAATCCTGTTTCAAGCTTGGAAGCTCATAGTGGTTTGGTCTTTATTTTTAACACGTTAATCGCCATGTCAGTCATATGTGCCTGACGCATTTTTAACACGCATTTTTAACTAGGAAATAACCCTAAAAGAAATATGATATACGCCGAGTAATTATTAACACGTTAATCGCCATGTCAGTCATATGTGCCTGACGCATTTTTAACACGCATTTTTAACTAAATTGTCTAATAAAGTTACCATGTGAAAGTTTTTCTGATATTATCGTGGCGATTAACGTGTTAATATTATTATTATTATTATTTTTTCGATTGGTATATTTTAGTGATTTGTTTATATGAGTAAAAAAATAAAGCATTCGATTTTAACTTATTTTATAAACTTAAATTTTCCTAAAAAGTTAAGCAATGGATTAATTAACTTTAAAAGACACGTTAAATAACATTAATTTTCTTTTTTTCTTAAAGTCTGAGGGGTTCAGAATTTTTTTTTTTTTTTTTTTTTTTACAATTAGTAATGTTAATTATTTTAGATATTAGAAAAAAACAAATTATAAAGTCGTACAAAATTTCATTAAAAAATAAATAAAGAAAGAAAGTGATTATCTTATTCTAATGTACGTAGTTATTTTATTACATTTTTACTTTCTTGCAACTCTTCTTAAGAAATATTTTTCCAAAAATATCTTACATTTTCCCGATGTCTACTGACTATACATTTTCCGTTTCTTCTCCTTCTTTTTAGTATGTTTCCACGAATAATTATACAGAAAATTACCATGCGAATATAGTGGAGAAAGAGTCATTAAAATATAGTGGGTTGGTGAACAATTTGCGTAAAAATATTTTTAACAATGGCTCAGGCTTAGTACTAATGAATGTACTAATGAATAAAAAAATATCTATTAAACAAGAAGTGTATGGAACGAGTGGTAATTTATTTTATTTAAACAGGTTTAATATAGATAAATATAAATATTACGAAAATAAATATTTTAAATGTCCTTTACAGTACAATCTAGTACTATGTGAAATATTCCGGTTGCTAATAACAATATTGTTCTATTTACATACTTTATCTTCAGAAATGTATCGTAGAAATAAGAGAAATGTTTATCATTTATTATTTTACTATTTCAAATAATTTCAGATTGAAAAGCATCTTCTTATTTATTTATTTATTTATTCAGCTGAATCCTGTAAAGAAATTGAATTTAAAAGAAAGATTATAGGTTATATACAAACATGCCAATCACATTCAGCGTGTCTGAAATAATCCCTTTAATTCCCTAAGATCGAAATCAATATCCAGCATTTTAATCTCATTACAGGAATAAAAACAGTTTTAGAAATTTTTGAAGTAAAATTTTAGAACTTAAGAAAGGAATTCTTTTAAAATAAAATTTTCTTCGGATTATAAACGTCAATAAATCTGAGTACATTTTTTTATAGAGTGGCTGGAGACTCACATTTTTTTTCTAATTCTTCCACCATGTGTGATATGTTTTAACTAAATTAATCTTGTAAACTTACTATTAAAAATTCTAGGAAGAAAGAAAAAAGATTCTCGCTAAAGAATCAGGGGGAAAATGTAGCCTGTCACTACCCTATTTTATGGAATGTGGAGACAAAATGAATTATTTTGATTTTATTTGTTGTATATGTATTTGTTGGCCTTAAACTTCATTTAAAATTTTATATTTGTAATATGCTCCATGTTTCGATGGGAGATTCTTGGATTGCAAACGGGCAAAGAAAGACTAAATTTGTTTTTAAAGCAGGGTTATCTAAAATTTCGGAATGCATTAACTTGCAAAAAAAAAAAAAAAAAAAAAAAAAAAAGGATAGACTATAATTTTTTCTTTTTTCTTTGCAGTGTCTTCTAAAACCTGAATAAATGAAGTTACACCACATTGAAAACTACAGTTCGTCATCTTTAATGTAAATTTCCCCTACACATAATGTAAAATACCAATGTTTTTCAATTGAAAGTGTAAAGAAATTTTAAAGGAGATTTTTAAGCTTTAGTTTGTAATCAAAACTTACGGATATACTTGCAGTTTTAAAAATAAATAAATAAATAAATAAATAAATCTATAATTCATAATCTTTTAAAATATTCAAATATGGTTTTTACTGATTTTATTATTTTTATTATTATTATTTATTTAGAATTTGAGAGGAGACTCTTATGAATGAGTGATTTACAGCACCTAACATTGATAAAACAGCTAAAACAAATTCCAACACATAACATTAAGACAAAATTCTGTGCCACATTTTGTGATAAGAGTGGAGTGGCGATAAGACTAAATCCAATAATGTACGCCAGTGGCTGAGGTTTGAGAGGAATAGTCATTCCGTTGGAATCTTTTAAGAGAACCTAGATTACCAGTTTCTTATATATATATATATATATATATATATATATATATATATATATATATATACAGGGTGCATAGGAAAGTCCCTTTAACCTGAAAATACTTGCGAACGGAGAGTGCTACAGCCACGCAAGTGAGGTAACGGTATAGTAAAGCGACTATGCCTGACCTAATGCAAACGACAGCAGCGCCCCTAGTGGCGAAATTTGGAAGTTAGCCATTGCAAATCGAAAACGAAAAGAGATAGAGCAAAATTTCCAATTAGAAAGTTTTAGAGCATCAATAATTAGTACGAAACGATATTTGGTTTACACGGATAAGATAAATTGGCGCCTGTATACCCAAACAATATCCAAAATCGATGCACTCCATTTTGTGTAAATATTTGAAAGGAATAACCAGAGGAAAGAAGAAATATGCACAATTTAATGAATAAATACTATGTACTTACATCAATACATTTTGATAACATCACACACAAAAGCAAAATAGGTAAACTAAACTCTAAGTCTCATAGAGATAAAAAGTTAATGTTGAGAATGTTCGAAAAGTTCGCCATTGCTCACAATACACGTTTGTATTCGTGTGAGTAATTCTGCATGCACATTTCTCAGCATTGAAGGTCTTACACTGTTGAAAGCATCTGTAATACGATGACGTAGATCCAGCAGACTTTGTATGTGGAGTTGCATAAACCTGATCTTTTATGTAACCCCACAGGAAGAAATCCATCGGAGTCAGGTCCGGCGATCGTGGAGGCCATTCAATACTACTACCATACCCAATAAATTGTTGTCCAAAGCAATCTTTTAAAAAGCTTCGCACTCCAACTGGCTGGTGTGCAGGAGCACCGTCATGTTGGAACCACATGTCCCGTAATGCGGGCAGAGGAATATCATCCAAAAAGTCGGGTATGATATCCTGTAATAGTGGGAGGTACCTCTGTCCGTTTAATGTGCCTTCGTAGAACACAGGTCCCAGTAAGCGATCCTTCCAGATACCGCCCCACACATTAATGGACCAGCGCACTTGGTGTTTTGTGGATAGTCCCCACGAGGGATTTTCCAGCGCCCAGTAGTGAGCATTATGTCCGTTTAGTACTCCGGTACGCTGAAACAGTACCTCGTCCGACCAAACAATGTTGGACAAAAAATCTGATTTTTCTTCAACATTATTTAATGCCCAGTTGCACATATCAAATCGACGCTCATTATCCCGTGGCAACAGTTCTTGCTGCAGAGTGACATGATAGGGATGTGCATGTTGATTATGCAGTATTTGCCATATTCGGGCCCGTGTTAAGCCACAAGCCATGCTGATTTCTCTTGTACTGCTGTGTGGATGGGCTAGTGCATATGCCAAAATACTCTCTGGTGGTATACGCATACCTGCACGCTCCTGCACTCACTGGTCTGCCAGAACGCGGACGACTTTTAGTGCTTCCTGTCTCCATGAGCCGCCGCACTACATTTGCGATGGTAACTGCACTTGGATGTGGCCCACCTGGAAAACGAACGGCATACTCCCGTGCAGCATGCGTTGCGTTTCGTTGACATTCGTGATAAATAAGCATCATCTCGCAATATTGAAAGTTAGTGAAGCTTGACATTCTCACACAGCTCTAAAATTCTAAATCCAAACGTTTATTTTTAAGAAATGTATATTTTGTAGGATCTCATTCATTTAGGATCATTCAAAATTCCATTTGTTTTGTCACTTTCAAAAAAGAACACACATTTTCTACCCGTCGCTAGGCAACGATTGAAATTGCCACAACACATAAAATAAAATTTTTAAAATGAAAGCGCTCGCACATTAGGAATAAAATTATCGTCTGCCATCAATAATTTTCTGCCATGAGATTATGTTGTTTGTATCAAGCGAGCGCTAACACCTTTTAAACTAAAATTTTAAATGCATTGGAAATTAAAGTTTTCAGACATTACAGTACAGTACAAAGTCACAAACTGCATTTTCACACTGCTACATTTCCGAAATGTGAATATGTAGAGTAGAGCGCATAGATTACGGATATTTTTGGATATACAGGCGCCAATTTATCTTATCCGTGTGAACCAAATATCGTTTCGTGCTAATTAATTGATGCTCTAAAACTTTCTAATTGGAAATATTGCTCTATCTCTTTTCGTTTTCGATTTGTAATGGCTAACTTCCAAATTTTGCCACTAGGGGCGCTGCTGTCGTTTGCATTAGGTGGGGCATAGTCACTTTACTATACCGTTACCTCACTTGCGGGGCTGTAGCACTCTCCGTTCGCAAGTATTTTCAGGTTAAAGGGACTTTCGTATGCACCCTGTATATATATATATATATATATATATATATATATAAACAGTGATACCATTAGACGTTATTCATATACAACTAAGCGTAAAGACTATATACAATAATAATATGCAGCATATGCTTTCATTTGGAGCTCATGTAAAGCATATGAAAAAAATTACTTAAGAATAATTCACTTATTAATTTTCAAAAAATTAAAATAATTTGCAAGTTATAGTATTTAAAAATTGCTAAATTCTTGGTCTCAAAATTGTATAATTTCTGGAATAATTTTTGAAAAAAAAAAGTACTGGCATATTGGCTGAAGGATTGTAGCTGCTGATTTAACCCTTTCAGGGGCGGTGGTATACATTTTATACCACCTAATTTCAGTTCTCAAATGCTAAAATTCATTTCATTTATATGCATATATAAATATGCATATATATATATATATATATGCAATTTTTCAATAATGATGAACTTAAGTTCAAGTATGCAAATAAGAAAATCGTTCTTTTAATTTATGAATGAGAAGTTTTGTTTATGCAAAAGTGGATTGTTGCTTCTTTGATTTAAAAATTTTCATTCTGCGAAAGAGAAATAAGTATATTCTCAAAAAGTAACATCTCTTTCCATGGTTATAGATTTTATCTGTCTGCAAACAACGGGGGTCTTTTGACTGATTGAAATGTAAACGTACGTTAAATGTCGGTAGTTTTAAAAATAGAATTTTTCTGTAAGAGATGTGCAGATTATTTCTGATTTTTCCGCTTTCTTTCTTTCTTTCTTTCTTTCCTTCTTTTTTTTTTTTTTTTTTTTTTTTTTTGCATTCTTCTTATAAATTTTACTAAAAAATCAAAAATTGTCCTTCTGTAAAATATACAGGATAAAAACATCATCCCTAAGACAACACCGACTTCAAAACAAATAGACATGCATGCTTAATTATTTATAGATAGGTATATCACATCACATCATAGATAGATAGATAGATAGATAGATATTATTACAAAAGTACATTTGTTTAAAATATTAAACACCTGAGAAATATTTTATATTATATTCAAAAAATAACAATAACTGATCAATTGGTTGATTGATTTACAGCAAAATATTTTCATTTAGAGATTTATTATGATTTATTGCTTGAATTTCTGTGTAACTCATTAAAAAAAAAAAAAAAAAAAAAAACATGTTTTTATTTTTACACTTTTTATTCAGCTATAGATGTGAATTACTTTTAATTTTTTTAAACATATCTTGTAAAAATTTCATGATTCAAAAATAAATCAAGGCAAAAATGTTATTCATTTACATTTTAGAAGGAAAAAAAAAGTAAAGAAAAGAAAACGAATTTTTTTATAATATAAAATGGACTTCCGTAGCTAACGGCAGTCATTCGTTTTCTATATTCATTTCTGTAATCATTTGCATTATTAAAGAAATTGAATAAAATATATATTACAGCTCATATTTAAAAAAAAAAAAAAAAATGAAATGATGTAGTCACTTTTCTTTTTTTTTCTTTAGCAATACTTCAAATCTTCTTTCTCTTTGAAACAAAAAATTTAATCATGCAATGTTATTCTCCTTTAATAAAAGTTACATATTTTTTCACGAAAGTATATTTTATTAATATACATTCAATGAAGTCAAAGAATAACCAATGTTATGTTTTAAAAAATAATTAAATTAGATTTTTATGGTATTTATTTTGTAAAATGTTATCCTGCGTATTTTACAATTTTCTTTCTTTCTTTCCTTAATTATTATTATTTTTTTTTAATATGCTGAACTTTAAATTTATGATTTTTTCTTTAACAAAGATGTTTACATATACAAAGATGTTTACATAACAATTTACATATATTTAAATAGAAGATATATATAAGGAAAAACAATACTTTTTAATTCTCGTACATACTTTTTATTTTCTCTCTCATATAGTTGAAAAAGTATTGTTTGGAATAAAATTTTCGAAATTGAGTTTTTGTTCTTTTTACATGTTTTCAGGTCCCCTGAATCCAAAAATCATGTATTTAGCGGTTGGTCTATGTGAGGGTCTGTTATCAGCATAGTTCTAGAACAGTAGCAAAAAGTCCAAACTCAGTATTCTAAACCCGTATTATATAGTCATGCTACACTAAAGTTTCCGTCGAGGTCAAGAAAATGGCTTATGTACAGTGCCATCCGAGAAAATTCAAATATTACCTTGGTGGACGAAATTTATGGTACTCACAGTGTATCATTTCATTTATAAGTTGCCCAAAACAAGATGAAATGAACATACTTTTTTTTTTCTATTCATAAAATCATGCTTTGTGTAGATAGTTGTATAGAAACCATTTATCATTCGTTTACGGTGCTACACAAAGTATTTATATACAGGGTGATCAATTTGAAAGAATACCTGTTGGTTTTTCTTATTATCTTTAAATATGAGGTATGTGGCAACTATTATAACGCTGAACTATAATTGTTTGAACCTTGTTTAAGTGTGTCAGACAATTTCTAACACTGTTGAACTGTTACAACTTTATATGCGGGGTAAAATAGAAATGGAGACGCACATTGTTTTTTCTTTAATCCTGTAATAATTTTATTTATGAAAAACAAAATTTACTTTTTTTTACATTATCATTCCTGCATTACATTTACATTTTCAGTTTTATATTATAATTTGATAGGCTTTTCCAGAGAAGTCCTGCAAACATCGATGAATTAAAACAAATAATAATTGAAGAAATCTCGTCAATAACACCAACAATCCTGCGAAGTGTGTCAAAAACCTGGTTCGACGAGTTCATGTTTGCATTAAAAATGGTGACGAATATTTTCAACATTTTCTGTGAGGAATGATAATGTAAAAAAAAAAAAAAAAAAAAAAAAAAAAAAAATGTTTTTCAAAAATAAAATTAATACAGGATTAAAAAATAAAAAATGTGCGACTCCATTTTTCTTTTACCTCATAAATAAAGTTGTAACAGTCCAACAGCGTTAGAAATTATCTCGCAAACTTAAACAAGATTCAAACAATCATATTTCAATGTTAGAATAGTTGCCACACCCGCCAGATTTTAGGGTTATAAGAAAAACCCACGGGTACTATTTTAAACTGATCACCCTCTATATTGAGGCTTTATTGGGAAATTGATGGAAGTGTATTCTATTTTGTGCCATGTGTTTTTCCATGTAAGACTAAATTTAAGCATGCATCTGCCGTGTATAGTTTATAGACAATATACAGAGCTACTCAGAATTAAACAAATCATTCTTTACTATTGAATGTAATTGCTGGATGTGCTTTGCTACATTTTACTGTGTCGACGAACACTGCCCAGGAAAAAAAAAATACTTTTTCATACTCACACTGTAAACAAAGTTATTTCTCTTAGTTCAATTTCCCACTCTTTTTTTCTTTTTTTTTTTTTTTTTTAATAGTATCCTGTTTGAAGCTCCCTGAATTAAAAGCCTGTTAAATAAATTAAAATTTTGTGTTCTAAAGTTTGTATGAGATTGTCACTTGAAATGCTTGATAAGTTTAAATTCAAATATAAACAGCCTTGAATTTTATTTTATGTTATTTTATTTATTTATTTATTTATTTATAGATGTAAGCACTATAACTGAACAAGGGTTTGAAGAGGGATGTGGCGCATACTGAGAATTATATGTTAAATAAAATTGTTCCAAGACCTACTTTAGATTATTTAAAATACAGATTGAATTTTATTGTCGTAACTAATTGATCTTATGTTTTACTGTCCTATCTGCATTTATAGTATTGAAACACGAGATAAGAGAATGTCATGTGAGTGATACATCAGAAAATTTATTTATTATTGAATCTAATGCAAATACATAAATGTTAAAAACAATATCTGTAATTTGTTTGCATTGATGATTAGAAATGAGAAATGATAGGTTAATTATAAAACAGCAGTATGCACAGTATATATTTTACCGTAGTAACCTTTAAAATATTGAATATAATTTAAATACAATAACATACAATATTAATGTTTTATGTTTAAATAATAATTTTTCTTTTCAATGGTTTTTAATATGAGGCTTAATTTGTATATTTATTTTTATTTTAACTATACAAAATTAGTTAAAACTTATTCGAACAGAAATTCTAACCTCTACTTTGTATTCGACTAAATTAAAAATAAAGCATTTTAACTCTTAACTATTATATATATATATATATATATATATATATATATATATATATATAACAAAAAAAAAAAAAAAAAAAAAAAAACTACTAAAGATCAAAACTATTAATATTGTGATATTTACTATTCAAAGTTTAACGAAAAATTTATATTTCAGTTATATTTTTGTTTTACTGTCTATGATTTAATTTGTAAAATAATGTAACATTATTTTTATTAAATACTATTTAAAATTGTAACGAACTCCAACATTTTTGCCTTTAGGTAAATAAAATATAAGGTAATATAGATATAGGTTCTTAAAAACTCATTTATATTCTTGATTTATTTATTTTGGAAATAAACGTTAAGATCTCAATTGTATGAATAACAGCAGTTTGATTTCTCTATATTTGTAAAATTCTAGTTTATTACTTAAAAAAAAAAAAAAGTGTAAAATTAAAAGCGCTTAATGTGCCAAAATGTAAATCAAAACATACAATATTAATATTCTTTGCAACAGGTATACATTCAGGAAATATAAAATATGAAAATTTTTCCACCGCCACTTTAGAATGTGGAAAAAGAGGGGAAAAAAGGCTAAAAACCCCATAGGAATAGCATGGGAAGAAAAGCAAAAAAACTCACAATGTCAAGTGTGTTAAAAAAAAAAAAAAAAAAAAAAAATTCACACCGGAAGTAATAAGGGGACAAAGTTGACTAGAAAAACACATTGAACAGCGGGAACCGGGCGGGCTGGGTTATGGGTCCTATCGTCCAGGATTAATACGACTCGCCTAGTATAACTCTTGGCGGTGGTGGGGGTGGGTGGGCGGGAACCACCGCCACTTTAGAATGTGGAAAAAGAGGGGAAAAAAGGCTAAAAACCCCATAGGAATAGCATGGGAAGAAAAGCAAAAAAACTCACAATGTCAAGTGTGTAAAAAAAAAAAAAAAAAAAAAAAAAAAAAAAAAAAATTCACACCGGAAGTAATAAGGGGACAAAGTTGACTAGAAAAACACATTGAACAGCGGGAACCGGGCGGGCTGGGGCATGGGACCTATCGTCCAGGATTAATACGACTCGCCTAGTTGTACACAGTTACGTTTCTCATTTTAAGGGTATTTAAACTTAAAAAAATTACCTTCACGTAGTAACTGGCTTTGTAGTAATTTCTCTAAAAGCAGCAAGTCAACAAAATTTATTTTATTTTAGCTTCGTAGTAAAGCGTATCACAAAAAATTACAAAAGACAAACAGTATAAAGTTTGTTTTTTATGTAGTTCTGTGTATCGTTAAACTTTTCTGAATGTTGCACTAAAAAAAATCCTCCAAACACTGAAAATTGATATTGTGAAATTCCATATTTTATTGTATCAGGATTAATAGGAATAAATTTGTAGGGGAGAAAATTTGTTTTGTGTATTCTAAAAATATGTGTCAGTTTCATTTTATTGTTTATAGTATAAATATACAAATTATGCTTATAAAATATTCCTTTCATTGACAATAGTCATTCGGTTGATGTTTGGTAGGTTGTATAAGTTTAAGGCCGATTGACTACGCTTGAGTCCTAGGCCTATCGGTGGAGATTTCTCCGTGGGGTCTTTAATTGTGGCTTAGCCCTTATTCACGCAAGTTTCGGAGAAAAACATGGAAGACACCTAGATCAATGAAAGCGACCTGGGATCAAAACCAGCCCCTTCGATCTACCAGTTTTGGGAGCAGAACCATTCAATCGCTGGTGGGCTTTAGTGATTCGGACATTTGTGAAGCACTGTACAAAAACTAGTTGCGGTTTTTATAAAAATTTGTGCTGGAAAAATTGCCATAATAAACTCCAATATCATAAATCAGCATATATAGTTACGCTCATCAGTGCCTGACAATTTCACGCTTTAGGCTTAAAAGGAAGACTTAATAGATTTCCTCGGACGCTGTCTCCTAATTATCATACTTTAGTTAATTTAAAAAAAATCTAATTCTCCGATCGATAAGCTGTTTAATCCGACGGATTCAGAAAAATCACCCATTTCATTAGGTACCTTACTTGTAACAAATTTTTGATTAGATATTTTAAAATTAATTAAAATAAACAGCTTTAAAATAGACATTTAAATTTTCAATTGATGCTTTTTTTTTTTCAGAATAAAAGGAAATATGCTTTCACGTGAAAGAAAAAAAAAAAAAAAATTAAATTTGCTCAAGCCTATCAAAAAATCACGTCTATAAAATAGTAATAATAATTTTAAGTTTTAAACGTAACGAAGAGATAAATAAAGTGCGACAATTTCGCACGGGCTTGCTTGTACAATTTATATATATAAAGGAGTAAACTCATTCACATACTGACTCAACACGGCTGTGGCGATCCTATGGGAGATAGAGTCACAATTTTTGGTGAGCATGTTGATTTTAGGACCCTAACTTTCACTAAGACGGGATTTTGCGAAATACCCCCCGTCCCCCTCCCGGGGGGCAGAAAGCAAAAACCACCTTTATAAGCAAAACTCGGCTCCAAATTGCTTCACGGTGAAGAAATTGCAGATGGGAGACTAGACTTGAATACAAAAAAAAATAATTTTTTGCGATTTTGGAATTTTAAGGGCGGGGGGGGGGGGGTAGGGGTATAAATGAGATTTTCGGCGGCGCATAAGGCAAAAATACATTTATAAGTATAACTCGGCACCAAATTACTACACAGTGAAGAAATTGCAAATGGAGAGACTGGACTTGATTCGAAAAAATAGTTTTCTGTGATTTTTGAATTTTTGATTATGAAGGGGGGAAGGGGTGGAAATGATTTTCGGAGGTGCAGAAGGCAAAAACTACCTTTATAAGAATAACTCGGCTCCAAACTGCTTCACTGGGAAAAAATTGCAGATAGGGAGACTAGACTTGAATAAAAAAAAATCATTTTCTGCGATTTTGGAATTTTTGATTTTTGAGGGGGGGGGTAGGGGTTAAAAATGAGATTTTCGGCGGCGCATAAGGCAAAAATACATTTATAAGTATAACTTGGCATCAAATTACTTCACAGTGAAGAAATTGCACATGGAGAGTCTAGACTTAAATACGAAAAAAATATTTTCTGCGATTTTGGAATTTTTGATTTTGAAGGGGGAAGG
This sequence comes from Salticus scenicus, assembly GCA_963930645.1. Taxonomy (NCBI): domain Eukaryota; kingdom Metazoa; phylum Arthropoda; class Arachnida; order Araneae; family Salticidae; genus Salticus; species Salticus scenicus. The sequence continues at coordinate 187,068,910 of OZ005649.1, forward strand.
GGGTGAAAATGATTTTCGGAGGTGCAGAAGGCAAAAACACCTTTATAAGCATAACTCGGCTCCAAATTACTTCCCGGTGAAGAAATTGTAGATGGGGAGACTGGACTTAAGTACAAAATAATCATTTTGTGCGATTTTGGAATTTTGGATTTTTAAGGGGAAAAGGGGGTAAAAAGGATTTTCGGGGGGGAAATTTAGCAATATATGGATTTTCGAGTAAATTCTAGCAGTAATAGCTCAAAGATTAAAAAAAAAAAAAAAAACGCCAAACGTCTTCTTGAAGGTATTTGTAAAAACTCATTTTTGATTTTTTGCGATATTCGACTTTGGGGGGGATGAGTTACGAGGGGGCAAATTCGACAACTCCCCCCCCTCTTTTAGCGCTAAATTCGTCCGTGGAAATCTATAGGAGCTGAGGTCACAAATTTTAGCGTGCGGCTTATTTACGTGTATAAAACACCCATTGTAACGGAATTTTGTGAAAGCCCCCCCTTTACCCCCTTGGGGGTGGGGTGGGGAATAAAAGAGTAAAATCACTGATTCACTGATTCAACACAGCCGTGGCAATTCTATGGAAGATTGACTCGCAAATTTTGGTGAGCACGTTGGTTTTAGGAAACTGACGCCCATTAAGGCGGAATTTTGCGAAATATCCCCCACTCCCCCTGGGGGGCAGAAAGCAAAACCCCCCTTATAAGCATAACTCGGCTCCAAATAGCTTCACGGTGAAGAAATTGCAGAGAGAGAGACTAGACTTGTGTGCAAAAAAAGCATTTTCTGCGATTTGAGTTTTGGATTTTTGGAGGGGGGGGGGGTAAAAACTATTTTCGGGGGTTAAATGTAGCAAAATACGGGATTTCGAGTAAAACTCTACTAATACTAGCCCAAATGTATAGAAAATCGCCAAGAGACTTCTTGAGGATCTTTCCAAAAACTTACTTTTGATTTTTTCCAATTTTCGATATTGGGTTGGAGTTATGGGGGGACAAATTCGACCCCCATCTTTTAGCGCTAAATTCGTCCATGGAAATCTATAGGAGCAAAGGACACAAATTTTAGTGTGTGGCTTATTTACGTGTGTCCAACACCCATTGTAAAGGGATTTTGCGAAAGCTTCCCCTTTCCCCCCCTTTGGGGTAAGGGGGAAATAAACACGTTTCGAAGCATAACTTTGCTTCAAATTATCTCGGTAAGATTAAATTTTATGTGTGGGTTGTTTATGCGTTCCTAACACGCACTATAAAGGGAATTAACGAAAATTTTCCCTCTTCCCTTTTAAGGTCGGGGAGGGGGACAAAAACACGCTTATAAGAGTTACTGTGCTCCAAATTATTCCAGGATAGCGATTTTTTGATCTATAGATTGGCTATGTGTATTCAAGACACACACTGCAAAGGGATTTTGTAAAATTCCACCATATCCCCCTTGGGGGTGGGGTTTCCATGTACAACTCTGCTCTCAACTATCTTAGGCAATTTTTTATGCGTGGGCTGGTTATGCTTTCCCAACACGCATTATAAAGGGATTTCGTGAAATTAAATTTCCTCTTTCCTCCCTTTAAAGGCGGGTGGGGGTGGGGCAAAACCACGTTTTAAAATGTAACTCTGCTCCAAATTATCTCAGGAAAGCGATTTTTTGATATATCGATTGGTTAAGCTTTCTCAACACACACAAACTACAAAGGGATTATTTGAAATTCCGTGTTATCACCCCCTCCCCTTCTTTTGAGGATTGGTGGGTAAAAAACATGTTTCCACACGTAACTTTGTTCAAAATTATCATAGAATGGTAATTTTTGATGTGTGGACTGCTTATACGTATTCAACACACACTACAAAGTCTTTTTGTGAAATTACATCCTTCCGCCCCTTAGGGGGCGAGGGGGCAAAAACATGTATTCATGCGTAACTCTGCAGTAAAGTATCTTAGGAAGGACCTTTTCGATGTGTGAGTCAGTTACATGTACCTAACTGATTATATAAAGTGTTTTTGCAAAATTTCCTCTACCTTCTTCCCTTTAAGAATGAGGCTAAAAAAACACAGGGGGTGGGGCTAAAAAACATGTTTTAAAGCATAACTCTGCCTCAAACAATCTCAGGATCTCAATTTTTAATGTGTCGGTTATGTGCGTGTATGCAACATGAACTATAAACAGATTTTGTGAAATTACTCCTACCCCCCCCCCCTCTTAGAGGTGGGCGGGGCAAAAACACGTTTTCAAGCTTAAATGTGCTCCAAATTACCTTTGAATGGCAAATTTTGGTGTGTGGGTTTTGATTAAATGTACTTAATATGCACTTTGATGCGATTTTGCAAACCTTCCCACTTTATCCGCGAGGAAGAGGGAGTAAAATGCAGGCAAGGCGCTACAGAAAGCATTGTTTCCCCAGACTCGAAATGTGTCGTGTGGGAAAACCGCTACCGAAGGTATCGAGAACGTTAACTTAGATTTTGACTGATTTCAATGATTTTTTTTTTAATTATTATTTTGATATGGTATTTTGAGAAATCGTTTCAATATAATGACCAGCGAAGCCTGCTAGTTATATATATAAAAGGAAAAATTACAGCGGACATACAGATGAAGGAAAAGACAAACAAACGCATTAATTGAAATTATAATTATTCTTAAACTTTTTCAGAAAGTGCTTAATACAATCAAAACGCTAAACACAAAAGAAATTGAAAATAGAGCAAATTCACATTATAGCCATTAACGTTTCTGAATATTATTGTGTAACTCGGTAAACTTTTAAGCTAATTATACCATTTTCTATAGAAAATATCTTTTTATGCTTACAAATAACGAATGCAATTTTCGCTATTTCATTTGTGCAGTAGAAAAGAATATATAGCGCGTCTTAAAATTATAGACACATTTACTTTTTTGAAATAACAGTTAAAAAAAAATGAAGCAATAATTACGAAAAAAAATAATAATAAGCATATGGAATCACAATGAAAGTGCATTACAAAATAATAATAATAATAATAATAATAATCTGATGTGTAACAACAACACACTACGTCCAATCGAGTTAGCATCATGTTCTTGATGTGAATATTTTGCTTTATATAAAGGCATTAAGCAATTTGTTAAGTTACTATAAAAAAGATAAGAATGTGGAAAATAAAACCCAGTCAGTTTTCTTTATTTATGACAAATGTATTTCCTCATAACGGCATAACCATCATTCTTAAAAAAATCTATTTTTGTGACTTAGTGTTCTTTGCCTCCGGAGTACAAATTTATTTATTTACTTTACATGAAAAATAAACAAGCAAAGAATAATGTTATTTTTTTTTCTATGCACTAAACTACTTCTCAATTATAAAGCAGCGGATTGCATCCTCAGTTAAAAGACATTTTGATATTAATATATATATATATATATATTCTTCAAGGACTATTTTATCACATTTTCTTCAAAATTTAAATCTATTTTTTTTTCTTTTTAACTTTTAAATATTGGTTTAGTGCAAAAGTTCTACCCATTTTTATTACCCATAAAGAACAGCAAATAAACACAAAATGAACAGTACCTATTATCGTGCATAATCCTATTGCTATCTATCACCTCTTGTCATCTTTCTGGCAGGAGATGAATCCCACGGCGGTAAAATTCCGGCGGTTTCGAGTCAAAAAAGTCTTAAATGGCAGACTTCACAGCATCAAGATCATCAAAGATTTTTTGACTAAAAGAATTGTTCAACGCACGAACTAGGTGACAGTGAGATGGCACCATGTCAGAAGAATAGGGAGGGTGGGTTAAAACCTCCCAACCAAAGAGAAGTAACTTTTGTGAGTGATGACAGTAGCATGTGGCCTGGCGTTATTGGGATGATGGTTAACACCGCGACGATGGCTGAGACCTGGCCACTGTGCTACCAAATTTGAATGCAGCCTGTCTAACTGTATTTGGTTGAGTGGCAGGACCTTCCCGCGAATTTTTCGCTGCACATCCCACCCCACACTCAACAACCTTGTGATGAAATTCAGATTTCGAAGTCGATGCAGGCGGATCAGAAGGGCGTCACGCAGTCCTACGACGCTTTACGTTGCGGTACATAACCCACTTCTCCACTCCTGTCACAATTCGTGTTAAGAATGGGTCACTTTTGTACCGAGAAAGCAAAGAAACACAGCTGGCGTATCGGTTATCCCGCTGATTGTCTGTCAGGTTATCTGGAACACAACAATCCAAGTTTCTCTTAAAACCCAACTTAACCAGCCGTCTCTCGACCGTTGTCCCGTGTACGTTGAAGGTATCTGCTAATTCTTGCACCGTTGGGTTCGGATTGTTCCTTATGGCTAGGTCAATAGTCGTCTCAGACGTGTGATGGTCGTCCACTCCTAGCCTGAACTTGGCAACTTTTTTCTCCTTTCCTAAATTTACGAAACCATCGACAACGTGTGATTTCATCTATTGCATCCTCCCCATAAACTTCACAAACATTGCAACATTCTGCGGCTGCAGTATTCTTTTATCGAACTCGTATAACAAATAATGTCTTATATGCTCCTTCTCACTTTCCATTTACACCTTCTCATATTTTTTTTATGATTAATAACTTCGTGAGACACGATGAATTTATGTGTGAGGCATCCGCACGTTTGATTGGTCGACGATTTGCGTCATTACAATGTCATGTGTGACGTCAATTCCATTGCAAATTTGCATATCCAAAAATGGACACAACTTTCGCGCTCACCCAATATTGTTATATTTAATTTTATTTCAAACATTTTCTTAAACAATAATATTATTAATAAATATTTTACATAAATAAGCTTTTTTTTTTTTTTTTTTTTTTACATAAATATATAGAATAATTTAAAAAAATACTTCGTTTCTAATATGATATTTCTTGTTTTTAAACAGTTGATAACACTTTCTTAAAACACATTAAAGTTATTTTATTGCAATTTTGATAACGTGCTAATAAAGGTAATTAAGTCGATAGTAACTTGAGTTAGTAATATATATCAGAAGATTCTACAGAAGATTTAAGTTTTAGCAATTTTTACCAAAATAACTTGGATCGATTTTATAATTATGCACATTATTTTGGTATGCATGTATCCCAATATTACCTAAATACATTTTAATGAGTTTAATTTAGAAACATTAATCTCTCTCTTGAGTATATGAATGATTTACATTTAGAAATTTTAATGCAAGATTTATGTTATAAATAACGTAATTTCTAGTAATTTGTAGATTACTTTAATGACTCGAAATTCATGAATTTTATTTGCATAACAGAAAACATAGTTTGCGATGTCACTAAAAGAAGTAATTACTGTATTTTATACAATCCGAATCTTTAAGAATTCGCTATTTTCTTATTTTATATCCAAAAATTTGATGTGATTTTTATTTAGAAATTCAGTAATAATAAGCTATTGTTGGTTCTACAACTGCAGTAAAATATAAAGTAGGACAATAAAACAGCCTATTAAATAATGATTATTATTCTTTTTTCTCAAAAATATCTTATCTTCTTAGATATAGGACCAATGTAGCCGAGTTACTAGAGAGTGGAAATAGTATTCGGTATATGCGTGTTCGATACTGGAGCCGTTCAATGACGTTTGCATTAAAGGTGGTTGGTTCAAATAAAATCGCTTGTGGCTACAATATTATCCAAGTTCATTAAAAATAATCCTCAAGCGCGGAAGAGCCTTTTCCTCCGTGCTGTATGAAAATGTAGGTGAAAGGACTCTGGATCATATAGTGATGAGTATCAAACAATTGGAAAGGGTATTTATTCACAGAGGATAAATGTTATAAAATTCACAGGGATAAATGTCAGACCTAAGTCATTTATTTGCCATCTGCGTAACTCTAGTTCGCGAAATACATACTCAATATTAATATAATTTTTCTAGATATACTGTGATTTAACTTAAGAACTTTAAAAACAATAACGAAAAAAAATATTAATCAAGTATTAGTCTGCATGAACTTCAACGTAAGTGGTTCTGTGTGCTTCTACAGGGACGCAGTAAACGGTTACATAAATGAAAGCAGTTAATCACATAGATTTAAAAGTAAAAGGGAGATAAAGGTTTTAAAAACGGATTCTGATTCCAAAATAAATTATCCTAAAGTAGAGTTTAATTAGAAGGATACACCGTGAGCACAAGATTAAGAAAAGTATAAATATTGCTTGATAAAATGGCATAATTCTGAGTACAGAAAAATTCTGAAAGATATCTTTCAGTCAACGAAGAATTGGTTCCAATTAGCTGCAATCAATATTTTTATGGAATGTTTTATCATTTTAGTGGTGCTATTTCAGTAGTAATCACCAATGAAATGATGAAACTCATCACCAAAATAACGGTTGCAGCTAAAAATGCCTTTTTAGCACCATTCATGTTGTTAAATGTTTAACTATTATTTTTACCAATGTAGAACGAATAAACAAAAATAAACTGATAATGAAATTAAAGAATAAAGTTAAAATAAAGTTCACACTTTCAAATACGTGCAAGCAAAATAATATAGACTGCATAGTTAAATGATACAAACTAGAAATACTTAGAAATATTTATTCATGAATTCATAAACCGTGAATATTTATTTAAAGTAAATTGGAGTGTAAAGGTTGATATTTTTATTTACCAACTATGTGAAAAATACCAGAGCCGGGAATCGAACCCGGGCACCTCCGCTTAACGCACGGATGCTCTACCACTGAGCTACCCTGGCTGACAACCAGCTAGGCATATTTCTAAATTGAAATTTCGTGGTCTATGGAGTTGTGCTGCGAATAATATTGTCACTTGATACAGCTGCGTTTGCAGACTCGGTGACTTGACCAACAAATATTATGTGAGAAATGCCTAGCTGGTTGTCAGCCAGGGTAGCTCAGTGGTAGAGCATCCGTGCTTTAAGCGGAGGTGCCCGGGTTCGATTCCCGGCTCTGGTATTTTTCACATAGTTGGTAAATAAAAATATCAACCTTTACACTACAATTTACTTTAAATAGAAATACTTAGTTTCTGAGACTCGATAATAAATTGGCTATGCATAACTGTCAAACAATATAGTACTTTGGAATGAACAATGTTTAAAAGTAATCTATATATTGTTTGTCCTGAGTAAGTGAATTAGGATTTCATCATCGTCCAGACCAAACTCCTGGACCTAGAAGCATGAAATTTATTGAAAACACTTCTTCTCTGACGTAGGCATCCACTAAGAAGCGATTTAACAGAATCCCCCCCCACACACACACACACGCACACAAAGGGGGGGGAGAGTGTAAAAACGAGATTTCACAAAAACCTTTATATTTTTTGCATCAAAATATAGCTAACACAAACATCAAAAACCAATTTCTGGAATTTTAGAAATTTGGCCCCAAGGGGAAGAATGGGGGGGGGACGTGATTCCACATGCGCAAAACGTGATTTCACATAATCCAATAATTAAAAAAAAAATATATATATATATATACGTGAAAGTTTTGCTCTAAAATATCGCTAACACAATTACCTAAATGCCAGTTTCTGGAACTTTAGAAATTCTGCCCCGATGGGGGGGGGAGGGGGCAAAACGTGATTTCTAATAACTCTTTATAGCTCAAGCAAAAGAAAAACAGATAAATGTGAGTTTATAATATTAAAATAAAATAAATTATAACATTAAAATATAGCTAACACAAATACCTAAAAACCAATTTCTGAGATTTTAGAAATTCGTCCAAGGAGGGGCGGGAAGTTTGGGCTAAGCAGCAAAGAAATAGAAATACAGTTAGACCGTTTAAAATTGGTACTTATAGATTTTTGGGGCTTACAAGTAGAATCAGGATATCTTCGAACGCGTAAAATTGTTAGAACGGGCGGAAGGGGGGGTTAAGGGGGAAAAAATAGAAATAGAGTCAGACCGTTCAAATTTGGTATATAAAGGTTTTTGGGGTCTAAAAATGGAATGAGGATATTTTCGAATGCGTAAAATTATTAGAAGGGGCGGGAAAGGGGGGGAGCGGAGAGGCAAAAAATAATAATAGAATTAAAATTGGTGCAAATACGTCTTTGGGGTCTAGAAATTTAATGGGGATATTTTCGAAAGTGCAAATTTTTCAGGAGGTTTGGGAACCCACACAGCCACTTACATCCATAAGACATCTATACACACGCATAAAAGTTAAAAAATTATCCATCAAACTTCTATAAATATCCTACATATATATCTATTAGCACGACAAATGTCACTCTTTTTTACATCCACTAGATGTCTGTTACATACACAATAAATATCCAGACATAAAGTTAATGGACTTGTTAGATTTAATAGATATTGAAATATCTAAATCTTGCTTAGACCTACAATATTATACCTATTTAGACATCGAAAAAGGCACGTCTAAATTTCGTCTATATTTAAACTTCTAATAGATATCTATAATTTGTACTGGATACCAGGACTTTTAATGGACATTCTTTAGATATTCTGTACCTTTTATGGATCATTTGATATAATTTAGATATCTAATGGATTTCAGTGACTATATAGAAGTGCTGTAGGAGGGGGGGGACGAAAGGGCGAAAAAAATAGAGTTAGACCATTTAAAGCGATACATAGAGGTTTTTGGGGCCTAAAATTTGACTAAGGATATTTTCGAAAGTGTAATATTATTAGGAGAAGCGGAAAGGGCGAGGCGAAGAGGTAAAATATATATATATATAGGATTTTGTGGCCTACAAATCGAATGAGGATACTTTCGAAAGTGTAAAATTTTTAGGAGGGGCGGGAAAGGAAAGGAAAGGGGCAAACAAAATTGAAATAGACTGTTCAAAATCGGTACATGGAGGATTATGGGGCCTACAAATCGAATGCAAATATTTTCAAATTTGGAAAAGTATTAGAAGGGACGGGTAGGGGGGCGAATGGGTCAAAAATATAGAAATAGATTTAGAGCGTTGGAAATTGGTAATATTAGGTTTTTAGGCCCGATAAATCGATTGCGGAATGTCGAAAGTGTAGAATTATTACGAGGGGCGGGTAGGGGGGCGAATGGATCAAAAATATAGAAATAGATTTAGAGCGTTGGAAATTGGTAATATTAGGTTTTTAGGCCCGATAAATCGATTGCGGAATGTCGAAAGTGTAGAATTATTACGAGGGGCGGGGAGGGGAGCGCAGGAGCAAAAAAAAGAAATTCAGTTAGAATGTTAAAAGTTAGTATTATAAGGTTTAAAAGTCCGGGTAAACGATTGTGGATATTTTTGAAAGTGTAAAATAATTAGGAGGGGCGGGAAGGTCGGGCGAAGAAATACGGGAGCTGTGCGCGTGTTTATACGCAGCCGCAGGCAGTGGGGAACCGGACCAATTATTCCACCAACGAGAGAAGAATTTTTTTATACATTGTATTTTTGTTTTTTTCCTTAAAAAAATGTAGTGATCCATTAAGACTGTTAAACGTAAATGCGCGCGCGCAGCGCGTAATGGCCTGCTGTACCGAAGGCTGTGGGTACCCGGTGCGACATTTTTCCCGATCAGAAATTACTCCCCCCCCCCCCTTTTTTTTTCATGCTAAAAGTTAATTCAATTTTGAGAATTGATTAATTTTACTGATTCATTTAAAAATAGTGACCCGCTAACGGGCGAAGCTCGCTAGTCTCTTATAATATTTTACATCGATCTATTTATGAAAAATTATGTTAAATTTTTCACAGTGACGAAAACATAACGAATTCGGATTAGTTCGAAGACATACAAATCAGAAATTGCGCTGCAATGTAGTTTGATATTTTTTCTTCTATTTTTAACGAATATAAAATATATATGTATATATATATATATATATATGTGTGTGTGTGTGTGTGTGTGTGTGTGTGTGTGTGTGTGTGTAATATGGTGGTGTGTGTAATATTGTGGTGTAAAGGAGAAGAATTAAAACAATAAATATTTTGAAAATGTGTAATACGAATGTAGAATTAAAAGGTATAAAACATCAAAATTGTACACGGTAAAATAAAAAGAAGAATCAAAAACGGAAGTCTTTGAAAGTTACAGTCTTTGAAAGTTACATCTTTTTTTTTTTTTTCGAGAATAGAGCTTAATATTAATAATTACACTGCTCTGGATGAAAATCGTCCCCAACACCATTTTTGCAAATTCTTAAGTACAATTACCTCCTGAATTCGAATAAAACGCCCATTTTGCCCTATAGCCCACCGTTTTTTCGGGACGCCCCCTACTTTTATCATTTTTCTGTAATTTTATGGCTATAAACATGATTTGTAGGGGAGGAAAGGATTAATTTAACTGTTAAATATCTTCTAAAGGGCTACAGAGTTGGAAAATTCTAAAACATAAACATTTGCAGCAAAGGGAAAATTTAGGTGGGGGGAGTAGGATTTGCCACTGAAATTATATATTACATTCGTTATATTTTATTTATCTGTTATTATTATTATTTATTATACATTATATATATATATATATATATATATATATTAATATTAAAATAACTCTGTTTCGTTCTCCAAATCAAATTCATGGCCATAAAATTTCCGAACAATGATAAAAATTGGGGAGGGGTGACGCCCCGAGAAAACTGTACTTGATTGGGCAAAATGGGTGTCATATTCGGATTGATGAGTTTATTTTACATAAAAATCAGAAAAAAAAAATATCAGGGCTTGGAAAAAAAATGTTGCAGTGCAGTGTTATTAAATAAAAAAGAAAGAAAAAAAAAGAGCAAAAATGTTGTTTTTTTATTTTATTTATTTATTTTACTTGTTTATTTTTTTGTTTGCAACATTTGTATAAATTAAATTTAGTTAATTCTGTCTGTCCAAAGTTTTATTTCGTTTGTTTTTGTTAATTCTCTTTATTACTTTAACAAACATTTCTGAAAATTTCCAATAGTATTATTTTTTACACCTATATGTAAATTCTTAAGATAATGATTAATCTTTTAATTGCAGAAATTTCATCTAAAAAGAAAATTTCAATTTTTATCAAAATATACCACTTTATTTACATAGGCTATGTTACTTCAGACATTTAAGAGCAACATAAAATATAACTATTTGTTCCTTAAATACCTTACGGTATAATATTAGAAAATATACATCTTTGGTATCGGGCATTTAGAACAAAAGTTCGAATTATCTAGTGTTTTATAATGAAAATCTACGAACAAAAAACTAAATTGTCTATATATATATATATATATATATATATTCTTTTTTTTTTTTTTTTTTCTCTGACTTCTCGGTTTTTAATTTTTAGAAGCAAACGGAAGGTGTTAGCTTTTGTGCAATAAGTTTTATACATGGATTCATAAAAGCATTATTCCGAGTTTATTTTCTCAATAGTTCTTTTTAGATTATTTTTACGGAAAGAAATATTTCTGTGATGTCTTTGGCTTTTATCCAATGCATGACTTCAAGATATTGCAATTTCGAATTATATTGATGGCATAGAGTAAATATAAAACCGTAAAGTTTGACAATAGTAGATGATACGTTAGCTTAACTTAATTAGTAACTGTAATTTATATAATGATAATAATAAAATAAGATTTATAATAAGGTAAATTGCATAATAAAAGAAGAATATTGCCTGTTGTGATATTAGAAATGATAAACTTTTATGTGAGTTTCTTGTTTGTATAGAAGCACAGTATTTTTGTTAAGGTAAATTATTACAGTTATTAATGCCTTAACATTGTCTTTATTCTACAACCATTTTCTTTAATGTTAAATAAATAAATATTTAATAGTAAGATGATATATTAATATGTTATTTGAACTGAATTTGCAATTTATTGAGTTATGATAGCATATAACTATTAAACTATTTTATTTAACATTCATTTTAAATGTGAATGTTTTTGTTTTAATATTTATTATTACAATGTATTAAATAGCATCATAAGTATCATTTTAAATTTGTGTCATTTTCAATGAAAAATTTTACCTAAAAAAAATATATTATCATAATTTATTCTAAAATGACATTTTTAAAAGTGTAATCTTGTAAAGTGTTTACCGTCTGCAATTTCCCCGTGAATTTTTCTACATGTATATGACGTATATGTATATGTAATATGTATCTTACGTACTATATTTTTACGGATAATTAAAGAGAAATTACTCTTAAGATATAGTGGTGAAAATGTGAGGAAAAAAGAGGGTGTGTAGATATACCGTGTAAAAAAATGTGAAATATTCAGGTTGCTTGGAGCAAAATTGTGTTATTTACATATTTTGTTTTCAGAAAATGAAGTACTGAAAAAAAATAATTAACATAATTAAAAATTAACTCTAACTCATTTAATGTAGTATTTCAAACAATTTCTGAAAAAGAAAAAAAATCGCGTTATTTATTTTCTTAACTACATAATGTAAAATAATTTGATTAAAAAGTGCGGTTGAAGGGCATGCTAATATGTCAGTCTCATTCAGCTTAGATGAGATTTCACTTTACTTCCCTACGATAGAAATCAACTTTCGACATTTTAATCTTATTACTAGAAAAACATTTTGGAAACTTTTGAATTTAAAATTTAAAAAAAATAAAAAATAAAAGTAAATAAAATAAAATAAAATCTTCAAGAAAGTATCACTTTAAAATTAGATTTACTTCGGTTTATATACTTAGTTTTGAATAAATATGCGTAAATATTTTAATGAAATGTTGAGACAAACAGATATAACTTAATGTTTCGTTTAAAATAAAAACAATATTATATATACTATATATCAGATAATCCTGTGTAATTTTATGTACTGTAAAAATTTTCTTGTTTGCAATAATTATGGTTTCATTAAAAAAAACAAAAAAAACGGGTATTTATATTTTTTGTATATATCCAGATACGTTTTTTAAAGTTATTTTTTCTTACTAAGAGCCTGGGAAATAAGTTTTTTGGATTGGTAATATGTAGAACTTTATAGAAGCGTTATTAAAAATGTAAATTCAGTAAATAAGCATAAATTAGTAGCATTGTAGCAACTTCTTATGCGAAAAGTTGAGAACGGGTGGCATGTTGATATATTTTATGTAGTAGACGTTTGTAAGAAAAACGTCTAATAAAGGAATAGAATGCAATGGAGTACGAGTTATATCCGAATGCCTACGCAAGTGACTGTGCCTTGTATAGAATTTTCTCTTCGTGAATGTTTTTTCCTTAAGGAACCTAGCAAGAGAAGTTTCAGAAAAAAAAAAAAAAAAAAAAAAGAAAAGAAAAGAAAGAAAATCATAGCAGTCATTGATTATATATTGAAACCGTGACCTTCCGTTTACTAACTTTGAAAGCAAAAAAACTCTTGGCATCTAATGTGACTGGAAAGTGTAATTTTGCCATTGATTAGATGATATTTTTTTTTAATAATTTAAATTATTTGGTAAATGTTAGAAAACAGAAAAAGGTGTTAGAAACATTATTCAGTCACCGGTTAAAGGCGTTGGACGGTTGTTTAATGTATTCAGAAGTGTAATCTTGAAGAGACAATAATAATATGCAGCATTCGCCTTCCTATGACCCATATAGAAGATATTTATAGTTTTAATTTAAGTCTATAAACATTGATGACTCAAAGAAATACAGGGATAAAAGTGTTCCTCTTTTTCGACCAGTATTTCTATACAGAGATTTTATCAATTTTTTACAATTATTTTTGTTATTTTATAGGTTGGAAATTTTCGTAGGAAAGTACTAGTGGATAAAAAATCAGGAATCTTTCATCTCTGGAAATTGAAAAAAAGGTTTTTTGTCAGACCATCTTCTAGTAAAATTCGTTAAAAATCCTAAAATTGTTTTTCTGTAATTCAGATGCTTGAAGTGAAGTATGTAGTGTACTCTGTAACAACACCATTAATCACGTACAGAAATATGCATGTTATATATATGTATATATATATACATATATATAGTTACAACTGTATATCTATTTTAGTTAATAAACGTCTGGGCCATTTTTATAGTTTGCATAAAATTGTTTTAATTGCACAATTGATTAAAATTTTTTAGCAAAACATCTACATTTAGAGATCAAATATTTTAATTGTGTGTAACTTATTTAGAAGTATTTCATTTTTACTCCATCATACAAAATATAAGAAAATATTATGAAACCGATTTGCTAAATCTATATTTTATCTCGCATAGCTGAAAAAAGATTATTCATAAAATGTTTAAATTCATATTTTCAACTTTATTCACGTGTTCTTGTAGTCCACTGATTTTGGTTTAGATGCGATCTTCTACTTTAGAGTTATATCTACGATTTTACACATTTTATTCTGACGTGTATGTACATATGTGGGTGTATGTGTGGGTGTATGCATTTCACATAATTCGAAAACAATTGGAGTAGAACGTTGCAAATCCGTATGTAGGTTTTCTATAAAATCTACTTGTGCACTTTCCTTATTAGTTTTTCCGTGACTTTCCGTTTTAGGGACATCTACGAAAATTATATCCATAATGACCAAAAATAGAAAACTTTTGGCCATTTTATATGGCCTACTATCACTTATTTCGACAAAAGCTAACAATAGATCCTGTTGTGATATTTGTACAAAGGCTGTCAATATTCTGGCTTGTAGAAAGTAGTTAGCTGGTAAAGGCATAGGTAGGTTCTAGTCAATGAATGTAATTTATTTAATGAGTACTCTGGATTCAGTGGAATAAAATTGTTATTTTTTACCACAAAATTAGTAATCTAAAAATATTATTGAAAGAACTAATAAAATAGTTATTAATACTACAAAAGTGAAGTGAGCAGATTTAATGCACCATAGAACAGGAATTTTTCTAATTGAAGAGCAATGACCAACCATAACATAATCTCTTAGAGATGACCGCTTAGCTCGAAGTCTGAATAGAAACTAAACTCATTGAGAACTTTGTTATTGACATTTAGAATTCTTTAGTTAGTTTTGTTCTCAAAGTTGAAAAATTCAGAATGCAGCTCCAACTGCTGAAGTCAAAGTTTCTAAACTTTTGCGATACTACCACTTTCCGCCATATTTGGGTATCGAACTACCTAATTTGACGCTAAGTCGCGACATTTACAAATAACACATGCCTTAATTGAAGTAAAGAAAATAAAAGAAAGAAAAACTGCCATTTGTTTCTATTAAAATACCGTGAAAAACATAGTTCATAAAGTAATGGGCAAGCTTTATTCGCAATCAACATTAATGACTCTTCCCTTTCTTATGTTGTTCTATAAGATTTATAAAATTTTCGAAGAAGTTAATTCTGCGCTGGAAACCTATGGATCATTCCGAGAAAACACAGGATTGAATTCCTTTTGAAGTTAGAGCTTCTACACTTTATCAACTGTAAACTATCATTTTTCTCCAAATGGTCGCCAAAACGACAAATTCAACACCAGGTCACCCAATTCGTTGCCAAAGCTAAAATCTCTATTTGGCATTGAACTTGGTGATTTGAGCGAAATAAATTTGACAGAAAGTAATAGTTCAGGGTTAGAAGAATCAGTAAGTACTTACAAAGTTTTAACAGAGTTTTTTTTTTATTATTTTTTTTTTTTAATAATATATAGTTTTTTCCTATTTATTTTCGCCAAAGGGCACAAAAGTAAGCCATTAGAGTAATTTCCATTGAACTCTATTCTGTACAGTAATAAGCTGTGGTCCTGGGCATGCGATATGTGTGGTTTGGGTGTATATAATCCAATTATTGTGACATTTAAGGTCCAAGAAATGGTTTCCATTGCATGCTTTCGGAAATATTCATGGACTGGAACCTGCTGCTTTATTTACGAACCACTTTCCAGATACGAAAATGTTATGTGATGTTCACAGCAGATTTTTCTCTTTTTTACCGCATTTATACAATTACAGACGTAAATTGCTTTTTTATTCAATTTTCATGTATTTACTTACTAATTTATTTTCTTAGAACATATCTTGGAAAAGTTTCTTGATTCAAGATTAAATGAATGCAAAAAAATTATCGATTTATATTTTGAAAAACAGAAACAAAAAAATCATTATTGTGTTCATGGTATACAATGAACTTTCGTAGCTAACGGCAGTATTTTGTTTGCTATATCCGTCACTGTATTCATTCGCATTATTAAAAAAATTTAAATAAAATATATATTATAGCTCATATTTAAAATAAAAATCCAAGAAGATGAAATGATGCAGTTACATTCTTTTTCTTTAGTGATATTTCAAAGAAATTTCTTCGCTCCATTCTTTTTGAAGTCGAAAAGTTAATCATGTAGTAATGTTCCCTTTTCATAGAATTTTCATATGTTCTTTCACGGCAATATATTTTATTAACTTCATTCAATAAAATTTAAGAAAAAACAATGTTGAATGTCTTGAAAAAATAAATAAATGCTTTCGATAATATTTATTTTGTGATATATTTGAAATTCTTTAATTAAATTGCATTTTATTTTTCTAAAAGATCCAAATTTTAAATTAATAAATTAAAATTATTTTATGCAACAAAGAATTAGATTTCCAAACCAATATTTCAAGGAAATAAAAACATACTTAACTTTTAAGTATAAAGGAAAGCAGATTTTTACGTAAAAGGAAACTATATTATATTCTATTAAATTATATATATGCATATATATAATTAAACTATTGCAAGAAGACAAATGTTTAAAAAAAAACTTTTTTTTCAATGATTTCTTTACATTGATAAAGAGATATGAGAAATTAAAGATTAGTGATACAACAGCAATAAAATCAGTGTATACTTTAACCATGTTATTATTTACAATACTCTGAATATTAATTAAAAAAAAAAAAAAAAAAAAAAAAAGCAAGCGTTAACCGTTTTGCTAGTTATTAAAATAGGTTATATATATTTAAATTAAAAATATATTTAGATTAATTCTCAGAATCCATCTAACTTGTTCTTATAAATATTTCATAAAATAGAAAAAATAGAAAAAAAAGATTATTTAAAGTCGGTCAAAAACCTCAATATTTTTGCCCCATTCCCTACCAAAGAAGAGGATTCGCAAAATTCCTGTATAGTGTGTATTATTTATACATAACTAACACACACTTTAAAAAAATCGCATTCCTGAGATAATTTAGAGCAGAGCTACCATTGGAAACGTGCCCCCCTCCCACAAACCGCAAATGGGGGAAGTGTATATTACACATAATACTTTTACAATGCGTGCTGAGTATACATAGCACACTCACATAACCAAGAAAAGAAAAAAAAAAGTGTTCCTGAAATAATTTAAATGGAGTTACGCTTGGAAACGTGTCCCCCCCCCCAAAGGAGAAAGGGGAAATTTAAAAAAATATATTTATAAAATATTTTAGTCACACATAATTAATCAATATACCGAAAAATTACCTTTCCCAGACAAATTGGAAAACAGTTGCAATTAGAATCGTGTTACTTACCTTCTTCCAGATTTCCAAAGGGGTAAAGGGGGCACTTTGCAAAATCCCTTTGTAGTGCGTGTTGGATACACATAGCACGCACAGATACCAAAAAAGTTGTCGTTCTGCGCTAATTTGGGACAGAGTTATGCTTGGAAAACTGTGTGTTGTTCCACCCCAACCCTGCATAGGGGAAAAAGAAGGGGTTTTTGAAAAATCACGTCACAGTTTTGTTTTATGCAAATAACTAACCCACACACCAAAATTCGTTAATGCAGCTTCCATAGATTCCCCAGAAGGAATTTAACGCAAAATGGAGCTGTCGAATCTGTCTCGTCTTAACCCCCCCCCCCCCACCCCAAATAAAAAAAAATCGTAAATCGTAAAACATTCAAATTTGTTTTTTGAAAGTACACTTCAGAAGACTAACAGCCAATTTCAACTTCTATGTTTAATGTTTTGGAAAAGTTCTACTGCAAAATCCAAAATTCGGATTTTACAATCCTCCCCAATATATATATACATATATATAAAGAAGATTTTCTTTATTTCTCCCTGAAAATCGAAATTTTCTTTTCTTTCTTCCTTTTCTTTTTTCTTTCTTTCTTTCTTTTTTTTTTTTCTTTTTTTTTTTTTTTTGATGTGCAATTTCTTCATCCCTGTGTGCAATTAACTATGTGAAATTTCTTCATCATGAAGTAATTTTGAGCCGAGGTATGCTCTCAATCGTGTTTATGCCGCCCGCTCTCCAAAAAGATAAGGGGGATGGGGGTATTTTAAAATCCCGTATTTGTGCATGTCTGGGTCTAGAATCTTCACAACAAATTTCGTGTTATAGACTCACACAGAAGCGTCGCAGTAGTGCTGACTCAAAGGTGGATGTACGCTTTTATATGTAGTATATATGAAGGGTTATGTGAAATCATGTTTTGTTCCCTGTACCCCTTAAAGGCTGAATTTCTAAAATTTCAGAAATTATTTTTTAGGTATTTGTGTTTGCTATATTTAAAAACAAAAATCCTACGGATATCTGCTTCTTTCTCTCAGATATGAAGGATTGTGTGAAACAACTTTTTGATCTATGTGAAAACAGGGCCTGCCCAAAATTCCGAAAATGTGTTTTTAGTTACATGTCTTTCTTATGTTTTAAAGTATGAATTATACGGATATCTGTTTTTTTTTTTTTTTTTTTTTTTTTTTTTTTTAAGATATAAAGGATTATGTAAAATTACGTTTTGCCCATGTGAAATCCCGTTTTGCCCCCTAACCTCTTTGGGTGCCGAATTTCTTAAATTCCAGAAATTAGTCTTTAATATTTGTGTTAGCTATATTTTAAAGCAAAAATTTTGCAGTTATCTTTTTTTCCCTTTAAGATATAAAGGTTTTTGAAAAAAAAACGGTTTGCCTCCCCCCCCCCTTGTCGGGAGAATTTCGCAAAATAGCTTCTGAATAGGTGTCTATGTTACAGAAGGAATGTATTATCCTGTTTCATGTTTCTTGGTGCAGGGGTTTAGGCTGGGCGATAATGAATCACTCACTCACTCAGGACAAACGATATATATATAGATCTTTATATATAGATAACATTAGGAAACAATCAGTGTTGCCAAATTTAAGGACTTTATTATTGAATCACCAACAATTTTGAGAAATGATACTTGATATATGTAATAGACGATTAATCTTCGAAGTGATTAAGCGAACATTACAATTAAAATATACTGGTGTGTTGGGTTTAACGTCGCACTAGTACTGTGCTATAGGTAATCGGTGACGGTCTAGGACTCATTCCTAAGGATGGTCCGAAGATATGACATCACAATTTTGATCCTCCACTGATAAAATTTACTAATATATATTGAATAGAAAAGTCAATAAATCTGGCAATACTAGAATCAACATGTTTCAAAAGATATATTTTAAAACTGACTTTTAACTGAAATTTGTGAGTATTGTAAAGGAATTAAATAATTTAATATATATATATATATATATATATACTAGAGAGTTCATCAAACTCCGACGGAGGCTTCGCTTTAACTGGTTTGCTTCATTTATTAATCATACGGTGCTCTGCCCGCCTATTCGCTTCTTCGCATTTCGTTAAATATGAAAATTAATAGTGCATAACACAAGACAAAATCGAAGTTGAAGGCACCTGAGAAAAATTCGAAATATCCAAAAATTCGAATTACATATACTATTTCATACTTGCCAACATACTAATTGAAATTCCATTCTTTTTCACACTAGTATCCGTTTTAGAGTATTTTTCTTCTTTTTTAATCGTAATTGCATTTGCAAAATATTACTTTAAAAATTTACTGGTGTGAAAAAAAAGGGCGGGACTATCAACACTACAGAATATTAATTAGGATGTTGGCAAGCATGCTATTTTGTCAAAAAGAAGAGATAAATTAAAAAAATTAAAACTCTATGATCAAAGATTTAACATAAACTTTATATCTAAGAAAACTGCTACATCCTCTTCCCCTTAAATCAATATTTTTTACGAGCTTAATTATTCAACACTTTTGATTTTTTAACATTATTTTAATACAAAATTCAAGGGACCGAGTAAAAAATTCGAATTATCTAGAATTTCGAATTAAACAAGTTCGAATTATTCAAGTTTCACTGTAATTGTTTTAGAACATTTTTGCAAGAAAAAATTCATAGTAGATACAAGATTTATTTATTTTTATTTTTTTTTTTTACTTTTATCATGTACAGAAATTGCAACCCAAAGGACAACAAATTAGGAAATACCTTTTTGAAAGCAAAATGCCTTTTTTATTGAATCACCCTCGGTGGCTTGTTTTTTAGAATCAGCACCAGAAATTATCCATAATCAACTTGCCTGCACGTATTGCTTAAGTGAATGCACGTAATTGTGACCAGGGTTGTTGATTTTTTTTTCAAAAAAAAAAAAAAAAAAAAAAAAAATAGATTTTTTTTTTATTTAAATCTGATTTTTTTTTTATTTTAATCAAGATTTATTTGATTTTAATGATTTTTATTATATATTCATACATTATTGTACAACATTTGTTTTTTATTATGTGTATGTGTGTGTATATATATGCACAATATCCACACTATCAATCATTTTACTTAAATTATAAAAATATAAATAATATTCTATTTCTATAGAAAAAATCCATGTAGGCTTTTATTACCAACATTTTTATTCAACATAGTATCTTCATAATAAGAAGTAATTTTATAACAATCATAAATGCGGTAGTATGAGCCACTCAACTTCAGACTTTGACTTTGTAGCTACAATAATGTATTGAAATAAAGCAAAATTTTACTCACGGTATTGAACACATAAAATAATTTTGGAAAAGGATAATTTAATAGGAAATATGACATATAACTGAAGCAATGTATTAAGGGAAAGAAAACTTTACTCATAGTTTCTAATCAAATTAAAAAAAAAAAAAAAATAAGGAATTAGGGAAGATAAAAAAAAAAAAAAAAAAGGTGATATCCTAAAAAATTTTTACTTAGGTTTAACAAATCATTTGAATCAAGAAAATTTTTTTCACATTAACAAAATTCATATTTTCATTATCATTTTAATAATTTCACTTACTTTTTTATCTTTTTTTTTTTACATTTAGTGGGTACAATTCATTAAAACAAGCAGTGACAGCAGCCTTGAATTGTATTTAACTGATTATATGTAGTTAAATTAAAATGTTATTTTTTAAAAAACTTTTTAGAGCCTTCAGGGCTTTTTAAAAAGTACAATGTAAACTATGCTATTATTTTTTAAATATCATATGAGCCAATGCTAAATGACATAAACTGGTATGAGAGCTAAATAAACAAGGAAATATTTTCTTTTTGAAATATCAACCGCTAGGTGGGTAAAGGCGAACTAGAATATGCATATAATATTAATCAATGAATTATACACTAATTAAATATTTACAATTCATACACCAGTCATAAGGCTGTACTTGCATAAATAATTAACCCATTAACGCCCAGCGTCCTCATTTGAGGACAGCTAATAAAATGGCATGTATATTTTTGGGGGTTTGTTGGAATGATTTTTGCTTTTTAGTGACAGTTTATAGCATCACTCCGAATGATCCCATAAAGTTTTATGTGTCTACTATTAATCACTATTAAGTAATTCGGATAGTTATTTTATGATTTTTCATTCGTCACACATATATTTGCTTTTTGCGCAGATATATTAACTTAAATCAAGTTGAATAATATATATTATAATACTTTACTTTCGAGATCTTTGTCAGCATATAATAGAAAATTAATCTGTTATCTCAAAGTTTTTTTTTATCTCGGAGATTTTTCGCTAGAACACTAAATGTCCTCAAATGAGGATAGGTTGTTAATTTAAAACTAATTAGAAGAGTTTTTTAAATTTCAGATATTTCATTCTCAGTTGTCCATATTAGTTTAAAATTGAAATATTCATCAAAATACATTTTTCAAAATTATTTCAGGCATTAACGGGTTAAAATATAATAAGTTATTAAAATATATAATAAAATTTATAAATAATTAAGAAAGTTAAGATATAACTCATTTTTGTGTTTATTAATGCTGCTTTGTAGAGATGAATCTAAAGTCAAGAAATGAGAAATATTAGCTTGTCTAATGAAATATTTTGTTATATTTTACGAATTGTATTTTTAAATTTACATAAGAAATAATTAAATATCTCATTTTTTAAAGTTAGATTATCAATTACATTTCCATTAAAGCCAATAACTTTGATATTTAAAATAAATGATTTAAATAAGTGATTTTTTTCAAAAAAATCAATATCAGCAATTTACTACAACCCTGATTGTGACATCATTGAAGGAGTATTATTCACACTTTAACAAATCTTACATTTTCTGAACAAAATAGAACAGCAAAAGGAAATGGATGTAGAATGGGTATTTAAGAATTTTTTAACATGAAATGTAAACAAAAATATTAGTACTGGAGAAAAAAATAAAAAAAAATGTGGGAATCTAACAACTGGATAAAGGAAGGCCAGATTTCATTAGAAAAAGGCACTAGGGTAGGTCGCCTGCTGTTTTCTTTCAACAAAGAAAAAAGGAAAATGTGAATTTTAATATACATTTATTAAATATAGTTTTATTAAAAATACAAAACAGATATTAAAACAAAATAAATACACAGAATTTTTATAAATGAAAACTTTTTACAATTAATTTTTGTACTTCTGTGCTTTTCATTGGATTCTTTCAGGAATTATATCAAAGCATCCTGTTAAAAATAAATAAAATATTTATATATTGCATAAATATTATGTACCGTAAAATCTTGAATGAAACCCCGTTTTCCAAAAGCGCAGAGGCGCTAATCTAGAAGACTTGAAGATTGAAAGGAGGTTTGGATGAAATGATGAAAGATAGATTTACTGGCGCTATGTATGTGCGCCCGGTGACAAAAGGTGGGGGTGGGTTGTATTTAAGAAAATGGAATAATTTCCCTTTCAGCAAGAAAGGGGAGGGTTACATTCAAGGGAGGAGTTATTTTCAGGATTTTACGGTAAGTTTCATCAGTATAGAAACACAAAAATTAAGTACACTGTACTTTTCTGCAGATTATCTGTTAAAAAACTTAAAAAAATGTTAGTGTGGATTATTTCCCATAGCAAATAATCTTTTTTTTTAAGCAGCTGTCTTAGAGGTCTGAACGTGCCGAAATTTTCAGACCCGGGCACGGCCCATTTCTTTTTTACTAGTGTACGGCCCGGCCCAGACAAAAAGCAATAAAATCAGGCCCGACCTGGCCCGATACAAAAATAAGTAAAATTACAAAAAAAAAAAAAAAAAAAAAAAAAAAAAGAACTTTCAACGAAAAAGATTTTTAGTATGTGTTTTGCAGAGGTTTTATATAGCTAAGAAATAGAATGTTCTTTAACAACAAAACTGCTGAATATTTACAAGATATTTATATATAAACAGTATTTCATTATTACAGATGTACAGAAGGCACAAAGACAGACAGAAAGTCAAACAGAAAATATTAGCATTTCAAACAATATAGGAAGATATTAAAAATGGTTAATAGTACTAAAAATACACTTTCAACCATTTCCGGTTATATACCGTATTGTATCTAAATCTTTCCTGTGATCCGGCAAAAAAAAAAAAAAAAAAAAAAAAAAACCTTTAATGCTAATCCAACCATATTCAATAGAAAAGATGCTTTTGCACATGCTAAAAATGATACTAGTACTTTCATACAGTGCCCCGGAGAAAAGAAAAAGAAGCCTTAGAGGAAAAGTTACAGCGGAAGGATTTTTATAGCCTTCATACCACCTAAACACTACACAAACCACAGAAAACAAAGCCTTATATACAGTAACGTATCTAATTTCTTTTGTTTGTTACATGTACGTAAACTGGTAGTAACATGCATATTATTTTGAAATGAAACCATCTAATATTACTTTAAATAAAATATATCAATTTCGAGACATGTTTAAAATATTTGCGGAAAATCAGATCACGAACAGACAAGCTGATAGACAATTAAATTGAAGTTACAAACATCTTTTAACAAAATAAATTTTTATGTGACATACCAGACTGTAAAATTATGTAAAAAGTAAAACTGTAAAATTATGAAAAAGTATTTTATCATTTTCCTTTTTCGTTGATTAACGAGGAATCTAGAAAAAGATTCGGGCTGGGCTCGGACTTAAAATTTCCTTCAGGCCCGGCCCGGCTACACACAAAAATATTGGGCCCAAGCCTACAAAATAATTTTAAGCCCGAGCCCGACCCGAGAGCAAATTGAAAATTTCGGCCTGTGCCGAAAGACTGGCCCGTGCAGACCTCTAAGCTGTCTCACTGCAGACATCAGAAATTTACATCAGCTAGGGGTAAAAATACTTTCAGATTATGTATCTACTTGGGCAAAAATGGAGATGCTAATGATTAGTTTAGGCTTGACATATCCATGCTAGGAAAAGTGGTTAATAACTACCATCATGTATGAATTCCTGTATTCTGACGATCACATATTCGTTAGAGTTTGGTCCACATATGCCATATCTGTGTTGAGAGGAGTGGATTCTGTTTTCATTTTATATTTTTCTAGCCTTATGGCAACTGGCTTCTGGTTCTGTTTATTAAAACTCTCTCTTTTTTTTTTTTTTTTTTTTCTTTACTGAAAAATAGCAGTTATTATTATAATTTTTTTTTATTTAATTTATAATTACTTTTATATTTACATTATAATTATGTTTTAAATAGAATGATATGCTAAATAAAGAGCAAGGCAGCTTTTTAATAAGTTGCATAACCATAACATTTAAACAGCAATTATTATTTTTAACCTATTAAATCATCATTTTTTATGTGATGCACATATCTCTCCTAATAGATAATTACCAGGAAAATCCCCAAAAAGAAATATATCTATTAAATTTTAATTCATTATAACCTCAAAAACAGAAGCTTTTTTATTATTATTAGAGGCATAACAACATTGTCTCTAAATTAACCTTACAGGGGACTTTGATCATACATATATATATATATATATATATATATATATATATTACTGTCTTAGACTAGCAAAAATTTGTGTAAATATGCACTGAAAGATAACATTAAAATTGGAAATAATTGCAAGATAAAAAGAACTTTTTATATACCATGTTCTTAAATTTTCTGTTGTATCATATAAACACTACTGATAGTAGGTGCGTCTCTTGCTGATTCCTGATTGCTTTGGTTGAAAGTAGGCAGCTCTGGAATCATATACACTTTGCTGAAGGCAGTAGGGACCTGAAACAGTTTTAGTAAAAAAAATGTATTGTCACCGTATTCTGAGCTGTCCTGGAAGTTTCAAATGTCTAGCTAGTTGGGAAGTTAATACTGTGTACTAGTGTACACTGTTTAATTACATTTTGCATATATTAAAATTTACTAAACATATCCAATGTTATTTTAAATTTTCACAATAAATCTCAGATAAATTATTAAATAAAAGTTAAAAGACTAAAATTTTTTTTAATCACACAATTACACATACAGACGTACATAAAGCTGATAAGAAAAAGACAGGTATTTTTTATTTTTTTTTCAGAGTTATTAAAGAAGAATAATGTTCGTTACTCGGCCGAATTTGGACTAAGTATTCGGCCAATACCGAGTAGTTGTAAGAATTTCATTATTTTTATATATTATTGAAAGAAATGTAACATTCATAAGAGTTGTTTATTAATAACTAAACTAAAAAATTATGAAAATATAAAGTCATTAAACTTTTGCTGCAAACAGTTTTCGCAGTTAAAACGGGCGAGTATGCCACCAAACTCGGTATAGCGACAATTCATGGTATGAGCTTATCCCTTTTAGTTACAAGAATTTAAGTATAACCATCTTGTATGTGTGTAATATGCAATTTTTTAAATAAAAACTTAGTACATAAAATTGTATCTGTAAAACAGACAAAAATAAAATATTTTAGAAAAAAGAACCCTTATATAATACTAAAATAGTAGATAAAATATTAGTTATATATTTGTGCAAATAAAAAGTAAGACACTTTTTAAACTGTAAGAAAAGATTGATTTTTAATTTTAAAAATAATAATTATGAAAAAGGTAAATACACTGAAATGTTATTAAAAATATATTTTAATAATCAAATTTGTTGCCCAGTGGCAGAAACACGGCGACATAGTCGCGGACACAGAAAAACGGCTTGCAGACAGTATATACAGTAGAACTTGGATAATTCGAAGTTGAAGGGACCAGAGAAAAATTCGAAATATCCAAAAATTCGAATTACATATACTATTTTGTCAAAAAGAAGAGATAAATTAAAAATATGAAACTCTACGATCAAAGATTTAACAATTTAACATATAAATTTTATATCTAAGAATACTGCATCATTAAGCCCCTCCCATTAAATCAATATTTTTTTACGAGCTTAATTATTCAATACATTTTTTAAATAATCACATATTTTTTATTGCTTCTTTAAGTACAATTTTTGTGTTGTAGCACATTACTTCAACCCATCAATCGCTACAAAAACAGAATCTCCTACAATAGACATGACTTTCAATTTAAAAAAAACCTCGAAGTTCATGTATATGGACCATATCTTGTGATGCACTACACTGTAAAAAATATGTCCTATTTGCTGCCAGAAATTCTCTGTAATTTGAGAAAATACGTTCTGACAACGTAACTTTTTTGTAAATTACGCGTATTTTCTCAAATTACAGAGAATTTCTGGCAGTAAATAGGACATATTTTTTACAGTGTAGGTAGGAAATACTCTTGTATTTCCTTATCCTTCTTTTGAAAGACTGTTAAAAAAAAATAATGCACTTTAGCTGAGAAAAATCTCGGGAACAAATTTTACTGTAATATTTTAAAAGTAATCATATGAAAAATTCGAATTATCCAAAATCGAATTGGAATTATCCATGATTTTTTAAAATATTTTAATACAAAATTCAAGGGACTGACTAAAGAATTCGAATTATCCAGAATTTCGAATTAAACAAGTTCGAATTATTCAAGTTTCACTGTACCAGGTGATTCAAAATAGGTAATACAGAGATTGTCTCATGTAAACTAATAAAAAGTACATATAAACATACTACCAATTAGAAAATTGGTGAAAATTAAGAGTAAATTTAAATATCAGCCATTTTTAAGTCATAATATAGGTGCTGATTTTTAAGAGCACTTTAATTTAAACTGAAAGGATTTTTTTTTTTTTTTTTTTTTTTTAAGAACACTAATAGTGGGGAAAAAAAAAAAAAAAGAAAAGAAAAAAAGTTAGCTAAATACGATTGCAGGGGAATTATGATACTAATTTAAAAAATCTTTAAAATTATTACAGGGTTGTGTATAATCCTGTTAAAATAATTCTAAAATAACATTTAAAAGAAAATGGTCTACATTTAAAATATTTATAGTTACATATATTGTAATTGTAAGTTCTGTTATAAGTTAAAAAATAAAATCTATTGCAAGTATATTGCAAATTTTGACTGATATTTTGCATTTTACAGCTTCAAAATAAAATATAAAAATAACAATAAAAAATAAATTTCAGATAATGATAATCAATTTAAAATTTTTAAATTTTTAAGACGTGAAAACAGAATTTAAAAAAATGTATTAGTTATTGAATTATAATAGGGCAAAATTCCCCATACAATATTGGCTTTGGCTTCTGGCGATGATAAGTAAAGAGTTTTCTAACATTAAAAAAGTTTCAAGCAGGTCTTTCTTAATATTTATCTTTTTTTTTTTTTCCCGCACCTTTTAACATAAAATTTAATGTAATATTAATATATTAAACAAAGTGCATGACTAAATGTTTATAAAACCAAAACTGACTTGTAACATGGTATTGTGAGAAAATTAAAAGTTAGAAGCTTTTCTGGCACAATCTATATTATATGACATAAACATAGTTAAAAATTATTATTCCACTGAAAAAAATAAACTATACTGTTATCCACTCAAGTTTCAGAATATTTCATTATGAATGCTGATGGAATTTTTAAAAAATAACTTCATCAAAACTTTCAATTAAAATATACATATATATATATATTATAAACTATGTTATAAATATTGGTATGAAAACCTTTTCAAACATACCACAGGAAGAAAAAATTGATCCTATATTATATTAACATTTAACACTTAAATGCATGAATTTTTATTTTTAATAAGTAACACTTGAAATCAACTGGGAAATGGGTGTAGTTAATGGGAAAAGTACAAAAAAAAAAAAAAAAAAAATCAGAAATGAAAAAATAGTTTTGATTAAAAAAAAAAAAAAAAAGAAAGAAAACACTATGCATTCCCATTTTTTCCTTTTTTTTTTTTTTTTTTTTTTTTTCACCACCTCAAAATTTCAGGAAATTTTGCATCTCTACGACATGCATGAATGGTTCATGCACATGAAAAAACAAAGCATTGGTTTAAAACTTTCTAAAAACACCAGTTTAAATATTTCTTTTTTAAGAACTAGCTTAATTATTTTTTTTTTTTTAACGGCAGTTTAAATAAATATTCTTAAACGCTCCAGTTACCACTTTTTCTTTAAATGTCACCATTGGTTTAAAACTTTTTTAAAGTACTTGTTATAAATTATACAAAAACATCAGTTAAAACTTTTTTAAAACATCAGTTTAAAATTTTTCTAAAAGCACCGATTATCCTTTTTTTTAAAAGCGCTGGTTTAAAATATCTTTAAATAATTTATAACAGATGTTTAAATATACTAAACATATGCAATATGATTTAATTTAATAGTATTCATACCCATTTCAAATCCTCATGAAGTGCACCCGCCATACAAATGTTCGAAGCACCAGTTTAGTTACCTATCTTTTTTTTTTTTTTTTTTTTTTTTTTTTTAAATAGTAAGTACAGGCAGAAAAACAATTTCATAGCAGGACCCATTTCCTGCGCCTTCACAAAATAAAATATAAAATCCAGATTAGAACAGAGCGAACAAAAAAAGCAATAGGTAAAAGAATGTACGAACAGTAAACATTTGCACTTCATGAACTGTGACGTCAACCCTAGCACGGAGCGTTTTCAGATCACGTGGTTTTGTTTTGGTTTTTAGCGATTTTAAAACGTTAATTAAAAACTAATTTCACTTAATTTTATGATTTTAATTGGATTTTTGGGATTCACAAGATTTAATTTATCGATTACAATTAAAAGAAAAGTGTTTTCCTCCTGAGTGCAACTTCCCCATTGATCCACAATCCATGTTTATTTCAACATTGCTGTTAGAAAACATTGCAAAATAAGTACAAAAGTCATTTTCAGAAAAATCATACATATATTTGTATAGAAAATTGGGTTTGGTTTGCTTCGGATTATATTGGAACGGTTTAATTGTTAAAAAGAAAAAAAAAAGGAAAGAAGGAAAAGAAATAAAAAACAATGCAGATTTATTTATACATATTCATAAACAAACGTATTACGAAGATTTTTTCAAAGATTGAAAATACTCATTTACTAAGATCTGTTTTCATGTTGCATTTTTTATTTTTATTATTCAATTTTTGAAATATTTATTATTTTCATATTTGCTTTATAAAAATTATTGAGTTATTGCCCTTTTTATGAAGAATTCTAGCATCATTTAGAGTACAAAATTTCTGTGAAAATAATTAATCTCTACCCCACTCACACACACACACAAAAAAAAAAAGGTTACGTTGCACTTCCGACCAGGGTTAAAATCGTAGCACTTCCGACCGAATTCTTAAAATCAATGCACTCCTGTTCATCGCAAGGTAGCTTTTCCGACCGCTATAATTAAAGGCATGACAATCACTGCGTCAATGGATATATCACATTTACGACAGGCAAAAGATCACCCTGATTCCCTTAGTAATATTTTTCTATAATAATTAATATTAAAAAAATCTTTTTTAAGTAAATGTCTTTTGAAATATATTTTTTGAATAATAGCCTAAAGGATAGTATTGAGAAAGCTCGGCTAATTTAATTAGTATATATTGTATATATTTTAATGTAATATTTTATGAATTAGATTATTTAAATAATTTTAATTAGTTCTTTGTTCTATAATCATGACAAAAGATACATTTTTATATTACAAAGTATTTTAAAATAGTTTTTCTGTTAAAAGCTCAAACAGTAATATTAAGTAATCTGACCTAAATTCATTATTTAATAAATATTTTTGATAATTAAATAAGTTTTTAATTATAATATATTTTTAATTATTTTTTATATAATTACTGATTAAAATAACTTTTTATATTAAAAATAATTTGGTGGTGGTAGTTTAGGTGTTAAACCCAAATGAGAACATGAGGGTCGACAACCATGACCTAGGATTGAACCCGATTCTTCCTGTCTACCAACGTGGACAGCGGAACTACTGGGTTTATTGATTAAAAGTCTAATAATTGTATTCAGCAATTTCATTTAACTTAATTATAATAAATTGCATTTTAAATAAATAATTTAGTTTTTTAAAATAAATATTTCATTAAATATTTTTTATATTAGTTTTTTTTTAAATAATTATTCATGGAAAATAAAATCTTTTAATATTAAAAGTGTTTTAAAATAATTTTTTCTATTAAAAACAGAAACAGTTGTATTAAGCAATCTCATCTAAATTAATTATTAAAATTTATATTTTTGATAATTAATTCATTTTTTAAATAAATAATTTAGTATTTCTATTACAATTTAAAAAAAAAAAAAAAAAAAAAAAAGATTTTAATTAGATACTTAACTAGTTTTTTTTCATAATTATTCACAAAAAATAAAATCTTTTAATATTAAAAGTATTTTAAAATACTTTTTTCTAATGAAAGCAGAAACAATTGTATTGTGTGAGTGTCACGCCAGATCATTAAGGTAGGGAAACACAACTAAAATACTTGCACATACTAGCACTCCCTCCCACTTCAAGCTACACATCTGAATTACATTACAATAACTGTATATTGTAAAAAAAAAAAAATTGAATTTATTGACTTTTGTACTTGGGTTTTTTATTTAATAAATATATTCAGTTTTGTTAACTCTTTTTAACGAATTTAATCAGTGAAGCCTCCACCTGCCCCTCCTTACACATAAACACACTTCCTGTGTTGCACCTGCTTTCAGATAGATTCGGTCAGAAGTGCTACCCTCAAACCAAAACAGTCGGAACTGCGACAATTTTAATCCCTGTCGGATCCGTGCGACACCAACAAAAAAAAAAGTAAAAGGATAATTTTTCATGCACAAGGACGAGACACTTTATATTATTTCTAAATTTTACTCTTTTATCAGTGCTAACTTATTCTCCTTGGAAAAGATGGTCCGAATAGCCTGTACACTAATTGCACCGATGGTCCAATTAGCCACTTCGATTTGGCGTCGTCGTAAAAGTATTCAAAAATACATTTTAACTTACAATTAATAAATTGTAAACAAGAATCAAGTAAAATAATCTTACTTCAATCATGTTACTTTATCCATTTTTACCAAAAAAATTTCCTTTTTTAACTAAAATCAAACATCAACACTCTTTATCCTTAAAAACCAATTTGCACATCTCTTGCTTATCCAACTTTTGTTTATAAACCATTCAAGCACAATTTCCTTTAGAAATATTGAAATCATAATTACCAAACATCATAAAAACACAAATCCTGCAAAAAATTATAAAAACTTTCAAAAAATAGGGAGATTAAAAAGTATTACTAAATCTGGAAAAGCTATTCAAACGACGTCATAATGAGCACATTTCCAAAAAATAGCAGTTTTCCAATTGAGGTTACCACAACTAAACGGCCATTTGGCAAAGATTTGGCGAAATTGTTGGTCAACAGATTTGGCACTATTCATCTCAGTTGGCGATAAAAAGTCAACCATACCCTGTTCTTCAGTCACCCCAAATTTTGGGAAATAAATAAAATCTGGAATGCTTAGATAAGATTTTAACGTTTACAAAATATAAAATACAATAAATTAGGTATATAATAGTTTTCTGAAACATCAAAATATTAGAATAAAATTTAGACTGGTTCAAAATATTAGAATATTTTATTTTATGCAAAAGTATTACCTTATGAATATGAAGTAATTAGTTAATGGTAGTTTATATTTTGTAGCATCCCCTTTAGCTTTAATAACAGCGTACAATCAATCTTGCATACTATATACAAGGTGTTTACAAACATTTCTATCAATTTAGCTCAAATAGACTTTATATGTGCCACTAACTCAGTTTTACTTGAAGGAGGATTTTCTTGGAGTTTTTTCTTCATTATACCCCATAAGTTTTCAATGGAATTAATGTCTGGTGAGTTTGGTGGCCAAGGAAGTACCTTAATGTTGCGTTGGCGGAACCAATTCTTCGTTGACCCGGGGTATGCAGTGACGGTACATCTTGTTGAAAGATGAAATCATCTTCAAATCTTCTGATGACGTAATCATGTAATATTCCAAAATTTCTTGAGATATCTGAGAGTTAACCTTTTCGTAGACGATGATTAACTTTCCAGGTACTTCTGCGCTCATGCAACCCCAAACCACGACACAAGCAGCAAATTTTACCAAACATTTCAGGCATTCTTTATCAAATGCTTTTTGCTTCATTCTCCAAACTCAAATACCTTGATTACCATATGAAACACAAAACATACTTTCATCCCTAAATAATATTTTTTTCCAATCTCCTTCACTCCATAAACACCTTGATTTACACCAATTTAATCTTATGGCTGAATATCACATAAATGTGCATTTTAGTGTTTCAGGTCTTTATTATTAATTTTAAGCAAATAAATTGTAAAATTTTATTATTATTATTTAGAAGTACCTTTTTAAAAAAGCATCAATTCATAAAATGTGAGTTTATAGCAATTTCAGTATTTTTTAGAAAATTTTAAACCTTATAACCGTCATTTTCGTGACTGTCTCCAAGACCAAATGTTTACATACAAAGTATGTTTTTTACTAAAAAAAATAAAATGATAATTATAATAATTGTTAATTCTTGTAAAAAAAACTATTTGTTTTCAAAGGAAATTTTTTTTTCTTTTTAATTGCGTTAATTTTCATGCATGTGTAATTAAAATGCTTGTATGCAAGTCTTCACGTCATTTTCGTGACACATGAAAATAACTTCATATATCATCAAGGGATGGTGCCACCATTCACTTTTTTTAAAGTTTAAGATCAGAAATCAACATTGACGATATGTGGGGAAAAAAAATCTCAAGAAAATTGAAAACAGGTAAGAGTTAACATTATTTTTATTGTTTACATGCTGTGCGTACATTTATTGCTTGTCATTTTCGAGATGCATAAAAAATAAAAAAATATTATTATAAAATTTAGAACAAAGTTTTATTTTAATATAGAATGACGACCAGAAGAAGAAAATGTGACGATATCAGCTTAGTGAAAGCATGCTTTTCAGTACAGAACGAATTATTGACGATTTGTCATTTTTGTGACGTCACGAAAATGACATTTGTTGGAGATTTACTATTTTGTAAGCCCTGGATTTAAATAATTTTTTATTTTGAATTAAAAGATTTGTTGGTGTAGGATAAGCTTTATATTTAAATATTTAAAGTACTTTCCGGTATCCAGGTAAATATAAAAAAAATACATACGACATTAATATTAAGATACAATTAAAAAAGCAAACTTTTATTTATTTATTTAATTTTATTTATTTATTTATTTATTTTTTTTGCCCCCTTTAAGGTGTCATTGAGAATGTTACTCAAAATATTTTACTTGTGTTATTTATGGCAAGATGCAGAAAAAATAATTTGCATGGCTTGACAAAGAGGATGTCCATGAAATTCAAGTGCCACATATTCTGTGCAAAATTAGGAATTCTCCTGAACTTGCTTCAAATAGATATTTTAAACTTCAGGATGAAGATTTTAATAATGTTCAAAATGCTTTTTCTGAATTTAATTCAGTTAATCATTAAACTTGTAACTATAAGGATTTTAATGCAATAAAATTGCTTGATATTCTCATTATTGCTCTCTTTCTTTTCCCTTCACAATCTTTTCTTCTTTGTTCTAATATGTTCCATTTTTAATATTATATGGTCCTATTGCATTGACAAACAATGTTATTTCAGTGAAAAATAGTCATTTTGACAAATATTGTCATTTCAGTGACAAACAGTCGTTTCAGTGACAAACATTGTCATTTCAGTGACAAACCAGTCATTTCAGTGACATCATTTTTTGACATCTTTAAATGCTATAATTAAAAATTTAATGCAAGTAAACTAATTATTTCCAGTTTATAGTCAAGAGGTATTCAGTCTATGATATTTCCCATTGATATAATTTATGTTTATAAAAAAATAAATTTAAATTTATTTATTTATTTATTTATTTTTTTAAATTTAAAATTTTTGGGTTTTTTATTTTATTTTATTTTTTAAAATGGGAAGAACTTTTTAGAAAAGCCTAAGTCTTGTATTTTTTAATGAATCTAAACCACAAAAAAAAAAAAAAAAAATTTAAATGGTAATTTTGATTTTATAAGATAATTAAAATTATAAATTTTTATTGAAAAATTTCAATAAAATTTTAAAAAATTATGTTCGATCTCTGTCAAACTCAGAATTTATTTAAGATGTACTTACGGACTTATTTTCAAAAATTCAAATTAAAATACAAAGTTTGAAAAAAAAGTTTAAAAAAATCCAAAATGCACACTTATGTGATATTCAGCCTTATACTCTTTTGTTTTCGGTACACGAGATTTAAACTTAAATTTATGGCGACGTCTAAATGTTGTCAATGTAGAAACTTAAACTCCTTCTTCTTTCCATTTTCGGTGCAAGAATCGTTCACTTTTAAAATGGTTTTTCTTAACTATACGCTTCAGTTTCCTGTTATCTCTAACAGATATTTATGGTTTTAAGCCGCCATTTCAGCGATTTTGTAATTTTTCCTTTTTTGAATATTGTGTTTGTTGGAAAACTAGAGCAGTTGTAATAGTTCCTTCCCCAAGGCCAGCAATAACTGCAGAACTCAGCAGTACAACTCAACTCCTCTCCAGTTGAAGCGAGTGCTACCGGAATGCTTCTGTTTATCGCTACAAAAGAATGTTCTGTTTTGATCAATATGTCGCTATGGTGCGAATATTATTCGAATATAATACTACTTTAATTTCCGGGCCCTCTGTATATAATTGTTGTATAATAGTTTGTAAATAGTAATGTTTGTGTTCAACAATATCTGTTTATGGAAGTGTGTGCAGTTTGATTAAAAGAAAATATTGAAATTATTCTATGTTCTATTTCAAGACTCCAGCCTGCTTTATTCTTTAAAAATTGATTGTGAAGCTGGATTGTGATTCAGGACAAGCTGTACTTTCCCAGCCCCTAAGATCAAATTTCCCTTCTTTCATAATATCTGTGGCATACTTCACAAAGTTATCTAACTCTGAAATGTTATGTACACTGGCCACACAATTATCCACGTAAAAACTGTCACGCAATCTTTCCAGCAATTTTTCAGAATACTTTATTTTCAACGATTCAGCTGACAAATGGTGATGAATAACTGCCATGAGTAAAAAAGGGCTGCTGGTTACCCCAAAAACACAACGTGTATGACGGAAAACCTTTATGTCATCTTTGTCATCATACCAGAGGAATCTTAAAAAATCTCGATCTTTTTCGTGCAGAGCTATCTGTAAAAACGCTCTTTTAATGTCAGAAATAACCCCAATTTTGTATAAGCGAAATCTTGTTAAAATCGAAGGAATGGTTTCAATAAAGTTAATACCAGTCTCTAAGCAATCATTTAGGGATGGATAACCAGGCTTCTTAGCTGAGGCGTCAAAAACGGGACTAATTTTCATAGAGGTCATTGATGATGTTTCCTTAATGACTGGACGATGGGGAAGGTAATAAGAATTCTCAAAGATTTGCTTCGAAAAAACTTAGGTAGAGCCTCTCTGACACAAGAAGAACTACGTACGCTTGTATGTGAATGCGAATCTATTATGAACACTAGACCGTTAACGTACATATCTGAAGATCAAGAACTAAATGTTCTAACGCCTTCACTGTTCCCTCAAGAATTACGAACAAGTGATGTACCTGACTTGGATCAAATTGAGAAAACTGACGTTGTTGAAAGATACAGATATATTCAGAGAGTAAGAGAATCTTTAAAGCAAAGATTCAGAAGAGAATATCTTGGTTTTCTACGTTCGTCGATCCCCAAAAGTCACGACACAGTTCAAGTGGGTGATATAGTCTTGATTGGCAGCGACGATAAGAAACGCTCATGTTGGCCCTTGGCAAAGGTCATCGAACTCTTTCTTAGTAAAGATGGAATTATTAGGCTGGTTAAGCTTAGAACATCGAAAGGAGTTTTACTACGACCAATCCAGAGACTCTATCCTCTTGAAATCACACAAAGACTTGAACAGCATGTGCCAAATCCTGCACCGAGAACAAATAACACTAGTGAGAAGCCTAATGATGGAGAGCTACTTAAGACACGTTTTGGCAGGGTAGTGAGGCCAGTAAAAAGACTTGATGTGTAATTTTAACATAAGACTGCTTAAAAACTATAAAAACATCTTTTTTCTTTTAAAAAGTGAACTCTAAATATATATATATATATTTTTTTTTTGGTATTTTTCTTTTTTTTATTATTAGATGTTTAATGTAATTCATATATATATTGTCATTTGTTAACCTTTCTATTAGTATTTTTCAGTGTCATATTTCTGTTGAGCATTTTTGCAGAACGCTCAAGTGGGGAGGATGTTGGAAAACTAGAGCAGTTGTAATAGTTCCTTCCCCAAGGCCAGCAATAACTGCAGAACTCAGCAGTACAACTCAACTCCTCTCCAGTTGAAGCGAGTGCTACCGGAATGCTTCTGTTTATCGCTACAAAAGAATGTTCTGTTTTGATCAATATGTCGCTATGGTGCGAATATTATTCGAATATAATATTACTTTAATTTCCGGGCCCTCTGTATATAATTGTTGTATAATAGTTTGTAAATAGTAATGTTTGTGTTCAACAATATCTGTTTATGGAAGTGTGTGCAGTTTGATTAAAAGAAAATATTGAAATTATTCTATGTTCTATTTAAAGACTCCAGCCTGCTTTATTCTTTAAAAATTGATTGTGAAACCAATAGTGTTAGTATTTTACTAACGCTTGATTGCGAACAATGCAAATAATTCCAAGGGTGATTATGACTCAAAGGTAAAAACCCAGAAAATTAGAGCCTCAAATTAGAAAAAACCCCAAACTCAAACTACTTAGGCCAGAAGCACTCAATTCTTTTACTTTACATTCACATATCACCTGCATAACAAATAAACAATTAATGCACGAAAAAGTAACTTTATAGGAAATATGAAAACACAGATGGATTAGAGTAAAAACCCTTAAATCAGAGGTAAACCCTGGACACAAACACCCCCGTAATTCGCTATTCAGCATTGATTTTTACCATGCAGATACAAATCAACCATACAAAGTTTGACAGATTCAGGAATATCACCCAAACAACCCATTTTAAGACGAAAAAGTAACAAACTGCAAAAAGAATACTGATTTTAAATAAAATCGTCTGAATTTAATCAATGATGACACCAGTTATGAATTGGTGATAATTAAAGGTGAATTAATGTGAAATATAATAATATATTGACTTTTCAAAATAATAACTTTTTTTTTTCAATTTATCTTTTCAAAAATATTAATTTTAAGATAATAAATAAGTTTAATCAACAATAAGTTCTTCATAAAAATATCATTTGCATATCATTCAAAATAACTTAAATAAAAAATGTAGTACCTTACTGTTTTAAGCAAAGGTCCACTAATCCATCTTTTACCAGCCAGGAACTTTTCTTTGCAAGCCAGTGATAGGGAAGTTTTATACTGAAATAAATAAAGTAATCACCAAATAAGCAAAATATGCATTTATAAAGAAGAAAAAACAATCACATAATCTAGAAACATATTACATTTACTACTATTTTATAACCGAGCATACATTTCTAAGATGTTAAATTAATCTACAAAATCTAAATATGTTCCACATGCATTTTGAAATTTTTAAAAATAACTTAATGTCTGTATGTATTCACAATAGAAAATTAGCAGAGAATCTCATATGAGGATAAAAAGAAATTAACTTATTATGAGAGTCACTTCACTGCATTTATGATTTTGAAAGAAAGTAATGAATATAATACAGAAATAAATAACATATTGAAATTCTCAACACACAACACATGATGCAAACAAGCAAAGGTAACCTTTAAAGCCCATAACATATGGCAATCTAACACGCTTCGCATAATTAGCCGGTGAAACTACAATTAAGCTCTAATTAGTATACTTTAATTGTAATCTTATTACTTTTGGGGAAAAAAAAAATATTTCCATCAAAATTTTTTAATTTTTCCAGTATTTGTCATGAAATATTTAATATTTCCCATCAAGATTTTTTTTCTTTTTTCAATTTAACTAGCGTCAAAAATATTTTGACAATGCTTTTTTATGCTTCAAAAATTTGCCAAACATTGAGGAGTCGCCGATTTCTAAATTTAACTTCACTAACAGAAAATGTACCTTAGTACACTTAAAATAAAAAATAAAAAAAAGATACCCTTGAAAAATTTTAGCTTAAAAAAAAAGTACAATGTATTTTATTTTTTTAAAGCTAAATTTTAACCTACACGCGCAGATGTCAGAAGATAACTAAGAGGAATGTTACAAATTGCACGCTGATTATAGATTTCAGGGGTAACATAACAGAAACTACCTCACATTCAAGGCAAAAATTACGAGAATTACTACTTGATTGCAGAATGAGTGTCTTACTTTTCTTCAAACTTTTTAATAAGTAGTATTTTTCTTTTTTAATTACGAAAAACTACTATAAAAAATTACTTAACTATTAGAAAATATTGCGATTCGTAGTGATGAGACGCTGAGCTCACAGCAAGAGAAATTATTAACTGTTAAGTTTCTTAATAAATACATAAAATTTCTTAGATGAGGGTGAACATTTTAAAATTCAATGTAAAACTTAAAATTTAATTTATTCACTTACCTCGATAATTGAAATCCAAATTCTGAGTTAATCCTGTACAGCACATTTTCGACCAGGACGGCATCCATCTTGGAGTTGAGTTGAAATGTAAACAACGTCACGTTGCCATATATATTTTCCAATTATATTACTACAAAATAAATTTGGACTAATCAATATTTATATGAGTATTATTAAAAAGTAACAACCATATTTCCGATTTTGAAAATTAAAAGTTCATTAAATTAGTTGATGAGATTTGACAGTTAAAAAATGGTTTTGCGGCAGAGTTGAACAAACGTCCCAAATTTCTGGGGACAGTCCGTATTTTTGGATATTTATCACAAAAAAATAAATAAATAAAATAAAATGCCCTGAAGATCCTATTTTCTTCACATTTATTATAGACAGCATAAGACTAAGATCGTGACTCCACAAATATTTACTTGACAAAACAGTTTAGGTGCCATTTTTAAATTATTGCTTGTGTTTCACTAATTTTGCCAACAACAAATAAAGTTTGCAAAAACATTATAAGAAGATCAGTTTTAAGACTTGATAAAACACACACACACAATGTTCTCCCACAGCAACATTAAAAATGGGGAAAAGTGGTGATAAAAATATAAAAAAAGGGAGTTCCCAAAAGACGAAATCTTTTCTAGAGTGGCGACAGACTCAAAAAATGGGGACTGTCCCCAAAAATCTGGGTTGGTTGCTTAGTTGGATGCGTTTTACGTCGCAATAGTGCTGCACAAGGGAAAATTGGCAATGGTCTGAGACTCACCTCTTGAAATTGTCCGGAGACATGCCATCACACTTTTGATCCTGCTCCGAAGGGATGGCTCTCCCGCTTCGGTGACTCACAGAGGTATAACTTTTGATGGAAACATGGAGAATATTGCGGCATGACAGATTTTACGTGCACCAGCCCCCATTAATGTACACAAAGGTTCGAGTACCGAACGCGCAATCTTTAAATTACGAGCCCGGTATTCTACTGACTGTGCTACCGCAGGCCCTCCCCAGAAATTTGGTCACCCTCTTTGACGGCCAAAACTTATCGAGTTAAGCAATTTCAAAAATTTTGGAATATCTAAAGCTTTTGACTCTAAAAGACAAAGAACTTTTTAGGCGCCTATTTTAGTGCTAGAAATCTTCAAAATTCTGCAATCTTTGAAATTGCCTAAGCCTGCTTATTCGAAGAAGAATGAAATTTTTACTGTTCTGATAGCAAGATATGAAAATCTTTAAATAGTATGATGATAACACTTGCATCATTTCTTTTTCCATTTAGGAGGGACGTTCTGTACTACAAAGAAGTGAGAAAAATTCCTGATCTCGTACGTTTTTGCATTCCGCAAGAAAAAGTTCTAGTATCTGTCCTGTTAACTATGCAGATCAAATGTCCCCATTTTCTGGGTGCAGCCTTTATTTTGAAGGCCTTTTTCTAAGTTATTTAAAGAATGTAATGAATTAATTACTATTATCATTGATATTTTAGTTTTAGTCCTCATTTATTAAGAATGAAAAAATACATCCATAATTGGGTAATTGTAACAATTTTTAAGGCTTCTCTGTATATAGGTAATCTGATCTGGTTATTATAAGTATACTGACCAAACTTCCCCATTTTCTAGAGACAAATGGGGACGCCCTTCTTTTTGGAGGCATTTTTCTAAGTTTTAAAATAATTGTAGAAACTAAATTATTAATCACTAACACTTTATTTTTAGTCCTTAATTATTAGGAAAGAAAAAAATACATCCATAATTTGATAATTGTAGCAATTTTTTATGCTTCTCTATTATAAAGGTACTTTTATCTGGTCAGCCTAATTTATACTGACCAAACGTCCCCATTTTCTGGGGACAAATGGGGACACCCTTTTCTTTGAAGGCATTTTTCTAAGTGTTAAAAAGATTGTAGAAACTAAATTATTAATCAGTAACATACTTTATTTTTAGTCCTTGTTTATTAGGGTGGAGGATCAAAATTGAGATGTCATGTCTCCGGACCATCTGTAGGGGTGAGAACCAGACCGTCGCCAATTGCCCATCTGCGCAGCACTAGTGCGACGTAAAACCCAACCAACCAACCTTATTTATTAGTAATGAAAAAAAGCATCCATAATTTGATAATTGTAGCAATTTTTTATGCATCTCTATTATAAAGGTACTTTGATCTAGGCAGCCTAGCCTAATTATAAGTTACACTGTTTTAAAATCCCATTTTAAAAACCGTAGTTTTTATTCGAAGATTCATTAGGCAGGTTGGCATTGGTTGAGTGGGTTTTACGTCGCAGTAGTGCTACACTAGGCATTAAAGTAATCCTAAGCAAGGTTAGTCCAGAGACATGTCCAGTTCTCATCCAAATACAGTTGGCAGTAAAAGTATCCGAGCACTTGCAATATTCCCTGTCTAAAAAAGTACACTTAATACTGCTTTGTTAAATAAATTCTTGTCGAGTCAGGCCGAGTGGTTATATCACCACACTGCTAATCGCTTTCGAGCGTAGAAGAGCGGGTTAGATTCCCTCGGTGTCCCTGGGTGTTTTCCATTTCTTCGTATTGTAATTCTGTCTTGTGCTATCTGTAATTATCTGACGAAGATTTACAAGCGGACTACGAGTCAAGCATGCAAATCTGATATATATGTTATATGTTTTGTCGAATCATGACTAAGAACATGATTCGACAAGGATTTATTTAACAAAACAGTATTAAGTGCACTTTTTTGACAGCGGAATTACTGGCTAGTGCTCGGATATTTTTGCTGGCGACTGTACCTCCGGGATTCAAAGTAGCGGTGGAGCCATCCCCTCCGTAAAAGACCAAAATTGTGATGGCTTGTCGCTTACGATGACTTTTCGACCGTCTCCTACTGACTATAGTAACCAGATCAAAGTACCTTTATAATTGAGAGATGTTAAAAATTGCTACAATTATCCAATTATGCATGTATTTTTTCATTCTTAATAAATGAGGACTAAAAATAAAATATCAGTGATGAATAATTAACTTCCTACATTCTTTTAAAAACTTAGAAAAATGCCTTTAAAATAAAGACTGTCCCCAGAAAATGAGGACATCTGGTCAGCATCAATTGACCATAGCTTAGCCGTAGTGGGACGTAAAAAACACTCAGCCCTCAGTAGGAGACATGCCATCACAATATTGATGCAGTAGGCAGCAAAATTATTGAAGCGCCCATCCACATTTTGCATGTTTTTGTTTGTTTTTTTGTTTGCTAATTTTTATCATCAACTTACTTTTCTATAAACAGCATAAAACTAAGATCATGACTCGGCAAATCTTTACTTGACAGAACTGTATTAGGTGCCCATCTTTTAAATAGGAATTATTCCTAGCACTTCAATAATTTTGCTGCCGGCTGTACTTCATGTGGGGGATGGCTTCCTGTTTCGATGACCACCAGAGATACAATTTGGAATAAGAACAAAGCCGTGGACATTACGTCCACGGCAGATTTTACGTGCACCAGCCTGCATCAATGTACACGACGCGACGGTCTTCGGCCGACTCAAGTATCAAACCGGCAATCTTCTGATTACGAACTCGATGTTCTTCCGACCGACAGTAGTTCAGATACTACTCACTCATAATTATTATTTATTAATAGTCTCTATCAATTATTATCACGTCATAGAATGCTAGTTACTATTAATAGATATAATTATCCTTAATTTGTGTTCATTTATTTATTTTTCTAAGTAACATTTAAAAATGTGTGACTTTCATTAAAATTTTTTTGCATTATTTGTAGAAGGAAAAATATATATATATAAATATATATATGTTGAGCTATGTTTTCTGCATACCCATTACAAAGAAAGCAATGAATCATTCTTACAGTCTTTTTGTAACACAAACTTCTTAAATAAATATTTCAATGACTTGAATTTAATAACTAGTGTTTGTATTAGAATTTTTCGGAAGGTTTCAGAATCGAGATTTTAATGAGGACAGATATAACAAGGGGATCTGGGAAAGTCCCCTAGCGTTGTCTCGGACTAGAGAAATTTCATGCTAATTTGAGAAAGTTATATTTTTTAGCCAAATGGCAGTTTCTGTGTGCGTAATTTTTCCAATTATGCATCCTAGTGTGCATCCATGATATTAGTATATATTATATATAAATGATGAAAAATTATTTTATTGATTAGTTTTGGATATGTTCAAATTTAAAGTGTTATTATCTAGTATATTTGAAGGTTTTAAATACACCATGGATTTATAATAACATCTAATATAAAATGGTACGCAAATTTGAAATATTATTTATTTTATAAATGATATTCACGTTTTCCTTTTAAGGAAAAGGATAAACACAAGGTATATTATAGACTGAAACCATCTGGATGTTAAACTCTTCGCAATGATGATTGTAAAAATAAAAAATTCAGCTGTGAGGTTTCTTTCTTTTTTTTTTCCTGATTAAACAGTAATGCATAAGAATTACAGTCGCCAGCAAAAGTATCCGAGCACTTGCCAATAATTAAAATATCAAAAAAGTACTCTTCAAACTGTTTCGTTAAATAAATCCTTGATCATGTTTTTAGACTGACTAAGAACATGACTCGACAAGGATTTATTTAACAAAGCAGTATTGATTGAGGTATAACGGAGGGATTTTCTAAATACCATGGAAAAACTTATTAACATAGAAGTATTTATCCGAAACTTTGGGAAACTTTTATAAAACCTAAAAATGTGCAGGTTTTCAAAGGTTTAAAAAATAAAATTAAGAAAAATACGTTTTTGATTGTAGGCATAGTGGATGTATTATCTAAATACCATAGGAACACTTATTATCAT